>OY856319.1:16838149-18203279 GCA_963693445.1 Agonopterix heracliana
TGTTCCGAAACTGCTGCGCTGCCTCTTAAGAGGATAGGCGAGTACTGTTTTTTCCATACCAAACCAACGTGGTATACGTTGGTATCCAGTTTCCTCCCTGGATAATGACACTAGAGCAAACATTTTTTTACCATACAATCTATGGTACCTCTGCTATGTCCCATGTTTTGTTTTTTGCATTAATTTATTACTGTATGAACTAGGGACCTGCGAAAATTTCCAATTTTACCGCCTGTTTTCAGACATCCTGCAAACAAATTTGAATACAAACGAATATAAACAAAAAAAGCAAAACATACAGACATAGCCAAAGTCTTTCTTGTATTATATTATTCTTGAAAGAATGTTTTCCATACAAACGTAAACCCCTGTTTCCTCCCTGGATAATAAGTCACGAGTTCATGACACTAGAGCAAACATTTTTTACCATACAATCTATGTTACCTCTGCTATGTCCCATGTTTTGCTTTTTTGCATTAATTAAATACTATATGAACTAGGGACCTTCGAAAATAACCAATTTTACCGCCCGTTTTTAGACATCCAGCAAACAAATTTGACGAATACTTATATTTACAAAAAAAAAAAAAACATAAAGACATAGACATATACATAAAGATATTATTTTTGAAAGAATTTATAGTTTTAGAGGAGGAAACAGGGATATGAAATGCTGTTTTCGTCGATTTTATGTAGATAAAGTTGGTTCGAGCTGCAGTTGTCTCTTTCGCACTCTAGTCAGTGGGGTGTATGGGTGGGGCGGATCGGACAAATATGGTATACAGTCGGAAAAGTGACCTATTCTCTAGCATTTCAGCTCGCCTATCCTCTTAACACAAATCCTGAATATCGTTTAGTAAAGAATCTAGATTGATGGTTTTTAATTGACACAATTTTTTTAAAGTTTTTACACTGTCCTTGTTTTTTATATACCTAGTTAGAATGTATTGTTATTAATTAAAAAAGAAACATTTCCTTTCCAGCTGACAAGAGCAGGATACCTGTACTTGATAGGCAAATTCACTGAACTTTTGGACACAATCTTCTTCGTCCTACGCAAGAAATGGAACCAGATATCTTTCCTTCACGTATACCACCACGCCATAATGTTTTCCATGTGCTGGATAGGCATTAAATATGCACCTTCACATAACTTCATATTTCTTGTCGTATTAAATTCGTTCGTGCATATGATAATGTACACATACTATGGGCTGGCAGCATTCCCCAGCCTTTCCAAGTATCTTTGGTGGAAGAAATATATTACTAAAATGCAATTGGTGAGTATTTATTTTTGAGGTGATAATGCTTATGGGTTACGCTGTTTTTTTTAATGTGTGATAGGTAAACATTTGACCCCAATCTCACCTGATGTTATGTGATGATGAGGCCGAAGATGTAGCATGCTTACCTAGAAAAATGACTAGTCACTCTGAAGAGGACCAGATTGTACCTATTGCTAAGGGAACAGGTCCGCAGGCAGTTCGTTCAGTGGAAACGAATCAACGTAACATCAAGAACGTGGCATGTTATCCGTGCGGATTCGAACCCGGACCTCTTGATTGAGAGTCCATACCTCTCCGCAACGCACCACCGAGCGCTATTCCAACGATTCGCACAAATTTGGAAGCTCCCTCCGCATTGAATGAATGAATGAATGAATGAAAAATGCGTGGCTCGCCTCGCACTTGATGTTTGTTTCATAACTTTTTTATCATTTTGTTTCAGATTCAATTCATAATGGTTTCTATTATTTGCACGGTGAATTTCTACACGTCAGTATGCCGTACCTCCTACATTTTTATCAGCATTTTATGGTCCCACGCCGCACTATTCTTTTATTTATTCAGTAAATTTTATATTCAAAATTACATTACGAACAAGAAAAGAAAAGAAAGCTTTACTAAAGAAAACGCTAATGCTATGTCTAATATTAGAAAATTTGAACAAGTCAATGGTCACAAGGTAACAGAGAAAATTAGGTAGTATCACAGAATAAATAATAGATAGTAAGCAACGGACTACCTAAGTGTTACTACAAGCAATATTTGATTTTTTGCCTATTTTCTCCTTATGAAAACTATTTCAAAACTTTGTTAAACATTTTGAATTTTAGTTTGTTTCCTATGTATATGTCACTGTGAAAGCCCGAAGTATGGTAAATCCTAAGTGTTTCTGGTAAAACCTAAGATAGGTTAGGTTTACTGGCTCTTTTAGGTTTTACTGGAAAATGTTAGGATTTACCATATAAATTAAATTAATTTCAATTCAATTCAATTAAAAAGAATCTATTTTTCTCTTATTACTGTTACACAGGTACATATAATAAATATAGCACGGCTATATTTCGAGCTTTTACAGTATTATTACACACCTTTTGATAATTGATATGGAAGAGCCTAGTTTTTTGGAACGAAAAAATGTCTTTTACTTAGATATTTAAAAGGAAACCCCGAAAATGTTATTGTTCCTATTCATTAGGCATATAAAAATAAACGTATTATTGTACTTACTTATTTTTGTATTTTTTGTTACAAATCCCCTCTTGTTGTAAATTAGTAAATTAGTAAATTAGTCCAGTCATTTTAGAGTTTCCTTGTATGGACACCCTAACAATAATTCATCTATCGCTGAAACTTTGCAGTGTGATAAAGTAAAGTATACAGATTACAGTTGACAAATAATCTAGGACCGGAAAAAAATTAACCTAGATTATTTGTCAACCGTAATCTGTATACTTACTTTACTTTATCACACTGCGAAGTTTCAGCGATAGATGAATTATTGTTAGGGTCAAACCATAAAATGATTGGACTAAATGTGTGGCACGCGCCAGCTTTAACCGACCTGTATTCCCATGTGATTTTTTTGAATGTAAGTATTACTTAATTCGGTAAATTATTATCTTTGTAACAAAGTAATTTTTAGGCGAATAGGCTCAGTTTAGCAAAAATTTATACAAATCCCGAGCGGTTGCTGCTGAGAGATAAAACAATATTATGTTCCATTATTGATCTAGTTTTACACTCAGTTGCAGAAACGTCATTAAAGTGAAGCCCGACCAGAAATATAAAAAACCTCGCCATGTTGCGGAAAAACATTACTTGGATCAATGACATTAAAGGTTATAGTCGATTGCAGCGCCCCCAAACCAGGTTTTTTATATTTCTGGTCAGGCTAAATTCTCCTTTAAATCTCTTGCTAGCTTTGTGACAGCAAGATATTTAATGGAGGATTAACTTTAATGAGCGTTTCTGCAACTGAGTATTCTATTAGTTCGTAGGTCAAATAGATATCTCAAATGTTAAATTTTTGGTAAATGTAGTACCTAAATCTCGAAGGTAAGTTGAAATAAGGGTCTAAAGTCCAAATAAGGTGGAAACTGGGAGAGTTACGGAAACTGGTGTAAACGGAATATGCCGTGGTGGTCCAGTGGCGAGTAACCTTGCCTGCCGTGCAGGAGGCGATGGTTCGATCCCCGTCCAGGCCGACTCGTACCAATGAGCTTTTCGGAATTTATGTACGATTTGTAACTCCACTGGCTTTTCGGTGACGGAAAACATCGTGAGGAAACCTGCATGCTTCAATTTCGAGGCATGTATTGTACCCACTGTCCATTATAAGTGGCGACAGGCTTCACCCCCCGTCACACTGGACAGTTTCGGTACTACTGGTGAAATGTGGATGTTCTGAGGTTTCAGAATATCTCTGATGACTACCCCCTCGGGGAATATAATCGTGAGCATATGCTATACTGGGAGAGTTCATTTTTATTTTTCATTTATTGGATTCTAACAGAAAAGTAATTTAAACCTTTATGTACAGGGTGTTACAAAAGTAAAAACAAACATTTAAAATTTTTAAGGGGGTTGATTAGACCATCAACTTGAACAACTTTCACTATAGGACCAACATTAAAACCGCAAAAAAAAAATCTGCTAGAATGAAACATCCGATTTATTTTTCGCGATTTCTATATTGGTCCCATTGGTTGATCAGTTTGATGGTCTAAACCACTCCCTTAAATATTTATTTGTATTTTTGTAACATCTTGTAACGCCCATTAGGGCGTCCACGCAAAAATTAGATTCGGCATCTAGATAAGTCAAATTATTAAATAATAAACATGAGTTGAAATGCCAACAACTGGACCCTTATTGAGTGGACGCCCACATACAATTCCAGAAATAGCTTTTATTTAAATTAAATAGTTTATCACTGGTTTTTGATACTTCAACAAATTTTTATATCGAATATTAACTTTGAACATTGGTACACAAGGTGTTACAAAAATAAAAATAAACAATTAAGGGAGTGTTTAACACCATTAAACTGAACAACTTTCACTATGGGACCAAAATCGTAATCGCGAAAAAAAAATCGGATGTTCCATACTAAACTACAAATCTACTCGAGCTAAATATGAGATAGCTGTTGTTCAGTTTGATGGTCTAAACAACCCCCTTAAAAGTTTTCAATGTTTATTTTTACTTTTGTACCACCCAATATGTAGCAAAGGAAGTGGTGTAATGGTTGGTGTAATGGTTACCACGCCGCCGCCGGACTGCCAAACCAGGGTCCTGGGTTCGAATCCCGGTTCGGTCATGGATGTTATATGTTCGTGCCGTTGTTGTATGGTTTCTATAATAAAAGCCTTTAGTGCTAGTTTATTTTTATTTATTTTATTGTATAGGTACACGTACAGATCACAGTCAAGAAGAAACCATTTTACATTGCAATAAGATATGTTAGAACTAGATTGTAATCCAATTACACATGTACACAGCATCACTATCTTTAAAACATGGAGGAGTGAGTTTGTTACATAAATTGAAATCATAATTAATTCGTAAAACATCGAAACAAAACAGATACTTACATTTAAAAGTATACAATAAGCACCCAAATTTCGATAAACGTTCAAATTCAATAAGTTAGTTAGCAATTGTTGCGATCCAAAAATTAATATAGTATTAAACCAAAGAAAATGAAATGAAATCGTTATCTTACATTAACAAAATAAATAAGCAATACAATTAAATTAGGTACCTACCTAATTCAGATTGAAATTCAAATTACAAAAATATAATTATTAGACTTTGTTGTTAGTAATTGTTAAAATAAATTTTGGGATAGTTACAATGTATGTGCCTGTGAGCGTTATTTATTTTATTTATATTCATGATAATTCTTGTTTACTAATGTCACTAAGCGGTGGTTACCTATCGTACTTTCGAAAAAGAGTTTTCCGAATTTCAGTTCTCCGAAATCGTTACACTTTTTATTGTTTCTCTTTTTTTTTGTTTCCCCGAAATATTATTCTCCATATTTTGAGGAGCCAGATTTTTTATTGTCCTTTTTTTCTTTTAACCAATGAATCAAAATTCTGTAACACAGTTTTCCAAAGTAATGTCAGTCAGATAATTTACTTTTTCGAATATTGGTTTTTCCGTACAGTCACTTTTCCGCAGAAATATTTAACCTAACCTTTCCTAGAATTTTAAAAAAACCAGATTATTTTTCTCAGGCAGAGGGCGTCCACCCCACTGCACCTTCAACATACATATAAGGAAACAAGCAAGCATGCAGCAAGCAAGGTAGCATGCAGCAAGCAAGCAAGCATGCAGCGAGCAAGCAAACATGCAGCAAGCAAGCAAGCATGCAGCAAGCATTTTGATGCTCCGCTCGCTTCGCTCGCTCCGCTAAGTGTCTTACATGTTCTAACCTAACTTAACCTACAATTTTAAAACCACCAGTTTGTTTTTCTCAGTCAGGGGGCTTCCGCCCCCCGAACCCCCCTCGCGGGGGGCGCAGCCCCCCGCACCCCCAAACATGCATACAAGCAAGCAAGCAACATGCAAGCAAACATGCAGCAAGCAAGCAAGCATGCAGCAAGCAAGCAAGCATGCAGCAAGCAAGTAAGCATGCAGCAAGCATTTTGATGCTCTGCTCGCTTCGCCCGCTAAGTGTTTTACCACCAAAACCACCAGTTTGTATTTCTCAGGCAGGGGGTTTCCGCCCCCCGCACCCCCCAACATGCATGCATGCATGCTAGCAAGCATGTTGGTGCTATAATCCTGGTATCATGTATCTACTAGGTAATTATTACAGAAAACTTTACTGTGTTGTGTCCTAGTCATACTATGGAAGAAGTTGCTTCTACATTTTAAAACTTCGAACCCAGAAGACCGTTGTCAAAAGAAAAAAAATGATTATGAAATTCTGATTTTAAATTTTCTGGAAAATGATACTTCTGTCAAGTCTTTATAAGGAGTAACAAATGTATGTGTAACAAAATATTTGTCACTAGAAACTTCTATAAACCGTTTTCGAACAATTGAAATTCGGTCAGTGAAATTTCGAAAGTAAGATAGGTTACCCTAAGCGGTATTGTCACAGAGGATTATATCTGTGGTATTGTCTAAGAACAAGAACCTAAAGTCAATGTCTCTGGGTATATTTATTACCACAGAGTACTATTTATATTAACGTCACCCATGAATCCTTCTTAAGTACCTAAAGTTTCAAAACCTATAGGTAGACATAGAGAACAATTCAAAATACCTACAACACATTCAATATTAAGCACAAAAAAAACGGTAACTAGGTACCTACTTTTGGCCATTTTTGCGACGACACTTACAAAACTGCTTGCCGTGAGGTGCCGTGAGCGTGAGTCAATGAACAGCACAGAGGGTGTCCAGGCGGTGAAAAAGGGGCTGAACTATATTTTTGCAACATCGCTAACGGTCATCATTTCCAAGAAATCAAAGCTGTTTCAAATAACCTCTGTTTCAAAACAGCTTGGTCTACCGCAACTGTTTTTGCAACGAAAGGAACACATCAGAGATCTTCCAAGCGGCTGCGGCGTCGCCGTATTATAAACAAAAAAAGAAAAACAAACAGAAATTGCTAATTTCTTTCTCAAATTAGAATTAAATATTGAAATCAAGAAATCAAAGAAATTTGGCACGGATACCGAGATATGGCGCTTCAAAAAAAATTACGATATTCATAATAGCTAAGAAACATTATTTAGAAAGGTACTCAAAGGTAAAAATGTATATAACCATAGTGGGTGTACTCATTTGCACTCAGTTCATTACATTTCTTGTCGGAATTTCTTAGCCGTTGGTTCTGCTTCTAACAGCTCGTCGTCCTCCTGAGCGATCAGGCTGTCAATAATGTCGTCACGGTCGTCGTATTTGTCTACTATGTCTGCTGAGCCCTCGTCGTTCAAATCAGTTGCGGGGGTGTTTTGGCAGGAGTGGCATGTGAATCGTGAATCGAAGATGTTCGAAAAGTTAATTAAGACCAGATTAACATATCATCTAACTGTGAATGATATAATAAACAGAAGGCAGTTCGGATATCAAAAAGGCATAGGTACAAAAAACGCTATTGATACCCTAGTTGATGATGTTCTGGTAAAGTTAAATAAGAAAATTTAAAAAGCAGGTCCGTTTTTAGATTTGAGTTCGGCTTTTTATTTGTTTGACCATAAAATAATTATTGAAAAGCTCAGTTACTACGGAGTAAAAGGTAAAGTCCTGCAACTGCTTAAATCATATTTGGAAAATCGTTATCAATTTGTGGAGTTAAAATCAACTGAGCATGAGATTTTACAAACGTACAAATCACCGAGAACGAAAGTCAGTATAGGTGTGCCGCAGGGCTCAATCTTAGGTTCAATACTCTTTATATTATTTACTAACGACCTTAGGCCTCCGCACATTGCAGCGATATTATCGAGCGATATTATCGACAGCGATATCGCGACACCTTACACACTGCAGCGATTCCGCGATTCGCGTCACGCATGCGCCCCACCAATGAATGTAGTCGAAAGAGTTGCGATAATATCGCGGCAGTGTGTGGGATCGAGCGCGTCCCCATACAAAATGTACTGAGAACAATTATCGCAAAATCGCAGCGATATTATCGCTCGATAATATCGCGGCAGTGTGTAGGATCGCGCGCGTCCCCATACAAAATGTACTGGAAACAATTATCGCAAAATCGCAGCGATATTATCGCTTGATAAAATCGCTGCAATGAGCGGAGGCCTTTTTAACTAGTAGACTGGCAGCGCCCAATACGTGGTCCACAACCAATAAATTGAAGCCTAATATTACTAGCAAAACAAATGTTATTTTATTCAAAACCACTCACTGCGTGGAGGAAAAGTATGTCCTTGGGGACTTGGGGAGTAGAGGACACTGGGACCTATGCTGTAGTAAGGGAAAAAAGAGGAAGGTCGAAAATTTTGCAGTTTCCCTCCCCCTCCTCTCTTCGCACAGGGTCCTCGAGGTAAAAAACTGTAGAAAATGTAAATTAACCATCCCAATGTTTCTTTAACTTCCGACCTTTTTCTATCTGATGCTACCTGTCGACCACAGGGAGAGAAGGCCAACTAAAATAATCTCCTTTTTTAAGTCGGTTAAAAAAATCGGACTTACCCTAGCTAGTGGATGTTATCAACAACCCATGTTAAAGGTAGCCACGACATTCGTCAAATTCTTGTTTCGTTAAACGGTAAGTACGGAACACTAATTGCCCGAGTTTGCTCGCATTTGCCGGTTTTTAACCGACTTCAACAAAAGGAGGAGGTTCTCAATTCGACCCGTATGTTTTTTTTTTTTTTTTTTTGTATGTTTGTTACGCGATTATTTGGATATAATATGGTAAGGTAACCCAATGTGGCATCCTCTGCGGCGATATAATCGATGATATAACCGAATGTGCTTCGTAATCGTAATTCGCATTGATTATTGTAAAAATTCGAATTGTTTAAGTTACATTACAAATTTAAATTACAACCGTTTAGGTCCAAATAATTCGATATAATTAGTTTTATTACATTTCTCAAAGAGTCACTAGGGGGGACGGATGTCTCGTTTTTATAGTAAAAATATATTCAGAAACCATTTTAAGCAAAATGGATGTGGAAACAGTGGCGCTACAAAAATCGGCATGGGACATTATTCTCAACGGCTATGGTATGATATGAACTTTATATCTACAAGAAAAATCTGTACGAATCCTACCTATACAGGGTGTTTCATAAGTAACAATAAATTTTTAAAACTCTTAAGGGGGTTGTTTAGACCGTAAAACTGAACAACTTTCTCTATAGGACCAACATCGAAATCGCGAAAAAAATAATTTTATATCCCATACATATTTTAGCTCTAGTCGATTTGTAGAGTATATAGAACATACATTATTTTTTTCGCGATTTCGATATTGGTCCCATAGTGAAAGTTGTTCAGTTTGATGGTCTACACCACCCCCTTAAATGTTTATTTGTAGTTTTGTAACACCTTGTATACCTACCTACCCAAACTACTGCTAATTAGTTTAGTTCGAGCTATCCTGTCTGCTGTGATGAGAGTCGCGGGTTCGAATCCCGTAAGAGGCAAATATTTGTATGAATATGAATATTTGTACCCGAGTCATTTATGTTTGTGTCTATAAAATTAGGTATGTATTCTAATATCGTTGTCTAGTCATCAAAATACAACTCCAGGAATGCGATTTTTGAATCTCATTCGTTGAGCTCAGCAGTTGAAAATGTCAAAGTAACTATGCAGATATTCATTTTTCTACTGCTGATTTGACATTCAGGAGTGCGATTATTGAAAGTCAAATCAGCAGTAGAAAGATGTATATCTCCATAGTACTGCTGCTGAGCTCAGCGAATGAGTTTCACATATCTCACTCCAAGCTAGATTCTGGTACTTACCTACTTTAAATGTGACTAGGTGTGGTACAATGTCCAAGATGACAAAATTACTTATTAAGTGGTAATCTTGCTACGATTCCCTGTTCTGGGTCTGATGAAAGAAATCTTTATAGTGATAAGGGCTCGTCCGCACAGCGATTTTTAATCGCGCGAATGATGTGAATGTGATAGCATAGGATGACTTCTGACAAGACTCTTATGTCAAGACACTAAGTACGAAAATTGTTTGTTTCACGCGTCTTCCTATGCTGTTTACCGCTAAAACGACCTCCCACACCCTACTTTCACATTAGTAAGACGCGTGCAACAAGCAATTTTCGTACTTAATGTCTTGACATAAGTGTCCTGTCAGAAGTCATCCTATGTTATCATATTCACATCATTCGCGCGAATAAAAATCGCTATGCGGACGAGCCCTAAGCCTTTGGACATTTTCTATTTTAACTGTAGTTATCTTTAATTTTATGTGTACAAACAAGTGTTAAATAAAATAAGTAAATAAAAATGTACACACCCTACGCATATTTAGATCTACTCTTGGTTCGATTGCTGTCAAGATAGAATATAATATAAATCATTTATTTGCCACAGTCATGTTACCTACGCATATTAAGGTATTTGAATAGCATTATAATTATATAACAGAAAAGCGGCGCCCGCTACTTCGTACGTACTACTGACTTTTAATAAATAACGCTCACAAGCACATACATTATAATGATCCCAAGTAAGCCTCAGGTTTTTTGTTATGGGAACCATACAACAACGGCACAAACATAATAACATCCATAACCGAACCGGGATTCGAACCCAGGACCCTGGTTTGGCAGTCCGGCGTGGTAACCATTACACCAACCACCAATACTAATCTATACTATTATAAAACTGTAACTGAAGTGTGTCTGTACATTGAAGATATTTACAAAAAAAGATTACTATATAGTTTTTAGGTTAGTATCCCTGACTCGAAATCAACCTTTTTTACAAATTTTGTCTGTCGCTGTTCGTCTGTTTGTTTGTTTGTTTGTTTGTTCGCGCATCACGCAAAAACTACAGAACCGATTTTGATGAAACTTTTTTTGTTTGATAGCTAATGATCTGACTTAAAATTTGGTATATAATTTGTGCGGACGAAGTCGCGGGAAAACACTAGTAACTTTATAAAATTGAATGAACCGATTGCGTTAAAATCAGAAAGTCCTATATTTTTTGAAAACTGCGTGATGAAAATCTGTTTGTTTAGACAGAAATTAAAAAAATGCTCTGAAATTCAGACCTTCAGACATTCAGACTCTGAATGCATTCCATAAGTATCCTTAAGGCGTATCTGCCCCGGACCACGACTCTCCATACTAATCGATGCGAAAGAGCGCCGGTCATAATTTAGCTGTTTTCTTTGAAAAATTAGATGATTTTTTATAAATTTCTAAAAAGTAAGAAAACCACATCATTCTAATATTGAAATAAATGTATTGTGAACAATATTGTAAATTTTCGTTTTCTTCCGATTCAAATTGTAACTGGAAAAAAAGGGGTGACTTTAGAGTCCCTTTTCTTAGGTTTTATTCATTAAAATCGATTTCTAGAAAAACCACATCACTTCTCATATCCCGTAGATGATTCAGTTTATTTTTCAGCTCAAAAAGTTCCATAGTTATTGAATAAAATGGTTACAAAATTACCCAAAACCGGCAGGTAGCCTCTTAACGCCACCAATGATCCTCCCACGCCAAGTTCACAATTTTTTAATACTTACTTATAAATCGCAAAAAAAATCCGCTCTTCCAGACGAAACGTCCGTCTATCGGACGACTAACTTTATTTTATTCGTCCGTTTATCGGACGACGAGACACTCCGTATAACTACAAGCATTATACTTTTAGTTATTACGTTTTGAAGATAATAATTTCTACAAACATTATAAATCCGTAACGACCCAATAAATTGCATACTTATCACCAGTGATTACAATTTGACATTCTTGTTTTTTGGAATGTTGAATAATAGTCAAGAACTGAAAAAATGCGATTTACGGCAGCAACGGAGGCTCGGTGCCCCCTTGATAACTAATTATATTTTCTTCTGTAACTTTTTCAGACGACCATGTCAACGATTGGTTCCTCATGAGTTCACCACTCACACCCATCCTGATCACATCGGCGTATCTTCTATTTGTACTGAAGATCGGGCCGGCATACATGAAGGGCAAATCAGCCTACAGTTTGAGAAACGTTCTAATTGTACATAATGCTACACAAGTTTTATATTCCTCCTTTTTGGTTTATTCGGTGAGATATTCTTCGGAAATAGTTTAGAAATTTATTTAACCTTAGATTATTGCAGCGAACCGATTATTGGTTGGCAGGAAGGTGGTATTTTTTGTTATATCCATGTTGGTTGCTCTTCGCTGCACAAAATCATAGAGCTTAGAACAATGTTAGAACAAGAGCTTTCTTCGTAGTTCGAGAAGACCAATAATGAATCTAAGCTTAGAACCAACAATATATTTGTATGATGAATATGAATATCGAGTCATGGATGTTTGTATCTATCTATGTATATGTATTCTATATCGTTGCCTAGTTATCATAATACAAGTCCAGGCTATAGATTCTGGTAATTTAAATGGATTTCGTAGCGGGATTGTGACTAGATAATTTGTATGACAATATCCAAGATTATTTATTTATTTTATTTACCCTTACCGACTAAAGTCTGATACGGTATTCGAAAGGCACCACACTAAAGTCAGGGGTCCAGTAGTGAACTTGACCATTTTGTCAAAATTTTGTATGATTAATTGATTATTTACAATCAGTTATTTTAGAGAGAAGTTTTAGTACTAAGATTTTTTAGGTTCGGGGAATTTAAGGGGACACCGAGCCTATTGTGCTGCCCTTAGTCGTATTTTTTTAATTCTAAACAATTAAGCAAAATTTCCAAAAACAAGAGTTTCGCATTGTAGTCCTAGCTGATTTTCAATTTAACGGGTCACTGTGGATTTGTCTTTATAATGTTTGTACAAGCTTAACACATTATAATCCGTAATGTTTCGACAAATTGAAAGCCGATCAGGACTACAATGTGACATTCTTGTTTTTTGGAAATGTTGCTTAGAAATAAAAAAAAATACGATTGATCGCAGCACAGTAGGCCCGGTACCCTCTTAAACGTTCGGTATTAACCTAAAATTTTGAAAACTTGGCGTTTAAATTTTTTGCTTCGCCGGGTATTTTGGGTTAAGGCATTTTAAATGACTACATTATGATTTTTAATGTTGTTGTACAGTCAGCATCAAAAGTATCTAGGCATGTTAAGTGTTCATAAATATCTGGACAACTTTACGATAACAAACCTTATTTCAACTCACAAAGAAATCAAATTAATTTATCTGTTATGTTATTATTTGTTAAGTTAAAAACAAATGGTATCTATACTGCATTCAAAATAAGGACGAAAAGATATTCCGATTCCTGTATAGCTTTCTGGCCAATTAAAAGATTTATTTATGAGAAAAATATACTATCCAACGTATCTTGGACGTTACTAATAATAATAAGCCCGCAGGGCAGCTTGTGGCGAGCTGTTGGTGATTGGCGACACCACGGACCCGATTCTCCAGAGGGCCCGGATTGATTTGGCCCTCACCTCCTGTCTTGCCTTAATCGGCCGGCCAGGAGTGGAGTCGCAAGAGCGGAACCTATGCTCCAGGTTGGAAGTGTAAAATGTCATAACGCCGGGACCTGCTGACTGGTGCGCTTAGCACCGGGAACCGGCGCCCGCAGACTCACCTCTCTACAACCTTAGCCGCTCACTAGATGTTGCTGCCTTGTCGCTCCTTGCGAGCGGACGTTTTAGGGGGCCCATCAAATGAGTTGGCAAGTCACCGTCTGCCATTTTTGACAAACTTAGAGACATTTGTTACGACAGGCGTCCCGAGTCTCTCCGCAATAACCCAGATTTCCCAGGCCACCCAGTTCACCCCCATAACCCGAGTAGTTTTTGTCCTTTCTACAATAGTCTCTGCACCGAACGTGGTATGTCTTCTGGTGCATTTGCATAATGCATTCAGAGATAGACCACGGTTGGTGCATCCCATTGCATTTAGATAAAAGTGTCTCAAAGGGGCCTCTACGTGTTGGACCTGTGTCCCCATGCAAGCCTTCCAAAGGTCCGGGCTACGGCCCGTGAAATACCGTAAGAGATACAATAATAATAATAATAATAATATATATTTATTTCAGACCGTAGTCCATAGAAAAGATTAGTAACAGTTTGTCTTAGAACTATGTTAGTAAATTAAATTATATATTAAATCACAACATTCTTTGAATTTGAATTTTAAATTTACACTACAAACATAAGAAACACAATAAATAACACCTAGACCAGCGCACGTACATGAGTTCTGGTCCAGTGTCTCAGCATTGGACCATCAACTCTTTCCCCCAATGCCTTCAGGAGACCTAAAGCTGTTCTAAGAATAAATGAGAGGAAGTGTTTCAAATCTCTGTTTCTGTAATTCAAAATGGCCTTAAATTTTCGTTGTTATTTGGAATGGAGTATAGTAGGAAATAGGGTTTATTTTCGTGTAATTGTTCAGATGTTTTTGAACACCGGAGATGCTTAGATACTTTTGATGCTGACTGTACCCAGGACAAACCATATTAATTAATTAAAAAAATAATTGTTAACAAGGTCTACAAAATAATGTTCGTTACGTTTGCTACAAAGCCTAAAGTCATCAGTTGAATTAGCTGTAGACCGCCTTATTTCTATCATAATCTTTTTTGTTTTTGTTTAATTCTGTATCTGGAATCCTGATAAAAGTTTACCAAGATTTTTTTTCTCTTTGGTTAATGGTCAATAAATAAATAAATAACGTTCACAGGCATATACATTGTAATGACCCCAAGCTAGCACTAAAGGCTTTTATTATGGAAACCATACAACAACGGCACGAACATATAACATCCATGACCGAACCGGGATTCGAACCCAGGACCGTGGTTTGGCAGTCCGGCGTGGTAACCATTACACCAACCGGGTCGTCAATAAAATAACTTTGCTATTTAAATTTCAGGGGTTCGTGATATTTTATAATACAGGATTTATTGAAAAAACATGTGCAATGGAGAACAAAGAATATGCGTATATGGTACGTATCGTAATGCTGATAATAAATGTTTCCGTAGTCAAATTAGGAACCATTATACTTTTTTGTCTGTATGTATGTTCAGCTTCAATTACTCCCCTCATTTTTGAAACTATTGAATCAAATCAATCAAATGTGGAAATGGTGTGTTGTGGGAAAAACAATTTTTTGTCGAACTTATACTACAATGAAAAAGAGGTTTTCTACTCAATCAAGTGAGGCGTGTACCTCCTTTGTTACACCCTGTATGTCAAGATAGACAGTCGAAGCTACGAAAGCGTCGAATAAAATTGCAACTAGCACCGGCCTCTAAACCCTATCCATTTACACGCACACAGACATAATTTGTATGAGGCCTCATGCACACCAACCTAAGAAAGTTGGCCGCTTTTGTTTTATACGGTAGAAGCGTGAGGCTCATTCTAGACATATACTTTTTCTAAGGCTGATGGATTTTTAAAGATAATAATTAAACAAACAACTTTTTCATTCCCAGCTCAGAAGAGGCTCACACCTGTACCTAATAGGCAAATTCACTGAGCTTTTGGACACAATCTTCTTCGTCCTACGCAAGAAATGGAACCAGATATCCTTCCTTCACGTATACCACCACGCCTTAATGTTTTCCATGTGCTGGATATGCTTAAAATATGCACCTTCACATAACGTCATATTTCTAGGCTTACTAAATTCGTTCGTGCATATAATAATGTACACATACTATGGGCTGGCAGCATTCCCCAGCCTTTCCAAATATCTTTGGTGGAAGAAATATATTACAAAAATGCAATTGGTGAGTAGATAATAATTTTTAAGACGAACATGGTTAGTAGGTATGGGCACGTATGGGCGGCATCTAATCCAAATAGACGCTGCTTGAAAGGCGTCGGTGTCGCATTGCGGAGAGCTATGGAAACTCTATCTTATGGTCCGGGTTCGAATCCGCACGAACCACATACCATGTACCAATGAGTTTTTCGAACTTATATGTAGGCGTAATACCGACTGCTCTCAAACTGCAGACGTGCGCGTAGTCGGATTACTACCGGTCAAACGGGGTGACTTTGAAACTTGGGGCGACTTTGATGATAACTCCAAATGGCAACATGATTGTAAATTTCACTGCGAAAACAGAACGCAGCCTTATAGTCTTTTTGGTGTTGGCATTATTGATAGTTTGTCCATTTTCAAATCTTCAAGACTGTAACATGAGGCTGAGTGGTTAAAATAATTGGATAAAGTTTGTAGTAAATATTCGCAGAAAAATGTTTTTTGTTAGGGGTGACTTTCGAAGGCAATGAAAAAACGACTGGTATCAAAGTAGCCCCATTTTCAACATAGCTTTGTTTACGCTGGTTTTTCTATTTTGTTCTCCGAAATTAAAGACACAATTGTTATTTTAAATATAGTCATAAGGCTAGTCATCACTAACTAGGTACTGTATTTTTTTCTAATTTTTAAAATCAAAATTATGAAAGATACATCAATTTGAACTTCAAAACTAATCAAAGTAACCCCGTTTTACGGTACCTACTGTTTTTCTTTGATTGATATTTGTGTTTTGTTTCTCTTTTGGTTCGGACACTTTTGACCGCGGACCGAGTAGTTGGTGATTGAAGGCCTCCGCACATTGCAGCGATTTTATCGCTGCGATATTATCGAGCGATAATATCGCTGCGATTTTGCGATATTTGTTCTCAGTACATTTTGTATGGGGACGCGCTCGATCCCACACACTGCCGCGATATTATCGCAACTACATTCAGAGGTGGCGCGCATGCGTGACGCGAATCGCGGAATCGCTGCAGTGTGTAAGGTGTCGCAATATCGCTGTCGATAATATCGCTGCAATGTGCGGAGGCCTTGAATGCGGTACATATCAATACGTTTGATATTCCAACAATCCGCAACAAACAGGTTCGCATACTCTTTTAGAATGCTCTGCTACAGAGTATAAACCTAAATGTGTTACCATCATGTTACCATGGATGTAGAATGATAAATGATACCTACCAATCCTCCTTACCAGCTTGGAAACACGAAAATTTGTCATGTTCAACCTTCTTTCGTACGTCAATGTTTCAAACTTTAGGTTTGTCCCTTTCTGTCTGTAAAAACTCTTTTAAGTATATGAAATGGACAAACCAACAACGACGATGAAAACGTACGAAAGAGGGTTGAGCATTTAGGTACCGACCGCCAAGGAGTATTTTCATGTTTCACCGCTTCTAAGGCGGTCTGTATGTACTCCAGACCTTTGCCACTTTCTATTCTATTCAATTCAAACTGAACAACTTTCACTATGAGAGCAAAATCGAAAAAAAAAACATTGGTTGTTCTCGGTGCTCGACCCATATGGAACAGCAGATTTCTTTCGCGTCCTTGGGTCCCATGGTTGTTCGGTTTGACGTAACACATTTAAGTTTACACCCTTTTATACGGTTTGGGGACTCTCTCCGTCTCGTGTGTGAGAGCAAGTTCTAACTTCTCACTTGATGGTGATCACTTACTTTTTTATCATTTTGTTTCAGATTCAATTCGTTATGATTGCTATCGTTTCCACAGTGAATTTCTTCACGTCAGTATGCCCCGCGTCTTACTTCCTCATTAGCGTTGTATGGTCCCACACTTCACTATTCTTTTATTTATTTAGTAAATTTTACATTGAAAGTTATATTAAAAACAAGAAAATGAAAGAAAACTTTACTAAAGAAAATGCAAATGCTAAATTTTATGTAACAAAATCTGAGCAAGTCAATGGTCACAAGGTAACAGAGAAAATTAGATAGTATTACATATGAATTTATACCTTCTTGCAATAGTAGTATTTTATTATTATTCAAATCATTATACAGGATGAAATCGATATCTTTAGCATCCTTTTAAACTAAGAGTATACCCATCAAACTGAACAACTTTTACTATGGGAGCAAACCAATCGGAGCAAAAAAAAAATCTATTATCCCATACATTTAAGTCGTGTAGGCAGCGGCGGCGGGTGCAGTTTAGTATGGGACAACAGATTTTTTTTTGCACCGATTGGTTTGCTCCCATAGTAAAAGTTGTTCAGTTTGATGGATAGACTCTTATTTTAAAAGGATGCTAATGATATCGATTTCACCCTGTACCTATATCCTTGTGTAACAAAAAAACCTAAAAATATGTATGTTCAAATTGATTTTTGAATAAGTTTAGTAGCTATCTTACCGCTTTAGCCCTTGATTAAATTAAAATAGCGGAACAGAAATTTGGCAGTTGTAGCGATGATTCTGACCATCCCGAAAGGGATGACGTGAGTTTATGTATGTATCGTATGTAAAAAATAGCGGAAGATAGGTGACGTTCTTGCATTACATACTCGAACAATGGGTCTGCTTTTCATGTAAAGCCTGACCAGGAATATAAAAAACCTGGTTTTGGGGCGCTGCAATCGACTGTCACCTTTATTGTTAGTGTTACAAGTACAAAAATTAGTTCCAATGATTTTCCGCAACATGGAGAGGTTTTTTATTTATATTTCTGGTCGGGCTTTACTTCTGAGTGAAAAGTACCTAATGCCGTGTGACTTGTTTTTTTTTCTTTTTGAATGGTTTGCACAACCGTACCTACCTTTATTCTGCCTACTGCCGCTCGTATTGTGACTAAGCAAATTAGGCGACGGGCGGGTTCAATTTATGCGGTCCATGCGCATAGGCTAATCAGTCACTATTTTTCGCTATTTTCATGTAGTATCACTATTTAAATAGTATGACCAAGTAGTATATAAAGTGGTCAGACTATCAATGCTGTTCTTCTTGCTTGGTGAAAACACTGGGCATAATTTTTAACAAATCTTTGAAATTTATAGAACTTGAATTGTACCCATATTATACGGTTTTTTAAGACCATGATCAGACCATCAAACTGAACAACTTTCTCTATAGGACCAACATCGAAATCGCGAGTATCAGCTGTTTCATACAAAACTGCAAACATACTCGACCCAAATGTATGAGACAGCTGATTTCTTTTCAGAACGTTGTTCAGTTCGATGGTCTGATCATCCCCTTAAAAAATAACACAACTTAACTTAAGTTTATATAGTAACTTAACACAACAATACATTCAACCTCACCAGTGCTGCATGACTCATGTGGCACAGGTTTATGTACTACATGAGTCTACTAACGATCATGTTCAGACATTTTTGTATAAACATAAAAATGCAACGGATTTTTATACAAACAAATAAATTTTACACCTTTGTAAGTATTCACAAGTTCTGTCTTGCCCTTCAATAAATATATTTTCATACAAAAATTATGTCTCAAACTACCTACCGACACATCCATTCAGCATATTTGCAAGCATATTTTGCCATTTGCATTTTTTAATCCGATTTCTAATGATTGGGTTCACTATTTAAATTAATGTTAATGTTTAGTTTCTATTTAAATGAAATAAACTTAATACAAAACAGTAACATTTTTCAAACTGTCGTTGGAGTAAACGGTTTACTTAAGTACTTAATTACTGAGTACTTACAAACAAATAAAATAAGTAATTGTACATCCAGATAAGCAAAATGGAAGTTGGAGAACGAACTTCATGGGATTTTTTTATAAACGGAACTGGTATGTGATGAAATTATATTATTACTATGTATGTAAAAGAAGCCGTGATGGCCCAATGAAGCCGTCATTGTACGTACAGGGGGCGGTAGTTCGATCCTCAGCCCCTTCCAGTATGTAGTATGATTTGCAACCACTGGCTTTTCGGTAGAAAGAAAACATAATGGGGAAACCTTCATGCATGTGCATACTTCAATTTGGATCATGTCAGTTACGTCCTTTTCCCCGAACGTCCACTGTAGCCCCGAACGTCCATTTCCCGGATTCGTCCTTTTCCCCGAAAGGCCATTTCTACGCCAGTCATTTAAAACATCGCTCGTAGGTCGCAATTGATTGCACGGAGCCGATTTTTTGGGATGTTGTTAGGATAGATACCAGCAATATAAAACCAAATTAGCAGCTTCAAAAGACCTGTGCTAACCGAGTTGTGCTCGAAAAACCTCTAAATTTTCGGACTTTTTCAGATTTTGACTCATAACTTCTAAACGATGCATCTTACATAAAAATTGCTGACTAGGTGTTTAAAGTAGACATAATTTCCTATAATTTGAATGTAATTGCAGCTCTGTTAGTTAAGAAGGTTTTGAGATACCTACAACACGTCAAAAAAAAAGTTCAAAATTGTAGTTATAGTCTTCCGAAGTCGTGGACAAATCTAGTTCTACTATTAACCCGTAAATGTTTGTTTGCTTGTTCGCACATCACAAGAAAACTACTAGACCGATTTTTATGAAACTGTTGCATTTGAAAGGGTACGATTAGACTTCAAATCTAGTATATAATTTATCTTGCTACAATGACGGGTAGCCGTGTGGACGAAGTCGTGGGAAAACTCTCGTTTTTATACAGGCTGTTACATAAGTAAAAATAAATATTTAAAAGTCCTAAGGGGGTTGTTTAGACCGTCAAACTTAACAACTTTCTCTATGGGACCAACATCGCAATCGCGAAAAAAATCTATCTGATATTCCATACATATTTTAGCTCGAGTCGATTTGTAGAGTAAGGAACATCAATTTTATTTTTCGCGATTTCGATATTGGTCCCATAGTATAAGTTGTTCAGTTTGATGGTCTAAACCACCCCTTAAATGTTTATTTGTATTTTTGTAACACCTTGTATAATGTTAATAATTTTGTAATTACTAGTTCTCCCGCGGCTACGTCCACACGAGTTCCCCTTCATCGTAGCATAAATGATATACCAAATTTTAAGTCTCTCCATAAGCTTGCAGACCTCGAAAGTTTCGTCAAAATCGGTCTAGTAGTTTTTGCGTGATGCGCGAACAAACAAACAAACATTTACGGTTTAGTAATAGTACTAGATTTGCCCACGACTTCGTACGCACCAGCACTCGTCATGGTAATGAGATCAAATAAATATCAATTTATACGTCTAATCAAAGCTTTCAAAAGAAAAGTTTAATTAATATCGGTCCAGTAGTTTTCGAGTAATGCGCGAACAAACAAATAAACAAACATTTATACAGTTTTGTTATTGTACAGATAAATTATTAATCATACTGAACTGAATTTTGCATACTAATAATTATTTTCCACTGAGTTAGGTTAGGTCTTTATAATCCTTTACAAAATTCCTGCAATTCGTCAGGCCCCATTTTTTTTAAAACCGATTTCCTTAATATATCGTTTTTTCCTGATAACAAAGGAACTGTTCACTATATTGGGTTCAACTTATTCTGATATTGATGTTAAATAACTGCTTTATAATTTAATTATTATGATTTTCCTCGTAGAATGAGTATTTTAGCCGATATCGTGTTCGGAAGACTGTTAAAACTAAAATTTTGAACTTTTTGGGAAAAATGGCAAATGTTTGACGTGTTGTATCTCAAGAACTACTTAAGTTACAGAGCTGCAATTACATTAAAATTATAGAAAATTATGTCTACTAGTAATGTAGTAATATTGTAAGATGCACCGTTTAGAAGTTATGAGTCAAAACCTGGAAAAAGTCCGAAAAATTTGAGTTTTTTCGAGCACAACTCCGTTAGCACAGGTCTTTCGAAGCTGCAAATTTGGTTATATACTAATGGTGTATATCCTAACAACATCCGAAAAAATCTGATCCGTGCACTCAATTGCGACCTAACGCGATTTGTATTGTCTACGGTGACTGGCGTATTCCCCGAAAGACCATTTACCCGAACAGCCATTTCCCCGAACGGGCATTTTCCAGAACTTCCATTTCCACGGCTTTTTTTTGCGATTTCGTAGTTGGTTATTGTACTCACCATTATAAGTGGCGACGGGCTCAAATCCCGTCATACTAGCCAGAGTTTCTGGGAAACGTGGATCTTTTGAACAAAGCAAAACATATATAATACAAATATAATATACAATACTGCAATAATAATAAATATTGTCAAGACCAGACATTTTGGTCAGTAATATAATCAATCATCGAGTTTATAAGTAACCTTTGTACTGATAACAGTACGATTTACTATAAAATAAAGCATTCCTATGCAATGACGTATTATTTGAATAATTCAGTACTATCGGGATCAGTGGCTTCAACATTTGAATTGTTAATTCTGTTATGGCTATTGTGTATAAGTTGCCGATCATCGGTCTATATGAAGGTTAAGACATTTTTATTGCAATAAAAAGAAAACAAGATACAAAACGAAGCACAGACCTTCTGAGAAGCAAAGCGAATAACGACAAAACAAAGTAGAAAAGAAAAGGCTAATGAACCAAGCGTCACATCGCTGTCAAAAATATCGACGAACTCACATCGTAACATCCTCAAGAACATTGTAAAAGTATAGTAAAGTTATTACTTATAGAATATCCATCCATCAACATTTTTGAACCGATGTTTTTATTATAAGTTTGACACAGGATAACCTTAGCGAATACCGAATTGACAGCTCTCCGATATTTCAACGACGAAGTTACGTCGAGGTACGTACACTTAAATGCGTTACCTGACCACTATGGATCCAAAATCCGAAACATAAACTGCAATGAACGGTAATTGTACTGAAACTTAAAAATACCCATCATTATTTAATCTAAGGTCTTGGTGAGCCGTGGTGGTCCAGTGGCGAGTAACCTTGCCTGCCGTGCAGGAGGCGATGGTTCGATCCCCGTCCAAGCCGACTCGTACCAATGAGTTTTTCGGAATTTATGTACGATTTGTAACACCACTGGTTTTTCGGTGAAGGAAAACATCGTGAGGAAACCTGCATGCTTCAATTTCGAGGCGTGTATTGTACCCACTGTCCATTATAAGTGGCGACGGGCTCACCCCCCGCCACACTGAACAGAGTTTCGGTACTACTGGTGAACCGTGGATGTTCTGAGGTTTCAGAATATCTCTGACTACCCCCTCGAGGAATATGGTTGTGAGCATATGCTAGGTCTTGGTGAGACAATACTTCAAAAGCCTTTTATCGTCCTCTGCTGAAAATAGACCTCCTCGACAATCCTCGGCCTTCCACATCCAGTTGCTCCTCGCTAGCTGTCTCAGCAATGCAATTCCCTAAGCGCAAACTTTAAACATCAGCGAACAGCCAAATTGTGGTATTCGTAAGCAAAAAATGTTTCTTGGTTTTAGAGTATTCTCTAAGGTTATCACTAACACTCAGTTGCAGAAACGCTCATTAAAGTTAATCCTCAAAAGCCGACCACACGAAGTTCATGGTTTCGAACTCTGGCTGTCCATCGGTGATCAGTTCTCCGGCAGATACGGCCAACCCATTTCTACTTCAGCTTGCTAATTTTCAGAGCTATCAACCACTGTAGTTCTTTGATGTATCACCTCATTCCTGATATTATTTCTAAGAGCAACACCGCGGTCTATCAGTTCAGTTGCTCAGCGATCTATGGAGAGATATCTCTTATTATTGCTCGTTGAGCGACTTTGAATCTATTGACTAGAGCCTTAAAGACAGGACACAGATCACCTCCAATAGATACCGCATACAGGACCGCCGAAGCGCACTACACATCTGTGATTTTGCACTGATATCAGCAACGGGATAGAGCGAGATCGGAATAGTGTGACCTTGAATATGTTGCATTATTTCGTGCAACGCTACCCGCACCTACCTCCAAAAATTGTGACTTCGGGCCTGTACGAAATTTTCATCATGCGGTATCTATTGGGGTAATCTGTGAGACAGGAACACCTTTTCGCAACCATAGCTCATCAAATATTTTCTTTACAATAATAGGTTACGAATAGATGGTACCTATTCATTGACTTTGATGTAGGTAATTGACCTAACTTTACCTCTATTGTGTTAAGTAGGTACTTTACCAAATCAAAAAAACTCTGTTTACAGTGGATTATGTCAACGATTGGTTCCTCATGAAGCATCCAGTTATACCCTCTCTGATTGTAGCGGTGTACCTTTTGTTTGTGCTGAAGATAGGGCCTGCATATATGAAGGGCAAACCGGCGCACAGATTGAGAAAAGTCCTAATTGTATACAATGCTCTACAAGTTATACTTTCCAGCTACATTGTTTTCCTTGTAAGTATTTGTTAGCAGAAGTAAGAAGCAGACAAATTACACTGTCCACATAGTACATTATGATACAAGTGAGCAAAGTTGGTCATTACAGTCGAGACTGGATTGCATCACGAGCCGCCAGGCGAGTGATGCTAGTTAGCAGAGGCTGTAATGACCAATGTTCACGCGTTTCATACGACCTTTTTCAACATACTTGCGAGGAAAAAGATATAAAATTTCGTAAAAAACAAAAATTTTAGACCAATATTTTTGGAAAATGGCGCGGGGCGGAGCTTTATTTTTTTTGGTTGAGAGGCGATGACTTTAGCAACATTCAACCAACGACATTTTGTTGCAAACAACCTAATATTAAAAACATCATAGTCATTTAGTACCTTACAACAATTTCTAAACGACAATCGGTAATCTTTTTGGTAATTAAAAAGTCCCCCGGCTACAGTACTACTACTCTGACATTATAATACTGTTTAATTTCAGGGCTGTCGAATATTTTCTAAAACAGGACTCTGGGAAAAAACATGTAACATGGACAACAAAGAGTATGCTTATTTGGTATGTTTTTAACAACCTGATTTTCTACCGTGATCCGGTAAAAGGCGATAGTTATGTGATTTCATACCCCTACAACAATATAAGCTCGTACCTATCATTCTAGTATGGGTGAGAGAAACCCATTGGCCTTTCAATCATGAACCTTATTAGTAAAGCCTTATGACAGTTAACTATTAATTTTGTGGTCGATGTGGTTTACGAAACTCCTGGTTTTCTGACAGATCAGATATTTTTGCAGTTAGAAACAATAAATTTGGAAAGTATGCATAATAGGCACTAAAACTATTCAATATGAGGAAAAGGATGTTTGGATAGGTAGAGGCTTCGATCAAAATAAAATGAATGGGCTTTAAGCGAACATTTCAAACCAGAAAAATGAGGCAAAACAAATGAAATTTTTACTTGTCACTTGTATGAAAGTGCCCTAGATTTGACAGATAATGGCGCTAGTTTGTATGTACCAAGTGCACCAGTAGTTTGCTTCAACTTACCGCGCTTTAGGCCTATCCATTCATTTTATTTTGATCGAAGGGTAGAGGTATACAATTTGTTTTTCCTGATGGAACAAATTTTTTTTTTTTAAATGGGTTTGTTCTTGACCTCAATCCAGTCCTGAGGACAAAGATGGGGTCGAAGATGTAGCGAGCTTACCCAGAAGAAGCCTATTCACTCCTACTTTAATGTTATTCGGGTTGTAAGCGCTCGGAAATACGAGTACCTAAGTACCTACTGACGCAGGCATTTTTTGAAAGAATGCTAAAGATCGGATTCACGCTAAATCGACTGTACCGATATGTACTTAGATCAAAATAAAATGATCTAAGGATATGTATGAAATTTTGCATAGAGAATTGAGTACATCCCGAAAAAGATCATAAATGCATCCTGTAATAACACATGGATTTCTATCTAATTTCTATGAATTTTAATTTTCTAATTTAAATTACCTAAGTAGTAATGTAGAATAGAAAAAATATTCCCTAAAGGAGGACGCATATTTATCCGCGGCGAACGAGCCGAAGGAGGCGAAAGAATCGAATTTTAGAATTGAATTGAATTGCTGAGCCAAGCCATAGGGATAAAAGACTCTACTCTCGGCTGTCAGTCTATAAAGGTGTACGCATATTTATCCGCGGCGAACGAGCCGAAGGAGGGGAAAGAATCTGGAAAGAATCGAATTTTAGGGTTGTTTTTTGAAATTTTATGACACCCGCACACTTATCCGAGGCCAATCGGACGAATCGTCCGAAGAATTAAAAGGAAATTCGTTTCGTGCGCCTCCTTGGACTCTTTGGCCGCAGATAGATATATGCGTCCACCTTATAAGTACTTAAGTAACAGATGTATCAATTTAATAGCAAAACCAGCTTTTGCCCTCGGATTTACTCGCTTATCATTATCTTATTCCATTGCAGATTACATCTGGGACGTACGTATACATGATGGGTAAATTATCAGAACTATTGGACACAGTCTTTTTCGTCCTGCGCAAGAAATGGAACCAGATAAGTTTTCTCCACGTATATCATCACTCCCTTATGTGGATGATCTCTTGGGGCAGCTTGAAATATGTACCGTCTCATAACGTTGTTTTTATTGGCACTTTAAATTCGTTAGTGCACGTTGTAATGTACACGTACTACGGACTGGCGGCGTTTCCTGGACTCTCTGAGTATCTGTGGTGGAAAAAATACATTACAAAAATGCAATTGGTTAGTACGTTTTTTTTAAATCATTCGACGAATTTTAAGAGGATAGACGGTTAAGAGGATAGGCGGGCTGAAATGCTAATTTGGAGAATAGGTCACTTTTCCAACCGTTACATATTTGTCCAATCCGCCCCACCCATACACCCCACCGACTAGAGTGCGTTTATCTACATAAAATCGACGAAAACAGCATTTCGTATTCCCCTGTTTTCTCCTCCAAAACTAAACCGATTTTAATAATTCTTTCAAGAATAATATGAGAAAGACTTTGGCTATGTCTGTACGTTTTGCTTTTTTTGTTTATATTCGTCAAATATGTTTGCTGGATGTCTGAACACGGGCTGTAAAATTGGTCTTGTTCAAAGGTCCCTAGTTCCTACAGTAATTAATTTATGTAAAAAAGCAAAACATAGGGACATAGCAGAGGTAACATAGATTAGATGGTAAAAAAATGTTTGCTCTAGTGTCATTATCCAGGGAGAAAACAGGGGAATACGTTTGTATGGAGAAAACCGTACTCGTCTATCCTCTTAAACACGGCAAGGTATTTGAAGAATAGTTATTTAACTTTTGTTGTTTAATATTATCGAGCGATAATATCGCTGCGATTTTGCGATAATTGTTCTCAGTACATTTCTTTTTACTCTTTCTACTACATTCAGTGAAGGGCGCATGCGTGACGCGAATCGCGGAATCGCTGCAGTGTGTAAGGTGTCGCGATATCGCTGTGGATAATATCGCTCGATAAAATCGCTCGATAATATCGCTGCAATGTGCGGAAGCCTATTGCCATCTACAGATTTTTTGTTTAACTAGTCTTGGAAAACCATATTAAAATATAGTTAGTTAGGTACATCACATTTTCAGTGTAAGTATTTTATTTGAAATCATCGTCGTTAATGAGGGTCAGGTCAGATGTCAATGTCTATTGAAATATTATCAAGCTGATTTCGATTCATATGCATAGATAGGTACGAGTAACTAGGTATGCAAATGCCAGTGCGAAATAACTAGCCTTGGGGCATTGAATTATTGGACACCGGGTCTAGTACAAAAGTCTCGAAAAAAATGTTCGAGACTGACCTACACAAATCTAAGTTCGTGTATAAACCACAGACTTAAAAGAAGAACCAGACGTAATGTCATCTAATCATGAGTGAAGCACCCATTTCTTTTATGTGCGTGCTGTCACGCGGTACATAAGGTGACGGGTTGTCGGACCCTGCGCCTAGAGCTAGTGCATCTGTGTGAGTGTAGGTCCCTTGTAGAACAAACGAGATTGTATTACCTTGCATGCTTCACATCTTTTTAGTGCAATACTCGGTCCGTATTTCTTTCAGGTCCGTGGTATAAACCAACTAAAACATTGAAAAAGCTGCAATTCTTTTTCATTTTGCTTGCGTAGTTTTTAAGTGTAAAGAAAAGTATCTATAACCACCACATCTACCCATCAAACTGAACTCTATCTAGGTGAGGCGAGGTGGGTATCTGAAGTCAGATACCACAATCCTCACAATTTCTGGGGACACTTAAGGGGAGGCGAGCAAGGGAATGCAGTCAGGCGCACACCCGTATGTAGGGGGTCCGGGATACTTGAACCACCTTTTGCTTAAACGCATGACAACTTTTTATTGCAAAGATGCAGTGAAGTCACTTTAGTGAATTTAGATAGCGAAGTTATTTGGCTACAAATGGTATGCACTAAGATGTTTGTGAGTATAATATTTATTGGGCCAGACATTTTTTTCGAAAAATGAGATTTGGCTCAACCATCCCCAATAGGCGGGATGGTTGAACCGGGGGTAGGGGTTGAACATACCCTTATAATTTAAGAAATAAAACAAGAAACGGTTTTAAATTCAATGTACTTAATTATATCAAAATCTCATATTCATTCTATGGGAATAATCTAAACTTGTTAATATTAACAAAGAAAAAAAAAGGCAGCATGTCAAAATTACACACTTTGACTAGGTAACTACGGTTTTCTACTAAGGTGCTATGATACTAAAAGAAAACATTTTAGAGTCAAATTTAGTATTATAGAACTACATTCTTTAGTAAAATGTTCACACTAAGAAAGATCTAATAAGAGAATCAAATTTTTAAACTAAAACAAGGCAAAACACATGAAGCTGGTACCTATGTGACCTTAGAAACGTCGCAAGTCGAATCTACTTATTTCTGCTTTTTGATTTCCTTTCTTGTGGCTGAAGCCCCTATGCTTAGTTTTGGACTGGAATGGCGGTATTTGAAGCTGCAAGATAAATAAAGTCGATGAAAAAATATTCACTATGGTCATCCATCCCTCAGCGGAATGGTTCAACCATCCTTTGTCGACCCGTTCCTATATTTGTTTAGATTTCCGAAAAATTATTAATCACAGGTCAAATAAGCTTTGCATTCAACAAACTACACTAGTTTGAAAATATAATAATAAATCAACATAATACGTAACTAGATACCTTTTAATATATAACGCAGTAACGAACAAATAAATGAAATACATTTTTTTCACTTTTTACCTTCGATCAACAATATACAACTAGATAACGGGTCGCATACAAAATCAAAGAGAAATTCTGTCCTCGTGAATATACAACATTTTTTGTTAACGAACCGAGAAAACAGTCCGAATACATTTCGACCTCAAA
Organism: Agonopterix heracliana; assembly: GCA_963693445.1. Lineage (NCBI taxonomy): Eukaryota > Metazoa > Arthropoda > Insecta > Lepidoptera > Depressariidae > Agonopterix > Agonopterix heracliana. Next base: position 16,867,082 of record OY856319.1, read on the forward strand.
GCAACCATAATTCCTAGTAATTTAAAAAAGGAACACTGCGGCATTGCGAGACGTGCTTACGTTATTTGCCGGGCCATGTTTTGAGCGCTGACACGTTATCTGGTTGGATATTGTTGATCGAAGCTTTTTACTATAAAAAACACAAACTCAGCTCGAAGTCAAACTACTCTGCCGACAGCCTAGATGGCGCTTGTGGTGGTAGATATGGTTCGTGGGTATGCAATGACCTGTCAACCGAATCGATAACACGAAATTTTCAATCGAAAGATGGAGGATCCCACCTGTTCAAGCATCCCGGTTTACCCCTACTATTTGACTACAAAAATAAAAGCTAAAAAAATGTTGAAAATTAAAGCTAAATTCACATTTTCCCTACCTAATTCCTTAGCTGAAATACTATTTTAAATTTATAACAGAACGAACAATAAAGGTATCGAAATATAGAAGACGTTAAATAAAAAGAGCTGTCTTTTAGCCCTATACAAAGTCATGGACAGTTTGTACAAAGTGCGCATATGCAGACGCCATTTCGAAAATCAAAAAGTTTCTATAGAGTGCCGGACATGTGACTACATCACAAATGGAACAAACAGCAAATTTTGTTGTTTTTTTGGTTTGCTCCCTTGGTAACTTGGCAACTTTCACCTAAGGTGGTTGGAGAGTTGTCAATTTCACGAAAAACTTTGTCGTAGAACACTCGTAGACGGTATTAATAAATGTAATGTTTTATATATGGAAAAATTGCTTGGAAAATCTAGTTTGCGCGTACCAAATAATATTTACAATTTATAATATAATAACGAAGATATAAGGCTAATAATTTTGTATGAATAATTTCAAAGCTTGATATCTTCGTAATTATATTATAAATTGTAAATATTATTTGATACGCGCAAACTAGATTTTCTAAGCTATTATTCCATATATAAAACTTTCCTTTTATTAATACCGTCTACGAGTGTTCTACGACAAAGTTTTGTATGAAATTGACAACTGCAACCACCTTAAATCACGCTTCGTTCACCAAAAAAATAGGTGCATAATTTTGCGGTCGGATCTTGGTATAGTCCGTCCGTATGTCGGTCTATACAACCATTTACCCTACGAATAAGAGAATGTATAGAAGTATAAATGAAGCTCAAAAAGTGGCACCAAAAAAATTGTAACGCGTTCTAAATTTGTTCTTTAAAAATTGTAACTCGCCGCCAAAACTCATACAAAATGACATTTTTCATGGGGTGCCAAAAATGATTTCGATTTTGTTTGGAGTTATTCTTCCATTTATTTATTCTCTTATTCGTAGCATTTACCTAATATTCTTTCATCTGTTTCAGATTCAATTCACAATGATGTTTCTAAATACTATAATCCACTTCAACACATCAGTCTGCCCGAAATCATATTTCATGGCCACCGTTATGTTATTTAATTGTATAATCTTTTTCTACTTGTTCAGTAAATTTTATATAGAAAGTTATGGTAAAAATAATAAAAAGGATGATAGTATTACGAAGAAAAACAGTAAATCTACATCGAGCTTTAAGAAAAATCTACATGAAAATGGTTACAAATTAACTGAGAAAATTAGATAAGTAATATTAACACTTACCTACCACGGACCTGAAAAAAAGACGGACGTAATCTCGTCTAATCACGAGTGAAGCACCCATTACTTTTATGTTCGTGTGTCACGCGGTAGGTACATAATGGTGACGGCTTGTAGGACCTGCGCCTAGAGCTAGTGCATCTGTGTGAGTGTAGGTCCCTTGTAGAACAAACGAAAATGTAGGACCTTGCAAGCTTCACATCTTTTTAGTGTCACATTACCTCCGTCTTTTTTTCAGGTCCGTGTTACCTACCAACATTTTAGAAATTATTATTTTATTTGTAGACTACTTAATGTTGTTTGCGGTTTATTACGTTTTTCTTGTGTTACAAAAAAACACACTGAATCACGGAATAAACCAAACAACATAATTTTTTTATTATAATTATACTTCAGCATAGCTAGCATGCCGCAGTGATACAGCGCTATCACATTTTTGCTCTCTTTCTATTTGCGTGCGAACGAACGAGATAAAAGACGTGATACAGACGTATCACGTGTAACATATATTATAAGAGATAAGTGTACTTTTTGCAACCATCAGCAGCAAGGCTGATTCAGTGTTTATGTGGTGTAGAGCATCTGTGTGATGGCGATGGACCAGGTCTGCCTGCATAACTTCAGTCGGTTTAGGAGTTACAGACGTTTAAAGGTCTGGAAAAAAAGTCAGGAGGTCTGGAGTCAGTTTTTGTACTTTTCGCATAGCTACAGTGCATACTACAATAATATCATACGATCAGCCCTGCAGCTGTTCGTAATTTTTTTCCAGACCTTTAAACGTCTGTAACTCCTAAACCGACTGAAGTTATGCAGGCAGACCTGGTCCATCCCCATCACACAGATACTCTACACCACATAAACACTGAATCAGCCTTGCTGCTGATGGTTGCAAAAAGTACACTTATCTCTTAGTCTAATACTACGAGTGCTGATCATACCAGCATCGAACTGCACTGGTAGCATGCTACACGTGATACGGCTGTATCACGTCTTTTATCTCGTTCGTTCACGTGCAAATAGAAAGAGAGCGAAGGTGTGATAGCGCTTTATCACGGTGTCATGCTACCTATGCTGAACAACTTACACTACGGGACCAACATTGAAAAAAAAGTCAAAAATTTCTTTATTTCATTCATAATTGACTTTAAAGGACAGTGGGCAGCAGTGGTCCAAGACCCTATAAGTGGCATACTACGTTTGAAATAGGGTTTAATATCCTAAAACATTTTTTACATGCGGCACCAATATTTGTTCAAGAAAAAAAACGATACAGTCTGTTTTATTTAGCTGTTTTTGATACTAATGTTAGTGTTAAGTACTTGATTTCTTTGTTTCATAATGTATTCATAAGTATCTGATCACCCCGAAAGAGATTACACCTTTTGGGTCATAATGTCAAAATGATTTCTTCCTAAAACGACCATGTGAAAATAAAACACCTGTATCTTTTTTTCCTGATGACATTTTGATGCCATTTGTACACCATATACAGTCAGCAGCAAAAAGATAAATACACTTTTACTACGTCGTAGTATAAAGATGTATACACTTTAGTACTATGCGTAGTACTAAAGTGTATACATCTTTAAGATAATCTCAGATCTAATAATCAAATCTTTATACTACGACGTAGTAAAAGTGCATACATCTTTTTGCTGCTGACTGTATGTTAGGGTATCCTCTAAAAGTCCCCACCAGTGCCATAACGGAGGGCGCTTGGACCAGTAGTTATACATTTTTGCCCAGTATCCTTTGTTTTTCTTTGTTGCACAAATCCCAGATTCTAGGTTTTTTAAGTAAACTCCAGTCTCTATAAAAGTCTGTACAAACTAATTTTAAGAAAAAACTATTGTAAATGCAAACTGTATGGAGATAATAAACACATTATTATTATGTTTGGGTAATTTTTCATTTTGGCAAGTCTCTTGGAAATGGCATTATTATCTCGCAAAGATTTACCTTATTATTAATTAGACACAATCTGAGTTTAACTTTATGAAACTTTTCAATTACCTACCTATGAAGGTAGTTCCATAAATCTAATTGGTAGTACCTATCCGATAAATATAGTTACCTACCCCGTTGACGGACTTACCCAAACTTGACCAAAGTAACATATTTTTTTAAAGTTGTGTTTGAAAAAAGAAGACAAGATAGAGAGGGTTTTATTTCGAATTGTACCAAGAGTGCATTAAATTCTTTCACAAAATAATAATCCATTTTGAGAACAAGGTTTGGTTTTCGGCCTCAAGGAAGGAAAGATAAAAAAAAATGTGTACCATAAGAATAACGAATACAGTATAGAAGTGAAACTCTTGGGCCAAGATGCGTTCAAGGCCTACGAATAAGCCGTCAGTCCCGTGTTACTATAAGCAGCAAGCGCTCGAAGATTTTGGTTATTCTTATGGTACCTATTACCTACCTAAAATCTGAAAGAGAACACTTTATCTCTCTTCTTAGTCGTGTCCTCATGGCTTAGGGATGTGACCATCGTGGGCCGCTTGTTGATTGCCACATATCTCCAGGCCGCTCGATCTTAGGCCAGGTATATGCTGGCCACAGTGTTGTCTCGGTAATTCATTCATTCATCGCATCGGTCCAAGTCCATTGCGTCCTCCCTTCACGCCACTTGAAGACACTTGATATGAATCGAAAATTTATCCAGTTCTACAGTTTTTAAAGTTATTATAATTTAAGTAGTTCTTATAGGTACCGATACAAAAGAGGCTTCTCGACAACCTGAATGTGTAAGTAAAAATTCCCATCGCATTTAGATAAAAGTGTCTCAAAGGTATACCTCTACGTACGTGAATTTATGCTGTCCCCACGCAAATCTTCCGAAGGTCAGGGCTACGGCCCGTGAAATACCTTTTTTTAGACAGTAATAATAATAATCGTCAATAAGACAATCAATAACAATGGGAATCACATAGACAAATGTGTGTTTATAAATAAATATCTTGGACAGTGTCACACAAATTATCTAGTCACATTTAAAGTTCCAGAATCTAGCCTGGACTTGTATTATGATAACTTGACAACGATATAGAATACATAATACAAGGTGTTTTCATATCCCATACATATAGTCGATTTGTAGAGTATAGAACATAAATTTTTTTTTTCCCGATTTCGATATTGGTCCCATAGTGAAAGTTGTTCAGTTTGATGGTCTACACCACCCCCTTAAAGGTTTATTTGTATTTTTGTAACACCTTGTAGATACAAACATCCATGACTCGGGTACAAATATTCATATTCGTCATACAAATATTTGTCACTTACGGGATTCGAACCCGCGACCCCCGGCACAGCAGGCAGGTTCACTACAGACTGTGCTGTCGGGCCGTCCGTCGGGCTGTTTAGTAGAATAGATGAGGAAAGCATAAAGTTATTATACCTTACAGGAATAGAGTCAGTGACATGAGTTGTCAAATGAAACAGTTTTTGGATGTTTTTTGGAGACTATTCGCAGGCAAAAATTCTAATACTGTCTATAATTCTGAGTCTAACGTAAAATCGTGGATAAATTAATGAAGTAGTGTCAGTATATTTCACAAAATTATCTACGATTTCACTTTAGATTCCCAATTATTCACGAAAACCGAATTGTAAAAATTGATTAGTGACTAAAAAACGGTTCTATTGATTCGCGTCACGTATCTCTTTCTATTATACAGTGGTGCCGCTAGGTACATCTCGCTCTGTCAGCTGTATGTTCCTCTATTCCTACCTCTATGGAGGAAAGCGAGGATAGAATTTCGTAGCATGCTTTGGGAGCCACTAAGAATTTATTTCGTTTCTTAGGTATTCAAATCTACATACCAAATCAATCAAGTAAATTACCTTTATCCCTCATGTAGGGTATTACATCCATAAGAATAAATGAGGTTGTCTGTATATTCTACTCGTAAGCACAGAATAGGTTTGGTATATACAGGGTCCAACTTAATATGCTAACACTTTTTTAAGGGGATGTTCAGACCATCAAACTGAACAACTTTCTCTTGTTACATAAGTAAGAATACATTTTTAAAACTTTTAAGGGGGTTGTTTAGACCGTCAAACTGAACAACTTTCTCAATGGGACCAACATCGAAATCGCAAAAAAAAAATCTGATTCCCATACATATTTTAGCTCGAGTAGATTTGTAGAGTATAGAACATCATTTATTTTTTTCGCGATTTCGATATTGGTCCCATAGTGAAAGTTGTTGAGTTTGATGGTCTAAACCACCCCCTTAAATGTTTATTTGTAGTTTTGTAACACCTTGTATAGTTCGTAAGTCAGGCACCACACGTCTCTTCTTGAAAATTTCTTACATAGAAATGGCTAAAATTTATCAACATATTTAAGTTGTTAGTGTCCTTTAAGTTATTCACAATGTCTTTCAAGAAATCAGTACAAAGGAATTAACAGCAGTCATTAATGTAAACGAATGCATTGGTTTCTCTGATTATTTGCCCTGGAAATAACCCTTTGGAAGAATAAATAAGATTAAAGTTAGAGCTGACAAATGTATTATGTATTTAATTTGTGATCGAAAGCACTAAATTATTATAAATAAGAAATCTTCCCTATCTTGGACAGGGTAAGTAATATTCGATATAAATACAAAGAATATATAGTTTAGGAAATATAACTTCTTTTGATATAATTTTGTTTGAAATACAAGACACTTGCTATAATAAACGTTAGATATAAATTTAAGACCTATAATTTGATAAAGTATAAAACGCATCGGATATAATGAACCTGAAGTATAACCATCACATGTTATAAAATCTATAAAGCATAACATTTAATAAATATAGCATTGATGTCATCTAGTTTTAGAATGTCTAATAATCAATGATATAATATAATATTTAAAAACCGCATGTCGATGTCTAAAATATGACCGCTCTCAAAGTGGTTACACTACATACCGAACCTAACCTAACCTATAGTTTTGAAGCTACCTACCTTTCTGCCCCCCAAGCAACAAGCAAGCAAGCATGCAGCGAGCAAACAATCATGCAGGGAGCAAACAAACATGCAGCAAGCAAGCAAGCATGCAGCATGCAGGCAAGCATGTTGATGCTCCGCTCGCTTCGCTCGCTCCGCTAATTGTGCAACATGTTCTAACCTAACCTAACCTAGAATTTTTAAAACACCTGTTTGTTTTTCTCAGGCAGGGGGCATCCGCCCCCCGCACCCCCCTCGCGGGGGGCACAGCCCCCCTGCACCCCCCAACATGCATTCAAGCAAACATGCAAGCAAGCACACATGCAAGCAAGCATGCAAGCAAGCAAGCATGCATGCAAGCACACATGCAAGCAAGCATGCACGCAAGCATGCCAGCAAACAAGCATGCATGCACGCACAAATGCAGCATGCATGTGACACACGTTTCGCTTGACTCCACTTGCTCTATACGTGGTCACACTACCTAAATTAACCTAACCTATAGTTTAGAAGGCAATTTACTAGTTATAAAAAAATATTTAATTGTATGTCTTTGGAGCAATACTTCAAGGGATCGTTATGTCTCATAAAATAACATCAAATGATTGATATATCAAACAAATTTTATATTAAGTAATCGTTAGTAATAATCAACATTAGATATATTAAAATTATAGGATATAAGTATTCGATTAAATGTATGTTATGTTTTTTCAATATTATGCTCGTAGTTAGTATTTCTTACGAGCATTATATCATTTGAACGTTATAAAAAATTTATTATACCAAATGTTATTATACGAAACGGGACGCACCCTCTTGGACATTGTCACAACAATCTCAAAAGATTGAGTAAGATGTAGTAGTAGATGGCGCGCCCTGGTCTCTCTCTGCCTACCCCACTGGGAAAGAGTCGTGACGTTACACAGTGTGAAATTGATATCTTCATTTTAAACTAAGAGTAGGTACCCATCAATATGTACAACTTTTACTATGGATGCAAACCGATCGGCGCAAATAAAATCAGCTGTTACATACATTTGAGTCGAGTACCTTGGCATTGCAGTTAGTAAGTATGGAACAGCTTTTTGCTCCGTTCTGTTTGCTCCAATAGTAAAAGTTGTTCAGTTTGTTGGGTAGACAGGTATTAGTTGAAAAGGATTAGTTTAGAAGGATAATTTCACAGACTTCCTTGAGTTATTTTCACGGACAATGTATTTTCGTCGACTCAATGCGATTAATAATCTAACTTATAAGATTTAAAACGCAAGGACTCGTCGCATCCCTAGTGTATGTAAGTACTTATATGAGATCTCTTATGCACATTATTAATTATTATGCATTTAATTTAGACACAAGGTGCATTGTTGCTATTTCTGTTTACTTTGAAAATAACATCGGTTGAGGTCGCATGACTTTTACCTAGCATGAACATATCGAATTTAAAAAAAATAGTATAATTTTTTTAAGAGCTTTTAGTACCATAGCTATGTGTTAAATTTATTAACAAGAGTTGTAAAGAATGGTTTAGTACTTTTTTTATCAAAGCGAAGATTCTAACTCTTCTTTCAATAAGTTTGAACCCTTTTTATTAAAAATGGAAGTTGTCAATGCTACGTCTAAAAGTTCGTTTTGGGATTTCAAAGGGCGGGGTAAGTTATTTTTTTTTTCCTGATCTAGTTGGTAGGTAACTTATCTTACTTTAATAATAATGTAATAAATAAGCATGGAGTCGCGTTGTGGATCTGATTGTGGGTGGTCGCGTGTCGCGTGTCGCTCGTCCCAGCTCGACAGCGGGGCTCCAGTGGTGGCTCAAGATAGTGTTCTTTTGTAAGAACAACCCTTGAAGTCACCAAAATATCTTCATAACCGTACAATGTCAAGCACTTTTGCTACAAAAACTCTACATTGGCAAAATCATCACAAACCAAATGGCAGCCATATTTTAAAAATAGAATAGAATAAATAAGCATTTATTTTCTCTCAAGACACATTACATTAGAATTTAGTTGCAACAGGTGCTTACAAGACAAACTGAATAACTTTCACTATGGAGCCTACCAATTCAGGAAACACGAAAAAAAAACCTCTGTCCCATACACTCACAACTAGCAAAATCGTGTCCTACCTACTGTCACATACATTTGAGTCGGGAGGTACGGCAGTTTTGTATGAAATCGCGTTTCCTGAGGTAGGCTCCATAGTGAAAGTTGATCTGATTTATGGTCGGAGTTCAAGGTTTCAGTCTGCGGAGGGCTGTCCTTTACACCCTGTATAATTACTGTTTTGAGAGACTGGTGTCTGAGCTAGGTCTGTGAGTCGCGGAGCACCAGGTTCTCCCTTCACTGATCGGTTACAACATTGGAACTAATTTATGTACATCAGCATGGGTAACATGCCACCGTGATACAGTACTATCACACCTTCGCTCTCTTTCTACTTGCTCGCGAACGAACGAGATAAAAGACGTGATACAGCCGTATCACGTGTAGCATTCTACGTCTTCTAATCAAATTACATCCTACTCTATGTATAGATCTATGATCTAGAATACCGTAGTGGAGTCTGACATACATGAGCTTCAAGCCAGCTACTAGCGACATACAGCGCAGGATCTAGTATAGTGGCGATCTCGTTTCGGAGAGCAGACCCACTTTGAATTGCTGAGCCAAGCCAGCCGGATAAAAGACTTAAAGCTTCTTCTTATCGCGTGGGCAGCAAGCCCTGGTTTCAGAATTTTTTCAGATCGCCTTACGGCCTCTGACCAGGTATTTATGTAACGACTACTACCATCAGAGAATGTAGCCGGGACCAACGGCTTAGCGTGCCATCCTAAGCATGGAATTTTTAGATAATCAGGTGATTCAGCCTGCAATGTCCTAACCAACTGTGCAAAAACGCACAAAGTGACATACCTATCACTAGGTGTCCCCCGTGGGAATCAAACCCTCGACCTCCGTGTCAAGAGCCCAATGTTCTTAACCATTAGACCACGGAGGTAGTAACACGCAGGTGCTGGTTACATCATAATATTTCACACCCTCCCGCACCGCTCCACTACCGCAGGCACCTACTCAATTAAACACATCGTGATAATCTATGCTCATAAAGTCATAGGGGCATATTACATTATCAGTATTATCGTGATCCTGTGATAATACTGATGGTGTAAATGCCGTATCGCAGGATCGCGATAATATCACAGAATGTCCAGAAATCCTGTGATCCGCACGATCCCATCAATAATATTGAAGTGTAAGCGCTTCGTGATACGATCCATCAGTATACGGCTGTATCACACCTTCGCTCTCTTTCTATTTGCACGCGAGCGAACGAGACAAAAGACGTGCATGCTACGAGTGTGGATCATGATAATATTGATACGTGTTAGGCCTATCAATACTTGCGATACGCGCGATCCTTGGATCACGATAATATTGAAGTCAAAGTCAAAGTCAAAATTTTTATTCAAAATAATATCACATAGATAACTTTTTGACGTCATTTTTGATTCTACCACCGCTTCGGAAGGTGTTCCGTTGTAGAGAAGATGCGGCCAGAAACTCTACAACACACTTCTTTTAAACAAAACAAAATATACAAAGTACAAATATTGAATTACATAGTGTAACATTGTCAAGACCAGACATTTTGGTCATTCAAATAATCATCGAGTTTATAGTAACCTTTTTTACAGAGGACTTGTTTAACATGGGATTTAAACTTTTTGTCTGGCAAGTTTAGAATATCCTCTGGTATCTTATTATAATAGCGTATACAGTGCCCCATGAAAGATGTGTTGACCTTACTGAGTCGAAAATGTGGAAACACTAATTTATTTTTATTTCTTGTATTGTAATTATGAACGTCACTGTTTTTGATGTGTGTAATATGCCCCATTAAGTAAAATGTTTCTCATCCACAGCTGACTTCATCGACCGATGGTTCCTAATGGGCTCTCCGTTTCCTCTACTCCTGATCCTCACCTCTTACCTTCTATTTGTATTGAAACTGGGACCTGAATTCATGAAGACCAGACCCCCATACAAATTGAAGAGGACACTTATGTATTACAACGCCGTTCAAGTTATGTATTCTTGCTATTTGGTTTGCTATGTGAGTATTGATTACATCAACGTTATTGGTCGACCTCTTTCGGGGTGGTCGAAGTCTTTGCTACAACTAACAACTGTTTAAGAGAAGTTTAATCCGAGAGCGCAAATGCGCGCTGCATACAAACGTACTATGGTGATGTTTTCAATATTAACAAATTAAAGTCTTCTTGTATGAAGTCAGATTTTCATTAAAATATACTTACAGTTTTAATTCTAGGATTAATTTAAGATTTGTATGGAAATCTTTGAGGCCCTGTAACTTTAAAACTATTCATTTTAACGAAAATTGGTCTCCATACAAGCATAGAAATTTGTTTCTAGATTGTTTCTTCAAAATTTCATTGAGTTTAATTGGTTAGTATTGAAAATATCACCAGTGCTGAGCGCGCCAACGGTAATATACCCTTAACGTTGTCCGTGGTACTCGTACTTCGGAACCAAGAATCTATTTTTGAACTTCTTCTTTAACTCTTACCCAACAATTTCATCTCATTGGGACGAGTCAATGAATTTTATAATAAATTATTTTATACTAGCTATAGCCGTATAGTATATGTCCAGAAAAAAATCTATATGTGAGCGAAAATTTATCAAAATCTGTCTTAACTTTGTTACATACATCCTAAACTTTGAAATTTATAAAATTAGTTAGATATTCCAGTCTAGAATAGCCATGGTGGTCCAGTGGCGAGTAACCTTGCCTGCCGTGCAGGAGGTGATGTTTCGATCCCTGTCCAAGCCAACATGAACCAATGAGTTTTTCCGAATTTATGTACGATTTGTAACACCACTGGCTTTTCGGTGAAGGAAAATATGGTGAGGAAACCTGCATGCTTCAATTTGGAGGCATGTATTGTACCCACTGTCCGTTATAAGTGGCGACGGGCTCACCCCCCGTCACACTGGACAGAGTTTCGGTACTACTGGTGAAACGTGGATGTTCTGAGGTGTCAGAATATCTCTGACTACCCCCTCGGGGAATATAGTCGTGACTCGTCCCATTGGTAATAATATTACATAATATTACCCATGTCTCACGCACGATCGACTGAATTATGAAATAAAACCCCCCAGTTAAATGGAATCCAGGATTCATCCTTACTGGGCATAGACCTAGCTCGTCATGCTTTGCAGGCAGACATGAGTTAGAGAACAAGTGAACAGTGCTATCTAAGGGTTGAACTACACATGGCCGCACGCGATCGCATTTTTCCGTCGCTCCATCCTTTTCTGTCACTCAGGAACGTCATTTGCTAGAGCATATAAGATAGACGGAACGGAACAGCACGGAACAGCACGCCGCGTGCGATCGCGTTCCGTCTATCTTATATGCTCTAGCAAATGACGTTCCTGAGTGACAGAAAAGGATGGAGCGACGGAAAAAAGCGATTGCGTGCGGCCATGTGTAGTTCAACCCTTATCCTTGATAATCTCGCCAATGTTTCAGACCAAATTAAACTAAAGTTAACTTTACTCTTATTATTTTTCAGTGTCTCCGAACTATATTGAGAGAAGGATTAACAGAAAGAACGTGTCTTATGGATACAGAGTACAAAAAATATGAGGTAACTTCCATTACTACCTACCTACCAACCTACTTACTCTTGATTTACTCACTGTATTTGAAATAAAATAATTAGCAATAGGGACGACATTTTGCTATAGCTCAGGCAAATTTTGTCCCAAGTTACGTATGTCAAGTCAGTGTACGCTTTGGTGTACCATTTGAGGCTCTTCTCTTTCTTAGGGATAATGATCAGTGTATGAATTTAGAATATAGTTTTTAATTTTTTAATAAATGTAATTTTTAACACGAAACCAATAAAGTTAGGTACTTGAATAATGCCTGTTATTGTATATGAATTGGCTGCTTAAGGGTCGGCACTACCTACGGCCCGATTGACATATCTGTCAAAAGAAATAGACCGGTGGCCGACAACACTCAACCCTATCTTATAAGATTAATGAACAAATCAATTTGATAGCTTTTGGTAAATAATTTCTTGCAAAAAACTTGGTCGGCTGCAGCGCGCGGCGCAGCTTGGCTGGTACGTTTACTGGTGTGAAGGAAAAAGTGAACCCTACCTGGTGACACAACATTTTACCTCGTTGAATTAAAGGACGTAACTAGTCTGTTGGTCTAGAGGCCAATTAGTAAGGACTAAAAAGTCTGGTCGGCCGACCCTATCCTGGCAGGTTCGTAGGTCCGACCGAATTTAGGGTACCTACTACCCGGAAGGCAGATTTTACCACATTAAATTAATGTTGAATGTTTGGTTTTGCGTGGCAATACTCCTGCAGCATCTGGATTTGAGAGCCGTAGGTCGAAATTGACATTTACAGCAACAGTACAGTACCGTGCGTGATGGACCTATAATGTGACTGATCAAAGATCGCCCCTGGTGGTAGGATAGGATGGGTTCCAACTAATTAGATCACAGTATTACTAAGGCTTAAAAAATACTTAAAATTATTTTAACAGAACAAATTAAAACTTTTAACAAAATAAAGAAATTATTATAAGTTTAGGTATTAGCAAACTAAGGGTTTGTAATCTTTTATCATCATAATCATCGTCAGATATAATATTTTTAAGCACGGAATAAAAGTAAATTTGGCAGTAGTAACTGGAACGATTGCCTTCAAAAACATTTGCGCAAAAGGACATCAGTGTGACCACTTTTAGTAGATTTCTTCTTTATTGGTAGATTTAGGGCAAAATTGTTTAGTAATAGATTTTAGTAGAAATTAGGTATTCGTAAATTTTTATGTATTTAAAAATGCAAGGATTCCGGCTAATAAAATATAAGCTGGCAATACAAATGGCTGAGAAAACGATTGCAGGGTTTGCAAGTTTTCCGGAACTTCTAGTACATCATCATCATAATCATCAGCCTATATACGTCCCACTGCAGGGCACAGGCCTCTTGAGGGTGTTTGGGCGTTAGTCCACCACGCGTGCCCGATGCGGATTGGTAGACTTCACATATACCATCAGAATTTCTTCGTCTGCATATGTAGGTTTCCTCACGATGTGTTCGTTCACCATTTGAGAGCAGTCGGTAATACGTACATAAGTTAGAAAAACTCATTGGTACGTGGCATGTTGTCCGTGCGGATTCGAACTCGGACCTCTTGATTGAGAGTCCTCTCCGCAACGCGCCACCGAACTCACTTCTAGTACAGCAAATATAAATCATATCGCCTAAATTCATTCATTCAATGTTGTTTTTTTTACAAAAGAGGGTTTCTGAGCAGAGTTGGAATTTTGGTACCTAGCACTTTTAATATGTCAAAGGCATTGCATGTTTATCGACTTCCAATAATGTCGATATACGGGTATATTTTATATCACTGCGGATAACTTCAGCATGTATCGAACTTCAAAATAGCGAAAATAAATCAGCTGTCCCATAGTAGGTACTGCAGTTTTGTATAGGACAGCAGATTTTTATTTTCGCTCTTGTGAAGTTGGCTCCATAGTGAAAGTTGTTCAGTTTGATGAGTAGAATACATGCTGGAGTTTTATCCGCAGTGATAAAAAATTACCCGTATATCGACACAATCGGAAGTCGATAAACGTGCAATCCGTTTGACATTACTAAAAGTGCTACCAAAATTTCGGATTCTGCTTATGAGACACAGAAAACTGTACTAAATTTAAACTTGCATAGGGTCAACCTAATTTAATATTCATTTGAAAATTGAAGCATCCATGTTACAAAGTGATAAAAACCAATAAAAATTATACAAAAATGCGAAAATAACATGTGTAATGAGCGTTTAGATAAAATTGATAATATTTTGTTCAAAAACGTGTTTCATATTAAATTTTGACCATCTGTAACGACATAAATATTATTTTGGTAGAATTTAAGTAGAATTTGAAACAGGACTGGTAGATTTCAGCAGTAATTATAGTCACGCTGAAGGACATTGTGCGACACAAGAACATATAGGTGTTACTTAGTAGCTAAAGTGGGTACATGAATCCTGAAAGGGCACAGCAATATTAACAAGAAGTAATTTTAAAGATAAAAAAATTTTGTACAATATCAATAGTTCTTTAGGTTCTTTTGGTAGTTTTTGGTTCTATTGGTAGGTTTTGGTAGTTTTTGGTAGAGTTTAGTAATTATTTTTGGTTGTTTCTGGTTTTTTGGTAGTTTTTGGTTAGTTTGGTAGTTTTTCGTTGTTTCTTGTTATTTTGGTAGATTTTCGTAGTATTTGGTTATTTTTGTAGATTTTTATACTTTTTGGTAATATTTGATAGAAGAATGAAAATTACCAAAAACTACCATAAAAACAAAAGAGTTCTTGACGGCTTGGCTACGGGCTGGGTCTGTTGACATAAATAAAATATTTGTTTTGCAAAAGAGGTGCATTCGAATCGTAAGCGGAATTCAGTCAGTAAGGGTGTTGTTAAGGACGACGGTACTAACAGGCTCTTGTGAGGAGTTTGTGAAAGCGAAATGAAAAGCACGTCTTTCTCTAGCAAAAATCTGTATCACCAAGAAACAAAATAATATTAAAAACAAAACAGTAAAATTTAAAAGCATTCCAAAATATAAAAAATACAAATAAATATAAAAAGAGGTTGGCTGTCGCCAACATGCCACGCCCCGGTGTGAAAACACGATCATAGGTCAGGCGACACAACCAGGGGTACATCCAGAATGAGCACTAGGTCCCCGCACTGCAGAGGTGGATGGCGTGTTTCGGTTGCCGGTCTATGAATGGGGCTCGGCAATACCTCCTTCGTCCACCTTTTCCAGAAATGGTCGGCCAGACGGAGTCGCTTCTTCCAGTCCTGGCGTCGGAGCAGATCGACGTCGGCCAACGGCTGCAACGGCGGCTCCGTGGATGGGTTTCCGAGGATGAAATGCATTGGAGTCAGCGCCTCTTCATCCTCTGCTTCCACCGGAACGTGTGTTAGAGGACGGCTGTTTACCACCGCTTCGGCTTCCAAGAGCAGTGTGAATAAAATCTCCTCCCGAGTTGCACGCTCTTTCAAGGTGGCGTAGAATGCCGCTTTAACACTTCAGAGTAGTCTGTCCCAGACCCGCCCATAAAGGGTGAAAAATCCTGGAAATTTTGCGGATTGAGGCGAAATCGTACATCTCTGGTAGCATGTGGGACGCGCCGAATGCTGTGCCATTATCTGAGTAAATATTTGACAGGCTATGCCAGGTAGTCCGACAGTAATCTAGCTGAAAGTATGTGAACATGCAGACATAACTCGCTGTCTCCCTGCTAGAAGGTGATCAAATAGAAAAATAAAGGGAACCGCTCTCCGCATCCCTCAGAACAGAATCTTGGCCAAGTCTCAGACGCAGGTGAACCGCACGAAGACACTCTCATTGTTAACATGAGTGGAGATCAAGCGTATAGTAGACATCGGCTGTACCAATCCACGGTGGCCATCTAACGCCACTGGATGAACCTCTTGAGTAAAACGTAAAGATGATCTCAGTAACTGCTATTCTGCTGGAAACAGCAATCAAAATCGCAGTGAATCTTCTCGAAGGTTCTTCAAACAGCTTTGATTATAGTATTACGAGTAGCGTACACTGATGTACGTGATCTCTTCATGAGTCTCATTGTGAGCGAGGCAAAAGTGGTCGCACGCTCTTAAGATGTCTTCTGCCGATGAAGCTGATAGACGTGGACTCTTCTTTCTTCTGAGATAATTAATTTAGAATTTGGACCAGAACATTTTGAAGAGATCGAAACCACACCAACTCTCGAGCTCGCTCGAGTTCTTCGAAAGCCAGTGGAACGCTCGAAGATGGCTCCTGTGGTCATGTTACCGAAACCAAAAGCAAAATAAAGGGCCAGGGAACCATCCAAGGAAATTTGGAATTTTTGCTGAAAGCGCGTAGCGCCGCCGTCCGCTTCATTCAATTATGTCGAGACGTATTTTAACTCGAGACGTCAGCAATTTCCAAAATATAACTCTTTGAGCAACAAATAACTTGAACGAGCGGGCATTGCTACGCAACCATTTAATAACACGAAGATAATAGAAAAATATGATCAAAAGGATAATTTAGAAGGCTTATATCAGTGAGCCTCAATAACATAATTTACAAAACGGGCTGCTATTAATGCAGCTTGTAGCTGAAAGAAACTAGCCTAGCTTTACCTCTCTCCTATTCGAGCCAGCCTCACGCTCTCATCTTCATACAAAAGCGCCAGTAAGCCACGCATGCGTAAGCATACTCACTAGCGTCGACAAAAACGTGAAGCTGCCTCGCGATGGGGTCCTTTTGGTCGAGATAATACCGAGGAATTGTGCATTTAGCGATCTAGGAGTTTGTGAAAGCGAAATGAAAAGCACGTCTTTCTCTAGCAAAAACCTGTATCACCAAGAAACAAAATAATATTAAAAACAAAACAGTAAAATTTAAAAGCATTCCAAAATATAAAAAATACAAATAAATATAAAAAGAGGTTGGCTGTCGCCAACAGGTGTCATGCCGATCCTTGTTTACCAACTTTAAATTACTCACTGTGACAGCTTTGTATATCCTCGATCTGTGCAAAATTGTGAGACGATACCCCGTAGTATTCCGTAGCAAGAGATTAAATGTAACTCGCAAAAATGAGCTACTGGTACCAAATTACCGACTAGCATCGATGCAAAGCACTACAAAATAAAGTCGAATACTGTTCTTGTGTAGTAAAATACCAGATAACATTAAAGCCGACAAGAAATTTCTGAAGAAGGTAAAAGAATTATTAATCGAACAGTGTTTCTATGACTTTAATTAGTTTCTTCAGTATAAGTAAACAAACAGGCATCAATCTGAGTAGAAAAAAATGTGTTGCAGGTTGCAGATCGATTATTTGTACCTCAATAAGGTTATTATAATTTTTAACTAATCACATTGAACTGACTTTATAACATTTAACTAATTTAATTGTAGTAGTGAAAGGTGGTAGTTAAGTTATTGTCTGGCACCTATTGTTTTTTTCTTAATGTTTATAAATTATGTTGTAGTGTGACTAATAGGTACTCTGTACTTACCATCTGTAACTTACGTACCTACCTACAATATAAGGTAAATAAATGAAGTGAAATGAGATGAACCAAAAAGTACCAAATTAACCATAAACTACCAAAAAGTACGAAAAATTACCAAAATAACAATAATCTACCAAAAAGTACGAAAATCTACCAAAATAACAATAATCTACCAAAAAGTACGAAAATCTACCAAAATAACTTTTTGGTTACTTTTGTACGAAAATTTACCAAAAACTACCGAAAGTCTCAAAAACTACCATAAATTACCAAAATAACCAAAAACTACCAAACAGTGACCGGACAGTAACTTTTGTGAAATTCCTTTGTGTTTTCTTGTGTCGCGCAATGTCTTTTCGCGCAAAATTCTGTCGTGCAAATGACTTTCGAAGTCAATCGTTTGAGTCACCTACTACGGTACAGAATTCACTCTTATTCCATTCTTATTTAAAACATATCTGACGATGATGATGATGATTTCAGATTATCAATCGGTCCTTAGTTTGCTAGTAACAATAGTAATAAACTTACAGTTATTCTAATATGATAAAGGGGACAAAAATTTACGAGTAATAGTCGACCAATTTATAAAATGCACTTCTAAGTCCACATATCGTGACGGGCAACTACGGAACCCTACACTGCATGTGGCCCGACACCCACTTGCCCGGTTTTTTATACGTTACTTTGCCTACTTTAGCTAAAAATTGAATTGTTCTTTAATCTTCTAAGACAGGGTTGGGTGTTGCCGGTCACCGGTCTATTCGCAATGATTTCGAACGATTGACGGCCCATAGTAATTTGTATGAAGAAAACGTCCAAAAAAATATGTGATTTTTGGTAACAAATTGCAAAAAAACTAGAAGTCGTATCGAAAATCTGATTTGTTTAAAGTGTTCTTTGATGTTTTGCCGTTGATTATAAATATATTTTGTTGTTTTATTTTGTTTCACTAAATCACAGGACTCGGAACGCGGCAGTGCTATTCTAGAGTTTTTCATGAAATTCTCGATTACTTTCTGATGTAACTACACAATTTTACTGAAATTTTTTTTGTTCATCTTGTACTTCATCTTTTAGAGAAGCGATGGTCTTAATTTTGTTTCTAAATATAGCTATTTACTATCCTCAAAAGTCGGAACGCCGAACCCTGTTTTGCCCGATTAGGGTAGTGCCGACCCTTAAAAGCTTTGACATTTTGATAAACGCTAACTACATAAAACATATTTTACAGAAAAAATATGAAGGAATATTTGTACATTAAATAAAATGAAAAATATCAAGGACTTAAGTCTAAAAATATGAAAGACTTTAATTATAACTAACTTAACTTAAGCCGTGGTGGTCCAGTGGCGAGTAACCTTGCCTGCCGTGCAGGAGGCGATGGTTCGATCCCCGTCCAAGCCGACTCGTACCAATGAGTTTTTCGGAATTTATGTACGATTTGTAACACCACTGGCTTTTCGGTGAAGGAAAACATCGTGAGGAAACCTGCATGCTTCAATTTCGAGGTGTGTATTGTACCCACTGTCCAATATAAGTGGCGACGGGCTCACCCCCCGTCACACTGGACAGAGTTTCGGTACTACTGGTGAAACGTGGGTGTTCTGAGGTTTCAGAATATCTCTGACTACCCCCTCGGGGAATATAGTCGTGAGCATATGCCATGCTATGCCAAATTAAACCTAAAATATGGTGCAGGTTTGGACCGCGCGGGAGAGTAGCCAAGATGCTGGCAGCATTTCCTCGCTGAACGGCTAAACTGATCCGTTGAGCGAGGAAAGCGCAAGCCCTTGGATCCTCGGTCGAATCTACCATCTTCTAATTTTTTTATGAGATGACTTGGGTTGGTTTGACACTGCGTACTCGTCGCTCGCGTCTCCCTTTACTTTTGAAGTTAAGTTTACCAAACTAACGAGTCGTATAATTCATAATAAAAGGGGTTTGGTTTACCCTAAAATATGTAAGTTTACATCGTGTATATTACCTATGCAAATAAGTGGTCGACAATAAACATTTAGCAAGACATACCTACCCACACTGACAAGAATTTTTGTTTCTAAACTTTCCCACTTTCGGTCGACGCGACGACTCTAAGTAGTAACAACGACTGCATTTGTTACCAGTGTGGTAACACAAGGCTAGAAACATTACTACACGACGACCGAAATGGTTGTATGGGTTGTCTAGTGAGACGCCGCTGATGATCCTGGTTTACAGGAGTTACAGTGGTGGGAAAGAGCACGCGATCTCTCTCAAACACTGTCTTCTACTTTCAGATCACTGCCGGCTACCACTACTACCTAATAGCCAAAGCAACTGAATTACTCGACACAGTTTTCTTCGTTCTGCGCAAGAAATGGAAACAGATATCCTTCCTCCACGTATACCACCACGCCTACATGCTTGTAGCTACATGGATTATATTAAAATATGAGCCTACATATAGTTTAGCGTTCCTGGGAGCCATAAACTCTTTTGTACATGTAGTTATGTATTTGTATTACGGATTGTCTGCGTTTCCAAGGCTGAGGAAGTATTTGTGGTGGAAGAAATATTTGACAAAGTTGCAATTGGTGAGTATTTTGCTAAGTAGGTTTACTGTTTTATAAGGGGATGATCAGACAGTCTTCTTCTTATCGAGTGGGCTGCAAGCCCTGGTGTCAGAGTTTATTCAAACCGCCTTACGGCCTCTGACGTGGTTTTTATGTAACGACTACTACTACCAGGGTAGTAGCCGGGACCAACAGCTTAACGTGCCATCCGAAGCACGGAATCATCTTTCTTTTCAGACAATCAGGTGACTCAGCCTGCAATGTCCTAACCAACTGAGGAAAAACGCACAAAGTGACATTTCACTAGGTGCCCCCCGCGGGAATCGAACCCACGACCTCCGTGTCAAGAGCCCAATGCTCTTAACCATTAGACCACGGAGGCAGTTAGACAGTGAAACTGAACAACTTTCTCTATGGAACCAAACGTAGTACTCGAAAATAAAATCAGTCTCTCTATTACTAAGCCTACGTTGTCGGTCCGTCCGTCCTACCTATTTAGGGTTGTAACTTTTGAACCGTAATAGCTAGATAGTTGAAATTTTCACAGAATATGCGTCATTACGGCGGATTTGTTAACCAATAATTAAATTGTCAAAAAGTTAAAAAGTAAGGGGGGTTCTCAACAAGAAACTAGTATTTATCGACGTTTTTTCTTTTCGCTCTATCCTAAAAAAGGTAATACGTACAAGCGTCAAATTTGGTGTGATTATAGAGCAAACGCTAGAGTATAACAACAAATAATAAAAACCGGCCAAGTGTGAGTTGGTCTCGAGCTAAAGGTCATGGACAAAAAAAAATCTAAGTTTTTATTATGTTGTATGGTGCTGGTGTTGTGGTACGGAACCCTCGGTGCGCGTGAAGCCCGACTCGCACTTGACCAGTTTTTTATTGAGATTTTGTCTTTGGTCCCATAGAGAAAATTTTCAGTCTGGTGGTCTGATCATCCCCTTAAGAAACGTTTTGTTTTGCAATTTATGTTTGCACGCCATGTGGTGTCGACGTAGAAAGAGAAGGAACTAGAAGGAAGCACGTGTCTTGTCATATCACTCAGTAAGAGATGCACATAGCAAATTCGCTCTAGTTAAAAAAGGAGATCGCTACTTATTGCTGTCCTTATCGACGTAGCCACTTTTTTGTTCTACGACGGCTGTCTGACTCCGGAGTCAGACATCTATTTTCATACAAAGTGGTATCGATTCGGTATTGCCACGACTTAACTTAACTTTTATTCATCATAATGCACGCCATCTTATTTAAGTCGTTTTTGGGCGTGTAGCGTCACTTTGACAGCACTAAAGTCAGTTGTTGGTTTTCTGTCTCTTTTCTTAGTCGAATGTTAGAAATTGACAGCAATAAATTTAGTTAAGTTAAGTCGTGGCAATACCGAATCGATACCTGTATAGGATTTTATGACTATCGCTGTCTCATACGCGGTTACACTGATGTTCCGTCTATCAGCGTAAGCGAAAATACTTCGCCTGTGGGTTTCGACTTAGATTGGAATATTATGTCGACTAAGGTTATACCAAAATTCATTCTTGAGAAGCATTAAAATTATTTCTTTTAATTGTTTCAGATCCAGTTCTGCCTAATTCTAGTGAATGTAACATTAAACTTCGTACAATCTCAGTGCCCGCCATCATATTTTCTCCTTAGTCTATGTTGGGCACACGGAATATTGTTCATTTATTTATTCACCGATTTTTACCTTAAAAACTATAAGAGTAACAGAAATGCGGCGAGAACTTGCGGTAAAGTCAGCGATCAGAATAAAAAAAGTCACAAGTAGGTAACTACTTACCTAACTACTTAGCTATTTTTCTTTTTACTGCATTTTGATTCTCGTAGAAAATACCACATAACTACTTTCTCTTCTCTACTCAGTACTGTGTCTTCCCCTAACCAGCACGGCTAGCATGCCACCCACGACAAAGCGTTTAAACGAGCAAAAACGTCATGCGCGCTCTTTTTGGCGTATTTAAAATAATAAAGTTGGATGCAGGTCTCGATTTTTGTCGTTTTCTCGGCGGTGGCATGCTAGAGGGGCAGCCCCTCTAGCATACGGACTCGTAGCACTGCACTCGTAGTATGCTGCACGTGATACGGCTGTATCACGTCTTTTATCTCGTTCGTTCGCACGCAAATAGAAAGAGAGCTAAGGTGTGATAGCGCTGTACCACTGCGGCATGCTAGCTATGCAGGACCTCTTATCTCAAGGACCGGTTCACTTTTCTCCACGCAACTATGATGGAGTATTGCGGTCAGCTCAAAATCTACTCTATCTATGCCTTCACGTAGGTACATCTTCCGTCTATGACAAGTCCTTTTCAGTTCAGTCTGTACGACTATGGAATGAAATGAACTACCTCTGATTCTTTTTCTTATCGTGTCGACTTCAAATTTTGAACAAAGTCGCTAAATAGTACCTTGCCAGAAGTGGGCAACCGATACTGCACCGTCGCTAGCGGTCATGAGCTCCTCCTGCGTACAGGTGTTAGGGCACGCAGGGCACGATGTGAGATGGGCCATCGTTTGTGGAGCTCCACACAAGCAACTCACATTTTGCGCATCCGAGAATCCCCACCTGAACATGACGTTGTCCTTACTGCGACCGACCTGGGTTCGAAGTCGGTTTAGCGACTTCCAGGTCGCCCAAGGCAAGTCATGTCCAGGCGGGAGGCTCTGATTATTAGATAATAATATAAGCTCCGTTAAATCGTTCTAGGCTCCTTCCTTTCCTTTATAAAAGACTGCTCAAAAACCAATATCTCGGCTCTTTGACTACGAAATTTATTTAACAGTGTGTATGAACATAATTATGTTTATATGTGTATAGGAACAGGGTGTAACAAAACTCCATTTAGAGTCTAAACTGAACAACTTTCTCTATTGAGTCAACATCGAGAAATAAACAAAAATCTGCTGTCCCTCCCATATACATTTTAGTAGAGTCGGTACTCCATAGTGAAAGTTGTTCAGTTTGATGGTCTGAACTCTTTAACATCCCCTTAAGTATTAACTACTAGGGTGTTTTGTTACACCCTGTATAATGTAGGTATACCTATATTTTACTAGTGCATCGCCATAGCATTTGGATTTTTTAATAGTTCTTCCATCTAATGGTTGTCTGGAAGAAATCGGTTTTAATGATAAGACCGCCCTTTGTAATTTTTATAAATTGTATTTGTCTACTCATGGTGTGCAAATAAAGAATATTCATGGTACCTACGTTATGTTTGTTTTTAATGCAAATAAATACCTAAGTAGGTACCTTTTTTTGGGGTTCTGTACCCAAAGGGTGAAAACGGTCCTCGTACAAGAAACCAGTTTTATCAATTTTCTTCTCGCTCTATCGTAAAAACGGTAATACATACAAGCGTGAAACATGGTGTGATTATAGAGCATACTCTACATTATAAAAACAAAGAAAAAAAACGGGCCAAGTGTGAGTCGGTCTCGCGCTAAAGGACCTGGAGAAAACCATACTTTTTTGTAAGAATATGTTGTGTGGTTGTATGGTACGATAAGAATATGTTGTGTGGTTGTATGGTACGATAAGAATATGTTGTGTGGTTGTATGGTACGAAACCTTCGGTTCGCGAGTAGCCCGACTCGCACTTGACCGCTTTTATTTTAAACTGTCACTCAAGTATTCATACGAAAATTCTTGACATAAGTACAAGTTACTTATAATTAAAAACATAATTATCCGTGTTTGATTCGCCTCACGCGGCGCAGTGTGCAGTTGTGCTCTTTTAAGGGTATATTATTCGGAGAGCGCTCCATACAAACGTACTATGGTGATATTTTCAATACTAACCAATTAAAGTCAATGAAATTTTGCAGAAACAATCTAGAAACAAATTTCTATGCTTGTATGGAGTCAGATTTTCGTTAAAATGTATAGTTTTCAAGTTACAGTGCCTCAAAGATTTCCATACAAATCTTAAATTAATCCTAGCATTGAAACTGTATATTTTAACGAAAATCTGACTCTATAGAAGCATAGAAATTTGTTTCTAGATTGTTTCTGCAAAATTTCATTGACTTTAATTGGTTAGTATTGAAAATATCACCATAGTACGTTTGTATGCAGCGCGCATTTTTGCTCTCGGAATAATATTCTCTTAAATACTACTGAAGTACCTAGGAATAAGGATAGGGAATCAGTGGTCAAGGAAAATAAACTTTGATATTTCAACTTAAAAACATTAAGGTTGGTAAATTGAACCAATTTATTTCCCCTAAAATTTTCAACATAAGTAAAAGGCCAATTAAGACATTAAAGGGATTTTAAATGGGCATAAAGCTTTGACAGTCATTGACTTGAACCGTCCCCAAAGTAAGTATAAATTGGGACTCGTATAATCGAATCTGACTCAATTTGAGTACCTAAGGTACTACCTAGTGAGCTTTTAGAGAATATTATAAAAGGTCTTCCTGACAACTTTTATCAATAAGTAGGTACTGTGAAAGCCCGAATGCTGCTAGAGAAATTATTTAAAGCAGAAAACACGAAATATCATTAAAAAAATCCAACTACGCCTACTAGTCGCTCTATACAGGGTGTAAGGAAAAGTATCATTAACGTTTACCTAAACCACATACTCTAACCCATCAAACTGAACAACTTTTACTATGGGAGCAAACCGATCAGAGTAAAAAAAAATCTGCTGTCCCATAATAAACTGCAATACCTACCTACCTGCTCGACTTAAATGTAGGTATGCAACAGCAGATTTTTTTTGCTCTGATCGCTTTGCTCCACCTTTGCTCATATTACAGTAAAAAAGAGCATGTGAATACCATTAAAGTCAATGAAAATTTACAGAAACAATCTGAAAAAAAGAATAATCTGACATCATGGAGATTCGTTTCTAGATTGTTTCTGAAAATTTTCATTTGTAATTGGTTAGTATTGAAAATATAACCAGACTTCGTTTTAATGGGGGGCGCCAAAGGTAATATACCTACCCTTAATAAGATAAAGAGTTTTAAAAACACTTTAAACGTTCCCTGGAGCTTTTCAAATTAACTAAGTGGAATAGTATCTAGCTTCATTTTCCCTGAACTACCTACTTACTTTTCTCTCGACTTTTATTGCTTTGTTCGCGCAAGGCAAGTGCAGTAATTAGCTCTCCTCTAGTTTCAAGATTTAACCATTATAGTACGAGATACGACCAGCTTCAGACCGGAGTTATTTCTAACCCTGCATCCAGTCGTACTACCTACGGAGTGGTTCAGTCATGAAACAAATGTATAAGTTACCTACGTAGTAACTATCAAATAATCTGTGGTCCTATTGTATAGTGTGATGCTAATGATATCAATTTCACCCTGTATAAAGATTAGCAGTCGCCGTAATCGAAATTGTATTAATCCAATCATCGTTGACGATCCCCAGAGTCTTTTGGTTATGATTTATGAAACACGTGAAACTCGTCTATATTTAGGATCTACTCGTATTTACGTTGAACCCTCCCAACTAAGTCAACCAAACATATGGTTTTATTTAAAACTCAGTCCCTGTGTTATTAAAACTTTATTAATTAAACAATTTCGGTACGGAAAGTGACGCGTGAGCCGGCACGCCGTGTCCGCCGTATCACCGGATTAGTTTGGAGGGTTAAATTAATTAATCATCTTGTCACAGCAGACGACATTGTTGTGCCATACCATACCTATTCGCACAAAGCGAGTGGCTTTGATAATTTGCATCAAGATAGGTATTATAGGTAGTTCGGATTCCCTTGATTGCTGAGTACCTAGTCGTTACATAAAAAAAACCAAATCATAAGCATAAGAATAGTTAAAAACTATTCTTATGTCAGAGGCTGTAAGGCGGTTTGAATAAACTCTGACACCTCTGACGCCTTCGCACGGGTACCCGAACTTTCCTCATTGAATACCGTATCACAATTGCTACAACAGTTTTTGAGATTAGCCTATACAGACGCGCATAGAAACGCGGTTGTACGTTGGAAGCGGGAGACCTATACGATCAGAGGTGGGTTCAGAAGCAGTGGCTATAATCGGCACCCACACAGTTCGGGCGTCAAGGTGGGATTTATCCATAGAGATATTAGCTATATATAGCTCCCCTGGGGATTTATCCCTCTTTCTATGAATATCCCACCCCCGTCTGAAGGAATTAGTCGCCTCATACAACACCCGACTGGGAAGGTGCTATTCGAAGCCGGGCACCGCACGGCAAATAATCACGATGCTATATCTGGGGGCACGGCAGTACCTACCCTACCTACCCTCAAGAATCAACCCATACAACCTATATCCACTACAAATGCATTGCCCCTCTAGAATTAATTACTTATTTTTTTATTTTTTAGTAAACCTTAATAAAAGATTGTTTTTAAAAAGTTTTTTTATTACTTTCTTTTAATTTTTGACCGATCATAACATCGGTCTAGTCTGGATAGTAGGTTTAAATTTTATTTTATTTACCTAGATTTAAATTTAATTTAGAGCGATTTAAATCGTTCTAGGTACCTACCTGTGAGCTCTCATTTTCAAGATTATACGTAATATCTCGGTAGTAGGTTCTACGTATTGGTAGGTGTTAGTTTTACCTACCTACTTATTTTAGGAACCCACATAAAGTGTGATGCTATTAGCTCATAATGTTAAACGCAAAAAGATAACATTAGTAACACTGCGGTCAGCTCAGGATGTAACTAGGTACCAGCGGTAAATGACAAAAGATTTATTTCAAGCGGTCACTCTATAATGGATCACGTTAAATTGAGGCCTTTGTACGGTCATATTTAACAATAAACTAAAGGTTAAAATTCACTCATGATCGACTCGCTAATTTTGTTATGCAGTGAAAATTACTGACAGGATTTCAGTTGTAACAACAAAACACGCTAGAAATATTCAGTGAACCTAACTGAACAAGTTTCACTAACTACGGAGCAAAATAGTTACATTAATTTTCTGTTTTAGATGTTGGCTTCTTATATAGGATCATTCTTAATATGCTGACACTTTTTTAAGGGAATGATCAAACTAAAAAATCTGCTCTTCCATACAAAACTGCAAACCTACTCGAGCCAAATGTATGGGACAGCTGATATTTTTTTCGCGATTTCGATGTTGGTCCCATAGAGAAAGTTGTTCAATTTGATGGTCTGGTATGTTCAGTTTGATAGTGTAATCTTAACTAGCCTATTAGGAATATACTAACCTATTCCTTATTATTAAGGTGCACTTCCGATGCCAGCGGCCGATGCGACTGACGCGTGGTTCTGTCATGTTTTCATAGTAACTATCGTCCGTCGGCCGCGAGCTAACTATGAAAACGTATGTCATAATATATGACAAAACCACGCGTCAATCGCATCGGCCGCTGGGACCGGAGGTGAACTTTTAGGGTCTTTTTTGCTACACACATTTGTGTATAGCCACGCAACGGTAGAGAGATAGAAAGAACAAGCAGTGTTCTTGAAACGAATGCCTAATTTAGGCATTAAGTCAGAACAGGGTTACCTTTCAGCATCAGTCATCATCATCACAGAAGATGGACGTCCACTGCTGGACATAGGCCTCCCCAAGTATAGCCACAACGACCAGTCATGCGCTGCGCTGGCCTCATGCAACGGGTTCTTGCCGCCCTCAATAGGTCGTCGATCCACCATGGGGGGGCCTATCCAAGCTGCGCTTTCCTGTACGCGGTCGCCACTCGAGAACTCTTCAGCCCTAACGGCCACCGGTTCTGCGAGCAATTTGCCCCGCCCATTGCCACTTTAGTTAAGGGCGGTATGCTTCAGAGTTCAGACCATCGAACTGAACAACTATCAATAAGGAACCAGAACTGAAATCGCGAAAAAATAATTGCTAATGACATGGGCGTACAGAGGAGGGGAGGTGATGGCAACCGCCGAAAAATCTTGGCTACAGACATTTATGGGGGTGGCCATATATGGGCAAATACCCAGGGGAGCAACGTTTGGAAATACGCCTCTCTTTTTACCTGAGTATACCTACAGGAAATTCCAGATTTCTCCAGATGTTACAGAATCATCAACGCTACGATGGTATATATATACCAAACCTATACGATGGAGCCAATTTGAGGATTATAAAACTGTAAGAAAAGTGTGTCTGTACATTGAACATATTTACAAGAAAAAGATTATGATGTTTTTTGGTGTCCCTGGCCGTTTTCTTTTAGAAATTTGTCGGACTATTTGTCTGTTTGTTTGTTCGAGCACCGATTTTGATAAAACTTTTTTTTTGTTTTATTGCTTATGATTTGACTTAAAATCTGGTACCTATAATTTGTGTGGACGAAGTCGCGGGTGAACTCTAGTTACATACATACATACATATGCTCACGCCTATGTCCCACTACTGGGGTAGGCAGAGACAATAGATCGCCACATGCTACGATTCTGACACACATCTTTCGCACCCTCAACATTCATATTAAGTCTCTTCATACAAGCTCGTCGGTCGTCGTCGGAACTCTAGTTAGATTAATAAAATATATAAATATGAGAACAATAACTAATTTAATTTATTTACAAAACTAATTTAATACTAATGAAGAAAATCTACTTTCTCTTAGACAAAGCAGAGCCTTTAGGCTTTAGTCTGTTACTAATAATTCGCTGTCTCTCTTCCTCACTCTCTCGCTGCATATTCTGGTGTCTTTTTTTAGCGAAGTCCAGATCGGAACAATACTCCACTATTTTAGATGCGTAACCTTGTTGTTTTAGCATCCTCTCTTTTTGTTTTTGCTGAAAATAAAAGAGAAGGAAGATTAGAGACAGATTAGATTAGATTTTTTTTTGTGAGTGTAAATTATGCAAATAAATTGTTTTTCTCCCCTCCAGACGGAAAGCGTCAATTTCGTCCCGCTGTGCTAAACGAAGTTGCCGCTTTCCACCTCCGTAAAGGAGAAAAATTGTATCCTAACCTTGGGCAGTAAATAAGAAAGCCTCAGATCACATGTTTTTTATGACTACCAAATACATGAGATCTGAGATCTTTCTTACTTTCCTGCCCTTGGTGTGTAATCTACTATAACTATCTATCAATGACATATACTCTAGCGATAGACAAGCTCGTTCAAAAAAACAACATGTCACACAAAACAACACAAAATGATACATTGTGATCTGTCATTGCCATATCGAAGTGAACTCGGGAACATCAATGCGGTGCACCCACCTCATTCAAGTGGATGACAGGGCCTGTCTATCGCTAGAGTATATGTCAGTGCTATCTATAATTTATTATTATTATTATTATTGTATCTCTTACGGTATTTCACGGGCCGTAGCCCGGACCTTTGGAAGGCTTGCATGGGGACACAGGTCCAACACGTAGAGGCCCCTTTGAGACACTTTTATCTATATGCAATGGGATGCACCAACCGTGGTATATCTCTGAATGCATTATGCAAATGCACCAGAAGACATACCACGTTCGGTGCAGAGACTATTGTAAAAAGGACGAAAACTACTCGGGTTATGGGGGTGAACTGGGTGGACTGGGAAGTCTGGGTTATTGCGGAGAGACTCGGGACGCCTGCCGTAACAAATGTCTCAAGTTTGTTCAAAATGGCAGACGGTGACTTGCCAACTCATTTGATGGGCCCCCCAAAATAGCCGCTCGCAAGGAGCGACAAGGCGGCAACATCTAGTGAGCGGCTAAGGTTGTAGAGAGGTGAGTCTGCGGGCGCCAGTTCCCGGTGCTAAGCGCACCAGTCAGCAGGCCCCCGGCGTTATGACATTTTACACTTCCAACCTGGAGCATAGGTTCCGCTCTTGCGACTCCACTCCTGGCCGGCCGGTTAAGGCAAGACAGGAGGTGAGGGCCAAATCAATCCGGGCCCTCTGGAGAATCGGGTCCGTGGTGTCGCCAATCACCAACAGCTCGCCACAAGCTGCCCTGCGGGCTTATTATTATTATTATTATTATTATTTATGATACACTAGCAGCTTAGAGCTGATGCGTGTATATCACTGCACTTGTTTAGTTTCTTAAGTATTGGTCAAGTCTATTTTTAAATGAGTTCACTGAAGGCGCACTTATTACAGTCTCAGGCAATTTGTTCCACTCGCTAACTATACGGTTGGGCAAAAAGTGTTTTCGGGGTTGCTTGTACATAACGAGCCATCAATTTTAAGGGAGTGACCTCTGAGATTGTGGTTCTGGTTCATCCTGTATAGATGCTCAATTCCTTGGACATCATACTCATCATGAAGTATCTTGTAGGTCTCTATGAGGTCACCACGTTGTCGCCGTTGTTCAAGTGTCGTTAGCCCAAGCTCTTCTAATCGTCTCTCATATGGTTTGTCACGCAGCCCAACAACCATTTTTGTTGCTCTTCTCTGGACCTTTTCTATCAGATCAATGTCTTTTTTGAAGTATGGATTCCAAATTTGGAAGCCATATTCAAGTGATGGTCGAATATAGGTTTTATAAATCTTCAAAAATAACTCCTTGTCAATGTAGCTAAAGGTTTTCCTGATCATGTATGTTAGTGAGTTAGCCTTCTTAGTCATTGCCAGTATGTGAGCATCCCACTTCAAATTCTCTGTAATTGTAACACCAAGATCTTTTTGTGATGAAACAGCTTTCAGAGATTCAGAGTTCAAGGTATATGTTAGTTTTGGGTTTTTTTTACCAACATGCAAGACGGTGCATTTTTGAGAGTTCAGGGTAATAAGCCAGTCCTTAGTCCACTGAAAAATGCGATTAAGGTCGTCCTGGATGATATTGTTAGATATGAGCGGATTTCCCATTATCTTTGTGTCATCGGCAAACAAGGATAGTCCTGATTTTATTACATCTTTCAGGTCGGTCAAGAAGATGCCAAATAGAATTGGACCAAGCACAGAGCCCTGTGGGACACCACTAAGAACGTCATAATGATCTGAGAATTCCTTACCAACTCTGACCCTAAAAGTACGACCACTCAAAAAATTTTCTATCCACAGAAGAAGACTACCGCGAATTCCAAAATGTTTTAACTTTGCAGTTAGCCTTTTAATAGGTACACGATCAAAAGCTTTTTCGTAATCCAGATATATAATATCAGTTGGTGTGTGTTCCTCCCAATCTTTAGTCCAGTAATCAAGACAGCATAATAGATTTGTTATTGTTGATCTTCTAGGTATGAAACCATGTTGTTCTTCTATTAAAATATTTTCCTTGGACAAAAACTTTCTCATTTCCTTGGCAATTATTTTTTCCATTGTTTTACACAGTATACAGGTCAAGCTTATTGGTCGATAATTAGCAGCCACAAGCTTATCTCCCTTTTTATAGATGGGCGTCACTTCTGCCTCTTTCCAGTCCTGTGGTAAACTTCCCTCTCTAAAGGATAGCGTCATGATGTGCGCAAGCTGACCACACAGTACACGGTGACATTTCTTCAAAAGTATTGCTGGTATTCCATCAGGTCCCATTGCAGTATCATCTTTGAAAGTACTTAGTGTTTTGGCTACATCTTCAGGTGTAAAGTCAATATGTTCTATAGAGTTTTCAACAACAGGGGAGGACAATGTTGGTATTGGTTTATCCAGGGGTTCTTTCACAAAGGATTTATTGAACTGCTTGGCAAAAATATTGGCAACCTCCCTTGGATTACTTGTTACCATTAGAGTGGAATCATCCTTTAATGATGGTGGTACTGTCACCTTGGAGCTAAGATGTTGGCGTATATATCCATAAAAACATTTAGGACTGCTGCTAACAATATTTCTCTCGAACTGTATCCTCGACTTCCTTACCTCAGCAATAATTTTGTTATTTGTTTTCCTATAGTCCTAATAAGATTCTTTTTATCTTATTTAGTTGGTAAAATCTCCACTTTTGTAGTTTTTCTTGCGACAAGCTGACTATATCTGATCCGATCCATGGTTTTTTATTATTTTTCTTTTTATTTACTCGTTGGAGTGGTACTTTATCTTCTATAATTTTGAGTGTCATCGTTTTAAAATCTTCCCACGATTGCTGAATATCAGTGTAGCTAGAATAGACTGAACTGTTTTCCTGAATTTGGTAAGAGATAGCATCATAATCTGCCTTAAAAAAATTCTTACGCGGTAGTATATCAGCTTTGTTAAATAGTTTTTCACTCTGGAATTGTATTTTTCCAATAAGGACCATGTGGTCGCTTTTACCTATAGGAGGATTATGCATTATTTTGGTACATAATATTATGTGTCTTACGATCCGTAATCACGGGCAATTAAGTCCCGGACCTTTGGAAGGCGTGCATGGAGCCGAAGCCAACATGTAGAGGCCCGTTCAAAAGACAAGTTAATCTAAATGTAAGGGATACACATGGCGGATACCATCCCCGAGCGCACAACATGATACACACGGCGATGGTCCCCGCCAGGTGCAAAGACTATTGGAGTGCGACGCTATGGCCGCGATGGACAAATAAGGTCTTGGGCTATAGAGGTGAAAGTTGGATGGATGGATACTGGACTATGGGAGGAGACTAACGGACACCTGCCATGACAACTAGTCTCAAAATTGTTAATAGGGCAGGCGGTGACTCGCCGACTCGTCGAGTGGGCCCCATAAAACGGCCGCACGCACAAAGTGCGACAATGGGGCAACATCCCATTGAGCGGCTAAAGGTTGTCGAGAGGTGCGGCACCGGTTTCCCCATCGCGGGGTTTACCCCCGTGAGCGGGTTTCCCCGTTATTACGCCATTACGTGCAATACACTTCCAACCTGGAGCATAGGTTCTGCTCTTGCGATTCCACTCTGGACGGCCAATGAAGGCAAGCCAGAGGTAGGGAGGTGTGTTACTGTCTGTATGTGTGTGTGTGAGCGCATGTCTGTATGGTCCCCCTGGATAGGGGTCCGCGGTGTCGCCAATCACCGTCAGCTCGCCACAAGCTGCCCCCGCGGGGTTATTATTATTATTTATGTAATAATCATTACTCTCTTGCCCTTATTTCTCTATCAAATACTTTTACCTGTCAGGCATTCATAAAATGCTTGGCTCACAAGAGTCACAAGCTCACAAATATATATTTTCCGAGGGGGAAGTCAGAGATAATCTGAAACCTCAGAACATCCACATTTCACTATACTCTAGTATAGTCTCTGTTTATTAGTACCAATACCACAGATTATTTTAATAGTTACTACTGTAACAGATACTGCACTCAACCCGATTTCGCACCCTTTTTCAAATTTGAACTTTGCGCTTCAACGAAACGAACAAATACTAAAATTCTTCTTATGTCAAAGAGTGACAGCCTGCATCTTGTCAACTTGCAACCCCCTCCCCCCCCCCCCTAAATTCGTGCCGCACCATACTAAACCCAACCCCAACAGAATAAATAGTAATAGTACCAAAAGAGGTGTGGGCCTTCCGTCCAGAAAAGTGTAGTCAGGTCCATCTACTAGAGAACTGTCGGCGGTACGGTTCGCCGGCAGCCCACGTTCCAGCCGCCATTGCTTCGACGACACCGCTGGAGTACAGCTGAACGCTCGGGAAGCAACTGGAAATTTATACAAGAACGTCGTCATGTCAACATTCAACTAAAATTTTAATAACGCAGAAAACACAACTCACGTTTAAGATGACAGTTGCGCAATCCTTTGAAAAGCATCATTTTGATAAAGAGCAGCAAATTTCGAGAGGCGCTAGGGGAAATCGTGGTTTTATTCAACAAAAAATCATGCTAAAATCCAATATTTTAGGTTAGTTTTTTATTTTGATTGATTTGACATTGACAATTTGCCTTTTTTTTTCTTTTTTTTTTTTAAGTTTATCCTTTCGGATAGGCTATGGGAACTAGCCCTTACTGCCTGGTCATTCGTGTCTTTTTTTCTTTGTACTTAAACCTAACCTAACCTAACCTTAATACCTAACTCTTGAAATGCGAGGGTGGTACACACATTCCAACAGTCAGGGGAGTTTCACGCGTTGATTCCACCACATTAACACAATAATAGCCACGAAAAACGAATTTAGAAAATTAAGAAACAAAGCCCGTCTGTTTCTTCACAATTCCTGTGCAAAACTCTCCTGCAGTGCTAGCATGATACCCCGCGACTTCGAGTCTCTCTATACCATATCTCTATTTCAGCGCTTCTTCGCCTCTGTCTCTACAGTAGCTAACATGATGCCCGCGACTTACGATGACGCGAGCTCTCAACTGTCATTCGTAGACTCTAGTCTACAAATGCGAGCATGATCACCGTTCGGTAGAGTTTGTGGCTCTACATTTACGCAACGAAATAAGTAAAAGAACGAATGATTTTGGGGCATACCCTATTCAAATTGATCGATTTAACCGTATGGTAACCCAGCGAACCCGGGCCGCGACTTTGCTTTCTCTTGGTCAAGAATATTATATATTCCATAGGCTCTTGGTAGAGTGGCTGACGAGCTGTCAAATCATGCTCACCATCGCGGGATAAATGACAGGCGCGGGTATGGATTTCAAACCCGCAGGCGCGCATCATGCGACTAATCATGCTAGCACTGCAGCAGGCATTCGCCATCGTTATGAAATTGTAATCGAAAACAAATTTTCTGAAAAAGCTGTCTGAATACTCTAAACCGATTGGTCAAAAATTCAAACTAGGACGTCACTTTTCTATTTCTACCAATCGTAAAATATCCGTTCGATTCAAACAACCAATAGTAAGGTGCTAAATTGAGTCATGCATTCACAGTAATCGAGAAATTTCTAGTCAAGAAAGAACAGGGTTGCCAGGTTGGGGGTGTTTACCGTGATTTTGGAGGGCGAAATTGTGTTTTGGGGAATATTTTAGGAAGTGAAATCACTGGGGAAATGGATGGGAACAAAATATGATATAAGTGGGGTAGTTTGGGGGTTTTTTTAAAACATTTTATTCGTTACACAAACATTGCAATAAATAGGTGTTCTACTGTAGGCTGACTTTGGTTATCATGGCTCGATCGATACCTGTGCCTATGGTATGTATAATATTATGCACTGCGCGTTATCTATTAGTTTTGTTTGTTTGAAGACTAGTAATTTTGGTGTCTCCCTATTGGGTTTATGATACAATTTTAATGCCGCACTATGTTACACAAGTGTCATTAAACTGTAAACATTTTGGAACACACAGGTATGAGCACCGAAAGGATCTTGACAAGGGCTCCCAAGAATCCACATAATTTTCTTGTGAAGTATAATTTTACTGAAATGGACTAGGTACCTTAACAAAACTAAACAAAAATTTCTGATGTGGGTGTTGTCTGGAAGTTGATCGACCGTTTGTTTTCTGTGCATTCGTGTTTTATTACTACTAAAAATAATTTGGGGGATTTATCTTCAAAGGCTCTGCTCATTGCAGCGATAATATCGCTGCGATTTTGCGATAATTGTTCTCAGTACATTTTGTATGGGGACGCGCGCGATCCTACACACTGCCGCGATATTATCGAGCGATAATATCGCTGCGATTTTGCGATAATTGTTCTCAGTACATTTTGTATGGGGACGCGCTCGTTCCCACACACTGCCGCGATATTATCGCAACCTGACGCAATCTCTTTCTACTACATTCAGTGAAGGGCGCATATCGCGGAATCGCTGCAGTGTGTAAGGTGTCGCGATATCGCTGTCGATAATATCGCTCGTTAAAATCGCTCGATAATATCGCTCGATAAAATCGCTCGATAATATGGCTGCAATGTGCGGAAGCCTCAAAACGTACCGTTTCGGGGGAAAAAATTCTTGATCTGGTGGCCGAAATCACACATCTGATCTGGCAACCCTGAGAAAGAAAAGAAAACCGAAAGGGGATCGGTGTTATTTTGTGAAAATATTTTGTTTGTGCTCTTATTTACGTGAGTTTAATTTATTTTACAAGATAATTAATATACTGTGAAGTGCTAGTGCGTATAGCAGGTAAGCTATATGGTTTATTTATTGCCAAGACTTTGCTTGAAAACAGATCGATGATCTGTTGCGCCATTCGTCAGGCAGTATTTTCAAGGCTCTTTTCCATTTTCTGGATTGGTTTTCCAGCGAACAGATTTTACCATTAGAAGACACATTTTCAAAGGTCAATTTTATTTCATAAATTATTTTCTGTCGCCGTTTAAAACTTTTATACAACATTGAAATTATTTTTTGCTTTATAGTGCATAGATTGCATCATAATTCATAGAATAAGAGTACCATGCAATGTTACTAATATCTAGCTTTTATATTTGTGGATATTATTCGATCACAATATCATTATCAGCCCATAAATGTCCAATAGTAGATTACACACCGAGGGCTGGAAAGTAAGAAAGGTCTCAGATCTCATGTAATTGTTGAACGAGGCGCGACAAACATTTGATCTGAGGCTTTCTTATTTACTGCCCGATGTTAGTATACTATTTTCTCCTCGATGGAGGTGGAAAGCGGCAGCTTCATTTAGCGCAGCTGGACAAAAATTGACGCATTCCGTGCGGAGGGGAGAAAATGTATTTTAACAAGAATGCAAAAATGTTTTTTATAGTTATCATGGCCAAACATAAAAATGTGAATAAGGCTACGGAAATAAGGATATTTGAATAAAAAATATTTTTTTCTAAATTTTAGACCATCATTCCGTGGCTGAGGGGGTGGCAAGAGGATGTCTCGTGCGTCGGCTTGCGATTTTGACAGCCACGTGGCTCCGCCGTTTTATGGCGGTTTCTAGTGTGTTTTTGTTTAAAAACGGGGCTTTGAGATCGCCATATCCTATTGTACCGTACAATATTTAATGAGTATATCCTCAACACTTGACACTGGTGAAATCTAACAAGGAAACGCCATTAATTAAGAATAGAATAGACCATCATTCTATTCAATAGAAAGTCAGCATAGCATTTTTACTCAAATATCTTTGTCATTTAATCTAAAGCACGGTTTATACAGAAGAGACGTGTGGCGGTGGTGGATTGTCAAAGTAACAAAATTATAAACTTGATAGTACATAGCATAGCGTAGTATGGAGAATTACGCCCGCAATTCTCCTTTACGACAAAAACGACAGTTGCTACGTACTAAAAGGTTTATATTGTGTTACTTAGATTATCCGCCACCGCCACACGTCTCTTCTGTATAAACCGTGACTTAGGAAAGAGATAGAAGCTCTACTCATCGAATATATCCATAGAGATAGATACAATGCAGAGGGCCTACCATAAGTTTTTACTACACAACTGCACTAGTAGGTACATACAGACGTTACTACTGTAGTTGCGGCGCCAATTTTGTATCACGAAATTAGTTCTCAACGCAACTACTAGTAATTTAATACAAAAACTGTAGTAAACTACAGTAAAACTACTTTAGTATACTACAGTATTAACTCTTGGTAGGCCTACTGAAGTTGGATAAGTAAAAATATTTGGCAAGAATCCAAAAGTGCCCTCAGATATTTGTTCGACTTTTGAATGCTTTTGGAAATCTTTGGAAATTCATTAGACATCAGAGTAAACATTCAATTCTACAACAATTTGCTAATTTGCTGTTGCGTTTTGAGTGGTGTACGAACGGTTCGCGTTTGAGCTTGCTACGAGGCTTCACCGTCTCTTCTCAACCGTGCTTTTGCTCAAAAACAATCCTTGAGTGTGGGATAGATACTACCACAAACTACATGACACTGGCAACCACAGAACATTGTAAGAGGGGATAGAAGTGCAAAGTAGGCGTGGAACGTGTCGCCACAGGTTATGCAATGATTTGCATAACACCATAAGGCGCGCGGCGTGGTGCGAGCGAGAGGTCTTGAGTAATTGTAGCCATTTGTAGCAGCGTGAGCGGGAAGACATGTGGCGACAGCCGTCTCCGAAGCAAAAGCGCTACATTGAATTTCTAACCCCTCTTATAATAATCTGTGCTGGCAATGCAGTGCTTAGTCACAAGAAAAACGCCATTATGTTATAAATAAAAAAAACAATTTGCTATAGTTTTCAAAGTTTAATAATAATGATAATCATTATAATCATCTACTGTTCCTGTGCAAGTGAGAGGAAGCTATTTGCATATTGTTTGTGTTAGAATAGTATATCCTAGGATGCTATAATGTCCGTTCATGACTATTACTCATTATCAATTTTGGTTTGTTGCAGATAACAAATTCTCCGCGTAAGTCCGGTGTAATCTTTAAAAACGGCTACAGAAAAAATAAACCAGAAAGAGCAGCCAAATTACAACACAATGTGTATGTATAACTTTATTATTTATTACTAAAACCAACTTTTTTTCTACAGAACTTAACTTTGGGATAATGTGGCAGAACCCAGGCGTTTATCCGGGAGGTCTCTTGAACATAATTTTTTTTACATGTTTAATTCCAGAGCATTGTTTTTTTTTACAATTTTTTCTCGAAAATGTCTTGGCCCATTACTAAGTGGGAACTGGAGTTCTTCCGAAAATATTTTTTGGTTTATCTCTGGAGATTTAGGGCCCGGTTCACTTCTTAGAGAGTTCTTGTTAGCTTAACTGACAGATCGATTGACATATTTTGTATGAAAGGTTTGTATCAAACAATCTGTCAGATAAGCTAACCATAACTTACCAAGAAGTGATGAAACAGGTGGTATTTGTAACAATTGTAAACTAACAATATTTAACAATTAGTGAAATGTGGATGTTTTGAGTTTTCAGAATATCTCTGATTGCCCCATCGGGGAATATAGTCGTGAGCATTATGCTTATTAACAATTAAGCTAATGGCGAACTAGTCAAATCAGAAACTCTTTATCGTCATAACCTTTTTTTTTTTTAAATTAGAATATAAAAATATATGTATATTTCATGTAGGCAAATACCATATCAATCTGTTTTGAATTGAAAAGGAAAACCACAATAATAGGGTATGAAACCAATGACATTCTATGAAACAATGCTCTAGGATCTAATATTTCAGTTAATAATAAAAGACTATTACCAAACAAAAGCAATTTACATAGCATAAATAGTGCATTCAGCTATATTTCTGAGGATCCTACGTCCGTCTCAACTACATAATCAACACCTTTGTTTGCGTTTGGTTGAACAGTTGAGGCGGTGTAACCTGCTTTTCCACCAGAGATGTGCGAGGTAGCGAGGCGGTGAGCGAGGAAATAATCGGCCAATGAGAGTGCTTCAATTTGCCAATGACGTGACCGAGCGACCGCGCTATTGGCGGATTGTTTCCTCGATCACCGCCTTGCTACCTCGCACATCTCTGATGGAAACACAGCCTAAGTGGGATAAAATTGATTTATACGACTATTTTATTAATTATCATACAGCCACAAAAATAAGATGTCTAATTCAAAATGATGCCGCTTGAAACATCTGGCTAGATAGAAAAACCCATGATATTTAAGATGATAAATATTCATGAGCCACGAAGTACAAATTTATTTTATTATCTTATTTTTCTATTCTTCACATTACGCCAATATAAATAAGACAAATATCTAAATGTTCACTCATTCTTTGACTGCACTGATAAATTTTTTAATTACCAATTTAATTATAAAGTGCAACAAATTCTGAACATATCTTTAATGGTCTTTTATTATTCATTGTTATAAGACATTGCACCCAGCACTCTCTCAATGTTTATCTGACACGTATTTGTACAAAACGCTTAGATTTGAACTACACATGGCCGCACGCGATCGCATTTTTCCGTCGCTCCATCCTTTTCTGTCACTCAGGAACGTCATTTGCTAGAGCATATAAGATAGACGGAATGCGATCGCACGCGGCGTGCTGTTCCGTTCCGTCTATCTTATATGCTCTAGCAAATGACGTTCCTGAGTGACAGAAAAGGAAAGAGCGACGGAAAAATGCGATCGCGTGCGGCCATGTGTAGTTCAACCCTTACTCTGCACAATATAACACACCTTGATTAAAGAGAAATGCTAATGAAACATGCTATCAACTTTATTCCTCGCGGGTAGGGCTGCCATCCGTCCGGGTTTCCCCGGATTTGTCCTAGTTTGAGGGGCGTCCGGGGGCGTCCGGGCGGGGTCGTCACGAAAGTGTCCGGGGGAAACCCGGACACTTACTGTGTCCGGGTAAGACCCGATTATTTTTATACATAATGGTAATAAAACGTTCGTTTTATCCACAAATCAACTCGATTTCGGCATAAACTGAACAATCAAGTTGTTATGTAGCACTTAGATCAAAATAAAATGAATGGATAGGTCTTATGCGAACATATCAAACCAGAAAAATGAGGCAAAACAAATGAAAGGTTTACTTCAAATTTGTATGCAAGTACCCTAGATTTGACAGATAATGGCGCTAGTTTGTATGGACCAAGTGCACCAGGAGTTTGCTCCAACTTACCGCGCTATAGGCCTATCCATTGATTTTATTTTGATCTAAGATGTAGCAAAATCATGAGTTCGTTTCGCTCGCTCCAGCTTTTATTCGACCTCGATTTCGGCTGCATGACCTAGAAATGCGCTATAATATTTGAAAAAATTTCGAGCTCGCTTCGCTCGCTCCCGGTTTTATATTGTATTGATTTGATTAAGTCGTATTGCAAATCTCGAGCTCACTTCGCTCGTTCCTGGTTGTATAGCGTATTGATACGATCGTTTGTCATCCTATAGGCATACGAGTGAACAATCGAGTTGTTGTGTAGCAAAATCATGAGTTCGTTTCGCTCGCTCCAGCTTTTATTATAGACCTCGATTTTGACGGGACCTGGAAATGCGCTATAATATTTGGCAAAATCTCGAGCTCGCTTCGCTCGCTCTTGGTTTTATGCTGTATTAAATCGATTTAATCGTATTGCAAAATCTCGTTATAATAAGACAAAATCTTGAGCTCACTTCGAACAACTACCTACTAACTTAAACAAAAAATTTCGTGGTCGTCCGGGGAAAATTCCAGATTTTACTGAAATGTCCGGGGTTTTTGACGTCTTTGCCCGGCGACGACGATTTTGGCGATGGCAGCCCTACTCGCGGGGGAAGTCCGATATATTCGAACGTATCCAGGGGGGGCAAGTGGTATTGAAACACTTCATTCGACACACTTTCGACAACCGATTTTTTTTCTTGCTGTTTCAATGTTGGTCCCATAGTCAGTTGTTCAGTTTGATGGTCCTGAAGTGCCCCTAAAGTAATTAACGCATGTAAAGCCTGACCAGAAATATAAAAAACCTGGCTTGGGGGCGCAGCAATCGACTATAACCTTAAAGGCCTCCGCTCATTGCAGCGATTTTATCGAGCGATAATATCGCTGCGATTTTGCGAAATTGTTTCCAGTACATTTTGTATGAGGACGCGCGCGATCCTACACACTGCCGCGATATTATCGAGCGATAATATCGCTGCGATTTTGCGATAATTGTTCTCAGTACATTTTGTATGGGGACGCGCTCGATCCCACACACTGCCGCGATATTATCGCAACTCTTTCGACTACATTCAGTGGTGGGGCGCATGCGTGACGCGAATCGCGGAATCGCTGCAGTGTGTAAGGTGTCGCGATATCGCTGTCGATAATATCGCTCGATAAAATCGCTCGATAATATCGCTGCAATGTGCGGAGGCCTTTAATGACAGGGTTCCAAGTACAAAAATTAGTTCCAATGATTTTCCGCAACATGGCGAGGTTTTTTATATTTCTGGTCGGGCTTTAAGTGTCAGTTCTCACATTTTGTCCAGTGTGACAGGTAGTGAGCCCGTTATCATTCATGTACTTATGGTAGGTTTACAGACTCATACCTCATACATTACATAATATTTAGATTCGGTTCTTGAGTTATGTTATGATGTGAACATGAACATTGAACAACCTCGGTCTTTTGTTCCATTATACATTTGACCTAAGAAGGCTATTTCTGAATCTCCGCGCAGATTTGCCTTTTAAATTGCATCCGACAATATCTCGCTCGCATAATGATGTATTTCTCAAGACCAAAATTACAAATCCACACAATATTATCTCGCGGTTAAGTCCTGTAAATAACTTATGAGATAAGATATTTTAAACAGATATTAACTTATAAATATATTGCGTATTATCACGAGTCAAAGACCAGACGTCGTCGCCAAGACCAGCCAGACGTCGTCGCCACCCAAAGACTTAAGAAAATATTTTTACTGCCTATAAAAGTCACTCAATGCCCTTTCCTAGTGAGATACGCAAAGACTAGGGCGCGCCATTCACTCTGATGTCGCTTCATTCAAGTTCAAAGAAAATCGGATGTAAATTACCA
This sequence comes from Agonopterix heracliana, assembly GCA_963693445.1. Lineage (NCBI taxonomy): Eukaryota > Metazoa > Arthropoda > Insecta > Lepidoptera > Depressariidae > Agonopterix > Agonopterix heracliana. The sequence continues at coordinate 16,909,525 of OY856319.1, forward strand.
TTATTGTGAGCACTGGATACATATCAGAGGGTCAGACTGAAAATATAAAAGTATATGTATAATCATTAATCACATAATCGATAACAAAGGTAACCTACATAAGCCAGATACGATCTGTTTACCTTAATTGAAGTAACACACAGAACTACAGTTTTACGTCATGTATCAAGGTCTCGGTAAAAATCCTTGATCATGATAAGTGGTCCATACAGGGGGCAATCCATAGATGCTGTGAATGCTATTCACAGCGGTGTTCCCCCCGGATCCACGCAGGAAGACAAAAAATACCATAGAATATGATGATGATGATGGCAGCGGTGTTGGTGCCTACCCTTATGTATGGAAGTGAATGTTGGGTATGGAATAAAAGGAACGAAAGTCGAGTTAATGCGGTTGAAATACACTCCTTATGAAGTATGTGTGGTGTCACTTTGATTGACCGAATCATGAACGTTTCGACGCATACTGCCAGAAACCAGGTTACCGTTACGCATGGGACCCAGTGTGATATGGGATTGGTGTAAGTTGAAGGATGATATGATAGCTGTTAACGTCGCTGCATCCGACTCCGCCTCTGATCGTAGGTGTTTTCCGTTTCATCAGATTCAGGAGAGTAAGAACTGTATTTAGCGCACACACTTATGCACTTAAAATATCATACGTACCTGCGACTGCTGTTGAAAATTAGGCGGTCGCTGAAGTCGAAATCAGCTATGGAAAAGTATGGAATCAGTTGGGATTTTCGTTTGAATTCTGGCTTGTCACACGTCCAGGAGGACAAGGTCGCTAGCAAAGGCTAGTGAATACGTAAATATATGATAAGCTTGAAGCCGTATTAGTATAAAATACTTATTTCAAGGCATAAGTTCTAGTTCATTATCGTTATAAATTACATGATAGAATGACGAATATTGGCTCCAGACCCACGACAAAACCTTTTTCAGAGTCTGACCAATATGCATAGTTAACTGAAAGTGCAAAGTTTGTAGTGAACCCCGGAAAATACGAACGTAAGTTCATGTAAGAATGAAATAAACACTTTTGCCATTATCTGTAGGTACTCGTAGTGAAGATGACATGCGTTATTTGTAATTGTGACAACAACGATTTCTCGGTAAACTTGGCAGCCATCCAATATAAATAGAAAGTAAATCGATATCTACGCGCTTAAGCTCAGGCCACACACAGGCGGTACCGGAGGCGGGATTTTTTGCAATGTACTAGTTTATATGGACCCTGCCACACAGAAATCCGTTCCGGGAGCGGCGCGGCACCGGGCAGAACGCTATGACAAACAGGCGGCCGCGAAGCGGGCTGGAGGCGGCGCGGCAAATGTATGAGCCGGCAGTTTTTTTAGTTCTGACAGTTTTGCTCCCATAGTAAAAGTTGTTCAGTTTGATATTAGAGTAGGTACTATGTGGTTTAAAGGTTAATGATACTTTTCCTTAAATCCTGTAAATTCCTGTATACTACTAGATATTTTTCCTCGTGTGGGCGTCCCCAATTATTAGTTGTTTGTTTTATGTTAAGTTCCCTTTGAAACCCAATAAAACAGTTTCACATTAGAAATAAGGTAGTAGGTACTAGACTGGACTGTTTCATATCATATCTATACATCCTCGCTTACAAACGTATGACTCAACATGGAGCTAGTAAAATGACGTGGCTATCAAACGACGACGCTTATTTACATGTCACAGTTTCACAAGGTTATTCTCATAATAGTAACAGTGCATTTTTTATAAAGTAGGGTCTACTAGGCATTATCTCATGTGCTATCTACGCTATTGTCGATGGAGTATTCACCAATGCCGTTTCTTTTCTGCAAATGAAGAGTTCCTGATACGACAATACATGAACCTTTTCTTTCGCCTGTGCTAGATAACTCTGTTGAGGTCTTCCTCTGCCCATATTCCTATCGCCACAAGGGTCCTTCTTAAATGCTGACTCTTTTTCAAGGGGAAATCATCAAACCATTCAGATCAGACCATCAAACTGAACAACTTTTACTATGAGCAGATTTTTTATGCAATTTCGATGTTGGTCCCATAGACTCCATAGAGTAAGTTGTTCAGTTTGATCTTTGACTACTTATATGAGGACTGGTAACGCCTACTAACAATCATTTCTGCCACTTTTTGCGGGGGGCGAGGTAACATGCAATCCGCAACTTTGGATTTTATTCCCCATAACTTTAGATTCTTATTTTGAATTTTAAAAATCATGAATAGTAGTCTTGTGTGAACCCCAAACGTTCTAAGTTCGAAATTATTGTTTCGCAATTATAGGCTGTCTCGTTTAGATAAAGATTATGATTTAGTGATAAGGTATAAAATTTAATGTAAATGCACATGATCAATTGATCTTATACCGTGGCAGAGGGGAAATGCTACCGCAAGGCGAGTCCATATAATAAATAGTCAAAGAGTTTGATAGTCTGGGTCATCCCCTTAAAAAAGTGTCAGCATATTAGGCAGGATTTATTATTGACAATGACCTTGTATTTTATTTAATGTGAGAATAAGATTCATAATTTAACACATTTTAAAGAGCTGATATTGTTTAAAATCAGCTGATACTGGTGTGTAGGCGCGATAGCTATATAAATTGCAGACTTACGATCCATGTCTATAATGCAGTATCTTGGAGGCATGAAAATACTCTTGATAACAGGGTAACCACTAACTTTGCACTCCACGAATACTATACAGGGTGAAATCGATATCATTAGCATCCTTTTAAACTAAGAGTCTACCCATCAAACTGAACAACTTTTACTATGGGAGGAAACCAATCGGAGCAAAAAAAAATCTGCTGTCCCATACATTTTAGTCGTGTAGGCAGCGGCGGCGGGTGCAGTTTAGTATGGGACAGCAGATTTTTTTTTGCTCCAATTAGTTTGCTCCTATAGTAAAAGTTGTTCAGTTTAATGTTTAGACTCTTAGTTTAAAAGGATGATAACCCCCTGACCCCCTGCTTTCACCCTGTAGATTGAAGATTGAATTTAATATAGTTTCACTTTTAACATATTTTGGTTATTGCAGCAAAGTTATCACCCCAAAATAACAAGGGTCTTGATCTTGAGATTGTATAACAAGTAGGTATGTATTTGTGGACAGATTAGCTTCGGCTGATTGGTACTTAATAACTACTTAATAGGTACATAATATTAGCTCTGTGGCTTAGGGAACCCACTTGCTTACATGTTGAAATCCTATTTGACTGGACTTCCCTTAAACATAAATTCGACGCTACGTTTTACCTTCACACATTCACTTATCTTTTATTAGCATATTACTGTTACTCACTCTATTGAATTACCTACTATTTACACTATTATATACCTTGTTGTCTACACAATACAGCTCAACTGTACCTATTCATAGTTGTATTATAACCATTGTGTACGTTTCAGCCTATAGTTTTAGTCACATTATTTCGATTATTGCGGTTAAGATAGTCATTTGAATTTGTACGACCAGTGAATATTAATTCCTCTATTTGCCAGAATAACTTCGTTTGCATGTGATTGTGTGTTGGTGCAATGTCTACAGTCAATGGTGTTTTTTTGTGTGTTATGCTAATGCTGCTACGATATTTGTGTGCACAAATTAGTAATGGATGCGCCCTGTGTAGAATAATCTATAGTTCCGCTGACTTGAAGTAAATTTTGGATGCAGTACATGTCTAATATACAGGGTGTAACAAAACACCCTAGTAATACTTAAGGGGGTGCTTCTGACCATGAAACTGAACAACTTTCACTATGGACCCAACTTCGAAATCGCGAAAAAAAATCAGCTGTCCCATACAAAACTGTTGTACCGGCCTAAAATGTCAGAAGCACCCTTGTTACACCCTTTATGATAAGTTTTTGGTATCGATTTATTGTTCTATTAGGGCGTGTCCATATTTTATTCGTTAGTCGTTTAGTCTTAAAAGGATACTTATTTAAGTTACCGCGCTCTATAAAAACAAAGTTTTTAGATTCTAGATCGTGTTAAAAAAGATTTGATAAACAAACATGGACTTAGGATTTTCGCTTACGCTAGCTAGGTGATGTGACTATCTGGCAATAAGACCAAACGGTAATTAGACCTATGGGGATTTGACTATCTGGGAATGGGCCAGACTAGACCCAACAGTAACTGGACCGAACGGACCGGATAAACTTTATTTGGTTAATATTAAAAATAGGATCAAACTTCGTTTGTATGTAGCGCGATCGGGCGCCCTGACTATTATACCATCTTAAAATATAAACAGAAAACTAATTAGAATTATGTGATCATTTTATCATTTCCATTTATCTATTTTTACCTACAGCTAGTCTGTGTCGATTTTTTTCGTCTTTCAACTGCAAGTCTTGTCTGACCTCCCGACCTTTATTATTATCTTGAATGGTGTGATTATTCATTTCGAACTGAATTATAATATACCTACTTTATTAAAAATTATAGTCTTTACTCAATATTAACTATGTTTAACACAACACGTTGAATTGTGCTTATTTTATTAAGGCCGGATTCGACCAAACTTGATTTATAGAAGAGTAACTATACAAGGAACAATTTTACTTTTGGTGTCGACACACCCTGTACTAAATAATAATTCACCTAAAGAAAGAAGTCGTTGTATCCGTACTTATTGCAATGTGAGGTTATACAGTTTAAATTTGTTAGGTTTCTTTTTATTATAATTTATTTAATTATGTGACATTGACATTTCATTTAGTTTAGGGTTGGTAAAACGCAAAATCAGTTTACTCTATAGTAACCGGCGACTTAATCTAAGAATAAAATTTACTCGCGTTTGGTCGAATCAGGCCTTAAAAAAGTAAATAATAATCTTGGTCCAGCTAACACCTCCATTATATTCGTCCCACACTGATGATCGGGCGGCGGACGGGTTGCCTCCTCAACAAAAGTGAAGCAAATAGTAAACAAACACAGTTTCGATCGCATTGCATACGTTAACGAATAATTTCGGGCTTTTTTTAACGTTTTATTTTAATTATGGTCATCAGTAAACTTTATACGATAGAGCGTTTATAAAAACGTTAAGTGGTTTACTGATAATTTATTTAATTAGTACGATACTTTTACCTTGACACATTTACTCAAAATTCTAAAATATTTGAATTAACAGTGCCACAGTTAGTCTAATTAGAGTAACAACAGCCAGCACATTAATGCACAACCAGTTAATTATTGCACAACTGTTAGAAATTAATAATACTCGAATGATGTAAATACTTTCTATTTCTTCTCACTCCTCACAACTGAATGTCGTTCGTTTGTATTTATGTTCGAAAGTAAAATACAGAGCACTATGAAAATACATTATCTAGTTAAAGGCAGATTCGAACGGTCTTTAGTCTTACTGACATTGCCATGGGATGTCTCCTTAGACCATTTAATTAGGGACCTGCGTTAGCAATCCCTTCTGCCAAGGTACAAGACCAACTCATACGAAATATGTCAAAGTACGATCTATCAGATAAGCTATTAAGTACTTTTCCAGAAGTGGTGAAACTGGCCCGAATTATGTTTTTCGATTCTGGATAGTGCTCTGAATTTTATTACATTGTTTTGTTTTTTTAATTAAAACTTAATTTGTAATTTCACATGCAGATCAAAATCAAGGCGGTTACCCTCAAGGAGGGTATCCCCAAGGCGGTTACCCACAAGGTGGCTATCCTCAGCAAGGTGGCTATCCCCCACCTGGGGGATACCCGCAAGGTGGATACCCCCAAGGTGGATACCCCCAGGGCGGCTACCCACCACAACCTGGATTCCAACCCGGATATGGAGAAGTAAGTCATTATTTATTAATAACTATCGATCTACTACTCTTGAACAAACAATTCGGTAAAATAGTATATCTAAATACAAAATTCCATATAAATCGTAAGGGCTGTTTCCGAGAAACCAATAATTAAAAATATGAAACAAGATTATTTTCCGACCATCTCGAAAGGGATTATGGTCCCTATCCTATGTATTACTTTTTGTGATCGGTTTCTCAAGCGGTACCAGACAAAAAAGTTTGATATAGGTATAGGTTTTGTGTAGTACACATTGAAACTACATCGATTAGTTCGAATCGTTGGTTTTCAAGGCCTTAGATACCTTGATGTCTAAATTAATAACAAAAATTACGTCATTCCACGTTTTTGACCAGTATGCTGATCTAGTATGTCGCGAATGTTAAGTCAAAATGGACGACATAATAAAGTAATTATAAATTGCGAAATGTAGATGCAATGGAATTTGTTGGGACTAGTCTTAAAGTAAATTTATCAGCATAGGCTGATAAACTAATTTTGCTAATTCAGCAAATTTTGTTGGACCTCACTTACATTCTACTCAACAATATGAATGAGATTGGAGCGGACAATACTCCACAACAGGATAGCGTAAATGCAATAAAGTGGGTGCGCTTAGTAGTCGCGGCGGGTCTATTCTCGCGCGGAGTGCGGGGGGGCTCGCGCGGTGTGCGTAGGGGTGAGGTACCAGCCGTTGAGGTACAGCGCGCACGCGCAGGTGAATCGGTACTGGGACCGCTCCCCCCGCACGATATACCTGTCGCGACCCGAGAGCGCCCTCACTATAATTATATTAACTTTGACCACAGTCCGTCAACTTGATGCCAGAGTATTTCCAACAGGCCTCTATCTTATGCTAAGTCCACAAACTCATGTGAGCTGAGGCTAGCTTCGTTTACTATTTAATATCTAATTTTTCCCTGAAAAGGTGTCTGTTTTTAGTATTAACCATATTTTTTATTTCAAATTTCAGCCTGCAGGCTACGCGGCTGGACCCGGAAGCCTCGGTGAAGATGGTGAGGTCAAAGGGTTTGATTTCACCGAACAGACCATACGAAGGGCGTTTATTCGAAAAGTAAGATATTTTAGACAACATCGCTTTCTTGTAGAAGCAATAATGTTGTTATGAGGAGTAATAAGTGGGGAATTAACTAAATACCACTGAACCTAGACTTCGTATTGTTATATGTTGACCTTCAGTATTAAGCACATGCCAATTGTTATAACAATGGCATATTAAGATGGTGTATGTTTTACCAAAACGGCATTCATTGTTCACATCATGAGCGTTTGCAAATATGGCATCTATATGCGATTAATTGCAGATTTAAGAATTTGCTATAATTATCTTTGATTTAAAACTGACTTAAAAACCACCAAAAACAAACCAGAAGGGCGGCTCCATGCGACGAGCGAAACAGGGGCGGTGCACTCACAAAGACACCCATGTATGCCCAAAACTTAAGTACTATAGTAGTACCATGTTAAGGGGCCACAGGTTCACACGAATATTTTCTAGGAGAAACGCGACTGCTCAGCCCTCCGAAAAGTGCGTGCGTGTGCCGTATTTTCGATTAAACATAATTAACAAAAGTACTTTTTATAGATTTTTTTAATGATTTCACTAGAGGAATAAACTAATGGTGAATATGTGAGTATAAATACCAAAAATCGGAAACTATTTTAAGTTCTTCTAAAACGAGAAAAATGCTATTTTTTTTTCTATCGAGTGAAGTAATTCCAATCGTGTATTCAATTTATGATTTGACTAGATACACGATCCAAAAATACTGAGGAATGACTTTGGTTTCGGTAAATTGTATAAATCGAGTCGGAAAATGAAAAATAAAAGATGCCAGGTAGAGGTAGATGCCAAGATGCAAGGTATTTTGTCCTACTATTGGGCCTTAATAAGTCTGTACCTGCGCAGTAGAATATTATTGAAACCGTGCGAACCAATCACGATACACCAAGAAGGTGGCGCCAAAAATGATCTGCTACTATTTGTCGATTGATTTCGCGCCTGACGCTTAGAATGGACCACCCCAATTCTTCTCGTGGTCGTCGTGCGAGGCGACTATGGGATTAAAGGTTTCCTATGCAGTGTTCATGTGAGCGAAAGGCTAACCACTTCTTACCACTTGACACGTCAATCCATCCTGAGACTGAAATTTCTAAATGTGAGAATTGCTACAACTACATTCTTAAACAGAAAGTTGGTAGTTATAGCAATGTTTCTGACCACCCTGAAAAGGATTAGTCCTTCTTAATATGCTGAAACTTTTTAGAGGGGATGATCAGACCATCAAACTGAACAACTATCTCTATGGGACCAACATCGAAATCGCAAAAACATCAGCTGTCCCATACATTTGGCTCGAGTAGGTTTACAGTTTTGTATGGAACAGCAGATTCCTTTTCGCTGTTTCGATTTTGGTGCCATAGAGAAAGATGTTCAGTTTGACGGTCTGCTAATCCCCTTAAAAAAGTGTCAGCATATTAGGACCCTACAGGGTGAAATCGATATCATTATCATCCTTTTAAACTAAGAGTCTACCCATCAAACTGAACAACTTTTACTATGGGAGCAAACCTATAGGAGCAAAAAAAAAAAAATCTGCTGTCCCATACTAAACTGCACCCTGCACAACAGATTTGTTTTTGGCTTCGATTGGTTTGCTCCCATAGTAAAAGTTGTTCAGTTTGATGGGCAGACTCTTAGTTTGAAAAGATGCTAATGATATCAATTTCACCCTGTATATGTATGAAGCCGCCCATCTGCGACTACGGCATGGGGCCTCGGTAAAAGTTTTATCGCGCTTACTAACTCGCTCGTTCGCTCGCAAAAAGACAAAGCCACGGTGCGATAGCGCTTTATCGCGCCGTCATGCCGCGGGAGCTGGGGCTTATTTCGTAATACAACCATCACCTTCAGGGTAAGCAGCCCAACAGAGGGTATGATGGGTTAGAGACCGATGATGATAGGTTTTAATTCTAAAAACATGAATGTTACAGGTGTACTCGATCCTGATGTGTCAGCTGCTAGTCACGATGAGCTTCATCGCTCTGTTCCTGTTCCACGAGCCGACTAAGTTGTGGGTGCGAAGGAGCGGCATGGCATTGTTGTAAGTACATACATAAATACATATTCTCACGCCTGTTTCCCACTGGGGTAGGCAGAGACAACGGAACGCCACCTGCTACAATCCTGACAAACCTCTCTAGCTTCCTCCAAATTCATAAGTCCTGTCATGCATGCTCGTCGGTTTCGGGTAGATCTGACCTGGCTCTTTTTAAGTACGTCGCCAATTTGGTCCGTATATATGTACGTCTAGGCCGTCCCCTTCCAACATTTTCACTTTCGCTTGCCGGTTTCTTCAGCGCATGCAGGTTTCCTCACGATGTTTTCCTTCACCGTTTGAGAGCAGTCGGTATTACGTACATAAGTTAGAAAAACTCATTGATGCATGGCATGTGGTCCGTGTGGATTCGAACCCGGACCTCAAGATTGAGTTTCCAAAGGTCTCCGCAACGCGCCACCGACGCTATTCTAATATTATAAAGAGTTAAGATTTTTTTTTTTAATTTGTTTCTTTGTATTGAATAGGCTCCTAATAATAGGTCGTTTTGCTTTTAGGACGTTGTGATGCGTAGGACATTTTGCTTCTAGGTCATTCCGATACGAACCCTCCTAAACTACTGGAACGATCTGAATAATTATTTCACCATTAGAATGCTAAATTATCCGTGATGGACATGGGGCTGCCTCGTTTCTGCAGCGCATCGGGCATGTTTGCGGCGGCGCGAGTAGATAGCTTTGCAGCCATCATACGCAAACGAGCCGCCTCCCTGCTGCGCAGGGTACGGGGCAGCACCAACAGCCTCCTCGAACCCATTGCAGAGCGATTTCAGTGTCCCATCATTGGGCATTGGAATAGCCTGCATAGGGCCGCTAGGCCCCCTCTTGTAAATATTAAATAAATATAGAATGTTCTGTCACTAACGTATATCTTAAGTCATTGTTACTAACACCTCTATGGATCTATGATCTGATGCAAAATAAATGAATTGAATTGAATAGGCTTTAAAAAACGGCGAAGTGTGTGTCGGGAAGGTTCTAAGGCGGAACGAAGTTCGACGCGGTCATCCAGTAACATATAAACTCTCTTGTATCTGCAGCTACGTGGCGCTGGTGGTGGTGTTCGTGTGTCTGATCGCGATGGCGTGCTGCGAGACGGTGCGCAGGACCTCCCCCATGAACTTCATATTCCTCGGCATATTCACCGTCGCCGAGAGCTTCATGCTAGGCGTCACCTCCAGCGTCTACGACGTGTCATCGGTAAGTTACACGTTTACAATACCAGCTAAAGAACGCAGAAGAACCAGAGTCTCTGATATAGCCCAAAGAATTGCTAAACTAAAGTGGCAGTGGGCGGGGCACATTGCTCGCAGAACCGATGGCAGATGAGGCCGAAAGGTTCTTGACTACGTACCGAAAAGCGCAGCGTGGGTAGGTCTTTAAATGATACCACAGTTTTATAGTTTTTCTGTGGTGAAATAAATCTTCATTTACCAGACATTTCCAGATAAGTTGTCATTATTGTAATGATTTATAGTATTTAACCAACTTTGTCATAAAACAAATTATTTCTATTATAATAAAATTATGAACGTTAATGATAAGATAAGTTATAATTTTAAAAAAATCTTTCCAAGCCATTCAGATCGTAAAATAAATTATTAAAATAGTTTCACAACTATTTAGCAATAAAGATTAAAACGTTTTAAATATTTAAACTTGGCTATAAATAAAGGTGTACCGTCAGTTATATTCCATTAACAATCATGTATATTTACGCGGCACTGGTACTATATCTGGCCAGCCTCGCCGCGGCGGTGTTCGACGCACAGCTACACGCCAAGTACAAGACTTTGCCTCGCGACCAGTTCATAGAGCACTTCAACAGCCAACCGTTGTCCTACAACATCACGCACTATCAACATCTCCAGGGTAAACCTTTAGGCTGCGCTACCTACAGTATAAACAACACGTTACCCGTCGTAGCGCACGACCCTGAGACCTACAAAGATTTACCTGAAAACTTTGATCCCAGAGAAGCCTGGCCTCATTGTCATACCATCCGTGAAATTTACGATCAGCACAATGGAACCGATATGTGCGGTTCATGCTGGACCTTTGGCCCGGCTTCGTCGATTTCAGATCGAATGTGTATCCACCTTAACAAAGTTGTTCGTCTAGCCGAACAAGACTTCGAATGTTTTACGGAAGATGTTTGCGATGGCGGGTCGCCAAAAGCAGCTTTTGATTTCTGGATAGAAACAGGTTTAGTTACACAAGAATGTAAGCCTTACAACACGTATGAGTTACGCCAGAACAAATGTAACAAAACGTGTGTTGACAAAAACATGAGTTATGATGAAGACAAACACTTTGGTCAGAAAGTATACCGGGTTAGTTCGAATGAAGACGACATCAAAACAGAACTGTTTAAGAATGGTCCAGTCGAAGCAGGCATCGCCGTTTATGAGGACTTTGTAAACTACACCGGTGGAATATATGAATACAAATACGGAGATATTTTGGGAGGTCATAGTCTTCGAATAATTGGTTACGGAGTAGAAAATGGCATCAAGTATTGGCTAGGGGCCAACAGTTGGACAACCGAGTGGGGAGAAAATGGATTCTTTAGAATAAAGCGCAATCAACAAGAAATTGGTGTTGAAGATGGGTTGTTAGCTGGCATTCCTAAGAATTGATCGCTTGTCGCGTGTTGCAACACTTATTTAAGAGCTTAGGTGTATTGTAATATTTGTTTTTAAAGTTGCTATAATTTACATATTGTACGCTTGTTAAAGTTGTGTAATCAAATCTTTCCAGAACTTCATACCAAAGTGCATAGCTTTTCTATCTGAAAAACTTGACGTTTAACGAATCCTTTCGCACTACTTGACTTCTCAGCGATAGTGGGGTATTACAGAAAAACACTCAAGTAGAGATCTCTTCTTGAGTATAGATAGAAAAGGATGCAAATACATACAACGTATACATGCATCCTTGTCTATCTTTACTTAAGAAGAGATCTCCACTTGAGTGTCGTCCTGTAATACCTCCCTTAATCTAACGCCTTGGAAAGTGTATTTTTCATTTTGAAAGATCGCTTAAATTCAACTGATTATGAATGAAAGTTGGTACTCTTAAGAGGATAGGCGGGCACTCGAAGTTTGGAGATTAGGTCGCTTTTCCGACTGTATACGTATTTTTCCGATCCGCACCTCCTACACACCCCGCCGACTAGAGTGCGAAAGAGATAACTGCAGCTTGGACTGATTTTTATCTAAGATAAAATGGACGAAATCTGCATTTCGTATTCCTGTTTCCTCCTCCAACACTAAACCGATTTTAATAATTCTTTCAAGACTAATACGAGACCGACTTTGGCTATGTCTGTCTGTTTTTTAGTTTATATTCGTCAAACTTTGACTTTATTTGCTGGATGTCTGAAAACGGGCTGTAAAATTGGTAATTTTCAAAGGTCCCTAGTTCTTACAGTAATTAATTTATGCAAAAAGGCAAAACATTGGAACATAGCAGAAGTAACGTAGATTGTATGGTAAAAAAATTTGGCTCTAGTGTCATTAATCATTATCCAGGGAGGAAACAGGGGAACCAGCTATGTTTGACGTTTAATAGGTGTGCTTCAGGCTCCTATTTTGAATTGAATTGATTTTGTATTGACAAAACGGTATTAGTCTATCCTCTTAACGAAATACATTGTACCATTATCGTATTTTTGTTTCTTTTTCTATGATGTATCTGTGTCTCGGTGAAAATAAAAGTATATTTCATTCATTCATACTTTGGTTTATTAAGTACCCTTTTGCAACAAATACTCCATACTGTAGGTATGTAGTACTAGATACTCTTTCTTATACGTGCTTATACTGTTCTTTAGCTTAGGTTGTTGAGTAGGATGATAAATAAAAAAATAAATAAAACATGGAACTTTTTATAAAAGGTTTGGTATTCGAATAATTTGTGTGTGTGCATAAACATAGAAAATGCTATCTCTGAACCATTGTAATATAATAGCCTAGAACGGTGGTTAAATCGTTCTAGATAATAACGCATAGATTGGTTGTAGAACGTTAGGGTTGAACTACACCACACAGCACAGCATCGCATTTTTTCGTTGTCAAATGCGCATTGCCAATCTAATTTTGTAGTGTTTATGTTTATCTACCTATATTGTAACTGTTGTAAAGCCTGGCCAGAAATATAAAAAACCTGGTTCGGGGGCGCTGCAATCGACTATAACCTTTAATATTAGTGTTCCACGTACAAAAATTAGTTCCAATGATTTTCCGCAACATGGCGAGTAGGGGTCACAAAACCGGTTTCACCGAAACCCGAAAAACCGGGTAAACCGGTTTTGACGACAATTTCCAAAACCGGGTTTCAGTTTAGCCAAAACCGCGGTTTTCGATTTTTCGGTTTTGTCATACATATTCCCTGCACTCACTCGACATTGGCAGAAATTCAACGCTAGAAACAAGCAAAACGCTATTAGTAAACGTTTGGAGCTCCTCGACGATCGACGACCCGATATTTGAAAATGAAGTCTTTTTGCTTTGAGCAAAATTAAAATGTGGCAACTAACTACCAAGTTCTCGTATAAACTGCTCAACATGGTGCAGCAATTAAGACGACTTCAGGTTGACAAAAGAAAGCAGTGGTCACGATCTTGCTGAAGAACCTTCACCGCCGCCCAATCAGTCTACTTTCTCAAGTCTACAAACTGTTCGCCTAGGCTCTGTGAAATTACCCTTTTCTTGGATGAGTATCAGCCTGCCGAACAGGCAGAATTCCGGAAAATTCTTTCCGACTCATCGACGATAGACTTCATTCATGCAGTCAAGCAGCTGAGAGAAAGATGCAGAGATTTCCACTACCTTGTTTGACACCGACAGTGTTGAGCACATTGGTCATGTTTCGTGTCCGTATAGTTAGCAGCCTCACCAACGAATTCGAAGATTTTGACTCGGCCACGATTTAGTACCCAATTAGTACTATTTAGTGCCCAAAGCACAGATTTGGTACTCCTGTATTTCAAAAGATATTTGGGTTACTTACTGAGGCTGCTAGATAGACGTCAAGGTAGCAGTCGCACCGAGAAATACTGTTTATATCAATGTGATTTATATGTCACGATTTAGTACTCATTTAGTACTCCCTATATCCAAAATTTCATTCATATTGATTCAATACAAGCCGAGATATGACAGGGCATTGTTGAGGCTGCTAACTTGACGTTTATTCCAACGATGATTCCAATGAAACGGGTGCACATTTCAAACAGATAAATACATACAGATTTAGTGCTCGATTTGGTGCCTCTTATGATATTTATGAAATGTGGAATTTTCATTCCTACTTCCCAAAAAATCTATGTAAAGTTCTACATACTAATCGTAATTTAGGTCCGTCGATATCGTTAATCAAATTTAGACTTTATTCAACTGTAATAGGGTTTACAATTTATTTTAATTCTGTGGTTGGTACTGTCAAGCAAAAAAGTGAAATGATATTAAATTGTATAGGTAACTCTGATACTTCTCAATCTCGTATTGTAAGTAACCTATGTAATGTGTTGTACCTATGTAATGTGAGTCCAGAAGACTATTCTTCTTTAAATCTACTCTACTATTATTGTACTGGAATTTTTTTTTTCACCCCACAAGCTCGGAAAGATTCTGTTTATCATTCGAAATCTGAGTGCAAAAGTGCATTTTATCCGCTAGCGTGGAAAGAGTTTTTGAAATTCGAATCTGTCTATTCAATATTTTTATATAGGTATAATGGAGGCAAATAAAGGCTTAAAATGCCTGAACCTCGGAACCCATTTACTTTGAGTAAACTTTTATGAAACCTTCTGCATTATGTTAGTTACACTATATACGAAAATGTTTACCCATTTTTTATTGCCGCTCTCCATTATTCCGAGGGTTCCGTACCCCCAAACTTTACATAGTGGTTTTTAACAAGGACAGTATGGGGAGATCCAAAACCACAGGAGATACGGGGAAACTGTCTTAGGAACCCTTAGGTCTTTTTTTGTGAACACAATTTTGGCATCATCAATTTTTGGTCAAGCGTGAGTTGTCCAAAAATTTGAAAAAAATTTACAACTTTTTTTTTATGCTGTTCGACTCAGTTTTATGTAGGGATCATTTCATTGTATGGGAAGTAAAAAATCTGGACAGCACAAGTTGGTCAAATTTGATAAAAACATTTTTTTTTTTATCTGTTGTAAAAACGGTAATACATACAAGCGCCAAACTTGGTGTGATTATAGAACATACTTCAAAGTAAAACAATCAATAATAAAAATTGGTCAAGTGTGTGTCGGACTCGCGCTAAATTGTATGAAATTTTTTTTTATCAAATTTGACCAACTTGTGCTGTCCAGATTTTTTACTTCCCATACAATGAAATGACCCCTACATAAAACTGAGTCGAACAGCATAAAAAAAAGTTGTAAATGTTTTTCAAATTTTTGGACAACTCACGCTTGACCAAAAATTGATGATGCCAAAATTGTGTTCACAAAAAAAGACCTAAGGGTTCCTAAGACAGTTTCCCTGTATCTCCTGTGGTTTTGGATCTCCCCATACTGTACTTGTTAAAAAACACTATGTAAAGTTTGGGGGTACGGAACCCTCGGAATAATGGAGAGCGGCAAAAAAAAAATGGGTAAACATTTTCGTATATAGTGTAACTAACATAATGCAGAAGGTTTCATATAAGTTTACTCAAAGTAAATGGGTTCCGAGGTGAAACCCTAATTTGACTCCACTAGTACCGCCAATCCACTGAAAATGCTTAATAACTATTTCATGACACTGGCCAGCACGAAAAAAAAAACTTTTTGAAATGTTTTTTTTGCAATTCACTTTTTTCCTCTTTTTTCCTCGCTGTTGCGAGGTGACAAATTGTGTGTTTCGCTCGGCTGCAAAGTTATTCTGCGTCTCGTACCTTTGAAACCTTCGCTAAGCGCTCAGGATTCTATTATTTGAACCACTTGCTTCGCTCGTGGTTCAATCCTAGAATCATTCGCTTGCTCAGGTTTCAATAAAAGTACTCGCGCCAAAAAGCAACTTTGCTGCCTAGCATTACAAATAACTACGAGTATTACCCTTAGATTATCAAGATAGACAGTCAAAGCTACGAAAGCGTCGAAAAAAATAGGAACTAGTACTGGTTGCAAAACTCTATACATATACACGCACACATACATAATATGTATGGCGCCTCACGCACACCAACCTAAGAAAGTTAGCCCCTTTTGTTTCATACGGAACAATAATTGTGAGGCTCATTCTAGACATATACTTTTTCTAAGCTATTACCGTTCCGAAATAAAACGAAGTAATAAATATTGATTTCATTGTGGTTTGAAACTTTCATGAGTGGTTTAGATCATCAAACTGAACAACTTTTATTATGGGACCAATCCTGAAATCGCAAACAAAAATCAGCAGTTCCATACTAAACTGCAACGCCTACTAGACTCAAATGTATGAGACTAGTACTTTTCAAACACTACAGTGCGATTTTTGAAAGTCACTCGTTCAAATCAGCAGTAGAAAATGTAAAAATTACTATGTAGATTATTCATCATTCGATCGAAGTGTTACTTTCAAAAATTGCATTCTTGTTCACAACATAAACAAAAACATAAAAGACAATTTGAAAACATCTATAATAGAACAAGGTTCATCATAAACTCGTTGTAGTCCCTCGGCTGCACTCATTTGAATCAAGCAATTCTTCGACAAGTTTTCGCATCACCCACCGTAATTAACGTAAATAAAATCCCGCCATCTCTCGGTATTGCTATGAACTACTTGCTATGATCGCGTGCGCCAGCTCATGGCAGTAGAGTTCCGATAAAGGCCAGGCCACACAGAGGCGGGACTGCGGGAAAGCGGTCCGGGGGCGGACCTGCGGGAAGCGAATATCTCCGGACCAGTGCTTATTTCTCTGTTACAGGGGATATACAAACTCGGACATGACCTTTCCACCACACCATACACTACAAAACACACAAAAATCTTCGCTGGTCCGCAGATATTCGCTTCCCGCAGAACCGCCGCCGGCCCGCTTTCCCGCAGGACCGCCTCTGTGTGGCCTGAGCTTTAATGATAATTTTTGTTCATGATTGTACCGAAAATCGAATGTATGTAGAACTTTACATAGTTTTTTTGGGAAGTAGGAAAGAAAATTCTACATTTCATAAATATCATAAGAGGCACCAAATCGAGCACTAAATCTGTATGTATTTATCTGTTTGAAATGTGCACCCGTTTCATTGGAATCATCGTTGGAATAAACGTCAAGTTAGCAGCCTCAACAATGCCCTGTCATATCTCGGCTTGTATTGAATCAATATGAATGAAATTTTGGATATAGGGAGTACTAAATGAGTACTAAATCGTGACATATAAATCACATTGATATAAACAGTATTTCTCGGTGCGACTGCTACCTTGACGTCTATCTAGCAGCCTCAGTAAGTAACCCAAATATCTTTTAAAATACAGGAGTACCAAATCTGTGCTTTGGGCACTAAATAGTACTAATTGGGTACTAAATCGTGGCCGAGTCAAAATCTTCGAATTCGTTGGTGAGGCTGCTAACTATACGGACACCATGTTTCATTCTCTCCATAAAATATTGACAAGAGATATGTGGACATCCTCCAGGAGCTGTAAAGTTATGCATATGTATAACATGAGTTAACCTGACTCGTTCCCATTAACCAAAGAATGTGACGAGGTGATACCATATCTGGATCATAATGCTTACCGCTTACAAGTCAAGAACAAAGAGATATAGCGCCTAGGTACTATACTAGGCATAAATCACTGGTGGAGTCGAATACGAAGGCGGGTAAGCGGATCACAAAGAAGAAGAGATAGGTAGGATACTTGGAAGATGGGAAGGCGGCCGGTGCATGGTCTAAGACATTATCTAAGTGGAAGCCAAGAGAACGACGGAGGTCAATAAGGTGGCCTACCACCACGTTGGTCTGATGGCATTGTGAAGGTGAAGAGTTTACATTGGATCAGATTAGCACAGATCTTTGAAGAACGGCGCAATAAGAAGGATACCCAGCACAGGTTTGCCCGCCCAGCAGTGGGCTGATGTGTGCTGATTCGACTGAATAATGTTTATGGTGGTATGGATTGTTAGTTCAATCGAATGGACTAACATTTTGTACTTTCGTAGTTATACCTGTCATACGCCGACTAAATATACGATTTGTTGTATTTCAAAACTGATTAAGTATATTATTTGCAATAAAAGTGATACGAATTTGTCAATAATGCATCAATTGTCTAAAAACAACATTTTATTTAAAAAAAAAGAGAAAACCGAAAACAAAACCGAAAAACCGGAAAACCGGTTTTGTCATAAAATGAAAACCGAAAAACCGGTTTTCAAATATTACTCCGGTTTTGTGACC
This sequence comes from Agonopterix heracliana, assembly GCA_963693445.1. Taxonomy (NCBI): domain Eukaryota; kingdom Metazoa; phylum Arthropoda; class Insecta; order Lepidoptera; family Depressariidae; genus Agonopterix; species Agonopterix heracliana. The sequence continues at coordinate 16,927,900 of OY856319.1, forward strand.
CCTAATGGCGAGGTTTTTTATTTTTCTGGTCGGGCTTTAAATAAATCATATTTTCAAATAAAAGAAAATCTAAACGCTATAAGTACCTTATGAAAATATTTTGCTAGAATGGGTCGCAGATTTTGGAGCTAATAAATAGAAAGCAATCAGTACTTGGGAACGCCACCGTAAATGTCTTCTTCAAAAACGACCTCGTTGATTTCGCTTTATTCTAAAGAATCCCTTTTCTCCCCATTTGGTTGACCTACTATTTGCCGCTAGCCAATATTTTACTCCATTTTCTACTCCATAACCAAAAATACGGACACTGTGTGAGCCAGGAAACTGGCCGAATTTGTGTTTATACATTCCTCCCGCGTAATTAACAAAGTCTTCATAATAAGCCAAGCCTGCATGCATAAGACCGTTCTTAAATAGTTCTGCTCTAATGTCATCTTCATTCTTGACCTGGTTTACGTTTTGACTGAAATGTTTTTTTTTTTTTTTAATTTTTGTTAACATACATTGTTACATTTGCGTTTGCGTAACTCGTACGTGTTGTAAGGCTTAAATATTTGGGTAACTAAACCTTTTGTCGACCAGAATTTTAAAGCAATATCCGGATCTCCACCATCGCAAACACATCCTCGACTACAGTTACGATAGCATTCATAGTCTAACAACTTTGTTTAGGTGGATACATATCCGATCAGAAAATGGATCGAATGATGCATAATCTCCGTAGGTATTTTGACATTTTCTACTGCTGAATTGAACGTGTGACTCAAAAATACCGCTCCTGGGTCGGGTACTAGATATGATCTGATCTGTGCATAATTCCGTACCGAATAATAACAATGTGGGGACTTGCCATAGATGTCAACACCCACAAGTTATAGCAAAGAAGCTAACAGATGGCGATACCGTCGCTCTCAGAAAAATTCTCCATACAAAGACAAAGGTCACCGTAAATACGTAACTCGTAACCTACTACAAATAACGTTCACAATCGAATGTATAATATACAAGATCCCACTAAGAACTGTTGGACCACGGCCGGTCCCCAGGCTTCACACTAAGCCTGGTGGAAGATCGTCCCTTTTCAATGGAGGAACATTCCCAAGTAGCACCTCCATAACAATAACAACTTTAATTACAGGTCATGATGGCAGTTGGGATAACGGCGGGAGTTTGCCTGGCATTAACTTTATTTGCGATGCAAACCAAATGGGACTTTACAACTATGGGCGGTATTCTGCTCTGCTGTGCTGTCGTCCTTATGCTCTTCGGTAAGTTTGCGTTTATATGCGTCAGGAGTGGAATAATATCCAAAATACCCAGTGTGAAATCCTTTAATTCAAACGGATGCTGTAGCGCAACCAGTTTCGGAAAAAACCAGTAACATAGATTTCTTCCAAACTAGATGGCGTTGCAGGAAATTAAATCAGACCTTCTTAATTTGCTGACGGTTTTTTTATTTGATAGCTTATGATCTGACTTAAAATCTGGTAGGTATATAATTTATGCGGACGAAGTCGCGGGTTAACTCTAGTTACAATATAAATTCTTAAGCTATGTCGCATATTAACTAACATTTGATCACAATTCTCCAGGTATCATCGCTATATTCATCCCTCACAACAAAATAGTGACCCTGGTGTACGCGTCCCTTGGAGCGCTCCTCTTCTCCTTCTACCTGGTGTACGACACGCAGCTCATGATGGGAGGCAAGCACAAGTACAGCCTCTCCCCCGAGGAATACGTCTTCGCCGCACTCAACCTGTACATGGACATCATCAACATCTTCTTGTACATTTTAACCATCATCGGCGCGTCCAGAGATTAGGATAGGGAGTAAGGACAACGAGCTACAAGTAATGGTCGCGTATGTATGTCTAGTTTTTGTTTGAAAGAAGTATTTTTGTAGTTTTTCGTAGTATTTGACAATGATATTCTTTGGTGCCCGATTTGATGAGAGGTTTGCCGAAGTTCGTGTATTGGTGTGGATAATTTTGATTGTAAATAAAATGTTCTGTCGCTATATATAGTTTCATGATCATTTTTCTCGTGAAAGGCCCATGTATGTGGACGAGATCTTTTCGCTTCTAGTCGGAGATTCTGACTGTTGAAATTTTAAAACATTCCCTAATAAGAAAAACAATTGTTTAAATTTTTTTGTCATGTTGGTATTTTGGTACCATCCTGCGTCAATCTGTTTTGTTCGATTATGCAATCTTTTTTTTGACTTTTGTGTTTATCTGTTACAAATTACGAATCGGTGGTTACTTTAATTATATGCGCTCGACATCACTCGACAGCTTAATATTATTTGTAAATTTTAATGTGGTGTCAACTGTACAATTTTGTACCCAATATCATAAGAATTGATAATGATAGTACTCTATAGAAACGAAACGCGTGACGGACGCGTTCCAGGTCACATCAATGTCATGTTGGTTTAACCAACTAGTCAGTCAGGGCTTGCGTCTGCGATATGGACGCGACGTTTGAGTGTACTTTTATTATATTAACTATTCTTATGCCTATATTACGAATTAAAACATGAATTGCTAAATTTTGAGAAATGTTATGTGCGAACTATTGTGAGGTAAGGTAAGTTAAAGATTGGGTAGCTACTATAAATACTTTTATCTTTGGGACCTATTGATATTACGTGTTGAATTTTTTCATTCGAATAAAATGAAATCAAATCGAATATTGTATACATACAAATCTCTTTTTTCTTAAATTCTACTTAAAGTTTCTATTTTCAACATTAACATTCTTTAATAAGTATTTAAAAAAGTCATTTTTTTTTCGCTTTCTTGACTGTCCATAGGTTGAGGTAGCGAAACTTATGGCATACAAAATGTGTATTGCATTTATTTTGAAGAATGTTGGGAACTCGACCGTTGTCCTTATAAAAATAAACTCCGATATTGATTGACAGTGGTTATTGATATTATATAAATCTCGAACCTTTCGAAGAACGTGTGTTTAAAACTGTATTAACTTATCGACTAAGGTTTAAACGTCATCTTCCTGTACCTAGGGTTCTGGGCTCTGAACTCAAATATATAACTTGATTATCTACTTTCGTCGTTGACCATAAATAAAAGAACTAGATTCACAGTCTCGTACAAAATCTTAGCAATTTTTTTACATAATTGTCCTTTTTATTGTCGGATGGAGCAATACCTGGATCTTTTGTATCTTACGTTTTTCGAGCTTGGATTGTGTATCTAGTTTTTTTTATTAGTAATCTAAATATTTCATCATTAATATTAATAGTCAATAGATATAGCCATGTTGTTCTGTATATTAACCTAATTAAAGATTTAACATTTTTGTGGCGAGCAGGGCCCTGTTTAATAAACGCGACAAGTGACAATCGACAATGACAATTTAGTGTACATTGCTGGTTACTAATGACGCTAAACTTGCAGTGTCCTAGCATTCTCAGCAATGTACTCTGTATTGTCATTGTCAATTGTCACTTGTCGCGTTTATTGAACGGCCCAGGACGTAAGCCTAGCCTAGGACAGCCACAAAACTGGCTACAAACTGCATTTTTGATACATTTTGTATCGACTCGCCTCACACGTGTGGCAGGTGGCTACAAAATGTATGAAAAAGCGTGTCGCGTAGAATTGCAGCAGTCCATTGGTTTAACTTACAAAAACTGTAAATCATTAATTAGGTTCAACGTTCACCTTAATGTGTAAAATAATAAAAATTGTCCACTTCATTCAGATTCTCATATAAATATAATAATAATGTTTAAAAGCCTGTTATAATAATATACCGCCTTGACAAGAAACCATAATTAGCTTTTTCGTCAACTAGTTGTTGCTGTATCTATATACAAGCTGCTTGTGTTTTTTTGTTTAGAAAGGTCAGTTTTTTCATGCTGGCAATATTTTGGCAAACCTAGATAATATTAAAAATATCTGCTTCCAAAAATTCATATGAACTTTCTTTTTATTACATTTTACATTTTCTATAATAATTTTACATGTGCGTTCACTTTGTATAATTATTATACAAAGTGAACACACCGTTGATTCCAAGATATTACATCCGTGTCAATAAAGGTTATCAATGACGGCACCTCTATATTCGAGGATTTACTTTTCTAAACCACGCAAAACGACATTAAGCTCTTCCTAACCCTGTCACAAAACGCAAATAGAAAGAGCGAAAGCGTGATACGCTATATCACGCTGCCATACTACCCATGCAGACGCAGATGTTTTTTTTTAATGATTTTTAAGGCTCTGGATTCCGCGTCCTTTTGAGCCAACCGGACTCACAAAGACATAAATGTTGCCAATATGAAAGTTACGTTACCATATTTATGTTCGCCAAGTTACGCTGAATAATTGTAAAACATTTTACGAATAGTAGAGTAGATCTGTGTTGTAAGAGTTTATGTTCAGTTTATTTAATTTTATTAAAGTTTGTCATAGAAAACCTGTCTTTTTGTTCGCCATTATTTTACGTTAACAAATTATCGCACGGAAGCGATGCGCCGCGACGCTACGCAGAGTGCGCGGCAGCACCAACAGTATTCTGTCTGTGGCAGCGAGCAGGTGGTATAGTCGCTTTATTAAGCACTGGTCAACGCTGCATTTAAGTATTTGTATTAACGTAGTTATGTGGTTTTTTACTAACAAATTGTATTTCTGTTCTGAATTGTTTTTTTTTATTGATTTATTAATGTGAAATGTAATATGGGTCATGTTATCCGAATTTTTTTATTTTTATTTTATAACCTATAGTATCGAAAATCAATTAAGTAATACAAACGCCTAAAATAGCTTCGATGCTCTCGGGGACTAGTAGAGTTGTGATAATTGATTTTCGATGTTCATGGGGTGATGTGATGACGCGTATGACACACGAACGTTCGGTTGGATACGCGTGCAACGCTTTTCCATATACCGGCGACACACCAGCACTCGTAGCATGTTACGCGTGATACGGCTTTATCACGCCTTTTATCTCGTTCGTTCACGTGCATATAGAAAGAGAGTTGAGGTGTGATAGCGCTTTATCACGGTGTCATGCTACCTATGCAGGACTCACCATTACGCGCCATTTTTCCTAGTAGACGCATATTCAACCGAACGTTCCGTAGGTGTGTTTGTGAATTTCAGCGTGCTATTCAATCCACTGATGGATCGAGATAGTGGATCATAAAGGAGAGAGGGGTCCCCTACACTTATGGTTTAGCAGTGAAAAATGTTCTGCGCTACGATTCGCCAGTGAAAAATGTTCTGCGCTACGCTTCGCCGGGTGTGCTCTGGCTCTTATTGCTCCACAATCGGTGTTACAGTGTTGCGAACGTTCGGTTTTTTACTTTAATAAAATTTTTTACTGGCCTTTGGCCAAGAGGCCAATCACGCTGAACCGTACGTACCTTAGAATATGCACTGCACACATGCCCATAATATGGGCTATATTATAGCCCTCACCTTGATAAGTTCCGTAGCGCGGCACAATTTTACGCGCCATTTTCTATTAACTTGCAAATATCTTGTGTAAAATGTCATAGATTTCCTCCGTTTTCAACTTTAGACATTCTAAACTAAATGGTCTAAGGGTACGTCCACAGATCACTAAATCACTCAATTTGGTCCCAATTGAATGGTGTCCTCACAGTTGTAGGTTACCTACGTACTTATTCCGTTGAACAGCTATTTTTATACCGTAAGTACCTAGTTTGTAATGTGACTGGAACTATGCTGGAAGGGACTAATAGATGTAGATATTAGGCGAGGCCACGGAGTACAGAAAGAAGTGGAGGTACCGCAAAGCACGATTAGGTCATGTCGTCTCTTCTCCGTGGGCGAGCCCTGCTATGTCTAGTAATGATCTGACGAGGATGATGATGATATTAAACGGATGCTTCGTAAAAGCCGATCTCAAATGCAATTAGAAAAACTACTCTAATAGGTAAATTAAAAGCTTTATTAAAATACTTCGACCAAACTTACATTAAATTATACTTAAAGAGGTCTGCTGTAAGGAAACAAGAATATTTTATTATTAGAACTGGTGCATAAAGGTTATATGAACAAGCAGCTCTCACCAATTTCAGGTGTTACCTACAGTAACAAATTTTAAAACATTCAACAATAAACAATACAAAATTAAAAGAAACAAGAAAAATGAACCATATTTAATAGCTGGTGTAATATTTATTTTATGAATTAAATTATGACTGATTGCAAATTATAAAACGCACACATAATTTATAGGATAAGAAACGAAGTGTTATACAATACACAAATGTAAAAAAATGGCGCCAAAATACATTGAGTAAATCCTTCGAAAGAGTAAATCGCACATTTTAAGGGGCTTATGCAAATTGGACTTGCATTTTACTTAACTTTAGTTAAACTAGTGGCACGTACCGCGTACCTATGTTTTGAAAAGAAATCGTGACAGATGCTAATTCAGTTGAAAATGGATTGACAATCAATTCTTCTATCGAGTCGATGGCAAGTTCTCTTTCTACGATGGCAAGTTATTTTAGATCATCATAGAATTTTCTTGATCTGAGGGATTTTCAATTGAATTGGCATCTGTCACGTTTCCTCAGGTTTTGACGTGATAACGTCTTATAAATTTTATGAACACCGGCTGCACGCACGAAAAAGTCACGTTCCGCGTGACGTCAGGGCTAGCAGTTCTCATCACAATGTTTCTTTATGACGACGTTATCACGTAAAACTATCGTCCGTAAACCGACTTTACAGACAACCAATTTTTTTTATTCAAAATTACAGACTATTTGGTTGTTAATTTGAGCAAATTTGCCGTCTGGGACTCTCAAAAATGTTTATACTAACTAGGTACCTACTCTAAACTCCAACTTATATAAATTAACAGGCAGCCTCATTTGCTAGAACGATTTAGTTAAATCGTTCTAGCTCCTTTGTCTAGGTACACCAGTGGTTCTCAATTAGTTTTTCCTGTGTGACTATAAAGAGCAAAATCAAACTCTGACCCCTTATACCTACGGTATAAATGAAATCAGTATTTTACCATCTAAACTTTAAAATCTTTATAATCGTAGTAATCAGGAAAACCGCAAAGAGAAACGTTAAACTTTGATGGGACAAATGGGAAAGTTTCTCTTTGCACGACTTTAAAAAACCTGGATGATTGTTTTTATTTTTTTTATTTTTTTATTCACTTTAATGGTACATAATATTAATACATTTCTTAATATTACGACGCCAAACTGCACAGCAGTTTATCAGCGAAAGGAGCCCCTACCTTTATTCATGAGAATGCCGTGCGTACCCCTTCAAGCAACCTCAAGTAGGGGCCTGGGGGACACCACCACAGAAATAAATCAATAATTATTTATGTGGTCACCACTGATTAAGAACCACTGGTCTACTCTACACCATAGATCAAATATAACAACTAGATGTATCGTGTAAATTCTTAGCTGAACAAATACTACAAAAGCGCCCTCGGATATAGTCCAATCATTTGAGTTTCCTTGTATGGACACCCCAACAATATTTCATCTATCGCTGAAACTTTGCAGTGTGATAAAGTAAAGTAGGTCTAGGTCTAGTCTAGGTCCGGAAAAAACAAAACCTAGATTATTTGTTAACCGTAATCTGTATGTTACTTTACTTTATCACACTGCAAAGTTTCAGTGATAGATGAATTACTGTCAGGGTCAAACCCCAAAATGATTGGACTAATATTCGTTTGTCGGCACTTTTGAATCTGCTGTTTTTGGAGCTTTGATTTTGGCTTTAACTATGGACGAGTTAATAATAATTATTTAAAAGGTAATTCTAATAACAAACTTTTCTGACACTTTTCACATCATCAATTTGATCTTGTAACTTGACAGAGGGAAATACTAACGCGAGGCTGGTAAGTTGTATACCTATCTAGTTGTTTATTTTGGATCTAAGGTTAATACGTACAGTTATTACTACCTACTAGCGCTAATAATTGTCAAGAGGTACAAGAAGATGTTAACGATATCTAAATACAGGTTGAGTGCGGCGAAGATGTATTCCTCGGGGGAGATGCTGTACTTGTGCTTGCCTCCCATCATGAGCTGCGTGTCGTACACCAGGTAGAAGGAGAAGAGGAGCGCTCCCAGGGACGCGTACACCAGGGTCACTATGTTGTTCCGAGGGATGAATATAGCGATGATACCTGGAGAATTATGATCAAATGTTAGTTCTTTAATATAGTCTAATTGGACTTGTGGAAGTTGCCACAGACGCACCTATCCGCACCTTGCGCGCCGCACGAAGAATTTGTATGAACTGACAGGAGGCGGCCACAGTGCAGCGTACGCATCTGTCATTTCACACAAAGTATGCGTGCGGCACGGATATGTGTGCGTTTATCCTTAATTTTCGATGAAAGCAGTCTATCGACTTTTCAATCAATTTGATAGATGATGTAAATGCCAAACTTTAAAGGCTCGCATGCTGCTCGACCGAACAATGCTATCAGTCGAATTGCAGTTCGTGTTCTAACGTTTGACGTTTAGTGGAATCAGGTGGAACAAACATGAATGAAATGCATCAAAATCCAAAACCTCTGGGGAAATTTTGGGAAAACTGCAACTGGGGATTTTGGGAAAACTGCAACTGGGGATTTTGGGTAAACTGCAACTGGGGATTTTGGGAAAACTGAAATTTTTGAGACGGTTCAAAAGAAAATCTTTTTACCGATTTGCTTTATTAAAGTAAAAAAAAATCTAAAATGTCTCACCAAACATCAGTAGAACGACGGAGCAGCACAGCAAGATGCCGCCCATGGTTGTGAAGTCCCATTTAGTTTGGAAAGCGAAGATTGTCAGTGCCAAACATAATACTGCTGTTATCCCAACAGCCATGAGAACCTGCGAGAGAAAGAATAAGACAATTCGATATTATAATGAGCTTCAGTCGTCCCCGCTCCAGGGGTATAATATACCTAGGTACCATCAAGGAGGGTGCATCGGCGTTAGTCCACCACAATAAAGTACGGGCCTAACCCCCCGTGAGAATGTTCGTTCACCACACGCGTGACTCCGGTTAACCGTTTTCTTTGAAAAATGAGAAGATTTTTAGTGATTTCGAAAAAGTAAAAAAAAAAAAACACATCTTTCTAAATTGTGTTGTGAACAATAGGTAGGTATTGTAAATTTACATTTTTTCCGATTAAAAATGTAAGATTAAAATGCATATGGTCACGACTATATATTCCCCGAAGGATAAAAAAAAAGATAGAAGAAAGGAAGGATAATCTAAATTAATGGTTTCAATCTATTTCTAGACAAACCACATCACTTATCATATCACGTAGATGGTTCAGTTTATTTTTCAGCTCAAAAAGTGTCATAGTTAATAAATAATAAAATGGTTACAAAGTTACCCAATTTCATGGTAAAACCAAGAAACCTAGCCTAGCCCCTTAAACCAGTTCTACGATAAATTTTCTGATTTCACTTACCCCATGTGGATTGGTAAAATAACTACGCCTCAGAATTTCATCTTTCAGCGTAAGTAGGTTTCTTCAATACCTATATGTAGGTATGCATTGCATGAGTAGGTACTCACTCATACAATTCAACTCTGATAGCTACGATCACATTGTATATGGTCTGATAGGCTCTTAAGCACGTGGTCCACAGATTACCCCAATCACTGTTCATTGAAGTTTTATTTAGCGCAATCGGGACCCTGGGGTCTTTAGACTTACCGCTTGGGGCTCATGAACACTGGACACGATGCCGAGCATGAAGCTCTGGGCGGCGGTGAATATGGCGAGGAATATGAAGTTCATGGGCACTTTGCGACGCACCTCCGTGCAGCACGCCATCGATATAATACATACGATGACCACTGCCAGCGCTACCCATCTGCGGATAGGACACGATTTGATATTGGCTAATTCTGTGTTGACAAGTGGCAAAAATACGTAATATGCCTTACATATTATGTTCCTTATCCTGGGGCAACTTTACAAATTTACAATGACATTTCAGTGTACAATGCTGGTTACTTAGCATAAAGGGCTCATTTTCATTGGTCGTTCTGGCTCGCATTCGGGGTGCGTGCGAGAGATTTCTGTAACGCATGCCATAGACCCCGCATTAGGGGAACTATTTTCTCTGGTCGATATAGCCCGCATTCGGGATGCGAGAGATATCCGTAACGCATGCCATAAGGCACGCATGCGGGGAACCGTTTTTACTGATCTATAGGGAACTACCACAGGGTGCAAAAGAACATGGTTGGTAGTTGCTTCGAGATAGTACCCGCACTCTTTAAAGAGACCGACTAATTTCATTGGTCGATATACAGCATGCGGGGAATACCCGTAGGTAGCGTAACGACCACTGTATCCACTTGTTGATTTTCATTGGTCGTTAGCCCGCTTGCGGGAAGTCCCCGCAAGCTGTATATCAACCGAGTTATCGACCAATGAAAATGAGCACACACACTGCAAAAATATATTCTAACATAAACCTAATTTTACAATAGACTGTTGTGTTCAAACGTAGGAAATCAATTGTTATCTGATCTCTTACGTCAGCCAAGGATTAGCCCGTGCCCAGGACGCGGTGGGCTGGTGGAAAGTGAAGAGAGAGATGAAGCCGATAGTCACCAACAGTTGGCACATCAGGATCGCGTACACCTGAAAACAAACTTACGTGTACACGTACGTATTTAAAGTTCTATCTTAATTACAGTTTACCTACCTAGCCTATAGCAGAAACCACGGAGGACATAAAGGAGCGGAGGTGTCGCAAGGCAATTAGGTCTGTCGCCTTTATACTGGGTCCTTATTATTACGCTGACAGACAGACACTTTTAAAGGAGATGACCAGACCATCAAACTGAACAACTTCCTCTATGGGACCAACATCGAAATCACGAACAAAAATTCAACTGTCCCATACTGTCCCATGGGTCAAGTAGGTTTGCAGTTTTGTATGGAACAGCTGATTTTTTTACGCGATTTCGATGTTGGTGCCTGCCATAGAGAATGTTGTTCAGTTTGATAATCTGATCATCCCCTTAAAAATGTGTAAGTACCTATATTAAAAAGGACCCTATATTAGTTCATTCATGACGTCACAGTGGGCATCGCATATGATGCTCAGTTCGAAACGGATCGCCATTATTTTTGCTGAGAGGTGTTTTGCAAAAAAATACATCTAAAACTATGAAGTGCGCTGTTCCTGTTTTGTGGGCGGAACCTGCGCACCCGTCTTGTCCCCCGTCCCTGCACTTTGCGACACCTCCGCTCCTTTCTGTCATCCATGGTAGAAACTAACTTAAATTGGAATTCATCATCACAGCCTATATACGTCCCACTGCAGGGCACAGGCCTACCCTCAGGGAGGGTGTATGGGCGTTAGTCCACCACGCGTGCCCAATGCGGATTGCGAATTTCTTCTTCAGCGTATTATATGCAGATGATTATATCACGATGATTTCCTTCCCCATTTGAGAGCAGTCGGTACCAATGAGTTTTTCTAACCTATGTACGGTAAATACCGAGATTGGAATTCTTCCTAATTAATTATTATGTAAGTATGTTAAAAATATTGTTTATTTTATTTTACACATTGCATTTAATTTTACAACATGTATAAACTAAAAACCGAGGAAAGAGGTTTATGGCGCGCCTTGGGAGAGGCCTATGTTTAGCAGAGGACGATGATAGGCTGATGATGATGATAAACTAAATAGATTTACCAAAGTCATTAATGTTGTGAATTTATTTAAATTAGAGTGTAATTATTCAGAAGTGTTTCAAAAAAATGCTGCAGCCGATTTACTTCTGTAGAAACGTGCGAGAATTTGAGTGTGCAATAAACGCTTACCTTCCTAATGAAAGCCTTCCTGATGCTCTGCTCACTGAAGTCGAACACCCCCATACCGCCGTCTTCCCCGTAACTATTCATCGTTGGAGGCTGATAACCTGCCTGCAACCAACACAACTAAATGTTTAGAATTAGAACTAATAAACCACTTCTTCACTAAAGATTTTGAGTAGGGTTGTCAATTGTAACAATTTTTGCAATATTAATTCTGCAATAACAAATGGAAAGCAACGCGTTGGTGGTCTAGTTTCGCTCATTACTATTCTAGCCTGAGATCGATGCAGTCAAGGATGCATAATGGTGAAATGACCATGAAACCAGTGATGGACGCAAAAAGGACGGCTGTATATGGGCCATAACTCCGCTACGCGAAAACGCAATAGCCCAGAAAAGTGTTATTTTAAACCGACTTTAAGGAAAGAATTTTTTGTATGTTTGTTACGCCATAATTTCGACATTTCTAGACAGATTTAGATGATTCTGTTTTTTATTCCGAAGAATTTACCCCCGAGTTGATTTAATTTTTAATTTGGTGAAGATCTGTAGGGCTATTGTGTAAGCTTCCGATTATATCGTTTACAAAATCGATAACGTTTTATGACTGTACTAGCCAATTTTTAAATAATATTTTGTTTCTGTGATCATCGTGTTCATTATCTGAGATAAATTAACTAAATATTAAGAAGCAAAATCGCCAAGAACTGCTAAAACACCGTGTCGATTTGATACCGATTGAATCGGGTATAGTTACACAATAACCCCCCAGATAACGTGCTTCGGAGCTACACAACAGAACTCCTCAAAAGTTGGCAGAAATCATCGGCGATTGATGCAATTGCTTCGTATCTATGTGCCCCTTGCTTGTATAACTGATTTCTGAGTCAAACTAATAATTATGACCACCGAAAATCGTAAAATGAAATAAATTCTACCAAAAAATTTAAACAGACTTTAATACTTAAAAAGAAAAAATAATATTGCAGCCAATGTCTCTTACTTTTGCATGTATCAGAACATTACTTTCGTTGTTAAACCAAGACAAAAATCCAAGCCCTGTTGCGAATCGTATCGGCTTGACACCGACTCCGATAACGTACCTACCTAATGTTCTGATACATGACATGTTGTTTGTTTGAACGAGCTTGTCTATCGCTAGAGTATATGTCAGTGGTGTAAATACACCCTTAAAGTTTCGTTAAGTGGGTACCTACTAATTAAAAACCAGTGGTAAAAGTATTAGTTATGGTTGTCTGGAAGAAATCGCTTTTAGTGATAAGACCGCCATTTGTCCCCTTTTGTTTGCTTATAATATTGTTATTTTATGTTTTTGGTGTGCAAATAAAGAGTATTGTATTGTATTGTACCTATTGTGTATAAGTAACTAGTTCTGATTACTTTTGACGTGTCGCCGTGTGTACATATAGTCAGCAGCAATAAGTTATACAGGGTGAAATTGATATCATTAGCATCCTTTTAAACTAAGAGTCTACCCAGCAAACTGAACAACTTATCAGAGCAAAAAAAAATCTGCTGTCCCATACTAAACTGCACCCGCCGCCGCTGCCTACACGACTCAAATGTATGGACAACAGATTTTTTTTGTGCTCCGATTGGTTTGCTCCCATAGTAAAAGTTGTTTAGTTTGATGGGTAGACTCTTAGTTTAAAAGGATGCTAATGATATCAATTTCACCCTGTATACACTTTTGTTCTACGTCGTAGTACCTAGTACCTAACTACCTACTAAACTGTATATAACTTATTGCTGCTGACTGTACACTAAATAAAACAAGACTTTCGCGGGTGTGGTCACGGGCTGTACAAATCGTTCAAAACCGTTGAATCATCGAAAACTAGTGTCAAAAACATTAATCATACCTACATCGATCCCTATCAGATTCAGTGAGGACGTGTTAGCAATCTGTAAAGATAACGCTATGTAAATTCTTTTTTTTTTTGGCAGAAATCACTTTTTAGGTAGTCTTTCCAGAATGTTTATTCAATTCTAATTTTAATGCTGACCCTTAAACTCCCGCGGTCGCGATATGTATTATTGAACCACCCATTGTTTGTTTGTAAGTAGGGTATGTAGTTAATAATAATTGTTGTTAGGTACTCGTACCAATGAGTTTTTCGGAATTTATGTACGATTTGTTACACCACTGGCTTTTCGGTGAAGGAAAACATCGTGAGGAAACCTGCATGCTTCAATTTCGAGGCGTGTATTGTACCCACTGTCCATTATAAGTGGCGACGGGCTCACCCCCCCGTCACACTGGACAGAGCTACGGTACTACTGGTGAAACGTGGATGTTCTGAGGTTTCAGAATATCTCTGACTACCCCCTCGGGGAATATAGTCGTGAGCATATGCTTATGCTTATGCTACTTGTTAATAAAGATTTTTGTATGTTCTATTTTTAAATATTAAAACCTGGTTGCAAGTCGCTACGATGTTCTACATTTTCATAGAAACTACCTATAATTTTTAAATATCTAATTAATACAATAAACAATAAAAATTACACCCTAATCAACCCCTCCGCCATGAATGGTACCCGGCACAAATAATCCCAACACACTAGCGGCGTTACCACGCTGGATAGAATGAAATCCTCTGAACCAGGTACGACCGTACTAATTCATTTTTCATAGAATAATATTAAAAATAGAATAATATGAATAAAAAGATAAACAATCAACTAAGTATTGCTATTACCAATACTTAGTACTAGTTACCTTATCACTGTCTTACGGTAGTATAATAGTAGGTACTCTATGCAACGCAAAATGTTTTTCACCAAGACACTACCTGAGTAATTTTCTTGGTAACAAAAAAGTTGGGAGTAGCTTACCGGCTGTGCCGCCATAATGAGTCGTGTACCAACACTGAAAGATAGCACACTGATAACTGTTATTTGGAACTGTTATCTTGAAAGGCAAGTGCATATTGCTACGGGACGCATCGGGGCGGAGCGGGCCGCAACGCAGCGGAAAATGCGTACAGTAGTTACAGTACGACCCGTCAATATTCGTTTGCGCAGAGCAGACCCGAGTCGGTCAAAAACCGAAGTCATTCATAATTCATAATCATTTATTGCTTCATGTGGTGCACAACACATAGATCTTATACTGGTATTAACAGTTCGCAACATGAGCCCTGTAAGGGCACTGCAATTTACATTTGAATGTAAATATTATAAAACTTAGAAAGAAACAAACAAAATTTAACAATTTTAGTACTTTTCATGCATAAAATAATTCTTTTCGGTAGGTAACTACATAACATATTCATATTTTCAAAAGAACACAAAAATCATTTTATTATTATTCTTTGATAAAATTTATAAGCATCAATAAGCATCATTTATAAGTATCAATAAGAATATAATTCAAATTATTTACAAATTAAACATTTCAATTAAATAATAAATAGCATAGGTACTTAATAGAAATATCGTAGGTACCTATACCTAATAAAATTTATTGGCATAGTATAAAATGGTCATCAGTCTATTCCAAATATTCATCTAAAGAGTAAGGTATGTATTTATTAATAAGGTAAATCATAAAATTTGAACTTATAAAAACTAGAATTAAATACAAACCCGCTTATTCGAACAACCCGCCCCGGGTCGTGCCTGTACCGAACGTACCCATTACGCTGGCGGCATTGCCACGTTGGATGGCTATATAGAGATACGTTAGTATAAAAACAATTTAAAATCAAAAATTTCCATAACTTTGTATACAAAGTGCGATTCTTTTTCTATGGCTTTTACTTGTTCTGGTAACTTATCATAAATTTTTACAGCCATGTGAAATGTACCGGAGCTGACACACATTGTAATGTTGTAAATGGTACCTAGAGCTAATCTATTTTCAATGCGCAGGTTTTGCGATCTAGTGTGTCTTACAAAGGGGTATGGGTAATATTGGCGTCTTTTTTTTTTAAGCGGCCAGTTACCAATATTTGCGGTGGGTATTTTAGGGCTAATATTACCTTACATTATTAGGCAAAAAAAATTATCCTACGGTGTAACGTTTCGGAGATATTTAATTTTAAAGTTTAAAAAAATGACTATACAAAGCTCATTAAAAGTTACTTGTTTTGGTTTTTTTACCACTTTTTTTGTTTTATAGCCCAAATATGCGTGATGATATCACAAATAATTAAAACTTACTAATTCTGGGCTATAAAAACAACAAAATTGTAAATTTATATGAGATTTGTAAGTAATTTTTTAAAACGTTGAACCTAAATATCTACGAAACGTTACACCATAGGACTATTATTTTTATAAAAATGTAAGGTAATATGAGCCCTAAAATACCCACAACATTAGGTACCTGGCCGCTTAAAAAAAAAAAGAAGCCACCCTCCATACAAGAATTACCCATAGGCCTTTACACATTTCAAGGATGTACATGGAAGTAAGAGTTAATATTTTTTGTTCTTTAAAATGCGGCTTGCAGCTTTCAAACTCATTTATGTTTACCAGTATTCTGACACATCTTTTCTGTAATCTAAAGAGCTGTTCAATGGCTGTACTTCGTGTCATCAACGATTCTTTTGAGAACCGTTGCAAATCTTTTTTTCAAAATATCCGTTTAATCTTGGCTTTGTTTTCTTCACAAACAGTTATTCACCGTAAAACCATATATTATCTTCACGTTGTATCACAATTTTCATGATTATACGCACTTTTTAGTAGAAATACAAATTATAATAACGGAGCCAATGTAAAGCCCGACCAGAAATATAAAAAACCTCGCCATGTTGCGGAAAATCATTGGAACTAATTTTTGTACTTGGAACACTAACATTAAAGGTGACAGTCGATTGCAGCGCCCCCAAATCAGGAGGGTGCAAAGTGGATAGCAGCGAAAATAATGTTAAAACAAATCAGCCTATAGCGGCAAGAGATTGAAGGTGGCACATCCTGATTGGTCAATATAATTTCGCGCACTATTAAAATTTGTCAACTGCGCAGGTAGGTACATCGGTAAGACTTCCTGTAAACCTGCATAGGTAGCAAGACCCCGTGACCGTGTGCCCTATCACACCTTCGCTTTCTTTCTATTTGTACGTGAACGAAAGAGATAAAAGGCGTGATAAAGCCGTATCACGTGTAACATGCTACGAATGCTAGTACTACTGTACTTCGTACACTAGAGTTTGCCGGGTCGCAACGCATTGACGGATTTTTAATTTAGACGTAAAAAGTTCCGCTTGTTATGACACAAAGTGACGGGCTACATCGAGGTGGAGCGGGCCGCAAGAACGGAAATCCGCTGCGCATGCGATCCGCTCCAGCCCGGCATAGTACCAATGCGATAGTTCATATAAATTGTATAGAAACGATTTGGGTGGTATTTTTGAGCTGCGGCCCGACCCGATGCGACCCGTCGTAATTATGCGCTTACCTTAAAGGTGATATGATAGATAACAGTCGGTCGATAAAGATAATACACAGGGTGTTTCATAAGTAAAAATAAATATTTAAAACTTAAGGGTGTTGTTTAGACCGTCAAACTGAACAACTTTCTCTATTGGACCAACATCGAAATCGCGAAGGTTGCCAAGGCGCGCGCCCGCCCACGAATATAAACAAAAAAAGCATAACATACCTACAGACATAGTCAAAATCTTTCACATATTATTTTTGCAAGAATTATTAAAATTGGTTTAGTTTTGGAGTAGGAAACAGGGGAATACGAAATGCTAATTTCGACGATTTTTTGTAAATAAAATCGGTCCGAGCTGCAGTTGTCTCTTTCGCACTCTAATCGGCGGGTTATATGAGTGGGGCGGATCTGACAAAAAACGTATACCTACCTACAGTCGGAAAAGTGACCTATTCTCCAAATTAGCATTCACCTCGCCTATCCTCTTAAGGTGTATCATCCCGGGACCACGACTCTCCATACTAATCGATGTGAACGAGCGCGTGGCTCCGGTCAGAATTTATCCGTTTTCTTTGAAAAATGAGAAGATTTTTAGTAATTTCGAAAACCACAAACAAACCATATCATTCTAAATTAAGTTGAGCACAATATTGTAATAGTAGGTACATTATGATACAAGTGAGCAAAGTTGGTCATTAGAGACGAGGCGGGATATAAGAGCCGAGTCTGTAATGACCAATACTCACGCATTTCATACGACGTTTTTCAACATAGGTACCTACTTGCGAGGAAAAAGTACTAAAATTTCGTAAAATACAACAAATCGCATGCCCGAACGAATAAAGGTGTAACTTTGAAAAGTCAACTTTACAGGAGAGCAAAAAAACCGAATAATCGGCGTAGCGTTAAAACTACTGTACACATTTTAATACTTTTTGTATCGTTAGAAAGAGAAAAAAATTACTTTCTTTATGATACGACTGTCATAGAGGTATAACGAGCGAGTATTTGATAAAATCGAGAAATGCATGTAACACTTTTGTTCTGAGGAACATTTGTAGATTTTTTTTGTGTAATAAAAGATGCACCTTTATTCGTTCGAAACATTTTATAGTCTTGATGGGTAACATCAGGATACTTGAGGTTTACGGTCAAATTTTTCGTTCTTGGCGTCGGTGTAATAGTAGGTTACACCTTTATTCTTCCATTTTTTAACTCTGCATTTGTAAGTATTATCCCGTTAGTACTATGTTCGCTCAAAATTTGTGAGTGGGCTCTGAATTGATCATATGTAATAAGCAAATACTTAAAAATTAGATGTAAAATTATTTATTTAAGTGTGTTTTGTATAGGATTCTCTATGTTTAAAAAAAAGGAAAACGTAAAATAATAAATGTACTAGAGAAACATAAGGGTCAAAGATACATGACGAATTAAAAAAATGCAGCAATATTTTTGGTTTCAATATTTATTTAGAAATGTTTCATTAACAGTTTTTATCACATGACAATCATTGCCTTTCGTAAGTATTTTAATTATACAGGGCAGGGTGTAAGGAAAAGTAACATTAACCTTTAAACCACAGACTCTACCCATCAAACTGAACCACTTTTACTATGGGAGCAAAGCGATCAGAGTAACAAAAAAATCAGCTATCCCGTACGATTGTGTCGAGTTGGTATTGCAGTTTAGTATTGGACAGCTGACTTTGTTTTTCTCTGATCGTTTTGCTCCCATAGTAAAAGTTGTTCAATTTGATGGGTAGAGTCTTTGGTTTAAAGGTTAATGATAATATTCGTAACACCCTGTGTAAATCACTAATAAATCGTATTTACCTGATGTGAACTGAACTACCTGTTTAGTGTTTCCTATCATAAAATCAAAATACACTTTACAAAAATCATATTTTGGGATTACAAATATAATAATAAATAATGGGAATAATGTTTATGTAATAGGTGAATAAAGTATTTGATGATAAGTTAATTTAATTTTTACTGCCAACATAGTAAAATGATTGTTTATGTGTTAGAAAGATTTATTAAATCACTAGATTTTACCCGCACCTTCGTCCACGCCGGCTCCTATAATTGTACCTAGATAAAATATTATATTTACCAGATTTTTGTCATAAGCTTTTAAACCCAAAAAGTTTCACCGAAATCGGTCGGAATTTTACAGTTCTGTATTAGTGTAGAGAAGAAAAACTTAGGTAAAAATTTTCTTTTTCTCTGTAGATGATTCCTATTCGCATCGACTTATTTCACTTTTCGTTTAGTTTTAGCTTACTTAGAGCCTGTTTCACCACTTCTGAGTAAGTTCTTGCTAGCTTATCCGACAGATAGTTTGACGTATTTTGTATGAAAATATGTCAAAATATCTGTCGGATAAGCTAACAAGAACTTACTCGTAAGTGGTGAAACAGGCCCTTAATCACTTAATTACAGACACTTAGGTAAACAGTGATTAATTTACAATCGTATTACTCGTGTTGTTAGTAAACAAACATGCACGCAACTGCAATAGTCCGCTCCCGCGAGCTTTCTTTGATAATGCAACGTTGTCAGAATGTAAAATTTAGTTAATCATTCTTACCGCGTGCACTGAAGCTCGTCTCGTATGACGGTTATGTCTAACGCGGAAAATATTTAAATAATTCTACTTAGTAGTTTTAGATAACCAAGGATAACGTTTTATAAATTTGGATATTTTCAGACGAATATAGATGAAGTCTGGTATTATACCTTCCGAGAAATGCCAATATAATTTAATTTTCGGTTGAATAAAGGTGTAATCGGGTCTTACATTTTTTCAATCAGAGACTTGTAGACGAATAAAGATGTAAACTGGAATTAGAACTGACCCCTTTTAGTTTTTATAGAGATAACAAAGATGCAATATTGTATTATACTGTTGTTCAACTATTTTTAATGAAAAGTGTTTTAGTAACACTATATTGTGTCCATATTCGTCTATGAAATGTAAGTAGTAATTAGATAGAATAAAGATGTCCTACCATATAATTTCACGAATATGCACCATAGCTACGCTGAAAAAATTCAGGACATGTATTGAAGGCCGTAGATTCCAAAAATGGCATAAAAGCAAAAAGGGTGTTATGGCATTTTACACCTTTATTCGTTCGGGCGTGCGAAATGTTTGAGGAAAATGGCCATAGATAAAATTATTTATTACTTGAAAATGGAGCTAGACTATTTTTTTTTTATAAAGAGGCGATGACTGTAGCCGCCATTCAACCAACGACATTTTGTTGCAAACAACCTGATATGAAAAACGTTGCAAACTTAATATTAATGTATTTATAACACATTTGGGGTAGGTATGGGTCATATTGGCGTCTTTTTTTTTAAGCGGCCAGTTACCAAATGTGGTGGGTATTTTAGGGCTAATATTACCTTACATTATTTTGCAAAAAAAAATATCCTACGGTGTAACGTTTCGGAGATATATAGGTTCAACGTTTTAAAAAAATCACTTACAAATCTCGTAAAAAGTTACTCGTTTTGGTTTTTTTTACCACTTTCGTTTCGCTCCGAAACGTTACACCATATGCGTTACAGCTACGCTGACGATATGGTGTTGCTGAGCCCATCAATCAGTGTACTGTGAAGGCTGCTGCGTGTGTGTGAGGGATTTGCGGAGGCCCATGGACTCAGGTATAACGCAAAAAAAAGTGAGCTAATGGTTTTCAAAGCTGGTACTAAAAGCTACGCTAGTGTACCACCAATACGGCTATCTGGCGCTCCTTTGAAAGTTGTAACGCAGTTCAAATACCTGGGTCACTGGGTATCCGAGAATCTCAATGACAACGCTGACATTTAGAGGGAACGCAGGGCGTTGGCTGTCCGCTGCAATATGTTGACCCGTACATTTGCACGATGTACAAATCAGGTAAAGGTGACGCTTTTTAAAGCATTCTGCCAATCCTTCTACACGTGCAGTCTTTGGGTCAGTTATACGCAGAGGGCATACAGCGCGCTGCGGGTACAATACAACAATAGTTTCAGAGTGCTGTTCGGGCTGCCTCGTTTTTGTAGTGCGTCTGCTATGTTCGCCGAGGCTCGAACTGACGACTTTTACGCTATTATGCGAAAACGTTGTGCCTCCCTACTCCACAGAGTACGAACCAGTCAGAACAGCATTCTGCAAACTGTTGCTGAAAGTTGGGATAGCCCCATAATGAAACGATGGGTGCAGCTGCACACCAGCCTGTAGACCTTCCCAATGTTGGGTGAAGGTCCATATTTAAAATGAGTTTTGTTTTTGTTTTGTTTTACTAATCAGTAGGCTCGCTAAGTTCCTCTGTTACTAACACTTTTATGAACTGACTGTCTGAAATAAAGAATTATTATTATTATATGTCTTACGTTCCGTAATCACGGGCAATTAAGTCCCGGACCTTTGGAAGGCGTGCATGGAGCCGAAGCCAACATGTAGAGGCCCGTTCAAAAGACAAGTTAATCTAAATGTAAGGGATACACATGGCGGATACCATTTCCGAGCGCACACATGATACACACGGGGATGGTCCCCGCCAGGTGCAAAGACTATTGGAGTCCGGCGCTATGGCCGTGATGGAAAAATAAGGTCTTGGGCTATGGAGGTGAAAGTTGGATGGATGGATACTGGGCTATGGGAGGAGACTAACGGACGCCTGCCATGACAACTAGTCTCAAAATTGTAAATAGGGCAGGCGGTGACTTGCCGACTCGTCGAGTGGGCCCCATAAAACGGCCGCACGCACAAAGTGCGACAATGGGGCAACATCCCATTGAGCGGCTAAAGGTTGTCGAGAGGTGCGGCACCGGTTTCACCATCGCGGGGTTTACCCCCGTGAGCGGGTTTCCCCGTTATTACGCCATTACGTGCAATACACTTCCAACCTGGAGCATAGGTTTTGCTCTTGCGATTCCACTCTGGCCGGCCAATGAAGGCAAGTCAGAGGTAGGGGGGTGTGTTACTGTCTGTGGGGGTGTGTGTGTGTAAGCGCATGTCTGTATGGTCCCCCTGGATAGGGGTCCGCGGTGTCGCCACTCACCGTCAGCTCGCCACAAACTGCCCCCGCGGGGTTATTATTATTATTATTATGTGACAATTTTTTTTTTCATAAAAATGTAAGGTAATATTAGCCCTAAAATACCCACAACATTTGGTACCTGGCGGCTTAAAAGAAAAATACGCCACCCTCCATACAAGAATTACCCATAGGCCTTAATGTTAATTTGTAACTAAAATTAATTGTTTGATGAAATGAAGCGTTTGTTTATCATATTTTAACTAAAACCGATTAATTAATTCAGTAAAAAAACTTTTTTTTTATAAAAACTCGATTAACTTAGATTTAAAAACAAACAATAGAAAAAAAAAGTTACATTACCTCACTAGTGCGGTAATATAATCATTTTCGCACGCGTGTTCTATAAGCTGCATTATGTACCTAAAAGCGGTGCAATAAGAGCCACTTTAAGAGCAAGTATGTTGAAAATTTTCATTTTCATCTGATTAAAAATGTAAGAGAAAAAAAATGGTTACAACTAGAAAGAAAAGGGTTGACTTTAGAATCCCTTTTCTTCGGTTTCATTCGTTAAAATCGATTTCTAGAAAAACCACGTCACTTCTCATATCGTGTAGATAATTCAGTTTATTTTTCAGCTCAAAAATGGTTACAAAGTGATACAATTTCATGGTAAAGCCAGGAGGTAGCCCCTTAACATGATTCGTTTGCGTTAATTTATTATTAGCTGATTATTAGAGTTGAGTAACTCTTGTGTAGAAATATCTTATTTCTACACAAGAGTTAAATCCATAATAGATAAGTAATAATGTTGACACAAATAAGCGTCTGTTTCTATCACTCGTTACAAAACATTGACGGGTTAGCAGGATATATCTAGCACAAGAGAGTTATTCGAAAAAACTATATTTCTAAAACATCTTATCGAGTCAATATTTATTAGCTAAAGTGTTCCAAATTGACCCAAAGTTTTATCACGATTAATTAATTATTATCAGTGCTACCGAATCTTTATCAGTTTTATTTAGTTTCAGTCGCTTTAGTGATAGAGACAAAATGGCATGTTTATTGAGTGCCTTGATAGGATTTATAATCATTTTAGTTATCTATGCGGTGAGGAAGAAGGATCCAAAACCTATTTTTGGCGTTTATTCGGTGCCCGGAAAGTGGTATTACTTGAAATATGTGTCTTTTGCGTGCCTGTATTATTATAGGAAGGTAAGCACCTTATGTACCTACTAGGTACCTACCTGTGTACAATATTACCTAACTATGTAGGTATTGAATGAATGAATAAGCCCTTTATTCAGACAATTTACATTTTTGACTTAAAAATAATGTACAGAATAAGGTGCCAGTAATATTTTACAACAAATTAATTGATTATTTGATAACACATTGAAATTATTCTTGCATGCAATTTTACATTAGATTAAATTAATATTATTCCATTACATTACACAAATTAAATTATCATTATTACAAAATATTTATTTATCACTGATCTGATCATGCATTATTAAATGTTTTATTCACTTTCACTTTGTTCGCTTTGACACCGGCTATCTTTGTCTGTTTGCCCTTCAGCATAGGCCTCCTCCAACTTTTTCCATTTTGTCCTATCCCTTGCAGTTCTCGTCCATAACTTTCCTCCTGTACTTTCTATATCGTCTCCCCATCGTTGTTCTACTTTCCGGACATATGATTAGAGGCAACGACAAGTGGAGCAGAAGGGTCACAGTCTGGTACCCAAGAACAGGGAAAAGGAATAGAGGAAGGCAGAATGTAGGTATTACCCATAGACAAATTACTCTAGCGATAGACACGCTCGTTCAAACAAACAACATGTCACACAAAACAGCACAAAATGACACATTGCGGTCTGTCATTGCCATAGTGACGAAGTGAACTCGGGAACCTCATTCAAGTGGAACATGTTGCTTCTATGCAAGGGCAAGTCTATCGCTAGAGTAATTTGTCTATGGTATTACCCTTCAAATACAAATACAAAATTATTTATTCGTGAACACAGGCTTCGTGGGGTGTGAGTGAGTGTTGTGTTGGCATTACTTTAATTAAAGGGTGATTGTACGCATGATTGGCACGATACTAAACTAAACAACTTTCCCCAAGGAACGTATTAGAAACAAGCAGGGGTGTATTTACAAATATTGCGCCCCTGGGCAAATATGTTTGGCCGCCCCCCATAACTGCAGCTTGCCGGCGGCAGGCCCTTAACCAAGATTTGTACCAGCAAAAGTTATTTTAGATTTCACCGTTATTTAAGCACACTTACACACACACAAGTACTTGGTTGTACAAGATAAAGACCAGAGCGAGCGAAGCGAGCTCGAAATTTTTCAACACTACAACTTGGTTATACTTAGAAATCTGTCTATTGTACGCAAAGACGCTTACAGTGACAAAAATATAAATAGAAACCAGAGTGAGCGAAGCCAGCTAGATATTTTTCCGCAATAGAACTTGGCTGTGATTGTAACTCTGTCGCTCTATGCTGGCAGTATTCAAATAACAAGAGAAACCAGAGCGAGCGAAGCGAACTCGAAATTTTTTCACAATACCTATGTCTGGGCTGTACCTAGAAAACTGTTAGTCTGTAGGCTCAGTGTGTGTGTTACAATTTCCTCCACATGTGTGTGACCCTACGCCTACGGGCCGCCCCCTTCGAATTGGCCGCCCTTAGCAATGCCCATTTTGCCCTTAGGGAAATACGCCACTGGAAACAAGGAAAATAAAATGGGCTTGTCCGTTGAACGTTTGTATGAAATGTAGAAACTTGTGTTTGCGAATTTTCCTTATGTTCTTTGGGAAAAGTTTTTCAGTATCATGGGTAAAATCATCCTAATACTAGTGATGCAACGAATACGAATACGAATATTCGTATTCGCCGAATAGCAGCCTATTACCGAATATTCGTATTCGCCGAATATCAAGAAGACATTCGTAATTAAAGTATTTTCGCAAAACCCACTTAATTTCTGTCATGAAGACATACATTTTCCTATGCTGAAGACATTTTCCAGAAATAGTATCCTTTAAAATAATCAACTGTCCTCAGAAAGCCTATTTTCAACAGAATTAACACAGAGAAAACAAGATAAAAGGAATCGCCTATGACCCAAAAAAATCAAATGCCGTGGTTGTTATAAGCGCTCGTGTGCAATGTGTATACATAGTTTTTGTGTAGGTATCTACAAACGAAGTTTGATTCTATTTTCAATACTAACCAATTAAAGCCAATGATTTTTTAAATACAATCTAGAAAATAATCTGCGTGCTTGTGGTTTGTCATATTTCCGTTTACAAGTACCTACAGTTTCAATGCTAAGATTAATTTAAGATGTGTATGGAAATATTTGAGCAACTGTATCTTTGAAAACATATACTTAGTCCATTATTACGAAAATCTGACAAACCATAGGAACAAGATTAATATCTAGATCGTGTTTTAAAAAGTTCATTATCTTTGATTGGTTATTATTAACAGGATCTAACTTCGTTAGTATGTAGCGAGTTCAGTTGCTCTGCAAGAGGACTATCCTCTTAAGATTTCGTAGTTAAACAAAGAATATAGTTTTGTCCATTTAGTTTGTCTCCCGGCCTGTCTTTGTGTCCCATCTCAATTACTTTATCATTTTACCTCCCGTGGAAAGAAATGCCAAATTTTGTTTCAATAAATGCAAAATTGAGAAACATTATATACTTACTGAACCATAACCCAGAATCCGATAATACCTAAGTGATAATAAAGAAGAAAACCATTTTTTTGACGTGCAACGAAGGCGGTCGAAAATGAGGCTTTTCTTTTATCTATCGGTATAGATTCTACCCCATAAAGGTGTCGTTTAATAGATCTTTTAAAACCGACAAGCTCTCGGTCGGTTTTTTAAATGACCATAATTACCATCTTTTCTTTTGATTATAAAATAATCATTTAAGATGATTAACGTGTTTTTTAAACATTTTTAAATTATTTTTCACTATTCGTATTCGTATTCGCCGAATAGCAGAATCAATATTCGTATTCGTATTCGTATTCGTAAAAGTGGTATTCGTTGCATCACTACCTAATACTATGAAACTGACTACATACCTACTACACCCTGCATGTACCATTTTTATTTAATTTAGTGAATGTAGATTATTATTTTTAATTTCAACCAGACTAAACATTTTATTTATAGATTTTGACGACGCGGTAGTAGAGTCACAAAACAACATTTTTTTTTGTGACTCTACGTCTTAAGAGGTATATTAATTTCTAAGTATATTTATATGATAGCGCTGCAGACTATTTTGTAATAGCTAGGTACCATTGTTATCATCAATTATAAGTTTTGTTGTCACGGACTTTGCCGCCGGCCGGCCTATAAGATTGATAGTAAATTTCACACCGTGGGCAGGAAAGTAAGAAAGGTCTCATATTCGCCGAGGTCAACAAACATGTGATCTGAGGCTTTCTTATTTACAGCCCGAGGTTAGTAGGTAGGTATACTATTTTTCTCCTCGACCGAGGTGGAAAGCGGCAACTTCGTATAGCGCAGTGGGACGAAAATTTACGCTTTCCGTCCGGAGGTAGAAAAACAAATTAAAATTTACGCACACCGTAATCCGATGTACGTATTAACCACTGAGGCATGACAGGTCATATTCCCTAGAACAGCATACTCTACCTCTTTTACGTCATCGTCATCATAATCAGCCTCTATTTTTTCCTACCTGTAAGAGTGTTAGTCGACCACGCGTATTAAGACGCTCTTATCCCGTCGAGGCCGTTTTTTGAAAACGAACGAAAGTGTTTTAAACTGTGTTTTAAAGTCTGAAATTAAATTATGTCGTATTTAAGGATCGGGCGGATGGGCGACTGTTCTCAATTACACGATTAGATTAAGTTTACTCGATAGAAAAAAATCCCAAAGTTACCCCTTTTTGTTATGTTTTTTCAATACTATGATTAAACTGCTGATATTTAACGTTTTATTCTTGTACTTAACTAAATACATTAAATATTTCTAGTGAACTCAGGAGAAGTTTTAGCTTAGAAACTCCCATGAGCAAAGATATTGACGAAAAATACGTTTTTTTGCGATCCTGCTTTCAATTGGAGCGGGATGGCTAATTGTAAACTTATGCTTGCAAGAAAGAGACACTTGCACTGGAATAACCTAGCCTTAATGTATCAGAATTCAGAATATTTCTTCAGCGTACGCAAGGTTTCCTCGCGATGTTTTCCTTTAGTGTTTAAGAGCAGTTGATCGCAGCAATCCTTTGGGATATACGAAGTACATGTGGCCCAACCAAATGCTAACAATGAATGCTATTAGGAAAGTTATAACAACTCATTGGTCGTTAACCTTTGGTTAACTTATTGTCTAAGGTTGGTACATGGCCATGGTGTCCCATCCCATACAAATGAAATTTTAGTTTAAAAATTGCAATATATGGCGTTATGGTATCGATTTGTAATTAATGTTTACGTAAACGTATAAATAGTTACTAAAAGTACATGATCTGACTACAAAAAAATCTCATGAGCCTCGGAAAATCAAGCAGTTTACTTTGCCCGAAGACTGCCCGAGTTACGGCAGTCGCGTTTCATTGTTTGACGTTGGGCATCTGTACTGTATAGTATTATATAATCTGTGTACATGGCATACCGTGCACGCGGATTCACCTGACGGCTGTAGAGTTTCTGGCCGCATCTTCTCTACAGCGACAACACGTTCCAACGCGCTGGTATCTTAAAAAAGAATTGACGTTTAATAAGTGTGCTTCAGGCTCCTATATTGAATAAATTATTATGATTTGATTTTAATTTGGCTTTCAATGGTTGAAAATCCTCACCTCTCTAACTCTAATCTCTTGTGTGGCTTGCAGTATTCGAGTAAGAACAGGGCAGCTGGGTCCGATGGGCGAGCGGGGCAGGGGGTGAAAGCTATATCCGACCCCACGGATATGGACCGGCCACATCTCCTCAGTGATCATGCCAAGGTAAAACAAACTACTGTCATCAATCCTGTCAAAATGTTGTTTTTATATTTGACGACTAGAGAGTTTCGTTAAATTGGGTCCAACTTAATATGCTGACAGTTTTAAGATGATGATCAGACCATCAAACTGAACAACTTTCTCTATGGGACCAACATCGAAATTGCGAAAAAAAAGCTACTGTCCCATACATTCAGCTGGAGTAAGTTTGCAGTTATGTTTTCGCGATTTCGATGTTGGTGCCATACAGAAAGTTGTCCAGTGTGACGGTCTGATCATCCCCTTAAAAAAATGTCAGCATATGAAGAAGGACCCTATAAACCATACATACATTACATATTATCACGCCTGTCTCCCATTGAGGTAGGCAGATACATCCGAACGCCATCTGCTACGATCTTGACATACTTCTTCAGCTTCCTCCACAGTCTCTTTGTGCATGCTCATCCGTTTCTCTTCTAACTCTAAACGATATTATGAAGGGATTTCCTCTGCGTAGCGGGTCCTTATTTCGTGCTTCTGCTATATCCAAGATTCGCTTTGCCACTCCCAAGATTCACTTGAATAATGATATACTTAACTGGAAAAAACGGTCTTTCAGGCATTCGACGCAGTATTCTTCATAGCAGCCAACAAGGCAGAGGAGGACAAAGGCATTTACATCGCCGGGGGCTGCGAACGTCGACCGATGGGGATATGCAATGCACCGTTTTATATTGGGGTACGTTTACTACCCACATTAATTAAATTACGGTTAGGTAGGTAGGTACACACGGCGACACATCAAGCTACGCAAAACAAACATAGGCTGGCCGCGTGTAGGTAGAGCAATGTATATGAGTCGCGTTGTAGGTCTGCTATAGGGTAGTCGATTGTTGGTTGCCCCCTCCCCGGCCTACAACGAAGCTCCAGTGGTGGCTCAAGATAGTGTTCTTTTCGAAAAACAATCCTTGAAGTCACCAAAATACATAAGTTACCGTACAACGTCAAGCACTCTTGCTAAAAAAACTAGACATTGGCAAAATCATCACATACCCAAGATGGCAGCCATTTTTTTTAAATATAGAATAGAATAGAATAGAGCAATGTATAACGTGGCGCGGCCAGCTTATGTTTGTTTTGCGTAGCTTGATGTGTCGCCGTGTGTACATCAATCAATTAATCATTTAGTGATACAACCTAGGAGATATATTTTGGAATTCCACATAGGTATTTAGTTTATATGTTTGAAGTCGACACGAGAAAAGTTCATATATAAGTACCTAGTTTTATTTTCGTATTTACTAAATGAATACTACTACTTAATAAATTTAGTTGGTGTGTTTATCAAATTGCCGTGGTTGCACAGGTGGTCGATAGTCGATTGTGTCTGGTATTTTATAGATAATAAAGATAACAAGTTTTTTGTGTGACTACGTTAATGTATCGCGTCGTCAAGTCGCACTGGCGGAAATTGTCGCCATCATAATCATCAACCCATCAGTGTCCACTGCTGAACATAAAAGCCAGGGTGTGCCAAAAAGGGACCAAGGTGTGCCACAAAGGCTCAATCAAGACTCAATCCTCATTCAATCGCTTCCCGTTACCTTTTTTAGGTCGTCGGTCCAGCGGGCCGTTTCTATCTTCAGTGGTGTTGGCTGTGCGTTGTCTGTCAGTCTGTCGCAGTCTGTCACTGACAGGAAAGGTGACATAGGTATCACGGAACTGTTTTATAAGAATAGATTGCAGAAATCAGAACCAACATGACACATAATACACTTAAGACTTCATACTGCCTCTGCAATCTTTTTTGCAATGTTGACCAACGACTTGGTGAAGGCGGCGGAACCCGTTCAGGAGACCTCTGTCCGGCAGTGGACGTATATTGGCTAAGATGATCATGATGATGCATACCACTCGGTAAATATCTTCGTGTTTGGTATTTGCCTAGGTAGTGTCCATGTGCATGGGTCATGGGACATGAGCGAAAGGCGAATCATCAGTTTGCCTCGTACACCAATTTGTTCCCGAGGACTTATTTCTGACAGATTTTCATTATTTTCTCGTAAAATTTATGAGTCTGATTTCAACAGCTACCAAGTAAAGGGCTGCTCTGCAGTAAGAAGATCCCGGACACGGTGACTTTCGGAGCCGACGTCTTTGAATTCGGCGCTGAAGGTCTGAAGTTTACCCCAGTGGTACCTATGGAGAAATGGACAGTTACATACAAGGGGCAGATGTGGTACGTACCTATACCTACTGATACTTGGGGTCACAACAATAAAAAAGCGCCTTGTACGGTGGTGGGCTTCAAAGAAACCTGACACCTCTATCTAACTAAATCTTAATAAGCGTAAGAGGGTTTAGATTTCGACTTAGGTGACATCCCGCCAATAAAAATCTAGCCACTAGGTACATATACCTACCATACAGCAGCTAGTGGCATACCACTCTTTCAAATCGGTACATTTCGCCATTAAGACGGGGGAGTTGGGCATTCAGAAAAAAGGTAGTGGTAGACCCGCCCGGATTGGTGAAAAGGACAAATTATGAAGGGGGTACGTAGGTTTGTAAGTTTGTATGTGGTTCCGTTCATTCCCAGTAGTTCTACTAAACAGTTCTACCGTAGAACTAACGGAACTATCAATCAGTCTATCAAATACTAGGTCGTCTATTTACTTAGGTACATCACAAATTGCCTTGTGGCGAGATTTTTTACTGGCGGGATGTCACCTAAGTCAAGATTTCTCTGATGCTTACTGTCTTTACCCAATTATCGCAGGGCTCAGAAGGAGCCAGAGAAACTGCTGGACGTGGACTTCCAGGGTGAGTGGACGGCCACCTCCCGGCACTTCGACTTCGACACGGACCTCTACCCCGCCACCGTCATCAGGTCCATCGCCAGGGAGAAATGGAGCAGGAGCTACTTCGAAGGATTGAAGACGTAAGTCTGAAGTGACTATGAGTTTTGGTACCAAGGAATGTATCCTAAGAAAGGGATGTTGTCCTTATGAGCCGAAATAACTAGTATCGAAGATTCAGTTTTTAAAATGAAATGCCGGCCGGTGCATGTCTTTAGCTTTATTCATTTTGATAGTTTTATTCAGAGCCATATTTAGGTGGTTCAAACATTCTGACAGCATGTTGTCTACTAACTTGCCTCTATCATGCACTGCGCACCTTTGGTGAGAAAAGGCATTTTGCCCTGGAGTGGCACCCAAAGACTGGGTTACAATGAGCTCAAAAGAAATTACAATTGCTATCATGTTTCAGAACCGAATATTTCGGATTGTACTATTTTCTCAATTCACAGGGCTCATCAATCTCACTACGAGCAATTTGGAGTGATGAAGTGCAAGATCAAGGTCGGTGAGGAAACCTTCGAGTACACCTTACCTTCGTTCAGGGATCACAGTTATGGTGAGTTACACGTACCTACTTAGCACTCAAGCACAAGTAAAAAAATAGATACAGTTACTACGTTACGAAGCTTGTTACTACGTCTCAAGTCTCACTTTATCATCAAATTATAACCTGGGCTGGGGCTGATTTCAAAATCGCAATGGCAATTCAGAATCGCTGATTAATTATGGCGTTAAACAACATATGTCCTCACAGTCTCAGTAATATATCATCTCTTTATGAAATAGGTCCCAAGATAGGAACTTTTGGAACAGCTCAAATCAGCAGATTTCACAAATTAATCATCTGATACACAACCCTAACATCAACAAACATTAGCAATTATAGTTGGTTTATTCCAACAGTTTACGTTTAAAAAGATGAACCTATGTCACAATATTTAATTCCTGTATCATTTAATTTCATATTTCCATTAATTAAGTTCCTTAGGGAAAGTTGTTCAGTATCATGAGTACAATCACCCCGTAAAATCATGCATCGGTTGAAAAAACCCTGTATAATCGTCATTGTTCAGGTAAAATCCGCGACTGGAGCCTGATGCACCGCTACGCGTTCCACCACATCTTCCTGCAGAACGGCACCAGCATCAGCATCGGTGTCATTTGTCAGCCGAAAACTGCTTCTGTGTGAGCCATCATTCTGATACCTACTTGATTTTTCTATTTTAAATTATGATAATGCCGTGCGTTTCTTAACTTAGCTGGCTTAGAATAGACCACATGTCTTCCCATGTGTATCGTACGAAGCGTCTAAGGGATAAGTTTCTTTTGCCGTGTATTTGTGGGTGAAAGGCGAGCCATCTATCACTGCTTTTCTCTTCATTCCATCCTGAAACCTTCAATGAAAAATCCCCCTTGTTAGAACTGCCTGCAATACAGTTGGCAGTTGTAGTTGTAGCAATGTTACAGAAAACCCCGTAGGGATTATGGTCATAAAACAGCAGATTTTTTGAAGAAGACTTATACTCAGTTGCAGAAACGCTCATTAAAGCTTACCCTCCATTAATTCTCTTGCTAGCTTTTACTACGACAACAAGAGATTTAATGGAGGATTTAGCTTTAATGAGCGATTCTGCAACTGAGAGTCTCTTATTATAAACTGCCCAAGAACTTAAACTCATGCTAACAATTGAACTATGCGACAGATTCGAAGCAGGCAACCTGTCCCTCGCCAACGGCACAGTCCTGCCTGTCAAGTGGATAGATCTGAACCTGTACCAGCACGGGGAGGGAGGCACCGCTCCGAGAGACTACGCCTTCAGGTTCCAGGCTGGCGAAGAGGTTTATACTGTTCAGGTGAGGAATAGACGTCTACCACTAAACTTTATTCTATTCTATTTTTATTTAATGGCGTTTCCTTGTTAGATTTCGCCATTATCAAGTTTTGAAGATATATTTATTAGATATTGTACGGTAATATGATATGGCGATCCCAAAGCCCCGTTTTTAAACAAAAACAAACATTCGAAACCGCCATAAAACGGCGGAGCAACGTGGCCAATTAAATCGCAAGCCGCCACGTCTACTTGTTACCCCCTTAGCCACGCGACTCCCGTCTACCACTTACCCACACAGCACAAATATCTACGAAAGTACAGAAACAGATATCACCAGACGTAATGTCATCTAATCATGAGTGAAGCACCCATTTCTTTTGTGTGCGTTCTGTCACGCGGTACATAATGGTGACGGTTTGTAGCACCTGCGCCTAGAGCTAGTGCATCTGTGTGAGTGTAGGTCCCTTGTAGAACAAACGAGATTGTATTACCTTGCATGCTTCATATCTTTTTAGTGCAATAGTCGGTCCGTATTTCTTTCAAGTCCGTGACAGATATCTACGAAATATCTAAGTGTCTAGAAAATATCCTATAGATGTCTTAGTAGATATTCTGTGCTGTGTGGGTAACTATGCTCAGCCTTCGTTATCCAGCTTCTTTCAGCTAGGTATCGATGTTCACTGTCTTAGGTCATCGGGCGACGTTTCTCGGTTTGTGGTTTTTACTAAAGGGCTGGGCACATTGCTCGCAGAACAGATGGCTGATGGGGCCGAAGAGTTCTCGAGTGGCGACCGCGTACCGTAAACCACAGCGTGAGTAGGCAGTGAGCCACCACAAAGGTGGACCGACGACCTGGTGGGGTAGTGGCGATCTTTGGGGGAGACCTATGTACAGCGTTATAGACGTCAATCAGTTGAGATGATGATGACTCAAGGACTCCCCATCAGTAATCTTCTTCGGCAGATATAAAACTGCTTGTCACTTTTGCTTCCTAATTTTAAGACTAACCAGCACCACCACTCCAACCACAACCAACATTACCACTTTACCACAACCACCAAGCAGTGCGAAGTTCTCATTTTCCGCTGCGATGCAGCCCGCTCTGCCCCAATATGCGCTAACCTTCATACTCTAACTTGCAGGTAGAAGTAGAACACCAGTCCGTCCACTACGTGTCGGAGGAGTGGGAGGCTCGCATGGTGGAGAGGTTCTGCAAGTTCACGGTGAACGGGGTGCCCGGCCGGGGCGTGTCCGAGTTCCACTACCGACACAAGGACGGCAGGCCGGAGCACGTGGCTGCCCGGGACCCGGAGTGGTACAGGAAGATGAAGCATATCGCTTAGTTTGGTTCAAGGAATATACTACTCTCAACGTTTTAGTTTTAAATAAAGCAGAGTTCCTAAACCACCTGTTTCTTAGCCTTATGACGGACAAATAGTTTATACCTGTGTGTCATGTAGGTATGTCAATGAATTATGTATTTCGTATTTTGCATTTTGCGTATTTTGTTAACAAATAAACATAAAAATGTTACCTGACGTATCCATTTCATCTAAATCAATTAAAAACAGTTTTGTAAATGGCCTAGTTCTCAAACCAGGAATATTGTCTTGTCTAATATCCATGGCCCAAACCATGGAGTAAGAGGAGATGGCATATCGGCTTGTTTCTATAGAAAATTATGTCGCCGACAAAGGGGGTGAGGGACGGGTGAGGGGAGACAAAAAGCTTAGGGGAGAGTGTAATTTCTCTATGGTCGCAGTACAAACTAGTGCACAATTGGTGGTTACTGTGCACACTTTGTTACACCATCTCTACCAAGAGGAGCGTGTAATTTCTCTATGGCCCAAACCTACCTAATACCCAGGGCCGTAGCTAGGACTGGATTCAAGGTAGGGCATAGGAGGTTTAAGGTAGGGCGGAAGCAAGGAGCAGTTTTTTTGGATGAGATGAGAAAAAAACATACCAAGTCTCAAAACGATGGTGATACTGAGTTCCATTAGCCTACCTATCCCCTTCAACACCACTCAAAGGCTGGAGCGAGCGAAGCGAGCTCGAAATTTCACACTCCAAGACTCAAAACGGTGTTGGTATGCGTTCCATTAGTCTACCTACGCTCGTAATATCATAGGCTGGAGCGAGCGAAGCGAGCTCGAAATTTCACACTCAAAAACTCAAAACTATTTTGGTATGCGTTCCATTAGTCTACCTACGCTCGTAAGATCATAGGCTGGAGCGAGCGAAGCGAGCTCGAAATTTCACACTCAAAAACTCAAAACGGTGTTGGTATGCGTTCCATTAGTCTACCTACGCTCGTAATATCATAGGCTGGAGCGAGCGAAGCGAGCTCGAAATTTCACACTCCAAGGCTCAAAACGGTGTTGGTATGAGTTCTATTAGCCTAACTACGCTCATAATATTATAGGCTGGAGCGAGCGAAGCGAGCTCGAAATTTCACACTCCTAAACTCAAAACGGTGTTGGTATGAGTTCCATTAGCCTAAACTACGCTCATAATATGATAAGCTGGAGCGAGCGAAGCGATCTCGAAATTTCACAGTCCAAGACTCAAAACGGTGTTGACATTTGTGTTCCATTAGCCTACCTACGCTCATAATAATCATAGGCTGGAGCGAGTGAAGCGAGCTTAAAATTTCACACTCCAAGACTTAAAACGGTGTTGGTAACTCATACGGCATTCCGAAGCGGTGGTAGCTTAAAAAGAATTGACGTTTAATATGTGTGCTTCAGGCTCCTATATTGAATAAATTATTTTGATTTGATTTGCACAATATCATAGGCTGGAGCGAGCTCAACATTTCAAACTCCAAGGCTCAAAACGGTGATGGTATGAGTTCCATTAACCTACCCACGCTCATAATATCATAGGCTGGAGCGAGCGAAGCGAGCTCGAAATTTCACACACCAAGTCTAAAAACAGTGTCAGTCCGATTTCACAAAAAACAATTTAAAGGCTGGAGCGAGCGAAGCGAGCCCGAAATTTCACAGCAATGGAACTTTGTAGTGACCAGAATTCTGACAGTTTTGTAAGGGAATTTGCCCTACTTGCCCATATAGTAAAGACGTTGCCCATGTAGGAAAGAAGTAATGGTTGGGTGATTTTTAAGGTAGGGCATTGGAATTTTAAGGTAGGGCATTGCCCCACGATGCCCCCTTCCTAGCTACGGCCCTGCTAATACCTATTCCAACGTCAGTGTAGATTTGGACCAGCAGGCCACACACTGGCGGTACCGGAGGCGGGATTTTTTGTAATGTACGAGTTTACTGCCACGCGGCGCGGCGCGGGCCGGGGGCGTCGCGGAAGCGGCCATTGTAGTCAATGCGAGATATGTCACACAGAGCGGCGTTGGGCGCGTCTCGTTCCGGAGGCGGTATTTACCACCCTGTCATTTTGTATTTTATGGATGGCCGCTTTCGATGTCACATCGGCCGCCTCCGCGCCCGCTGCCGCGCCGCCACCGCGCCGCGCGGACCCTGTGCGGCAGGCCCGGGAACACTTTCCCGCAGGATCACCTCTGTGTGGCCTGAGCTTAAAGCTTCGGTCACACAGAGGCGGTTCTGCGGGATCCGGGGGCGGACCTGCGGGAAGCTATAATTTCTCCGAACCCGCGCTTATTTCTCTGTGGCACATACAAACTCGGACATTGCCACCACACATCTCCATACACTACAAAACACACAAAAATCTTCGCGGGTTCAGAGATATTATCCTGCAGATGCAGGTCCGCCTGGACCGCCTTACCCACCTGGTTTGGGGGCGCTGCAATCGACTGTCACCTTTAATGTTAGTGATCCAAGTACAAAAATTAGTTCCAATGATTTTCCGCAACATGGCGAGGTTTTTTATATTTCTGGTCGGGCTTTAAATAACACTGGCCGTTTGTGTATGAAAAAATAGCAACGATGTCATTTACTCTCGAAGAAGAAATTACATTGTTTTTAATTGTCATTTATATGGCTATACTTAATATTTTTTCGAGGCGTTTCAGACAGTTCCTACCGCAAATTGCATAGAGAAACTTTTTTTATAATTTAATTTTAGTATCGAATATGTTTTTAATAGCACACATAACATGATATAAGTACCTACCTAAGTATAAAAAAATTATCGTAAGAAAGAACGGGTGCTGTTTTCTATTATTTGATGTTACCCAAGAAGGTCAGATAGAATTACCCAGGAAGGTGGCATAGGTACCTACCTTTGACGAACTTGTCGAAGTACCTACTCACTTAGGCCGAGATTCAGAGACGATTTTTTTTGTCTTAGCTCGAGCTAAGTAGGGTCGAAATGTATGGATTTTGACATACGGGAGTTCGAACTATGACTTACAAATCGTCTCTGAATCTCGGCCTTAATGGTATTGTCCCATTTTTTCTACATACAGGAGTGCGATTTTTGAATCTCATTCAGTGAGCTCAGCTGTTGAAAATGTCAAAATTACTATGGAGATACGCATCTTTCTACTGCGGATTTGACTCTGAAAATCGCTCTCCTGTAGTATGATTTTTGAAAGTCAAATGCATATCTCTATAGTAATTTTGACATTTTCAACAGCTGAGCTCACCGAATGAGATTCAAAAATCGCACTCCAGATCTGCGTGCAATATGCAGTCCCAACATACCCATTTACAATCATACACATCAATTTGATAGTCAGTCAACATATTTTGATTGGTTAAATAAAATAAATATCAAATCTGACCATGACAGAACCTTGCTTCTACTTCTTTTACGACTCTTCTATTTTATTTAACATCCATTGCTGGCTGGCATTTATTAGGATATCCATCAGCTATTATTTAAGGTAGGTACTAATTCATAAAATAACAAAGCCAATGGCGAGATCACAGCGCATGATAAAAAAGTTGAAGTTATACCTACAGTGCAGACACACATTAGCACTTGTCACTTGGCAATGCATTTAGGTGTGTAGGGCGCGGTTTACGTATACAGAAGAGACGTGTGGCGGTGGCGGATAGTCAAAGTAACACAATATAAACCTTATAGTACGAAGCATAGCGTCTTTTTTGTCGTAAAGGAGAATCGCGCCCGCGACGCTATGCTTCGTAGGTACTAAAAGGTTTATATAGCGTTACTTTAAGAGAATTTTATTCCGAGAGCGAAATTGCGCGCTGCATACAAACGTACTATGGTGATATTTTCAATACTAACCAATTAAAGTCAATGAAATTTTGCAGACACAATCTGGAAACAAATCTCTATGCTTGTATGGAGTCAGATTTTAGTTAAAATATACAGTTTCAATGCTAGGATTAATTAAAGTTTTGTATGGAAATCTTTAAGGCACTGCAACATTAAAACTATACATTTTAACGAAAATCTGACTCCATACAAGCATAGAAATTTTTTTCTAGATTGTTTCTGCAAAATTTAATTGACTTTAATTGGTTTGGTTAGTATTGAAAATATCACCATAGTACGTTTGTATGGAGCGCGCTCCGAATTATATCCTCTTAACTATCCGCCACCGCCACACGTCTCTTCTGTATAAAGTGCGCCTAAGTGTGTTTGTCAGTTTGTCTTTTGTTTATGATTTCTAACATAGAAATATCGGGATAATCATTCATAAATTTCATCACCATCTTTAAAAAAAATACTTAACAACGTTGCAACTACACCGGCCGGCCTCCTCATTTCACGTTAAGTACATAAAAGTAGAATTTGAATTTGACACAGAACATTGTAAGAGGGGTTAGAAGTGCGTAGTAGGCGTGGAACGTGTCGCCACAGGTTATGCAATGATTTGCATAACACCATAAGGCGCGCGGCGTGGTGCGAGCGAGAGGGCATGAGTAATCGTAGCAGCGTGACCGGGAAGACAAGTGACGACAGCCGTCTCCGAAGCAAAAGCGTTACTTTGCATTTCTAACCCCTCTTACAGGGTCCAACTTAATATGCTGACACTTTTTTAAGGGGATGATCAGACCATGAAACTGAACAACTTTCTCTTTGGCACCAACATCGAAATCGCGAAGAAAAATCAGCCCCTCCATACAAAACTGCAAACATACTCGAGCCAAATGTATGGGATAGCAGATTTTTTTTTTCGCGATTCGATGTTGGTCCCATAGAGAAAGTTGTTCAGTTTGATGGTCTGATCATCCCCTTAAAAAAGTGTCAGCATATTAAGAAGGACCCTATAATGTTCTGTGGAATTTCTCGTAACGTAGTAACGCCTCGTTGTAAACAAAACAAAGGCAATAGATCGCCGCGGTGACCTTGATGGCGTGGAGCGAGGAGCGCAGGAGTTGTCCTTTCGCCGACCCAATTAGAAGCTAATCGAATTGACTGACTGGACCGGGCTAATGGGATAATTGTGCTGCGGCCATCCCATTTGCATGCGGGGTGATTGTTTCTGACGATCTTTAATATAAACCAAAAACCGTGGTCGCCGTCTAATGGCTATTATGACCGCGGTTCAAACAAGGGTTTCAAATTCCTACTTCAAGCACGTAGGTATATAGGGTCCTTCTTAATATGCTGACACTTTTTTAAGGGGACGATCAGACCATCAAACTGAAGAACTTTCTCAATGGGAGCAAAATCGAAAACGTGAAAAAAAAAACAGCTTTCCCATACATTTGGCTCGAGTATTAGGTTTGCAGTTTTGTACGGTGGGGCTGTTTTTTTTCATGATTTCGATGTTGGTGCCATAGAAAAAGTTGTTCAGTTTGATGGTCTGATCGTCCCCTTAAAAAAGTGTCAGCATATTAAGAAGGACCCTGTATATGACCCAGAGACGTGGATGGGTGGGTGGGATTCCTTTCGAAATCCGAATGCATGGTATAGAACAGTGATTGCAGTGATTTCATTTAGGTAATGATATTATTTAAAACAGGTTCTTATAAATAAAAATCGGTCAAGTGCGAATAGGGCTACTCGCGCATCGAGGGTTCCGCGTACCACACCACCACAAACTTGGACAAAAACTTTTTTCTCCGTGACCTTAAGCGTGAGACCGACTCACACTTGGCTGGTTTTTATTATTTGTTGTTATACTGTAGAGTTTGCTCTATAATCACACCAAGTTTGACGCTTGTATGAATTACCGTTTTTACATAAGAACGAGAAGAAAAAACGTCGATAAAAACTAAGCCTTAATTTTTAACTTTTGACATATTTATTATACGTTAACGAATCCGCCGTAATAACGCATATTGTGTGAAAATTTCAGGTATCTAGCTATTACGGTTCAAAAGTTACAGCCCTAAATAAGTAGGACGGACGGACGGACGGACAACGTAGACTTAGTAATAGGGTCCCGTTTTCACCCTTTGGGTACGGAACCGTAATGCTGTAAGAACCCGATAAAATAAGTAATCGTTTTTAAGTTCGTAAATAATGATGCCTACGAGGCCGCGTAGCGCTACGTAGCGAAGCGTAGCACAAACACTTCGTAGCACAAAATCCATTCTGTCATTAACTTCAGACATAATATCAACAGCCATTTTTAGGGTTCCGTACCCAAAGGGTGATAACGGGACCCAATTACTAAGCCTACGTTGTCCGTCCGTCTGTCTGTCTGTCCTACCTATTTAGGGCTGTAACTTTTGAACCGTAATAGCTACATAGTTGATATTTTTTCAGAGTGTGCGTTATTATGGCGAATTGGCTACATAAGCATAAGCATATGCTCACGACTATATTCCCCGAGGGGGTAGTCAGAGATATTCTGAAACCTCAGAACATCCACGTTTCACCAGTAGTACCGAAACTCTGTCCAGTGTGACGAGGGGTGAGCCCGTCGCCACTTGTAATTGACAGTGGGTACAATACATGCCTCGAAATTGAAGCATGCAGGTTTCCTCACGATGTTTTCCTTCACCGAAAAGCCAGTGGTGTTACAAATCGTACATAAATTCCGAAAAACTCATTTGCTAACAAATAATAAAAATTTCAAACAATTAAAAATTAAGGGGCCCTCAAACAAGAAACTAGTTTTTATCAACGTTTCCTTCTCGCTCTATCGTAAAAACGGTAATACCTACACACAAGCGTGAAACTTGGTGTGATTATAGAGAAAACTCTACAGTACCTATAACCTTCGATCAAAATAAAATTAATGGATAGGCCTTACGCGAACATTTCAAACCAGAAAAGTGAAGCAAAACAAATGAAATTTTTACTTGTCACTTGTATGAAAGTGCCCTAGATTTGACAGATAACGGCGCTAGTTTGTATGGACCAAGTGCACCAGTAGTTTGCTTCAACTTACCGCGCTTTAGGCCTATCCATTCATTTTATTTTGATCGAAGCCTATAACAACAAAACAAATACTAAAAACCGACCAAGTGTGAGTCGGTCTCACGCTAAGGTCACCGAAGCAAAAAAAATATTTTAGGATCTGTTGTGTGGCAGTGTGGTACGGAACCCTACGGCCTCGGTGCGCGAGTAGACCGACACGCACTTGACTGGTTTTTATCATATCTAAATTGTCTATTCTATGTATGCACAGATATACCTGCCCTGTAGGTAGTAGTGGAAGGTAACAAGGCGGAGCCGCGGGTTCCTACTTCTATAGTAATGCT
The DNA here is from genome assembly GCA_963693445.1 of Agonopterix heracliana. Taxonomy (NCBI): domain Eukaryota; kingdom Metazoa; phylum Arthropoda; class Insecta; order Lepidoptera; family Depressariidae; genus Agonopterix; species Agonopterix heracliana. The sequence goes on from OY856319.1 coordinate 16,969,450, forward strand.
AATGTGGATGATGAAGTTTAAAGGTGCGTTCATACGCGTGCCGCGCAGCCCGGCAAGCTTAGGCAATTCTCTGTACATTGAGGCTTCTATAAAGTTAAGTTGTAACAATCACTTTACAGACGAGTCGATGTACAGCGAATTGCCTAAGCTCGCCGGGCTGCACGGCGTGCATGTAAACCCAGCGTGACAGTAAAATTGTCAAAACTAAACTGAAATGTTTAGTAAACAATAGCAAAGAGAATCATCCTGTATATACCGGTAGTTTAGGGTCGGAGTAACGTTGTCGTTTGCACAATCCGACAGTTGGTCCGTCTGGCCTGCGTTAAAAGGTCCTTAATAAAGGCATGTGGTAGCTGAATTGAATTGTTATCACTGTGATATTGGGTAAGTTGATTCGATGTAACTACAATATAAAAAAAAGTGACAGCAATTTTTTAAAAGTTCTGGGGCTAGGTATATAGGCAAACAAGGTACGGATACAGGATGTAAACTTAAGAGGATAGGCGGGCTGAAATGCTAATTTGGAGAATAGGTCACTTTTCCGACTCTATACGTATTTATCAGATCCGCCCCACCCATACACCCCACCGACTAGAGTGCGAAAGAGACAACTGCAGCTCGGACCGATTTTATATACAAAAAATCGACGAAATCTGCATTTCGTATTCCCCTGTTTTCTCCTCCAAAACTAAACCGATTTTAATAATTCTTTCAAAAATAATATGAGAAAGACTGTGGCTATGTCCGTACGTTTTGCTTTTTTTGTTTATATTCGTCAAATTTGTTTACTGGATGTCTGAAAACGGGCGGTAAAATAGGTCATTTTCGAAGGTCCCTAGTTCTTACAGTAATTATTTAAGAGAATATTATTCCGAGAGCGAAAATGCGCGCTGCATACAAACGTACTATGGTGATATTTTCAAAACTAACCAATTAAATTCAATGAAATTTTGCAGAAACAATCTATAGAAACAAATCTCTATGCTTCTATAGAGTCAGATTTTCGTTAAAATATACCTACAGTTTCAATGCTAGGATTAATTTAAGATTTGTATGGAAATCTTTGAGGCACTGTAACTTGAAAACTATACATTTTAACGAAAATCTGACTCCATACGAGCATAGAAATTTGTTTTAGATTGTTTCTGCAAAATTTCATTGACTTTAATTGGTTAGTATTGAAAATATCACCATAGTACGTTTGTATGGACCGCGCTCCGAATAATATACCCTTAATGCAAAAAAGCAAAACATAGGGACATGGCAGAGGTGATATAGATTGTATGGTAAAAAAATATTTGCTCTAGTGTTATTATCCAGGGAGAAAACAGGGTAATACGTTTGTATGGAGAAAACTGTACTCGTCTATCCTCTTAAAAACATTAAATTTCAGAGGATACTTCAGAGTTCAGACCATCCTTCCTACATCCTACTAAACAAGTTTCATTATACACCACTTGCATTTTTATTTCTAAACAAACTTTAAGGGTGTATTCAGACAATGAAACTAAACAACTTTCCATAAGCAACATGGGTCGAAAAACGAGACTTTTTTTGGACCTCACCCAGCTTGAGCACACTGAAAAAAAAAATTGTTTACTTCAACCAAGATCTTGTTTATGAGAATCATACATCATGAATCCATATGAGCCTGTCAACATCATGACTTCTGTGACTAAGATAACTTTGTTAAACTAATTCGGCTTGCTGTTACAACTACCATCTTTTGTTTTTAGTAAAAAATAATAACGTCATTTCAATTATTTTGGTCCTAACTAAGAGAACATACTTCTTTATTGGCTCGCATTTTTTTCAGTGCAGGAATTCGGGTTGTATAGCGTTCGAAAATACTGACGCAGGCAGGGCATTCCACTCCTTGGCTGTGCGCATTATAAAAGATTCTGAAAGGCGCTTAGTGCTAATATGTGGGATGTCAACCAAGTGGGGTGATATCCCGCGGTGCGCCTGGATATCCGATAGAAGAATGGGGAAGGCGAAATGAGCTCATTTAGCTCGTGTGCACACTCACCGAAGTACAATCTGTAGAAGAGCGACAAGCAGGTACTCTGCGGCGGTGGGCTAGGCTATGAAGCTTGGTTTCTACCAGCTTACTGTCGCCAATGAGCCTCCTGGCTCTGCGTTCAACCGAGTCGAGTGTGGCTAGTTGATACTTGGCTGACCCATCCCATGGGTGGAACGTTACGCATTATATGCATCCTTTATCTCCATTAGCATCTTAAAATACACCCACAGACGAACCATGGATTTCGACGCCATACTCGAAGACGTGGGCACATTCGGTCGGTACCAGAAGCTGGTGGTCTACCTCGTGTTGCTGCCGGCCGTGATCCCGTGCGGGTTCCATGCGTACGCGCAGCTGTTCATGGCGGCTGGGGTCAAACACCGGTGCAGGGTGCCCGAACTGGACCATGTGGCTGACGTGGGCTTGGTTAAAAATTTGAGGTAAGTACTTACATCCGTATTGTCAATTGCTTACCTACTCGAATTCTGACTAGCTCGACCTCGGTCGAGGAATTTGCCTAGAAATCGTCGAATCTTTTGTTTTTTTAGGATGTCGAAACTTTCGAACCCAAAGTTTGCCAAAGACGACGGGACCCCATTGCCAAGCCTACGTCCGTCCTAGTTTTAAAGGACTGTATCTATTGAACAGTAGGTAATAGGTAGAGAGTTGATTACAGAATGTGGTACCTATTATTTTGGATCTCCTAACAAATAATCAAAAATACAAAAAGAATAAAATTAAGGGGGGGTCCCCATACAAGAAATGTGTGATAGTAAAAACGGCAATAGGTAAAAGCATGAAACTTGGTGTGCCTATACTGCATACTCTAAGGTAAAACAGCGCTAAGGGTCCCAGAGATTCATTTCTTTGGTAATATTGTACCGAGCCTTAGAGTCCGACTCGCACTTGGCATGTATTTTTTACCAGCGGAGAGCATTCAAACTTGGTGATCGTCAACCGTCGTGTTTCGTCAGCAAACGACGACTTATCATGGAAAACCGCATATTTGCCTTCCAGCATACCCCTCGAGCTGAAAAACGGTAACCTCCAGTACTCAGAATGCAGCATGTACAAACTGAACTACAGTGACGTCATAAAGAACTACCCGAGTCTAGACCACGCTATAGCTAAGGAGACACCCACGGACATCGTGGCTTGCACCCATGGCTGGACTTACGACAGCGACGTTTATAAGTCCACTGTTGTTACTGAGGTTTGTTTTTGTTTTTAATCAGCTAATAAGAACCTAGCCTCGTAAGCCCGCCTGTCCCTTTAAAAGGACCAAAATTTATGTAGTTAACTAAGTAGTTTTTAAGGCCAAGATATTCCGTTCCTTCCAAAGTAAAATCCTTACTTGAAGGCTCGGCTTTTATAACTACACTAGAGGACCGCGGCGAACTTTGTACCGTCTTAGAATCTTCCCGACACACACTTGGCCGTTTTTATAGCCTATGTTAATCACTGATCTGATATGGTTTTAAACCATTTTTTGCTCGTAGACTCGACACGGTTTGTCGCCACGACTAAAAACGGGAAAAAATGGACACAGAAAAATTTGGTTGCACAGTTACAGTGCCGTTTTACACAAATTAAGTAACATGTGGACACAACGACAATACAAAGTAACTGAAACTTTTCGGTCGGATTGTGAGTGAACCGTTACCACACCTTAAAAACCAAATCCCACGTAACGGTAACCGTGAGTCATAGCAGTTCCGAAACTGCGACTAGTTTTAAATACTTCGTAATTCTGCGACCGAAAATGGCTAAATCAAATTAAAAAATCTAGGTACTCACGATCTTTTATTATATTTTTTATTTGTGTTAGAAATTACGTAGGTATTTATAAGCGTGTCTCGTAAACATTCACTGTTATAAAATACCTACTTATGTCCCGTGGCGATGAGCAAATAAAGTTTCATGTCTAATAATTAGGTATACCCTACGAATAAACAAGTAGGGTAGGTATGCCTACACCTTAATTAGTAAAGAAACTCTTTTAGAGTTAACCTCGCCTTTGCACATAATGTTTTTGTTCTACGAATTATTTTATTCGTAGGATTTATTGTATTTTTTCATAATTATGTTGTTTTGTGTACAATAAAGAATCTATCTAAGAACTTTAAGGGTGTATTCAGACCGTCAATCTGAACTAATTTCCCTAAAGAAAATGGGTCGAATAACAAAAAATTTTTTGGACCTCCCATACAAAAGTGCGGATCGGCCGATCGATTTTCTATGGGAGGTCCAAAAAGTTTTTCTCGATTTTCGACCCATGTTCCTTAAGGAAAGTTGTTCAGATTCACGGTCTGAATACACCCTTAAAGTTTCGTTACTGATTAAAAAATAGTTGTGTAGTAGGTATATCAAGTAGGTACCTACCATAAATTTATTATATGGTAGATAGCAATAAAATCAAATACTTTTTTTCAGTGGAACCTAGTTTGCGAAAACGACTTTTACCCAACTCTTGGGCTGGTCCTCTTAGCAGTGGGAGGCATCGTGGGAAACTACATATTTGGCTACCTACAGGACACCATCGGAAGAAAACCTTCCTTCTTCATTTACCTCCTGATCGAATGCATCTTTGGTGTTGCCACTGCGTTTGCACAGAACTACACAGTTTGGGCGATCTATAGGATTGGAGTCGGATTCACTGTGCCGGCCATTATGGCAACACCTTATGTTTTGGGTAAGAGGAATTTTCAAGAGGTATTTTTTTAAATGTTTATTGCTTAATAATCAGTAGGTAAGTAGGTACTTGGTCTTGGTATCTACAAGATAACACTTTTACGTGTATCAAACTAGCTATTTAGGTAGGTACAATTTACGTTCTTTGAAACCATAAAACTTAATATTTAATAAATATTCAATGAGCGTTTTTCTTTTCTTTTTTAAATTTAGTTCCTAAAAAACTCGACAGATGTCATGTTTATCGCTCCATAGAGCCGTTCGCGACATCCTGTCAAAATCTTGTCAAGACTGTGCCTAACTTTTTTTTGGAAAGCCAAGGGATCGAGCCCATACAACCATGTCAGGCGTAAAAGTTTCGAATTTTCGATTAAAATGATTAGTAAAGAATTAAATATGCCATCAAAAGATGCGTTGGCATCTTCTTGATCATCTTTTCCCTCTTTATTATTTTAAAGAAACACTTTTTGAAATTTCGACGTTTATTCGCAAAGACCGTAACACCATCTATCGATCCCCTAGAAAACCAAAAGAAAAACGCTCATTATTGAAAAATTTAAACGGAATACCTACCTAAGTCAAACTTAAGTAACTAGGTACCTGCTAGGTACAGTCAAGATCACGTCAAGCTCGACACCTTGGACTTCGTACTGTTCTTATGGCGTTCGTATTAAGAAACAATATCGTACTTCGACTGGCAAGGTTGATGTGCTCTTGACTGTACCTATTATAATAATACCGTTCAGTTGTAGGTACAGAAAGTTGAACACTTCAATCAAATCAAGATTAATTTTCAAGAAAAATTTTGCTTCCGGCGTCTGCACCTAGGAAGAAGTCCCTGGTCTGCACTAGCAGCATGGCAGCGCGATATAGCGCTCTCTTTCTATTTGCGCGCGCGAAGGTCTTTAAAGGCGTGATAAAGCCTTTCATCGCGCATTATTCCGCTACCGCAGATCATCTTAAAAAGTTACCAGATACCTATATCAAACAGAAATCAACCCTAAAAACAAGTTTTATTCCAGCAATCGAGCTAGTCGGTCCCCGGAACCGAACACTCTGCACCATCCTCAGCAACATCGCGTATTCCCTCGGCCTCATCTTCCTCGCTGGAGTCGTCTATCTCATACGTGACTGGAGGCATCTGGCCTTGACTACAACCCTGCCTTTCATCTGCTTCTTTTTGTACCTGTGGGTAATGCCCGAAAGTCCTAGATGGCTGCTCGCTAGAGGGCAATTTGAAAAGGCTGAGGTAATCTTGAAGAATATGGCTAGGTGAGTTTGATTTAATGTTTGTAGTAGATTCTTTAACTATCTTTTTGGTTACTTTCGACTTTTTCTTTTTCGCGGGTGTTTTAGTCGGGTCTCTAGGTTTGTTCGGACCTCGTTTACTTTCTGGAGGTTGCGATTCAATTTCTTCCGCTTCTTTTTTCAATTTAAGTAACGTGTTCCTTGAATATCCGGTAGCTGCCACAGCTCGCAAGAACACTTGTTCCACGGGAAAAAAATAGCACCCATTTCGCTTTTCGCTCTCAAAGTATTTTAACACCTTTAGAGCTAATTTGCGTTCGTTAATGCATAATGCTCGACCCATTATAAAATAATAAGTCTGTTGTTTGTAAAAACTTATTAAAAAACTGCTATATTCACACACACTTCACTGATAATGCATTGATATCTAAATAAAAATATGACTTCAATATTATGTATGCCCTTGATTAATTGCCGCTCTCTTTCGTTCACATAAACGAGTAACTGTTGTCAGACAGAGAGCACCAATTCAATAGGCCCACAGCTATTTTCGCCGAGTGCTACCCGTCTACGATATCTATGGACCTATCATAAAATGAGGTCATTGAGATTGTGGTCTCGCTCGGTATATACAAGGATGAGTGAGCCAGCAACATAATGTTCATGTGTGCGTCGCGGAAAGGAGAGCAGTGTGACCATTCGTGACAGATTTCTGCCATTTTGGCCATCGAATTTTCACATTTGCAGATTATGTTGACGAATTACAAAAGTGGCAGAATTTGGCAGATTTGGGAACATTTACCCTTACTCTTTATAATATACGGAGAAAAAAAATAGGAAATTACTCAAATACTGTAATTTTTTGAGGAAATCATTTTGCAGACTTGGCATTTTTAATTTAGGCCTTTATTAATTGTGAAATCCTAAAATACCTACTGTAATGAAGCCATCACTGAACGGTAAAAGGACTCATAAAAATATGTAGCTAATCTGTTGTGGACGCATAAAAAGTTTTAACAAAAGCAAAGTTATACGTTACAAATTCTTGAAAATAATTGTTAGGACGCACTAAAATATATGTGGCTATTTAGTGTTTGGTAGATGTTTAGCTACGTGTGGCAAATTCTTTATTTTCCTTATGGACACACTGGCGGATTCCGCGCAGGTGCTGAGCTGATATTTGGTCCGCCATGCATATCGTCCATAATTTGACAACGAACTATGAAAGAATAGGTACCGGTAGTACTACATAATTACAGTTTAAGTCCCAGAACAATTTGAAGCTAGTACCTACTAAGGTACGAACACTTGTCACCCTTTACAAGCCAAAGGACATGGAACGAAGACGGTAGCAACGGATAACAATCATAACATAAAATCTTTGTTTTTGTTGACATTATTTGTGCAAGATGGTCACATATTGTGCGGTAAACGGCTGTTCAAGCAAATCAAAAGGAAATATTCTAAGGAAATTTTACAGATTCCCAAAGGACGAATCAAGGTTAGTAGTTTTTCACTTTTTTAAATTTTATAAATGTTTTCAAATACTTAAATGTTTATCCAAAAATGTTACGAGATCCAAGAATACTGGGTAAGTAGGTAGTAAGTAACTTTTGTTACTTACATGAAATAAATAACATGGAAAACAACGACAAACAACAAAAAAAAGGGTCCCATTTCTTTCCAGACGTGTGCGTGAGTGATATACAGGGTGTTTCATAAGTAACAATAAATTTTTGAAACTCATAAGAGGGTTGTTTAGACCGTCAAACTGAACAACTTTCTCTATGGGACCAACATCGAAATAGCGAAAAAAATAATTTTAAATCCCATACATATTTTAGCACTAGTCGATTTGTAGAGTATAGAACATTTTTTTTTTTTAGCGATTTCGATATTGGTCCCATAGTGAAAGTTGTTCAGTTTGATGGTCTACACCACCCCCTTAAATGTTTATTTGTAGTTTTGTAACACCTTGTATTTATGTAGGTACACAAGATTAGCCTTTCAATGTGTGAGTGTAATGTTACCAGCGAGCGAACGACTTTTTCCCCATTAAATAGGAGGGATATTATTATTGTTTTTCTAGCCGAATCTATTTAGCCAATACATACAAACGTACGCACCGTGCTTGCGAGCACGCGTAGACAGACAAAATATGAAAATAATCGAATGAGGGATTTTCAGAAAGCCACTAGCCATTAAAAAAGAAAAACTAGTTCCTACTGGCTCGACAGATGGCGATGACGAGACAGAGGGGCGAGCGACCTTGCAGATAATAAAATACAAATAAAATAGTAATAATTTGTGTTTTAAAGTAAGCTGCACAATATGAACTTAAACAGGGTCTAACTTAATATGCTGACACTTTTTTAAGGGGATGATCAGACCATCAAACTGAACAACTTTCTCTATGGTACTTACCAACGTCGAAATCGCGAAAAAAAAAATCAATTCCTCCATCCAAAACTGCAAACCCATAAGATCAATCGTTCAGATTTTCATGTTTTAACACCATTTACAGGTTTTTACTGAATTTCGGGGGTGTACCACCGGCCACCGCTAACACTAGTCAAAGAGCGTTTTTCTTTTCTTTTTTAAATTGTGTTCCTAAAAAACTCCAGCATAGCTAGCATGCCGCAGTGATACAGCTCTATCACACCTTCGCTCTCTTTCTATAGTGTGCGTCAGAACCGCGGGTGTAATCCACCTATTGCGAAGTAATCTATATAAATAAAAGGTACCTGCTGTGTACCTCTGTGTACCTTTCTTAAAATTCTGTGTACCTAACCATGAAAGAAGCTATGCATAAAATAAGGTACACCCGCCACCCTGACGTCAGGATGGCGGTTGTACCGATAAACGATAAACAAACTTCAATAAACTATTTACTACCATTTGGTACCTATTGTGTACCTGTAGAAAAATGCATCTGTCAGAAAAAATTTTTGACCTATCCGAGTAAATTAATAAAAAAAAAATCTGATACTTTAATAAGGCTTAAATACTACTTATAACGTTCTTTCGTGTTTCAAACGAAAATTAATCATATTATAACATACATTCATAACATAATAATAAACCCAAAATAAAACAATACTTATAAATCAACAAAAAATAAGGTTTGATTGAAAATAAAAAAAAACTTCTTTAACTCATAATATTTCATTTCTGACCATATACAATACAACGCAATTAGCGATCATTTGTCGGGCTTCGTGTTATAGTACTGTAGCCACGGGACATTTTAATTTCCAAAATATTACCGATTGCCGTTTAGATATTATTGTATGGTGCAAAATTACTAAACTGTCATGTTTTTCAACTTCAATACCCATACGTAAAAGTAAGACTGTCTAAAGTTGCCATACAAAGCTATAAGACCAGATGAAAAAGTCAACTTTGATCGGTCTTATAGCTTTGTATGGCATTTTTAGATTGTCTTACTATTACGTATGGGTATTGAACTAAGGTGAAGAACATGACAGCATAGAAAAATAATGGTAACCTCGAAATTTAAAAATTTCTTATAATTTTTTTTTGTTACGGCAACGTTTATATTAGTAATTTTGCACCATACAATAATATCTAAACGGCAATCGGTAATCCTTTTGGTAATTAAAATGTCCCGTGGCTATAGTACGAGTACTACACGAAGCCCGACAAATGATCGCTCATTGCGTTGTATTGTATATGGTCAGAAATGAAATGTTGTGTTATGAGTTAAAGAAGTTTTTTTTTATTTTCAATCAATCCTTATTTTTTGTTTATTTTTAATTAAGTATTGTTTTATTTTGAGTTTATTATCGTGTTATGAATGTACCATATGTTATAATATGATGAATTTTCGTTTGAAACACGAAAGAACGTTATAAGTAGTCATTTAAGCCTTGTTAAAGTATCAGATTTTTTTTTTTATTAATATACTCGGTTAGGTTAACAATTTTTTCTAACAGATGGATTTTTCTACAGGTACACAATAGGTACCAAATGGTAGTAAATAGTTTGTTGAAGTTTGTTTATCGTTTATCGGTACACCCGCCATCCTGACGTCAGGGTGGCGGGTGTACCTTATTTTATGCATAGCTTCTTTCATGGTTAGGTACACAGAATTTTAAGAAAGGTACACAGAGGTACACAGCAGGTACCTTTTATTTATAAAGATTACTTCGCAATAGGTGGAGTACACCCGCGGTTCTGACGCACACCTTTCTATATGCGTGCGAACGAACGAGATAAAAGACGTGATACAGCCGTATCACGTGCTGCATGCTACGAGTGCTGATGGCATGTTTATCGCTCCATAGAGGCGTTCGCGAGATCCTGTCAAAGTCATGTCAAGACTGTGACTGCCTTTTTTTTCAAAGGCCAAGGGATTGAGCCCATACAACCATGCCAAACGTAATCAGTTTCATATTTGCGATTTAATGTTTCATAAATAATGGAATATAGAATACAAAAATGCTTTGACATCTTTTTGATAATTTCCACTTTTTTAGTGTAAAGAAACACTTTTTGAAATTTAAACGTTTATTCGCACAGACCGTAGCGCCATCTATCGATCCCCTAGAAAACCAAAAGAAAAACGCTCATTGTGCCGCGCCACAGAACAGCCGTCTCGCTCACAGCATTGCTTGACGCGGGCTTTTGAAAGAATATCCAATTGGGTCTTTTTCGCGCGGTATAAATATAAAATATCTGTCCTACTTGTTTCACAACTTGTTTATCTTTTTTGGTAGGTATGATATCATTAATAGACATTTTTTTTGTTTGTTTTAGATGTCGACTATGGATCCGTTTGACTGGTCGCACTGACCTGGAGGGCAAGAACATAACATCTCTTCACAACAGGTATCGCGTCTGTGATCTCCATTTTGTTCCTTCGGATCTATTTACTAGATATCTAAAACATAACGCAGTACCGTCTTTAGAACTACCAAACTCACAGCCAGACGTTAATAGTGAATTGTCAAAATACACACAAACCGACGACAATATAGAATTCAAATGTCGTACTTGTGATGTTAACATAAATACTCCTTCAACTTCAAACACAAATGTGTTTGGCACAAAAACTGGTAAATCCCCCAGAAAAATAAAATTACGCGAACAACTTACTAAAGAATGTAAGCGAAAAAAAAAAGAAAACCCGTTACAACAATTTGAAGACGACGAACATGAACCAATAAAAATAAAAACAGAAATAGAAGACCAGTTACAATTTGAAGAAGACGAATATGAAGAAGTAAAAATAGAAGAACAGTTACCTAAACGTGAAGACGATGAAAATGACCCAATAAAAATTAAACTAGAAAAAGAAGATCAGTTACAATTTGAAGAAGAAGAACATGAAGAAATAAAATTAAAAGAACAGTTCTTACAAAACAAAATAAAAATAGAAATAGAAGACCCATTACAAAAGTTTGAAGACGACAAACATGAACTAATAAAAATAAAAATAGAAAACCAGTTACAATTTTGAAGACGACTAAACTGAACTTTCATCCATTGTTCAAAATTTAAAGTTGACTAGGCAACCGGTGTGATTGTGAATACAAAACGTTTGCTGCACGCAAATTCAAAAGTATTTTTTGTGAATATACTTAGTCATTTTTAGTTTTATTTTAATGTATTGTTTTATTTACCTACCCCTTGCCAAAATGAATTGGATATTGTTGTTATTGGACAATCAAACAAAATTTAACTCAAACACTACATTGCCCAAATACGAATGTGTTCAGAAACTTACCTGCGACAGGACATACCTAACCCACCTTCAATAATAGGTTCATGTAAATTCTCTAAGTACTTATAAACAAATTCCAGAATTGGGCCTACAAAATCTAATCATTTTCTACAAAATGGGTATGGAATCCTTTTTCAACAGCAAAAATGGCCCCTCAATCCATAATTTTACTCTCCACGCCTCATTTAATTAAATAGAACGTAATTTGTTTCAACAGAATTAACGGAAAATCTCTACCAGCGAACTACATGGTTCACCTCCGTCGAAAATATGAATCCGACAAACTGAAACAAGATTTAGAACGAGAAAAATCTCGTAAATACGGCATTTTAGACCTCTTTAGAACTCCTAATTTGAGGAAGAAGACCATCATTATCACCTTTATCTGGTTTACAAATACCAGTGTGTATGTTGGACTATCTTACTATGCCCCGGTGCTCGGTGGCGATGAGTTTTTAAACTTCTTTTTGGCTGGGATAGTTGAACTGCCGACTTATTTGTTTCTGTGGCCGTCGATGGAGAGGTTGGGGCGACGGTGGACATTGTGTATGAGCATGGTGGTTGGAGGCGTGGCGTGCTTGACCACGTTTTTGGTGCAACATGGTAAGTGTCAAGGCTTTATTCTCTAATTCACTTGTGTGACCCTTCCCTTAGGGGTTAAAATAGGGGTGTTTGTTATAGCATGCTCTAGCCCACTTATAGCAAGGCCGCCCCTTAAAAGGTGGTAAAGCCTTAACCAGGGTAGCAATACCGGTGAAGCCGAAGACAGTACCATGCTATTAAGGGCCGCTGAAGGCCGAGCTAGGCTAGCAAAAGAGCCGAAGCCGATATAGGGGTGGGTAAGGGTGTTATCATAGCGCGTCCGTCCGTTAATTAGAGGAACTCTGCACGACGACATTCAAAAGATACGCAATCGACCCAAGCCGCCTAATCTATACCCCATGCCCTACCTACCCATTTTCATGGAATACGTAACAGTTTTCAAGTTTTGCCCTCATTCATCAACACCCTTTTTCCGGACCCACATTATCCTAAACTTTTTTCAGAAACCTACGTAACCCTGGCCCTATACTGCGTGGGCAAGATGGGCATATCATCATCCTTCGTAGTTCTACCGCTGATGGCCTCGGAGCTGTACCCCACGGTGGTGCGAGGTCTCGGAATGAGTCTCAGCTCGGTCCTCGGTATGCTGGGACCCATCTTTATACCTCTCGTTAATTATTTGGTAGGTTTGGCCCTTACAAAGTACGTGTGGTATTACTTTGGTTGACCGAATCAAGAACAGCATAGGTAGCATGCTACACGTGATACGGCTATATCACGTCTTTCATCTCGTTCGTTCACGTGCAAATAAAAAGAGAGCGAAAGTGTGTGATAGCGCTTTATCACGGTGTCATGCTGCCTATGCAGGTGTGATAAGGGATGGTGTAAGTGAAGGATGATGTAGTAACTAGAATTGAGAGGGATATGCTTAGATGGTTCGGTCACTTAGAGAGAATGAATAAAAGACTTGCTTACGAATGAAATATAACAAGCGAAGGTGAGCGGAGTTGAAGGTGGTAATTTAATAACAAATCAGCTGTTCCTCGTGTTGTTAAACCTAAGATTATGATTCTAAATTGTGTTCAACTTATTACAATAACTCGCCTCCACTTATCTTCACTGGGATCGCATGGTGGAGTATTATGACGGCCCAGTCTCTCTCTTCTCACCCTTGGTAAGCAAGAGGAGGCTTTTGCCCTGCAATTGGATCCTACATCCTACAGGCTACGACTTATCTGTTACAAAATGCAAGCAAAATATACACGGTTCTAATAATATTAACTATAAGTACCGAAGCATAACAAAATAATGTAGGATTTCAAAATAGAATTTCTAGGAAATCCTACGTCTTTTCTCCTAGAACATAATTTCTGATCTTGTTCATTTGTCTCGAAGGACCATAAATCAACAATTCCTATTTCCAGGGCTCCGACATAATGGTTCTTCCACTAATCATCATGGGTGCTTTACTGGTAGCTGGTGGCATAGCCAGTCTACTACTCCCTGAAACCTTGAACCAGCATCTACCTCAGACCTTAGAAGATGGAGAAAAAATGGGACTAGATACGGACTTCTGTTGCATTCCACCCGTAAAGGAAACCAAGCCGGAAAGGGATGTGAACCTTGAAAACCTGAACTGCACTTGCAACGCTTTGTGTTCTTGCCAAATGGTTAACGTAACTTTGGAAAAAGTTATCGCTGTTGTAGAAAAAGATAGCGAAAAAGTTGAGTTTGTTATTACGAATAAATGATATATAAGTAATGTACCTATTTTGAAGTCGTTGTTATTGGAATAGGAATTATTAAACATTGTTATTACTTAATTAAATCCTTTTCCATTTACCTATCCCTATTAAAAAACTAACAATTTAGTAGAGAAGAGACATTCCGGAAAGAGAGTCGGGTACAATTTGTTTTGTCTGTTTATTCCCTTGATTTATTTTAGTTTAATCAAAGGTTTATTCAAGTAGATTACCTGAGTCCATAACTGTTTTACGAAGTTCCCTTCATCGAGTCGCTCGGCCTGCGGCCTTGTTTGGCAGGCAGATTGACCCCGGAGACCAGCACTCGTAGTATGCTACACGTGATACGGCTGTATCACGTCTTTTATCTCGTTCGTTTGCACGCAACTAGAAAGAGAGCTAAGGTGTGATAGCGCTGTATCACTGCGGCATGCTAGCTATGCAGGTCCACGTTCCAGCGCCCGCGGCATGATCACGCGATAAAGCGCTATCGCGCCCTAGCTCCCTTTCTTTTTGCGCGTGAACGAACGAGTTAGCAGGCGCGATAAAACGTTTATCGATGTACCATGCCGCGGACGCAGGGGGGCCGCTTCGGAGCTTCGCTCCTACGCGTACTACCTATTACTCAAACATTATTGAAACAATTTTAATGCAGTTTTACTGATGAAAGTCTACGGTCAAACAGTCTGGTTTCGGTTCTTTAAAAACTTGGATAGTAGGTCTAGGTACTTACCACGTTTAATCTCACTATTCACTACGATTGCTCCTTGGAATGGAAGTGATAATCAATCAAGCCATCTGAGATTTTTATCATCTACTAAGTTCCTTATGAAGTAAGTAACACAATAAAGTAGGTATTGAGTATTGACCAAATTAAAACGTAGTGATTCCATTCTCTAGCATGCCGCAGTGATCCATACAGCGCTATCACCAAGCTATCACACCTTAGCTCTCTTTCGACAACGAACGAGATAAAAGACGTGATACAGCCGTATCACGTGCAGCATACTACGAGGGCTGGAGTGAGATTTTTGAATCTCATTCGGTGAGCTTAGCAGTTTAAAATGTCAAAATTACTATAGAGATACGCATCTTTCTGCTGCTATTTTGACTTTAAAAAATCGCTCTCCTTGAGTATGATTTTTGAAAGGCTAATCAGCAGTAGAAAGATGCGTATCTCCGTAGTAATTTTGACATTTTCAACTGCTGAGCTCACCGAATGAGATTCAAAAATCGCACTCCAGCATAGCTAGCATGCCGCAGTGATACAGCGCTATCACACCTTAGCTCTCTTTCTATTTGCGTGCAAACGAACGAGATAAAAGACGTGATACAGCCGTATCACGTGTAGCATACTACGAGTGCTGAACCAACCTAACTACCTATACTTAATAAAGTAGTTTCTAGTGGTCAAAATATTGAGAATTTTTGCGCAGCGTGACGTAATCACATTTTGGTAGATTTTTAATTTCAGATATTTTTTTATTTCGACATATTCGTTTATAAGTAATATAGAGCTATGGCATTAAAATGCGGAAAATTGGTAAAATCATCTTTTATTTTATAAATCCCCCCACAAAATAGTATACAAACCTTCGATTCTTCTGCATAGCTAGCATGCCGCAGTGATACAGCGCTATCACACCTTAGCTCTCTTTCTATTTGCGTGAGAACGAACGAGATAAAAGACGTGATACAGCCGTATCACGTGTTCCAAATTTAATTCAAACATCGAAAGCAAACCAGCCAAAGAAGAAAGAAGTAAGATATACGACCTCCTACAGTAGGTACCTAGCTTAGATGTACCTAGGTATTCAAGTTTTTTAAATTCCAATGTAAATTTGGAATCTGTGAGGTTGGTTTTACCTAAAAAAGTACTTACTTACGAATAAAAGCTTTATAGTTAGTCGAGACAATATAAAATTCAGTCAAAACTTTGAGGGCTTATTTCTCGAAAAAGTGAAATTGGTCGTTACTGCGTTTAAGATTTGGAGGGCAGTTTACTTCAAAGTATGTATAGCTTAAGTAGCCCATTCACAGTAGTCCTACATGTAGGACTACAACACCATTCACTATCCTGCAAGTAGGACTACTCATACATTTTGCTCAAGGTCATCGGACGCCTTGTAGGACTACAACACCATTCACTGTCCAATATTGCTGTAGGACTGCTAGGACTGCAAGACGGACTACTGTGAATGGGCTCCTTTAGCCAAAAAGTCATGAACGTGGTGACAGGTGGAACTAAAATTTGAGTATGGTGGTGTTGCCAGGTTATGCGTGATTTTGACGTCCTTGCGTGGAGGCAGCGCCCTCATTTAATTTCTACTCTTTTTGGCCAAGCTATAAGTGCCCTAGATTTGACAGATAATGGCGCTAGTTTGTATGGACCAAGTGCAACAGTAGTGTGCTTCAACTTTTGGCTTCAACTTACCGCGCTTTAGCTATCCATTAATTTTATTTTGATCTAAGCTTATATTACTCTTTGCTGTAGAGTTTGCTCTATAATCATATTGACGCTAGTATGTATTACCGTTTTTACGATAGAGCGAGAAGAGAAAACGTTGATAAAAACTAGTTTCTTGTATGTACGGCTTGTAACGCACATTCTGTGAAAATTTCAACTGTCTAGCTATTACGGTTTAAAAGTTAAAGGCCTAAATCGTAGAAAGAGAAGGAACTAGAACGAAGCACATGTCTTGTCATATCACTCAGTAAGAGATGCACATAGCAAATTCGCTCTAGTTAAAAAAGGAGATCGCTACTTATTGCTGTCCTTATCGACGTAGCCACTTTTTTGTTCTACGACGGCTGTCTGACTCCGGAGTCAGACATCTATTTTCATACAAATTGTATAGGATTTTATGACTATCGCTGTCTCATACGCGGTTACACTGATGTTCCGTCTATCAGCGTAAGCGAAATACTTGGCCTATGGCCTAAATACTCAATCTACGGGTAGGACAGACGGACGGATGGACAGAATAGGGTCCCATTTTCACCCTTTGGCTACTACAAGAACATTATGGGCTACTAAGAAAGAACGTGAATGTATGACTGAATAGAATATCTCTTTGCTCCTTGCGCCTTAAAAAAAATGTTTGTGTCTATGAAAATATCACGCTGTCACTCTTAGCTGTCATTGTCAGAATCATATGTGCGGTTTTATATTTCGGATTATGAAATAATTTTGCAACAAATAACCTACTGAAACTGCAAACAATAATGGCTTTATCGTTTTTGCGAAGTAAAGTAATAGCGCGAAATGTGAAACGACAGTTCTATCAGAACAAACGGAACGCTGGTTATGTTGTCCTGTAAGTACTTGCTTTTCTATTGATTTTCTCTAGAATGTTTCGATAAACCTTTTTAAAACGTAATAAGCTCGCACTGATTTCACCTCTATCTCTCCTTTATAACTTTTAAATAGCTACAACTGAAATAAACTGATTTCATAGTTTTGTGACAAAGTTGAATAAAACAGTTATTTTTATCTTAACACCGGTTACTTCTTCTTCTAGAGTCTATAGCACGTCATTCAATTTTTTTCCAAACCAGGAGTGCTATTTCTGAATATCACACATCGTTATTTGTACCTATACGATAAACTGAGGTTACTATAGCCCTAGGGGGTAACAATGGCCCAAAACGGTAAAACGCCCACGAAATTTTCATTTTCATGCGCAGCAGCCACCAAACCAACTTTACCGATCGAGCACCATAGCCATTTGTCGCTATGGTGTAACTCGAACTATGGCAATACTTACTGCTAACATGTGACAGCGGGATGTTAAAACTTTTTCCCATTTTGGGCCAATGTTAGGGCTCTTGCAGATGAGCGACACTTTGCGGTCGCTGTGGGTCGCTAGGGTCGCGCTCCATAGACTTCACGGTCGCGCAACGTCGCGCAACACTCTTTGACCGCAAAGTGTGGCTCGTCTATAAGAGCGCCTACCCCCTAGCCCCAGGGATATTGTAACCTCAGTTTACTGTATGAATAATACATAAATTATATCGAGTTAGAGCGTTTTTGCACTGCATCCGATCCAAACCAGTGAAAATAATGTTGTATGTAAAATAGCCGGATCTACTACCATAAAAATAGTTCTACAACTACTCTGGACCGTATTTTCATGGGTTCAGATCGAACTTAGTGTGGAACCGCTCTTAGGCATATTATACCGCACCATTAGCCGTATACTGTACCATTACCTATTGCTCAGAGTATTTTTAATATTCCAGAATACCAGAAATAGGCGAAGATGCCGACCAGAACTCTCTGCTTGCAGAAAATGGACTACCAGAGTTCAGCGACATAACTATTGAGAAATGCATCGCTGCAATCAGCAAGCAAAGTTTGGAGTACGAGAATGGAGTGAGACAAATAGAACAAACCGCACCGAAGTGCAAAAATGCTTTCTCAGAAGTATTTCAACCTTTAGAAAAGATGGACAGTCAATTAGAGTTAACATGGGGCATGGCAAAAACGTTATACCTAGGTAATAGTTCGCTCATGCCAACAAAGTCGTACATACAAATCCATGAGCGTGCTCACAAGGCCCGCTCATCGAAATTCAACAGCATCCCAATCTTCCAAGCAGCTGTCGACGAAAAGAATCGCCTCAAAAAGCTTACAGACGAAGAGCAAAGACTTTTAGACAAATACATTCTGGAGGGAAAACTAAACGGGCTGGATATCAAAGGTATTAACAGAGAAAAGTTAAACAACACGCTTGCCATGTTACAGAAGGAACGACAAGTGTTCCGTGAGAAGGTCAACGTTGCCACCAAAATTTTCAATTCCACTATAGATAACACTCAATTAATGAGGGAGTTTCCTGAAAGTCTGGCTAAAGCAATGTCTGTAAATAATGATCCTAAAAAAGGCCCTTGGAAGGTTACATTACAGCCTCACATATACGAACCATTCATGCAGTACTGCCCTGATCGAGAGCTACGTTGGAATGCGTGGCAGGCCCAGATGGAGAGATGTTCAGGCTACGGCAACAAAGATTTAGAAACCAGTACGCATCTGGAAAAAATTCGGAACCTAAGACAAGAGCAGGCTGTGACTTTAGGCTTTGACAATTTTGTAGATATGAGCATGGAGACAAAAATGGCTGGGTCTATGGAGAATGTTGATAATATCCTGGACAGTTTGCTGGAGTTCGCACGACCAATGCAAGATGTTGAACTTGAGGTGTTGCAAGACTTTGCTCAGGAGAGAGGCTTTGATACAAAGCTTGAGCATTGGGATATACCATACTGGCAGAGAAAGCAAAAGTGGTCACTCTACAACTTCGATGAAAACAAAATACGTGAATACTTCCCACTTCCAAGAGTGATCAACAGTCTCTTCAACTTATGTTCACAGCTGTTCAAAATACAGATTGTCGAAAGAAACGGTGTTCATACTTGGCACAAGGATGTGAAATTCTATGATGTATATGATGAAACAAGCAACAATCCTATTGCCGGATTCTACTTAGATCCCTATGCGCGACAGGATGAGAAAATCCGCGTTTACGACGACGCCGGATGGCATATATCTATCCGAAACAAATGCAATGTGACATCAACCCAGCCTCTTTCGGCTTTAATCTTCAATTTCCAACCGCCAGTAGACGGAAGTCAGTCATTGCTGTCTTTCAATGAAGTTGGAAACCTGTTCAAAAGGTTTGGTCACTCGTTGCGCCATTTGCTAACAAAAGCTAATTATTCTGAAGTGGCTGGTCTGTCGAACGTAGAATGGGATGCAGCTGAAGTGTGCGGGCAGGTCATGGTACACTGGCTTTACGATCCTCACACAATACAGGCAATCAGTGGACATTACAGAACTGACGAACCGCTACCCGAAGAAGTTATGAACAACCTGCAAAATGTACGAAGACACATGTCTGGCTTCAACTTATGTAAGGAACTGTATTTATCACAACTTGACTTTTTATTGCACTCGAAAAAAACGTTCTGGAGGGACATTGTCAGAGAGATTTGGCCTCAGTATCATACGCTGCCTTTCGACAAGTTTGATTCCCACCCTCTGTCGTTCACTAAAATCTTTTCTGAGGAGTGGGGCGCGGCGTACTACTGTCATTTGTGGTCAAAAATGATTGCTGCGGATATTTACAGTGCATTCGAAGAGGCGAGGCAAGGAGATAAGGATGTTCTTGTGGTTGGTAAGCGCTATAGAGATACGTTCCTGGCACACGGAGGTGGCTGCCACCCGAGCGAGATATTCAGAAGGTTCCGCGGAAGAGACCCGTCGCCGCAAGCTCTTATAAACAACCTGGGGCTTTCCAAGATTGTGGAAGAATGAAGTCATTTATTTAATTAGAAATGTACTATATTCCTATTATTATACATATTTCTGTTTAGATGATGTTTGTGTTATGTATGGAAGTTTGGGATATGAGACCATCTAATATAGAAATATAAGAAAACCACAATTGAAGCTATAGCTATCCTTTAATAAATTAATTGTTATGCTTGACAAGATTCTAGATTTAATATTTTACTAGATTGGTTATCAAAATTAGTTTCGTTCACAACCAAGGCTGATAATTTTTTTGTAACTTATTACATTATGCTCATTCTGTTCCACATTGCCAATCTAAAATATCATAAATACTATGAATAATTACTACATAGTACAGCTTGACAAATTCGAGTTTGGAAAAATAGAGGGCTCCACTTTCTTTGCAATAACGTCAAAATCTGGCAGAAACTGGCAAGACTATCATACTAAACTATTAGTTACCACGTCAAACTTTTTCTTTTGCTATGCTTTACCTACCTATAATAGGAATCTTATAATAGTAAATGACTGGTAAATAAATCTAATCAGAATCAGGATTCTGTTCCCAAGCCCTCTCCATGTCATAGACATCTTTCTTGATCTTGTCATCGTCCGGCAGCAGCTTGGCAGCCGCCTTCATCTCGCCGATGGCCTTGTTCAAGTAGCCGAGGCGCGCCAGGGCGGCGGCGCGGCGGGCTATGCACTTTGCGCGACTTCGCCGGTTACCTTCGCAGGCCGGTTGCATTAGATCCAGAGCCGACGAGCAGTCGTTCAACTGGAGAAAGACAATCATAAACTCACCACCGTAATCCGTTTCGGTGTGGTGAGAATCTTCGCTACTAGTTACAACCACCAACCGTCCTAACTGAGGACCTTTAGCATATTTAGGGCCTGTTTTACTACTTCTGAATTAGGTTATCAGCTTATCAGATAGATCATTTGACATCTACAGGGTGTACCCACTGCGCTCAAACGGTGAAGGAAAACATCGTGAGGAAACCTGCATACGCTGAAGAAGAAATTCCGATGCGTATGTGAAGACTACCAATTGGGCATTGGGCACGCGTGGTGGACTAATACACCCGCGCCAATACACCCTCCATGATGGTAGGCCTGTGCCCGGCAGTGGGACGTTTAATATAGGCTGTGATGATGATGGATAATACAGGGTGTAAGGGACAGCACTCCGCAGACTGAAACGGTGAACTCAGGACCATAAAACTGAACAACTTTCACTATGGAGCCTACCTGTGGAAACGAAAAAAAAAACAGCTGTTTCCTACAAAACTGCTGTACCTACCGACCCGACTCAAATGAAAAAGCAGATTTTTTTCGCATTTCCTCCATTGTGAAAGTTGTTCAGTTTGATGGTCTGACTTCACCGTTTCAGTTTGCGCAGGGCTGTCCCTTACACCTTGAATTTCATACAAAATGTGTCAAACGAGGCCTTAAAGTAGGTAGCTAGCGCTTCGCCTACATTACCCCTGGCCCTGCACAAGAAACCATATCCCCTAGTCGCCTCAGACAACACCCATGGGAAGAAATGTGGTTCATTCTAAGCCGAAACTGCATGGCTAAATGCATTGTTTCATCTAAACAAACACCCCTAGCAACAATCGAAGAACGGTCTCACGATGCGCGACTAGTAGGTACTAATCACTAAGTCTGTGGTACTAATACAGAAACAAGATCTCCTCTAAAGTCTCCCCGCCCCAGAAGTTGTGTGGTGAGATGCGGTGTTTGAAGTTAGAGAGGACTAGGCAGTGACCATTCTGTGTGTAGAACTATAAACTATTCTATGTCTAAACAAATCCACTTACACATTTATTAAAATTGCCCAGAGCGAAGTGAGTGGCAGCCCTATTAGAGTAGAGCGTGGGTAGTTTATCAGACAGCGTGATGCCGTGAGAGTAGGCACTGATAGCGCCCAGGTAGTTCCCTGAACGAAAGAACTCGTCACCCTTCACCTTGCACCACTGCGGGTCTTGCTCCTCCGGCCGAAGGTCTTCCGACACGAATCCTGGAGATAACATTGCCATGAGGTGGAATGGAATGGACAATATTTAATTTGGGATTCGATTAACTGTTAACTGTCAACGGTTTGGGGTTTTTAGGGATACTTAATTCGGTATGTCAAGTTTTTTTTTGGAGTGATGAATCGAAAACCATTTCGAGATAATTGTCTCAATAATCATATTTTCTATGTCAGAGATTTTAAAATGAAAGGATTACAGATATTTTTAATAAAATAACGTCGTTTTTCGGTCCGTGCAGTGACGTCACTGGCATACCTGTGAACTCCTTGGTAAACATAAAATCAACTTAAAATAACCGGCCATTAAGAAAAAAAAATACTTTCACAATGTCCGAATTTGACATTTGATATTGCCGTATCTTTTTCCAGCAACTTTTCCAGCATAGAGTTAGAAAGAGGAGGCAGGTTTTAATTTTTTTAAAAACAGCTGTACGTAGTTTTTCTCCATGGAGTTCGAATTATTTTCTCTCCACCATTTTTGCACTTAGAGATTACAGATCAAAATAATTTAAAAATTAAATTTATATTGATAAACTCGATGAATCGCAATAAGAATGAAATAGGTATCTTAAAATTATGTCTTCTGTCCGTAAAAAATATAAAAATGAAGACCAAAAAAAACGTGACATACCGAATTGGTCTACAAAATAAACAAATTATTCGCTGTTAGTGATAAGAGCTCAATTTTTACCCACCTCATATAATTATTGTTTTCGTGGTTTTATAATTTTTATGTTTGTGCAAATACCTAAAGAATATTTATGTTACCTATGTTATGTTATGATATTCAGTATGAAGGAAATTTGTAGCAAAGCATAGAATATGCTCACGACTATGTTCCCCGAAGGGGTGCAATCAGAAGAATTCTTAAAACTCTGATAACATCCACGTATGAATGACCGCTACTTATAATTGTACGGCTGATAGAAATCGCACTTCCCGAATACCTTCTTTAATTACTCGTTAGGTTAATTAGTGTTTAATGAAGGGGACGGCGCGTACGCAGTCCCCACTACCAAAAATAACGCACCCGAGTTATCCACATTAGGGATAATCGCAGAGGTCAGCCCAGCCGCAGTGCAATGGAAGGGCCTCGCTCTGGGGGAACCGCCTTCTTGATCACGGTGTCCCCTGTGCCAGGTAAGTATGAGTTGCTAGCGGCGAGCCGGGGTGGTCATTGCGGCGGGGCGAATCTTAACAGCGCGATGTAGAAAATGTTGCAAAGTAATGCAGCGCCATCTGTACTTAATTGGGTGGAACCAACTAACGCTCTCCCTCGAAAAGTTAAGAAGAAAACGCGGCGTGAAACGCATAGCGCCATCTATACATAATTGATAGGAACTAGCTAACGCTCTTAAAATTCACTAAGCTACCGTTAGTCAACCAACTACGTGTGGAGCAAAGAGTAGGTACATTATTCAAACTGAGAGTGTGGAACATGAACACCGGTAGGGGTCCACCCAGTTAATTATTTCTCGTATTGCAAATACAATACAAAAACAAAAAGAAATAATTTAGGTACACTAAACACGGTGTTGTGGTTAATAACTATTTCTTGTATACGATTTTAGAGTATTAATTAGAACATATTGAACATAATAATAATAATTATGTATAATAATATAATTAATTAGATATAGGTTTCCTTTTGTTTTAATTAACGTATCTCTATACTTTACCAATTTAGTTAAAGTTTTTCAGAGTCAGTATTAATAATGTATTAAATTAAGTGAACCATTATTGGAAATTGGAACATAGAATTAAGTTGTAGTGATACTTACTAACTACCTTTTTAGTTACTTCTGTCTATTTCACATTTAACAAAATAAATACGGCTAGAAGTATAATTTAAGTAGAAAGTATGTATATTAATAAGAGGTAGTAACTAGGTATCATTTAAAATAACGTTACTTAGTTAAGTATAATGCATTATTATAATGAAAGAGGAGAACGTTAGTTAGTTCCAATCAATTAAGTGCAGATGGCGCTGCTCTACTTTCCAACATTTTCTACATC
Organism: Agonopterix heracliana; assembly: GCA_963693445.1. Classification (NCBI taxonomy): domain Eukaryota; kingdom Metazoa; phylum Arthropoda; class Insecta; order Lepidoptera; family Depressariidae; genus Agonopterix; species Agonopterix heracliana. The sequence continues at coordinate 16,993,789 of OY856319.1, forward strand.
GCGCTGTTAAGATTCGCCTCGTCGGAATGAGGCTCCCAGCTCGCCGCAAGCAACTCATACTTACCTGGCACAGGGGACACCGTGATCAAGAAGGCGGTTCCCCCAGAGCGAGGCCCTTCCATTGCACTGCGGCTGGGCTGACCTCTGCGATTATCCCTAATGTGGATAACTCGGGTGCGTTATTTTTGGTAGTGGGGACTGCGTACGCGCCGTCCCCTTCACTAAACACTATCATAAAATAAATCTAGAGTCAAGCTAGCTAGGAAAAACTTCATATAATCTTGAAAGGCTACTTGACTACTTCAGTACTTCTGCATTATTGAGTACTAACATTGTTATTGAACTATTGAAGTCAAGCTGATTGAAAACTTACTTCCAGTCAACTTTTACTCTTTTCAGTCAAGTCAAGATTAAAGCTAAATAAAGCAATGTAGCTCGAACCGCATCCAATAATGTACCTAAGTATAATACCGACCTAATTATAGTCTGTGCCTGTGCCTGTGTGTAAGCTGTTATTTTTATTTTAGGACAAATAGAATAATACATTTTCTGCTTACGGAGATGGTACGACTGAAGACTTCAGTCAGTCAACATCGAACGTAAATGACGAAAAGATACTTTCAAAATTAACTGATCCTACAAAATAATAACAAATAATCTGTTTTTTTTTTTTAGTTAAGTTAAAGATAATTTAACGCCCTTTCACATAACATCTGAATGTAATTATTAATTTCGCTAAAGTCCATTTGACTTTTGCTATGGACTGTACTCATGCAACACGAAGATAATTCTTACCAATGGCTCTTCTTGCTAGCGTGATATTCTTCAACCAGGCCTCTTCATCCCCAGCAGTGGACTCCCTGCTAGGCGTGGGGAACGTCCGCGGTGTATGACTGATCTCCAACTCTGCCATCTCTCTCAATCTCGGCAGAACTCGCTTAGCTGCCTCCTGCTTCTTCTTCTCAACATATTCAGACTTGACTGGCGTCTTTACTGGCTTCCGAGGTTTAGTTTTTTTAATTGGAGATGCTTTATTTATTTCTTTTTTCTTTTCTTTGTCCGATTCGTCTTCTGAAGATGGTAATTCGACGATTTTCACTCCGGAATTCTGTTTAGGTGATACTATTGGTTTTTGTTCCTTTTTTTCTTCAATATTCACTCTCCATTCTTCTAAAGCGTCCATAGCTTTATTTCTTTCAGCGTCCCTTCTTGAGTCCATCAAGGCATGTTGTTTGGTATCTATGTCCATTGCTTGCTGGACAGTAAATCGGTCGAGTTGCGATTTTTTTATTTGTTTTTCTTCAGCTTTCTGCTTAGCCTCCTCCTGACATTTCTTTAATATTTCTTGCTTTAGCTTCAACTTTTCTGGCTTAGTGAGATCTTTTTCTAAACATTCCCATTCTATTTCTTCGCGTTTTACCATGTCTAGGATGATTATGTCTTCTTTGACGAAACATTTGCTTTTCTCGCTGTTGATATCGTGGAGAAGAAATATTTCGAAGAGAAATGGATTGAAATTAGCTTTTATGTATGAATCGGTCGTGAATATATCGACTTTTTCATGGCTTACGGGATTTAGTGGTACTCTTATGTTTATCAAATTAGCGCTTTGGGTCCAAGTGTAATCTTTCACTAAGATCGGCATATTTAACTTTATTTTTTCCGATCTTTTGTAAAATATGCACTTTTACTTTCTCGGGAAATTCAATAAATACGATTTATTTACTTATGATTTACTTGTTGTCATAGTAATTCTGAAATTTTTAAAATTGCCGCCTTTTATTTTTGTTACATTTCATTTGACGTAAGAATTTTCATGCCAGGTAAAATATGATTTTTAAGCAGACTGTTGAGTAATTTATAGTAAAAAATTAAAATAAATCAAACACTATTGGTGTTAGTTAGTTTAGTTATTGTTATTTCAATTTATAAATCGTCAATCAAATAAAATCAACAAGTACCTTGAAACAGTTCTGCGTGAAACATAAAACAACTTACGTGACTGTTTACTTTCCTTCAAAGTAATGACTTTTAGGGTGTGAGACAGAGATAGAAAATAAATGTTTGTATTGCATTGTTTCTTTCTTTCTTTTAATCAAATACAGTTTTTTAAACACTTGGGTGCGTTCAGAACCTACGCCAAGAGTGCGCCCAGAGTGCACTCCGAGTGCAACTTTTCGCCCTAACGCCGTTCCGAGGCTCGGTGAAAAGCGAGTTACCCATAAGAGCGAGCGAGAAGAACAACCGCACCCAAAGGTTCTGAACGCAGCCCTTGTCAACTTTTTTTGACACTTTCTTATCATTCATTCCTTATCATATCGTGATTACTTGTTCAGTGATCATATCAGCGAATGGCAACGAATGTGGCTTGTTTACAAAGTTCTATTGTATTATTTGTCAAATATTTAATTAAGTACCTATCTACCAAATCAAATAGTAGGTAACTCCAATTATTTTACGTGTGAACATACTTGCTAAATAAAGAAGAGGAGTCCTGCAATGTCTGAAAAAGTTCAAACTGGTAAGCATTCATTTTAATTTACCGATACTTACCTACCTTGGTAGGCCCCCACAAGGTGGACCTACGACCCGTCGGATGAGGGTAGAGCGCAGGACCGTTCGTTGTGGCGATCCATGGGGGAGGCCTATGTCCAGCAGTGGACGCCTACAACCTAAAATTTCAAAATACTAGATTAGCCCTCTGTGTAATTCTGAGGCGACTAAGGGATAACAATGTTTTATTTTTTGGGCAAAAGGCTAAGGGTGCGTTTCTACTGAAGCAGAGCGGATCAGAGATGTGTAAAATGAACCTTATAAAAGCACCCAAACCTTTGCAAGAGCCAATCTGACATTTAGTAAAATAAATAAGTAAATAAAGTAAAAATAAAAAGCCTTTATTCTACTCTTCTTTCTACTACATGTTTGTATACTCTTGGTGTGCCATATAAAATAAAATTTTAACATATAAAATAAAGTTACCGTACAACGTCAAGCACTCTTGCTACAAAAACTAGACATTGGCAAAATCATCACATACCCAAGATGGCAGCCATTTTTTTTAAATATAGAATATAATAGAAAATAAAATAAAATAGATAATTTTGTTGGTATTCCCTTTTAATTAATTATAATTAGAGCACATTTGTGTTCAACTCCTATCCGTAATACCTAGTCACTTCATTAGCAAAGCATAGGCCTCCCAATCTAACGTAAATGGTTTTGATTTTATTCCAGTACTGGGCCCAGTGAGCCCATCAGAACTGGGCCGCACGCTCACCCACGAGCACCTGGCGATGGAGTTCTCACATTTCTACCGAGAACCTCCCCAACTGCTCGCTGATAAGTTCCAGTCTGGGTTCTCGTTGGACAATGTTGGGTTCTTGCGGCAGTACCCATATAGTTCCAAGTTCAATCTGCTTCTGAATGACAAGAGCTCTGCTGATGCTGTGTTAAATGATGTTAAGCATTATAAGAAGTATGGTGGAGGTATGTATGTCTGATTTATATCATCATCATAAGGAAAAGTATCATTAACCTTTTAACCACATACTGTACCCATCAAACTGAACAACTTTTACTATGGGAGCGAACCTGTCAGAGGTGGAGATGGAAAAGTGATTACAGCACTGGCTTTTTCATGGTTTTTCTATGAAAATTCCCCCCCCCCCCCCCCCCCCCCCGATAGACCCCCCTACACGTACACATCAGAAATCATCAATTCATCACATCTTCAGCGTATGCACGTTTCCTCACGATGGGCGAAGAATAACTGATATAGTAATGTGGTATGTCTGTGGGTGCATTTTGAATCTAAATGCTAGATAATGCATTCAGAGATAGACCACAATTCCATCACTTTTACATAAAAATGTCTCAATATCTGTGTTGGTCCAATGGTCCGGCTACGGCCTGTGAATAACTTCAGCAATAAAATAATAATCTCTTTATTGTATAAATGGAACTCCTAATCAGCTGATATCTAAAATACACCACAAATCCCACAGGTACCATCGTAGAAAACACAACAGAAGGCATACAACGTAACGTGACCTACTACAAGAAGGTATCTGAAGAGACCGGGGTACACATAGTAGCGGGCACGGGGTACTACATAGGAGATCTTCAGACCACCTCGCTGCGTCACACGGAGGAGCAGCTGTATAACCACATGCTGGAAGAGTTGACGGTCTCGTGTGTAGAGGATGCGAGTGTGAAGGCTGGCTTCGCTGGAGAGATTGCTAGTGTTTGGCCGTTTAGAGGTGCGTTAGAGACTAGTGGCTGGCACTGATTAATTATTTATATGATTCAGACATGAGATTGAGAACTAGAAGGCAAGGGTGGAAAAAACTATCGAGTAGAGGAAAAATACGATACTCATTTTTACTATAAAATTTTTAAGGAAGCGTTATAAATCAATCAATCAAATAAAATATAGTTTATTTTACAGCAACAAAAAGAGAAAATTCAAGAGGTGCAAAATATGGATGGCGGTCTTATCTTTTGAAGCTATTTTTCCAAACAACCTTAGGGTTACCCAATATATAAATTGCTTTATGCTTAGGGTTGACGAAACAGGACAGTGAATGAAGAAGGTACTATGTCGATTTTCCGCCTGAACACTTAAAAAAAAAGCATAATTTCGCGCATAATTTATTGTTTGGAAACTATTCAATAATTGGTCTATTCATCAATAGGGCGGGGCTACACAGCGCTTTTTTTTTATGCAAGCAAAAATGAGCCTAGTGGTGGTCAGGCGGAAAAGTCCGCGATAGTCTACGAACAAATAATAATTTGTTCGTAGGCGATAGTAGTTACCTATAAATTTATTCTTTAAGTATCTTATTTTTGAAAATACTTTTTTCTTCATGTGCCTTTTTTCTTCAGGTTTTTTCCACCCTTTGTCCTGGGAATATAGTGTTTGATAATTATGTTGGTACATGGAAAATTTGCCTTCGTGTCTGAATGAATGTCGCCAGATGTAATGTGATTGTGATGTTGATTGTTCCCAGATTTCGAGCGTAAAGCAATAAAAGCGTCAGGCGAGCTACAGAAGCAAGTAGGTTGCGGGGTCAGTTTCCACCCGCACCGCGACCCCGAGGCGCCTTTCGAGATCATCAGACTTTACCTGGAAGCAGGCGGCAGTAAGGACAAAGTCGTCATGTCACATTTGGACCGTAAGCTCTAAGCTTGTTAAATTTCGAGTGTTAAGCAATAAAAGCGTCAGGCGAGCTACAGAAGCAAGTGGGTTATGGGGTTAGTTTTCACCCGCACCGCGACCCCGAGGCGCCTTTTGAGTTCATCAGACTTTACCTGGAAGCAGGCGGCAGCAAGGACAAAGTCGTCATGTCACATTTGGACCGTAAGCTTGTTAAAATTCGAGCGTAAAGCAATAAAAGCGTCAGGCGAGCTACAGAAGCAAGTAGGTTGCGGGGTCAGTTTCCACCCGCACCGCGACCCCGAGGCGCCATTCGAGATCATCAGACTTTACCTGGAAGCAGGCGGCAGCAAGGACAAAGTCCATCACCCACCGTAATTAACGTAAATAAAATCCCGCCATCTCTCGGTATTGCTATGAACCACTTGCTATGATCGCGTGCGCCAGCTCATGGCAGTAGTTCCGATTTTTTGTTCATGATTGTACCGAAAATCTAATGTATGTAGAACTTTACATAGCTTTTTTGGGAAGTAGGAAAGAAAATTCTACATTTCAAAAATATCATAAGAGGCACCAAATCGAGCACTAAATCTGTATGTATTTATCTGTTTGAAATGTGCACCCGTTTCATTGGAATCATCGTTGGAATAAACGTCAAGTTAGCAGCCTCAACAATGCACTGTCATATCTCGGCTTGTATTGAATCAATATTAATGAAATTTTGGATATAGGGAGTACTAAATGAGTACTAAATCGTGACATATAAATCACATTGATATAAACAGTATTTCTTGGTGCGACTGCTACCTTGACGTCTATCTAGCAGCCTCAGTAAGTAACCCAAATATCTTTTGAAATACAGGAGTACCAAATCTGTGCTTTGGGCACTAAATAGTACTAATTGGGTACTAAATCGTGGCCTAGTCAAAATCTTCGAATTCGTTGGTGAGGCTGCTAACTATACGGACACACATTTCTGCCACTTTTTGCGGGGGGCGAGGTAACATGAAATCCGCAACTTTGGATTTTATTCCCCATAAATTTAGATTCTAATTTTGATTGTAAAAAATCTTGAAAAGTAGTCTCGTGTGAACCCCAAACGTTCTAAGCTCGAATTTATTGTTTCGCAATAATAGGATGTCTCGTTTAGTGATAAGGTATAAAATTGAATGTAAATGCACAAGATCAATTGTTCTTACAGTTACCGTGGCAGAGGGGAAATGCTACCGCAAGGCTAGTTCTTATAATAAATAGTCAAAGTGTGACATACATACTATACAGACAGTATTGACAATATTGTGGATAGCAAAAAAGAACCCTACCTTACCTACTGAATGTTGTTATATTCAGGGTAGGTAGGTAAGGTAGGGAGGGTAGTTTCCTCAATATAATACCTATGATTACTTATATTTCCTCAGGTACGTTACTACAAGACGACAAACTACTAGAATTCTCAGAGCTAGGCACTTACTGCCAATTCGATCTGTTCGGCATCGAAGTGTCCTACTACCAACTGAACGTGCCCACGGACATGCCGTCCGATGCCCAACGGTTAGACAAGATCAAGCTGTTGGTAGAGGAGGGCAAGGGGGACAGGGTGCTGATGTCTCATGATATTCATACTAAACATCGATTGGTGAGTGGCATTTGATTACTGAAGGAGTGACTCTCAAGCACGTATCCAGACTTTCGTTTCGGGGGGGGGGGCATTTAAATTTCGGGGGGGGGATATTCATAGAAAAACATTGAAAAAGTAAGTGCTGTAATCACTTTTCCATACAAATTTTCGGATTTCGGGGGGGGGGATAAATCCCACCTATCCCCCCCCCCCCCCTGGATACGTGCCTGGACTCTCACTCGGAATTATCTCTTTTTTACCTGACTGCGCGACGCAAAGGAAGGTAATGAGTTTATCAGCCTATATGCAAGTCTGTTCCTTTGTGGCACACAAAAGACCAAACGCGTTGACCGATTTTGATGATTCTTACGTTAAGGGGCGGTTCCCAGTTTTTGAACCTTTTTTTGGTAACCAAATTATTACAATTTTAATATATAGGGTCCTTCTTAATATGCTGACACTTTTTTAAGGGGATGATCGGACCATCAAAGTGAACAACTTTCTCTATTGCACCAATATTGAAAACGCGAGACCGTTCGTTCTATGGTCGGTATACCATAGACAACGGTTCACTAATGTTTAACACAAAATCAATAAGCAAAATATCACATCTCAAGCAACGTTTAACAATGTTTCATTTCACAAACTAGTGATTTAACAAAGGTGTTAATACACATATTTACTTATCGAAAGTAGTCATTTAGCAAATGCATCGAATTATATTATTTTTATAGTTAAAACAACATTTCAACATCAGTTATGCGACAACAATCTTATTTACCAAATGAATTATTTAGCAAACAACGATAAATCATTTTTTATATCACAAAACGTTATTTGCCATTTTTCAAATTCATCTACTAAACTTGCTGCAACTTCATTTTAAACTTTAATTTCATATATTTTAATAATGTTCGTGTATGACGATCGTTCTAGGTCTGACGTGACTAGATTGATGGACCAGACTGACGCGAGAATGAGCGTGTAACACCCGTCTTTCATGGTGCTTCATGCATAAAACATACATGCACGCCAAACCAAGCATACATATACGCAAAAATGCAGCATGACATACTAACTAACCTAACCTAGTCTAATCATAACCTACAGTTTTGATGTTACCTTTCTGCCCCCTAAGCAACAAGCAAATAAGCATGCACTCAAGCAATGATACAAGCAAGCATGCACACAAGCATGCAGCAAGCAAGCAAGCATGCAGCATGCAAGCAGGCATGCACATGCAAGCAAGCATGTTGATGCTCCGCTCGCTTCGCTCGCTCCGCTAAGTGTTATACATGTTCTAACCTAACCTAACCTAGAATTCGACAAGCTCCAATATGTTTTTCTCAGGCAGGGGGCTTCCGCCCCCCGCACCCCCCGAGCGGGGGGCGCGGCCCCCCTCCACCCCCTAACATGCAGACAAGCAAACAAGCAAGCAAGCACACATTCAAAGATGCAAGCAAGCATGCACACAGGCATGCAGCAAGCAAGCAAGCATGCAACATGCAAGCAAGCATGCACATGCATGTACAGACAAGACTGCGTGGAAGAGGGGTGCTCTGGTTCGGTTTTGTGAAATGAAATAATGTGATCATCGATATTTGTAAAACGTTGTTATATTTAGTAATTTGTTGATAAAACAATAAAATATAAAACGAGTTTCTAACAAAAGATGAATGTTTAAATAACACAGTTTCGTATCGAAGTGTCTTAAGAATGAAATGTTGCAATGTGACAATTTGACAACTGATCACAAAATTAAATAAATGGTTTGTGAAACCTATTCCTACTAAATGATGATTTGTGAAACGACTCATTTTTAGAACGTTGTGTATTTTTTTAAAAATTGCTAAACAACTGTCGTTCAAACGGCAGTGACCCCATAGACAACATGTCACACAAAACAACACAAAATGACACATTGCGGTCGTCATTGATAGTGACGAAGTGAACTCGGGAACATCAATCAGGTGCGTACACCTCATTCAAGTGGAACATGTTGCTTCTATGGAAGGGCAAGTCTATCGCTAGAGTTTAAGTCTATGATTAAATGGCGTCGGCACGCACGTCGCACACCGTCCCGCTCGCCCGCGCACTCCTGCTTTGTGCTTAGTGGCCATTCTGTATTTTGTACTAACGATCTATTCTGTGCACTGACATATACTCTAGCGATAGACAAGCTCGTTCAAACAAACAACATGTCACACAAAACAACACAAAATGACACATTGCTGTTTGTCATTGCCATAGTGACGAAGTGAACTCGGGAACGTCAATCAGGTGCGGGCACCGCATTCAAGTGGAACATGTTGCTTCTATGAAAGGGCCTGTCTATAGCTAGAGTGTAAGTCAATGATTCTGTGGATGAATAACAATGTTCTATATGTCAAACGCAGATCGAGTACGGCGGCCACGGCTACAGCCATATAATAAACAACGTATTACCGAGGATGGAGGCCAAAGGATTCTCAAAGGAGCTTATTGACAAGATCACCATCGACAATCCAGCCAGGTGGCTGACCATGACTCTGTAAAGCGTGAAACACACTGAAGAGGGACGGGCAAGGCACAGTGTTTTAAGAATTGGGTTTTGGTGACGTCCACGTTTTATTCAAGAAATCGATAGTTTTTCTAATTCTGAGTGCAAGAGTAAAACTCCGACTTCGATACGACTTATAGTTTTTTTTATAATAAATGACAAAAAATCCGAAATCCGGATTCCGGAAAACATATAACGAATTATTCAAAAAGAACTGAAATACTTTTTTTTGTTTTGATTAAATCTTATATTTGTGTACAAGACAATACACCTTTCCACAAATTTTGGACATTTTACTGCGAATAGGTAACGAAATATGACCATTATTCGTATTTCAGTTTTCATGTTTTTACTCGACCATAAAACCGCATTAGGATGAGATTTCTACACCGAACGCTTGTTCATACCCTCCTTTATAGGTAGTATGTAAATCACAACCTAATTCCGTTTTATGTAGAAGTTATTAATAATTTTCTATTTTCTTCAGGGTTGTCACTTTCTCATATCCGGTAATACGTAATATTTTTGAATAAGTCGTTTATATTTTCAAAAACCAATTTTGTGTTATATCATCGCCATTGACACGTAGTCTAGGAAAAATACGGTTTGAGATTGCATTATAGACACTTTATTACATTGTGTTTGAACTAGTATTGCTGTTAATTTATAATACTTTTGTCTACTCTTTTCTATCTTCTTCGTATCGTATGGGCAAGTCCTGGTGTCAGAGTTTTTTCATACCGCCTTACGGCCTCTTAATTTACGATATTAACCGGGGATTATTATTTTTATACGTAAAATTTGACAAAGCGAAGCAACGAATTGAACAAAGCAGTCCTGTCCACAATCACCAGTTACAATATTTTTGTTCATACCAAAATTTAATGTTTTGTAAATGTCTTAATTATCTAATAATACACAATACAACATCAGGGATATATTCCTATTCCTAGCTATATTCCAAATTATCATCTAAAGTGCCATTAATGCAACCTACTCCATACAAAAATCCGTAGATTTCCCCGACTAACGCTTATGTAATGATTTAGCAGATATTTGCTGCTAACTCAAAATCAATCATTTTTACGCCCAAAAATTTAGTGTAGATTTAAATCATAATCATAATAATTTATTGCCATTAATCTTGTCTATCGTACTCTCGAAAAATTAATATCTATTAACTAGAATATTATTAACTATTAATGTCGATACCGAGAATTGTAGTAACCGCAGAAGCAGAACGACGACCCTTGAACAAAACTATTACCAAGACTTCGTTATTAAAAATTAGTTTAATAACTTGTTGTCAGCATCTGACCATCAATATGTCTTTGTTGAAATCTAACTGTTATTTAGCTGTTAGTTCTCCAAAAAGGAAATAAACAAATAATAAATAACTAAAACCCGACTACTGAAAAATCACGCTCTAAAAAGTATGAAACAAGAAAATATTATCATCTGAAATTTTGTTGTGTAGTTTGTATACCTACATATTATTATTATAACAATTTCAGATCAGAATGTTTTCATGTTTCATACTTTTTAGAGCGATATTTTTCAGTATTCGAGTTTTAGTTTTTGATCTTACTTTTTATTGAAATTATTTTGGGTATTTTGGTTTATTACAATACACATCTTTGAAAGTCACATAATAATATCCTATAACCAGTAGACGTTCAAGACGCTTCGAACGATACCTCATTTGTCAAATTATGATAAGTAGTTTAGAAGTTATGAGGAAACCAATGGATATACATACATACATACATAAACATTGTCTGTTTTTACGGCACTAACAGAGTATAATTTGCTTATATAGAATACAGCTATTAATAAAAATGTTAACAAAAAAAAAGTAGAAATTACAACATAAACTTATAGAAAAGATGTTTAAAATATTATATAATCAGACACTTCTAAGAAGCAAGCATGAATGTTGAATTAGTGTTTCATACAAAACCTAAAACTTTTAATATTTAATTTGAAGTCACATGACAACCCTAAGCCCGGAAATTCCGAACAAACCTAAAATTAATAATAACTTCTACATAAAACGGAACTAGGCTGTGATTTTATTAGAACCTATAAAGGAGGGTATAAACAATTTTTCGGTGTAGAAATCTCATCCTAATACGGTCTTATGGTCGAGTAAAAACATGAAAACTGAAATACGAAAAATTGTCATATTTCGTTACCTATTCGCAGTAAAATGTTAAAAATTTGTGGGAAGGTGTATTGTCTTGTACACAATTATAACATTTAATCAAAACAAAAAAAAGTATTTCAGTTCTTTTTTTATGAATTTTTTCCTCTTTTCATGACCCAGTTTTTGGGAAACTTTGACATTTTTTATAAAAAAAACTATAAGTCGTATCGAAGCCAGAGTTTTACTATTGCACTCAGAATTAGAAAAACTATCGATTTCTCGAATAAAACGTGGACGTCACCAAAACCCACTTCTTAAAACACTGTGCAAGGGTAAGAAGAGCGATGATAGCCCATACGGAAGAGAGCTTGCGCCTCAATCATGAGGCGGCGGTTCGATTCCTGGCCTGTACCACTAAGTTCCTCGGAAATAATGTACGGTTGTATTTATCATTTACTAGCTCGGCGGTGAAGGAAAACATCGTAAGGAAACCTGCATTCCTGAGAATGAAAAGAAAATACCACAAGTTCGGAGGTATGCGTAAAATATGGGTGAGCTTGGGGCGAACACAAAGGACCAGCGATGGTCCAAGTGTTACATTAACGACCCTTGCTTGCAATAGCCCAACACAAATAATAAATAAAAGGGGTAACCTTTGGGACAGGCACGGCGCGGGCATCATGCCGCTAGATGCCGCTTCAAAACTTTTTCATACGAAATGCACAGGCTTAAAAGAAGAACCAGACGGAATGTCATCTAATCATGAGTGAAGCACCCATTTCTTTTGTGTGCGTGCTGTCACGCGGTACATAAGGTGACGGGTTGTCGGACCTGCGCCTAGAGCTAGTGCATCTGTGTGAGTGTAGGTCCCTTGTAGAACAAACGAGATTGTATTACTTTGCATGCTTCACATCTTTTTAATGCAATACTCGGTCCGTATTTCTTTCAGGTCCGTGACGAAATGTATGCAAGCGACGCGTCCTGAACTATACTCAATTCGATGCCCGCGCCGCGACTTGCCCGTGCCGTACCCTTACCTTACCCTTACCGTCTCGCCTCCAGACGTGACCGGAATCTGCCTGTATAATGATAATGACGCACCTTACTGTATCTTTGCCTCTTCTGTGTCGCGTCGGTGCCTTATCCGTTTCTAAAAATAGCGTGAACGATCACACTATTTTCAACTTTATTGTCAATTCGTTCATTATTAATTTTATTTATCAATGAAAACTGCTACCTATATAGAGGATTTTTCCGCGAATGTGCCACTTATTGGGATTTTATACCCATCAATTATTGTTGAATAGAATAAGAATAATTACAAAGTTTCATAATATTTAAGATTATTTTTTTATATCCTGTTAAAAAAAATTATATACATTGTTATGTACCGTTGTGGTAATAAAAGTAGATGAAAAAAAAAAAATTTAAATATTTTATTTTTCTATTTACATGTTTAGTCATACATTATTTTAAAAATAATAGTTTGTATAACTGTTTAATAGAAAACTTAATTTTTATACTGAACAAAGCATGACTACAAATAACAACATTGATATGAATATTGTAGGTTCGCAAGTTATAAGTTGTGTTATATACAGGGTGTAAGGGACAGCCCTCCGCAAACTGAAATGGTGAACTCAGACCATCAAACTGAACAACTTTCACTATGGAGCCTACCTCAGGAAACGCGAAAAAAAATCAGCTGTCCCATACATTTGAGTCGGGTTGCGGGACAGCAGTTTTGTATGGGACGGCTGATTTTTTTTCGCGTTTCCTGAGGTAGGCTCCATAGTGAAAGTTGTACAGTTTGATGGTCTGAGTTCACCGTTTCAGTTTGCGGAGGGCTGTCCCATACACCCTGTATAAGTTTCTAGTATGAGCTTGACTTGACGTCATTTCGGTGTCTACGTTCGCGGCAGTTAATAAAAATCGAATGTTGACGGCGATATAATAAAAAAAACCCACCCCACCTTTGACAAAACCAAAAAGGGCAGAATGCGGCTTGTAGGGGAGCGTTTAATTGCTCTGTGGTCACAACAATAACCAGCCTACCTATTGTGTAAGTTTCTGATTGTATCGGTTACAAAATCGGTACTGTTTTTTTATATAGGCAAATTTTAAGTAATTTTGTGTTTCTCCGATCATAGTATTGATTGTCTGAAATTGATTAACTAAAATATTAAATCAAAAACATCGTGCCGATTTGATACCGATTGCATCGGGTAGTTATACAATAAGACCCTGCACTGGTAGCATGCTACACGTGATACGGCTGTATCACGTCTTTTATCTCGTTCGTTCACGCGCAAATAGAGTGAAGGTGCGATAGCGCTATATCACGGTGTCATGCTACCTTTACTGAATTCGTAGCATGTTATACGTGATACGGCTGTATCACGTCTTTAACGTATTTTATCTCGTTCGTTCACGCGCAAATAGAAAGAGAGTGAAGGTGCGATAGCGCTGTATAACAGTGTCATGCTACCTATGCTGGTCTTTTAAACGTTCACAATTTGATTAGAAAATATCAAACAGAGTTAATTATTAAATATATACCTAAATTATTTAATACAGATAGCAAATGGTCGGAATCAGTTTGTAGTCTCACATTTGATTCATAGTTCACAGTAATATTTATTACCCGCGACTTCGTCCGCACAAATTATTTACCAGATTTTAAGTCAGATCATTCTAGCTATAAAAAAAAAAGTTTCATCAAAATCGGTTCAGTAGTTTTTGCGTGAAGCGCGAACAACCACACAAACAGACAGACAAAATTTCTAAAAATTCGAGTCAGGGATACCTAAAAACCATATCGTAATAATTTTTTTGTAAATATCTTCAACAACACACTTCAGTTACAGTTTTATTATAGTTTAGATAAATACTTGATCTTATAATGTTCTGTGATACAATATTTCAACGGAAATCTGACAGACCACAGGCACAGAGATTAGTATCTGGATCTATCTATCTATCTATCTATAACGTCACGCCTCTTTCCCATTGGGGTAGGCAGAGACCAGAGCGCGCCATCTACTACGATCCTTACATACATCTTTTGCCTCATTCACATCCATACATCTCTTCATACATGCCCGTCGGTTTCGAGTACTCCGCACCTCCCCTTTTTGTAGGACGCAACTGATTTGATCAGAATACGTCCTACGAGGGCGCCCTCTGCCGACACATCCACTCATTTTAGCTCCATATATCTCTTTCGTACATCTGCTATCACTCATCCTCTCCACATGACCAAACCAACGAAGCATACCCTTCTCTATTCTTGTCACAACATCTTCTTTCAATTTACATCGATCTCTAATCACACAATTTCTCACTCTATCTCTCAGCGTAACTCCACAGATGCTTCGCAAGGAACGCATTTCAACAGCATTAATTTTACTTTCATGCTTCTTCTGCCATACCCAACACTCACTGCCATACATAAGTGTAGGCACCAACACACCATTGTGTATAGCAAGTCGCGCCCTTTTGGACACCAATTGGCTAGCCACAATGGTATGCAAAGCACCGTTCACTTTATTTCCCGCTGTTACTCGCCTATGCACATCACCCTCAGATTTCCCGTCTCTAGTAAACATACATCCTAAATACACAAACTCATTAACTTGTTGCACTTTTTCATTCTCAATCTTTATACAACAATCAGTCACACATTCATCCCTCTCCATTACCATTACCTTCGTTTTATTCACATTTACTTTCATACCTTTCTTTTTCAATGCTTCATTCATTAGAGTTACCATGTCCTGTAACTCTCCCGCCGACGATGCAAGTATCACTTGATCATCAGCGTATAAGAGGCACTTGACTAATAATTCTCCCATTCTTAAACCATTTTTACATTCTTTCAGACCAGTCAGACAGCTATCCATATACAGGTTAAAAAGCCAAGGGGACGCAACACAACCCTGTCTAACACCACTGGTGATGTTAAACCATTCTGAGTGCGCCCCGTTGACCCTGACACAGGCACTAGAATCCTTGTATAGAGATTTTAGTGCCTGCACCAAGTGGTCGTCAACACCGTATATAGATAGCGTAGACCACAGTTCATCCCTCCATTACTTTAATTCGGTATGTCAAGTTTTTTTTGGTCTTCATTTTTATATTTTTTACGGTTAGAAGACATAATTTTAAGACACCTATTTCATTTTTATTGCGATTCATCGAGTTTATCAATATAAATTTAATTTTTAAATTATTTTGATCTGTAATCTCAAAGTGCAAAAATGGTGGAGAAAAAAAATAATTCGAACTCCATGGAGAAAAACGACCTACTGCTATATTAAAAAAAAATGAAAACCTGCCTCCTCTTCTCTATGCTGGAAACAGATACGGCATCATCAAATGTCAAATTCTGACATTGTGAATCATAGACGAAAAACGTTGTGAATGTATTTGTTTTTCTTAATGGCCGGTTTTTTTAAGTTGATTTTATGTTTACCAAGGAGTTTGCAGGGGCAGCGAGTGACGTCACTTGTGGACCGAAAAACGACGTTATTTTATTAAAAATATCTGTAATCCTTTCATTTTAAAATCTCTGACATAGAAAATATGATTATTGAGACAATTATCTCGAAATGGTTTTCGATTTAGACCTCCAAAAAAAAACTTGACATAGCGAAATGGTTAGTATTGAAAATATAATCTATCTTTGTTTGTATTCCATCCTCTTAAAAAAAAACACTCAATCTCACTCCGACCATAAACAATCACAATTCACTGCACAGTTCACTAATCATCGTCAAGGTCCAAGTTCTGTAGTTCCTCGTCCAGGTCCTCGTCGAGGAAGAGGTTCTCGTTGATGGGGACGGCTCCACCGGTATCATCCCCGGGGGCGTCCCCGGTGGCTTCCGTCTCATCGAGGCCGTTGCTGATTTGTTTGAGACGGTCGTCTTGTGCTTTGGTGCCGGAGTCGTCCACCTGAAATGTGTTGATTGGATGGTAATTTTAATAGTGGTATTGGATAGAAAAGGACGGACTAGCCGCTCCAGAATCTAATATATAACTGCGAACATAAGTGCCACCAAGATGTTGCTTATAGATAACAAACTGACTGAATGATGACAGGAAGATTCGTACACATGCCGCGACAGCCGTACACATGCAGCGACAGCCGTACGCTTGCCGCGGCACTGAACGGACGCGAAGGCAGCCGATCGCATGTCGACGGAGCCGGCTATTTATCGCGGAATCCGTCGGCAGCCGTTCGGAGCCGTCGCGGAATGCGAACGAAGACCACCGGTTTTCAGAATGCATAAGTTGCATGCAAATATGAACTGTAATTCCTGTTTACACATTTCAATATCCCTTAATTGCCGCATTACAAAATGCCGTCAAGCTCGGCCCGATGCGAGCCGGTAGGTCTGAATAGTCTCTTAAGTAGGTCTGAAAAAAAATCAATAAAGGAGGTGGGATGATAAACTCCACCATCATTGGCTTTTTATAAATCTAAATTAATGAAGTCAAACTCAAAATAATTTGTTCAATATAGCAACTTGAGAGTTCGTTAGAATGTGTTGTCGCTGTAGAGAAGAGATAATGTCGCCAGGTCGACACTTCATAACATCAGTTAATATAACACTACTGACCTCCGAGGCTTCCATGCCGATCAGGTCGAACTGCACCTCCCTGTACTCAGTGGTGTCCCACTCGTCGTCGCAGGTCGCCAGGTCGACACTTCATAACATCGGTTAATATAACACTACTGACCTCCGAGGCTTCCATGCCGATGAGGTCGAACTGCACCTCCCTGTACTCGGTGGTGTCCCGCTCGTCGTCGCCGTAGGTCGCCAGGTCGACACTTCATAACATCAGTTAGTATAACACTACTGACCTCCGAGGCTTCCATGCCGATCAGGTCGAACTGCACCTCCCTGTACTCGGTGGTGTCTCGCCAGGTCGACACTTCATAACATCAGTTAGTATAACACTACTGACCTCCGAGGCTTCCATGCCGATGAGGTCGAACTGCACCTCCCTGTACTCGGTGGTGTCCCGCTCGTCGTCGCCGTAGGTCGCCAGGTCGACACTTCATAACATCAGTTAGTATAACACTACTGACCTCCGAGGCTTCCATGCCGATCAGGTCGAACTGCACCTCCCTGTACTCGGTGGTGTCTCGCCAGGTCGACACTTCATAACATTAGTTAATATAACACTACTGACCTCCGAGGCTTCCATGCCGATGAGGTCGAACTGCACCTCCCTGTACTCGGTGGTGTCCCGCTCGTCGTCGTCGCAGGTCGCCAGGTCGACACTTCATAACATTAGTTAATATAACACTACTGACCTCCGAGGCTTCCATGCCGATGAGGTCGAACTGCACCTCCCTGTACTCGGTGGTGTCCCGCTCGTCGTCGTCGTAGGTCGCCAGGTCGACACTTCATAACATCAGTTAATATAACACTATTGACCTCCGAGGCTTCCATGCCGATCAGGTCGAACTGCACCTCCCTGTACTAGGTGGTGTCCCGCTCGTCGTCGCCATAGGTCGCCAGGTCGACACTTCATAACATCAGTTAGTACAACACTACTAACATCCGAGGCTTCCATGCCGGTGAGGTCGAACTGCACCTCCCTGTACTAGGTGGTGTCCCGCTCGTCGTCGCCATAGGTCGCCAGGTCGACACTTCATAACATCAGTTAGTACAACACTACTAACATCCGAGGCTTCCATGCCGGTGAGGTCGAACTGCACCTCCCTGTACTAGGTGGTGTCCCGCTCGTCGTCGTCGCCAGGTCGACACTTCACAACATCAGTTAATATATAACACTACTGACCTCCGAGGCATCCATGCCGATCAGGTCGAACTGCACCTCCCTGTACTCGGTGGTGTCCCTGTCGTCGTCGTAGGTCGCCAGGTCGACACTTCATAACATCTGTTAATATAACACTACTGACCTCCGAGGCTTCCATGCCGATGAGGTCGAACTGCACCTCCCTGTACTCGGTGGTGTCCCTGTCGTCGTCGTCGTAGGTCGCCAGGTCGACTGCCTCGTCGTCGTCCTCGTCGGCGTCGGCCGCCAGCGCCGGGTCGAACGAGAACATCTCTCTGCCGGACAGACCGACCGCTCGGCCTGCCTTGAAGTCCGTTCTACGCTGCTCTTCCGCCTTAGCTTGGTTGTCCTGAAATTTATTTAAACAGTGATATCATAATATTGGTGATTGGATTTAATAGGCTATTTAGCTGGACCAGTGGCGAGTAACCTTGCCTGCCTGCCGTGCAGGAGGCGAAGGTTCGATTCCCGTCCAGGCAGACTCGTACCAATGAGTTTTTCAGAATTTATGTACGATTTGTAACACAACTGGCTTTTCGGTGAAGGAAAACATCGTGAGGAAACCTGCATGCTTCAATTTCGAGGCATGTATTGTACCCACTGTCCATTATAAGTGGCGACAGGATCACCCCCTGTCACACTGGACAGAGTTTCGGTACTACTGGTGAAACGTGGATGTTCTGAGGTTTCAGAATATCTCTGACTACCCCCTCGGCGAATATAGTCGTGAGCTTATGCTTATGCTTATCTATCCTGTTACAAAACAAAAAGTATTCAAGAATTACTGAAAATATTAGTTTAACCTTGTAAAATATCAATTTGTTCCAAGATTAATTTCGCTAGGTTGACTTCTGCTGTGGTTGAGATGCAATCTACGTACACACGGCGACACATTAAGCTATATACAAAACCAAAATAAGCTGGCCTCGCGTAAATAGAATAACGTTTAGTGTTGCGGGGCCAGCTTATGTTTATGATGTGTCGCCGTATGACATCCTAAGCATAATCATAATATGAAATTCACAAATATCTTACTATACTTTCACAGCAAACATTAAAACAATACATACCAATTTCTCTTTAATCTTTTTCTTCTTCCACGCCAAGAAGGTTTCAAGTGTAATCTTGGTCTGATTCGGTCCAAGAGCCGCTCTTTCTCTCTCTATCAAGTCTACGAGCGATATCTCGTTCTTTTTCTCTTCCATCTTCTTCTTGTCACGTTTCAGAACAAAGCCGGCCGGCAAGGCATGCCTGTATATGCATTTTGAACCGGACGGACACTCCCAGAACCAACCGTACTTCGATTTTTCAACGGCTTCGAGGAAATGTCTGCAGATCTGTGAAATGAAGTGATTAAAACATTTATTTATTAGGCACATAAAACAGATTACATTTATAAAAACACCAAATATAGAAAGGTTATAATGTAAAGCAAGCCATAATCCTAAGCATATGTGCACATCATGAAATAATCAAAAGATAAACAATTAGCATCGTGTGCGTGACTCTATACATTCTAAAAAAAAAAAGAGGAAAATTTTTCCATGCGTCGAACGACAAAAAACGAATGAAGAAGTTTGTGGAGAGTGGAGAGGTCAAGTTGCATGCGCCTTATTTCAAGGTTCTGCACTTTAAATATCTAACAGCGTCGTTCATAGTCTGGGAGCCTCAAGTTCATACGGTTAGACAAGATCCTATGACATTTCTTTTGCATGCGCTCAATGAAATTTCAATTTCATTGAAAATTCAATCTACCAGTTTCAATTGGTTTATTTAAGAACATTTACACGAATAAATGGCGTCGGTGGCGCGTTGCCGATCAACTATGAGAGTCCAGGTTCGAATCACAGTCTCTAAGAAAACAGTAGTCTCAGCATTTAGTCTGTGTTCCGGGCATATTCCAGTTAATAAGTTCTATCATCTAATGGGTATTTAACCCTCCCCACTATCAGGCCTGTCTCACTCCGCACTGTAGGTATAAAAACGCGCCGCGACGTCGGCCTAATTCAGTCGAGTGTCACACGCTCATTGCATCTCACCGAACGACCTTGATACTTGTTTTTTCTTTTCGAAAATTAAATTACTATCCCATACATCGTCGTATGTTCATCATATAGTAATATTATAATATTGTTAAAAATTACTGCATCGCAAACGGTTGTATGGCCCGAATTTTATTTATTTATTATTCTTTGGAATTATTCTAATGACTTAGATGAACCAAAATGTATACACATTAGTGTAGCATAGTTAGATACTCGTAGAAGACGTACCGCCCGTTGGCACGGCTGGTCTCTTTGCCGTCAGCCGCGCCGCGGCCAACGACCCCCTTGTCCCGATCGTAGTCGCGTCGGTCGTAGCTGCCACGATTTCTTCCTCGGTCGAGCTCAACATTCGTTCAGCACCAGAACGGAATCGGAACGCACTACTGACATCCCTTGCGCCAGAGTCCATGTGTGCGTGACATTCACGTACAGAGAGTAAATGTGTGCGTGTCAGTCGTGCTTGGAGCGAGCGTTCTTAGATAGTGAGTCATCTGTTGTAGACTCTTATATAATCCGTGCCACTATGCACAGTGTGCAATAAGGTGGAGGACCTTATGCATGTTATGCTGGAGTGTATCCGGAATGCAGATCTGTGGTCCAGCTTTATAGGAAAACGTAATTGTTACAATGGGCAGCTAAACTGTCGATTGGCTGACCCTCTGTCAAAGCAGAGCAGTAAGCTTATACCAGTTTGATGGGCTGTCCATTGCCCTAGAGCGATAAGAACCACTACTGTATAAACCTTCTTCTATCGAGTCGATGGCATGTCATTTTAAATCTTTCCAGCCCAGAATTTCGCCACACGGATAGCATTTTCGGCAGCGTTCATAAACCTTAAACCCTATAAACCTATGAGGCTGACATTGTTGCCACAGGCCATAAAAGCCTTAAAAAAATGGCATATCCTAAAATGGACCAAATACGAACTTGCCGTCACCCATCACTTTCTGTCGATTTTGTTTTCTTATAGCAGTCTATAAAAGTATCTTTAGCGTATAGGTATCCGATAATAAGTAACAATAGAACACTAACGATGTCAGTGGTGGGGCGTGCCTTGTCGCCCTCCCCGTGCTTCGTCTCTACCACCTCCTTCAGTTTCTCCTCGTCCCAGTTGTCCATAGTGTCTTCATCGTCACGCATGTCCACGTAGAGAGAACGCTTCTCCGCCTGAAACATATTATACACGTGTTTTTAGGGTTAATTTCTCAAAGGGTGCCCACTGCCAACCAACGAAGAATACTTATTTGTACCTACAAATAAGCCTGCATTGGCACCTGCCAATGGGACCATATCCAAGACCGCCTTAGAATGTCACCGACCAGGCAAACGAAAGAGGGGACGTCCTAAAATAACATGGCGCCGCTCTGTGGAAGTAGAGGCTAAAAGCCTCAACATGACCTGGGAGGATATCTACAGCGCTGCCTAAGATTGCAACTGATGGAGAGCTATTATCTGAGCCCTTATACCTTACATAGGGGTAACAGGAAGAAAAGTTGAAGAATGAATGAATGAATGAATGAAATATACTAAGATAGAAGAAGAAATAGAAAGAGATATACAAGGTCCAACTTAATATGCAGAATTTTTTTTAAGGGGATGATCAGATCATCAAACTGAACAACTTTCTCTATGGGACCAACATCGAAATCGCGAAAAAGAAATCCGCTGTCCCCATCCATTTGGCTCGAGTAGGTTTGCAGTTTTGTATGGAGCAACTGTTTTTTTTTCGCGATTTCGATGTTGGTGCCTTAGAGAAAGTTGTTCAGTTTAACGGTCTGATCATCCCCTTCAAAAAGTGTCAGCATATTAAGAAGGACCCTATATATAAAAAAGAGAATGGGAACATATTACTCAGCCTACGCCATTCGTCTGTCCATCTGTCTTACGTTTAAAGGGCTGTATCTTTAGCGTAATAGGTAGCAGGTTGAAATTTTTACAGAATGTGTTATCAATTATCATGGCGGATTTCCTTTATGAAAAAACAGCAATTCATACAAGAGTCAAACTTGGTGTGATTATAGAGCAAAATCTAAAGTAAAATAACGAATAATAAAACTGGCCAAGTGTGAGTCGGGCTCGCACTGAAGATCCCGAACAGAATGAAAAAAAAAATTTGCACATAACTCAAAAATTTCATAAGTGGTGGATTGAACCTTGTCCGATTTCTTGTTTATTCTGCACATATCAAGGAATAAGCTGCAACATTAACTAAGGTCCTACCTATATTATAGCAAGTCCCTTTTCATATTCATATTCATATATTTATTGCATTTCTATGTGTTTACATGGTCTTAGGTTTTAGGTTAGAAGGTACAAGACATAGAAACCCTGTAAGGGCACTGCAACACAGTATAAGCTTAAAATACATTATATTTAGAGGTGGGTACATTTTATCAGTAGCTAGTAGGTATCTATAAAGAATTAGTTAATTATTGATATGTCAACGAAAAATTATAACAGAAACAAAACAAAAGATACAATACAATTAAAATAAGAATAAATTAGGTATTCATTATATCATTAGAAATATTATACTAATCACCTTTATTTTATACATGCATGTCAATATTAATATAATTCTGTAATGTCAACCTATACGTTCATAATCTACAAAGGATCAGCGAAAAACTCTTTTAACGAGGAAGGCTCACGTCTGTCCAGAAGTGGACTCTTAGCAATTTTAATGTAAATTTAGCCTATATCGACCAATAATAAAATAATGTAAATTTACCTTACGCTCAATGGTCAAGTCGTGGGAGAACTTGCACTTGTCTCCCTTGGTGCACTGGCCCTGCTTGAAGAATGCACACACCACTGACTTGGGGTCAGTACCTGCAAATAGCGTACAACATTAGTTTACGTTTTAGCTATTGTGTTAGAGAGTTATATAAAGCATGTTCTTTATTTACATCTAACGGCACCCCCGACTTCGTACGCACAGACCACTGAATTTAAATACTCATAACTTTTGATAGAATCAGGAACCAATAGGGCATGTAAAATATAGGATCTATTGATGGCATCCGTATTGAATATGAATTTTGGAAACCAACAATTTAGTCTGTTAAGAAAAATACTGGATATTTTAAGAGAAAATTGACTAAGAAAATATTTTTTTTGTCCTTTTTGTCTCGCTCAAAGCTCACAATCACCGGCCGTATGGAGGGAAAGAGAGGTAGAGGACGCATGCCTACGCGATCCATATAGTAAAAGATTATTACCGATACAACACTACAGGCCAGCATACACCGGGCCCAAGATCGAGCAGCCTGGAGAGCTATGGTGGTCCACGATGGTCACGTCCCTCAGCCATGAGGTTATGACCAAGAAAAAGAAGTCTCGCTTACAATGCGCCAAAGTTTAGATACTTACCCTATCGGTTCCTGCAGCCGAGTGACGGAGGCCTGCCTAGATGCACTCCCCTGCTGTGCCGTGCCTTGCTGTGCTGCTGGCATCCACGTTACCTCTTCTTGTCCAGGGTGTGTGACAAAGGCCTTATTGAATAATAGATTGATGTCGTCATACCTTTCTCAACCTTCTGAGTCTGCACAGGCTTGAATAACATGGACAGCTCTTTAATCTTAGTGTCCTTGTCTTTCTTCTTGTCCTCCATGGGCTTGGCGGGGTGGATGCCGCCGCTCTTGACCTGTTTCTCCACTTGCTGGATAAACTTCTGCTGCTTGGCTCCCTTCTTGTTCTTGAGGCCAAAGGTTTTGTCCTGGTGGGTTTGTTAATAATGTTGTTAATATTGTGTTGGGTAGGATTAAGAGAGTGATGAATGAATTGAATACAGAGCTCAAAATAGGTTTAGGGCTCCCAGGCTCATTTTTATAAATAAACTAGTGCTTACCCGCGACTTCGTCGCACAAATTACATACCAGATTTTAAGTCAGATCATAAGCTATTGGCGGATTGAAAATTCTCTGACAGCAACGTGACCACTAACTTGCCTCCACCAACACGCACTGGGCCCGCGTGGTGGAGTATGGCCCACTCCCTCTCACCCTTATTCGTGAGAGGAGGCCTTTACCCTGCAGTGGGATTCTACAGGCTATAACTTACTTTTTTTTAACTTACATAAGCTATCAAACAAAAAAGTTTCATCAAAATCGGTTCAGTAGTTTTAGCATGATGCGCGAACAAACAAACAAACAGACAGACAACATTTCTAAAAATGGTTGATTTCGAGTCAGGGATACCTAAAAACCATATCGTAATCTTTTTTTTGTAAATATCTTCAATGTACAGACATACTTCAGTTACAGTTTTACTTGTATACCACATTTTCTGCCAGCCAATGTAAAGTGAATTTTGAGAGTATCGTAACCTCAAGGATTGTATTATGTACAAAAACAAAGTGGTAGAGCCTCATGGCAAGCACGAAAGTAAGTAGGTATCCAATACGTGACCACCCAATAACAGACTTGCAACATGACTTCTACTCTAAATATTAAAGCAGCTATTATGTATGGGGTAATGTAATATAATGTACCTAAACTGAAACTGCCCAAGAAATGAAACCTCAGATTTCACGGTTTTAAGACATAGATAATAATGTGAAGTTTTATAGTGTCCAATAATTATGATTATACAAATATTGTGTAATGGACGAGGAAGACTAGTTTTATCCATGTTTCATCAGGATCTCTTTAAAAAAAAACCCTTTGCTAAATGTTTATACCTTAAAGGTATTATACCTTACAGGAATAGAGCAACTGACATGACTTGTCAAATTAAACCGTTTTTGGATGTTTTCAGGAGACTATTCGCTGGCAAAAATTCGAATACTGTCTATAATTCTGAGTCTAACATGAAATTGTGGATAAATTAATGAAGTAGTGTTAGTATATTTGACAAAATTATCTATGATTTAACTTTAGATTCACGGAAACCGAATTGTAAAAATTGGTAAGAAATTAGAAAACGTTTCTATTTCCTCGCGTTACGTATCTCTCTCTATTATACAGTGGTACGGTGTGGTGGTAGGTAGATCTCACTCTCTCAGCTGTCAGTTCCTCTATTCCTGGTATAATACCTTTATGGTTTATACAAGGTTTTCTGATGTCCTTCTTTACATCGAATCAGTTAGTTTGACTACACTACAAGAGTCTAAAAGTATCTTAAAAGTAGGCTATAGAAACATCCAGGTTCCACAAAAGGTTATGTGTGCGAAGAACATTAAATGTTTAAGAAACATTTTAATTGCTTTTTAATTTTAATTGTTCATTTTCATAAATGAACTCATTTACCTCAATGACCTTCTCTTTCTTCTTCTGCTCCGTCTTCTTGCTGGGCCCGCCAGCAGGAGCTTTTTTCGGCGGCATGGTTATGTTTTATGTTGAACCTTCTAGTAACAAGAACTGGTGTGCAAACTATCACATCTAAATACTAGCTGTGTAATCCACGTGGAATACACAGCAGATTCCTAGTCGAATGTTATATTTATGCGCTAATTTTGTGAATCCACATCCACGCTTCGATCAAAATAAAATTTTATTTTGATCGAAGCATCCACGGAGCAAAGGAAATGTCGTGGAATGGAAATTAAAAAAAAGTTTGACTTGACGTTTGATTGAGCTCTTTTTTCTTTTTTTCTTTTTTTTTACGAGAGGGTTACGGCTTTGGATTCAGCGATGTCAGCGTCCTTTTGAGTTGAGCGAGAGAGTGTTGCCATTTTTTGTTACTCTGGAACTACGCTAAAATTCGTTTCAAGATACCCATTCACTGCAGTTTGACGTGTAGGACTGCAGACGCCGTCGTCGACGTCGCCGTTTTATGATGGGTTCACATGCACGTCGTGCAGCCCGACAAGCTTAGAAAATTCGCTGTACATCGACTCGTCTGTAAAGTGATTGTTACTATTTAACTTTATAGAAGCCTCAATGTACAGCGAATTGCCCAAGCTTGCCGGGCTGCACGGCGTGCATGTGAACCCAGCATTATACACTATCCGATGATACTAGCGTCGGACTGCAGTGAATGTGCCTCTTTAGTAGAACCGGAAACGGTGAAAAGACACCTCCCAAATTTGTCTATGGTCTAAAGCGGATAACTTCACTCCAGTTCGATCTGACAGGTTGTCAATTTGGACAAAACGTCATTTAACGTCAAAATAAAATTATCAAATTGAAATTGGTGATTGACGGGAGATCACGGTCAATTTCATGAAATTTTTGTCCCGTGCGTGAAAATAAACAGTCGCTGAAAGTAGGCCATGGCGAGCGATATCTTGACCAAAAACTCAAAGTGCAGCATAAAATAGACTTTGTTTATTTTTCCGATCACAATGGAAATAGTGGACATAGAAGAATGCCAGGCCGACCCCATCTCGGCCACGAGAAAGAAAAGTTTATGGGCTAAAATTAATAATAGGACAACGTACGGATATTTATTCAACATAGTTATTTCTATTTTATTGCTCACGTGTCTGGTTTTAGTGCTTTACTTCTTCAAGGAGTATCTGAAGACGATATTATATTGGGTTGATGCCCAGGACCCGTGGATTATATTTTTGTTATTCATGGGATTGTTTTTGATAGTGAGTTTCCCAGTGACTATTGGGTACTTAGTGTTGATAATAACCAGTGGATATTTGTTTGGTATACTAAAGGGAATGGGTACAGTGCTGGTGAGTGCTAATTTCGGAGTTGCCGTGGCGCATTTCACGTTGAAGGCGTTGCGGTCGTACCTGCCGCTGGACAAGTTGCTGAAGAACGAGACGGCGAGAGCTTTGCTCAAAGTGATCTCGGGCCCGCAGGCCTTCAAAATTGTGTTTTTTGCAAGACTGACCCCTATACCCTTTGGACTGCAGAACACTATTTTTGCTGTGAGTATTTCGAGTCTTATTATTGTGTTAAAGTTATCTGCGACTTCTTCCGCACTGATTTTAAGTCAAATCATAAGCTAACAAACAAAACAAGTTTCATAGAAATCGGTTCTGTAGTTTTTGTGAAAAAAAAGAAGAAAAAATTCAACAATTTGTGATTTGGAATCGGAGACCTAAAAACCATATCATACATTTTTAAATATCTTCAATGTATAGACACTTATGCTACAGTTTTATAATAGTTAAGATAATATGTTTTTTATGCATGTAACACATAAAAAGAATTATCTTGAAAATGGTATTTATTTTATTCTTTATTGTACACATGGATACATACATATGATATTGAAAACAGCATGTAATAAACAAGTAGGTACAAAGGGTTAGCTTATCTCAGAGATTTCTTCCAGCAGACCCGAGAAGGAGAGATAGTTTTAAAAAGTTATGCAGGTGTGATGTGCACATTTCTATACAGAACTAGATGAATGATTGTAAAATGATATTACAAATTTATTATTTTTATTTAAAATGAAAATCAAAAAGTAAATAATGAATGAATACTATGGTAATTTTTTATATCAACAAGTGAGAATACACCACCACTTGGATACATCATTCCATCTTGAAACTTAAATTGTTAAATGTGAGCTACAACTAAGCGCTCCTACAGACGAGCGACACTTTGCGGTCACAGAGGGTCCCGTGACCGTAGACGCACTCATAGATGTTACGGTCGCTGTGTTTCACGTGACCCTCTGCAACCGCAAAGTGTTGGTCGTCTATAAGAGCGCTTAATTCTTAAACAAAAAGTTTTATAGTTGTAGCAATGTTTCTGACCACCCTGAAAGGGGTTACAGTTACAGTCGTAAGTTTATGTATGTACAAGTGAGAATATTTAGCACAGGTTCTGGTTTTTTTCTCTTTAATTAATTATCTTTGGTATTTTCAATCATGTTAGGTAATTTAAGTTATCATCACTTACCAGTTTAGTCAATTTACTGAATTTACAATTTTACAGGGTTCGAAATTATCAAGATAATTATTTTCTTTGATAATTATCGGATAATTATCAGATAATTATCGGAGAGAAATTTCTAACTAAAAGTTCTAAAGTTGCCTTTTTAATTTGTATTAATACACATCCAGACCAAGTCTTTGGCATAATAGTTTCTCATCTCAATGAATAACAAATAATTGAGAAAAACTACAGAAAACCGTGAAAAAAAATGATTTCATTGTTGGGAGCTTCTTTTTCCGTGAATCGTGACCGGAAATACATGGTGTGGCATTGCTAGCGCAAGCTTTTTGTGTTTCCGATGAATTTTATAATTATCAATGATAATTATCACTTCAAACCCTGCAATTTTATTATTTCAAAATCATATCTTGTATTAACAAAGATCATACCTAGCATGCCCTAATCTCTGCCAACACCACCGGGAAAGAGGTATTCACATTATAGATAGATATATTAAATTGAATAGTAGGTATAATGAATTTACATACATACATACATAAACTCACGCCTTTTTCCCAGAGGGGTAGGCAGAGATTATGGATCTCCATTTTGGGCGGTTCTGACACACTTCTCTTGCTTCCTCTTAACTTGCTTTTAATTTAAATAATGAATTTATTTAAATTAAAATTGTATTCAAAGTTAGATACCTATTTAATAATTTACCTACTATACAGGAATTTCCTAAAACATCCCAGCATTAAAATAGAAACATTGCCACACAATAAAATAAAAAACCAACATCTAAATAAACTAAACACTAGTAACAAGCAATTATAAAGTACTTTATTATTAACACTTCAATGTCCACAACACCATCAACGAAAATAAAATAAAGGTATTAACCACACTAAATGCCAAGGACATTGAAATGGTAACATGTTATTCAAGGTCATTATTCCTTTATAATTCAAGAATGTTTCAAGGACAAGTTTATGGGAACATAAGTCTTGATTGCCCAATAAAATGTTGACCTTTGTGGAACCATTTCATTTGAAACATGCTTTCCATGCATAGTTTAGTGAAAGTTAGCATGTGAAAGAAATGGTATTATAGTTGAGAAACAAGTTATTTAATTTAGTTAGTCTGATTTAGTTTTTAGGGGTTATTTACAGTGAACTCAACCAGAGTTTAAATAGCTTTATATTATTAGAAAGCAAAGCAAAGATTAAATCTAATAACAAAATATAGACAATTTTTATCTGAAATAAAGTATTTTCATTTTATTTTTGTATTTAATAAACAGTAATTTATTTTTAAAATTAGGTAAATATGTAGAATCACAGATACAGACTAAACACATACAAAGGGTGAGCTTATCTCTGAAGAGATTTCCACCAGCAGACCCACAATTATGATTAGATTATACATAAAAATAAGCTATAAATTATTTCTTATCTTAAATAAATAAAATCATATCAGAAGCAGTCTTCAAGTGGTCAATAGTTACGAAAAGTTAAACTATTACCATTAAAGGAAAACATTTCATTTAAATAGTAAACTCAATGCAACATTCAATTTTAGGGATTATTATTTCAACAGTAAATTTATCCTCAATTTATACATAGACTCTCTCCTACATGGCACATGACATGATCTTTTACAAATAGAAATGAGAGAAAGGCCGTGCAACTTCTGCCTCTGTTGAGGTTGAGTTGATGGTGTCATGTCTTTAAGTTCGATTTGCCATGGTGGGGAAAAGACTAGCCAACCAGCGCCCGCGGCATGACGCCTCGATAAACGTTCTATCGCGCATGCTAACTCGTTCGTTCGCGCGCAACAAGAAAGAGCTACGGCGCGATAGCGTTTTATCGCGCCGCCATGCCGCGGTCACATCATTATAGGCTTACTGATTGTTCAGGGGGTGCCAGATATATCAGGTTTCAGTACGTCTATGACAGAAGCTGTTTCATCTCATTCTCCTTAGGACCCAACAAATTTAAATGAGGTAATTTTATTGAGAGCGTCGGTGGCGCTTTGCGGAGATGTATGGACACTCAATCATGATGGTGCGGGTTCGAATCCGCACGGACGTCTTTGGTACATTACCGACACCACGGGGCGGTGCCATTCCCCGCGAACGAAGTCCCGAACAAAACCTAGTTCCAAGTCCAGCATATATTATTTAGACATCACAAATCTAGATTGTTCAAAGCAATCAAAACTCAAAAACATGCGTAGAATCATAAAGAGACATTAAGTTAATAAACGTCAACGAAAAAGCGAGCGACCATGAAATACAGTGATAAAGAATAATGATGATAAATTGTGACAATTAGGTCTTTTGTTGGTACGAGAGAGCTATTAAACTCATTTATCTTTGATAACAATTTATTTTTCAAATAGCTTAATTTGTGCGTGATTTCGTTTTTTATTGGGACTTTTATATGACACAAGTTTTTACGACTAGGTTTTTCATAGGTTTGAACTTTCAGAAAAATCGAGATTTAAATAGTAGATAATTTTATATTTTCTTAGAATAAAAGTGGAATAATTCATCACACCTAGAAGAAGAACCTGTTAAAAATGAACTAATTAGAGTCGATTTTGATTGGCGCTCGGTTGTTTTCTAACAGAAAATTCTTATGCCTCCACTAGATTATCGTCGAGAAGAGACAAGAAGAGCCCTGAAGGAGAGTTTGATGCTCTTCTTTGTTCTCGCCTCGTCATAAGCCGTAGTAACTAATTATCTTTGGAAGTTCTCGCGTCGTGAAAGTAAAGTGCCTGCTTATAATGAGTCCGTCCTTTAGGCTTTAGATTAGAGCTATTGATTGAGAAATCTTAAATATGGCGCCACTGAACGGTAAAAGGCCTGAAGGTAGAAGCAAAGTTTTTAACTCGAAGGAATTACCTATAAAATTTGAAATAAAACAAATAAATAATAATGTCTTTATTCGCCTCAAAATCTTAAAAACACAGGTAAAAGTAAAACCACTTACACTTATCTTACTTCATCAATGCATTGTGTATTTATTGCATTGTCTGGTATAGTTTAAGGCTCGGCGCAAACGAGCCACCGGCCACAGCCACCGGTGGGTGGCTGTCGCGAGCTCGGACACTGACTGCTGTAGCGAGTGGCGGCCACCGGCCACACGTGTGCGGCTAGTCCCTACGAAGCAGGGTTGAGAGAGTTGATTTATCATTACTTAAATCTAGTGATGAAGCGGTTATCACTTAGCGATTACGATTTCGACTAATTCCCCAAATAATCGTCGATTACGATTTCGATTATTTCAAACCCATTCTCAATACACTAGTTTTTTTTAATAAAGCAAATTTTTAAAGTCGGGAGATATAATAAAAATTTAAGTATTGCAGATTTTCTTTAAAAACCATAATATTTGTAAGTTTTCCGATATCAGTCTTATTCCTTTTTTTGGTTTTTATTAAACGGACAGTAGAAAACAACCTCTCTGAGGTTTGAGGCGTGAGAACTTTTTTACACTATTATGAAGTGCGTTACATTCACTTAAATTCAGATAAAAGTATATTTAATTAACTAATATTAATCGTTAAATAATAGCAAAGATAATCGTCGATTTCGATTAATCGTTAAATGTCGATAATCGCCGATTACGATTAATCGAAATCCCTGCTACACAAATATGAAAAAGCGTGTGACCTGTTTATCGCTCGCCACCGGTGGCTCTGGTTTGTGGATCGTTTCCGCCGACCCTAAGATCTTTAATTGTCCATAGTTAAAGCATAATGCAAAGGTATTAACTCTAATGCGAATATAAAAACACACGTAATCAACTAACAATGGCTTGTTCAAAAAGGTTGCGCTTTTTGCTTATGCAATTTTGATATTTCTTCTATCTACATGTCTATAACGTCACGCCTGTTTCCCAGTATGGCTCGTCATTTAGTACAATCTTTGCACACCTCTTTTGAAGACAGTACCTATGAGTTGCGTAGGTTTATGAAAAAAGTGGTTATTCGAGCTACTTCCCAATTACTAATACGGCAAAATTATCTCGAAAATGCCCTTTTGATAACCGATGAATACTCTATATACCATCTCGTTTGATATGTGAACAACGGAATAGATAATGAATACTAAACTTTATTGATAAGGTAAAACATAAAATTTGAACTTATAGAAACTGTAGAAAAACAAGAATTAAATAGAAACCCGCTTACTCGAACAACCCGCCCCGGGGTCGTGCCTGTACCGAACGTACCCATTACGCTGGCGGCATTGCCACGTTGGATGGCTAAAGAGATACGTTGGACAAGAAACGCTCCAGAGCGGGTGTCGTTGCCCCTCTCCCGTAATCTAAGGCCCAGGTCTTTTATAAACTTCTTGGCCTCAGCTCCCCAAGGCCCTCCGGTTTCCACTGCCACTGGCACGAAAATATATGGGCCGTCTGGGTCTTGATACGTGGTGTGCTTCAGGCGAGCTGCACTTTCTGCAGATAAATAGAATAGATAATTAGATAGATATGATATTTC
The DNA here is from genome assembly GCA_963693445.1 of Agonopterix heracliana. Lineage (NCBI taxonomy): Eukaryota > Metazoa > Arthropoda > Insecta > Lepidoptera > Depressariidae > Agonopterix > Agonopterix heracliana. Next base: position 17,026,398 of record OY856319.1, read on the forward strand.
GCGTTCTTGAACGCTCGGTTTTGACGCAGACGCAAAATTGGTGCAGTAGTTTTTGCGTTCGCACAAACAAACAGGCAGACAAAAATCGTAACCAGCAATCGTAAACTTTTTTCTTGTAAATATCTTCAATGTACAGACACACTTAGTTTTATAAGGGTGTAGATAAGCTGGTAATTGTAAAGTTCAACGACTCAGCATGATCAGATAATATTATCCCGACTACAAGACGCCCTGTGTACTGTCAGCAACGAAAGTATGTGTACTGACGTGGAACAAAAGTGTATATGTTCGGCTGTGGCTCACGCGTTGTGGTTTCCTTAAAAAAACCCAGATCGCGAAATACGTGTTCGTGATAGGGAGTAAAAACGCCCGTGACGCATTGTGGTAAACACCAGAAGTATATCACAGAGAAATTCGTATCGTGACTATTTATTAGAGCTGAAAAGAATAGTGATTTAGCCGGATACCGGATACCTAATATCCGGCTGCCACACATAGCTGTATTCGGCAGGACCTAGTACAGTTTTCACATTTTTTAAAAATTAATGTTCGGTTAACTTTGAACATATAAACTGCGTGTGTGAACCTTCGATCAACAATATACAATATTGTTGGTGTGAACTGAGTTTTTGACTGTTGTACTGTAGGTACCTACACTACACTGACCATTGTATTTGCAATGAAATAAGTAACTGTACTTATTGTTTTCATTGTTTTAAGGCGTATTTTATTATATCTATCCGGTATCCGGTCGCCAAGTAGTACCATACTATTCGGTATTCAGCAAAATAGTAAAAACCCCGGATAAGCCAGAGACAGGATAGTTACCGAATATTAGTTTCAGCTCTTCTATTGCTGACGTTACATCTTTTCATTGCTGACTATCCTAATGTCTGGTCTCAGAAACAACATAAACAAGTTTTTCCTTCAGCAGTCAGGACAGACAAACAGGTCTAAATTAAGACCAAACGTTAATGACACAAATGCGTCGCATTTTTGGGAGGATATTTTTGCAAGTTACTTTGTTTGCTTGCGCATTTTGTTTATAATTAAAATTACATGTTGACTCATCTATCTCAGGTGATTAAAATCTATACTCTGCCAATGCATTGGTATGTCAGACGTCATTGGATTACTAAGTCTTTCAAAGGTAACTATCAAGTCATCAGACGTGACCCCTAAGGTGTCTTGACGTTGAAAGCGGACAGGCGCCCGATACGCCGCTCTATACAAAATTATCCTACGCGCAGCAGCTGATGTAATTCGTTGTATTATTATTATAAATTCATACAATTTTGCAAAATGCGCCTAGGGCGCGCACCTTAGAAAGCGGACATTTCTACATAAAGTACCTAAGGATACCACAACACAACCACGTGGAGACTACCTCTATCGGTCTATTTACTATTGAATTCAATTCAGTCCGCTCGCACGAAATGCCTTTAAGGTCAGGTTATCCCAGTGCAAGCGTTTCTTTCTTGCAAGCATAAGTTTGCAATTAGCCATCCCGCTCCAATTGAAAGCAGGATCGCAAAAAAACTTTGCTCATGGGTGTTTCTAAGCTCAAAATTCTACGGAGTTCACTAGAAATATTTAATGTTTTTAGTTAAGTACAATAATAAAAAGTTAAATATCAGCAGTTTAATCATAGTATTGAAAAAACATAACGAAAAGTGGTAACTTTGGGATTTTTTTCTATCTATTAAACTTAATCTAAACGTGTAATTGAGAACGGTCGCCTATCAGCCAGATCCTTAAATAAGACATAATTGGTTTTCAGACTTTAAAACACAGTTTAAAACACTTTCGTTCGTGTTCAAAAAACGTCCTCGACGGGATAACAGCGTCTTAAGTAAAGCCTGATCAGAAAACTAAAAAACACGCCATGTTGCGGCAAATAATTGGAACTATTTTTTGTACTTGAAACATTGTCATTAAAAGCTAAAGTCGATTGTAGCGCCCCAAAAGCAGGATTTTAATTATTCTGGTCGGGCTTTAATACCTAATGCTCTGAAACTGTGAAGGAAAACATCATGAGGAAACCTGCATACCTACGCAGAAGATCAAACTATGATGCGTATGTGAGTGAAATCCATCAATTCACACACACATTGGGACACGGGTGGTGGACTAACGACAATAAATTATCTATGAGGAAGCCTGTGCCCCCTTGAATCTAGTGTCTCTTGTAGACTATCACCACAATGTGCCTACACTTTATGCTAGTTTATGGCCGAACAAGACTAATACTTGCTAAGCTCTGAAGGTTAATGTCGTGTTAACCTGAACAGGTTTCCAGGTAGCAATAAAATTGGTGGTCGCTCGGACATCCAAACTTTCCGCGAGGCGTAAAGCGTTGCTGGTAAAGCGATGGAGACATTATTCAACGGTTTACAGGAGCGACTCTGGTATCAGTTTAAACTCAACAAATATAAGAAAAATGCGTTTCATAACTATCGGTATCCAAGGCCATTGGCGACGGTTAAAGGCGATAATGAACTTAAAAGGAGTTGCAAAGACCAAAGACTGGTTCTGTAATCATTGCCTAATGTCTAGACTAGAACATTGAGGGAACAACATATTAGCAAACCTGTTATCAGACGTTATAAACACCTGAGTAATCTGTTCACATATATGATACATAGGTATTTACTACACTTAGGCAGAGCTGTTTACCCAGGGAGGTAATAAAGTGATAGCAAGATTAGCAAAAGAAAGTAGGGAGTCACGTTGTGGATCTGCTATTGGGCGGTCGCGTCGCCCGTCGATCGTTGGTTGCCCCCTCCCAGGTCTACAACGGGGCTCCAGTGGTGGCTCAAGATAGTGTTCTTTTCGAAAAACAATCCTTGAAGTCACCAAATACATAAATTACCGTACAACGTCAAGCACTTTTGCTACATAAACTAGACATTTGGCAAAATCATCAAATACCCAAGATGGCAGCCATTTTTTTAAAAATAGAATAGAAAAAAGAAAGTACCTAGTATCGTAGATAGAGGTGGGTTTATGTATCACAAAGATTAGGTCGGTAACTGTAGCTCTTTACGGAAATTTTTCAACTTTAGCGTAAATTTTCCGCAAAAAAATTGAATGTTTAACGTTAGAATGAAGGATGACAATAATTTGCTGGGTTCTGGACTTCTGGTAGCAAGTAATGTTTGTTGCTTATCTTTACAATTCATTTGGCCTTACGCGAACATTTCAAACGAGAAAAATCGCCGGGTGTTTACTTTGTGAGCTTCAACAATTTTCTTTGATCGAAGATAGTGATAAAAATGTTAGAGCACTGCTCGGACACGTAGAAAGAGAGGTATTCCTCGAAGAATAACGATTTCCAAAGGCACCTGAATTAGAGCACCTAATCTATTCCAACTTAAGCACCTGTGCTTTTAATGGGTCTAGATATTTTGTTACAAAAATATCATATTAAGTTTTACGCCGATTGTTGCGTTCATTATGAACGTCACATTACATAGCGGGACCTGGGGGGCGTTCCAGTTACAGCTGGTCAAAGATATGCATGAACGCATCCCAAAAGCGTGGTGATGTATTAATTTATCATCTTCTTCTTAGGCGTAACCTCATGGGATGATGGCATGACCATCGTAGGTCGCTTGTGCCACAAAAACTCTCCAGGACGCTCGATCTAGGGCCCGGTGTGTGCTGTCCTGTAGAGTGGTCTCGGTAGTTTCTTTATCACCGCATCGGTCCGTCTCGTAGGCATGCGTGCTCTGACCTCTCTTTGCCATTGTTCATGAGTTTTTCTAAACTATCTGATCTCCTCACCAAACTATCTATCTGGCACAACGAAAACAACTGACATATTGATAGTTCAGTCAAGTTAAACATGAAAAGGGGGCCGTGCTTGCAAAAGGTCCGGTCGTTCTGAATTTTTTATATGTTGTTAGGACCTAAACCAATATCAAAATGCCAGATTTGCAATTTCCAAAGTGCTGTGCGAGCGGCGGTGTAACCATAAAACCATGAAATTTTCGGATTTTTTTCAGTTTTTCGCTTTTTTCTCGAAATCTGTAAGTCGTATCGAATAGTATTGTAGGTACACTTTTATTCTGACAAAATTTCCTACAAAACAATTGGTATGCACTTTCTTCATATGACTTAACATTTGAGGGCTAGAGGGACGAGAAAGTAACAGCATTTTAAAAGATATGAAATTCGTATGGCGACCCTCTTGAAAGTTGAAGATAAAAACAAAATGATTCCATATTCTTAATCAGCGACCCCGAAAACCCCCGGATACAAATTTTCAGTCGGTTCGCTGAACCTTTAAAAGCTGCGTTGGCGTTTGAAATTTCCATGGCAGCCATCTTGGATTTCGCAATTTTGGATTTTTTTTCACCGCCAACAAAATCTGACCAGGGTCCACTATGACATTGTTCAAGGTCCATACCCCTATCTGTCATAGTGTCCGCGGGCCGTTGACCTCATCCGTCAGGATACGATCTTCTGAGGAAGTCGAAATATTCCTTTTAACCCTACCGCTCGCACATCACTTTGGAAATTGCAAATTTGGCAATTTAATATTGGTTTAGGTTCTAACAACATATTAAAAATTCAGAACGACCTGACCTTTTGCAAGCACGGATGTACATCTTGACTGAACTATGATACCAGTTCTACAAAGTCAGCTTTCTCTGAACAATTGCATAGTGCACTCGAGTTCATGGGAAAGTTCTGGCCTTGTGATATAAATACGATCTATTTTGTGCTGTCTGTCGTATCGTAATTATATAATAGGTGCATTTTTCGCTTGACCTAGTGGGGAAGGCCGCGCGTTTTGATTCAGTGAGCCGGACTTTGTTTTAAAAGTGGTCAAGAATTTTTATGGAATTTCTCTTCCTTTCACCGCGTTGCGTTTAGGGCTGTCGCATTATGAAATCTTAATAACGTTATAAATGTAAAAATATGTTTGTTTAGTACCACTTTTACATCTCAACCGTTCAACCAACTGCGAATATCTATTAGCAGTAGAAAATTTCTATAGTCGTTATAGTCTCGCGATAATAATTAGTACCTAAGCACTAAGGAGCGGCTTAGGCGGCAACTAGTCCGCGGACCAGTGGTACGAGTTTACTACTTGAATAAAATTTATACATTTTAGGCGTCATCTCGTCCGCGGTTTATAAAAACTATTCGTTCGAAGCTACAGTTTCTAAAATGAGTTTAATTGAATTTGATATGTCCTTTGCTACAAGCCTAATTTATAGAAGAGATTTTTAGCCGTAATTATTGTAATTTTTGAAATAAAAACGTTTTTTTTTTCGGTTCGAGTGGGCAATGTAAGTATGTATGTATGTAGGTAAGGTATTTATGTACGTAGGTAGGTATGCAGTTAAAAACTAAGTGAGTTAATAACTATGTAGGTATATAATATGTGTGTGTTCATACATACCTACATTAAATTGAAATTGTGTTTGCATGTTTTTTTTTTTCCTTTGGTAAAGTTGCTTAGTATCATGAGTACAATCATCCTGTATACATACATACTTACTTACTTACATACATACATGTATGTAAGTAGGTAAGTATGTATGTATACAGGATGTTAGGGTAAATAGTTGCATAACTTTAAGGGATGTTTGTAATCATTATACTAAGCAACTTTACCAAAGGAAAAAAGCATGTATGCATACCTACATTCAAAAATTACATACATCCCCACCTACCTACATACATAATACCTACATAAATTCATTCGTACTTGTATGCATATCTACCTACATACACACCTACCCTACATACTTACTGACATACATACATACCTGCCTACATACCTACATACATACATAATTACTTATATTCATACATACCTACCTGCATGTAAACGAACATTACATAACCCTACTTATTTACTGACATACATACCTATATACATACCTACCTACATACATACATACGTAAATATGGTTACCTATCGTACTTTCGAAAAAGCGTTTTCCGAATTTTAGTTCTCCGAAATCGTTACACTTTTTATTGTTTCCCTTTTTTTTTGTTTCCCCGAAATATTATTCGCCATATTTTGAGGAGCCAGATTTTTTATTGTCCTTTTTTTCTTTTAACCAATGAATCAAAATTCTGTAACATAGTTTTCCGAAGTAATGTAAGTCAGATAATTTACTTTTTCGAATATTTGTTTTTCCGCACAGTCACTTTTCCGCAGAAATATTTAACCTAACCTATCCTAGAATTTTAAAAACACCATATTGTTTTTCTCAGGCAGCCCCACTGCACCTTCAACATACATATAAGCAAACAAGCAAGCATGCAGCAAGCAAGCTAGCATGCAGCAAGCAAGCAAGCATGCAGCGAGCAAGCAAACATGCAGCAAGCAAGCAAGCATGCAGCAAGCATTTAGATGCTAAGTGTCTTACATGTTCTAACCTAACCTAACCTACAATTTTAAAACCACCAGTTTGTTTTTCTCAGTCAGGGGGCTTCTGCCCCCCGAACCCCCCTCGCGGGGGGCGCAGCCCCCCTGCACCCCCCAACATGCATACAAGCAAGCAAGCAACATGCAAGCAAACATGCAGCAAGCAAGCAAGCATGCAGCAAGCAAGTAAGCATGCAGCAAGCATTTTGATGCTCTGCTCGCTTCGCCCGCTAAGTGTTTTACATGTTCTAACCTAACCTAAACTACAATTTTAAAACATTAAAACCACCAGTTTGTATTTCTCAGGCAGGGGGCTTCCGCCCCCCGCACCCCCCAACATGCATACAAGCTAGCAAGCAACAAGCAAGCAAGCATCCAGCAAGCAAGCAAGCAAGCAGCATGCTAGCAAGCATGTTGGTGCTATAATCCTGGTATCATGTATCTACTAGGTAATTATTACAGAAAACTTTACTGTGTTGTGTCCTAGTCATACTATGGAAGAAGTTGCTTCTACATTTTAAAACTTCGAACCCAGAAGACCGTTGTCAAAAGAAAAAAAATTATGATGAAATTCTGATTTTAAATTTTCTGGAAAATGATACTTTTGTCAAGTCTTTATAAGGAGTAACAAATAAATGTGTAACAAAATATCTGTCACTAGAAAATTCTATAAACCGTTTTCGAACAACTGAAATTCGGTCAGTGAAATTTCGAAAGTAAGATAGGTTACCACCTGCATACATACTCACCTACATACATACACACCTATTTACATACACACATACATACCTACCTACATACCCACCTACCTATACACTTACATACTTACAAACAAACATTACAAAAAATAAATAAAATTACATACCTACCTTACCTGTACACCTTACATACATAAAAACACACATAACATACCTACACACCTACATTCATACACACCTACATACATACACATATACACTTACATACATACACATCTACATTCATACACTCCTACATACATACCTACCTACATACACACCTACATACATACAAAGTAAACATACATTACAAAAAATGAATAATATTACATATCTACCTTACACACATAACATACCTACACACCTACATGCATACACACCTACCTACCTACATACCCACCTACACATACACTTACATACTTACAAACATACATTACAAAAAAATAATAAAATTACATACCTACCTTACATATACACTTACATACATAACATACCTACACACCTACATTCAAATACACCTACATACATACACACACACCTACATTCATACACACCTACATACATACCTACCTAGATACATACAAAGTAAATATACATTACAAAAAATAAATAAAATTACATACCTACCTTACCTGTACACCTTACATACATACAAACACACATAACATACCTACACACCTACATACATACACACCTACATGCATAAACACCTACCTACCTACATACATACCTACCTACATACCCACCTACCTATACACTTACATACTTACAAACAAACTTTACAAAAAATTAATAAAATTACAATTTGCATGCTCATGTTAACTCCACTTACTGTGTAATACATCGCGGTCAACTTTTATTGGCTACTTATGTATAAGACTCTTGTAATTTAGCTAAGTTCAATATGATGTTGTTGATCCTAATAAATAAAAATAAAATAAAATAAAATACCTACCTTACCTATACACTAACATACATAACATACCTACACACCTACACTCAAAAACACCTACATACATACCCACTTACATTCATACACACCTACATACCTACACACATACATACATACTCACATACATACATACATACATACCTATACACTTACATACATGCAAACATACATACCTACATACATACCTACCTACATACAGACCTACATACATACAAACATACATTACAAAAAATAAATAAAATTACATACCTACCTTACCTGTACACCTTACATACATACAAACCCACAACATACCTACACACCTACATTCATACACACCTACATACATACACACCTACATACATACATACATACCTACATACATACACACCTACTTATATACACACCTACATACATACACACCTACATACATACACACCTACATTCATACATACCTACCTATATACTTCGATACATACATACATACCTACCTGCATACCCCCTACCACCCAGGACAACTTGAAATTGAAAATTAGATAAAAAATTACATACCGGAAAAATTACATAGACAGTAGCCCGTAATTGGGTTTAGTGCCCTACGGACCACAACTGCATATCCCTCAGCAAGTTGACCCCTAGAGGACGAGTCGACCCCTAGCAATTCACGGTCGTGGTAAACTCGTCCACGGACGAGTACGAGTTGCCGCCTAAGCCTAAGAATCTCCTTAGCGCCTACTAAAACGTAAAAAAATACTTGCAAACAGTCTTTCGGAATTTCCTGTTTTTATCTCTTAAACATTTTTCTCACATCGTAACGTAAAGGCCTCCGGCATAAAACTGTTCACATCTGGTAGATAAACAAAGTGTCACGTCAAACGTTCAGTACACTAATAAAATCATTGAACTAAATAGTTAACATTTTGTGTTGCGTCATGCGTTACATTAACGTTAGTGTAAGTTAAAAATAATTTGACTATTTGAATAGAGCGCTAATGTTTGATCAAATATTATGATAGTTGCACTGCGCTGTGAGCTGAACTAAAACAAGGTGTTAAATCTATGTTATATGTTTGATAAATACCGGAGCGGAACGAATGTATAGACTTACACCCGAATTCTTATTTGTTTTCTTGACATTTCCTCACTCGAGTGGAGGACGTTTTTGACATAATTTTTATGTGAAAAACGTCATCGGCTTGAGTGAGGAAGCCTCAAGGAAACAACTAAGAATACGAGTGTTAGGGGGGTATTACAGAACGACACTCAAGTGGAGATCTCTTCTTGAGTAAAGATAGACAAGGATGCATGTATACGTTGTATGTATTTGCATCCTTTTCTATCTATACTCAAGAAGAGATCTGCACTTGAGTGTCGTTCTGTAATACCCCCCTAAGTGTTGTTAGTGTTGTGTTGTTCCCCTTAGGGGAAGATCGGCTTCTAGGTTAGGTATCTAGATTGTACGCTTCTCTAGGATTTTCCAACATCAAAGTTTTTTCAGGAAGTACCATATATTTTTCATTGAAAATATTCTATTAGTATGTACTATACTTTCCTCCGATTTTTCTTCTATTTCATGAATCATGATTAATAAGTAAAATAAAGATCTCATTGACAAACATTTTTTTTCAATATTTAATTTTATTTTATCCGGAAAACTTACAGCTTAAAATCACAATAATAGTTCTGTTATTGCTATTTATCCGCCTTTCTTTCCAAAAATCGGCCAAATTCGGCGAGAACTTTCGGCCAATTTACAAAACAGTATACAGAAAGAAAATATTGTAGAAGGTACAAAATAAGACGGTCTAATTTCGTTTCGTTGGTCGGAAATTCGTTTTGTGTTTGGGGAAATAAATGATTAAGTTCGACCTCTCAGCCAAAATTGAAATCGGTTCAGAGTTCTGTATGGTTTTGGTTTAATTAAGATTATGATGTAGGTAGATCTTGAAGTAGATTGAGGAAAACTCATTCTATCCTCAATCAGATCCGAGGTTGGATACAATTTGTCAGCCGATTAAAAAACCACATTTTGCAGCGCAGCGATATACCTGATGTAACGAGTATTGTATTGCACCATAGAACTAGCTGATTCACGTCTTGAGGAAAATGATACGATATGAACGTTCAAAAGTGTGTATACATTACATAAACTCACGACCAGCACAGCACACCTTTCGAAGAGGCCAGAAACGTTGGTACAACAACAGTGCACAACTTCAAAAGTAAATTTAAGAAATCAAAAAACCCGTCTGCGTAAAAAGTGAACTTTAAATAATAACTGAAAAGAAAAAAATCGATTGACGGAAGAATCATCAAAATCGGCCCACGCGTTGCCACAAAGGTACAAACTTACATAGGTACATACATAACATACATAGGCTGTTAAACACATTACCCTTCCTTTGCGTCGCGCAGTCGGGTAAAAATAGGCGGAGCTTTGGGGTATGTGCAGTAGCGCTTTCTCCTAAAATTTTCCGTTTGTGTTCTATAAGGAAACATTCCGATGATTAAAAACTTTATGGCCAGTCGTTAACAACGCAAATACTGGAATAAAACTGCACAGCTCGAGCCAATAATGGCAAATTGCACTATTATTTCGTTATGTTTCGTTTCGTACCAAATTGAAAAACCGGCCAAGTGCGTGTCGGACTACTGGCGCACCTAGCGTTCCGTTATTCCGTTTCTTGTCACGGACACACCCCTTAATTTTTACTTTTAGTTTTTAGGGTTCCGTACCCAAAGGGTAAAACGGGACCCATACTAAGACTCCGCTGTCCGTCTGCCTGTCTGTCTTTTTGTCTGTCTGTCCATCTGTCACCAGGCAGTATCTCATGAACTATCACGGTTATATTCGGTTTCTAATTTTCACAGATGATGTAGGTATTTCTGTTGCCGCTATAACAACAAATCCTAAAAAACAAAATAAAATAAATATTTAATCCCATACAACAAACGTGATTTTTTTTGCTCGTTTTATAGATGTTGGTACGGAACCCTTCGTGCACGAGTCCAACTCGCACTTGGCCGGTTTTTTTATTATTTGTTAGAAAATTCTAGAGAAAATTGAAAATGGACGAAGGTAGGACTTCGTAGGCTTAGTAATACGAGGCCCCTTTGACATCCTTTGGGTACAGAACCCTTAAAACATCAACTAAAGTACGGTAAATGCGCGGATAAGTTGCCACTTAGCCGCCTTTTACCGTATCACGACAAATTTATTATTGATCGAAGTATCTATCTTATCTTAACTATTATAACTATAACTATACCTAACTGTTTTTTTTTTATTAGATTATAAAACCGTAAAATCATTAGGAATAAAAAAGTTGCGGTTCACTTCATATAAATTCAAATAACACTCGATTTAAATGACGTGCAGCGCCATCTATTGACAAAATTGTTAGTTTGTTTGTTTGTTCGCACATCACGCAAAAACTACTGAACCGATTTTGATGAAACTTTTTTTGTTTGATAGCTTATGATCTGACTTAAAATCTGGTATATAATTTGTGCGGACGAAGTCGCGGGAAAACACTAGTTTTATTTAAAATTGTACCCTTTTCGTTCACTTCAATTTGTTATTTTTGTATGTTTTCGCTGCACAAATAAAGAATCTGACCAGGGTCCACTATGACATTGTTCAAGGTCCATACCCCTATCTGTCATAGTGTCCGCGGGCCGTTGACCTCATCCGTCAGGATACGATCTTCTGAGGAAGTCGAAATATTCCTTTTAACCCTACCGCTCGCACATCACTTTGGAAATTGCAAATTTGGCAATTTAATATTGGTTTAGGTTCTAACAACATATTAAAAATTCAGAACGACCTGACCTTTTGCAAGCACGGATGTACATCTTGACTGAACTATGATACCAGTTCTACAAAGTCAGCTTTCTCTGAACAATTGCATAGTGCACTCGAGTTCATGGGAAAGTTCTGGCCTTGTGATATAAATACGATCTATTTTGTGCTGTCTGTCGTATCGTAATTATATAATAGGTGCATTTTTCGCTTGACCTAGTGGGGAAGGCCGCGCGTTTTGATTCAGTGAGCCGGACTTTGTTTTAAAAGTGGTCAAGAATTTTTATGGAATTTCTCTTCCTTTCACCGCGTTGCGTTTAGGGCTGTCGCATTATGAAATCTTAATAACGTTATAAATGTAAAAATATGTTTGTTTAGTACCACTTTTACATCTCAACCGTTCAACCAACTGCGAATATCTATTAGCAGTAGAAAATTTCTATAGTCGTTATAGTCTCGCGATAATAATTAGTACCTAAGCACTAAGGAGCGGCTTAGGCGGCAACTAGTCCGCGGACCAGTGGTACGAGTTTACTACTTGAATAAAATTTATACATTTTAGGCGTCATCTCGTCCGCGGTTTATAAAAACTATTCGTTCGAAGCTACAGTTTCTAAAATGAGTTTAATTGAATTTGATATGTCCTTTGCTACAAGCCTAATTTATAGAAGAGATTTTTAGCCGTAATTATTGTAATTTTTGAAATAAAAACGTTTTTTTTTTCGGTTCGAGTGGGCAATGTAAGTATGTATGTATGTAGGTAAGGTATTTATGTACGTAGGTAGGTATGCAGTTAAAAACTAAGTGAGTTAATAACTATGTAGGTATATAATATGTGTGTGTTCATACATACCTACATTAAATTGAAATTGTGTTTGCATGTTTTTTTTTTTCCTTTGGTAAAGTTGCTTAGTATCATGAGTACAATCATCCTGTATACATACATACTTACTTACTTACATACATACATGTATGTAAGTAGGTAAGTATGTATGTATACAGGATGTTAGGGTAAATAGTTGCATAACTTTAAGGGATGTTTGTAATCATTATACTAAGCAACTTTACCAAAGGAAAAAAGCATGTATGCATACCTACATTCAAAAATTACATACATCCCCACCTACCTACATACATAATACCTACATAAATTCATTCGTACTTGTATGCATATCTACCTACATACACACCTACCCTACATACTTACTGACATACATACATACCTGCCTACATACCTACATACATACATAATTACTTATATTCATACATACCTACCTGCATGTAAACGAACATTACATAACCCTACTTATTTACTGACATACATACCTATATACATACCTACCTACATACATACATACGTAAATATGGTTACCTATCGTACTTTCGAAAAAGCGTTTTCCGAATTTTAGTTCTCCGAAATCGTTACACTTTTTATTGTTTCCCTTTTTTTTTGTTTCCCCGAAATATTATTCGCCATATTTTGAGGAGCCAGATTTTTTATTGTCCTTTTTTTCTTTTAACCAATGAATCAAAATTCTGTAACATAGTTTTCCGAAGTAATGTAAGTCAGATAATTTACTTTTTCGAATATTTGTTTTTCCGCACAGTCACTTTTCCGCAGAAATATTTAACCTAACCTATCCTAGAATTTTAAAAACACCATATTGTTTTTCTCAGGCAGCCCCACTGCACCTTCAACATACATATAAGCAAACAAGCAAGCATGCAGCAAGCAAGCTAGCATGCAGCAAGCAAGCAAGCATGCAGCGAGCAAGCAAACATGCAGCAAGCAAGCAAGCATGCAGCAAGCATTTAGATGCTAAGTGTCTTACATGTTCTAACCTAACCTAACCTACAATTTTAAAACCACCAGTTTGTTTTTCTCAGTCAGGGGGCTTCTGCCCCCCGAACCCCCCTCGCGGGGGGCGCAGCCCCCCTGCACCCCCCAACATGCATACAAGCAAGCAAGCAACATGCAAGCAAACATGCAGCAAGCAAGCAAGCATGCAGCAAGCAAGTAAGCATGCAGCAAGCATTTTGATGCTCTGCTCGCTTCGCCCGCTAAGTGTTTTACATGTTCTAACCTAACCTAAACTACAATTTTAAAACATTAAAACCACCAGTTTGTATTTCTCAGGCAGGGGGCTTCCGCCCCCCGCACCCCCCAACATGCATACAAGCTAGCAAGCAACAAGCAAGCAAGCATCCAGCAAGCAAGCAAGCAAGCAGCATGCTAGCAAGCATGTTGGTGCTATAATCCTGGTATCATGTATCTACTAGGTAATTATTACAGAAAACTTTACTGTGTTGTGTCCTAGTCATACTATGGAAGAAGTTGCTTCTACATTTTAAAACTTCGAACCCAGAAGACCGTTGTCAAAAGAAAAAAAATTATGATGAAATTCTGATTTTAAATTTTCTGGAAAATGATACTTTTGTCAAGTCTTTATAAGGAGTAACAAATAAATGTGTAACAAAATATCTGTCACTAGAAAATTCTATAAACCGTTTTCGAACAACTGAAATTCGGTCAGTGAAATTTCGAAAGTAAGATAGGTTACCACCTGCATACATACTCACCTACATACATACACACCTATTTACATACACACATACATACCTACCTACATACCCACCTACCTATACACTTACATACTTACAAACAAACATTACAAAAAATAAATAAAATTACATACCTACCTTACCTGTACACCTTACATACATAAAAACACACATAACATACCTACACACCTACATTCATACACACCTACATACATACACATATACACTTACATACATACACATCTACATTCATACACTCCTACATACATACCTACCTACATACACACCTACATACATACAAAGTAAACATACATTACAAAAAATGAATAATATTACATATCTACCTTACACACATAACATACCTACACACCTACATGCATACACACCTACCTACCTACATACCCACCTACACATACACTTACATACTTACAAACATACATTACAAAAAAATAATAAAATTACATACCTACCTTACATATACACTTACATACATAACATACCTACACACCTACATTCAAATACACCTACATACATACACACACACCTACATTCATACACACCTACATACATACCTACCTAGATACATACAAAGTAAATATACATTACAAAAAATAAATAAAATTACATACCTACCTTACCTGTACACCTTACATACATACAAACACACATAACATACCTACACACCTACATACATACACACCTACATGCATAAACACCTACCTACCTACATACATACCTACCTACATACCCACCTACCTATACACTTACATACTTACAAACAAACTTTACAAAAAATTAATAAAATTACAATTTGCATGCTCATGTTAACTCCACTTACTGTGTAATACATCGCGGTCAACTTTTATTGGCTACTTATGTATAAGACTCTTGTAATTTAGCTAAGTTCAATATGATGTTGTTGATCCTAATAAATAAAAATAAAATAAAATAAAATACCTACCTTACCTATACACTAACATACATAACATACCTACACACCTACACTCAAAAACACCTACATACATACCCACTTACATTCATACACACCTACATACCTACACACATACATACATACTCACATACATACATACATACATACCTATACACTTACATACATGCAAACATACATACCTACATACATACCTACCTACATACAGACCTACATACATACAAACATACATTACAAAAAATAAATAAAATTACATACCTACCTTACCTGTACACCTTACATACATACAAACCCACAACATACCTACACACCTACATTCATACACACCTACATACATACACACCTACATACATACATACATACCTACATACATACACACCTACTTATATACACACCTACATACATACACACCTACATACATACACACCTACATTCATACATACCTACCTATATACTTCGATACATACATACATACCTACCTGCATACCCCCTACCACCCAGGACAACTTGAAATTGAAAATTAGATAAAAAATTACATACCGGAAAAATTACATAGACAGTAGCCCGTAATTGGGTTTAGTGCCCTACGGACCACAACTGCATATCCCTCAGCAAGTTGACCCCTAGAGGACGAGTCGACCCCTAGCAATTCACGGTCGTGGTAAACTCGTCCACGGACGAGTACGAGTTGCCGCCTAAGCCTAAGAATCTCCTTAGCGCCTACTAAAACGTAAAAAAATACTTGCAAACAGTCTTTCGGAATTTCCTGTTTTTATCTCTTAAACATTTTTCTCACATCGTAACGTAAAGGCCTCCGGCATAAAACTGTTCACATCTGGTAGATAAACAAAGTGTCACGTCAAACGTTCAGTACACTAATAAAATCATTGAACTAAATAGTTAACATTTTGTGTTGCGTCATGCGTTACATTAACGTTAGTGTAAGTTAAAAATAATTTGACTATTTGAATAGAGCGCTAATGTTTGATCAAATATTATGATAGTTGCACTGCGCTGTGAGCTGAACTAAAACAAGGTGTTAAATCTATGTTATATGTTTGATAAATACCGGAGCGGAACGAATGTATAGACTTACACCCGAATTCTTATTTGTTTTCTTGACATTTCCTCACTCGAGTGGAGGACGTTTTTGACATAATTTTTATGTGAAAAACGTCATCGGCTTGAGTGAGGAAGCCTCAAGGAAACAACTAAGAATACGAGTGTTAGGGGGGTATTACAGAACGACACTCAAGTGGAGATCTCTTCTTGAGTAAAGATAGACAAGGATGCATGTATACGTTGTATGTATTTGCATCCTTTTCTATCTATACTCAAGAAGAGATCTGCACTTGAGTGTCGTTCTGTAATACCCCCCTAAGTGTTGTTAGTGTTGTGTTGTTCCCCTTAGGGGAAGATCGGCTTCTAGGTTAGGTATCTAGATTGTACGCTTCTCTAGGATTTTCCAACATCAAAGTTTTTTCAGGAAGTACCATATATTTTTCATTGAAAATATTCTATTAGTATGTACTATACTTTCCTCCGATTTTTCTTCTATTTCATGAATCATGATTAATAAGTAAAATAAAGATCTCATTGACAAACATTTTTTTTCAATATTTAATTTTATTTTATCCGGAAAACTTACAGCTTAAAATCACAATAATAGTTCTGTTATTGCTATTTATCCGCCTTTCTTTCCAAAAATCGGCCAAATTCGGCGAGAACTTTCGGCCAATTTACAAAACAGTATACAGAAAGAAAATATTGTAGAAGGTACAAAATAAGACGGTCTAATTTCGTTTCGTTGGTCGGAAATTCGTTTTGTGTTTGGGGAAATAAATGATTAAGTTCGACCTCTCAGCCAAAATTGAAATCGGTTCAGAGTTCTGTATGGTTTTGGTTTAATTAAGATTATGATGTAGGTAGATCTTGAAGTAGATTGAGGAAAACTCATTCTATCCTCAATCAGATCCGAGGTTGGATACAATTTGTCAGCCGATTAAAAAACCACATTTTGCAGCGCAGCGATATACCTGATGTAACGAGTATTGTATTGCACCATAGAACTAGCTGATTCACGTCTTGAGGAAAATGATACGATATGAACGTTCAAAAGTGTGTATACATTACATAAACTCACGACCAGCACAGCACACCTTTCGAAGAGGCCAGAAACGTTGGTACAACAACAGTGCACAACTTCAAAAGTAAATTTAAGAAATCAAAAAACCCGTCTGCGTAAAAAGTGAACTTTAAATAATAACTGAAAAGAAAAAAATCGATTGACGGAAGAATCATCAAAATCGGCCCACGCGTTGCCACAAAGGTACAAACTTACATAGGTACATACATAACATACATAGGCTGTTAAACACATTACCCTTCCTTTGCGTCGCGCAGTCGGGTAAAAATAGGCGGAGCTTTGGGGTATGTGCAGTAGCGCTTTCTCCTAAAATTTTCCGTTTGTGTTCTATAAGGAAACATTCCGATGATTAAAAACTTTATGGCCAGTCGTTAACAACGCAAATACTGGAATAAAACTGCACAGCTCGAGCCAATAATGGCAAATTGCACTATTATTTCGTTATGTTTCGTTTCGTACCAAATTGAAAAACCGGCCAAGTGCGTGTCGGACTACTGGCGCACCTAGCGTTCCGTTATTCCGTTTCTTGTCACGGACACACCCCTTAATTTTTACTTTTAGTTTTTAGGGTTCCGTACCCAAAGGGTAAAACGGGACCCATACTAAGACTCCGCTGTCCGTCTGCCTGTCTGTCTTTTTGTCTGTCTGTCCGTCTGTCACCAGGCAGTATCTCATGAACTATCACGGTTATATTCGGTTTTCACAGATGATGTAGGTATTTCTGTTGCCGCTATAACAACAACATACTAAAAAACAAAATAAAATAAATATTTAATCCCATACAACAAAAGTGATTTTTTGCTCGTTTTATAGATGTTGGTACGGAACCCTTCGTGCACGAGTCCAACTCGCACTTGGCCTTTTTTTTTAATTATTTGTTAGCAAATCCTAGAGAAAATTGCGTTGAAATGGACGAAGGTAGAACTTCGTAGGCTTAGTAGTACTCTTTGACATCCTTTGGGTACAGAACCCTTAAAACATCAACTAAAGTACGGTAAATGCGGATAAGTTGCCACTTAGCCGCCTTTTACCGTATCACGACAGATTTATTATTGATCGAAGTATCTATTTTATTTAAAATTGTACCCTTTTCGTTTGCTTCATTTTGTTATTTTTGTGCACAAATATCTAAAGAATATTGAATAAAATTCATGTCTACGATAATATAATAAATTCTTTTTATAGTATCATAAAATTATTGTTACTGTTTTCTCAGACAGAATAGAATTCGTTTTCCCAATAATAATAAAACAAACTCTTCATATCTCTCCTCGTATATTTGTAGAGTGTTCTTTGCACATTTGTTATCGTACAAAAGGCGTGACGTTTTCTTATTCAAGTACAAACTGACATCTTTGAACTGCCTTTGTGATCAGCGAGCCATGTAGCAAATTGCCTTTTCCGGACCATAGCGGGAATGGGTTCAATTGATGCGTCCATTGACGTTAATTTTAATTCGGGACTTGACTTCAGAGGGATCATAAATAAATAAATTGATGCACGCGAAGTAGGGCTATCATCTGTAGTTTTACAAGCGAAGGAAAATGCTATGATATGAATGAAAAGGCGTAGATCTTCAATCATGAGAATGGGTCCGAATGTGACGACAGGTTTCTGTCTTAGGTAGGTATTGCTTTCAAATGGCCAAGGAAAACCTCGTGAGGAAACCTGCATACGCTGACGAATAAATTGTGATGCGTATGTACAGTTTATTATTTACCAATCCACTAAGGGATAGGCTCCAGAGTAGTCACCATAGAGATAATATTTTTTTATATCGACATAACTGGTCCAATAATTCTTCTTTTTAAAAATAACTAGTGTTTTCCCGCGACTTCGTCGGCACTAATTATATACTTACCAGATTTTAAGTCAGATCATAAGCTATCAAATAAAAAAAGTTTCATGAAAATCGTTTCAGTCGTTTTTGCGTGATGCGCGAACAAACAAACAATTTTGTCAATAGATGGCGCTGCTCGTCATTTAAATTGCGCTATCGAGTGTAATTTGAGTTTATATGAAGTGAACCACTACTTTTTAATTCCTCATGATTTTACGGTTTTATAATAGTCAGTCAAGATAAAATAATTCCAACATCCTAATTTCTTTGTAAAAAATAAGCGTTACATTTCTAACTGAAACAATCCAGCTGCGTGATTCCGTGCCTAAAGAAAGGTTAACCAAGGACTTAGAAATAATTGCCCCCACTTAACTAGAGGTTAAATCTTAAAATGTTAATTAGCTACGTGCCCCACTTTTATGCCTGTAGAAACCTCTTTGTTATAGTTAAATTACTTTATTAGAACGCTAAAGGGGTATTGGCTTTGAATTTGTAATCTTATAAGGTTCAGGGCCATTTCTGAGTACATTTTCATGTGTAGGGAGCATAGGTTGAGGTTGAGGTGATAGAAACTTGAAGCATTACCAAGAGTTGATACCGTGACCGTAGTAATGCCGTGACACGGTAAAAGGCGGAAAGTGAAGAACTTATGAGATTTTTTAACAGTTAGACGCCTTTTACCATATCACGTATATCTACTACTAATACCTACTGATACGGTAAACGGCTAATTGCCTTGTTTCCCATGGCACTTAGCTGCCTTTTACCTGTAGTTCTCAAACTTTCCTTGGCTAGAACAAAAGTCCCTTAAATCTCAGAACAATCTTTTGGATGCGATATTGGTGCGAATATAATCTTTCATGTTTGTTTTCAACTCGTGCAGCTAAACGAAAATGTAAGTAATTGTTGCTTAGATACCTCACAATCGTAAAAAACTACCAACAAACTTTATCTAATATTTGTGCGAAGGAAAACGTTGTAAAGAACCTAGGAGGAAGGAAATTGTGGACATTTGTAATTACATCCATCAAGTCGCATGACCTAGGCTCCGTGCCCTTCAGAGGGGTCAAGTGCCTTACTTGGACTTGTTCAAAGCTGGTTTAGCTGGTTAGTTTAATAGTTGTTGGTAGGATGTTGCAATTGACAACATTACATTTTTTTAACCACCTGTTTTAATGAAAAATATAAAAATTGGCTAAAAACAAAGAGATACATATTTTTCCGATTTAATTTTTGACCGATATTTCTATTATTAATTTACTGTTGAATTTTCTGAAAAACGTAGGATTTATGGCTAAAATACCTTGGCCGCAATAACATTAAAAATAAAAACTGCCAAATACAATAGAAAAGCCAAGCAGGCAAAGGAATAAAATCTCATTCAACCTCTATTATATTTTTCAGTATTTTCAAATAACTCGAGAAATAATGGATAGAAAAATCTGATAATTTTGATATAAGCTCTGAATCACATAATCTCCAAATGGTTTTCTAATTTTGGTACCTAATGAGATGTTGTCAATTATAAGGAACATTCATGGATTTATAGCTCCTAACATGTGGATTTAGTTTTGCGGGATTATTCGAGTGAGTCCACAGTCCACTCTTGACTCGTGTAGTACTCGAAACTCGTGTGTGTTCGAAACTCGTGTGTGTTCGAAACTCGTGTAGTACAGCGTAGTACAACAGCTGGTTAAGAAAAGGTCCAACACCAGCAGAGAGGTTTATAGAAGCGAAGAGATGAGTGTGAAAATATTAAAAACAAATTTTCATATCGTCTTCGCTGTTACCTTGACAATGTTTTAAGAGTGTTTCCTTCGTAAAGTAAAGTCCAAAGCTAAAACGAGATAGAGATACAATTTAAATTGAATTCATTGACAAGATTTGATCGATTTTAGATCAAGTTTTCAATAACCAAAACAATAAAAAAAAAATATTTAGAATTATTAAGCTAACAGATATTTTAGCTAACGGAAAAAAGGCACTTCGGAAGGCACGTTAAGCTGTTGGTCTCGGATGTTTCCGTCAGATGGGATTATTCGTTAAGCCAGGTCAGAGGCCTATTGGCGGCTTGAAAATTCCCTGCCGTTCAGTTGACCACTAACCTGCCTCCACCAATCCGCAATGGGCCCACGTGGTGGAGTATGGCCCACTCCTTCTCACTCTTATTTGTAAGAGAAAGCCCTGCAGTGAGATCCTAAAGATTATGTAACTAACAGATATTTATACGTAGTTAAACTACAACAGTTATTCGAAAACCGTACCTTATCTCGTTGAAGAGTTATTCCAACGGTTTTGATTACACAGCCTTCATTGTTCTGTTCATTATTTCCGCTCTAAGATAAGAGCAAGGACGCGTTTTTTTACAAGTTTAATATACTCACACTGCACGATTCTTTTCTAGCGATTTGTTTAGAGATAACCAGATGATACCACCTTCCTCCTCTTGATGTGTTGGTTGTCTTTCGCTTGTTCGTCAATGACGAAATTCTGATCATTTAGAAGAAGTCCAAAATTACATTTTAAGTACCAGTTTTGTGTGGATGCCAGTGGATCTGTTATCTCCTTTGATTTATTCGATTTATTCAACTTGAAAGACGTCCACTGCTGGACATGGCCTTCCCCAAAGATCGCCACAAGCACCATTCTTGCGGTGCACTGATCCAACGGGTTTCGCCATCACCAGGCGACCCACGTTGGGCTTTCCAGTACGCCACTCGAGAACATTTCGGTCCCATCGGTCATTCATTATTCTACGAGCAATGTGCCGCGCCAACTCCCACTTGAGTTTAGCAATTATTCGGGCTACCTTCTTTCTTCTGCGAATCTCTTAATTTCTGATTCATTCTCGCACGGAAATTCCAAGCATAGTCCTCTCAATTAGAGATCATGAGACCCGCCATCTACGTTTACTCATGCGCCGATCTTCATCGTATCGTGTGGGCCAGCCCTGGTGTCAGAGTTTTTTCAGACCGCCTTACGGCCTCTGACGTTGTTTTTATGTAACGCCTACTACCACCAGAGATAGTAGCCGGGACCAACGGCTTAACGTGCCGATGAGCTCGTGCCACAACTATTATAGTTAATAAAATAATCTTTTCTTTATCTTGCAGCTGGAAAATCTCTGCATTTTGACCTCCTGATTCTCGTATGTTCCCACCATTTCCGACCAAGAACTGATTCCGTATGTTTTGCCAGGTAAGCGACGTGCGCGGCTGCGGCTACCACCTGGCGACGATGCTGGGGCTGCTGCCCGCGCAGGTGATCAACGTGTACCTGGGCTCCACGCTGCGCTCCATGCACGACGTGCTGCACGAGTCGCACGTCACTGGATACATCGTGTTCGCTTTCCAGGTGAGGACTTGTTATATAATGACGTGCGCGGCTGCGGCTACCACCTGGCGACGATGCTGGGGCTGCTGCCCGCGCAGGTGATTAATGTGTACCTGGGCTCCACGCTGCGCTCCATGCACGACGTGCTGCACGAGTCGCACGTCACTGGATACATTGTGTTCGCTTTCCAGCTGAAGACTATAATCTTCCTCCTAAATTCCTCAGAATATTTAAGTAATGTGTGTTGACTACCTACCAAGGAACCTTTATCATATCTAAGGTTTCAGCCGTTTATGGTTCCGGCTTAGAATGGATTACCACATATCTTTTCGTGGGTCTCGGAACAGTTGACTAGGGGAAAATATTTCTTACGGTGTGTTAGTAGCTATCCTTTCTTCCACATACCTAATCACTGAAATATATATCACATCCACACCAGAAGAAATTGGGGGGACTCTAGTCTTTCGTAGACTCTACAGATCTACAGAGTCACTGAAATAGAAACAACATCCCTTAGTTGGCTCGTCTAAGGCACATGAGAAGATATTGGGTGGCCTCATCCAAGCCAGAACTACACGACATGTAGATAAAGAAATTAATATAAAAGCACATACAAACAGAGGTATAAAGAATTATGTTAGATAATTACGACACGCCAGATGTAATCAGTGAATTAACTCTATTTAGCCACAAGTGGGTCGGTGTCACTAGTTCACCAAGTAATGAAGTCAATGTAATCTACGATCTTCTGGTTGAAACTAGAGCTTGAATATGAGCAACGAGTCAACAATG
Organism: Agonopterix heracliana; assembly: GCA_963693445.1. NCBI lineage: Eukaryota > Metazoa > Arthropoda > Insecta > Lepidoptera > Depressariidae > Agonopterix > Agonopterix heracliana. Next base: position 17,049,881 of record OY856319.1, read on the forward strand.
TAAACTATTCAGAGAGAAGGCGGGATCCACGCGGAGTTTATTTTAAACTAATGACTTTACTACAGACAGTGAAGAAGTCTTTTGCCCGTTTGTATAAGTATGTATAAATCGATCGCATGCGTACAAAATATAATATTTTTACTCAACCAAAACCTCAAGAAATCTATGGGGTCTCATTTGATCCAGTGCATATTTATAGTGAGTGATTTTTTAACTACTTTCCAACTGTTCTGAACCACCCCTAAAAATTTGGCTCTGGTGAAGTCACTTCATTGACAAAAGCAAGAAGGTGTTACTGGATTTTGAAGTGGAAAGGAAACGGGATTTTCCTTTTCAATGGGGTTTTTAACTGTTCCTTTAAAGTTTACTAACGAGTAAAATTTTGGATAGCTTGCTGATCATCCATTGATATTCAATATACACCACTAGCTTTTAATTAGTTACGAAAATTTAAGGGTGTATTCAGACCATGAATCTGAACAACTTTCCCGGGTCGAAAAAAGAGAATTTTTTTTGGACCTCCCATAGAAAATAGATCGGCCGATCCGTACAGTGCGTCTGGGAGGTCCAAAAAAAAATTATCGTTTTTCGACGCATGTTCCTTAGGGAAAGTGGTTCAGATTCGCGGTCTGAATACATCCTTAATGTTTCGTTACTAATTAAAAACTATGTATAATTCATATTTATTAATTTTCGGTCTATTTTAAGTGATTTTGTATTTTTATACACATCATCTGTAATTGCCAACTAAATATTGAGAACTCCGATTTATTGAATAGTCAAATACATGTCAATTCAATATCGATTGATCATCGACAGCGGACACGTCACGCAATAGCACCCCAGATATGTCATCATCAGTCATCAGCAAGTAATATAATCGAAACCAACGTCAAGGCCTCCGCTCATTGCAGCGATAATATCGAGCGATATTATCGCTGCGATTTTGCGATAATTGTTTCCAGTACATTTTGTATGGGGACGCGCGCGATCCTAATCCTACACACTGCCGCGATATTATCGAGCGATAATATCGCTGCGATTTTGCGATAATTGTTCTCAGTACATTTTGTATGGGGACGCGCTCGATCCCACACACTGCCGCGATATTATCGCAACCTGACGCAATCTCTTTCTACTACATTCAGTGAAGGGCGCATGCGTGACGCGAGTGTGTAAGGTGTCGCGATATCGCTGTCGATAATATCGCTCCAAAAAATCGCTCGATAATATCGCTGCAATGTGCGGAAGCCTTTAGTTCTGTAACTAGTACCTATTCTATATGGTTTTATGAAGTGAAGCAATGCACAGCGCATCTATTACGTGCGGACGAGATAAATCTAGTAGTCGCTCGTCGGTATCAATATTGTTATTGGCTAAACTGCTGTAGTTTAGTCCCTCGCGTCACTGCCGACACATTTGACTATTTACATTTGTATTCAGCATGAGATTGTATATTGACTATGTGCGAGTGCGTGGTCCACATAGGATCTACCAAGAAATTAGATTTTTTCAATAGCGTGAACGTTTTCGTTCCAAAGCCGTGGTGGTCCAGTGGCGAGTAACCTTGCCTGCCGTGCAGGAGGCGATGGTTCGATCCCCGTCCAAGCCGACTCGTACCAATTTGTTTTTCGGAATTAATGTACGATTTGTTACACCACTGGCTTTTCCGTGAAGGAAAACATCGTGAGGAAACCTGCATGCTTCAATTTCGAGGCGTGTATTGTACTTGTACCCACTGTACATTATAAGTGGCGACGGGCTCACCCCACGTCACACTGGACAGACTTTCGGTACTACTGGTGGATGTTCTGAGGTTTCAGAATATCTCTGACTACCCCCTCGGGGAATATAGTCGTAAGCATATGCTTTTCGTTCCAATATCAACTCTAATCCAATTAAGTTTGGAGAGCAAGGGACGCGATATACAGGGTGTTTCATAAGTAACAATCAATTTTTAAAACTCATAAGGGGGTTGTTTAGACCGTCAAACTGAACAACTTTCTCTATGGGACCAACATCGAAATCGCGAAAAAAATAATTTTATATCCCATACATATATATACGCTCTAGTCGATTTGTAGAGTATAGAACAAAAATTTTTTTTTCGCGATTTCGATATTGGTCCCATAGTGAAAGTTGTTCAGTTTGATGGTCTACACCACCCCCTTAAATGTTTATTTGTAGTTTTGTAACACCTTGTACATACAAGATGTAACAAAACACCCTAGTAATACTTAAGGGGATGCCTCAGACCATCAAACTAAACAACTTTCACGTTGGAGCCAATTTCGAAATCGCGAAAAAAATCTGCTGTCCCATACAAATATATATAAAATCCGAGTATAGGGCAAGGAGTGCGATTTTTGAACACCACAAGTTCAAATCAGCTTTAGAAAATGTCAAAATTGCTATGGATATTATGCATCTTTCTACTGCCGATTTGAACCATTTTTGGACATGCTATGTAAAATATGTTCGAATAGATGTAATTCCCCACAAACACACTCAATCAACACGAAATCCCAAACACTAGAACGATTTCCAACTTTAAAATTAAAAAGATGTTTATCATGGCTTCCAGGTTCTCACTAAAATAGTATTTTAATTACTACTTCTAAAAATGTGAAAACGGGGTAAAACAACATATATTACCTCAATGGGTAAAACATTGTTAGCGAATTAGTATTAAATGAAATGAAATCTTTATTTGCCATGAATAGGTTATCAGTAGGTTAGTAGGTTATCCAGTTAGTAATTTATTTTTCACCTCACAAGCTCGGAAAGATTCTGTTTATCGTTCGAAATCTGAGTGCAAAAGTGTATTTTATCCGCTAGCGTGCAAAGAGTTTTTGAAATTCGAATTTGTCTATTCAATATTTTTGTATACCACCAATGCACTGAAATATTTCATGACACTGGCCAGCACGAAAATAAAAACTTTTTGAAATGTTCTTTTTAGCAATTCACTTTTTTTCCTCGCTGTTGTGAGGTGAAAAATTGTGTGTTTCGCTCGGCTGCAAAGTTATTCTGCGTCTCGTACCTTTGAAACCTTCGCTAAACGCTCAGGATTCTATTATTTGAACCACTCGCTTCGCTCGTGGTTCAATCCTAGAATCCTTCGCTTGCTCAGGTTTCAATAAAAGTACTCGCGCCAAAAAGCAACTTTGCAGCCTAGCATAACAAATAACTATTTCACCTCACAAGCTCGGAAAGATTCTGTTTATCATTCGAAATCTGAGTGCAAAAGTGCATTTTATCCGCTAGCGTGGAAAGAGTTTTTGAAATTCGAATCTGTCTATTCAATATTTTTCTATACCGCCAATCAACTGAAAATGCTTAATTATTTCATATCACTGGCCAGCACGAAAAAAACAACTTTTTAAAATGTTCTTTTGAGCAATTCACTTTTTTTCCTCGCTGTTGTGAGGTGAAAAGTTGCGTGTTTCGCTCGGCTGCAAAGTTATTCTTCGTCTCGTACCATTGAAACAATACAAGTACTCGCGCCAAAAAGAAACTTTGCAGCCTAGCATAACAAATAACTATTAATATGTTTTGTACAAATTAAACGAAAATAAATAATAGTAATTTGTGCTTTGAAATTGAAATGTAATCAATAATTTAATAATTCTTTTTTATTAATTTATTATTCTTGCATGACGTATCAGATTGTTTCTGTAAAGCTAAAACTTAGCTTTTGCACACTCTAACAATCGCAGAATTACCGAGGCGGTCTTGGCAACGAAATTAAAAAAAAAACGCTAGCACTAGATGTATGAAAATAAAATTTAATATTCATCTAGCTCTAGTGCAGTAAAGTAGTACAATTGATTACTATAGGTAAAGTCGATGTACCTGTACCACTCGATCGATTTCGAAACATGTACCTACCTATTATCCTCACTACAAAATAACGCGCAATTGAAAGTTTACACAATCATCAATGTCATATTAAACATAATCTACTTTATTGTCACATCCATAAAGATTAAAACTGAAAGATTTAATCGCATTTATACAGTATAATTACATTTGTGTTCTAGATCTGTAATCAGTTCATAGTAATGTCTTCTGTTATCAGAATGTATGATAACATAGTGCAAAGAAAATGTCCATTCTTATGATACTATCTTATCATAAAATGATAGCCAGGTACAGCGAACCTTTTATATCCGTGACCATAATTACTATATAGACAGAACACAAAAAAATATCCATAACACAAAATTAATATTCTCACTGCTTCTTCTTCTTATTTCGTATCAGCATGAGCTTTATCGCATGACGAATTACTGATGCTACAGTGTAAAGATCAGCCAGTCTGCAATCGCCGTATCGATACAGGGTGCGCCAGATAAACTCAGGTTTCATCACTCGTTAAGCCGTTGGTCCCGGCTACTATCTCTGGGCCCTATTCAACAAACGTTACAATTGTAATTTACAATTACAATTCTGGGTACATTGCTGGTTACTTATGACGCTAATCTTGCAGTAGGTAACATATGCCTAACATTCTCAGCAATGTACCCAGAATTGTAATTGTAAATTACAATTGTAATGTTTGTTGAATAGGGCCCTGGTGGTATTAGTCGTTACATAAAAACCACGTCAGAGGCGTACGTAAGGTGGTCTGAAAAAACTCTGACACCAGGGCGTGCCCAAACGATAAGAAGATCACTCGGGGAGGCTCCTCCGAAAGACCAATTCTCTAAATTGCAAATTACTCTACATTTATATCTACTAGGTCAAAATGCCCCCCCCCCCCCCCCTCATTTTTTTCAAATATTTAAACTCAAACTCAAACTCAAATTTTTTTATTCAAAATAATATCACATAGATAACTTTCTGACGTCATTTTTGATTCTACCACCGCTTCGGAAGGTGTTCCGTTGTAGAGAAGATGCGGCCAGAAACTCTACAACACATTTCTTTTAAACAAAACAAAATATACACACAACACACACACACACACACATACACACACACATACACACACATACACACACACACACATATGTACAAAGTACAAATATTGAATTACATAGTGTAACATTGTCAAGACCAGACATTTTGGTCATTCAAATAATCATCGAGTTTATAGTAACCATTTTTACAGAGGACTTGTTTAACTTTTTGTCTGGCAAGTTTAGAATATCCTCTGGTATCTTATTATAATAGCGTATACAGTGCCCCATGAAAGATGTGTTGACCTTACTGAGTCCCCTTGTGTCCAAATTAACGGCCAACTCATCAGATCATCTATGTGAATTAATCAATCGAAACCCGTCAGGCTTACCTCATGACTGATTGAATTGGGCATGTTGGATAAAGCGTAACGCTAACAAGATCAACATTTCATCCGTCTCTACTACGATTATTCAGTTTCATGGGTGAAGCGAGCTCGATACTTCAGTATACCATAAATCAAATTATTTAGATTAGCTTGCAGCTGTTGAAACAAGATTGTTTTAGTATTTTGCTATTAATATCAATTAACTGCTGAAGTGTGGGGTGTATGTATACCTACTTACATAGTTCCGTAGTTCTGTACACCTACCTACTACTTCTGCACGATGACAATAGTTATTAGTTACGAAAAATTATGTTACACGAGATTTGATCCAGCAATCTGCACATCCAGGCTTGTAGCTTTTAACTTTAAAAAATCTTGTAAGTACTTATGTTCCTACAATATTCTATTAGTAGAGCATTTATTTAAAAAATACTTTTGGTAATTACCTATATTATTCTTTCCCGTGTGGCTTGCCTGCTGGTTTGCCACTCCCGTGCTAGACAGTTTTCGTTTTATAAATAACTAGCTGACCCGGCAGACGTTGTCCTGCCATTTTCCCTACCCAACACCTGCCCTACACCTACCCTACACCTACCCAACACCTACCCTATACCAACCATACACCTACCCTACACACGCTTGGCCGTTTTTTTGTTTATAAACCATCCGTGGCATGTGTACATCAACCCACCAAAGTTTCTCATCGCAATCGGTCCAGCCGTTCTCTAGTGATGTCGTGACCAAGGGAAATAGGGATTCATTTTTTTTTTATATTATGTAGATAGATTGTATCTAGGTTGATTATTTGTAATTGTTTTCCTTAAAAACTCTATAACAGGTGATTCATTTTTATATCTTTTCCTTGCGCGAACCAAGAGGCGGGAAATAATAAAGACTTAAAGGTTTGGAGGTTTGATATAACGTGTAATTTATAGACGTTATACAGAATATACGTATAAATAAGTCTAAGTTCGAAGTTCCGTATCTCAAAATCCGTACATTTCTACCCTACATAGATTTAGCTCACATTCAAAAGACGTATCTTCTTTGCGTGCCAATTGTTCTACGATTGTTCCTATATTTTATTACCCAGGTATTCTGCGAGCCTGACAGCGTCCAGTTTAGGTTAATTTTAGGCTTTCTCTCATGCAGGTGTCATTTATCTAAATATCGGCTTCAAACTCTTTAAGTTTTTTTCATTTTGAAATGATCTGAATTCAAAAATAGCGCTCCAGTATATTATCAAATACCATGAATATTTGCTGCTGAAAACAATAATCGATTGTGTCGAAGACTCGAAGGCATGTCAATGTTTTGTGTTTTACATAATCGTGCGATTTGTTTCGGATTGTCAAGATATCGCTCGCTTATCTCCTGATTTGTATTCGTGTACAGTCGGCTTCATTAATGATATTATGTATATTTCAGACATGTCTAAAAAATGACAGTAGAAGTCATTGTTTGAGTTGAGTTGAGGGCAAACCAAAGATCGCGGTAGCGTCCATACCTATTCCTTTTGGGGTGGTTGTAAATTGCCACACTATCTTACAGGGGTTTAGTACATCACATCGAAAGTAAAATAGTCGAACACCAATTGGTCGAGAACGAATTATAAATGATCAAAATGTGAACAAAACAATTGCTCAAAGTATTAATAGATAACACAATTCGTCGGTATATTAAATGATCGTTTATGAGGAGTTCGTGAGATAAGGCCTTTGCCCTGCAGTGGGATCCTACAGGCTATAACATAGTTATACGAGGTTTTCACTCTCAAGTGATGGACTAATCATCATAATTCCATCGAAAGAGATCAACTGTCTCCCTAAAGTTGTCAACAACGATCAATTGCAACTGGCACCCATCGGATCCATGCAACCTTCACAGAGCCGTCAGTCCACCTTGCAAAGGGCCGTCCATCAAATGGTCTTCAGGGTCTAGGTCGCCATACAGATAAGTAATCGTTCAAGTTCCTCATTATCTAGTATACACATGTAAATATTTGGTCACAAAGTGTTAACACATTTAGGACATGTTTTTAACTGAATTTATGTAACATGCTGAATCATTGCGGTATACGGCAAATGAATGTCATTCCGATAAGATAACATTTGTATTAGAATGGAGAAGGTTATTTTTATTTCCTCGCTAATTGTAATGTCATTTGCACCTCAACATTTTGAATGTTGAGATTTATTTGTTGTTGACTATACAGTGCTTCAATGTCATATTATCTGTCATCATTGGCCTTGGTTGCCAGGTTAGGATAAGCGCAACGTGGGTACTTATCTCTGTAATTTAGCTACCTAAAGTAGAAATAACTGTCTGTTTATTTGTGCGGTGCTAAACGATTTATACATTATAGCGTGTATGAAAATGTACCAACCGCTTTTATGCACGTTTCAAATTTAGTAACGGCCGGCAAACAACTTGTCATAAAACTTGACTTAATTTTTAGTAGATTACACACCGAGGACAGGAAAGTAAGAAAGGACTCAGATCTCATGTAATCTTTGACCGAGGCGAAGCCGAGGTCAACAAACATGTGTGATCTCAGATCACACATGTTTGTTGACCTACTGATCTGAGACTTTCTTATTTACTGTCCGATGTTTGTTTACTATTTTTCTCCTCGACAGAGGTGGAAAGCGGCAACTTCGTTAAGTGCAGCGGGACGATAATTGACGCATTCCGTCCGGAGGGGAGAACATTTATTTAACTTCATTGTTACAATAATAGCTATAAATAAAATACAAATTCGCATTCGCAAACTGCAGAACTAGATCAACTGAAAATTTGCGTTATGATCTAAAAATTACGCAGTATAATTTCGCTACTGATTTATTCGTATGCCAATACGATGTGTACTTTTTACTGGCGAATGAAGCGTGTAAAATAATTATTCTGAACATGTATGACCGGCGGATGGCCCGATAGCTCAGCCGGTAGTGAGCCTGCCTGTCGCTGCTAGCTGTGCAGAGGGTCGCGGGTTTGAATCCCGTGAGAGGAAAATATTTGTATGATGAATATTAATATTTGTACTCGAGTCATGGATGTTTGTATCTATGTATATTTGTATTCTATTTCTATTATCGTCTAGTCACCATGAATATTTAATCATGTGCCATAATACAAGTCCAAGCTAGATTCAGGTACTTTTAATATTAGATACTAGATAATTTGAGTGATAATGTCCCAAGACATTAATACGAGTATATTAGAGGAAGTTTGAAAGTAGCACCCATAACGGAAAAAATGCTGGGTAATAGATTATCGTGGTATGGGCATGTGATGCGGAGAGACGAATGTCGTTACGAGACGAGTGTTAAGTATGAATGTGGATGGCTGTGATAGGAGAGGCAAGCCGATGAAAAGATGGATGAATTGTGTGAAGGATGATATGTGTAAGAAAGGAGTGAGTGCTGAAACGACGGCCAAGCGAGATGAATGGATGAGGATGACATGCTGCGCCGACCCCAAATAATGGGAAATGGGCAAGAGAATGATGATGATGGATTAATTTAGTACATTTTGCTTCAGACATGCATCATAATAGGTCATTCATAATCATAATCTCAGAAGACATTAAGGTGAAGGTGGCAAAGTGCGCCTTAGCGGGCAAGTGCGCCTACCACAAATATCTCCGATTAGATACTAGTAGTAACACCTTATATCAATCACCAAGAACTATGATTTAGTTTGTAGCATCGATGTAAGGTGTCACTACTAATATCCAATCGGTAGTTTTCGAGATATTTGTGGTAGGTGCACTTGCCCGCTAAGGCGCACTTTGCCACCTTTAACCTTACGTACCTATAACTCGATGTATTTGCAAGAATCAATTTATTATTATTCTCTGCTCAATTCCAACCTGACAAACTCTGATCAATCCTGAACCATTTCTGAAGGAAGGCATCTATATTGTTTCTTAATTTTCTCTCGAGTCTACCTTATCCAGCCATTTTACGAAACCCATTCTATGGGTAGATCAACTATTTTTTGTCCTCACAGTACTGTTTAAAAAAACGTTTTTATTCCTTGTTTCTTGACATTCATTAATTTTGAAAGATGGATATTGTATCTAATGATATGATTCTTCTACACACATGCACATTGCACCATTTGTGTTGAACCACTAGAAGTTTTTAGCGGTTGTCCTATAGACCAAAAAGCGTGGGGACAACGAAATAAAGCGTCCATCGGACAACCGCCAAAATTCAAGTAAAGTTCAAGTAATTTTGCAAAAGCGTGTATGCATTTAATAAATGCAATCCTTAGTTATTCAACAAACATTAATTTTTGGGGCAAGCAAAACCTGAGCTTGAGCCTGAGCATGAACATTGAAAAATTTTTATGCAGATGACTGGGACTAGGTATGGACAAAAAATAGTTGATCTACCCCTATAACAATCTTGGCCTTATTTCTGATGCATAAATGCGACAAATATTCTCAGCCCAATCATCTCCCCATGCGGCACCTGTTCTTCTTCTTATCGAGTGGGCTACAAGCCCTGGTGTCAGAGTTTATTCAAACCGCCTTACGGCCTCTGACGTGGTTTTTATGTAACGACTACTACCACCAGAGATAGTAGCCGGGACCAACAGCTTAACGTGCCATCCGAAGCACGGAATCATCTTTCTTTTCAGACAATCAGGTGACTCAGCCTGCAATGTCCTAACCAACTGGGGAAAAACGCACAAAGTCACATTTCACTAGGCCTTGCCTTTCACTTGCCCCCCCGTAGGAATCGAACTCACGACCTCCGCGTCAAAAGCCCAATGCTCTTTACCTTTAGACAACGGAGCGGAAGCACCTGTTGATCAAGCTACATTCAAAAATGTCTTTCCTAACCTAACTTTAATCTTTTTCTGAAAAACAATAACTGAATTAATTTCTTTTACTGAATATAATTGCCTACGTAAAACATTAAAACGCTTTAAAATGTACCAATTGTGTAAACATTTTTATGGACAGAATTTAACACCTACAGCACGAAAGGTTATTTCGTGCCGATAATAATTGCCGTATTTGCAACATCATATTTTTATTATATATGGCTTGCTCTGGACACTCGCTTTTAATCGTTTGAAACATCAGGAAATAAATACCCCGTAATGACTGTTGTTTCAGGATATAGTAACACGTCAAGTGGTATCATGGCGGAAAAGTTGAAACGATTAATATCTTTATTTCTTTTTCTAGAAACTAAAAGTTTCCGCTTCCGCAAACTGATTCTAAGTCCGGATTAGACCAAACTTAGATTTATAGAAGATTATACAAGGAACAATTTTACTTTTGGTGTTTACACACCCCGTACTAAATAGACTAAGAGATAAGTGTACTTTTTGCAACCATCAGCAGCAAGGCTGATTCAGTGTTTATGTGGTGTAGAGCATCTGTGTGATGGGGATGGACCAGGTCTGCCTGCATAACTTCAGTCGGTTTAGGAGTTACAGAAGTCTAAAGGTCTGGAAAAAAATTACGATCCACAGCAAGGCTGATCGTATGATATTATTGTAGTATGCACTGTAGCTATGCGAAAAGTACAAAAACTGACATGAACTGCCAGTCAGTTTAGGAGATACAGCCGTTCAAAGGTCAGACCTTTGAACGTCAGTAACTCCGAAACCGACTGATGAACCATGTCAGTTTTTGTACTGTTCACATGGCTACAGTGCATACTACAATAATATCATACGATCAGCCCTGCAGCTGTTCGTAATTTTTTTCCAGACCTTTAAACGTCTGTAACTCCTAAACCGACTGAAGTTATGCAGGCAGACCTGGTCCATCCCCATCACAGAGATGCTCTACACCACATAAACACTGAATCAGCCTTGCTGCTGATGGTTGCAAAAAGTACACTTATCTCTTATAATAAAAAGAACGAATGTATAATTCACCTAAAGAAAGAGGTCGTTGTATCCGTACTTATTGCAATGTTAGGTTATACAGTTTTAATATGTTAGGTTCCTTTTTATTATAATTTTTTTTAATTATGTGACATTGACATTTCATTTATTAGGGTTGGTAAAACGCAAAATCAGTTTACTCTATAGTAACCGGACACTTAATCTAAGAATACAATTTACTCGCGTTTGGTCGAATCGGGCCTAAATCGTATATAGTACTTACCTAAGTATAAACTTCTATTTTTTAATTTCCATAAAAAAATTAAGATTGTATTCAGATAATGATACAAAAAACTTTCCCTAAAGAACATGGGTGGCAAAAACGAGAAAATTGATTGGATTTCCCAGTAGAAAAGTTTACTTTTTCCTTTAATGTGTGGCATGTCTCTAATGGCATCATTTCAAACTGATACCATTAGTGGTTTAGCTGTTATAAAAAACAATCTGATTCGTGGATCTTATCTATTAACATTCAGGTTGAGTGTAGAATAACTATAATTAAGTACGTTAATTCCCTCCATACCGTATATTTCCCGCTATTTAATTGTAGACTAACTCCCTATCTAAGGTACCTATATTATGTGTCTGTTATAAATTATAACTCTCGTTATGTCTCATCTAATTGATAAAATTCTAGGTATTGACTGGATTACTGTAATTTAAAAGTTTTTCTGGTACAAGAACATGAAAAGTTTGTGAACCATACCAATGATTATTCAATAGTTACAGTGCGACATAAATGAGTAGTAAATAAATGAGGGCGCTGCCTCCACGCAAGAACGTCAGAATCTCGCATAAGCTGGCAAGACCGACCTACAATTTGTACTAAAATATTTAGTTCCTGCTGTCACCGTTTTCTACTCTTTTATTTCGCACTATAATACTGTAACAGATATCGCACTCTCCCGATTTCGCGCGCTTTTTCGAACTTCTAACTTCCCTGGACGAGGAATTAAAATGCGCCTTTTGTCAATGCGCGACAACCTGTATCGCGCGCCGTAGAACATATTATGGCCCCTCAAGAGTCACAATCATCGTCATCCTAGATATATTCCTGGATATGTCCCACGTATTGAAATTGAACCCAGGGTCATTTTCCCTGGTTTTTTAAAATCATCAGATAACCATAGCAATCTTTTTTACCCGCGACGGAACGGAGAACGTGTATGCGTTTAGGGTGAGAGGTTGTTTGTTTGTTTGTTTGTGTGTTTGTTTTTATTTAAAATGTTCCATCCCATGGTTGTCCGGAAGAAATGGCGTGTGTCGCAAATGTTCTGTTTTTGTTAATTTTTGGCGTGCAAATTTATCGATGCGAATTTAGCAATATTATCGAGCGATAATATCGCTGCGATTTTGTGATAATTGTTCTCAGTACATTTTGTATGACGGCCGCGCCCACACCCTGCCGCGATATTATCGCAACTCTTTCGACTACATTCAGTCGTGGGGCGCATGCGTGACGCGAATCGCGGAATCGCTGCAGTGTGTAAGGTGTCGTGATATCGCTGTCGATAATATAGCTCGATAAAATCGCTCGATAATATCGCTGCAATGTAGGCCTTAACTCTTTAGTTGCACACTAAAAACAGTATTGGAGAACCTACTTACTTAAGTTATGTTAAAAGTAATCTAACGCAATCCCTTTTCATTTCCAGATCCTTATCGGCATAACCCTAATGGTATGGGTTGTCCAGAAAGCGCGGAAAGAGTTGACCATCGCTATAATGGCGGCGGAGCTCGGCCGGGAGGGCATGTCGAGCTCAAGCAGTTCCTCCATCAGCTAGCCCACGGCCCGGGCCACGGATGTGGACAGCATATCTGAGGAACGGAGCTAGGGTCAGACCCTCGGGTGTCTTGGACAGACACCCACCGAGGAAACCTACGTCTGATTAGAGGAGACAATGTAACGCTCTTTAGTTATGATCCGTGAATGCGCGGTATGTCTTGAACGCAGTTGGTCACAGTCGGAATGATAATGTATGCCCCAGCATATTCGTTATTGTTCCCAGAACAGTCAGTCGCAGTTTGTCACGCATTTGGCAAAAGGCAAGAGTCGAAATGTGGTACTACATTAAAAATAATTGTATACTAGTCTTGTACATGTTTTGGTTTATTGTTTTTTGGACAAAGTACCTAGTTGATCGGTGACCATGACAAATAGGCGTTACATTGAATCTGTTGATGTGTGAAAGGGTTACACCCAGTGATATTAAGTTATATGCCGCTTTACCTCCAAGAGGGTTACCTAGATTGAAGTGACGTCATTGTTTAAAAGTTTACCTAGTAAGGTATGTGAGACTTGTTTGTACAAGGTTTCTATTAAAATGGGAGCCTGTACGACCGCGGTTTAACCATATTTACCTTGTAAGTAAGTTGCTACAAAAGTCGTACCAACATCACAATATATGTCGAACAGTAATACAAATCAGTTACTTTATTAAATATGCCACTTTTTTCTCACGAACATTAATAGCTTGTTTCCATATTATTTATTCAAAATAGTACGTATACTTACTTACCTAATATTATATTCGTATTTTTGACCCCAGTTTTTGTGTATTTACCACAACTCCATAAGTTATAATTCGCTGTTGAGAAGATGTGGTCAGAATGGCCACAAACACAAAATCATGAAATTTTCAAGATGGCGAAATGTCGATATGCCAAGCTCCATACAAAAATGCCACACGGACTTCCCTATTTCAAAAGTATTCAGTGTTTCAATTATAAATTGTCTGGAAGGATATTTATGGCGGAGGTACCTAAATACTTTAATCAAATTAATCATTACCATCAGGTTAAAACAAAACATCTTAAAAATCTCGCAATTTTTTAAAATTATTTTCGTAGAATAAATAATGGGAATGATTCATAGAAATATGCCTATAAACATGATTATGTGTGTTTCATCCCATAGTCTTCCAACAAGATCGTTGTTGCTCCTAAATTAAAAAGCAAGCACTTTTTCATCAAAAATAATATCTTGTGAATGTTTGACTTTTGCAGTCTATAGTCGAATATGTCCCCGTTTTAATTCACACCTTGTATTCTTCCGCAGTGCATGTTATGCCACTATAAAATTTAGTAAAATGTTTGCAAATTGTATTGTGAACGTTGTGAAAACGTGAACTATTTCAGTACAGATACCGAAACAGGTGTATGTAAATTTTCCTTGAACACCTTACTAGATAAACTCGAATTTGAAATTTGAAATACATAGTTTAAAAAATATTCTTTCTCTGTACGTACTTTGAGGATTGGTTAAAGACGTCACTTAATTAAGAAGGCAAAGCGTGAACTGTAAATTGTTTCCTGTCCATAAAAAGTCTACAAACTGATTAGTAAAAATCTTTAGTTCCTAGCACTTGAGATAACGTGTTGACAAAAAGCATTTTTTTTATACTTATGTAATAGTTTATTTATTTTTTAGTCTTTTAAGACGTTGGTCCAATTTAACCGCTTCCTAAGTGTAAGATTAAATTCTCTGCGTCCATCTATCTTCTTCTGTCTATAATTATAAAACTGTTCCGAGACATACAGACAACGCATAGCCTAAACTGATAATGATATTTAATTTAATTTAATTTTAAACTTCTGAAGATAGAAACATGGAATTTGGAATACATATTCTACAGAGATGGAGGCGCCCTAAGAAAGGATTTTTTGAATATCAACCTCTAAAGTGTTGAAGTATTCCAAAATCTGAAGGATATATTAATAAATTACCTAAATACGAGTGCTCCCATATGCAGGTAGCAAGCTTTAGACAAAAACCTATGCCAAAGTAGATAAAATGTTGTTACAGCGTAAACAAGAAAATCATTGAAATCTGGCCTCTGATCTTTAATTTAAATATTTAATGAGTTTCACAGACGTCATTAGATACCTAGGTATTAAGTATATTTGCTTTTTTGTGATACAACACAAGTAACTAAGAATTAATTAAATAGTTACAGTAATAACTCTATGAATTTCAAATTGCTATTTTTAAAACATTCAAGTTATGCAAATGAGTTTTTTACAATAGATAATATTTTGTTACATTATAATTTGATCAGTTGGTACAATACAGGTTGTAAACTGAAATTCGTTACATATACAGGGTCCTTCTATGCTGACACTTTTTTAAGGGGATGATTAGACCGTCAAACTGAACAACTTTCTCTATGGCACCAACATCGAAAAAAAAACAGCTCTTCCATACAAAACTGCAAACCTACTCGAGCCAAGGGACAGCTGATTTTTTTCGCGATTTCGATGTTGGTCCCATAGAGAAAGTTGTTCGGTTTGATGGTTTGATCATCCCCTTAAAAAAGTGTCAGCATATTAGGAATATTGACTTACTAGGTGGTAATACGCATTTAAGTTTTACAAACTGTGTAGATAGACCCATATTTTTACCGAAAAAAGAAATAAAAATAAAATAATTTGCTAGGATTGAACCTTACTATAATTGTAAGGTGGTCGGTAGTTATAACAAAGTTTTTGTCCAGCCCTAAAAGGAAGACGGTCTTGAGTTTATGTACATTGAACCCATTTTATAATTCCACCAAAAACTTTTAACCATAAACCTTTGTACTGTTTTTAGACTGGTAATATTTTCTGATTTATGCATTGGAACCGTTCCAAGTCAAGAACAAAGTGAGTTTTTAAAATGGACCATTATTTTAATAAAAATGGTAGCGACTGTTTTATTAATTAATCAATACAGTCATACACAGAAGTGCAATAAAAAAATTAGAATAAAATATCTTATAAAAACTCATATATGTTTCTTCGCATACATACCTACACAAAAATTTAATTGTGTTCCTTTTCTTGTGGTCAGAAACCTTTCTACAAATACCAATTACTTAAATTAGCATGCAGTTAAAGCAATGTTCACTATTATCACAGCATAACTATAGTTCTCACAGTTTGGCAACGCTCTTGATACGCCGCGCCCCGCTGCCGCGCGGTGTAATTACGTTGTCATGCGCAGTCAATCCCAAAATCTTCATACAGATCTTGGGAAAAATGCAAGGCCTCCACTGCGCAAGTACATCCGTTGCCGTACTGTGAGAACTAATATAGTTATGCTGTGCTATTATGTTATTCAGAGTTTCATGATAGAAGAACGTGTCAAGCTGTCATAGGTAGCCTTTGTTCACAAAAACACTGTAAAAAAACCCTCGCTCGCCCCATTAAGTCGCCTTGTACGGTCTGCCTGATAAAATGTATGCACTACACTACTACAAAATGGAACAAAATTATATAGGGTCCAACTTAATATGATGACAGCTTTTTAAGAGGATGATCAGACCACCAAATTGAACAACTTTCTCTATGTGACCAAAATATAAAGAGCAAAAAAAAATCAGCTGTCCCATACATTCGGCTCGAGTAGGTTTGCAGTTTTGTATGGAATAGCAGATTTTTAGCGATTTCGATGTTGATGATATAGAGAAAGTTGTTCAGTTTGACGGTCTGATCATCCCCTTAAAAAAATGTCAGCATATTAAGAAGGACCTTATATCCAGGTACATCGTTTTGAGGCTGAAATAAGACATCCACGACTGGTCTAATCTAAGCCATAAACTATCACGACATACCTAAATGCTTTTTTTATCAGTGCGAATTTGTCACACACGTTATCGCAGTAGATAATCGCTAGATAAGCTATCTAATGTCTAAATTAAATAATAACAAGGTCGTCATAAGTCCATGAATTACGTATTATGGAACCAAATAGTCTAAAGCTGTTTGTACGAAATGTAACCTTATTTAAACAGTGATACAATTTACTTTTAACTGACTTTAAATCTATAAGGATATTTATTGTGTAGTTGACATATAAATATGTGTAAATTGTACATAAATATTGTAGTTTTTTCATGATATAAATCGTAGATAATTTATTTTTCAAAAAGTTTTCCTCATATTTCCAATACTTTCGGGTATGATATTTTGTGTACTAAGATGTTAGTATTAAAAATGTTGCCAAAATTTTTACAGTCTCGGTCGGAATTGTTCACGCAAATAATTTAACGTCAAAGAAATTAGGGACCTTACGGAGGGCATTATTTACGACATGGTTTTCGCAACTATAGTCTTTTAATATCACACACACATAATAATTCGTAAACGAAAATAGCATAAAATCTATGGAATTTACTGACGCGCTAAAAAAATTGTAGTAAGTCACGACTAAAGATCCCTTCTGATTCAATATTACATAGTTTTACGTTTAAACAAAACAATACTAATTAATAAGCTCTTATTTCTTAGAGCTAATCTATCTATCTATCTGTGTTCATTTTTGACCGAGACTGTACAGCATTCTTTTGATGCCAATGCATGTGTGTGTTAAATGGTTAATAATTAAAAAGTATTTGGCATTTATTCTTATGAATTTGAGACTAAATCACCGTCGTTTAATAATAAGTAAAAAACGAGTATTATAAAATTAAATGTGTGTAAATTATCTAAGTAGCATCCATTACGATTCTCCAATCTGAAATGTACTCTATCGTATAACTGATAAATGTTAATTTGATGTTGAGTGTTACTAAAGTATGTCACAAGGTAGATTTTAATATTACGCGGCAATGAATACTTTTTATAGTCTGGTCATCGAAAGTTGGTCCCCGAAAATGGCGGAAAATAGATACCACTTTCCGCTTGACTTTCCCGAAGAAAACAACAGAACAGTGTACAAACAACAGAAAGGTCGATTTAAACGGGTTGGGTTTAACAGGTAGACCGTGAAACAGAACTACTTTACAATTGTAACCAGATTGCAGATAGGTGGGATTAACCCTCCCCGAAATTGAATATTTGTATGGAACAGTGATTACAGCTACAATTATTTCATAGTTTTTCAATGAAAATCTCACAAATCAACAATTATGATAAGAATAATTATAAATAAAGTTTCAATGCCGCAAACGCTATACATTACAGGTTGTTTGAGTGTCACTGCTTTTGTCTCAACTCCAAGAAAACTAAAAGTTTTGCACCATAGATAGTGTTTTCGAAAACACAAATGTCACAACCTTTAGCTATTATGTACTACGTACCAGAGGACACACTGTACTTTTTAAATTAAATTAAGAAAAACAATTGTTGTCTCAATTGGCACTACCAATACCGTTTTTCTTACAATCTAAGTGGGTACCTAATGAAGTAGGATAACCTACACAACTGAGACGAAAGGTCGAGGCTGTCGGTCGGAGGATGTTTTTAGTGTCATCTTGAGTATGTAGTATATTTTAGCTCAATGCTTCAACAAATGCTAAATATAAAATTGCGTGATAAAGATCTCGGATTACTTACTTTTGAAACTTGTTATAAAATTACAGTTTTTGTTTATTTTCAGTTACTTACTATGCAAAAGTGTTCTTCCTTTAAAAATCCTAAGACTGATTTTTCTTTGTTTTCGGAATACCTATAAAATATTGGATTTTTTTAAAAGTTGTTTTCTAGTAAAATTGTTTGCAAGCAGCTCTTACCGCCTGGCCACGAGAAAGGGCGTATTGCGGCGCGAAAAGCGATTTTAGAATACACTGAGCTTTGTGTTCCTACTAGTACGCAGTGGCGCGTAGGGAGTGTATTGATAAATCGCTTTTCGCGCCGCAGTTCGCCCTGTCACTTGGCCAGGCCATTATTGTGTACCTAAATTGCCCTTTAGACGGGCAACTAATCGCAGGCTTTCTGTCAGGGCCAAATCGCAAAGGTATGTGGAGTGGAGTAGCGTGGGCTCCTTATTGGCTGAGATCAATCAGGTTTGCGATCGTGTCATCTGCCTTTACACATGCGATTTGCGTCTGCGATGATTTGCAAGTCTAGAGAGCACTTTATAAGTATACGGGGTCCTTAATATGCTGACGGGTTTTTAAAGAAATGATCAAACCATCAACAAAACTGTTATCCTACTCGACCCAATCAGCTGTAGGTATGCATTTACATTACAGCTATTTTTTTTTTTGCTATTTCGATGTCGGTCCCATAGAGAAAGTTGTTCAGTTTGATGGTCTGATCATCCTTCTAAAAAACCGTCAGAAGGACCTTATATGTATACGATCGGTATCAAATCGGCATGATGTTCTTTGATAGTTCTTGGCTATTCTACTTCTATTTAGTTAAATAATTTCAGACTCTGGATAATCGCACACAATATTACTTAAAAATAGACCAGGGGGGTTATTGTGTAACTATACCCGATTCAATCAGTATCAAATCGACACGGTGTTTTAGCAGTTCTTGGCGATTTTGCTTCTTAATATTTAGTTAATTTATCTCAGATAATGAACACGATGATCACAGAAACAAAATATTATTTAGAAATTGGCTAGGACAGTCATAAAACGTTATCGATTTCGTAAACGATATAATCGGCAGCTTACACAATAGCCCTACAGAACAGTCATGAATACGTTATCGATACATGTAATCAGAAATTTACACAGCCCTACTGGCTGTTGGATATGTTATGTGACCAAGATGAAACTAATTTATGTAGGTATGTGCTAATAATTTATGTAGCTTAAAAAGTTTTAACAAATTAACAAAATACCTGAAAACAACGGTTTTCAAAACCGATATATGAACATTTTGAACGAAATAACTTATTGAAATGTGTTAAAATTATGATTGGCCGAGATGTTAATATCAAATTTGTCCTTCAGAGAAGTCCAAAAAATATTCTGCAATTCAACATGATAATCTGTTATTGATTAGATAATGTAAAGAAATTTTTCTTTCCATATGTTGACATGTATACTTACTTAATATAAAACTTGGTATTTATGCAATGCAATTGTTCATGTGTAAATGTGTGACGATCCACAGGCAATGGTACCTCATACAACAACGCGTGAAACTATAAGGACAATTCTGTATGATACTAAAAATGCAGATGTGCACACATGCCGAAATTATGGCGTAATTTCTGTGGTTTGTCGTGGGTAATGCTAATGAGACAAATGAGGGATTTTCCGAACCGAAAAACAAGTAAAAAGAAAAAAAATTTCCAAATGACTCGATAAATGGCTTTGTTGAGAGATGGGGG
This sequence comes from Agonopterix heracliana, assembly GCA_963693445.1. Classification (NCBI taxonomy): domain Eukaryota; kingdom Metazoa; phylum Arthropoda; class Insecta; order Lepidoptera; family Depressariidae; genus Agonopterix; species Agonopterix heracliana. The sequence continues at coordinate 17,070,136 of OY856319.1, forward strand.
GTAACCATGCTGTTAATTATTACAAATGAAAATGTGAAAAAAAAATTTTGAAGTTTAAACATTAAAAAATACTTCTTCAACGGATGCCTCAGACTGAGTGACATTTCTTACTATATTTTCTGTAGCCTATCAGACTGAGTGACATTTTAACTATATTTTCTGTAGCCTATATTTCCATATTTGTCAAGTCCAATCACGTCAACGCAATCTATCGTGGCATGCTGTTGATCTACGTTTTACTAGCAGTCAGAAAACTCCCTATTGAAAGAGCATTGCAGGCGTAATTTACGTCGCGTAATTTCAGCAGATGCGTCCTTTCCCTTCATTATGAAAATATGGTCGCAAGTGGCCAGAGATAAGTGATCTACCTTACTGCATAGCTAGCATGCTGCAGTGGTACAGCGCTATGACACCTTCGCTCTCTTTCTATTTGCGTGCAAACAAACGAGATAAAAGACGTGATACAGCCGTATCACGTGTTGCATGCTACCAGTGCTGGTATGCCAAAATGTAGGTACCATTGCCTATGGATTGACACATATAAATTCTACCTATAAAAGACTTGATAACATTTATTAACTCTATCTACTTACACGCAACATCTAAGCTGAAATTGTGTTACGCATTCAGTGGAGATTTAGTCGTATATAATAATACTTTCAAGTATTTAAATAACATCTGCTTGTCCGTTTTTAACACTGTCTATACTCTATAGTGTAAGCATGTTATAATAATATTGTATCCAATTAATATTGTATCATATTTTCTATAGTCACGGCCTGTGGAACGCTGGAGAATTAGCAATAAATGTAATTACACTCAATTATCCTAGTAAAGGGCCCGGATACTGGCGTGACATGGGCCCCATGTAGCATATGTCCTAAAATTCTCAGCAATGTCTATTACCACGGACTTGAAAAAAAGACGGATGTAATGAGACACTAAAAAGATGTGAAGCATGCAAGGTCCTACATATTAGTTTGTTCTACAAGGGACCTACAATCACACAGATGCACCAACTAGGCGCAGGTCCTACAACCCGCCAACATTTTGTACAACGCGCTACAGTGCGTTAGCACGCACACAAATATAAATGGGTGCTTCACTCGTGATTAGACGAGATTACGTCCGTAATTTTTTCAGGTCCGTGTTTATTACATGGCGCCCTGAAGAAACCGGCCCCTGTACTACGATAACTTAGTGTAGTTAAGTTTATTGTTAATTCCTTTACATTGTGAAAGAATCGTTTAAAAAATTTGTTATCATAATACTCGCTGTCACATATTCTGGTCACATCATCTCCCGCGGATTACAGAATTATTTGCATATGTTAGTGAATATTCCGGATTGTCGGTTAGGTTCCAATACCACAAATATTTGTGTAAAGAATACTTATCCCTCACCACAACATTTAAGATTACTCAATCAATAAAACCTAAGATAAAAAGTGTTCCAACTACCTTTCTACCTAAGCCTAACATTTTTTACAATGCTTTTATAGGTCGGTTACAGGTTTAAATTAAATATATTTTGAAGAAAAAAATAAAAACTACTTTTTTTTTATTTAGATTTTCTTAAAAGTGGAATATCTTAAACCTATAATAGTTGGTATTGTATAAAATTAGATTTTAGGCTTAGGTAGAAAGTTAGGTGAGAATTATTTTGGTTTATGTTATGTTAGTTTTTTTTTGTTAGGTATCTAAAATATTTTTGGTGAGGGCCACTGAGGGCGCCCGTAAACGCTCATAGGGTCGGTTCTGATATACTAAACAGCTTTTTTAGTAAACCAATAGTCGGCAACACAAAAAATTACATAAGTTAATCTTGGTTCGTCCAATATGGTCTGAAGCCCATCTTAAAGTGCAATGATAACAAAACTCCCAGTATGACGTTTTTGTTTTGCGCTTTACATTAAAGCCTAAAATAGTAACAACGATTAGTGCCATAAATAATAAATTAATTATATTTTTTGTATTTAAGTTGTTCACATCATTGTTATCTCTTCTGCAAAAAGACTAAGGGCCTGTTTCACCACTTCTGTGTAAGTTCTTGTTAGCTTATCCGACAGATAGTTTGACATATTTTGTATGAAATTATGTCAAAATATCTGTCGGATAAGCTATCAAGAAATTATTCAGAAGTGGTGAAACAGACCCTAATTATTATAATATTTTTTGTTCTTCCTTTCGTCGCACCTTAAAAATAAATGTGATATTATGTTCATAATTAATATTGATCCGGGATTGTAGGGAAAGCGATTTTATTAAATGTTCAAAGAAAATTATAAGCCTTCTGTTGCAAATTAAGGCCCGGTATCCACCAAAGCGAAGCGGAGCGGAGATGTGTCAAATCGACCAATAATACGTCATTAAAAAAAACTATTTTATCGGTCTATTTGACACATCTGCGCTTCGCTCTTTGGTGGTTTCCGGGCCTAAAGATATGTGCCAAATTATTACTTACCATTGTATGCTGTATTGTAGTGTCATAAATTCCTAAACACTGAAATTATTGTGACTTTCAGGACCATATACCACCCTTTTGTAATAAATAAATGTACCTATTCTGGAATATTTAAAAAAATATTATTCCACTAATTAGCATAATTTTCCATATTACTATAAGACATACATACAAGTGTGGATTTGGGCACATTTGAAAGTCAGTATTAGGCTACTGTGAATTCGTAATCAAAACAAATTATATTTAACCTTAGATAAAACTACGACATATAAGGCAGGTGCGACATTTTATAACGCGTTAGCGAATAATGTTATGAGTGCTGACCTAAATTCACATGCATGTGTGTTAAGATTGCTGATATAAATAATGGAATCGGCTGAAATAAACAAAATTATAACTAAAAAGCCATTATTTTACGCTTTCCAAGGTGTGACGGTGGGCAAGACAACTACAGTTTTCACTGTTCCAATCGATCCCGTTCTCTGATCTAGTACCTAAATCAATTTCGCATCTTCCTTTTTTGGTTTTATCTATAGTTTTAAATCTATTGTATGCTAAAGAACCAGTTACTTATTAAAATCATTTATCTATCCTATTTATCTATTCTAAAATCTAAAATAAAGGTGTGATGCTTATACCTATTATGCTCAGAATATTTGACTAACTAATATATTTTTATAATTAAGAAAACTTAAAAATTATAATACAAAGAGATTGCATTTATTGTTAACGAATTTATTTTGTGTTAATTTTTATATATTAATTCACTGTTATTATTTTTAACACCTGTTTTAGTGAATCACCTTTGTCAATATTGGTCACACAATGGTTCACAATAGTGAAGTGACACAGTAAAAGGAGCCTTATTAATAGATGTAATAAAGAGTTTCTCTATTTAATTTTTGTTTTATTCACCCAGATAAATCCGTTCCTTCCTCGTGGTCAAACTTAGTAGTCAAACTGATTTGACCACGAGGAATTTTAACCTTCTTCGTGGTCAAACTATCTTATTAAACAATTACACCCACTGACAGGGCACAGTCCTACTCTGAAGAGGCGTAGGCAGGCCCGGACTGGCTCTAGGGCGTACCGGGCAAATGCCCGGTGGGCCGCGGCTCTGGTGGGCCGGTCGCCGCTCTGGACGGCCGGCCCATCGCCTTTGGATACCGGTCCACGCCCAAAAGCGGCAGGTAAAGGGGGCGCCAAAATCAAGTGTTTGAAATAAAAGTATTACAACAAATTCACAATATTGCAAAAAATCTCGTTCTCGCTCTTGGTCTTATATCGTATTGCTGTCATCACATTATATTGCAGTGAAATCTCGAGCTCGCTTCGCTCGCTCTTGATCTTAGATCGTATTGCTGTCATCACATTATATTGCAGTGAAATCTCGAGCTCGCTTCGTTCGCTCTTGGTCTTAGATCGTATTGCTGTCATCGCATTATATTGCAGTGAAATCTCGAGCTCGCTTCGCTCGCTCTTGGTCTTAGATCGTATTGCTGTCATCACATTATATTGCAGTGAAATCTCGAGCACGCTTCGCTCGCAATTCGTCTTATATAGTACTGCTGTCATCACATTATATTGCAGTGAAATCTCGAGCTCGCTTCGCTCGCTCTTGGTCTTAGATCACATTATATTGCAGTGAAATCTCGAGCTCGCTTCGCTCGCAATTCGTCTTAGATAGTACTGCTGTCATCACATTATATTGCAGTGAAATCTCGAGCTCGCTTCGCTCGCTCTTGGTCTTAGATCGTATTGCTGTCATCACATTATATTGCAGTGAAATCTCGAGCTCGCTTCGCTCGCTCTTGGTCTTAGATCGTATTGCTGTCATCACATTATATTGCAGTGAAATCTCGAGCTCGCTTCGCTCGCAATCCGTCTTAGATAGTACTGCTGTCATCACATTATATTGCAGTGAAATCTCGAGCTCGCTTCGCTCGCATTTGGTCTTAGATCGTATTGCTGTCATCACATTATATTGCAGTGAAATCTCGAGCTCGCTTCGCTCGCTCTTGGTCTTAGATCGTATTGCTGTCATCACATTATATTGCAGTGAAATCTCGAGCTCGCTTCGCTCGCTCTTGGTCTTAGATCGTATTGCTGTCATCACATTATATTGCAGTGAAATCTCGAGCTCGCTTCGCTCGCAATTCGTCTTAGATAGTACTGCTGTCATCACATTATATTGCAGTGAAATCTCGAGCTCGCTTCGCTCGCTCTTGGTCTTAGATCGTATTGCTGTCATCACATTATATTGCAGTGAAATCTCGAGCTCGCTTCGCTCGCAATTGGTCTTAGATAGTACTGCTGTCATCACATGGGTGCTTCAGACCATGAAACTAAACAACTTTAACTATGGAGCCAACATCGAAATCGCGAAAAAAAACAGCTGTCCCATACAAAACTACTGTACCGTTGGGAGGGCCGACTGTCTCTAAAATGCCCGGGCCGATTTCAGGTCCCAGTCCGGCACTGGGCGTAGGTATATGGGCGTTAGTTCACAACGCGTGCCGAATGCGGATTGGTACACTTCATATAGGTATAATCAAAATGTCTTCCTCATGGTTAAAGAACTTGAGAGCAGTCGTTATTGCCACAAGAAGCTGATAGGTAACTTAACTACTGTGTAGGTATTACGTACACACGGCGACACATCAGGCTACGCACCCTATATACCCACAACTACACTACGTATAAAACACAAAATAGTGCGGTAGAGAGCCTGCATAGACGCGGCTGCCGGCGCGGGCGCAGCGTGCCGTGAGACGAAACAACCACAACATACCGCACCCTCTCGCACGATTCGCAGCGTTCAACTTCTAATAGTTCAAAGTCCAAACAGGGTAGCCTGAGCAGACGCCGTGTGTACATACCTAAGTTTAGAAAATCTCGTTGGTAACTAATAATGGACTTAGTATGTCCACCATACGGATTCGAACCCGACCCCCCATCTTCCTGCCGCCGGCTCCTCATGATTCAGTGTCCATCCTCTACTGCTTGTCACCGACCACCTGCCACGGACGCTTGAATACATAATTATTAAAAATTACCGTTCCCGTGTATCCAGAGGTCTTTTCCGTCGCAATTTGCATTCAAAAAAATGACTCACAAAATTTAAAATATCAAGTCAAGAGCATCAAAAATATCATTTGGCTTTCTGAACGAACCAAATAACTTCGACCAAAATTTCCGAACGCAACTGTTAACTGTCAATTTTCATAATCATGGCGGAGGACGAGGATGGTGTTTCGAATAGAAAATCGCCTCAAAATTCAAATAACGTTGGCCCCTCTCAAGACAATGAACAGAATACGACGAAGCCAGACCTAGGAATCGAAGAAGCAAAGTATAATAGCAACGAAAACGGCGACAGTTCGCCGACAGAGCCAAAAAGTTCCACATGCAGTGAGTGTTCTACGAAGTTGTTTTTTCTCCGCTAAATATAAAGACATTCCGCTGCAAATGTTCCTTTTTTCTTTCAGAGTCGACGGGCGCGACACGGAAGGATGAGAATCCGTTTTCGTTCAGGCACTTTCTGAAGCGGGATCTATCGTTACCGGGCAATTCGACGTACGAAAACACGGGAGCCAGGCCGAAAGTTTACGCGAATACAGTTCAACACTCGCCTACTAAAATAGACATTTATACTGAACCGCGGCGAGACAAAGGTCGCTCGACGGTCTCCGCGGACCCTCAAGCCAAAGAGAAGCCCACCGAAGGCAGCAGCCACCGTGCAAGTGACAACACGTCCTCAAGTAGTTCCGTAGAGATTCCTTTTAGTGTAGTGGACAATTCTGAGTCTAAGCATAACTTTTACGCGGACAGTTCTGAAGTGCTGCTGTTTCAGAGGCCTAATTTGGCTTCGGAGCCGCTCGGTATGCCTTCGTTGCCGGATTTTGTGCAGGATCACATTTTAGTTGAGCAGGCGTATTTGAACTCTAACGGGCCAATATCGGTCGACCTGGACAATTTGCCGGACTTTACGTTTAATACTAATTTTAATGCGGGGTCGTCTTCGTCGCTGGGTAGGAGGAATAATAGTAATTATGGTGGAAATAGAAGTTATGACTATGATGCGTACATGGGGGCCACGTCGGGGTCGCTGGACTTTGGCGGGGAGAGGCGGGAGGTGCCGCTCGACCTACCGGCCGGGGCCGAGGCGGCTGGGCCGGTCGACCCGCCCGCACACCTGAGCCTCGACCTCACGGAGTCGGTGAACCCTGCGGACAGGAGGAACATGTCTCCGAGAAATAATTTCCCTTTAGATCTGCCTCCTAATGCTGGTGAGTGTTTTCTGTTTATTTCTTGATTATTACTCTTGATCACAAGAAGGTTTAGTTCTATTCATCGAAATAGTACATTACTGCAGCGTCCAGCAAAAGAGGCATTGATGGACGAACATGTAAATCCATACATATGTCAGTCCATCAATGCCTAGTTGTGGCCAAGGCTTGTATAGTACTTTTCTCAAATATTGCGCGAAAATTAAATCAATAAAATTTTCAAATGACGAGAAACTAACAACAGTAATTTTTCCTGCTTTAAAGTTATTGTTTTAATCTGTGGTTAAAGTGCTTATTTGTAATTTTTTTAAATAAATAGCTTTCTATTTGCAAGCCAGTTTGAAATTTAAATAAAAACCTTTGATAAGCTACCTCCTTCTTATCTACAGATTACATACATTATACAGATATGGATTTTCATACAACTTTTGCCAGCCGCTGCTCGCATGTATTTGGCCAGTACAGCAATTTCGATTTATCTCGAAGAAGGTTGTCAAAATAATGCTTAAATTTCCAAGCATGTTTGAGAAAAAAAGAATAGAAACTGATTTAAAGTAAAAATAATCGCAGAACCGAGACAGGCATAAGCAATTAAGCACAGAGTGAGAGAAAATCTATGCTGTTTGTTTACGCTTTTGATTTCACACCTTGTACCTATTTTGTCCAACTGGAGGATATACCAACATAGTGCATCCTCTCACAAATAGGAACGAGAAAAACAACATAGTTACACCAAAGATCATTATGTATGTGTCCATATCTATCATGTATGTCTCTTCTACAGGGTGAAATTGATATCATTAGCATCCTTTTAAACTAAGAGTCTACCCATCAAACTGAACAACTTTTAATATGGGAGCAAACCAATCGGAGCAGACCAATCGGAGCAAAAAAGAAATCTGCTGTCCCATACAATACAGTTGAGTCGTGTAGGCAGCGGCGGCGGGTACCGTTTAGTATGGGACAGCAGATTTTTTTTTTTGCTCCGATTGGTTTGCTCCCATAGTAATAGTTGTAGACTCTTAGTTTAAAAGGATGCTAATGATATCAATTTCACCCTGTATATATCTATCTAAATACTATTCAAATCATTCTAATTCAAGGTGTCTTATGGCGTCGCGTCGCCGTCGCAAGACATACAACATATATTAACATTATACAGGGTCCTTCTTAATATGCTGACACTTTTTTAAGATGATCAGACCATCAAACTGAACTGAACAACTTTCTTCTATGGGACCAACACCAAAATCGCGATAAAAAAATCAGATGTCCCATACATTTGTCTTGAGTAGGTTGTATGGATCAGCTGTTTTTGTTTCGCGATTTCGATGTTCGCGACATTTAGAAAATTGTTCAGTTTGACGGTCTAACTAAATATACCCTTAAAAAGTGTCTGCATATTAAGGTGGTTGCAGAGTTATCAATTTCATACAAAACTTTGTTGTAGAACACTCGTAGACGGTACTAATAAAAGTAATGTTTTATGTATGGAAAAATAGTTTAGAAAATCTAGTTTGCGCGTATTAAATAACGTTTACAATTTATAATATAATTACGACGGTATAAGGCTTTGAAATTTTGTATGAAATAACCACCTTAAGAAGGACCCTTTAGTATTGAATATTGAATACCATTTTGACTTAGATATTAATCTCACAGGAGGGACCAACTTTGTAAGTGTTGATCATGCCACAAAATCCATACCTATTCTTGCAGTATGTCAAAGATATTATAATCATTGTATCTCCCACCCTATGGAGGTCATAATTTTAATACACGAGTCGCTCAGAATTGTAAATAAGCCATTGTACTGTTCCCATTTCAATGCAATTACAATACAATTCGTCTTTGTAATTATGTATGTTATAAGGGGCATGAACTGTTTGTTTTGCTGTGTGTACCTATGTCAAACTTTCAACTTGCATGCAAATGCTATTTTTTATAATAACCTTCATTAAGTTGAACAGATTTCATATAAACTACTCAATAATTTTTTCCTAGTCATTTAAAAAGCATGCAATAAAAATGTCATCTTATATTTTACAAAAATTAGACCCTGAAAATGTTATCATTTGTAGCGACAGTTCTCACAGACAGTTTCTCTTACACACAATTCATATTATAGTCACGGACCTGAAAAAAAGACGGACGTAATGTGACACTAAAAAGATGTGAAGCATGCAAGGCCCTGCATTTTCGTTTGTTCTACAAGGGACCTACACTCACACAGTTGCACTAGCTCTAGGCGCAGGTCCGACACCCGTCCCCATTATGTACCGCGTGACAGCACGCACTCAAAAGAAAACGGTGCTTCACTCGTGATTAGACGAGATTACGTCCGTCTTTTTTTCAGGTCCGTGATTATAGTTTCCAAAAACGTGTTTATCAAACCCATTAGAAATGTAAATGAACCACACGCCAATATTATACTGAAACTGAGATGGCGTGAAATGTATGACTTTTCCCTTATGACCTTCAATGGAGAGTGAGAAAGGCTTGCCGGTAGCCAATCAGTGTGGGCATCAAGCATGTAAATGAATACCACTGTTAAATGAATCGTGGTTACAGCGGCGGAGTCGATGCGGCTGCCGGACTTCCTGCCGGTGCACCCGGGCCGCACGTCCCCCGAGCCCGAGCACCAGGACGAGCAGCTGCAGCAGATCATCGCTGAACTGGGCAGGACCAGGTTTGGTTGTTTATTACTCTTAACTGGATGACAAGGGGAGGACCGCGGCGTGGGCAGCTCCAATACATGCAGATGTAGGGCCGGGTGGGTTTTATTTCTTCACTGCAACGCGATTACTATTCTATTATTATCATCATGTTTTCTTTCCGTGTTCCCCGTCGTACGAAGTGACTGTAGCAATAAGGTTTCTTATGTAGCGTTTTTGTGGGCGAAAGGCTAGTCACCGCACCACTTGTTCTCCATTACCGTCATTCCATCCTCAAACCAATATGCTAAAGATAAACGTTTTTACAACTGTAGATAGTTGTAGCACGCTTATTACCATCCCGAATGGGATTATGGTCGTGAGTTTATGAATGTGTTTTTTTAATGTTGCTGCCAAGCGATTTTTGATTAAGTGTGGCAAAGTAACGCCTGATTCAATTAGTTAAGTGTGACATTTAGAACTCAGCTTTACATAAACTCTATCAAACAAGTTCTAAGTCAGTCACTACAGTGTTGCATAGTCAGTTTCCTTCTACATTTTGCCTGGCACTCGACAAAGTCTTCTCTCCAATGGACTTGCTGATGGGAGAATTATTAGGAGCGGAGCGGAGCGGGAATAATATTTGCTTTATTCATTACCAACAGATCGGAACTATTCGCGGAGCGCAGTCGACGATCGCGCGTGGAGGGGGAACTGACGACCGCGCGGGAAGCCGCCTCGCTCCTCCGCGCCGAGCTGGCAGCGGCCCGCGCGGCCGAGGCGGCTGCCCGGGCGCGCCGCGCCGAGCTGCGTGGTATGGAGCGGGACTACACGGGCCCGGACACTGCCAGCCGGGCGGAGGGCGGCCACAGTGACGCTGTAAGTGTGTAGTGTCTGTAGTCTGTAAATTGTGTGTTGTGCATGACAGGTATCTATTATGGGAAGAGGTTGATGTCCAGCAGTGGACTAGTGTACATAAGAGTAAAATTTCCCTATCAATTTATATGACTATTGTCAAATTATAATTTAATAGAAGAATGAATGACATGTTAAAAAAAAGAAAATTATGTAATGTTACAGGCTCGAGCTACAGAAGCAGACTCAACGATCGCCAAACTAAAGAAGGAGATCAAGAAATTGAAGGTAAACAACGATAGTAAATAATACCCTAATTTGCTGAATAGCATAGTTCTTCTTCTCGTGTGGAATTGTCACGTCTTCTTCAAATCGTCAATCTCCAGTATCTTGCCTCTGTTGCACTGGCTGATGCGCTTATTAGGTCTTCCTCTCGACACTGTGGTCCACCTGTACAGACTGTTAGGTGCGGGGTGGTTTGTTGTAGTCCGCATTGACATAAAGGGTTGCTGTTTTGGGGGATAATTCCCCATTTTATAAGATTGTACTTGATAGTTGAGGTCCTCGCATAACTAGCCCTGCTCAGCGACCCAATAATGTGGGTTTTAGCCTTCGAAACGGGAGAACGCCACTTTTGCTATCTCGCCAGTAGCTGGCTTGATGCTCACGTAGGAGAGCCTCCACTACGACGTTCCAACTGTACCCGGGGCGATACTAGACGTCCGCTAGTAGCTCAACCCAGATATGCTCTCCTGATATTCAGATCCTCAATTATTGTTTCTGTAACCAAGCCAGCGGAGGCACTTTTGTCTCAAATGGAAGATATTTTCTTAACGAATCTTAATTTGTCACAATAGTCTCACTGGACTGGATGGCCTTTACTTAGATGCAACAGTTCGGTTGATCGATTGACTCTGACGCACTTCGACCTCAATATTGTCAATAGTATGTGCAGTCGTTTTGTGAACTCATCGCGCATCAGTCGCACTCATCTGAAATCTAATCAGAAATACCGTAGATATATGTGTTCTCGCCACTGGACCACCACGGCTTTTTGTTTTATAAGTATAGATATAAGCTTTAATGGTCAAACAATGAATGATATAACATTGCAGGAGGAGCTATCGTCGTCGCAGTCTGAAGTTCGTTCGTTGCGCGGCGTGACGGCCGGCGCCGCCTCGGACCTGCGCGCCGCCGCCGGCGTGGCCGAGACCTCGCTCAGGTACCTTACGTTACCTCACCGTTTATGTGTCAAGTCAGCATTTCGCATAGACGCAGAAGGACAAAAATAGACGATATTCGAAGCTCGACCCCGCAAGTCTAGCATGATTTCTCTACACGCGTGCGACTCGGCTTTTTTCCATACTAAAAGTCCCGGCAAGCGCGGCGCGGGAGCTGGGCCCTATTTAATAAATGCGACAAGTGACAATTGACAATGTCAATTCAGAGTACATTGCTGGTTACTAATGACGCTAAACTTGCAGTGCTTCATGTGTCCTAGCATTCTCATCAATGTACTCTGAATTGTCACTTGTCGCGTTTATTAAACAGGGCCTATGTATTTTTGTATGCAGCGAAGGCTCGTCGCGCGCGTGTAGAGAAGTCATACTAGACGTGCTGGTTTGTCAGACCGGCGTGGTAACCATTGCATTACTACTTACTGAGTCGATTTGCAGAACAATTTTCAACAACATGCAAATCTAAAGTAAAAAATGTGATGTTCCATATACTAAGCTGTAGTGCCTGCTCGACTGAAAATGTATGAAACACCGGGAACATCAAATTTGTGTTTCGATTTCTTGTTTGCTAATAGTAAAAGTGGTTCTGTTCACCAGCCCTGAAAATTTCAGTGATAAAAACCGTCCGGGCGTGCGATTTTTGAATGTCATACGACGAACTCAGCTGTAGCAAATGTCAAAATTACTCTGGAGAAATGCATCTTTCTACTGCTGATTTCACTTTCAAAAATTATACTTCAGGAGTGCGATTTTTGAAAGTCAAATCAGCAGAAAGATGCGTATCTCCAGAGTAATTTTAACATTTTTAACTACTGAGCTCACCGAATGAGATTCAAAAATCGCACTCCAGTATGTGTAAAAGCTAATTATGTAACTGTTCGTCCGCAGAGACCTCCTGGCCGGCTTGGAGCAGCTTCGTTCGCTGAGCTCGACCCTCGACCAGACATGATACACACACAAGCGCCACGGTAACATCACACAATGAACACATACCTACATATTTATTTACATTATCATTTAATACGCCGAGGCGTGGTGGAAATATGGCTTCCGCCTCACACTTAAGGTAGACTTTAGAACAACGCAGCACGCGGCTGCAACAAGTAATTTAATAGAAAACTTATTTATTTTCTATGAAATGACTTGTCTTCTACAGTTTATCTTTAGAGTCAAGCCACCAAAGCGACAAAACAATTTAAAAAGAGGCATATTTAAATTGCTATCGTTTCCTGGGTTTCCATGCCACCCGCATGCGGACTCTACAAGTTAACACACCCTAGTGATATTTAAAGGCGTGTATTAGACCATCAAACTGAACAACTCACTATCTGAGTCAAAATCGAGATAAATATTGAAAATCTGCTGTTTCATACCAAACTGCAGTACCTGCTCGAACCAAATGTGACAACAGATTTTTATAAATTAAGTTTGATGGTATAGGGTTGAACTACACATGGCCGCACGCGATCGCATTTTTCCGTCGCTCCATCCTTTTCTGTCACTCAGGAACGTCATGTCAAATAAGATAGACGGAACGCGAACGCACGCGGCGTGCTGTTCCGTGCTGTTCCGTTCCGTCTATCTTATATGCTCTAGGAAATGACGTTCCTGAGTGACAGAAAAGGATGGAGCGACGGAAAAATGCGATCGCGTGCGTGCCGTAGTCGAAAGTTTTTCTTTTTCTATAAAATCTCTAATATGCCTATCTATATTAATTTACCGTATTGTGTATACATACATACACCTACATCAACTCACGACCGTATTCCTTTTCAGGGTAGTCCGAAACAAGGAAGGTTTACTAGGAATTTAATACTTAGCTTAGGAAGTCCGTACCGACATACTATGTCATTCCGCTGTTCCAAGTTTTATTGAAAAACTTCATTTATCAGATCCAATGGATTTATTGAGAATGTCATGCGCATCAGATGTTGAGATGTGTATATCCTATTATATTAGCAATAGCTTGAGATCAAAAACAATTCTAAAAATGCTTACAAACTAAACTCTTAACCGATGGCCATCGACTGCCGTAAAACAGTCACAATAGAAAGTAATTACGTCGTGTAAATCTACGTCCCGGCAGGACGGCAGTTCAAAGAACATTATCCCACTTTGGACTAATTATTTTCGACAATTTGTGTTAGTATTTTGAAGTATAAGTATTTTAAGACAATCTGAGAGTGTTCGTACATACCTCAACATCTGAGCTAGTTAGCTCGTCAAACGTCCATTTGCACCTCTATTTTTAATGAGCGTTTTTTTTTCGTTTCATAGTAGATCGATAGATGACGCTACGGTCTATACGAATCTATGTCAAACACTGAAAAATTATCTTTCCCCGAAATGAGGGTAAAAGTGAAGTAAAAAAAAAAACAAAAATCTTTTGGAACATAATGAAACATATTTTTTATGATATTTAACTATATTTCTTATGCTAATTTACTCTTTAAGGTGATACAAGACTACAATTTGACTAAAATAAATATAAAAACTCTTTGATCATAGGGCAAAATCTGAAATTGAACTGGCAATAAGAAAACTTGAGCTGTCAAATGTCATTGTCAATCAAACTCGTATCGTAGCATTTACTTTGTCGTGTTTGTTAGTTTACTTCAAACTGCTTTTCTGAAAAACAACGAAAAAGGACTGTATTTTTGGCTAAGAAAGAAATCGAAAATAATTTCAAAATTTTTTTGATGACGTCTTCCAAATCCGAACCAAAGAGAATGAAACTACGTTCTACGTTTTTAAGTCTATAGGTGACATTGCAGAGGAAGTTTTTGCTTGACAGTTTGTCGTACAGACACTACTGCCATCTATTGAGTTATAAGAAAACGGCATTTAAAAAAAAAAAGAAAATCGCTCATTACCATAGAATTGTTAAGGGTGTAGTAGGAACACATTTTTTTACACCTCCCATAGAAAATCGATCGGCTGATCCGCACGTTTGTATGAAAGGATTGGAAGGCCCACATTTTTTTCTCGTTTTTATACCCATTTTCCTGAGGTGAAGTTGTTTAGTTTCTTTATAGAAATACTCCCTTAAAATTATTATGGTAATTATAAAACATCCCCCCATTTTTGGGGAGGCCTATGTCCAGCAGTGGACGTTTATCGGCTGATATGATGATGATGATGATGAATTATAAAATTGTGGTGAATTGACGTGACCATTTTGAACTGACTACAATATTCATACAAATTTTACCTGTTGCGACAATGATTGCGACCATAAACTTAAGAGAATATTATTCCGAGAGCGAAAATGCGCGCTGCATACAAACGTACTAATGTGATATTTTCAATACTAACCAATTAAAGTCAATGAAATTGTGCAGAAACAATCTAGAAACAAATCTCTATGCTTCTATAGAGTCAGATTTTCGATTAATTTAAGATTTGTATGGAAATCTTTGAGGCACTGTAACTTGAAAACTATACATTTAACGAAAATATGACTCCATACAAGCATAGAAATTTGTTTCTAGATTGTTTCTGCAAAATTTCATTGACTTTAATTGGTTAGTATTGAAAATATCACATTAGTACGTTTGTATGGAGCGCGCCCCGAATAATATACCCTTAATATTACTACGTAACATTAAGTTTATGATTGCGACAGATCGCCAGTAACGGAATGAGAAAGATAATGTCCAAAAACAGATACAAGCGTACATAAATTCACGATCAATAATTTCGGTGTGTTCAAAAACTCAGTTACAACGACCACCTACCTTTTAAGTTGCAGGGTCTCTTTTAGACCCCAAAAGGCTAATAATACGACACTTCGACACTCGTAATCAAAATGATTCTAACGCCACCTCGTGTCCAAAACGGTTAATCCACTGTATATTAGTGTGATTGACATAACAAAACATGTATTTATACTTAAAATCTTGACTCTTCAAAATTTTTTTTTCGTTTAAAAACGAACTAGTTGTTTGTTGATGTATTTATGAATGTTAAATGAATTTTCGATCATGTACATGCTTTTACTAAACGCATCGAAATTTAGACTCTTTACCGTTGTGTTTAAGCCACAATATTGTATTCCTTATCTATTTAATGTTTTTTCTTCGTGTAGATTGCACGTATATTTATAGAGGACGAAAATTATCATATTTTCTTATCTGACATGTTGTAAGGCGGCTTTAAAACTTGAATAATGTGTTAGAAATACATAGCTGTCTGTCTGTATACTTATATGTTGGTTGTGTTCGTTTCATCACAATATCACTCTTTTTCTTACTGTCACCATAAATAACTCCATAGACTTTACAAGACGAAATCTAAATTTAGAGACGTCTAAAGCTTATTGTTTTATTTCAAATTGTAACTATATTAGGTCTTTAGTTAATAGATATCATTTTAAGGGAATAAATATAATAAAAAATCTGTAATTTAAATAAATATTCCGTATTATTGCTTCATACAATAATTTATGGAGGTCTCTTTGAATTTCGGTAGAATCCTTCTTATACTTTAATTCTCTATTTGTTTTCTCATCTTCACCTAAATCTTAACACAGAAATAAAATAATAGTGCTAGAAGAGAAATTCTTGATGTGTACCTAAATAAAGAATAATATTTATGTTGTTATGATGAAACGAACAAGACAAAAAAAGTATAGCTTGACCAGAAAAATAACACTATTGCTTTGGGGGCGCTACAATCGACTATAATCTTTAATATTAATGTAGCAAGTGAAAGATTAGTTCCAACGATTTTCCGCAACATGGCGATGTGTATTATCTGGTCAGGCTTTAATTGTAATTAATATTTAACAATGTAAATATAAATGTCGTGTTAAAAGATTGTGCCATCGAGGCTGCATTGAGCTGAGCTGAATAAAAATGGCTTAACGAAATCGATACACCTGCGTTATCTATTCATATCGAGATCTGTCTGTGGGACAGTTTTCGGGCGATTTTGCTATGCGCAAAAACATGTGACATCAAGATGGCGCCGGCTATTTTACTTTATTTCACATAGGAAGGGTTTTGACTAGATCAGTGTCCAACAAGACTCTTAAGCCAACATTGTTAAGTGCGAAAATTGCTTGTTTGACGCATCTTCCTATGTGAATATGTTATTTGGATTATAGCTTGTGTGGTATCCACTAAAGTGGAGAGGATGTGTAAAATAAAATCAACTGAGCAATTGCTCAATTTTCCTTACTTGTCAGAATTGACGGCCCGATAGCTTGTAGTGAACCTGCCTGCTGATGCTGTTACGGTCGCGGGTTCGAATCTCGGCATCGGCAAATATTTGTAGGTACCAGAGTCATGGATGACTGTATCTACTAGCGGCGTCCGCAACTCCGTACGCGCGGATCACTGACTTTAAATACTCATAACTTTTGATTGAGTGAACCGATTGCAATGAAAAGCCTAAATGTTCATAGAAACTATGCCCTATGTTTTTTCCCCCCTTTTAAACCCCCCTCCAAATCAGTTCAGTGGTTTTTAAGTGAAGCGTGCACAAATAAACACAAAAATTCTAAAAATTGTCACAGTTCATGTCGTAACGTATCCTAAACGCGCCCAATCGTTTTGTATGCAAATATCTTCAATGTATTATCGCGGACTTTTCCGCCTGACCACCACTAGGCTCATTTTTGCTTGCATACTAAAAAACAAAAGCGCTGTCTAGCCCCGCCCTATTGATGAATAGACCAATGAATGAATAGTTTCCAAAGAATAAATTATGCGCGAAACAAAACCGGAAAAGTCATCAACATCCACGCGTAGTTTAGAATGTTATTATAATTATGAATAGATTGTATTTGCGATGTCTATAGTCCATCATGAATTGATACAAGTTCATTTTAGACTCTGGTACTTTTAATTGGGGACTAGATAATCTGCTTGACAATGTCCAAGATAATCTTAACTATTATAAAACAGTAAAATCATGAGGAATGAAAAAGTAGCGGTTCACTTCATACTCGTATAAACTCAAATAACACTCGATTTAAATGACGTGCAGCGCCATCTATTGACAAAATTGTTTGTTTGTTCGCGCATCACGCATAAACTACTGAACCGATTTTGATGAAACTTTTTTTGTTTGATAGCTTATGATCTGACTTAAAATCTGGTATATAATTTGTGCGGACGAAGTCGCGGGAAAACACTAGTTATTAATAAAGCTATTTTATTGGTTAATTTACACATCTCCGCTCCGCTTTGGGTGAATGTGGGCATGATAGCGCTCTTAGTGTAAGGACACGCGTCTACTAGGAAAAATAGCGCGTACTGTTGTTTCGCCGTTATAGGGAAAAGCGTTGCGCGACTTTTCAATCGAACGTTCGGCGCGGAACGTTCCGCAGGGACCGCAGGTGTGTCCCTACACTTACGGTGCACCCACACCAAGTTTTGCAACTTACGCGCCTATAAATATAAACATTTCAATTAATTTGCGTCAAACATTATTTCTGTATATTGTATAAAGGTTGTTTACCATCGGTGTGGGACCATCTTAACGTATTGTTTTAATAGGTGACGAGATCTGATACAATACTGTAGTTTTTTGTAAGTTTCGAGCATAGATCTATACGTATTTATAACTGTATATTGTTTCATCGAATATACAAAGTATGAAATTGATTAACTAAATATTAAGAGGCAATTGCGAAGGACTGTCAAAAAATACCTTGTCTGTTTGATACTGATATGATCGGATCGGATAGTTACACAATAAAACCCATATTTCTGTCATTTAATTATACAGGGTGTGAACTTAAACCTACATAATTAAGGCGGTGCTTCAGATCATCAAACTGAACTTTAACTACGGGACCGATATTAAAATCGCGGAAAAAAACGACTGTTTCATAGAAAATATCAATACTTGACCAAAATATATGAAACTGTTTTTTTCGCGAGATCGATGATGTCCCATAGTGAAACAGTTTTATGGTCTGAAGCACCCTGTTTAAGGCGTATCAGCCGTGGACCACTCTCCTCTCACTCACACTCCATACTAATCGATGAGAAAGAGCGCGTGGCTCTGGTCAGAATTTTGCTGTTTTCTTTGAAAAATTCGATGATTTTTTATTAATTTCGAAAAAGTAAAAAAACCACATCATTCTAAATTGTATTGTGAACAATATAGTAAATTTTCATTTTGTTCCGATTAAAAATGTAAGAGTAAAATGGTTACAACTGGAAAAAAAGGGGTGACTTAAGAGTCCCTTTTCTTCGGTTTTATTCATTAAAATCGATTTCTAGAAAAACCACATCACTTTTCATATCCTGTAGATGGTTCAGTTTAAATTTCAGCTCAAAAAGTGCCATAGTTAATGAATAAAATGGTTACAAAATTACCCAAAACCGGCAGGTAGCTCCTTAATATGTAACGAATTAAATTTTACACCCTTTAGCCCCACTTGCGCCAACCTTAGATCAAAATAAAATTAATGAATAGGCCTAAAGCGCGGTAAATTGAAGCAAACTACTGGGTGCACTTGGTACATACAAACTAGCGCCATTATCTGTCAAATCTAGGGCACTTGCATACAAATTTGAAGTAAACCTTTCATTTGTTTTGCCTCATTTCTCTGGTTTGAAATGTTCGCGTAAGGATATCCATTCATTTTATTTTGATCTAAGGCGCCAACCACGGGTTAGCAATTAACTCCGGATAAAATAGCTCTTTCAGTTGTTTTTCTATACAAAAAAATCATGGGTTACCAACTTAATTGTTATTGCTAACCCAGGTTGGCGCAAGTGGGGCTTATTGTGCGGTTTTTGTCTGGTTTCTACAATAATGGGTTTTACGACCGTAAATACAAGCAAATAATTGTTTTTAAATATTATCAGTTCACCTATTAGAATAATACGTTTATACTATCCACACCAATATGCATTATAGGCGTAAAAAAGTAAAATTAAGAATGTTACATATTTATTAAAATTATACATTACTTATACAAATTAGTTTTATACTTAACCGATAGCACTTTCTGAATGTAAATCCTGCCACATACCCCTGTAGCTGTAGCATAACTGTATTTTATTTCAAGAGTAGAACAATAAAATAAAAATAATAAAATAAATAAAATAATATCTCGTCTCGGTCATTAAATGAACGATGCCTTGTAAAGGCTTGGCTGTTTAAATTTTCGCTCCTAAATTGTGTCTTCTTCTTTGAAATTGTATTTTTCTTTGAACCAAAATTTAATGTATTCGTTATTAATAATGA
The DNA here is from genome assembly GCA_963693445.1 of Agonopterix heracliana. Lineage (NCBI taxonomy): Eukaryota > Metazoa > Arthropoda > Insecta > Lepidoptera > Depressariidae > Agonopterix > Agonopterix heracliana. The sequence goes on from OY856319.1 coordinate 17,089,843, forward strand.
AGAATGTTCTTTCTAATAAGGCTTTCTTGTCGAAATTGAAAAAAAAAGTTTTTTTAATCGACGAAAAAAGTAAATATTAAGTACACACATATTACTATTACATAGCATTTAGATTACTATTGCTTTTTTTCGAGATCTGTTCTTATAAAATATCTACGTATATTGTAAAACCAAGGATGAAATGCTGTGAAACAAGAAGTACGAATGTGCATATTGTTATAGTACCGACTTACGTACTTCTTGTACCATTTCGTATTTCCTTTCCATTTGTGGATATTTAATGAATTTTTGTGACAAAATTATGTTATATGACAAACGTTTTCTATGTATGAAAATGAATAGGTATCATCTGTAAATATTCCGGTTTATTAATGTACGTGTAATTACTAATTATAAATAAATTCGCGGTTCCATGTCTAGACATGATGTTCTAGACTGATAAAACTGTAGGCCTATTTCACACTGAGCGGAAGATTATTTCGGTTTGCCAAAATAATTGCTTAAAAAACTTTTTGAAAACGAAAGCTACAATTCTTTAAACTCAAATTACATTAAGGAACTGGGAGTTTTCATTCCGATAGGAGTGCTACACGCATTCAAGTCAGCACGTTTTGCTAGAGAAAAGCCCGAATGTGCCTACCAGGGCATGAGTGTAGCGCTCTATAAATATTCGGGGGGAAATTAGCCTCTGAGTGAAGTTGGTTGTGTTTTTATAAAGTCACTGCTCGGTTCATTAACTGTTAGAAAGCAATGAGCTAACAAATTTAATATCACTAAAGTCAAGGATCAATCGGCGGCGGTGGCGAGTTGAGAATAGATATGGACCATCAATCATGGTTCGAATCCGCAAGGACGATATGCCATGTACCACTGAAGGAAAACATCGTAAGGAAACCTGTATTCACTGAAACAGAAATTCCGATGCGTATGTGAAGTCTAGCTATTCGCATTGGGCACGCGTGGCCGCGTGGTGGACTAAGGCCCATACACACGCCTTGAGAGGCCTGTGCCCTGCAGTGGGACGTGTATAGGTGGATGGTGAAACATCAAACGTAGGTTTTTATTGGGAACATTTGCTCCGTCTCACTACTGCTTGATTTATTGGTTCTATCGGGCGGAAGCTTGACATGTTATCCATCATCATCAGCCTATCATCGTCCACTGCTGAACATAGGCCTCTCCCAAGGCGCGCCACAAAACTCTGTCCTCGGCCTTCCTCATCCAGTCGCTCCCCGCTACTTTTTTTAGGTCGTCTGTCCAGCGGGCAGCAGGGCGTCCCACACTACGCCTACCAGTTCGCGGTCTCCACTCTAGAACTCTGACACCCCATCGGTTGTCAGTTCTTCGGCAGATATGACCAGCTCATTGCCACTTCAGCTTGCTAATATTATCCGCTCAGTGTGAAATAGGCCGATGTAAAAAAGAACAACTAACTCGGCAAGCTAAATAATAATATTTAAGTTCGGTTGAGAAGAGAGTAGTTATTACGTTTATATTATTGTATGTAAAATGAAACTCGAAATGTAACTTATTGAGAGCCTGATAAAATAAATGATTGATTTTAAATATTCGCGTTTCATTTATGAAGCCTTTCTAACGTGCTAACTAAGCTAATAAGACGCGATCGCAAGCGGCGTGCTGTTCCGTTCCGTCTATCTTATATGCTCTAGCAAATGAAGTTCCTGAGTGACAGAAAAGGATGGAGCGACGGAAAAATGCGATGCCGTGCTTCCTGATGTAGTTCAACGCTTAGTATGCAGTACGCTCGGGCGCTCTCGCAGTTATATCCTCTTAAAAATGCGAGTTTTACTGGGAATTTTATTTACTGTCATTTTCTTCCCTTTTGTTCTCTGGGAAGAAAGTTCCCGGTAGAGCCATCACAGGACAACTTTAGCTGAACTTTTGGGAAAACTGTGATTTTTTAGATCAAAATTAGTGTTCGGTTTTAATAGTCCACTTAACAAAGCAGGTGTAGAGTGCGTGAGCTGGATCGTAAGAAATTTCTTCAGAAATGTGTTCAGGATGCCTAGAGGGTAAACATACTAAAAGTCCTCGCCTCTAGGGGGGGCGCCGGGTGGGGGGGAGGGGGTTAAAGTTCCCACTTTTGAGTTTTTCGCTAATATCTTTAAAACGGTGCGTCGTAGAGAAAAATAATCTTCTACGTAATGAAAGTAAATAAAATTTCCTACAACTTTTGTCTTATACACTTTTTAGAATTCCTAACTATTTTTGAAGTACACGTTGTGGAAAAGTGAAATTTTCGAAAAAAAACCGACTTATCAAACGTTACCTCTTGCCTGCTACTTCAATCGTGTTATTTCGGGATGAAAAATAGCCGGCATGTTAATCCAGGACCTAATTTACCTACATACCAAATTTCATACAAATCTGTTCAGCCATACAGTCATCGAAACATTTATCATTTTTAATTTAAATTTTATTTTTTAATCCGTTTAGGTCGTGAAGGCGCTGACAAGAGTCCTTCTTCCAAAGCACCCTCATCTTCAGTGGATGGCTCTTTCTGGAGGAACTCTTCACAATCTTCACCATTGTCTTCATCTTCACCATCGTCTTCGCCAAGAGGCACGCCGTTAAGACATTTCCCTTAGCAGTGGAGGCATGCCGCAGAACATTTGAGCATTGCTTTACGACATCCACATTTGCCACTACCACAACCCTTAGCGCAGCGGCAAAATATTGTTTTTAATAGGACCTCCGGTGCGGGCAAATCATTAGTTGTTATTGGCACCAGGCTGCCTCCTTCATGTTTCCATCCCCACTCTTGAGGAGGCAGCTCATTCCCAAGCCACAGTTGCACTTGGTGGTAGGTGCGCTGTGAATGCTGTTTAGCTGCGTTCTCAGTTGGTGGGAGGGAGCTGAAGTCAGGCTTAATCTTTGCCAATGATCTCATGAACAACTGATAGCGATACTGGTTGAGGGAAGTCAGTCTTGTTCAAACTCAGCAAACAGTACGAAGTCACAAGAACAGAAGCGACGATACAAACTGAAGAGATCGGCTGATATCAATTTGTCTTGGAGCACATCAATAACAGTAAAACAAGAAGATTTCTTGTCTAACCCTTACAATAAAAGTCAGCTCATTTCCTTACTGCAGACAAAGCTTCAGGAAAAAGGGATACAAAGTCTCCAGGCCACCGATGATGCTCATGTCCTTATCGTGAAAACCGCTGTGGAAAAATCGACTGATAGCTCTGTAATTGTCGTTGGTGAGGATGTCGACCTTGCTTTTGATAGCTTCCACTCCTCCCACCCAAGACATCCTGCTGCTGCTGAAACCTGGCCGAGGGAAAACTAAAACCATCGTGCTATCCACCCAAGAGATGCAGTAACATGGATATGAACATATCCTGTTCTTACATTCATTTACCGGGTGCGATACAACATCTGCAACTTTCAGAAGAAGCAAAGTGGGTTTCTCAAAACTGTACTTGAAGTCAGATGTCATCAAAGAAGCAGCAGCGACCTTTTATAACCCCGCCTCCACGCACAGTGAAGTTGATGACGCTGGGAAAATGTCCTTTCTTCAATGGTATGGAGCGCCAACAAGACTGACTTCCCTCAACCAGTATCGCTATCAGTTGTTCGTGAGATCATTGGCAAAGATTAAGCCTGACTTCAGCTCCCTCCCACCAACTAGCATTCACAGCGCACCTACCACCAAGTGCAACTGTGGCTTGGGAATGAGCTGCCTCCTCAAGAGTGGGGATGGAAACATGAAGGAGGCAGCCTGGTGCCAATAACAACTAATGATTTGCCCGCACCGGAGGTCCTATTAAAAACAATATTTTGCCGCTGCGCTAAGGGTTGTGGTAGTGGCAAATGTGGATGTCGTAAAGCAATGCTCAAATGTTCTGCGGCATGCCTCCACTGCCAAGGGAAATGTCTTAACGGCGTGTCTCTCGGCGAAGACGATGGTGAAGATGAAGACAATGGTGAAGATTGTGAAGAGTTCCTCCAGAAAGAACCATCCACTGAAGATGAGGGTGCTTTGGAAGAAGGACTCTTGTCAGCGCCTTCACGACCTAAACGGATTAAAAAATAAAATTTAAATTAAAAATGATAAATGTTTCGATGACTGTATGGCTGAACAGATTTGTATGAAATTTGGTATGTAGGTAAATTAGGTCCTGGATTAACATGCCGGCTATTTTTCATCCCGAAATAACACGATTGAAGTAGCAGGCAAGAGGTAACGTTTGATAAGTCGGTTTTTTTTTCGAAATTTTCACTTTTCCACAACGTGTACTTCAAAAATAGTTAGGAATTCTAAAAAGTGTATAAGACAAAAGTTGTAGGAAATTTTATTTACTTTCATTACGTAGAAGACAATTTTTGTCTACGACGCACCGTTTTAAAGATATTAACGAAAAACTCAAAAGTGGGAACTTTAACCCCCTCCCCCCCACCCGGCGCCCCCCCTAGAGGCGAGGACTTTTAGTATGTTTACCCTCTAGGCATCCTGAACACATTTCTGAAGAAATTTCTTACGATCCAGCTCACGCACTCTACACCTGCTTTTGGATTATTCTTTGAGCGAACTATAAGTGTTACGTACGACACATCTGCGGAAAGTACGGCGCCGAACGTTCGGTTGAATATACGTCTACTTGGAAAAAGGGCGCGTACTGGTGTGTCGCCCGTATAGGGAAAAACACAGCACGCGTATTCAACCGAAAGTTCGGCGCCGTACGTTCCGCAGATGTGTCGCTACACTTAGGCTGACTTGCACCAAAAAGTATTTAGGCTTAAACATGTTTAAATATGATGCTGTCACTGTCATTTGTATGAGCAGTGTGAAAGACAGAACTATCACTAAAAAATACGATTAAGCCGAAATACTTGTTGGTGCAAGCCGAGCTTAGCTTAATGTGTATCAGACCGCAGCTGGGCTAGAAAAATAATATTTTAGATAAACCAATTTAATTTATTTTATAGATCATTTACATAAGTTTACGTATAAATAAACATCTTGCTACGATATAAAACAAAGGAATGTGTAAACAAAATACTTTTAGCTAGAAATAAATACAGTTATGGTGGTTGCAGAGTTGTCAATTTCATACAAAACTTTGTCGTAGAACACGCGTAGACGGTTTTATATATGGAAAAATAGCTTAGAAAATCTAGATTGCGCGTATCAAATAACATCTACAATTTATAATATAATTACGAAGATATAAGGCTTTGAAATTTTGTATGAATAATTACAAAGCTTGATATCTTCGTAATTATATTATAAATAATATTTGATACGCGCAATCTAGATTTTTTAAGCTATTTTTCCATATATAAAACATTACTTTTATTAATATCGTCTACGAGTGTTCTACGTCAAAGTTTTGTATGGACTAAAACCACCTTAAGTCAGATCAGTTCATATAATATGATTTAAATTAAAATAGCACAATTAAAGTTGCACCAAAATAATGCATAAATTTTCATGTTTTTTTAAACATAACCAAACGTTTAAAAAGTTATGCAGATCGTTAATGTACTTTAAGAGGCCTATTACAAGCTCAGTGGCGCCCTCACCACAATAATAAAGATATCTCAATAAAGAAAGCCTAAATTAAAAATGTGCTACATTAACAAACTACAAAAGCCTTCAAGCTATTGCTATACAATACTTTTGTAGGTTCTAAACGTTCCACTTTTAAGAATTTCGAAATAAAAATAAAAGTGGCCGTTTTTTTTTCTTTTTTCAAATTTGTGTGGTTAGACCTATAAAAAACCTACAAAAGTATTGTATAGCAATAGCTTGAAGGCTTTTGTAGTTTGTTAATGTAGCACATTTTTAATTTAGGCTTTCTTTATTGAGATATCTTTATTATTGTGGTGAGGGCGCCACTGAGCTTGTAATAGGCCTCTTAAAGTCAGCTCTAAACATTTTAGCCAACAATCACTTTGGTATGCATTCTACTTCTATTGTCTAGGTACTTATTATCATCAATAGATCCCACTGCTGCGTAAAGAATATAATTAGAAGCGACTGCCCACGTACAATAACAAGTTATGTTCAACTATTACGTTAAGTACTACGTACTGCCACGCCACGTACCAATGAGTTTTTCTAACTTATGTACGTATTACCGACTGCTCTCAAACGGTGAAGGAAAACATCGTGAGGAAACCTGCATATGCAGAAGAAGAAATTCTGATGCGTATGTGAAGTCTACCAATCCGCATTGGGCATGCGTAGTGGACTAACACCTTCGATCAAAGTAAAATTAATGGATAGGCCTTACGCGAACATTTCAAACCAGAAAAATAAGGCAAACCAAATGACAGGTATACTTCAAATATGTACCGAGATGACAGACCAAGTGTGCCAGTTTGTATGGACCAAGTGTACCAGTAGTGTGCTTCAACTTAACGCGCTTTGGGCATATCCATTAATTTTACTTTGATTGAAGAGTAACGCCCAAACACCCTCCAGAGGGTAGGCCTGTGCCCTGCAGTGGGACGTATATAGGCTGATGATGATGACTACGTACTAGACATAACACTGCACGTCACAGAGCTGTCCCATTATTTGTGGCAATACCTTAACACTTTCTTATAGTAAATCAGTATCGCCATCTCTTTTATCCGCCTCCTATTTTTTTATAATAAGTGTCATTTAAGACTAGTTTATGGAGGAACTGAGGTGGAAGATTCCTCAATTCAAAAGGGAAGATCTTCCGCCAGGCTTGGTGTGATGCCTGGGGACCGGCCGTGGTAATGATGTCTGTCGGACCTTGTATTATACGGAGTCTCTGTGATTATATTTCTTGCGCGATTTGTGTCTTGCATGCGATTGTGAACCTTAATGTAGCAGCTTACGGGTTTCCAAAGTGACATCGCAAATTGTCTTATGTCGTAACCTTGCGAGAGTGGCTGGTAGCGCCATCTGTTGGCTTTGCAGCTATAACTGACGCTTGCAAGTCTCTCGAATGTTGTAGGTGTGACTGGTGGTGCTTTCTGTGGCAAGCTGCTACAATTTCAAGCGTGTATAGTGCCATAGAAGTGGTCCCAGTGGGCGGGGCACTGCAGGAAGTACTTGCGGCAGGCGGCGCTGAACCGGCGCTTGTACTCCTCGGGGGAGACGACCGTGGGCTGGCCGGAGCCGAGGTTCTTCTTGACGAGGTGCTCCAATTTCTTGTCCCACGTGAACGTGCGGATATAATCTGTGGATAAAAAGGTTTTTTGTACTGAATTTACGGGGCACTAGACTGAAATGATGATTGGTATCAGATAAAAATTTATGGCAATAGCAGTAAGTGCAAACGGCTATTGCAAACTGAGGTTTTAACAACGCGACCATTACCGATCTGTTGCGTTCGCCCCAAGCTTCCCATATTTTTACACATACCTCCGAAGGTATGGTATATTCTTTTAGTTCTCGGGTATGCAGGTTTCCTAACAATGTTTTTCCTTCACCGCCGAGTAACCGTACATAAATTCCTGGGAACTTATTGGTACAGGCCAGGGATCGAACTATCGCCTCGAGCTTAAGTCGCAAGCTCTCTTCCGTATGCTATCACCGCTTGCGCTCTTATGAGACTGCAAATAAATGAAAAGTAAATAATAATTACTTGTTCACAATTTTGTTCTAAGCACGACGACCCCCATGTGCTCATGACTACAGGGTGAAATTGATATCATTAGCATCCTTTTAAACTAATAGTCTACCCATCAAACTGAACAACTTTTACGATGGGTGCAAACCAATCGGAGCAAAAAAAAAAATCTGTTGTCCCATACATTTGAATCATGTAGGCAGCGGTGGCGGGTGCAGTTTAGTATGGGACAGCTATTTTTTTTTTGCTCTGATTGGATTGCTCCCATAGTAAAAGTTGTTCAGTTTGATGACTTGATTTGACTCTTAGTTTAAAAGGATGCTAATGATATCAATTTCACCCTGTGTATCCAGAAATATTAATTATTAAAACCATCGCACAGTATAGTAGCTTGCTTGGGACTTCAGACAGACTTTGACTCAGTCCCGGTAAAAAGGCTGACTCACCGATGACGCCCAGCACCAGCGTCTGCTTGTCTATGCCCAGCAGCAGCGAGTAGTCCATGACGCTGTGCGCGGCGAGGAACGACGTGTCCCGTTCTATGCACGACCACAGCACGCTGCCCGTGTGAGAATGCACGTACAGAGGGGTTTCCCAGCGCACTGCAAATATTATACATGTCCATTTACTATAGGGCGCTGCCAATTTGAAGTGGGATTGGGCTGAACATGTCTGCCGCAGGCCAAATGACCTTCAAAACAAAATTGGCGGCAAGGTAGACGCAGAGAGCGAACAAAGGTAGACCTTTGCTCAACAATGAGACGACGGCTGATATAATAATAAAGAAAAGTAGATACAGTCCAACCATGGTACAGAAATCAAGTTAATATGGAGTTGCTATAAATATACAAGGTGTTTCATAAGTAAGAATACATTTTTGAAACTCTTAAGGAGGTTGTTAAGACCGTCAAACTGAACAACTTTCTCTATGGGACCAACATCGAAATCGCGAAAAAAATAATTTCATATCCCATACATATTTTAGCTCTAGTCGATTTGTAGAGTATGGAACATAAATATTTTTTTTCGCGATTTCGATATTAGTCCCATAGTGAAAGTTGTTCAGTTTGATGGTCTACACCACCCCCTTAAAGGTTTATTTGTATTTTTGTAACACCTTGTATAGGGTCCCTCTTAATATGCTGACACTTTTTTAAGGGGATGATCAGACCGTCAGAACTTTCTCTATGGCAACAACATCGAAATCGTGAAAAAAAATCTGGTATTCCACAAAACTGCAAACCTTCTCGAGCCAAATGTATGGGCTTTTTTCTTATTTCGCGATTTCGATGTTGGTTCCATAGAGAAAGTTGTTCAGTTTGATGGTCTGATCATACCCTTAAAAAAGTGTCAGCATATTAAGAAGGACCCTGTATGACCAATAGGCCAACTACCAACTGGCTCCCAGCTAAAAGTAATCGGCATCCAAACAGACCTGGAAGAAGGTGGTGGGGCTTCATAAAGAACTATCGTAGCGCAAAACCGGGACAAATGGATAGAACAAAAGACGGCCTTTGCTCAACAATGAGACGACGGCTGATATAATATTATGTCGGTGGTGAGCCGGTGTCGGCTGGAGCCCTTCAGGTGAAGAGCTTGGATGTCGTCGACGTAGAGACGCAAGTACTAACAGTTGAGCAGGTTCTCGTCCATCAGCACGGCGAGTGGCTGCGTGTCGGCGGTGAGCCGGTGTCGGCTGGAGCCCTTCAGGTGAAGAGCTATGATGTCGTCGACGTAGAGACGCAAGTACTAACAGTTGAGCAGGTTCTCGTCCATCAGCACGGCGAGCGGCTGCGTGTCGGCGGTGAGCCGGTGTCGGCTGGAGCCCTTCAGGTGAAGAGCTTGGATGTCGTCGACGTAGAGACGCAAGTACTAACAGTTGAGCAGGTTCTCGTCCATCAGCACGGCGAGCGGCTGCGTGTCGGCGGTGAGCCGGTGTCGGCTGGAGCCCTTCAGGTCGAAGCGCTTGGCTCGGGAGGAACACGAGTACCACACGTTCTCCATCACCAGCACTCCGTTACCGGCCCCGCCCACGCTGTACACGCCCAGGATACGAGCTGCCGGCAAATTAGTTTATTATAAATTAGATGTAATTCCATAAACTATACATACAGGGTCTCTTTTACTGACTGACTGTTTTTTTTAAAGGGATGATCGGACCATCAAACTGAACAACTTTCTTTCAAAGTTTGATGGTCTGTTCAGCCCCTTAAAAACCGTCAATATGTTAAGGAAGACCAATGCTGGTAGTTTCAAAAAGAAAAAGAAAAAATTCAGTCCCTCATTTTACATTTGGGGATCTTCTTCTTTCATGTCAGCATGAGCTAAATCGCAAGACAATCACGAGATGATTTCACGATTATTTTTGGGGTATTTTATTCGTAGGTATTTTAATTAAATTTTTTGTCAATAACGAAAGTTGAGATACAAGAGGATAAAATATAAATTATAATGTTCTTAACAGTGACAAATAGTATAAATTACGAGGATTGCATTCTGTTTAGGTGCCTCTTTGTAAATTTAGCTTTTGAACACTTACCCAACAAACTAGGCAGCTTGTTCTGGTGACAATTAGTGACGTAATTGAAGTAGTGAGGCGCGAACTCGAGGAACTGCTGCCACTCCGGTTTAGTCATCTCTTTCAGCACGTATCTGTCATCTGAACATTTAACAATACACAATATATTGTATTACCTACTTTTCTCACTATTTGTCTCATCTATATAAAATTCCATCAAAAATTCTAGATTTAGAAACAGAAAAAAAGTCAAATTTTTGTTATTTTAGCGGCTAAACAACCACAAAATTATCCAAAATAAACCTAATGACAGGGGAATCCAGTCACCGCAATGCACTGTTAAAAAATGGATGAAACAAAACTGTGATTATAATACTTACGAGTAGCTGTTACTCGCATCATAGTCTGCGTGGAATTTCCATGCCTATATTCTTTCACGGGGTTCGACCTATCTCTATACCGAATTTCATCCAAGTAGATTCAGCGGTTTTGAAGGTGAAAGCGCAACAGATAGACAGAGACACATACCTATACATAATATTAGTAAAGTAACACAGATTTTTTAATAGTTATGGTAGTACGGAAGTATGGAATGTATTATTCTTTTCTTTTTTGGTGTTATTTTCAAATGCAACAATAATAAACGCATAATGTGTAATACCTTTAGTCTTGCAGAATGTGGAGCCCGACTTGCCTCCCTTGGCGGCCCACGGCACGCAGTACGCCAGCGAGCGGATGAAACCTTCCTCTATCTCGCACAGACTCTTATCTGCAATGTTAAATGTTAAGAGTTTATGGTAATGTCAAAGCCTCATTTCACGACTTGATGTAATTTAGTTATTGAGAGTTACGCGATTATTTTTATTTTTTTTATAACGCTCACAGGCACATACGTTGTTATGATCCCAAGGAAGCCCTAAGCTTTTTATAATGGTAACCATACAACAACGGCACAAACATATAACATCCATGACCGAACCGGGATTCGAACCCAGAACCCTGGTTTGGCACTCCGGCGTGGTACACCAACCGGGTCGTCAAATATTAATTATTATTATTCATTATTAAGTTAATCATTTTTCCGTTCACCATGTGTCGGAGATTCAAATAAATAATTATTCTTTCTTTCTTTTACCGCGTCTGACTGTCATACGGTCATCCCTTGATCATGGTAGTTGCAACACTGCCGAAATAAAGGGAACTATAAAACAATAAAAAACGCGGTAAAAACCGAAGTTGTAATGATTAACTTTAGCTTGATGTAATTTATTTGGGCTTGGCATTGACTCTAATAAGACAAATATATGATCTTATGGATGCCAAATTGCCAATGTACAGAAGGCTTCGACAGATCGGCTTGAATATTATTTTAAAATGTTTAGTTTAGGTCGGTTAAATCGTTTTGTTATAAATCTTTTACGCTACGTAAGGCACTCGAGCCTACTCTACCCGGCGAGCAGTGACAGAGCAACCTTGAGACGTCAGAGTGAAATAAGCTCTAGCACATAGTGATATGGTATATTCTCGCCTGCACGACGAGTGGTACCTTTTTTTAGGTAATAAAATATTTTAGGCACCAAGCGCCGCAGGTCTCAAGTCGACGCGCAGCGAGAGAAAGAAGTGTCTTTGCAAAGTGATTCATCTGTACATAGTACGTACTATTATGTATTCTGTAGCAAGACATGTATCGGAAAAGTCTGAACCTTATACATATAAATGTTAGCGACTCACTCTCGCTCTTCTCCTTGCCGTCCTCGCAGCAACACTTGTCGTCGACACTGTCGCTGGTGCGGGTTGGAGCTCAGTGGATAGTAGCATGTGACGTAACGTAACATACCTGTAGCTACAGGCTAGCTTATATAAATGTTAGCGACTCACTCTCGCTCTTCTCCTTGCCGTCCTCGCAGCAACACTTGTCGTCGACACTGTCGCTGGTCGTGGTCGCGAACTCGTCGACTATGTGCGGGTTGGAGCTGAGAGGAGATAGCAGCATGTGACGTAGCTTCTGGAATTGGGGGGCGTAGTACACACGGCAGAGGAGGCCGTCCTGTGGAGGAAGTGATTACGTTTGAATCATGTGGGTAACATGCCCAATCTTTGTGAAGATCCTCGCACATAGCGTACATGGGAGCAAACCATTCTCAGCTCAACAGATGGCATATTTATCGCTCTATAGAGAAGTACGCGAGATCATGTCAAGACCGTGACTGCCTTTTTAAAGGCCATGGGATCGAGCCCGTACAGCCACGTTAGACGTAAACAGTAAATAATGAAATATTCAATGAATAGATGCGTTGGCATATTATTATCATCTTTCCCTTCTTTATTATTTAAAAGCATATACTTTGGAGGAACTGAGGTGGAAGGTTCCTCCATAGAAAAGGGAAGCACTTCCGCCAGGCTAGGTGTGATGCCTGGGGACCGGCCGTGGTCCTAATGATGTTTGTCGGAGCCTTGTATATATACTGAGACTCTGTGGGAATTGTTCTTGCGCGATTTGTGTCTTGGCATGCATTGTGGACCTTAGTGTAGCAGCTTAGTGTAGTTAGTGTAGGGTTTCCAATGTGCCATTGACAATTGTCTTATGTCGTCCTTTTTGCTAGGGGACTGCTAGCGCCATCTGTTGGCAAGTTGCTACAAGACCTTTATTAGTAGTACCGAAACTCTGTCTAGTGTGACGGGGAGTGAGCCCGTCGCCACAGTGGGTACAATAAATGCCTCGAAATTGAAGCATGCTGGTTTCCACACGATGTTTTTCTTCACCAAAGTGCAGTTCAGCCAGTGGTGTTACAAATCGTACATAAATTCCGAAAAACTCATTGGTACGAGTCGGCCTGGACGGGGATCGAACCACCGCCTCCTGTTCGGTACCAGGCAAGGTTACTCGCCACTGGACCACCACTGCTTCAATAAAAATAATTCAAAATTCTTCGACTCTGAGGAATTTGGGCTTGGGTCCAGACCTTAGTGTATGTTTAAACAAGTTATAGAGCCCGCCTAACAGAGTATGAACCGTAAGCACGGAAATGAACAACAAAACTCAGGGTTACCACCATGGCTTTAAGTTATCAACACTTGATATTCGTAGGAATAACCCGGGAACCCGTACCTTTAGTAAGACTTCGATGTGATCGTTCGACTTGGCAGCCTTCGTTTTATCCGAATCGATCTTATCTTTTCCTGCATTCGAGGTCTCCAGCTCATCTTGCTCTGCTTGAGTACTGAAATTAAACATGTCACTATTTTTACAATGTTGATGGATGACGCAAACTCTTTCGTTTCGTGTAGAAAGGAACACCCCTGCCAAAATTACGCAGCGTTATTTCGGCGGCTAATCATTGTACTTTGAACAAAGCGCCGAAGTTTTAGCCTGGTGTGTCACCACGCCAGCAAAAGAGGCATTGATGGAGCCGAGGCACACATACGTAAGTCCATCAATACCTAGTTGTGGCCAAGGCTTGTATAGTGCTTTTCTCAAACAATGCGCGGAAATTAAAATCAATAAACTTTTAAAAATCTATGACGAACAACAATAATTTTTCCTGCGTTAAAGCTAGTACATACATACATACATAAACTCACGCCTTTTCCCCAGAGGGGTAGGCAGAGATTATGGATCTCCATTTTGGGCGGCTCTGACACAAAGCTAGTAACTTATTATTAATCTGTGGTTAAAGTATCCATTAGGTTTTTTTCATTTTAAAGCTTTCTATTTGCAAGCCAGTTCGAAATTTAAATAAAACCTCCTTGGTTGCCATTGCCATGTCTCGAAGTAAAAGATCGTTCCATTTTTTTAAATTACACGACAGATATGAGTACTATGTAATTTATTTGGCCGCTAAACCACGATAGATATGAATTTTCATACAACTTTTGCCGGCCGCTGCTCGCATGTATTTGGCCAGTACAGCAATTTCGATTTATCTCGAAGAAGGTTGTCAAAATAATGCTCAAATTTCCAAGCATGCTTGAGAAAAAAGGCATAACAGGAGTAATTATGGTCGCGTAATTTCGGGAGGAGTGTAACTTCACTTAGAATTCGTCATCAGATTGACTTTGACGTGCAGTGTGTATATGCGGACATATTATTATATCTTGTTAACATCGTCAGATAGATCTCAGCCGATCTCACCAGCCATCACTACCTGTCCCTAGCTCGTATTACCTGTACTTGTGTGCCTTCAGAGAGCGCTGGTAGGTGACGGAGGCGAGCGTAGCTGCGATAACGGACCCGATCTCACCAGCCATCACTACCACCGGAACGAGCCCACTTGATATTATCATGCCACTCTGCAATTATCACAAATAGTTTTATTTTATTAGCAGTGTAAACAATTTTTTTTTCGGTTTGGTACGGAAAACAAACTTCGTTCGATCAACAGATTGCATGGCAAAGCCAATTTATTTTTGCTAATTTCCTATACGTTCTTTGGGGAAAGTTGTTCAGTAGGTATCACCCGTTAAACTAATGTTAAACTGTCTACTCTGCTACTGTATACTATACAGGGTGAAATTGATATCATTAGCATCCTTTTAAACTAAGAGTCTACCCATCAAATCAAACTGAACAACTTTTACTATGGGAGCAAACCAATCGGAGCAAAACAAAAAAATCAGCTGTCCCATACTACTGCACCCGCCGCCGCCGCTGCCTACGTAACTCAAATGTATGGGACAGCAGATATTTTTTTTTTGTTCCGGTGAAGATTATATGAAGTGAACCGCTACTTTTTTATACCTTACATTTTTACATTTTTACGATTTTATATTATAACTAGCTGTTGCCCGCGACTCCGTCTGCGTGGACCTTAAAAAAGTATCCTATGTGTTAATCCAGAACATATTCTATCTGTGTGCCAAATTTCATCCAAATCCGTTCAGTCGTTTTTGCGTGATTGCGTCACAAACATCCAAACATCTAAACATCGTCACACACTTTCGCATTTATAATATTAGTGAGAAGTGAGATAGTTAAGATTTCAAGCTGGGACCAACCATAAATAACACAAAATTTCATCGAAATCAGTTGGGTGGTTTCGGAGATTAGCTTGTAGTTTGTACCCGTCATTTTTATTATTTGGTGAATAATTTCTGAAAAAAGAATCAAAACGTCTTCAATACTTTGATCGTATAAACCATAAACATTAATATGCGTATAAACAATATGACTGTACCTGATTGGACGGTTGGTTATTGGAGAGTAACTGCGACAGTATTTGTCTCACTGTCTTTTTGTCTCCTTTCTCTTCGTCTTCTTCTGTACCTACAAAGATACAAATACGTGAGATATCCGCTGATGTCCCGCAATAGAATCACTCCATCATCCCTGCAACTTGGTGTTGTTGGACGCCACTTAGGCTTAATTCATACCAAAGCGGCAGAAGCCGGCAGTTTCGCAGCATTTTAAACTTTACATCTACATTGCAAAAAAATGTGAAAACCAACAAAATTCGCTGAAACTATTTTAAGTGGATGATCAGACGATCAACCTGAACAACTTTTTCTATGGTACCAACAACGAAATAGCCAAAAAAGCAATACCATACATTCGGGTCGAGTAGGTTTGCAGTTTCGTATGAAACAGCAGATTTTTGTTTATATTGGCTCCATAGTGAGAGTTGTTCAGTTTGGTGGCTTCAACGTCTTTAACCGTAGCGAAGACCGATCTGTCCTCTTTACTCAGATGGTCTGATGTTAAGTTTATATTAGAATTTATTGATTCTACATTTGTATGCCATGCTTAATCAAATTAAAGATTGAAAAAGTCGGGCTGCGACTGGGATTCTAACCCACAACCCGCCTATTCGGGGCACGCTCTACTCCAACAGAGCTGTCGGCGCCCCGCAGGCCACGACGAAATTTTCAATCTTTAATTTAATTAAGTTATATTGTTTAATAATAAATGAATTTTAATTATAGCTAAAAGTAATAATATTTTCATACCTGTATGTTCTTTATCCATATCTCTAGAAGCTGTGTCTGTGAACACATAAGTGTTTCCTGTAATTATAATTACACCACACATTCATTACACTTACACATTTCCAGAGAGGGTGGTCAAAGATATTCTAAATATGTCATTTTCATCTAGATTTTTTCGGTGAGCTCAGCAGTTGAAAATGTCAGAATTACTATGGAGATACGCATCTTTCTGCTGCTGATTTGACTTTTAAAAATCGCACTCCTAAAGTATGATTTTTGAGAGTCAAATCAGCAGTAGTAGTAGTATCAAAGACGCTTATCTCCATAGTAATTTTGACATTTTCAACTGCTGAGCTCACCGAATGAGATTCAAAAATCTCACTCCAGGTTGTAATTGAAATGAGTCAAAATTATCACCGTGGTTGCTGATAAAAAAACATATGATACCTGAGCTATCGTTGCCGGCGTCGCCTGACGAATCTTCTAGATCGGATTTATCTTCAGCTGTCAAAACAAATGCGACTATTATTATACTAGCACTAACACTCTAGTACAAGTATTTACTAGTAATTTTCATTTACTTTTGAGCAGATTACTAAGGAGTAAAGGCCGCTCCACATTCGCAGTGCGAATCGCGGCTCGAATCGTGGCTAAATCGCGGCTCGACGTGAACTCTACTTGGCTCCACATTCGCAGTGTTATCACTACGCAGCTTTCGCGCGTTCGCAGGCTCTTTGACGCGGGCCAAAACCGACAAAAAGTCGTTAACAAGGCGAACCCGCGAAAAATATGCTAATCGGCTCCACATTCACGTTTTCGCGCGTTCGCGCGTGAACTTCGCGCGCGAATGCGTGAATGTGGAGCGGTCATTACAACGTAACAGACACATCAAGTGATGTGATAAATTCCCACGCTTTAATAATCTACTACCAGACGGTTCGCGCAAAAATGTATCTAATGAAGCTTGCCACAGCGTTGTTATTACTTCATACAGCGCGTGTCATATGCGACATTGCCGTCTGGCACGAGTGGCAGAAATCAAGCAAGCGCATCGCTCACGATACGGCAAAGTGTATATAGCGTATTTAGGTTAACACCCAGTATACAGACCAGTAGCTTCAGGTAGCGACTTGGCGGGTTTGGCAGGGCTGGACCACTTGTCCTGCGCGTCCCGCAGCATCTTCTCGCCAGCTATGATGCGGTCCGACACGCCCCACAGGCTTCTGACGGTCGCTGTTTACAATATACATATTATTAATAAGCGAAGATAGTACATACAATACATGATAAGGTTGTCTGGAAGAAATAGCTTATTAGCGATAAGACCGCCTCATTTGTACCATAATCTGTTTAGTTTCCTGTGAAATGTATTTTATGTTTCGTGTAAATAAAGTATATTTCATTCATTCATTCATTCATGACAAGGAAACTACGATTTGGAACCATTCAGCTAGTTTATGGTTTTTCGTTTTCATACATAGCATAGCATATGCTCACGACTATATTTCCACAAGGGGGGTAGTCAGAGATTTTCTGAAACCTCAGAACATCCACGTTACATCCATTTCTTACATACATAAGCTCACGCTATTACCACGGGGGTAGGCCGAGACTATGAACCGCAACACGCTACGATTCTGAAACGCCTCACATTAATGGTGGAACCACACTTCGTTGTGTTATTTGTTATGCGGCTACGCTGTATTCGCCCAAATATTTGAACAACAAACATTCCATCCACACATGCGTGCGAATAAAGTAAATATAGACGAATGAGCCCTCCATACTTCGTCGTATGCGGGCGGGCATCGCTTATTACAAATAACTCATAACGAAGTGTGATTCGACCATCAGGCTGCGTTTCCACCAGAGATGTGCGAGGTAGCGAGGCGGTGAGCGAGGAAACAATCCGCCAATAGCGCGGTCGCTCGATCACGTCATTGGGAAATTGAAGCACTCTTTGGCCGATTTTTTCCTCGCTCACCGCCTCGCTACCTCGCACGTCTCTGGTGGAAAGCAGCCTAAGATACACACATTAATTAGCCCTTTATAATTAAGGGCCTATGTCAAAAAATAATTGAAGCGAAATGGGCATGTGATAGCTTATATTACTGCCTGATGCGAGAGCAAGAGATGGGGCGGCGCGCGAAACTGGACCGACGCAAGCGTAAAACAGACTTATTTTTAATTGTGATTGTACTATTTATGTAAGTTCAATTCTGCTCCAATCAAACTTTATAAAATATCATTCTCTGTTTTATAAATCAAGTCTTGTGTTTCTACTATTCACCGTTTAGCAGTTCCAAGCGTTTGAATATAAAGACGGAGGCTACTTTGGCTTATTTTTATATCGAGAAAATGTGTGTTAATAGTGTTTTGGCTCCGATCAAAACTTCAATTATATGTTCAATTTACACATATCCGCAAATCATACTCCTACTGTTAGGACTTCATGATATATGACGCTTTGAAGAATCCTAGTTTTTTAAAAAACCTCTTAAGTAAGCTGCCTATTTTTTACCAAAATAATAAATTGTCGAATAGCAACAAAATCCGTACGGTTCCGAAGTTTGTACTTTAACGAACTATACCGTGCCTTTATAATTATGTCGTAAATCAAGTTGTAGTCCGTTCATTGTACGCTAACCTTAAGATGAAACATTAAACAACAAAAACAACAACTCACCGGCATGAGAGGTTTGTTCCTGGAGGTGACACGAGGTGAGCGCGAGATGTATTTGCTCAGTCTGTTGCTTGAACATGCTGTAGTCTTTCTCGGCCTCTGTATCCGATATGCCGCTTAGGGTTTCGTGTCCTGTTAGATAACAAACGTATTTTAATAAAAAGCATAGCATAGCATAGGCTCACGACTATATTCCCCGAAAGGGGTAGTCAGAGATATTCTGAAACCTCAGAACATCCACGTTTCACCAGTAGTACCGAAACTCTGTCCAGTGTGACGGGGGGTGAGCCCGTTGCCAGTTATAGTGGACAGTGGGTACAATACATGCCTCGAAATTGATGCCGGTTTCCTCACAATGTTTTCCTTCACCGAAAAGCCAGTGGTGCTACAAATCGTAAATAAATTCCGAAAAACTCATTGGTACGAGTCGGCTTGGACCGGGATCGAACCATCACCTCCTGCACGACAGGCAAGGTTACTCGCCACTGGACCACCACTGCTATAATAAAAAGTAATTCAAAATTCTTCGACTCTGAGGAATTTGGGCTTGGGTCCAGCCCTTATGTTTGTTTAAACAAGTTATAGAGCCCGCCTAACCGAATATGAACAACAAAACGTGTCAATTTCTCGCTCAACTAGTACCAAAATAAAACGAGTGATATTTAATCTTCTATATTTTTGCATATACGTTTGTCTATCATGGAAATTTTAAAGAAAATTCTAGACTAGCGTTATTGAAATACTATGAAATTTGACAATCATTTGCTTACGCTCGGCGTCAAGGGCTGTGACAGATGCGCGCGCTCTAAAACTCGTCATACATTATCTAAGGTCCAGCCCAAAATGGCCCAGTATAGTCATAAACTGACATCAAGAACCATTTTGCATTTTTGTGTCGTTTAGAGCCAGATTTTTCCAGTATTTTACAATCAGAAAGTTACACTAAACCCTCCAGATATATTGACGATTAGTGGAAGGATCTGTCGAGACCATAGAGAAATTACACGCTCCCCTTGGTAGAGATGGTGTAACAAAGTATGCACAGTAACCACCAACTGGGCATGACGTCATCTAGTTTGTACTGCGATTGTTGTATACCATAGAGAAATTACACACTCCTCTAATGCTTTTCGTCTCCCCTCACCCGTCCCTCACCCCCTTTGTCGGCGACATAATTTTCTATAGAAACAAGCCGATATGATATCTCCTCTTACTCCATGGTCGAGACACTCATCTAAGTTGTTGTAAAATGGACACCACACAAATAACAAGGTAAATAAAGATAAAATAACAACAAACCTTTGAGCATCAGTTCGTTGAGTTGGTTGATGAGTGTGTCCCTCATCTGTTTAGTGTCGTACCGCGTGAAGATTATTTCGGGGGGCAGCTGTATGTCGAACGTTGATATCTTACTGAACCTGTGTTAATAAAAAAACTATTATTTACATGGAATTAAAGATTGATGAACTCAGTATACAGGGTGTTAGGAAAAGTATCATTAACCTTTAAACCACATACTCTACCCATCAAACTGAACAACTTTTACTATGGGAGCAAACCGATCGGAGCAAAAAAAAAACTGCTGTTGCATTTGAGTCGAGTAGGTATTGGAGTTTAGTATGGGACAGCAGAATTGTTTTTTTGCTTAAAGATTAATGATAATTTTACTAACACCCAGTATATCCATAGCGAAAAAACAAAAAAGTGGGAGCGGTCCCGATATCGACTTGCATGTTGGCGGTACCGACACCCACCGCGCTCGACCGTTCCGCTTCCCCACTTTATACTCGTAGTTTTTTCGCTATGGTACAGTATAGTGTACCTGAAGCAGGCGGTAGTGAGCCTGCACACGAAGGCGTGCGCGTGCAGGTGCAGGGGGTGCACAGTACAGTATAGTGTACCTGAAGCAGGCGGTAGTGAGCCTGCACACGAAGGCGTGCGCGTGCAGGTGCAGGGGGTGCACAGTACAGTATAGTGTACCTGAAGCAGGCGGTAGTGAGCCTGCACACGAAGGCGTGCGCGTGCAGGTGCAGGGGGTGCACAGTACAGTATAGTGTACCTGAAGCAGGCGGTAGTGAGCCTGCACACGAAGGCGTGCGCGTGCAGGTGCAGGGGGTGGCGGCAGAGGGGCGGGGCGCGCACGAGGCGCGGCGCGGCGCGCAGGCGCATGTACTGCACGAGCGAGAGGGACAGCGCGCCGCGCGAGAGCCGGCACGCGCGACCCACCGCGCCGCACGACTCGCAGCGCGACCAGAACATCACCTGCGCCGGTATAGTAGATTATAGGTACACACCGAGCGAGAGCAGGAAAGTAGGAAAGGTCTTTTAGGTCAACAAACACGTGATCTGAGGCTTTCTTATTTACTGCCCGAGGTTAGTACTAGCTACTATTTTTCTCCTCGACAGAGGTGGAAAGTGGCAACTTCGTTTAGCGCAGAGGGACGTAAATTGACGTTTTCCGTCCGGAGGGGAGAAAAAGAACATTATTCCGATACCGCTAATACGCGCTGCATACAAACGAAGTACCGTAAATGTAGTTAATAAATTAATCAGGTGTTACTTTGCGGAAATCCATATCTAATAAGTAGATGACACGATTTTATCGAGACCTCCGCTTTTAAATACCTAGTAGATGAAGTTGTATTACGTTATGCAATACAACCTGCCCACAAAATAATTTCTACTCTACACGTGTTTCGCTCCAACAACATCTCTGTTTCGAACGTTCGTCGGTCTAACTCCTGAGGATGCTCCTTGGAGGAGCGAAACACGTGTAGAGTAGAAATTATTTGGTGGGCAGGTTGTATTGCATAACGTAATACAACTTCTTCTACTAGGTATTTAGAAGCGGGGGTCTCGACACAATCGTGCCATCTACCTATTAACGAATATTAACCAATTAAAGTCAATGAAACTTTTAGACACGATCTAGCAACCAATGTCTGTGCTTCACATTTGTCAGATTTCCGTTAAATTGTATGCTGGGATTAATTTTAAATATGTATGGAAAACATGGAGCCACGATTTTCATTCAAATTAACAAATTGACTTCGTTATTTCTATGTCAATCAATCAAATCCGCCCACATCAACCCACTACTGGGCATAGGCATTTCTATCTAAAATTATTCAATACATTCATAACTGAATTCATTAACGAACTTTTTATCATGAAGAAATTTGGAGAATACAAATATAATCTGTCTATAAAGTCGTGGCATGAATGTTTGAGGAACTAATCATTTTAGTATGGTGGTGTTGCCAGGTTATTCTTGATTTTGACGGTCTTGCGTAGAGACAGCGCCCTCATTTTTTGCCAAGACTTTATAGACAGACTGTACATATAGTTTATTGCTTCCATAATATGATACAATAGTGTTTACCCGCGACTTCGTCCGCACAAGTTATATACCAGATTTTAAGTCAGATCATAAGCTATCAAACAAAAAATGTTTCATCAAAATCGGTTCAGAAGTTTTTGCGTGATACGCGAACAAACAAACAGACAGACAACATTTCTAAAAAAAGATTGATTTCGAGTCAGGGATACCTAAAAACCATATCGTAATCTTTTTTTTGTAAATATCTTCAATAGAACACCACAACACAACAGGCACACTTCCGTTACAGTTTTATAATAGTTTAGATATGATAGTATACGTTATAGTGTTAGCGGTTCATCGGAAATTTCATAAGAATACTGCACTTTTTGTTAAAGGCAAGCCGCTTTGCACAGTGGTAGTTAGGACCATTTGGAATGATTTGAGCCGTAGTGATTTTTGATTTACCCCCTAGGGGGCGATTTTGGGGGGAGTGGGAGGAGAACTACCCATTACATTCTTAAAATTGCTGATCTTAACCGATATTGACAATCAGGGACTCATTTTCGCATAATTTGAGGTCGCCGAATTCGAATTTGGAGTAATTTTGATAATTCGATCTTCTATTTTGTATATTTTTGACCGTACGGAAGTTTTTAGGTACGAAATTAAAAAAATGATAAAAAGTCATACAGTAGCCATATTACAGTCAATTTCTGGAAACTCGATAGCGTTAAATCGAAATAAGTCATCAAAAATATATTTTGAAAAAAATTTAAAGGGTGGTCGAATCATTCCAAATGGTCCTAACTACCACTGTGCAAAGCAGCTTGCCTTTAACAAAAAGTGCAGTATTGTTCGGCGTACCGCTAGCACTATTAAAATAGGTTTCAGAACACAATATAGACCCCGGTGGGCACTGCAATTTGGTAACACTAATTAGTAATCACATAAACATTCGAATTAGTTTCAAGTGCTATTATACTCGCTACTGTTTGGTTATCGTATTGGGACCTTATTGTTCTTAAATTAACACTGTAAAAATTAAAGCCAATGAGCGTTTTTTTTTTCGTTTCATAGTAGATCGATAGATGACGCTACGGTCTATACGAATCTATGTCAAACACTGAAAAATTATCTTTCTCCGAAATTAGGGTAAAAGTGAAGTAAAAAAAAAAACAAAAATCTTTTGGAACATAATGAAACATATTTTTTATGATATTTAACTATATTTCTTATGCTAATTTACTCTTTAAGGTGATACAAGACTACAATTTGACTAAAATAAATATAAAAACTCTTTGATCATAAGGCAAAATCTGAAATTGAACTGGCAATAAGAAAACTTGAGCTGTCAAATGTCATTGTCAATCAAACTCGTATCGTAGCATTTACTTTGTCGTGTTTGTTAGTTTACTTCAAACTGCTTTTCTGAAAAACAACGAAAAAGGACTGTATTTTTGGCTAAGAAAGAAATCGAAAATAATTTCAAAATTTTTTTGATGACGTCTTCCAAATCCGAACCAAAGAGAATGAAATCTCTACGTTTTTAAGTCTATAGGAGACATTGCAGAGGAAGTTTTTGCTTGACAGTTTGTCGTACAGACACTACTGCCATCTATTGAGTTATAAGAAAACGGCATTTAAAAAAAAAAAGAAAAACGCTCATTAAACTAAAACTTCTAATTATTGGGCTTCGTAAAGTGCAAGATAATAATGACCTAAGTACCTGTTTGCTCTGCTCCTCTTTCAATTTGTCCACGTTACTGTGACCGACAGTGTTGCAAGTTATTGTGATACACACGTCTCCGTGCACAAACCTGCGAAAATATTACAAAATAATTCAAATATCGTTGTAGTTGCGCCGTTACAAACGCACAGTTTGGGTCTATTCTGTGTTTTTCCCATTTGTTTGTATCCTAAGTGGCAGTGTCTTACGTTGTTTACGGTGTAAAATGCAGTGCAAGCTGGAAAATTATGAAGTCGACCGGGTCAGAGTGTACTCTGCGTACTTACCGCCTGACTTGCTGGTTCTTAGCAGCTGGCAGGTGTTGGAGGTGCACTTGTAGTCGCCGTTGAAGCATTACTTCTCCAGGAACAGACCGAGGGATATGTCGTGCTGTCGACTGGGTCAGAGTGTACTTGACGTGCCGGTTCATGGGCACCTGGCAGGTGTTGGAGGTGCACTTGTAGTCACCGTTGAAGCAGTACTTCTCCAGGAACAGACCGAGGGATATGACGACCTGGTCAGAGTGTACTCTGCGTACTTACCGCCTGACGTGCTGGTTCATGGGCACCTGGCAGGTGTTGGAGGTGCACTTGTAGTCGCCGTTGAAGCAGTATTTTTCCAGGAACAGACCAAGGGATATGTCGTGCCGCCCGTACATCTCCATCGTCGCTATCCTGTGAACAAATATACCATGTTATAAATACTTACTAAATGCACGACCACAATCCTCTTCGGGGCGGTCAGAAACATTACCACATCTGCCGACAGTATTGCATGAATAGCAAAACTCAGGCTTAGCAAATTGAAGGTTTGAAGATAGAATGACGAGTGAAGCGGTGACAGCGGCTAGCCTTTTGCCCATAAATTCACTGCATATGAAATAGTGGTTCTCGGGAGCTAAAGGTTCAAGTGGAGCGCTCTCGTTCTGTTTATATATAATATATATATATACCAGGGGTTAACGCAGAAGTCAGGCACATTGTTGGACTTGTTGCTGTAGCTGTACAACAACAGACTGAGTCGCTGGTGGTTCTCGGGAGCTAGAGGTTCAAGTGGAGCGCTCTCGTTCTGTTTGTCACTGCTCTCAGTCTCCGGTGGTTTAGGTATCTTCTTCACGACTGTGGGCTTGTAGAGTGGGCAGGAGTCTGGAAAAAATATGTTAATATGCGAGTATATTACATAAAGGGTCCCTCGTAAGATATTTGGGCGTTTTTTTCTAAATATATCCGCACACATTTTGTCTTGTCTATCAGTTTGCACTTAATTTACACTGAAACCAAAGACCGTTTTGAATGAAGGTTTTGATTATTTCAATATTTAATTAATAATCTGTAAAATTAGCAGGTTATATAGGTCGATTATTATAAATAAATTAAAAAATAAAACTAAAGTTAGTTTTGAACCCCCATTATTAGTAATGTCCCACAATGACCGACCTAGTTTACAAAGTTACAAAATGGATATATTTTAGTTTATTACAAGTAATTGATGCCTTGTTAAGGTTCACTGATTGTTATTTTTAAAGAAAAAAGACACGTTTACTAAGAATAAACTGTATAATTATATAATTTCGTTCCAAAAAAGTTACAAAATGGAAGCCTGAACTCTTGTCACAAAATAATCATATTTTCTTTGAAAATAATCATTTCTTATCCAATTTGCAACTGTTATTATGCATTTCAAATAAGTGCGAATCATTCTACGTTGTTCCAATTATAATAAAGTTATGATTTTTTTTGTATTCCATTTTGTAACCGGGATATTTTTTTACGAATTTCCAGTCGTATCAAAGTAAAGCGCAAGATAGTGTATACATACGTGTATGATTGTTGTTGACTAGTCTGCAGCCGGTGGCTCTGTAGTGTGCGAGCGACGCCTTCAGCGCGGGGTCGTCGATGAAAGACGTTATGGGGTTCCTTATGAACGGGTGCACGTCCTGCGGACGATAGTAGACTTTGAGGTTATGACAATTGAGGCGGTATTAGCGTGTGAAGGTGATTTTTGTTGACTAGTCTAAGGCATTTAACTCTGTACTGTGCGAGGGACGCCTTCAGCGAGGGGTCGTCAATGGATGACGTTATGGGGTTCCTTATGAACGGGTGCACGTCCTGCGGGCGATAGTAGACTTTGAGATTGTGACGGTTGAGGTGGTATTAGCGTGTAAAAGTGTTTATATGTATGTTCTTGTTTTACACAACTTTTAAAATTATAAAATTCAATAGGATTCCAATTGACAAAGTCAAATAAATTTTAAACTCTCACATCTTCAAAGATCGATTATGCAAATAAGCATCGGAAAAAATCTACAGAGGTCAAACTTAATCTGACGGTTTCTAAGAGGCCATCAAACTGAAAAACGTTCTCTATGGGACCAACATCGAAATCGCGAAAATAAAATGTGATGTTCCATACAAAACTGCAACCCAAACTACACAAATGTTGCTAATTTTTACTCATACAGAAAATTGCTCAGTAAGATGTTCTTATAAAAACCGTCAGCATAGGTATTTAGTTGGACCCTCATCATCATCATCTTATTTAAGAGCTATGCTCTTGTCAGTGGAGTATTCGCCAATCTTGTCTGGATGGACCCTGTATGTGCAAAATCGTAACTTGACGTACTTCTTTTCTGGTTATGACTCGCTAAACAACCTTTTTTTTTCTCTCCACTTCACACATTTACCGCTTTGGTGGACGCCGAGAATAATAATTATAAGCCTACAGCTATATTCCCCGAAGGGGGTAGTCAGAGATATTCTGAAACCTCAGAACATCCACGTTTCACTAGTAGTACCGAACACTGTGGACGCCGCGCCACTGTGGACGCCGAGTTCTATATAAAAACGAGAAATGTTATATGTAGTAGATTACACACCGAGGGCAGCAAAGTAAGAAAGGTCTCAGATCTCATGTAAATTGTTGACCGAGGCCATTGAATTATAAATAACACTATGGAAGATGGGTTCACGCTCAAAAGTGTCCGAACCAAAAGAAGTTTAAAATTCAAAAAGAGACTGACGTCTGTGCCAGTCTTTGTTTGATCATCCGAGCACGCGCGAGTTCATGATGGCGTACTGTGTTGTAAAAACATGTAAAAACTACCAAAGAAAAGTGAAAAAATTTGATGGTGTATCCTATTTTCAGTAAGCAAACTATAGTAATAATATTTTATCATTTAGAAGCATTTTGAAGTATCATTTAGTTTACGAACATAATATTTAATTTTTATTTTATTTATTGATTAATCGCGTCCGCCATTACGTCTGTCACGTTTGATGTTCATTTTCACCTCCAGTCGAAGCTGCATATGGTGTTAAGTAGGTGCAAGCAAAATTAACCCTTGTGACTAGCTTCATACGATTTCAATTGCAATGTTTTCAGCAGTAAGTAAGCTTGAAGTTAAATAAATAAAAAAAAAAAAAGTTTGTTTACATTACTATGCATACCTACTTTTTTTATAAGGTTAGTTTGGGACACTTTTATCGAGAATTTTGTACTAGACCCTGTGTCCATAGAGTTCTAGGTCGATGACCGAGGCGAAGCCATGTGATCTGAGGCTTTCTTATTTACTGTCCTAGGTTAGTATACTATTTTTCTCATCGACGGAGGTGGAAAGAGGCTACTTCGTTTAGTGCAGAGGGTAGGAAATTGACGTTTTCCGTCGGACGGGAGAAAAAATACTTTACCTTCATGACGACGTTAGACTGGTGGGGCCTGCTCACCCTCCTGTGCACAGAGCGCGGGGTGTGGGGTGCTCTGGGCACGCACAGTGGCTTCGGGAAGTACACCCGCAGCGGACACTTGTCTCTAGGTACAGAGCCGGTGCTATTACCTTCATGACGACGTTAGACTGGTGGGGCCTGCTCACCCTCCTGTGCACAGAGCGCGGGGTGTGGGGTGCTCTGGGCACGCACAGTGGCTTCGGGAAGTACACCCGCAGCGGACACTTGTCTCTAGGTACAGAGCCGGTGCTATTACCTTCATGACGACGTTAGACTGGTGGGGCCTGCTCACCCTCCTGTGCACAGAGCGCGGGGTGTGGGGTGCTCTGGGCACGCACAGTGGCTTCGGGAAGTACACCCGCAGCGGACACTTGTCTCTAGGTACAGAGCCGGTGCTATTACCTTCATGACGACGTTAGACTGGTGGGGCCTGCTCACCCTCCTATGCACAGAGCGCGGGGTGTGGGGTGCTCTGGGCACGCACAGTGGCTTCGGGAAGTACACCCGCAGCGGACACTTGCGGCCCGCCTCCGTCTCGAGGTACGGAGCCGGTATTATTACGTTCGGCGATATTGAGAGGACCGCGTCGTCTGTTGTCCATCTGTAGTGAAAATGAATGATGAGCGACTTTCGCAAATCATTAGTGTGATATATGATATAAGGCCCTAAGGTCACGCCACGCAGAAAAAAAGCTTTTTCTCAAACATGCTTGGAAATTTGAGTATTATTTTGACAACCTTCTTCGAGATAAATCGAAATTGATTTAGGTAGGTACTGGCCAAATATATGCGAGCAGCGGAGGAAAAGTTGTATGAAAATCCATATCTGTCGTGGTTTAGCGGCCAAATAAATTACATAGTAAACTCATATCTGTCGTGTAATTTAAAAATGGAACGATCTTTTGCTCCGAAACATGGCGAGCAAGGAGGTAACTTATCAAAGGTTTTATTTAAATTTCGAACTGGCTTGCAAATAGAAAGCTGTATAATGACAAAAAAACGAATGAACACTTTGACCACAGATTAATAATAAGTTACTAGCTTTAACGCAGGAGAAATTATTGTTGTTCGTTAGAGATTTTTAAAAGTTGATTAATTTTATTTTCCGCGCATTGTTTGAGAAAAGCACTATACAAGCCTTGGCCACAACTAGGCATTGATGGACTTACGTATGTGTGCCTCGGCTTCGACTCGGCCCACATTTACACGTTCATCCATCAATGCCTCTTATGCTGGCCGCTACAGTAATGTACTATAAATTGTATAGAACAAAATAATTATGTCAAGCGAGCTGTCAGATAAGCTAACCAGAACTTATCCAAAAGTGGTGAAACAGGCCATTAATGTTGTTTTCAAGATAAAACATATATTTCAACGTGTGGCCATAGATATATTATCGCGAGTGTGTTTGGTGTGTGTGTGAGTGTGAGTAGCGTGTGTGGGTCTGTGTGTGTGTTTGCTAATAATTATCTCGATTGACATTAAACACAGGAAAACATTTCAACTAATACGATAATTATAAGGCGGTAGTGTGGAATAAGAGATCAAAAACCAACACTCACCTATCCCCATGCGTGTCATCGGCCTTCAACTTAGCCTCCTCCCTGGGCAGGAACACGTCATCGTCCACCGACAGCGTGGAACGCAATGGATCACTAAAGTCTCTAATAGGCACACCGCAGCTCAACGTCTTGTCACTCTCCGTTTTACGAACAAACGGCTTCGTTCTTTGTAGCGGATCGTCTTGTTCCAACGCGGTTAGTTTTGTATCTGTAGTTGCTGAATCGGTAAATACTGAATCATTAACTTCGGTAACGTTCGGATTGTTAATCTGTGGAATTGAATCACTTGGTTCAGGATTGGTTTTGATCATCGTTTTTAATATATTAGTAGCATCAAGTGTAAATGAATTTTCTGGAACATCACTGCCTTTATCACTATCATTTTTTTCAGTCTTTTTATCATTATCATCCTCAATATTATTTATTTTCATTTCAGTATTTTTATCATTACCATCCTCAATATCATTTAAATTTATTTCCGTCTCTATATCATTACCAATCTCAATCTCATTTATTTTCTCATCCGTCTTTTTATCATTACCATCTTCAACGTCATTTCCTTTCTCGTTGAAAACGTCACTTTTACTATCATCGTCTTCAAACGTCATTCCAGGTTCAGGTAGAATAGCTTCAATGTCACCGAGGAAAGCTTTCTCAAGCTTCCAGTTGTAACAGGCGAGGAGCATAAATTTGACGATCTTCTTCACTCGGACTAGTTCTTGTAATGAAGCTCCGCGTAGTAGGATGCAGCAGCCCAGGTTTGGTTCCGCGCACCCTTCGAGTACCATTAGGGTTTTGCTTGAAACTGCAAATGTTTAATAAAAATTAATAATTTATTTATTTTTGTAATATTTAGGTCCGATTCGACCCAACGCGAGTAAATTTTATTCTTAGATTAAGTCGCCGGTTACTATAGAGTAAACTGATTTTGCATGAAATGTCAATGTCACATAATTAAAAAAATTATAATAAAAAGAAACCTAACAAATTAAAACTGTATAATCTCACATTACAATAGGTACGGATACAACGACCTCTTTCTTTAGGTGAATTATACATTCGTTCTTTTAGTAAGGGGTGTGTACCTAAACACCAAGAGTAAAATTGTTCTTTTTTTTTTTTTTTTTTTTTTATTTAAAAATGGGTTTGCTCTTGACCTCAATCCTGTCCTGAGGACAAAGATGGGGTCGAAGATGTAGCGAGCTTACCCAGAAGAAGCCTATTCACTCTAACTTTGAAGTAATTCAGGTTGTAAGTGCTCGGAAATACTGACGCAGGCAGGGAATTCCACTCCTTGGCTGTGCGCATTATAAAAGAATCAGAAAGGCGCTTAGTGCGGATACGTGGGATATCAACCAAGAAGGGGTGGTATCCCGCGGTGCGTCTGGAAGTCCGAAAGTAGAAAGGGGAAGGTGGGATGAGCTCATGCAGCTCTTGTGCACACTCACCGAAGTACAATCTGTAGAAGACCGACAAGCAGGCTACTCTGCGGCGGTGGGCTAGGCTATGAAGCTTGGTTTCTACCAGCTTACTGTCGCCAATGAGCCTCCTGGCTCTACGTTCAACTGAGTCGAGAGCGTCTAGTTGATACTTAGCTGAGCCATCCCACATGTGGCAGCAATACTCCATACACGATCGGACCTGAGCTTTATACAACATTAAGAGCTGTTCAGGAGTGAAGTATCGCTTCACCTTGTTTAAGATGCCCAGCTTTTTGGCTGCAGATTGAGCCTTAGACTCGATGTCAGCGCCGAAGTTGAGTTTCGTAGTCAACCTCATGCCCAGAAGCTCAAGACTGTCGGAAACAGGGACAGATGTACCCCGGAAAGTAGGAGTCAGATTAAACGAACTCCTTTTGGCGGTGAACAAACAAGCCTGTGTTTTGGTGGCGTTGAAGTTGACTAGATTATTGTCACCCCACTGGGAGACAAGACTTAAAGTCAAGTTTGTCCGCTCCACCATGGCCTCCCTCTGTGAACGTATTTCATCCCCACTGGTCCCAACACCGGACAGATATCTCTCTGTGACAGTACTGTCATCTGCATACCCAACAATACCTGACACAAGGAGGTCATTGATGTGTAGCAGGAAGAGTGTCGCAGAGAGAACAGACCCCTGAGGAACCCCAGCATGAATTGCCATGAGGTCAGAAGAGCAGCTGTCAATGACAACTTTAATCGACCGTTCACTCAAGAAATCTGATATCCAGCTGCAGAGATCAGCGGGGATGCCATAAGCAGGAAGCTTGCTCAGCAAACTAGCGTGCCATACCCTGTCAAAGGCCTTCGAGATGTCAAGTGAGACAGCTAGTGCTTCACCATGTTTCTCGATGGCCTCGCCCCAGCAGTGCGTGACATACACAAGAAGATCCCCAGTCGATCGTCCCCGGCGAAAGCCATATTGACGATCACTGAGTAGATCATTATCTTCTAGGTATGTCAGCAACTTACTGTTTAGTACTCTTTCCATGACTTTACAGAGAATGGAAGTGATGGCTATAGGTCGGTAGTTGCAGGGGTCGGCACGACTGCCCTTCTTGGGAACCGGTTGCACATTTGCAAGCTTCCAGGATTTTGGCACCGTTCTTGTTTTGAGAGTTGTTCCTTGTATAGTTACTCTTCTATAAATCTAAGTTTGGTCGAATCCGGCCTCAGTGTTATTAGGCTTATTACACCATCCTTAATTCAGATTTTAATTGAGGTACAGAGCTATAGGTTAAAACGGGACGTTTTAAGTACGTCCTTTAATAATTTTTACTTCTATTTTATAAATGGGACTTTTTAAGTACGTACTTTTTTAATATATAGCTCTGTCCCTCAATTAGAATCTATATTTAGGAAGGTGTAATAAGCCTTTATGGTAGTTTTACAGAAATAAAAGAAATTTGGAAATTGTAGTTAACTTATGTTTCTTAACCCGACAGGAGTTTATGTATGTTTTTGTATTGGCAGTTTTAAAAGAAAAATATTATCTTAACTATTATAAAACTGTAACTGAAGTGTGTCTGTACATTGAAGATATTTACAATAAAAAGATAATGTTTTTATATGAGATATGGTTTTTAATTATCCCTGACTCGAAATCCACCTTTTTTAGAAATTTTGTCTGTCTGTTTGTCTGTTTGTTTGTGTGTTTGTTTATTTGTTTTTTTGTTGTTTGTTTTGCCGATTTTGATGAAACTTTTTTTGTTTGATAGCTTATGATCTGACTTAAAATCTGGTATGTAATTTGTGCGGACGAAGTCGCGGGAAAACACTAGTAATACTAACAATTTCTAACGTAGAAGTTCCTGCAGGTGCCCAGCCTCGGCATGCCGATCCTGGCGTCGATGGAGGCGACGAGGTCAGCGCGCGCGCAGCGGGCGGCGCGGCGCAGCGCACGGTCGCGCACGCGCGTCGCGAGCGCCACGCCGCGCGCGCGCAGCACGTCCTGCACCGCGCGCGCCGCCGCGCCGCGCACCAGCACCACGCGCGGCCGCAGCGCTGAGATGCGCGCCGCGCAACGCACCAGGTACTCCTGCTCCTGGATACAAATACTGTCTTAGTTTACACATTATATCATTTTCTCCCCTCCGGACGGAAAGCGTCAATTCGGTATGTCAAGTTTTTTTTTTGGAGGGCTGAATCGAAAACCATTTCGAGATAATTGTCTCAATAATCATATTTTCTACGTCAAAGATTTTAAAATGAAAGGATTACAAATATTTTAAATAAAATAAAATCGTTTTTCGGTACGTCCAGTGACGTCACTGGCATACCTGTGAACTCCTTGTTAAACATACAATCAACTTGAAATACCCGGCCATTAAGAAAAAAAATACATTCACAATGTCAGAATTTGACATTTGATGTTGCCGTATCTGTTTCCAGCATAGAGTTAGAAAGAGGAGGCACGTTTTATTTTTTATAAATATAGCAGTAGGTAGTGTTTCTCCACGGAGTTCGAATTATTTGTTCTCCACCATTTTTGCACTTAGAGATTACAGATCAAAATAATTTAAAAATTAAATTTATATTGATAAACTCGATGAATCGCAATAAAAATGAAATAGGTGTCTTAAAATTATGTCTTCTATCCGTAAAAAATATAAAAATGACGACCAAAAAAAACTTGACATACCGAATTGTCGTCCCGCTGCGCTAAACGAAAGTGCCGCTTTCCAACTCTGTCGAGGAGAACAATAGTATACTAACCTCGGACAGTAAATAAGAAAGCCTCAGATCATTATGTTTGTTGACCGAGGCGAAGCCGATTACATGAGATCTGAGACCTTTCTTACTTTTCTGTCCTCGGTGTGTAATCTACTATTACATATCTACTGGATGGAGTCCCAATACAGGGTGAAATTGATATCAATAGCATCCTTTTTTAACTATGAATCTACCCATCAAAGTGAACAAGTTTTACTATGGGAGAAAACCAATTAGAGCAAAAAACAAATCTGCTGTCCCATACATTTGAGTCGTGTAGATCGTGCGTGTCAGATTTTTTTGTTGCTCCGATTCGTTTGCTCCCATAGTAAAGGTTGTTCAGTTTGATGGGTAGACTCTTAATTTAAAAGGATGCTAATGATATCAATGTACGGTATAAATAAATATAAATAAATAACGCTCACAGGCACATACATTGTAATGATCCCAAGCTAGCACTAAAGGCTTTTTATTATGGAAACCATACAACAACGGCACGAACATATAACATCCATGACCGAACCGGGATTCGAACCCCAATCGGAATCGGGATTCGGAATATCTAAAGGATTTTAGGATAAACAGTTGCATTACTTTAAGACGTAATAGTAGGTGGAAATACCTCGAATGCATCTTTTATTTTTCATTTTACGACTAGATTTATACCATTTACCGAAACTAAAGTCATACCTCAGTATTTTTGGATAGTTTATGTAGTGAAATCATAAACTGAATACACGATTGAAATTACTTCACTCGATAGAAAATCGTCACAAAGATGACGTATTTTCGTGCATTTTAAAAAAAAAATCTCGTTTTAGAAGAACTTTTAGCATTTATACTCATATTCACCATTAGTTTAACTAGTGAAAACATAAAAAAAATCTAGAAAAAGTACTGTGATTAGTTCTTTTTAATCGAAAATACGGCTCACGCATACACTTTTCGGAGCGCTGGGCAATCGCGTTTCTCATAGAAAATATTCTTCGGGACCTATGGCCCCTTAAGGGATAATTATACCCATGATACTGACCAACTTTCCCTAAGAAACCTATAGAAAATTAGCAAAAAATATTTTGAACTTTCCATACTAAATTCAATCGGTCACATACCTGCATCAAAACAGGTTCGAGGGACGTCAACTTCCCCTCCACTCTCTGGTAAGCGATGGAGCAGTCCAGAAGTAATACTGTCGGGTTTGAGATCTGTTGCGGCATGCCTCTGTAACGATAATTAAGAGGATAGACCAGTACAGTTTTTTCCATACAAACGTATTCCCCTGTTTTCTCCCTGGATAATAACACTAGAGCAAATATTTTTTTACCATACAATCTATGTCGCCTCTGCCATGTCCCTATGTTTTGTTTTTTTACATTCATTAATTACAATAGGAACTAGGGACCTTCGAAAATGACAAATTTTACCGCCCGTTTTTAGACATCCAGTAAACAATTTTGACGAATATAAACAAAAAAAGCAAAACGTACGGACAGAGCCAAAGTCTTTGTCATATTATTTTTGAAAGAATTATTAAAATCGGTTTAGTTTTGGAGGAGAAAACAGGGGAATACGAAATGCTGCTTTCGTCGATTTTATGTAAATTAAATCGGTCCTAGCTGCAGTTGTCTCTTTCGCACTCTAGTCGGTGTGGTGTATGGGTAGGGCGGATCGGACAAATATGTATAGGGTTGGATAGAACATACCGGACAATATAATCAAATTAGACCCAAATTTTACACATCTCACTCACACAGTTACCAAACATACCAGCCCCCTTATTAGGCTGGTTTTATAGTCACGCCGCTAGACGTGCCGCTTCGCAGCGCGCTGTTAACAAGCTGTGAAACGAGATTGCCCCATACATCTTCGAACGAACGGCGCTGCCGAAACGCGTAACAATAAAAGCAGCCTTAGAAATAGATACAACTCTCTTGGTTTTCTTGCATTACATCTATAAACAAGAGCACAGCAAGTTAATGGTGGTAATACAGTACCTGTGCGCGACGTTCTTGGTCATGACGACGCCGGGTATGACGCAGCTGTCGCGCATCGTGTCGCCGGGCACCTTCTTCACCTGCACGTAGTTACGCACGTCTATGTCGTTGCTTAGCACGTCTGCAACCAAACATACAGTGGTTATACAGGGCTTACATGGACACTGGAGACTGTTGTTTTACTTTAAAAGGTGACAACGCTACTCGTTGGCTAGACAATGACGCAACAGCAGCTTTAGGTCATCCGATCCTCTCCTAACTGTATGTTCTCTTAGTCCGATTGTACTAACCCGGCATTATGATCTCTGCCGCCTGTTGGCACAGCGGATACAAGACGTCTAACCACGAGGATGACAACGCCTCCCTGGCTAGACACTGACGCATCAGCAGCTTCAGGTGATCCTCTCCTAACTGTATGTTCTCTTAGACAGATTGTACTAACCGGGCATTATGATCTCGGCCGCCTGTTGACACAGGGTATACAAGACGTCCAGCCACGACGATGACAACGCCTCCCTGGCTAGACACTGACGCATCAGCAGCTTCAAGTAGTACTCTCCTAACTCCATGTTCTCTTAGACAGATTGTACTAACCCGGCATTATGATCTCTGCCGCCTGTTGGCACAGCGGATACAAGACGTCCAGCCACGACGATGACAACGCCTCCCTGGCTAAACACTGACGCATCAGCAGCTTCAGGTGATCCTCTCCTTACTGTATGTTCTCTTAGACAAATTGTACTAACCCGGCATTATGATCTCGGCCGCCTGTTGGCACAGCGGATACAAGACGTCCAGCCACGACGATGAAAACGCCTCCCTGGCTAGACACTGACGCATCAGCAGCTTTAGGTGGTCCTCTCCTAGCTCTATGTTCTCTTAGACAGATTGTACTAACCCGGCATTATGATCTCTGCCGCCTGTTGGCAAAGCGGATACAGGACGTCCAGCCACGAGCATGACAACTCCTCCCTGGCTAGACACTGACGCATCAGACGCTTTAGGTGGTCCTCTCCTAGCTCTATGTTCTCTTAGACAGATTGTACTAACCCGGCATTATGATCTCTGTCGCCTGTTGACACAGCGGATACAAGACGTCTAACCACGACGATGACAACGCCTCCCTGGCTAGACACTGAGGCATCAGCAGCTTTAGGTCATCCTCTCCTAACTGTATGTTATCTTAGTCCGATTGTACTAACCCGGCATTATGATCTCGGCCGCCTGTTGGCACAGCGGATACAAGACGTCCAGCCACGAGGACGACAACGCCTCCCTGGCTAGACACTGGCGCATCAGCAGCTTAAGGTGGTCCTCTCCTGATTCTATTATTGCTTTACATACGTTTCTTGATTCTGTGTAGCCTGCGGAAAATAAGTGATGGATATTTTTGAATAGAAAATGATACACTTACATAACAGTCCAGTGTAAAAAATGCTTAAGGGGTCACCGAGCCTATTGAGCTGCCCTCAATCGTATTTTTTTATTTCTAAACAAATAAACAACTTTTCTAAAAAACAAGAATGCCACATTGTAGTCATTGCTGATGTTCAATTTCTCGGGTCTCTGCGGGTTTGTTTTTATAATATTTGTAGCTATTATCGGTTTTAAAGATAATAACTACAAGCATAAATAAAACACAATAATCCGTATTGTTTCGATAAATTGAAAGCCAATCAAGACTGCAATGTGACATTCTTGTTTTTTGGAAATGTTGTTTAATTATTTAGAAATAAAAAAAATACGATTGGGGGCAGCGCAATAGGCTCGGTGCCCCCTTATCATTTCATTCTAGTTTTAATTTACTTAATAATAATCCTGACTATTGTAATGCCTAGGGGTTCCGTAACAAGGGTTGGAAATAAATAAGCATCAATTACAGACAATGAAATATATATTATTTCCCTTGTTAAAACTAAACGGATCCGTTGTACAATCATGCAACAGTAACATAAACAAAAGGAAAAAGTAAAACTTAAATAAGACTGCCGAGCTGAGGCTCGAACCCGAGAATTTCTGAACCGAATGTGTCTTCCCGACCGTTGGACCAACGCGTCGTATATCAGAGTGGACGAAAACCTCGTATGTTTTCCGCCGATGCGGTAGGTCCACCAATTGCGATAAAGGGACTTCTAATTGATGACCGTAATCCCTCAAATTAAGGGCATTTCCGTAGGCCCATGTCCGTAGAAACAATCACTAGTTAACTAGATCAGCATGCATTGACGAATCGCCAAGTTGCTTATGACTGCACAACATTATAACTTCTTATTTAGACTGTTACTAATATTTAATAACGCAAACGAAGATTGTTCACGAGACTCAACTTTCACGCGCACCATGACAGCTCTCGCTACCCCCATGTCTTTTTATTCAAGTACCGACCTACGATTCAGATTGAATTGCGGTAAACCTTATATATTTAGGACGCCTAGCGCCATCTATTGACAATGACTCATGACCGAATATGACCACTACATTATCCCCCCTCCTCAAAAGAATCTGACCAAGATTCTATTTAGTCTGAAAGATCAGGTTTACCCACGATTTCATTCAACGGTCCTATTACTACATTGTTACCGCACACGGGAATCCCGGAATGTGGATTATCAATGCAACTTTTAGGTACCTATGAAACAATGGATGTGTCCCTAGACCCATATGTGTCCCCACGAGATTCGTGACGCAATATTTCCCTTAGATTTTTCCGCATTGAGGTCATGATTTTACCATCAGTGACACCCCAGCAAGCTAACTCGAATTCGAGCTCATCATGTAACAACGAAATAACATCCATAGTTAAAGCAGAAAGCATTAGTTAACTACTACCTAATTTATCAAAAATAACAAAACTTTATCAGTAATGAAATTATGACAAATAAATCTCTAAACAAAGAATAAAATATATTACATACCTAATGTATCAAAAACAACAAAACTTTATCAGTACTTAATGAATTTATGAAAAGTAAATCTCTAAACAAAGAAAAAATATTACATACATAATGTATAAAAAACATCAAATCTTTATCAGTAACGAATATGACAAATAAACAAATCTCTAAACAATAAGACTCGTTGCAACTCACACTCTTGGCAAAACCCTAATTTTGGTACCTACCTTACCTACCTAAATTTCGGTGATCAGTAAATCTGTACTGACAAAATTGAGACGATATGTAAATAATAGTTGTAAATTGCAACGAGGGACGCTTAACACTATACAATTATAGAACGTTATGTAAGCTTAGCGTACCTACATGTAAACAAAAGGATTCTTGACCCATAAAATTAGGCAATTTAATCAATGATTACCTACTTATTTCCAATACCCAGTGGGCGCCAATGTAATGCCTAGGGGTTCCGTAACAAGGGTTGGAAATAAATAAGCATCAATTACAGACAATGAAATATATATTATTTCCCTTGTTAAAACTAAACGGATCCGTTGTACAATCATGCAACAGTAACATAAACAAAAGGAAAAAGTAAAACTTAAATAAGACTGCCGAGCTGAGGCTCGAACCCGAGAATTTCTGAACCGAATGTGTCTTCCCGACCGTTGGACCAACGCGTCGTATATCAGAGTGGACGAAAACCTCGTATGTTTTCCGCCGATGCGGTAGGTCCACCAATTGCGATAAAGGGACTTCTAATTGATGACCGTAATCCCTCAAATTAAGGGCATTTCCGTAGGCCCATGTCCGTAGAAACAATCACTAGTTAACTAGATCAGCATGCATTGACGAATCGCCAAGTTGCTTATGACTGCACAACATTATAACTTCTTATTTAGACTGTTACTAATATTTAATAACGCAAACGAAGATTGTTCACGAGACTCAACTTTCACGCGCACCATGACAGCTCTCGCTACCCCCATGTCTTTTTATTCAAGTACCGACCTACGATTCAGATTGAATTGCGGTAAACCTTATATATTTAGGACGCCTAGCGCCATCTATTGACAATGACTCATGACCGAATATGACCACTACACTATATTACCTTCACTCTGTTCCATGATAGGATTCTCTTCTTCACTGGAGGACGATGACTTAGTTTCTGTAAAAGAAAACATCACAACGTCACTACAATTTTCAACTCTCTACCAAGCTACAATAAAGATGTAATTTATCTGTTACCTGTTTTAGTAGCCTTTATTAGCCTCGCGGAGCTGTCTCCAAGGTTCAAATCGAGACAATACGACGATACACTTTCCACTATTCTCTTGCATTCTTCCGCTGAGAAAAATACCAATAATATAAGATATAATAAGTGATTAAATTGTAACAAAAACGACGTAAGAACAAGAGATTGTATCTGTGTTTAGCGCGTACACTTATGCACTTTAAAATATCCTGCGTACAGTCAGTATCAAAAGTATCTAGGCATGTTAAGTGTTCATAAATATCTGGACAACTTTACGATAGCAAACCTTATTTCAACTCTCAAAGAAATCAAATTAATTTATCTGTCATGTTATTATTTGTTAAGTTAAAAACAAATGGTATCTAGTAGGAAATAGGGTTTATTTTCGTGTAATTGTTCAGATGTTTTTGAACACCGGAGATGCTTAGATACTTTTGATGCTGACTGTACCTGTAAAGATTAGCAAACGCAGTAGTTGAAATTGGCTGGGAA
The DNA here is from genome assembly GCA_963693445.1 of Agonopterix heracliana. Classification (NCBI taxonomy): domain Eukaryota; kingdom Metazoa; phylum Arthropoda; class Insecta; order Lepidoptera; family Depressariidae; genus Agonopterix; species Agonopterix heracliana. The sequence continues at coordinate 17,129,705 of OY856319.1, forward strand.
TTTGACTACGGCGAATTTGCTAGGAAATTTGAAAGCATGAAGTTACTAGGGAGACGGAGGCAAAACTGACACAATTATTTCGAAGAAAAATGTATCGTTTGTCTTGACGATAAAACCTAAAGTTTGGTGTCGTAACATACGAATATACTGAAGAGATGTCTCATTTACACAGTATTACCGACCGAGTAACAATTCTCGGATTGCATTCTGTTATTTAACTTAACATCGAGAGATAGCATCAATAGATCGGTTAAAATTGACAACATTTCATTTTAAGAAAGGTACCAAAATAAGAAAACCATTTGGAGATTATGTGATTCAAAGCTTATATCAAAATTATAAGATTTTTCTATCCATTATTTCTCGAGTTATTTGAAAAATACAATATAGGTTGAATGAGATTTTATTCTTTTGCCTGCTTGGCTTTTCTATTGTATTTGACAGTTTTTATTTTTAATGTCATTGAGGCCAAGGTATCTTGGCCATAAATCCTACGTTTTTCAGAAAATTCAAAAGTAAATTAAAAATAGAAATATCAGTCAAAAATTAAATCGAAAAAATTAGTATCTCTTATATATTTACCTATCTTTATATTTTTCATTAAAAACTGGTGGTTAAAAAAATGAAATGTTGTCAATTGCCCGCACTTCGGCCGTCACTAAGCTCTGACATAGAAGTGAGGGGATGATGACTCACGCGAGTCCTCATGGTCCACCGGCCGGAGGGGCAGCACTATCGGCTTGTAGAGCGCGTAGTCAGCGAAGTGAGCCCGCGTTCACTAAGCTCTGACACAGTAGTGAGGGGATGATGACTCACGCGAGTCCTCATGGTCCACCGGCCGGAGGGGCAGCACTATCGGCTTGTAGAGCGCGTAGTCAGCGAAGTGAGCCCGCGTTCACTAAGCTCTGACATAGAAGTGAGGGGATGATGACTCACGCGAGTCCTCATGGTCCACCGGCCGGAGGGGCAGCACTATCGGCTTGTAGAGCGCGTAGTCAGCGAAGTGAGCCCGCGTTCACTAAGCTCTGACATAGAAGTGAGGGGATGATGACTCACGCGAGTCCTCATGGTCCACCGGCCGGAGGGGCAGCACTATCGGCTTGTAGAGCGCGTAGTCAGCGAAGTGAGCCCGCGTTCACTAAGCTCTGACATAGAAGTGAGGGGATGATGACTCACGCGAGTCCTCATGGTCCACCGGCCGGAGGGGCAGCACTATCGGCTTGTAGAGCGCGTAGTCAGCGAAGTGAGCCCGCGTTCACTAAGCTCTGACACAGTAGTGAGGGGATGGTCACTCACGCTACTCTTCTTCGTCCACCGGCCGGAGGGGCAGCACTATCGGCTTGTAGAGCGCGTAGTCAGCGAAGTGAGCCCGCGTTCACTAAGCTCTGACACAGTAGTGAGGGGATGATCACTCACGCGACTCCTCCTCGTCCACCAGCCGGGGGGGCAGCACTATCGGCTTGTAGAGCGCGTAGTCAGCGAAGTGAGCCCGCGTTCACTAAGCTCTGACACAGTAGTGAGGGGATGATCACTCACGCGACTCCTCCTCGTCCACCGGCCGGGGGGGCAGCACTATCGGCTTGTAGAGCGCGTAGTCAGCGAAGTGGGTTAGCTCCGTCATACATTCCATGTAGCCGGCGCTCACTAGGCTTTGGCATATGAGGTTTGCTTGCGCCCTGTGGGTAGCGAGAAAGAAAATAAAAAAATTTACGATGAAAATAATTTTAGCTTAGCGTAGATTTCTATCTTTAAAGCCGTCACTCGTCTTGCGAGGTAACTACGAAATAATAACGATCCTGCTTTAAAATTCTCTGATAGCAAGTCGTCTTCGCCAATCCGCACAACATCTGTCTGTACATTGAAGAAATTAACAAAAAAAAGTTACGATATAGTTTTTAAGTGTCCCGAACCAAATCATCTTTTATTTTCTGTCTGTCTGTTTGTTCGAGCATCACACAAAACTACTGGACCAATTTTTGTGAAACTTTTAGTGTTTATAAGCTTATGATTAAACTTAAAGGCCTCCGCAAATTGCAGCGATTTTATCGAGAGATAATATCGCTGCGATTTTGCGATAATTGTTTCCAGTACATTTGTATGGGGACGCGCGCGACCTAAACACTGCCGCTATATTATCGAGCGATAATATCGCTGCGATTTTGTTCCGACGCAATCTCTTTAGACCACATTTAGTGGTGGGGCGCATGCTTGACATATCGCTCGATAATATCGCTACAATATGCGGAGGCCTTAAAAGCTGGTAAATATTATATCTCAGTACGATGACTGGAGCCGGAGATAATATCACAATAAAAACCAGAATTTTTCCGCTGCAAGAAACTAAGTATAGTTTTTTTCCTAATTAGTTTCAGCCGATCCAATTCTTCGTCTGTGTGTTTGGTGTAAATAAATGTATATTTCATTCATTTATAAGTTATAATATAACTCACCTAGTCTTGTTATTGGTGTTGTCCATGATCCACTGCAGTACGTCACAGCCGCGCCATACACCGTTGTATCTGACGAGGCGATATCTGCAACGTTGCGTTATAAAACTAATATTTAGGGCGGTCGACGCTTACGAGACGCAACGTTATCATTTAAAAATACAGAATTAACTTGTCCTATAATAATATTTCAATTTGTATTTACAGTAGGTACTAATTATGTGAAGCGCTCGTTGGCGTAGTTGAGCTTCGGTATTGGAAACGATCACCGAAGTTAAGCAACGTCAGGTCCGGTCAGTCTTTGGATGGGTGACCGTTTAGTGGTATTTCATCTCGAGCGTTTCCGTGCTTCAGAAGGCACGTTAAGCAGTTGGTCTCGGATAGTCCCGTCAGATGACGTTGTTACTATTCGTTAAGCCAGGTCAGATGCCAATTGAGGCGGCTTGAAAATTCTCTGACAGCAAGTTGACCACTAACTTGCCTCCACCAACACGCACTGGGCCCGCGTGGTGGAGTATGGCCCACTCCCTCTCACCCTTATTCGTGAGAGGAGGCCTTTGCCCTGCAGTGGGATTCTATAGGCTATAACTTAACTTAACTTAACTAATTATGTTATATTATACAGAGTGTAGAGCGTCGGTGGCGCGTTGCGGAGAGTTATGGAAACTCAATCTTGAGGTCCGGATTCGAATCCGCACGGACCATCAAACTGAACAATTTACGCTACAGGGTGAAATCGATATCATTAGCATCCTTTTAAACTAAGAGTCTACCCATCAAACTGAACAACTTTTACTATGGGAGCACACAAATCGGAGCAAAAAAAAAATCTGCTGTCCCATACTAAACTGCACCCGCCGCCGCTCCCTATACGACTCAAATGTATGGGACAGCAGATTTTTTTTTTTGCTCCGATTGGTTTGATCCCATAGTAAAAGTTGTTCAGTTTGATGGGTAGACTCTTAGTTTAAAAGAACGCTTTGATATCGATTTTAGCTTGTATATGGAGCCAAAATCAAAATCGCCAAATAAATATTATTGTTCCGTAGAAAAGTCAAAGGCATAGATAGAATATGAAATGATTTAAGAAGCCAAAAACTATTTGCTAAAACTTAACAAGCATATTAAAATTTGATATAGTCACGTAGTAATCTAAGTTACATACAGAAGATAAATCCTCGTCGAAACTTTTTTTTATTATTTAAATTCAGGCAATAGTACAGTCAGCATCAAAAGTATCTAAGCATCTTCGACGTTCAAAAACATCTGAACTATTATTACACGAAAATTAACCCTATTTCCTACTAGATACCATTTGTTTTCAACTTAACAAATAAAAACATGACAGATAAATTAATTTGATTCCTTTGTGAGTTGAAATCAGGTTTGCTATCGTAAAGTTGTTCAGATATTTATGAACACTTAACATGCTTAGATACTTTTGATGCTGACTGTACAATATGCATTTTAACGTATGTACATGTAAATAAATATACCTTAACATTTAAGTATACATAAAATATATAAAGGTTTGAAATTATTATACAGACAATACAGGGTCCTTCTTAATATGCTGACACTTTTTAAGGGGATGATCAGACCTTCAAACTGAACAACATTATCTATGGCACCAACATCGAAATCGCGATAAAAAATCTGCTGTTCCATCCAAAATTGCAAACCTACTTGAGCCAAATGTATTGAAACGGCAGATTTTTGTTTTATCGCGATTTCGATTTTGGTCCCATAGATAAAGCAAGTTGTTTAGTTTGATGGTAATCCCCTTAAAAAACTGTCAGCATATTAAGAATAGTACTTGAGACACCTACTGAGCCTATTGATGTACACTCTTGTGATTTATTAAGTCTTTATAATATATTAATAAATAAAATACTCTAATGATGGGACATTACTATATTGTATCAATTATAGTACTCTGTGTTACATTGGAGTAAATAATTATACATTGCGGATAAATAAATTATATTATAAAAGGTTAAATTTAATTACTTGGCGAAACTTAAGAAATGCATTTAGTATCTGTTACTAAGTACAATTGCGTATTAATGACCCTCCGCTCGATCATATGATTCTGAGGTCAATGTTCGCCCGCCGGCCGCGCACTGCTTACGATACGTACGAAAATAATAATTTTGTTAATCATCAGTACCGATTATAAACATTGATAATGCAATCTGTTATCATTAACAAGTGCCCTGGTTGAGTTTCGCCAACTAATTAAAAATGACCCTATATAGTAGAATACATAAGCATGTAGTGACCCATTAGAGCTGCCCAAGAGTAAGCATCATTGTACGTTTGCAACAAGTTTCTTGTAACATGAGAGAGGAATAGCAACATTATTATTGAATGCGAACGAATGAGACAACTAGCTCACACAGACACTCACGACATGTTAGTCCAGATTCTTTTCAGAGACCTGCAATTGTTTTAACAATACGTTATCATTCTAGCAACCAATTTTGTAATTATCCCCGAATTAGTCCCAAAACTCAAAGTCATGCCGAAAACAGAAGACAGGCCAGTGGAGCCTACTATGACTGTTTGTGTATTGAATTTGGTACAGCGCTCCTAGTGATTACGCTTAGAACTAATTCTGCCATACAAAACTACGAGTACACTAACTAATCAAATTAAAGATTGAAAAATTTGTCTCGGGCGGGACTTGAACCCGCACTCTTCCAAACCGGGGAAGTGCGTTATCCAATTTCGCTACCGAGTCCTAGTGGACTCTGGAGCGAGTCTCTGATTAGTATCAGAGAACGAAATTTTCAATCTATTGCGTCTTAAGAGGATAGACGAGTACAGTTTTCTCCATACAAACGTATTCCCCTGTTTTCTCCCTGGATAATAACACTAGAGCAAATATTTTTTTACCATACAATCTATCTTACCTCTGCCATGTCCGTATGTTTTGCTTTTTTTGAATTAATTAATAACTGTAAGAACTAGGGACCTTCGAAAATGACCAATTTTACCGCCCGTTTTCAGACATCCAGTAAACAAATTTGACGAATATAAACAAAAAAAGCAAAACGTACAGACACAGCCAAAGTCTTTTTTATATTATTTTTTAAAGAATTATTAAAATCGGTTTAATTTTGGAGGAGAAAATAGGGGAATACGAAATCTCGTCTCTCGTCGATTTTTTGTATATAAAATCGGTCCGAGCTGCAGTTGTCTCTTTCGCACTCTAGTATACAGTCGGAAAAGTGACCTATTCTCCAAATTAGCATTTCAGCCCGCCTATCCTCTTAAGGGGATGTACACTTAACTACATTGCAAACTCATGGCAGGCCTAAAGTTAATAACTGTTCCGGGAAAAGTACAAAATCTAAGAATCATCATTTTCGGGATTTTTAAATTTTTTTAACACTGAAAATCACTCAGCAACGAACTTTTAGATGTACCTAGTAACTGCAAATTTGTATATTTTGTCATAGAAATACTTGTTACGCAATTCTAAATAACCTTGCCAGTGCTCCCAATACAAATAAAAATCATTAGAAGCATACTTTTAAAATAAACACAATGTTTTGTCAGACTTCTGCAGTACTTAACATTTTTTTTTGGCAACTTTGAGACTACCCCGTGTATAAAAAATGTATGGCGCTAGCCTGGCAAGTTATTTCAAAAGTTGTCCCATTTCATCAAGTTTTCAAAATGATAGAAAAGAACTTTTTTTTAATCCGTATCCGTTTTTGGGTTACCATTATCTTCATAGCTAACAAAACCCTTGTTTGGTACGAAGATAAGGGTTCCCTGTTTGACTAAGGAACCCTAAAAACCTCACGTGGTACAAACCTGTGCTGCTGAGTGGGCAGAGTGAAGGTCAGTTGTCGGAAGACGTCCTGGATGGCCTCCTTGGGCGAGGACCTCGTCTCGCAGCGGTCCTCCTGCTCGTTGGAGAACATGAAGTTGTCGCGACTCTTCGACGCTTGCTGGCACTTGTTCTCGGGGTATTTTACCTGCAAATAGTATAGTTGAATCCCACTGTAGTGCAAGCCTCCTCTCGTATTTGCAGTCCTTTACACTTACAGTACAAATATGGAGGTGCTACTTGGGAATGTTCCTCCACTTAAAAGGGAAGATCTTCCACCAGGCTTAGTGTGAAGCCTGGGGACCGGCCGTGGTCCAACAGTTCTTAGTTGGACCTTGTATATATATCGAATCTCTGTGATTATTTCTCTTGCGCGATTTATGTCTCGCATTCGATTGTGAACCTTATTCGTAGTAGGTTACGAGTTACGTATTTACGGTAATCGTTGTTTTTGTATGGAGCATATTTCCGAGAGGGACGGTATCGCCATCTGTTAGCTTCTTTGCTATAACTTGTGGGTGTTGACATCTATGGCAAGTCCCCACACAAGCATCATTAGTGTCGTGTCGTTGATAATTGTAGGGTATGAACTTATATGCCTTACATGGGGTACTTCAGACCATCAAACTGTTATTATTCATCTAATAATCATACAGCTCACTCAAGGCCTCATAAAATGGCTGAAAGTCACCCAAAGGGCAATGCAGAGCGCAAGGCTATGCGCGGAGTTTCCCAGCGAGATCGAATAAGAAATGAAGAGATCCGCAGAAGAACCAGAGTAGCAGACATAGCCCAAAGAATCGCTAAACTAAAGTGGCAATGGGCGAGGCAGAACCTATGGCCGATGAGTTTTCGCGTGCCGACCACGTGCCGGATAGCGCAGCGTGGGTAGGCTCCCAAGGTGGACCGACGACCTGGTGAAGGCGGCGGGACACGTTGGATCAGGGCAGCTCAGGACCGGTCGTTGTGGCGATCCTTAGGGGAAGCCTCTGTCCAGCTATGGATGTCCATCGGCCGAGACGGTGATGATGAATCATACAGACCTGTAAATTCTCCTGCAGCGTCCTGAGGTCGGTGGACATCTCTCCGGACGCGTCGTTCTCCCGCAGGTAGCTCAGCACCACGTTGCAGCAGTAGTTGCAGACGCGCAGGCCGCCCGCGCACCCGAATATTTGACCTGCGTGTCGACTATCCAATTAGCTGAAGACAATTTATATTTTACACAAGATATAAATCTAAACTATTATAAAACTGTAACTGAAGTGTGTCTGTACATTGAAGATATTTACAAAAAAAAGATTACGATATGGTTTTTAGGTATCCCTGACTCGAAATCAACCTTTTTTTAGAAATTTTGTCTGTCTGTTTGTTTGTGTGTTTGTTTGTTTGTTTGTTCGCGCATCACGCAAAAACTACTGAACTGATTTTGATGAAACTTTTTTGTTTGATAGCTTATGACCTGACTTAAAATCTGGTATATAATTTGTGCGGACGAAGTCGCGGGAAAACGCGGGTAAATAAATAAAATCATAATCTACATGGTATTGTAGAAAAAAAGTAACATCGTCCGAAATCCAGTAACGGGCTAACTCGGTGTCGGCATACCTTGTACCACCCTGAGGAGTTCATATACCTGGCACGCGCTGACTGCAGCATCTAGAGCAGAAGATCTGTCCGCAAACACGACAGTGGTGCCTTCTTCGGAGAGTGCTGAACCGCGTCGCACACTCTTAGCACTCTCGTGAGATGTCGTCCGGCATCCAGTAGCGCGCTAACTCGGTGCGGCGTACCTTGTACCACCCTGAGGAGTTCATATACCTGGCACACGCTGACTGCAGCACCTAGAGCAGAAGATCTGTCCGCAAACACGACAGTGGTGCCTTCTTCGGAGAGTGCTGAACCGCGTCGCACACTCGTAGCACTCTCGTGAGATGTCGTCCGGCATCCAGTAGCGGGCTAACTCGGTGTCGGCATACCTTGTACCACCCTGAGAGGTTGAGTGTTAATGATTAATACAAAGATCAGACCATCAAACTGAACAACTATGGGACCAACACCGAAATCGCGAAAAAAAAAGTCAGCTGTTTCATACAAAACTACAAACTGACTCGAGCCAAATGTATGGGACAGCAGATTTTTTGTTTGCGATTTCGATGTTGGTCCCATAGAGAAAGTGAACAAATTTGATGGTCTGATCATCCCCTTAAAAAAATTTCAGCATATTAGGAAGGACCCTATATAGGCTATATAACTACTTATTTTAAAATTTATAGGTATTGCTATTTTTCAAAACATTGTCTTTAACAAATCAAAAATAATGTACAATAGCAAAAGACAGAAAAGGTTAACATTTTATTGTTAAAAAGTAACTACAGTAAATAAGATTCGTACCCTCGACCCCAAGGCCACCAGGCTGCTGATCCTCTTCAAAACATTGGGCAAACTCCGACCTTCGAATTCCACCGCGTAGCTCCCCATTTCCGTCTTCAGATCCTCATATTCCTGCTTACTTTCATCTTCGGCCTGGGGGGCGTTCTGTTTATCATCCATCACGGCCTTAGTTTGAGAATTTTCTGCGTTTTCATTGGGCGAAAATATAGGGAACTTCCATAGTTTGTTGAAGAAAGTAGATACCCCACTTTGAGTGGATTCCGCTTCGAAGCGAGGAAACTCTGTGAGCTGTGACGTGTCATATTTGTCCATCGTTTTGTGGTAAACTAAACCGTTGTAGACTTTTTGTATTTTGTGAATTCACATTGATTATTCGAGGAAAACAATTAATATTTACAATTCTCTTCCCTCATACTCAGCTGTGCTGTCAGAAACCGAGAAACGTCACTGCAGTGGTGGGGGTGGGACAGTGAACTTATCTGTCAAATTTACGTAGAAAACGACGCCATCTTTTACATTTTCCGGACATAAAACTGACAACGGTTCTTCTTCAACACAGTAGATGTCTTTAAAGTGCAAGTATGGGTATTCTACTTTTTTGGGGTAAATTTCCTCTAGTAGGGTACTTTAATATGTTGTTATTTATTGTATATTTGTCAGTTGTTATAGTAATAAACATGAGTAGAGAGATTAATATTAAAATAAACAAAAACACAAATTATTTGAAATTAAAAAGGACCGTCCCTTCAACTCTATGACAGTATATTTATGAAATTACACAATAATATATTCAGCGCAACTGTTGTTATTGAAATAAAAGTATTTGCACACTTTCAAATATTTTTTATAAAGCATCTAAGGGTAATTTATACAACAGCATAGTAAATTTGGTACTAGCTACTGGCAACTCTCATTGTATCAAGATGGCGGAGCTGCGTGTTGCGTGTGGAATGATTGTGTTTTGTTATTTGTGATTCTTCAAAGAATGAGTTCTGTGTCTGCTTCTCGTTTCGAAATGTGCCTTTAAGGATACCTGTTGTACTTTAAAGAGACATTTCAAAACCGAGGCAGTACCTATATCCATTGAAATAAAGTAATATTAGGCATATATACCTACCTATACCTACGTATATGTATAGTAATCAGTCAACCGTCCATTGGTTATCTACCAACCAATCAACTGAAGGGGTAATTTGTGATAAGGATAGATGATTTCAATTTGGGTCACCCTCAGATCAATTATTACAAGGGGTCACCAGAAACCGCGCGAGTAGGTTCTCTTTTCCTTTTGGTATAATTACTATACTCTTTGCGTCACTGTCAACAAACAAGCAAAGCAAAGCAGCGAGGTTTTTCGCGGGAAACAAGACGAAACGGACGGACTTTGTTTTTTAATTTTCTAAATTAGTTTTTCGTGGCTGTTATTGTGATAATTTGGTGGAATTCGTATAATAATGTGCCTTTAATGGAGAACAATATAGTAAAAGTGAGATATAAAGTAAGGCGCGACCGTTCGATTCGGATTGTTATCCCCGCGTAAAACTCCGTTGAACATTGAAATGTGTGAAAAATTTTACTTATATTACTCTTTGATTGCCATCTAGTATGTACAATACGTAATGTAATCAAATGAAAATGTTCGTCCCTCTTTCATAAATTTCCGTCCATACTTCCAACCTGTTAACTTCCCTTTCTATCATGCGTAAAACTTAAGAGGAAGGAAATTGCGTCGTTGGATAGAAAGAGACAAAATTAAACCACATTGGAAACATAGACCGACTTTGACACGTATCCAAAAGAAGGACGAACATTACCGACCACCATCACCATGGCCAATTTTCTTGTTTCGATGCTTTTAAGTAGGATTGGCATCTATTGGTTGATATCCATTAGTCAAATAAATCACCCAGACGTCAGGCCGTATGGCGTCATCTCATTGCCTCCATTCAAGGCGAATTCAACTCAACAACAACAACCGACAAATGTCAATGTCATTGCATTCGATTGTCATTCTTCTATTTGAGGTTGGGACGTCCATTCGAACAAATTACTATTTCCCACGTTAATTTACTAATAAATACTATTACTTTGTATTAAAACATGGGTGAGGTCTCATTAGAAACCTCAGCTTACGCTAAAATAATTCTGCACGCGGCCAAATACCCGCATTGTGCTGTAAATGGAGTGCTTTTAGCCGATGGAACCAAGATCAGGGATGGTGCCAAAAACCAAGATTTGGATATTGTGGACACCATTCCACTGTTTCATCACAGTCATAACTTATCTCCGATGGCAGAAATTGCATTAACACAGGTCTGTTTTAAGTCTCAATCCTTATTTATCTAAGAAGAATAGTGACCAATTTTTCATCAATATTTTGTCAATAGCGTTTCGTCTGTACAATAGCTTTTGTTGTTTTGTGGAATTAATGAAATGTTATTTCTAATGTAAAACCCGTATGGCGGTCGTCCACTATCACAAGGAAGATAAAGCTTATCTTATCTTCATCTTGTTGTGGGGACTGGCAACACTTCAACCCAGTGGGATCTTTTGTGTTAGCCCCAATACTTTTTGCTTTCTTCACCCTTCAAATACATGGTCAAGACAAACCTTGGTCAGAGTTTCATCTAAGAGGATAGGCTCCAACCTTTTGACCTTTATTCACTAGTGTTAAGAATACCGCTGCTGTGCGCCGATGCTCTTCTGGTATGAATTGACCCTAACGTAATACAACTTATATAAAAAGCCATGGTGGTCCAGTGGCAAGTAACCTTGCCTGCAGTGCAGGAAGCGATGGTTCGATCCCCGTCCAGGCAGACTCGTACCAATGAGCTTTTTGGAATTTATGTACGATTTGTAACACCACTGGCTTTTCGGTGAACGAAAACATTGTGAGGAAACCTGCATGTATACGCTGAAGAAGAAATTCTGATGAGTATGTTAAGTCTACCGATCCGCATTGGACTCGCGTGGTGGACTGACGCCCATACACCCTCCTAGAGGGTAGGCCTGTGCCCTGCAGTGGGACGTATATAGGCTGTGATGATGATGATAATACAACGTTGTCTACTAGGTATTTAAAAGCGGAGGTCTCGATACAATCTCATTATCTACCTATTAGTTATGGATTTCCACAAAGTAATGTCTGATTCAATTAATTACATTACACTAGTGTTAAGGATAGAAAAGACATTGCCCAATCCAGTTTCGCATTTAATACTGGTAAATTTGAATTTGTATTTTATAAGAAATCCCACTGCAGAAAAGGATAACTTCCATTTCATTGGGTAGTATGATATTCCTCATGTTTTGTGTATAATTTTAGCTATCATACTCTTTGTATTTGTTCTTTGATCATACTCATTTGTTAGTTGGACAATGATTTGAAACGAATACAGTTCGCCACATGGGCAATGTCTTATACATTGATGATGTAATAATTGTGATTACAGATTGAAACAGTAGCTCAGGCCGATAACCGTATCATAGCAGGATACTACGCAGCATGTGAGAACTTTAGGGACAACACTGTTGAAAAATGTCCCGGATTGAAGATTGCTGAGAAAATTGCTGAGCATTTCCCTTCAGCTGTTTTTGTTGTGGTGAGTGCTTTTTTTAACCTTTTCAATTTTAGGGTCAACAGCATGTCATTCAGTTAGAGATATTGCATTTTTCTAATATAAAGGTTTTCCATTGTGACTTGCAATATGTCAACGAACGATGGAAAGAAGCATGCTAGGAGTGAGGAGATAAAAATTACACCATCAGGAAAAAGACAAAAGTCCATGACATAAAGCAGAAGATTAAAAGATTCAAATGGTGTTGGGCAGGTCACACAGTGAGAGGCAAAGAACCTCCATTGCTCCATTGCTGCAGATGATTTGAGCAAAATAATCAACAATGAAAGAGAGGTAGACCACTGCGACGATGGGATGATGACATAAGTCAGGTTGTCGGAAACACATGGCACAGAGTGGCAGGCGACAGACAATAATGGAAAAGGTTGGAGGAGGCCTTTGGAGGCTGGCAAACAGACCTACAAAAAACGAGCAAAGCACAACTTCTAGAATGAAATAAGAACAGATGTCTGAATAAAGGCTTATAATAAATAATTGTGAGCTATGGTGTATGTTTGCTTATTTGGTTCCAGCTATAATACCTTTTTCAATTCAATTCAATAAGCCCCTTTTCCTGATCTTTTGCAATGTGAGAAGTGTGGTTGCGTTTAAAGAATATACATATAGATATAATACTATAATACCTACAATGCTTTAATTTACTTGAATTAAATTTGTAATTACATATTATAAATTGGATTAGATTTCTAGGTGTAGTCTTCTTAATTTAGCAAGGCTTGTGGCTGTTAGCTTTAATTTGTTTGTTCTCGTGCAAAATACAAAAAAAGAGTGAAGGTGCGATAGCGCAATACCATGCTGCCATAGTTGCCATATTGCCACTAGAGCCCATAACCAAAATCCCTGTTTTCTTTTAAACATTAGTTGAAACCAAGCCATGTACATTTACAGGTGGACAACAAGAAAATGGTGCAACACCTGGACACTCCCGCCATCAAGCTGCACAAGTATACCGAGGGGAAGTGGAAGCCTAAAGATGCTAACAAAGTTCTGTTCCGTAAGTATACCCTAGTTCAGGAGACCCCAAGGCTTAGGCTTCTATTTGTCCAAACCCGAAATTAGATCTCTAATTTATCAAGAGATTTCTTCCAGCTTTCGGTTTGGGTGCCATTTCCATAATATAAAGTTTACCTTTTTATAAAATAATAAACCTGGAAAATTTTACTGGACCAACATTGAAATCATGAAAAACAATCTGCTATTCCATACATTTGCGTCGAGTAGCCAGTGAAGATTTCTATACAATGGCAACAACCAGTTCTTTTTTGCGATATCGATGTTGCCTCCATCCATAGAGAAATTTTTTTAATTTGTCTGACCCCTAAAATATGTAACACATTTAAGTTTACACCCTGAATAGTCTAAAAACCTCTTACAGAAACCCCATACGTCTTGGATACGGTGTCTCATCTGCTACAAAATGGAGTTCAGAAGGATCTTGTAGACTTCGACAACTACCTGGATGACCTGACGCAAGACTGGACCAACCTCGGCATAGAGAAGCTGATCGCGAGCATCAACGCTTCTAACTCCATCGACTGTAAGGACCGGTAATTTAGTTTTATTATGGGTATTTCAAGTATTTAAGTGCAGCGTAAACCTTGTAAAGTCTATCGGTTCCTCATCGATAGATTTAAAAACACCCAAGAGTCTTCAAACCCACCAGAGGGCAGTGGTTTTTAAAAAGTATGATAAAAGTTACCACCATGACTGGTATTGTATGTCGCCAGGTTTTAGTTTTTGGAAGCCATCTATTTTCACCATTTGGGTAGGTATGTAAATTATAATGACTAAAGGATTCGATCTACAGGGTGAAATTTATATCACTAGCATCGTTTTAAACTAAGAGTACCCATAAAACTTTCACTTTCGGAGCAAACTGATCGGTTTGCTCCCATAGTAAAAGTTCTTCAGTTTGATGGGTACAATCTTAGATTAAAAGGATGCTAATGATATCAATTTCGCCCTGTAATGGCATAAATAGAGTCAAATATTCTTTATTTTATACTGAATGACATTAGAAATGCAATGCCATCTAGCATCTTATAAATTAAGATCTACTAAAATTAATGTAATTTTATACATTATAAATCTTGGGGTGATTAGATTAGTGGTGAAATTGTTTTGAGACCAATATTATTATTAAAGTCCATTTACACAGAAAATCGCAGAAGTCCTTTTGTGCATGGAAGTAAAAGGGTTGAACCTCATCTGGCAGCAACGCATCGCATTTTTCCGTCGCTCCATCCTTTTCTGTCACTCAGGAACGTCATTTGCTAGAGCAAATAAGATAGCGGGAGCGCGACCGCACTTGGCAGTGCTGCGACCTTTCTCGCTCTAGCAAATGACGTTCCTGAGCGACAGAAAAGGATAAAGCGTGAAAAAATGCGATGCTGTGCTGCCAGATGAGGCTCAACCCTTATCAAAAATCTCTTACACAAATCTTTCACATATTTATTTAATTACGGTAGTAAAATCTTATTTAATTCCTTCTAAAAAAGTCAGTTTTACAAAAACATATAATCTATGGTTAAGTTTGTATTTAATTATTCATATTATTATGCATTTACCGGTGAATTAAAAGAAAATGTTAATTTATAAGAAGTATAATTATGTATTTAAGTTATTAAAATAATCTTCAACTAATTTCTTGCATTTGTTTATTCCGCTCAAGTCGCCAGCTTTCCCTTGAAACTTGCCGTTTTTGAATGCGCCTTTGCCTTTCAATAGTTCAGTTATTCTGTAAAAATTCGAAAAAGGGGGCTAAATCTGGTTCAGTGCAGTATCTGTTACGGTAGTAACTAATAAGTAATCTGTGGTATGGTACTACATACAGTATGGACACTCCTAACCCCCGTCTGGGCTGGGCAAATAACAATAGGCGTTACAGTATAGTCTCACTCGTACTCACTCTGTATCAGTTTTTCCCTGTTTTCATTTCTATGAAGTGACAACAAAGTGTCCAAGTTGTGAGAAAGCCAAGAGAAAGAAAGAAAGAGAAGAGAAAAAAAATATATAATCGAGTAAAGGGAAACTGTCAAGATAAGAGGCCTCTAAGTTTTAAACTCTCCAGCATTAAAGACATACTTACTGTTGACCCAAAGCATTGCAATACTCCTCCGGCCCTCGAATCAATATCTGCCCCTCCTTCGGCTTATCTGGCTCTTCTGACGCCAAAAATATGAACAAATCTTCACCGTCCAGCCCTTTACAAATAGCCCGGTTAAATTCCGGTGTAGCTTCTTTCTTAAACATGAAAACGTATTTGGGTTTGGGCTGACTACTTCTGATTTTATCCACCTCATACTGAGCCAACTCTGCGAGAACGTTTTGTAGATTTTTGTTTGTTATTTTAATGTTCTTCTGCAGTTTCTGAACTAGTTCCTCGTGTTTTGTTGGCTCATTTCTGAAAATGAAAAACAGGTGTTTAAAATAACAAATGGTTAAGACACATTTACCGACGGCGACCGAAGGTAAAAAAGTCACATAAACGAAATACACACACAAAAATGTAATTTACATACTAAATGACATTTATGTATGGACCCCGCCTTCGGTAAATGTGTCGGTAATACCGAAAAGGAGCAACATGGAGAGGAGGCTTAGGATCTGTCAAAACGGTTCTCACGGCTGTCAAGATTAGTACAGTACCGCGATAAGCGCAATACCAAATGTACCTACAGTAAGGGTTAAACTACACCACACAGCACAGCATCGCATTTTTCCGTCGCTCCATCGTTTTCTGTCACTCAGGAACGTCATTTGCTGGAGCATATAAGATAGACGGAACGCGACAGAAAAGGATGGAGCCACGGAAAAATGCGATTCTGTGCTGTGTGGTGTAGTTCAAACTTTACTGTAGGTACATTTGGTATTGCGCTAATCGCGGTACTGTACTAATCTTGACAGCCGTGAGAACCGTTTTGACAGATCGCTCAGACGATAAGGGCTCTCAGTGGGCTCGGTGGCGTAATTGGTTAGCGCGTTTCCCCGGTTTGGAAGAGTGCGGGTTCAAGTCCCGCCCGAGAAAATTTTTTCAATCTTTAATTTGATTCGTACCTTGAGTTTTCACTACTTTTGGATAAATATTTTATTAAGGTACGTACAGTATTTGTTCAATGCATAAAATCATTTTATATGGATACATTTATTGAGTGTAAAGTTTTGACTCTTTTGTATAAGCAGATAAAGAACGTAAAGATCAAGCACTTACTTAAGCAGTCCAGTCAAAGCTTTCTCTCTGTCCAGCATTCGTTGGAACGTGTTAGTGACTCGGTTTCCAACCAGGAACTTTAGATTCGTTTTACCTTTCTTGCCAGGTTCTATTCCAACCAACTTGATCATTTGCAGCTGACTGGAATTATTAATTATGTTTAATTTCACCATCATCATCATTCATCATCAGCCTATCATCGTCCACTGCTGAACATAGGCCTCTCCCAAGGCGCGCCACAAAACTCTATCCTCGGCCTTTCGCATCCAATCGCTTCCCGCTACTTTTTTTAGGTCGTCTGTCCAGCGGGCAGCAGGGCGTCCCACACTACGCCTACCAGTTCTGTGGTCTCCACTCGAGAACTCTGACACCCCATCGGTTGTCAGTTCTTCGGCAGATATGACCACCCCATTGCCACTTCAGCTTGCTAATTTTCTGAGCTATGTCAGCCACTTTAGTTCTGTGACGAATCACTTCATTTCTGATGTGATCCTATGATAGCTCTCTCCATAGCTCGCTGAGCGACCTTGAATTTATGAACTAGTCCTATCGTCAGGGTCCACGTTTCCGCACCATAGGTCATAACTGGCAGAACGCACTGATTGAACACCTTCGTTTTGAGGCATTGTGGTAGGGCCGGGGAGAATATATGACGTAAAAATTTCGACGTAAAAACGAATAATTTCACCATCAGCATAAGGAAAAACTTTCTGCTTATTGTGGCTTTGGTCTCATACATTAGGTACGGACTTATACTTATATTACTCTTTGGTACGGACCCTCCCTGCCCCAGACCAATTTTATGGTAATCATAAGCTGATGATTATGATTGGGATCAGTGTATAATGTATTATACTACTGCATGTTTTGGCCCTCTAAGTATGTTCAGGCCATCACATACAATAACGACTGAGTGAGCTTAAATTCCTGTCACAGCCAGGACATTTTTCAAAATTACCTAAGGTTAGAGACGTGGGTTCCACAGCACATATTTTCGTCGATGTTTCCGATGCAAATAATTCTAATTGTCTCCATACAATCCTTTGGTAGACCTCTCGTATGCGCCTGAAACACGAGTTAAATGATTTATGAGAATAGTGGCATGGCCAGAGCTTTAGGAACAATAATTACATTCTTGCATATTTCACACAGGTAGGTTGTACTATTTATAATTAATTTAGGCCCAGGGTCCTATTCAACAAACGTTACAATTGTAATTTACAATTACAATTCTGGGTACATATTGCTGAGAATGTTAGGCATTATGTTACCTACTGCAAGTTTAGCGTCATAAGTAACCAGCAATGAACCCAGAATTGTAATTGTAAATTACAATTGTAACGTTTGTTGAATAGGGCCCCAGGTCGTACGAATTTACGTCAAATCTCGAAAATCAAGCATATCATGCACTAGTATTTAGATATACATATTTATTATTATACATTCAAGTGTAATTGCAGTTTTAAGCCTTGAATCTATTATTCAATTCCTTATCAACGTCATCAAATCAATAAAGTATCCAATAAAAAACTAGCTTCATATCACACAGGACTATGCGCTGACCAGCGGCCGCAGCATGATGCGCGCGATAAGGCTATATCACGCCTTTTATCTCGTTCTTTCGCGCATAAATGAAAAGAGATAGATCAGGCGCGATAACGCTATATCACGCTGCCATGCAACGCCGCAGTAGTACATAAGGGCCGTGTCACACAAGCGATTTTTGAGCGAAAGCGGTGACGGAACGATGTCGCCCACAGAACATTATAAGAGGGGTTAGAAATGCAAAGTAGCGCTTTTACTTCGTAGACGGCTGTCGCCACTTGTGTTCCCGCTCAAGCTGCTACAATTACTCATGCCCTCTTGCTCGCACCACGCTGCGTGCCTTATGGTGTTATGCAAATCATTGCATAACCTGTGGCGCCACGTTCCACGCCTACTTGCACTTCTAACCCCTCTTATAATGTTCTGTGATGTCGCCGCTGCGCTGGCGTAGGTCTCTTAGGTGATATTTTGTGTCTTATGATTATTATTTTGCTGTATTTCTGGGCATGAAGGCAAAATGCTAATTCTAACTTGTAAATGCACAATTTCTAACCTACCTCATTCAAGTCAGGGTCATCAATCTTGCAGAACTTTACGTTAACAGGCACTGCATCCTGTATCAATTGATTGCACCGCTCCTCCGTCTTCACCAACACATCGCTACTGACGCTGGTCGAGTCTAGTTCCACATAGCTCTCATCTGAACCAAGCCACCAACTTGTTGTAGGCAACAAGTGCTCTTGTTCTAGGATGGCTGACAGCAGGTGCTGGCCTGAGGAGAAATTCATACTAACATTATCAGAATTGATCCCATTCTGATCAATCCTGAGAAAATATCTAATTATAATAAATAGATATAATGAAAAGAATGTGACAATTGGACCCACCCTGCCCTGTGGACTAGTTTGGACATTTTTTTTTTTAGTAACCTATTTCGTCCCATTGTTGGGCAACGGTCCCCCTCAAACTTTTCCAGCCTTCTCTATCCCGTGCCATCAGTTGCCATTCCGCTTCGTGGGTATCCAGGTCGTCGCGCCATCTTTTTCTTGGTCTGCCCCGGCCCCGGCTTCCATCATGGGGTTCCCATTGTGTCGCGATCGTTGCCCACCGCTCTATATGCATGCGACAAACATGTCCAGCCCAGTCTGGACTATGTTACATATTTTTATGATTGTATCTATGTAATTATTTCTCTTGATGGTCACAAATAAATGAAGAAGTTGCTACTTGTACTCCTTTCTTCAACATTCTAATCAGTTGGTGCTCCACAAGGTTGACTGATAAAATCCATGTGGACAATCATCATCACATCAGCCCGGTAAACCTCACTGCTGGCCGTAGGAGTGGGCAGTAGCAGGTTTTCTATGAAACGAAACGATAGCAGGTTTCAAATACCAATACCAGTTTCTGAAACAATTTATTCTCAGTAGCAGCTTTTTCTGACCACATTTGTTTTCAATACGTTACTCAATAATAATGCAGTTTGGAAACGAGATGCTATTGCTTCGTTGTGAACCTGCATAGCTAGCATGCCGCAGTGATACAGCGCTATCACATCTTCGCTCTCTTTCTATTTGCGCGCGAACGAACGAGATAAAAGACGTGATACAGCCGTATCACGTGTAGCATACTACGAGCACAGATGTGGATATTAGTGTACTCTACCTGCTGCTTATTGTTTAAATGGAAACAAAAGACGGTCCGTCGTAAACCGATAAAACTCTCCAAAAATGTTGTGAACAGAAAGCCGTTCATTGCGGTATTTCGTTTTACCTAAGCAATATTGTTATAAAACTCGGGACTTTTACATGTTACATTGTAACTCATTTCGACTATAGGTAAGCTTAACGGCAACAAATCAACCTTCCCCTAGTTGAACTCTATGTCTATGAAAATAGATTTTAACTATTAAGGGTATTGAAAGTTTTTACATAATAATCATAATATATTATAATTATGGGTATTATAAGAGATATAAATTAAAATTGAACTTGTACATTCTACAAAATATGAAATTGAATGATATCTATCCACAAACTAATAAGAGAACTACTATCTATCCGGAATTGCACTTATTTAAAAGTGTCAAGGTGGAAAAAACTGCATCAAAGTGTGTGTGAAACGAAGAATGCGTCTCTTTCACCAGCTGTTGACGACGCCCCGCGCCGACAAGAACCGAAGCTAACCGAATGGTCCCGAAACCAAAAAGCAGCTTCATAATACGGCCAAACCAAAATATACTCCCATCTCGGACGTTTTGTACACGAAAACTGACCCATGTTTTGCGTTCGGCTAATAACACGTTATTAGAAATAAATAGTTTCATCTGAGAACGAAAACGTAAAAGCTGCTACTGGACCGATAACTAGTTTCAGAAACTGTTTACGGTTTGAAACGCCCACCACTACTGCTGGGTACAGGAGTGGAGGGAACTGGAGGGAAATGCAAGCTGTAGATTTTTTTATTATAGTTATTTTTGGCCGAGTTATTTATGGATAATTTTAGAAATCCAGGGTATTTGTTTTGAAATCACAAGATTTATAATCTTGATTATTATATAAGGCTTAAGGACTCTCCGATACGAAGGGGAAATAAATTACTATTACCTGAATGCTGCTGCATATGATCAAACCTCCTCTCCCAATTAATCTTCTGGTTCACAACCGTGCCGGCTTCGAGCGGCTCTTTGGTAAAGTGCACAGCCTCGTCTCCTTTACGTAGCACTTGGAGTACTTCCTTGTCATTCAGCCAGCCAATATCGTGGGGCTGGAATAGGGTATTATTATTGTTGGCTGGGCTATTGCCAGCAAGGTTTGTTATGTAAAAGGCTACCATTGCTGGTCTGTTGTGTTCGCCCCAAGCTCACCCACTTTTTTACACATACATTCACTGACATAATACTCTAGCGATAGACACCCTTTCAACCTTACCACCCAGTTAGGCAAGCAGCAATAAGTTATTATACACTTTTGTTCTACGTTGTAGTACTAAAGATCGATAAATGATTTGATTTGATTTGCTTACTTTTGCTGACAAGGGGGATGGGGGCCCCTTATTGCTGCTGACTGTACTTATTATTACATGAACAATTTAAAAATTTACCTGACCACCGCCAGCTGGAAATATAATAGTATTTTCCAATGTAATTTGGTATCCTTCGAATTTAGACAACTTTCCATAATCCACGATAGGTTCTTTGGTCTCTTCACATTTGACTACTTTTGATGAAAACTGTAGATAGAAGATGGTAAATTAATTAGCTTTTTTTACTGAATTTTTGTTAAAACCATAGAGAAATTACACGCTCCCCTTGGTAGAGATGGTGTAACAAAGTTGCACTGTAGCCACCAATTGTGCACTAGTTTGTACTGCGACCATAGAGAAATGACACGCTCCCCTAAGCTTTTTGTCTCCCCTCGCCCGTCCCTCACCCCCTTTGTCGGCGACATAATTTTCTATAGAAACAAGCCGATATGCCATCTCCTCTTACTCCATGGTTAAAACAAGAAACCAAAGTTTTAAATAAAACTTGTTTTAAAAATAGCTCGCTCTTACCTCCTGTAAGAAACTATCTTCTTGGCATTTGAAAACCATGCTGGATTTTTTCACTCTGTTTTATTAATAGGATTTAGATTTTTTTAAAGATACTTATACTTGTATTTATTTTATTTTCGATATCCGAACCGAACGGAGGTTATTATACAAAATTTTTGAGGTTATTTTATTTATTTAATGTCAATGTCAAAACAAAACGTTTCTTTCGCTTTCTCACTTAGCAGTGCTCTATGAGACGCGCAAAAGGGACAAACGTACTTTTAGAATCAATCCTGCTATCCCTTTCTTTGATTTTAACTTTAGACTGAATCGAATAAATAAAACGAATTTCTCACTTGGCTGCGTTTCTTTATATAGCATTATTTTGCTCTGAGTGCTAACCAGTGGCGGATCCCGGGGGGGGGGGGGGGGGGGGCGTGGGCTAGGGGGCTGAAGGATATTATACAGGGTGTGAAATTGAATGCGTTAGGTACGTACGTATACTTATTTGATCGCGAAAATAAAATGCTCTCAAACGGTGAAGAAAAACATCGTGAGGAAACCTGCATGCGCTGAAGAAGAAATTCTGAGGCGCATGTGAGTACTAATACCTACGCATTGGGGACGCGAGGTGGATAACCCTCAAGGAGGGTATACCTCACTATATCTCCTTGAGGGTAGCCCTGTGCTGTTCCTTACAGTGGGATGTTTAAAGGGCTGATGATGATGATAATGGAAGTAGTGTAGTGTAGGTGAAGTGATACATTTTTTGTGAGTAAGTAATCTTAGATTGTTTGACGGCCCGACAGCACAGTCTGTACTGCAGGCAGGTGCTGTGCCGAGGGTCGCGGGTTCGAATCCCGTAAGGGACAAATATTTGTATAATGAATATGAATATTTGTAGTACCCGAGTCATGGGTGTTTGTATCTATATATGTATTCTATATCGTTGTCTAGGTATCATAATACAACTCCAGGCTAGATTCTAGAACTTTAAATATGACTAGATAATTTGTGTGACAATGTCCAAGATATTTATTTATTTACTTTATTGTGCCGTTATTCTAATTTTTGTTCACGACAAAAAGTTTTAAGATTTAAAAATGACTCGTTATCATCTACATCACAATTTTTGGACCACATTTATAAATGGACCACCTTGTACCTACATAAATATTACTCTTCGATTAGGAATGTTTTTTTTATCTACAGGATGAAAAAAAGACGGGGTATACAAGGTTGTAGTTAAGTTCTTAATACAAAATGTAAAAAAAAGAACAAGAAATATAAAAAAAATACAAACACAAGATTTATACACATTTTACTTTATTATTACATTTATTATTTGGCTTTTCTCGAAAATTGCTTCAGAGACTGGTCCAACACCGAGATAGTAAAATCAACATCTTCTTTATTGATACACATAGGTGGTTTTATCCTTAGTACCTAAAAGATATTATATTATTATCACAAGGCTTGTCAAATAAAATTATTTTTCTTATTTCTAATATAGTAAATGATCATGAACTTACATTAGACCACCGCCCACCGCGACCGATTAATATTCCATAGTCTTTTATTATTTCGTGTATTTCTCCAAAACTTGCAGGATCTAGGGGTTCCTTAGTACCAGGTTTCACTAGCTCAATGCCTAGCATCAATCCCTTGCCTCTAACATCACCAATAACTTGATGTTCTTTTTGCAATTGCATTAGTTGATCTATGAAATACGTTCCCAATTCTTTACTTCTTTGCTGGAGTTTCTCTTCTTCGATAACCTAATAAAAATCGATTATTTATTGAAAGAATTAATTCGGTATAGGTTGCAGTGGAAACAAGCTATCTTTTGGTCTAAGAAACTCACCTCTAAGACTGCTTTTCCGACTGCCGCAGCCATGGGATTCCCTCCAAACGTATTAAAGTATGTAGCCTTCATATGAGCTGCGGCTATTTCCTTAGTTGTAACTACAGCTGCCATAGGAAATCCGTTCCCTATGCCCTTCGCCATGGTGACTATGTCAGGAGTCACGCCATGGGATTCAAAACCCCAGAATGTATCTCCAGTCCGTCCAAATCCAGTTTGTACCTATAATAATACAAAAATATAGTAAGGATATAGACTACTTGATCTTCTTCCATGGATGGGTGACGTCGGAGTCAAGTTAGGGATACAATTTCTTTACAGCTGAAACCCAAGATTGGGTTGTTACAATTAAACCTTGGCATTGGCTCACAGAATGCTATTAGTATTTGGTAATTGTAGCAAAATTTCTGCCCATCTCGAAAAGTAAGTCGTGAGGAAATGCAGTCTTAAGTTATTTGTAAACCTCCATTCATCGAATAGAATGGAGGTTTACAATGAAAGTTGATTGAATTAATACTTACTTCATCAGACACTAACAGGCCGCCATGTTTCTTGACCAGCGTGTGCGCTTTCCTCAAGTATCCCTTGGGGAACTGCAAGGTTCCGTTGACACCCTGTATCGACTCGGCGAACAATGCTGCCACGCGACCAGATGGCACTGAATTTCCTAGGAGCTGTATAAATGAGGTTAGTTTATAATGTTTCATTTAATTAATAACATTATAATCTTACTTATTCTAAATTTAGTTTCTCACCATCAGAAGGGAATCTCCCGGAAGGTCGTGATTTTTATCATCTCTATGAGAAAACACTTAAGTGTTTAATACGCGCTTTTAGCGTCGTATTATCGTGTTTTAAGTAAAAGAAAGTGGTTACCTCTTCAAGTTGATGAACGTATTTGTCCGATGTATCGCAATCGCCAGGACATGAACAGGAACCTGGTACTTGGGACAGAGAGTCCCTACATCCTCCCCAGATGCCCCGGTATGGGTCTGGTAGCATGGTCTGTGAATAATACATTTTATGTATCTTTATTACGTTGTGACTTTTAGTGTTTCAGCCAAAAGGGAGCAATTATTTCATTTTTGACTTATTTATTTTTAACTTTAGTCTTTATCTTATTTAAAAGCTTCTTATTCATACATACTTGCCTCAAGTAGGTAAAGCCTGACCAGAAATATAAAAAACCTCGCCATGTTGCGGAAAATCATTGGAACTAATTTTTGTACTTGGAACACTAACATTAAAGGTGACAGTCGATTGCAGCGCCCCCAAACCAGGTTACTTATACAACGAAGCCACATTTGACAAAATTGGCACAGACTAGCAACTTTTGGTACACACACAGTAGTACCTACCTATAGTAATATTTCGATTTTACATGCTTCGATCTAGTTCTTCTAGGTCATTAGCTACGATGGAATTCGCTCTAACAAGTTTTCGCTCTAGATAGCGTAGGTAGGTACCACTCACATAATTTTTTAAATGGCATGGATCCACCGATCCCGTGTCAATCGAACGCGCATACTGGACAATAATCTTAACCTAGGTGTCCAAGCATGTTTTCTTACCAGATTCCACACACAATAAACCATTGTTTTTTCTATTTTAGAACTTACGTGATGAAACCCAGCAGGCACAGGTATTGGCATGCGATAAGATTGCGTGGCTGTAAGGCCCAGAATAGCGCTAGAATATCCGTGGTAGCTGCTCTGAAGAGAAATTATGTCATGGTTTCCTGTGTACGCTTTGGCTAGAAGCATTGCTAGATCGTTGGCTTCTGTGCCGCTGTTTACCAAGTATACCACCTGAAATTGTTTGTAAAATATTCATAATTAAAAATTTGTAGGGTTTGCTAATCTACTCGTTTCGTATAAGTCTGGTTTGTTCAGACGCAGATCTGGGTCCAGACAATAGATTTTCTGTCCAGAATTGCGAGAGGCGAAGGGTAAAGCGACATGAAAGGGTTTTCGGCAGGGATTTATTTCAAAGCGCTCGCCATCTACGATCGCCTGATTTCATTTTTCAGTAAACTTTATATCAACGTTTTATTTGTTAGTCATTGCTTCGAGGTTTTAGCTAAATTAAATTATTATAAAGATAACAGCCATGGCAACCTGACAACGAAATAATCTTAGTAAAAGAACAATGTTTTCCTTTATCTTATCTAAATTATTAAATTAAATACAATTTGTATTGATAAGGTTACGATTACGAAGACCGGGGGGGCATTCTGATCCTAGTTCTTTTCTCTAACCTTCAAATCACCTGGAAACTTTCCTGCCAGCTTCTCAACATATTCATATATTTTCGGATGCCGGTAGATGTTTGTCGTATGCCAAAGTGTTTTAATCTGGTCATCCAAGGCTGCTACAACTTTTCTGAAAGAGTTTTTGATATGAGATATACCTAGATAATCACCACTCATCAACTTGAACTCTGCCCGATGATCATTATTCGAGTCTTTCGTGTAGTATGCTTGCATAACTATATAAATTAACTATTGCATTAAGTATTGTATTGTAGAGTCGGTATAATGTTAGGTTTGTGGGATGTAGTTAATTTGGCAAAATGATTTTATGATAAAAAGTCAAACATTAGGTACCGACCCGCCGGACCAGAAGTACCATCGGGAAGTACCATCAATGGTACAGTTGGCACTAGGTGGTGCCAGTAGTACCATCTATGGTACAATTGGCACTAGATCGTGCCAGAAGTACCATCAATGGTACAACTGGCACTTGACATAAGTACTTATATAATTTTCAGATTTTCATTACCTGTCATACATAACTCGTAGGTCAAGTAGCGGAAGAAGAAAGCTTAGGCATTTATTAGCAATGCTGTATTTGCTAGTGTATTTGTACTCACGGATGGCAATGTCCCACGGAAACTGTGACGATTCCACCGAAGAGGTCCAAGTACCTCCGACCTTCGTTGTCAAACAACCATTGCATGTGACCTTGGTGCAGCACCAGGGGTTTCTTGTAAATATTGTACACAGCTGGTGGTATATTCTCCGACTTTATCTTATCGGTGTGAGTGAAAGACGGCCCCTAAAATAACGTGTTTATTATTCCTTCAAGCGTATTTCATACTCTTTTGTTTGCTAGATTGGTTTTCGGGAATACAAACATTCTGAATTTGAATGCAAAAAGTGCGAATCTATGCGGTAGTGAACGTGTTTCGAACTAACAATGATATACTACGCTAACTAACAGTCCGTTTCAGTAAGTCTTGACATGCGGCAGAGAACATGCGGGACCTACTCTCGAAAGGATAGACTTTGTCAAAGTGACTAGTCATAAAACCAAGATTTAGATTATAGGTAATAGTCAAGTCAACATTTATTTTCAACAGAATATGGGTGTCACTTTATAGGATAGTAGGCATCCTCTCACGTCACGAACAAGAAGGAAAACTGAGAGGGGAAGAAAATTATTATTTTCCCACTCCGTTTGGTTCAATTATACCTAAGTACTTACAATTATTTCATAATAAATGCAGACTTACATTGTATGGTTTCGGAGTAAATTCACAATTTGGTATACTTGTGGCACTTCCATAACGCCTTACGTTTGTATTGAAGCAATATTTTAACACTAAAGATAAAAATGAAGGTGTTTACGAATTAGTTAGTAAAATTTTGTTAATCAAAAAGTTAATCTTTACCTATTCAATGAAGTAACATACAAAATAAGTGAGTGAACGGTATTATAATTATTTTCTTTGAGTGTATTATTATTTTAATACTACTTATCAAATTTTCCTTAAGTCGTCTAAATACAAAATTTTAAGAAATATTTTAGGTACATAGTTACCTCTATTTGCCATAACACTAAAATTCTTGCAACTACTTCTCTGTTAGACTAACGAATTAAAACTGAAACGTGTGAATAATTTTAGTAAGACATGACTTGCTTTGAATAGATTAACACAAAATTAATGATTAAGTACGTTTGTATGTTCCATGAATGAAATTATTGAATAGATATTAAATTGGTTTATCAGTTTTGTAAGTCAAGATTAACTTCTAGTAGAGATACTTAAATATTAAAGTGAACACAGTCAGTCAACCCTCATAAGGTCGATTTTATCACTCTTGTTGCCAATTTGTATTATCTGTGTAGGTCAAGAATTAAGTAATGTAGATATTGCACATAATTATAATTTACCAATTGCAATGAATACGTCAACCAGTCGCGTTTTAGGTACCATATAGGTAAGTATTACTTGTTCGACTTAGCTAAAACCTAGATTTATAGTGACGTGGGCTGTGCCTGCCTGCCTGCCGTTGGTAGCTCCGCTGGTAGCTGCGCGGCAGCCGGCAAAACGTAGGTGCAGAGAGAGAAGCCCGCTCCACCAGCCATGCAGAGGCCCCTAGGCAATGCAAGTCCCGGGGCCCCTATATCCATGGGCGTCGCAATGATTTTTTCCTATGGTCGCAGCAAAATAATAACCAATCAAACAACATAATAAAAACACTAAAATGTGGAGCTATCGAAGCGAGCTCAAGCTTTTAATATTATAAAGTCGTTGCGCAATGCGATCCTAAATCCGAATCCTGGACCGAGCGAAGTGATCTCTAAATTGTAGGTATCTACTGACCATACCTACCTACCTACTGATTATATCTTTGCAACACCGTCTCAAACTAAGAGCGAGCAAAGCGAACTCTAGTTTTTACTAAGTACAATATTATAAAATCGCTGCGCAATGCAATCTTTACCTTGGAGCGAGCGAAGCGAGCTCGAGATTTTACTTCAATTATTGCAGAAAAATCTCCAGCTTGCTTCGCTTTTTATGAAAAATAAGAGACAACAAAGATACAGTTCTCTTATTTTTCGTAATTCCTTTTAAGTCTTGGGTGGTCCTAAATCTTTGAGTTTTCACTTATTTTTCTTCCGAGCCGCGGGGCCCCTTGGCAGCGCTGGGCCCATAGGCTGGAGCCTACTTTGCTTCTATGGTTAATCCGGCACTGCGCTCCACTGCCATTCTATCGTAGACTCAAGAGAGTCGATTTGCTCCCATAGTAAAAGTTGTTCAGTTTGGGTAGAGTATGTGGTATACATGGCTACAGAATGAACAATTCACCCTCTTCAGTTCAGAAACTGAACGACGGAAACCACCATCAAAATCGCGAAAAAAAATCTGCTGTTTCATAGAAAGCTGTACCGACTCGACTCAATTGTATGGGACAGCTGTTTTTTTTGTGATTTCGATGTTGGCTCCATAGTGAAAGTTTTTCAGTTTGATGGTTTGTAGCAGCCCTGTAAATATTACTAGGGTTTTTGTTACACCCTGTAAAGGTGTCAACTGAAATGCTTTAGGGATCTACCTAAATATATTAAAAAATTCTTCAGACCATGGAACTGACCAACTAGCCTAGTCATTTTACGGTTTGAACCGGGACTAACTAATTGAAAGTTGTTTTTTTTTCAGTTTACCATTTACGAGCCAATTAGGGCCTAGAAAAGTAGATATATACCAAAAAAAGAATCAAGACCAAAAATATAAAATAGGTACTGGTTTGGGGGCGCTGCAATAGATATTACCTTTAAAGTCAGTGATCCAAGTACAAATATTAGTTCCAATGATTTTCCGCAACATGGCGAGATTTTTATATTTCTGGTGGGGCTTTATATTGTTGAATCTAATTAAAATGACAATTACAATACAATTTTGATTTCTATGTTGCGTAGTGATTTTTTTTAAATATGTTTTCAGGTAGGCAGTTTTTTTGTCGCTAAAAGGTACCGATAACAGTTTAAAAGTACCATTTATAATTACTCCCTACTCTTTCTAACAAAACTTTGTAAAATGACTGGGCTAAACATTCCTATGGGACCAACATAGGATATAGCTGGAAATAGGAATAAAGAGAAAAAAAAAGAACAATCGTATAGTACCTAAGTACTAGGTATAATAAGTACATGTTAGTTAAATAGGTAAGGTAAGGTACTTGTTAAATAAATAGGTACTAAAATTACGTAAGTATACTTAATAAAAATGTGTACCTAGAGGTAATTACTTTGATATGATAAAGGTGATAAAGTACCTAACTACCTAACTTTATTTTAGATTTATTCGCTAGCCATTGCCCTCACCCGGTTCGTCAAACGCATTTAAATTATTATGTTAATTAGACTCGGTCAGTCACCTTATTACATACGTAATATTAGATAAAATCAGCAAGTATAATTATTAATTACTGAACCTGTAGGGTAAATATTGACTTCTTGGCTTCTGGCAGCATGTTTATGTAAAAAATTATGGTGGTTGATCAAATGGTTTAAGTGGGCAAGTAGTAATATAAAATATAATTTGTACCTACTAAGAACACTCATTCCCAATCATTCATTCCCACTTGTTCCGCGGAACTACTTATTTGTACCTAATGATTTTCTCTATTTCCGTGCGATATATACAGGGTGTCCCGTAAACCGACGTCAACCCGTTGGATGCTGATAGGTTA
The DNA here is from genome assembly GCA_963693445.1 of Agonopterix heracliana. NCBI lineage: Eukaryota > Metazoa > Arthropoda > Insecta > Lepidoptera > Depressariidae > Agonopterix > Agonopterix heracliana. The sequence goes on from OY856319.1 coordinate 17,159,650, forward strand.
GTTCATGCCTAACCAGAATATAAGAAAAAAAAACAGTTAATCAATCAATCAGTCAACATTTTACTATAGGAAAGGGTTCTTAGTTTTCGAGATAAGGACAGTTTTATGAAATTCGTGAAACTCTTTACCTTTGTCAATATTTTGAGTGCCACGGCTACAAATGTTCTATGCAGTATCCGTGTTGTCTGTGACACTTTTACTAAAGTTAATTTTTTATTTTCTGCTTAGTCATGACCTAACCTACCAGCATCCGACGGGTTGACGTCGGTTTACGGGATATTACACCCTGTATATTACACCTAATAATGTATAGGAACTTATTATATTGAATTTATTACCTTGGTTCACTGTTGATCATTCAAAACATTACAATACCCTCCTTTCCACCAAAGTCGGGTGAAATCCCATCATTGTAATCTCACAATGCGTGTAGTAGCAGTATAGCTAGCATGCCGCAGTGATACAGCGCTATCACACCTTAGCTCTCTTTCTATTTGCGTGCGAACGAACGAGATAAAAGACGTGATACAGCCGTATCACGTGTAGCATACTACGAGTGCTGAAATGTAAACGCAACCTACTAGGTATAGGTACTCTCAAGAATAGGGAGGTGATATGAATCAATCCAATTACCGATTTTAATCAAATAAATAATTTTGAAGATAAAAATTACTCGACTATTAGGTGTTAATTTAAAGACATCGTCGTGTGAATTTTCACTCTACCTACCAACCTTATTTTTAATGCGCTAGATCATAAAAGCAAAAACAAAAAGTGAAGTTCTTATGTCTATAAAATTATATGATAGGTAATATTTTTTATGCTTTTATAGATATCTATTTTTCAGTCAAAATAAAAATTATTATTTTTTTTAAAATCGGTTTTCGATATCTCCGGTTTTTTTTCATCACCTCACTAGACACAAAGTGACAAAACATTCCACGTCAATCGAGTTGGAAAGAAAATTGGCATTTTGCCTCGAGTTTTTCGTGCGGCGTTGGCCTGTGTGTTGCAGTAGTGAATGGCCCGTGTTCTTCTTTGATACTCGCTGTAAATAGTCATCAAATCTAATTCAAAATGAAATTGTTATATTTCACTTTATTGGTCCTGCCAGCGGCTCTCTTATGCTTCCAAAGTGGTAAGTTCTATATTTTATAAATTTAGGCGAAAGTATCTTCGGCAATGGGACGTGGCATAACATATTTAGGGTTTTATGAGTGAAAGTTGTTCTTAATTCAATTTTTCACTGTCTACGATTGATTCTTATATCGCTAATTACGCTTTCGTAAATAATTTACAATAGATTTCTTTACTTTGTAACCTCAACTCATTCTTTATTATATCATATTCTTGGTTCTAATCACTATCATTCTATAACTCCTCTATAGGGATGTACAATTCCTTGATTATTTGGCATTCAATTCACAATCTCATACACAACTATGAAACAGACATATCCCTACATCCATGCATATAGGTACTTAGTTTCAGTAATTTTGTAGTAAATAATAAATTAAATGGTTTAACAATGGTGTTAGTCACTAATTATGCTAATAGTCTTATGAAACTTAATGGATTTCTTGTTAGAACTCGTATTATATGCAATTTTATGTACCATATTGTGGATGACCTAGAGCGGATACAATACCAATTGAACTTTTTTCCAGGGATCTCTAACATTGATAACCCTTCAAATTAAACCTTAACACTTTAGCTGCTGACAACCTACGTCGTGGGTCAGCGACAAATGGGCCGCAGTGCGCACGACTCACACCTTGAGTCTGATTTGTATAGCATTCCACAGTAAATAAATAAATATAAATATCTTGGACAGTGTCACACAAATTATCTAGTCACATTTAAAGTTCCAGAATCTAGCCTGGACTTGTATTATGATAACTAGACAATGATATAGTATACATATATAGATACAAACATCCATGACTCGGGTACAAATATTCATATTCGTCATACAAATATTTGTCCCTTACGGGATTCGAACCAGCGAACCCCGGCACAGCAGGCAGGTTCACTACAGACTGTGCTGTCGGGCCGTCTAGTGTTAGCACTGCACGAGTATCATTGTTTTGAGCTTAGCAGCGAAAGTGTTAAACCAAACTCTATAAATAACTTTTTGTGTGCCAACATTTGCAGTATTTTCATTAATACAACATACACCTGAAAAACTTCCTCCTTTGAGGTATTTCGGTTAGAAGAAATACATTTCACACTTCCTTCCACTGTAGGAAGTACGCTTTAGCCACTGCTACAGATAGTAAAATGTCTTGAAGTTTTCAAATCACAATACTAAACTGGCAAATTCATAATTCAACAACAAAGGACGTAACTTACAGATGACTTGGACGTAACTATGAATTCATCAGTTACATCAAAATTTGTTGTTGAATTATGCATTTTAGTTTAGCTAAAGTATAAGAAAGCGTATCTAGTACTATATACAGTAATTAAATTATGCATTTTAGTTTAACTAAAAACTGCCTCCGTGGTCAATGGTTAGAGCATTGGGCTCTTGACACGGAGGTCGTGGGTTCGATTCCCACGGGGGGCACCTAGTGAAATGTCACTTTGTGCGTTTTTCCCCAGTTGGTTAGGACATTGCAGGCTGAGTCACCTGATTGTCTGAAAAGCAAGATGATTCCGTGCTTCGGATGGCACGTTAAGCTGTTGGTCCCGGCTACTATCACTGGTGGTAGTAGTCGTTACATAAAAACCACGTCAGAGGCCGTAAGGCGGTTTGAATAAACTCTGACACCAGGGCTTTGCAGCCCACTCGATAAGAAGAAGAAGAAGTTTAACTAAAGTATAAGAAAGCGTATCTAGTACTTTATACAGTAAAGACACTCCCTGCGCTCAGCCCTGCAATTGAAATCCCTGTCTTGAGAAGAAGAATTCTAAAATTTGATTCTTTTGCCTCCTTCGGCTCAAGGTTTCAACGGTGTTCAAGGTGTGGTTTAGCGAAGCATAGTTTTGTTAATAATAAATAACGCTCACAGGCACATACATTTTAATGATCCCAAGTAAGCCTCAGGCTTTTTGTTATGGGAACCATACAACAACGGCACACACATATAACATTCATGACCGAACCGGGATTCAAACCCAGGACCCTGGTTTGGCAGTCTGGCGTGGTAACCATTACACCAACCGGGTCGTCATTATGTTGTTATATATGTTTTTGGTGCACAATTAAAGATTATTTATCTTTAATTTTTAACTATTATAAAACCGTAAAAACTATAAAAAGTAGCGGTTCACTTCATATAAACTCAAATAACACTCGATAGCGCGATTTAAATGACATGCAGCGCCATCTATTGACAAGTTAGTTTGTTTGTTCGCGCATCACGCAAAAACTACTGAACCGATTTTGATGAAACTTTTTTTGTTTGATAGCTTATGATCTGACTTAAAATCTGGTATATAATTTGTGCGGACGAAGTCGCGGGAAAACACTAGTATATTATATTTCTAAAAGGTATTGCTATAGTATGTACTATAAAAGTCATTGGATAACAATTTTATTTCTTAAACTTTCCAGCGACAATCTTCGCACGTGCCGAAGAAGATGAGCTAGACGACGTAGTAGACATCGAAGGGGAAGACAACCAGGTGGTTGGAGACGACATAAGCGATGATGACTCCGTCGTCAAGTCCTCGCAGGACGTAGACACCACTATACTGTTCACTAAACCGATTACCAGTTACGGAGACGTTGCTTTTGGTAAGATTATTTATGATTTATTATTTTTTAAATTTTTCTTGGTATTGTTTTTAATTTAAAATAGACAATACAAAGATGAGCCTTATCTTTGAAAAGATTTCTTTTAGCTGAACTGTTACAGAAAAAGTTAACAAAATAAAATTAAATAGTAAATAAATTAAATATGAAATCTTAAGTACAATCAATCAATCAATCAATATTTATTGGTACTTCAGTAATATAATCTTAACTATTATAAAACTAAAAAAAAACAAGAAAAAGATAGAAGAATATGATATGGTGTTTAGGTGTGACTGACTGACTGACTCCAAATCACTTTTTCTTTGATTTTTTGTCTGTTTGTTTATTCGAGCATCACACAAGTACTACTGAACTGATTTTGATGAAACTATTTTGGTTGAAAGCTTATGATCTGAACATGATCGTTAAGATTAGGTTGAGGCTATGGAAGGCATTTGCTCTTTGACCAGCAGTGGCAATTGTGTAACTTCTCTTTTAAGGAATTCTTTTGTAATAACTTTGGTCTCCCAGTATTTAAAGTAATCAATTAAGATGATTTTTAAGTAAAATATTTAAGATTTGTCTTTAAAAGGCCTAATCTGCTTTCAGTCATAACATTTATGAAAGTCTGTGATGTAATATACATTGTGTAACTTGTTCTGGCCTACTCATATCCACTGCTATTGTTACATGTTTATATTACACATGCAATGTGCATAAGTTGAATTAATAATATTTTTGATACAATTTCTCGAAAATCCTTTAATGTGACAATTTATAAAAGCAAAAGTAGAAAATAAAACTGTTAGGAAAAATCGAAAAGTAATAAAAAATTACAAGGCTGAAGTAAGTTGGAGAAACTCCAACAAACTACTTGACACTGGCGGAAATGCAGTTCTAACGCACAAGCAAGCAAGCTTTTGACAGCAAGTTGACCACTAACTTTCCTCCACCAATCCACACTGGTCCCGCATGGTCTAGATTCTAGCGCATGGTGGAGTATGGCCCACTCCCTCTCTCCCTTAGATCAAAGTCAAATTAATGGATAGTAGGCCTATCCAACCAATTTGAAGCGCGTTAAGTTGAAGCACACAACTAGGGCTCACAACTAGGGCAATTGCATACAAATTTGAAGTATACCTGTCATTAGTTTTGCCTCATTTTTCTGGTTTGAAATGTTCGCGTAAGGCCTATCCATTAATTTTACTTTGATCTAAACTCTCTCCCTTATTCGTTGGAGGAGGCCTTTGCCCTGCAGTGGGATCCTACAGGCTATAACTTACTAACTTACAATAAACATGCAAGTTTTATGCTGTCCACATTAATGTTCGCCTCACACTTTAGAACTGTCTCTGTTGCGGGTCTGATGGAAGATATCTCTTTAGAGATATTCTTTAATTGTTTTATCTGTAATTTTGTGTGAAGTGTTCAATAAATAAATTAAAATATTCCCCCAGACCTTCAAGCCGGCTTCCCCGTCGAGTTCCTCGTTGGCTTCGTGAACAAGGGTGCAGAGGACTACGTAGTGGACTCCATGGAGGCCTCGTTCCGTTACCCAATGGATTACACTTACTACATCCAGAACTTCACCGCCTTGCCTTACAACCGTGAAGTGAAGCCGAAGCAAGAAGCCACTTTTTCGTACTCCTTCATCCCTAACGAAGCGTTCGCAGGAAGGCCTTTTGGATTAAACATTCAGTTGAACTACAGGGACGCTAGCGGAAACTTCTATCAGGTAGGATTTACGAAATTTTTTATTATTGTAGATCTACCAATAGAAGACAAATCTGTCTTCAATTGCATAACACGTAAAATTACCCAACCAGTACTATGACCTTCCTTATATGAAACATCACATTATTTATTACAGAAGATAGATTAGTTTTAGAAACTAATTTTGTAGGATTTGAGGGTAAAAATAAAAAAATATTGTATCAATAGAATTATATTTTATCAATGGCATTCTATACCCAAGGACTCCACATCAGGTAGATATGGTGAATTTAGAGACACATGGCATGTTGGGCTTTGTTATTGAATGAAGTGATGAGTCCACTGGTATAAAACATCATTATATTTTATTCATATTAATTTTACTTGCCTTATAATTATAGAATAATCATTTTAAAACTAAAATTAAACATTTTAATAGGGTTCTAATTAGGTTTTTTTTTTTTGGGAATTTCAACAATGCTGTACATTTATAGATTCCATACAAACGGTTATCCAGCTTATCCTAATATTTGTTAACCCAAACCATAATTATACAACCATTCCACAAACTAAACCCCAAATCCAACCCAACAGGAGGCCGTATACAACCAAACCATCAACATCGTGGAAGTGTCTGAAGGTCTAGACGGGGAGACATTCTTCCTCTACGTATTCCTCGGAGCGGCTTGTGTCCTGGCCCTTGTGCTCGGTCAACAAGGTCTCTCCTCTCTCGCCCGCCGTCGTTCACCCCGCTCTGCCCCCAAGCCGCTCGAGACCGGCACGGCCAACGATGTTGACTATGACTGGCTGCCTAAAGAAGTTGTCAAACAGCTGAGTAAGTATTTTTCTTTACAGTATGACTACCTTGGCAGCAAATTACAAGCTTAGATAGCTAACAGAAAGCCAAGCCAGTATGCAGTGACAAACGAAAAATATAAAATTTCCGTTTGGCAAGTGGGTTCGCAGACAGTTGTGTAGATCGTGGACATTCTAACTGGCCACGAGGTCATTTTGTACTAACTTAATGTGTTTTGTTCATAAAATAATCCTTGAGAATACGATACTCCTAAACCCCACTAAACATTGGCAGAAATGCAAAACTGCACAAATTGAAAAACATTGTAACATCTCTCAGTTCAAATTACAAATAAATGTTAATTACAGTTACTTACAATGTTTCTTTTAAGTTTTCTCTTTTGCTGTATCTGTAAATTCAATCTTATTTCCAAAAATCGTTTTGATATTTCATGAAAGAAAAAAAAGATTGAGGATCATTATAAGACTACGACTATTTAGAAATGAAAGTTTTTAGGCCAATCGATTGAGTAATTTTTAAGAATTTTACATGTTTTCCGATTGTCCTGCAGTGGACGTCCATCGGCTGAGATGATGATGATATTTAATAAATACTCCAGTGTGATGTAAACTAAAATAATGTAAATCTTTTTACAGAGAAATCTCCCAAAACGCCCAAACAGTCGCCACGCATGAGGAAGGCAAAGAGATCCGCCGGCGACGACTAAATAGTCGCACACTTATCCAGGGAACACCTAGGAAACAATTTGTGGGTGTGATCTTTATGATTACAATAACAATAAGCTATTGATTATGATTACAAATACTTAACGTTCGGAATAGTTCGGATTCAATAATTAATATTAATTAAAAAATATAAGGTTGAAAAAATTGGTAACAGAAAAAAAGGCGCCAAATTAATTCAAAATGGCGCCAAACGATCAACATGTAGTTTTTTTAAATTAAAAAAAATTAGTCTTCCAGGCTTATTGTTATTTTAGTCTGAGTGTATGCAAAGACAGTGTGGTAGCCGCTAAGTGTGTTGTGAGTAAATTATGGATCAAACAGTGTGTTGAGCTTCGTAACAACGTGCGAGATAATAAGACATTATTTAATAAAATGTTACATTTTTATTGTTTTGTTTTCTTTATGAAATACGTAGTAAAATTCTGCCCTCCAAATCATAAACGCAGTAACGACCAATTTCACTGTTTCGAGAAATAAGCCCTCAAAGTTTTGACTGAATTTTATATTGTCTCGACTGACTATAAAGCTTTTTTTCGGAAGTAAGTACTTTTTTAGGTAAAACCAACCTCACAGATTCCAAATTTATCACAATATTTTGATTAACTTTAGACAGTTCGTGTTAAATTAAAAAAATGTGGTTACTGCCTATCGACAATTTGTTTTTTTAGTAGGCGTTACAAGCCATAAACGCAGTGGGGTTGTTACTTACTGCGTTTATGCGTACCATTTCTACTTTAGATTTACCTTAGTTAATACCGTAAGATATCTCACTGCGTTTATAATTAAGAAGTATTTGAATTTGAACAAGACAGGTGGTTAGTATAAACGTTATTGTACTAATGGCGCTGCGAATTCAACACACGTAAGATTACTTACTCCACACATGCTTAGGAAGATCGAAAGTCCTATTGTGAAACGTCTTGAAGGTGAAACTTCCAAAAACGAATCGTTCTGTCGGCGAACCGGCCCATGGCGAAACATCGTTTAGGTGAAACTTCCAAAAACGAATCGTACTGTCGGCGAACCGGCCCATGGCGAAACATCGTTTAGGTGAAACTTCCAAAAACGAATCGTTCTGTCGGCGAACCGTCCCACGGCGAATCGGCGTTCGGAGAACAGTCTTAGATTCGGTGGACCCACTGCGTTGATGATTTTTATTTTTCTTATTTCTAATGTAGCTAGCTAAAAACGGGTTTTATTCCCTGGTAGATCTTCCCGCGCTGATTCAGAACATAAATTAAACTCATTTTTGAAAAAAAGTGCCCCACTGCGTTTATGATTTGGAGGGCAGAATTTATTGACAGGTTTTGGGATCCATGGAGTATCTAACAATACCTACATCAAACCTACATACAGGGTCCCTTAATATGCTGACGGTTTTTAAGGGAATGATTAGACCATCAAACTGAACAACTTTCTCTATGGGACCCAACATCGAAATCGCTAAAAAAAACAATAAAGAGATCCTTCCCCTGAGTGACCCACACATAAGTTTTGTAGGTTGGTCCCATAGAGAAAGTTGTTCAGTTTGAGCGTCGAAGCATGCCCATGAATAACCGTAGCATAATTATTATAATTAGAATTTCGGACATAAATTAAACCACTGTAGATATCTTATGATAGGATAGAAGGTGGTCTTGGAGCTATATGCTCTGAGGACGTGATAGGTAAAGTGCTCGATATTGCTTGGCTTTATCTTTATATGAATAGGAGGATTGAAGATTTGATAAAAAATATGAAACTGACGATACAAAGCGAATCTCTAATGGTACAAAAAGCATAACCGCGCTCGATTTAGTAGCAGGAGGGTAATGAAGTTGCTCATGGTGCTGTAAGATAGATCCCAAACTGTACCTAATGTAAGTAAGTATTTCTATTCTTAAATTATCAGGGTTCATAGCGATGATTTTATATGTAAGTAAGTATATTATTTATGAATATAGCTCTGAGCCAAATATGATACCTGCATGCTTCAATTTCGAGGCTTATAGGCGTATGTATTGTAGGGTTATTCCCGGTATCCCCCACGGTCTCGGCCCCAGTGGGGGACAACGGGAAAAAAATGCTCGCTGTCCCCCTGCCTCCACCACTGGGGGCCATCGGGAAAATATGTTATCATCGTCCCCCACTAAAATAAAATCAATGGATTTTTAATGAAAACACTGTAAATAGTTTTGTTATCAACTGTATTATGTTTTTGCAATAAAATAGTGTGCTTTATACATCAATAATTAACTTATAATGTTATAAATTTTGAATACAACACTTACTAATTATTTATATGTTTTCAAGAAAGATTCTGAATATGTATTTAGGTACTTTTCTAAAACCAGCGTTGTAATCAATAATTACTTAACTATAGTTCTTCTTTTTAAACAATCACACAAATCAATATTAATAAAAATGAACATTTTCTAAAGTTATTACGTAATAACTTTAGAAAATGATCATTTTTATTAATAGTGTTATTACGTAGGTAATAACTTTAGAAAATTTTCATTTTTATTAATATTGATCTGTGTGATTGTTTAAAAAGAAAAAGTATAGTTAATTATTGATTACAACGCTGGTTTTAGAAAAGTACCTAAATACATATTCAGAATCTTTCTTGAAAACATATAAATAATTAGTAAGTGTTGTATTCAAAATTTATAACATTATAAGTTAATTATTGATGTATAAAGCACACTATTTTATTGCAAAAACATAATACAGTTGATAACAAAACTATTTACAGTGTTTTCATTAAAAATCCATTGATTTTATTTTAGTGGGGGATGATGATAACATATTTTCCCGATGGCCCCCAGTGGTGGAGGCAGGGGGACAGCGAGCATTTTTTTCCCGTTGTCCCCCACTGGGGCCGAGACCGTGGGGGATACCGGGAATAACCCTGTATTGTATAGGTACCCACTGTAAATTACAAGTGGCGATGGGCTCACTCCCCGTCACACAGGACAGATTTTCGGTACTCTGATCTGACCTCGGGGAATATAGTTAAGGAGGCAGCTTTGGGTCGCCCGGAGATGAAGTGATGGGAATGATAGATTCGATGTGCTTCCGTACTCTTCTTTATTACAGTAACTTAGAATACAATAAATTGCACCAGAAAACTCTAGCCTAGCAACAGTCCGTTATCAACTTCCATAAACAAGCTACTCTCTGGATAATAGTTTTAATACCCACAGACAAAACAGTGGCGCGGCTACTCGCCACATCACCCCCCCACGGAGAAACAAACAGTGCCCATAAAAGAAAACGTACTGTTATGCTACACTGTAATGGCGTAGACACATTTATAAATTTAAAACATTACGAAACCGGACCCGACGGCCGGCTCGTGTAACAACAGGAGAGGACGTGGTTCCTACTGGTTCTGGTAACACCGGCGAGACAGGAGGTGTTACAGGGGGCGCCGATGCAGGAGCGGCTGAATCAGACTCGACCTCTAGGTGTGCTGGTTTGACACGGTCGATGCTAACCTCGTGCTTCTTGCCTCTGACATCCAAAGTGAGTGTCTTAGGGCTTCTAGCCAAGATCTTATAGGGGCCGGTGTACGGCGGTTGAAGGGGTCTTCTCACAGTATCATCCCGCAGGAAAACATGAGTAGCGGTCGGCAGATCCTTGTGGATGAATGCCGAAGGCTGTGCATGACGGGACGCTGGAATGGGGCGAAGGCTGGCCATTGTGATGCGTAACTGAGTCACAAAGTCCTGTGGACTTCTATCATAGGTCTCCGATGCAGGTACGACGAGCTCTCCGGGGAGCCGGAGGGGTTCGCCGTACAGGATTTCTGCGGAAGAGCATTGTAGGTCCTCCTTCAGTGCTGTGCGGATGCCGAGCAAGACGAGTGGCAAGGCTTGGCTCCACTTAGTGGCGTGGCACATGAGGGCTGCCTTTAGCTGCCGATGAAGTCGTTCTACCATGCCATTAGCTTGAGGGTGGTAGCTCGTTGTCCGGATCCTCTTGGTTGCGCAAATCTGCATTAAGCGGGAGAACAGGACCGATTCAAACTGTCGTCCCTGGTCAGTTGTGACAACAATCGGGACCCCGAAGCGTGAGATCCAGCCATTGACAAAAGTATCAGCCACCTCCTCTGCAGTGATACTCGACATCGGCCATACTTCCGCCCACCGAGAAAACCTGTCGACGGCTGTAAGACAGTATGTGAAATTGTTGGATGGGGGCAGTGCGCCGATTATATCCAAGTGAACATGCTGGAATCGTGCCGCTGTACTACCGAAACTGCCCAGTGGTGAGGAAATGTGTCGCGATACCTTGCTGCGTTGGCATGCGGTGCACGTGCGTGCCCAGTTGCTGCAGTCTTTGCGGAGGAAAGGCCAAACGTAACGGTCAGCCACCAGGCGAGCGCTTGCACGCGCGCTAGGGTGACTAAGATTATGAAACCTTTGAAACGCCGCTCGACGAAAAGATACTGGGAGATAAGGTCTGGGCCTCCCCGTAGACGTATCACATGTGATATTAATATTTGTTCCTGGTACCGGAAATGATGCCAGTTTCAGAGAGGAATGCGTACGAAGCTGCTGCAGCTCTTCGTCCGCAGCCTGTGCCTTTGCGAGAGCATCGTAATCGTCTGTAAAAGACATTGCCTCCACGCGTGACATGGCGTCTGCCACTACATTGTCAGTTCCTTTTATATGCACTACGTCCGTGGTAAACTGGCTGATAAAACTGAGCTGATTTAACTGCGCAGGTGGGAGCTTGTCTCGCCGCTGCTGAAAAGCATACATGAGGGGTTTGTGATCTGTGTAGATCGTCACGTTTTGAACTTCTAAAATATGTCTAAAGTGTTGAACGCTCTCATAAACGGCGAGTAGCTCCCGATAATAAGTTGGCCACTCTATCTGTTTTGAATTCAACTTCCTGCTGAAATAAGCCAAAGGTTGCCAGCTGTCTGTATCATTGCGCCGTTGCTGTAGACAAGAGCCGATGTGAGTGCCTGACGCGTCGGTAAAGAGGCCAAGCTTAGCGTGGCTGTCTGGATGATAGTTTTAATACCCACAGACAAAACAGTGGCGCGGCTACTCGCCACATAGTCGTGAGAATTATGCTATGCGTATGCCAAATAAATATGATTTTACTATATTTGGTCCTTTTTCCACCCACTGTGCTTAGGCATGGGCTTAGGGGTAGATTTTACGCAAGATGTGGGAGATTCACATTATTATGGCAACACCGTAGTTTCCGTTTAAGTAGTGTTGTACAAGAATCGTCATGTTTATTTACTTCCGTTGTCGTTTTATGACTACATTTTATTTTTGATAAACTTAAATGGAAATTAAATAAAAAAAGAGAACGAAACTCAAATATTCGCACTGAAACTACAGATACTATACAAATGCAAAAATTGTTGTAACATCTTTTAAAAAACCGGTCTACTAAATAACGATTTCAAATCCCGACAAAAACCGATTCGCTGCATCACTCGACCTGTCAAATTCTTTTCGACACACGCCAGCTCTGGTGCACGTGTATTTTTCTCGTTTAGCTCGATAACTAAGCTAAAATGGATAAGCCCAACGTTCTGGCTCGCGTGGTGAAGGTCCTGGGCCGTACCGGCTCCCAGGGACAATGTACCCAGGTGAAGGTAGAGTTCATCGGGGAGACCAGTCGTCAGATCATCAGGAACGTGAAGGGACCCGTGCGTGATGGGGACATCCTGACCCTGCTCGAGTCTGAGCGTGAAGCCAGGAGGCTGAGATAAGCGGTGAGGCTTACTTTATTGTTGTTTTTTTGTACAAAACATTGAAGATTGAGTTTTTGAGGTTATGTTGGTTTCGTTGTTGGCGTTTGTCGCGTATAACGAAGTGGTAGTAACTAGATTAATCTGTGGTATTGTCATCGTAGTAACAAAATAAGAATGATTGTCTGTATTATAACGTATGTGTTTGTAAACACGACCATATATATATTTTTTTATAATTAATGGACTTCTTGCTTGTGCCTATCCAATCTCTAGGATTGTTTTTGAGTAAGAACAACTGAGAAGGATTGTGGAGCCTAGTGGCAGGCTGAAACGCGAACCGCGCGAACACCACGCGAGAGACAAGTGTTTGGGGCAAACCCTGCAACGCGACTCTAAGACCATATTCTTGGGAATGTAAGACAATAGTCATATCATGAGGTTCACGTTTAGAATATTCAAGTTTTACTCATAGAATAATTATGTCAGAACAGATAATGCGAACAAAATCTGTGCACCACGATCAGCGGGGCGTGCACTGGGAGCGCCTGGTACAGGCTAAGTAAGCATATGCCATTTGGCCTGTACGAATGTTACAAACAATTCAGTCTGGGTGTTGCCTCTAGTCAATGGTTTTAGTTTGGATTATGGAATGAAATGTCCAAGTGATGAAATTACGGATATTATGTGTATAATTGTATGTTCAAAAACAAAGCTAATGAAACCATATCCAATGGTCGCATGAAATCACAAAATATTAACTATTACCGAACAACATCAATCACTTTTGCTACTGCACTGAAAATTGGCAAAATCATCAACCACCATTTTAAGATTTCATTAGAATAGAGAATATTTGTTTTTCAATACTCAATCATTATAATTTATGTTTTTTTGTTCCAGGTCTCGCTGCATTCATTAGGTTAAGGCGCTATATGTATAATCTATCCATATAACTGTGTTAAACATCAAGAAACCGTCAAAGATGAACATCTCTATGTAACAGCTCGTAAATTTTATGTAATACATTTATTTAACCGTGTAACTGTCTATCCTGTTTTATTTCTATCCTTTTAAGTAATATTTTAATTAGTAAAAGGACAAAAAGTGGACTGGAAATATTGAAATACGACAAAGACAGAGTTCCTTCACAAAATCTAGACAGCTTTTATACCAGAATTTGAAAACCCCTCATTAAATAAAAAGTCAGCCAAAAATCTATGGTAATATTACAAAGTCCTTGACTACAGCACTATTGTGGGCCTAGCTTGCCATCCCTGACAATACGAGAAAAATAGAGATGTGCTTCTGTAACAACTTTATGCATGCTAAAATGAGTGCAAGATCGGCAGTTTGCTAGCTTTGTCATGTTATCATCAATTCCCCATAGGTCATAGATATGAATTTAGGAAATGGAATCTGAAGATTTTACTGTCATAATATCAAATCATTTCATTACTACGAAACTTAAAAAGCATTGTACCGTTGTACTAGTGAATATAGTAGCGTCTTGCATGTCTTTTCTAAAGCGGGGTCCGCAGCGCCATGTTTTCGTGTTTGCTAACACCATATGCCCCCCCCCCCCCACGCTGGTGAACGCGGGTGATGTCGTCACCATCACCCATGAACATCACCCGCGTTCGCCTGCGGGGTTAGGGGAAATGTTATGCTAACTTGTTTTGATGCATAGTCATAGTGGGTACTTTAGTAAATTATTATCTTTGTTTTGATGTTACAAAACTGGCGCTGTGGACCCCGCTTAACTAGTATACCCACACCTAGTTAGGGTCAGCGCACACCTAGCAGAAAACTGTTGAGCAGTTTTCATAAATAAATTGATAATGAACTCAATAGTAAATAGAAATAGAGTTGAAAAGAGCGTGCAAGAGATCCCTGTCCCTGTGGCGTGATCACATTATTTCTTTCACGCTATTTTCAATTGCTATTTAGTTGAATATCAAATGTATATTTTTTTGGCCTGTACAATCTTACTGCAGGGCATGACTAAGGATAAAAGGGAGTGGGTGCTCCAACAGGCTTTACAAATAGTTCTTTGTTTTGTGGTTGCACAAGTTTCAACACAATGCATGTGCAAATCGGGTGTTTTACACATGTCTCCATGATTTTGGTGAAGAAAAACATCGTGAGGAAACCTGCATACGCTCAAGCACATATCCAGACTGGGTTCGGGGGGGGGGGGGGGGGGGGGGGGGATTTTCATTGGCGTTTCTCATAGAAAATCGAGCGTTTTTGCAACTGAGTGCAAGTAACATCACTAGGTGGGAATCGAACCCACTACCTCTGTGTCATGTCAACCCCCACATAGGGGTAACAGGAAGAGAGAAGAAGAAAGATATCATCTTACTCAAAAATGTTTGAAAATAATGCTAAACTTGAATTTTTAGATATTCTTTAGCTTGAATAATATTAAACAGGATGAACTATAAAATGTTATGAAATGTTGATGACGTCACTTGTTAGTATTTAGTAAAATGTTTCGTACAAAGCTTCTTTGATAAGTTATTTGTCAAGATAGACGATTGAAGCTACAAACACATTGAAAAAAGTATCTGATACAGATAGAAAATATAGATCAACGGCCACTTTTGTTTGATACGGTACAAGCGTGAGGCTTTATCTAAGGCTCACATGTGTTGATGTTCAATTTAAAGAGTTGCTAATTTGAGGAGTTATCCATGGACACAGAAACCGGCCATTTAATCTTCACTATTATTAAATCGTAAAAATCGTGAGGAATAAAAAAGTAGCGGTTCACTTCATATAAACTCAAACAAGGCTGCGTTCAGAACCTTTGGGTGCGGTTGTTCTTCTCGCTCGCTCTTATGGGTAATACCCTTTTCACCGAGCCTGAACGGCGTTAGGGCGAAAAGTTGCACTCGGAGTGCACTCTGGGCGTAGGTTCTGAACGCACCCCAGCACTCAATAGCGCGATTTAAATGACGTGTGGCGCCATCTATTGACAAGTTTGTATGTTTGTTCGCGCATCACGCAAAAACTACTGAACCGATTTTGATGAAACTTTTTTATTTGATAGCTTATGATCTCATCTGACCTAAAATCTGGTAACTATATAATTTATGCAGACGAAGTTGCAGGTTAAATCTAGTAAAGAATAAAAACAAAGTAAAAATGAATTATCTTCCAAATTGTAATTCACATGATTATTATAATTACTAACAATAACTGTACAATTACATAATAATAATCATCACATTTTTTATAAACAAACGTAACAAATGATATACATAAGTACAGATCGGCACATCTTCCATTCCCACTTTCATTTATTAAAAAATTCTTCACAACGATACGACTATGGAAATAAAAATCCTACAGATTAAATTTAATTTACAATAAAAAACTTTTAGAAACTTTTTTTCGTTAGATGAAAGGCAACGAGATTAGTTTTACACAGCCTACTTTTTGACGACAATTTTCCTGCCGTCCACACTGCAGGAACACTTGGTTGCACTTTGAGCACTTCGGTAGGTAACTCTGGAAGATCTAAAGGCGCGATTAAGTGTCATATTTCTCTCCCTCGCACTGACTCGCCCAAAACAAGCAGTTTCCGATACCGCTATAACATATCAAGATAACGGCAGCCAGGAAAACAACACTGCACACAGTGCACGGCTTCCGCTCGAGGAAAAATCCAATTAGGTACAAAACCATGAACATTACGTGTGTGTTCACTAAGGCCGGGTTTACAGGCTTCGGAATTAGCAGCACAGGGATCAGCCATTGCAAACAATACATTTCGCCGGCACGCGTGCAAATGCAGAATACTATCGAGTGCGACTAACGGTAATCAGTTTCGGTGTCTCAATCGACATGTTTCGGACGATATCTTCATTATCTTCTTAAATAATTAATCACGATAAGAAAAAGTAAATTCTGTGTGCTTTTGCGATTTTGTAGGTATCCTTTTTGACAGCTGTCAATGTCAACTGAACTCAACTGTTGCCAGCTGGTTTTGGAAATTTACCCAGATTGAGAATTTTATTTCCCCAAAATGATACGTTTTGAAGAAAATCGAATGTGCCCACTTTTGGTAGGAATGAAAACAAACAGTCGATTAAATTAAAGATTGAAAAAGTCGGGCAGCTCTGTTGGAGTAGAGCATGCCCCGGATAGGCAGGTCGTGGGTTCGAATCCCGCTCGCCGCCCGACTTTTTCAATCTTTAATTTAATTAAGCTAACATGGCATACATGTAAAAATAATTAAACAGTCGATTTACTCACAGATAGACTTTGCGTGTGAAGTTATTCTTCAGTCAAGACGCAGTCAAGTCAACAAAATGGTCATCTAAAATGTGTCTTATCTTATCTGTAAGTCCATCCCTAATCAAGTTGGAGATCTTCAGTGAAATCCAGGCTGCTAGTATGAAATAACTGTTATTTCGGAGAGAACGAGGTGAGGAGAGGTCTTGGGAGCTCATCAAGATTCATTCGATTTAATGTGTTTTGAGACAGAATCAGAAGTATAAGCCTATACCTACTAAAGTGTAACTTTTGTAACATAATACGGTATTAGCTGGGGAGGCCGCTCACCAGAAAGATGGGTCAATGACATAAGGAGACACGCGTGTTCCAAATGGATGCAGAGGGCAAGGGACAGAACATGGAGAAATAGAATAGAATAGAATAGAATTTCTTTATTTGTCTTTAAAAAAACAGATTACAAAAACAATACATAAAACAGTCAGTACTTACAAATACATTAAAAAAAAAACACAATAAAAATAAACATATTCAAGACAAAATGGTCTGTGACTTCAGTATACGGTAGTTGGTCAGACCAACAACCTCTGCTATTATTGTCACAGCCGAACTTAACATAAAAAGAGTGATCTACTACTATAAAAGTCTTATTAACCAGTAACAAAAATAAATATAAAAATAGGCAATAAGTAGTGAAAAAACAACTGAAAAACAATTAAAAAACAAGAGACACAAAAATCAGTTCAAATAAAGTCGTATAGTAGTATTATTTATAAAAGGGGAAATCCGGCAGCCGCCGCTAGTAAATATTGAGTAGTTAGGCCTATGTCCGAAAACGGACTGATCAAGAGCTGTGATGGATGGATGAATGAATACGGTATTAAAATTATTTATTTAGATAAAAAAATAAAATAAAAATACCCAAAATGAAAGTATTAAGGTTAAACCTCATTTAATAGCACCGCATCGCATTTTTCCGTCGCTCCATCCTTTTCTGTCACTCAGGCCCGCGCAGCCACGCGGCCGTGCTCTAGCAAATGACGTTCCTGAGTGACAGAAAAGGATGGAGCTACGGAAAAACGCGATGCGGGGTTGTGTGATGCAGTTCAACCCTTAATCTAAAAAAAATCCCTGTATAGTATTTACAGTGCGACATAAAAGAGTAGAAAATAAATGAGGGCGCTGCTTCCACGCATGAACGTCAAAATCTTGCGTAAGCTGGCAAGTCCGACCTACAATTTGTACTAAAATTTTTAGTTCCTGCTGTCACCGTTTTCTACTCTTTTATGTCGCACTGTATGTCAGTCATGCTACCCGGCAGCATCGTTTTACCCTAAATGTAGGGTGAAATATAGTATGTTGGCAGCACTGGTCAATGTTTTTTAATTTTTATATTATGTTTAATGGCTCTGGATACTAAGTCCTTAATATGCTTTGCGATTTCGTGGGTGTAAAAAAATGTATGGGGACATTTCCATGTTGGTCCTAAGTAAAGGTCCCAAGAAAGTTGTTCAGTTTGATGGTCTGATCAACCCCTTAAAAATTTGTCAGCATTTAAATATTAATAATAAAAAAAACCCGACTGCATAAAAAACGATTAACTGAAAAGATAAAAACAAGCTCCTTAAATCAGCTATACCTAGTAACATTGTTTGAGGAAATTAATACAATTTGAATGTTATCATATCATATTAGGTAGGTATCGCAAACGGGGACAAAGAAAAATGTCCTATTTTTTTGGTTATTGGTTTGTCCCCGCCTGCAATACCTACCTAAATGATAACATTCAAATTGTATTAATTTGCTCAAACAAAGTTACTAGGTATAGCTGATTTAAGGAGCTTGTTTTTATCTTTTCAGTTAATCGTTTTTTATGCAGTCGGGTTTTTTGTTTTTCTTAATAATTTATTTTATTTCATACTTTTTAGTATTGTGTCAAAATGGTAGCATACAAGTACTATAATATATATATATTTGAAATCTGCTCTTCGCCAGCTTTCATTTGATACCCATATTGTAATTTTTTACGAAAAAAATTTGATTCTCCCCCCTCTTATTTTTAATTCGCAGACGCCATATTGAAATAATGTACCCTATGTCACTCTCACGATTTTTACCAATCTAACGACACCTCATACGTTTAAATCCATCAAGCCGTTTAAGCTGTAGGGCGTGCCAAAGAAATAGACATACAAACATACATACATACATACATACTTACATACATACATACATACATACATACATACATACATACATACATACATACATACATACATACATACATACATACATACGCTCGAAAAACATAACCCTCTTTCTGTCGCAGTCGGGTAAAAAGAGAATCACACCATTTTCTTCACGCCGTTCGTTTCTTTGATGTCTGTCTAGTTAGTGAAACTTGGATGTTCGGAGATCTCAGAATATCTTTGGCTAACTACTCTGAGAATAATTATAGTCGTGAGCATAATTACGCGGATGCAGTGTCTTAGATTCATTAATATACTTAGGTAAGTACTTATAATATTAATAACATAACATAATTTTGAGTAAGTAAGTACTTATATCATATTTTACTATATTTTTTCCACCCTGTTTATAAATTAGGTGTATTTATCAAAATTTGATACACCTAATTTATAAACAGGGTGGAAAAATCTAGTTATTTAATAACTTATAACTACACCCCCCAACCCACCGAAAACAAAGGTTTCGCAAAAAGTATGGAATCATAAATCAATGTCCGGTGAGAGCGATTGCCCCTAGCTCTCTTGTGTTTGGTTTGGACTTTTCCATTTTACGGGGGCGTAGGGTCGACCAGTAGCGTAACGAGGGGGGAGGCAGGGGGGCGGGGCAAATGCCCCGGGTAGCACTTTAATAGGGGCGGTAAATTCGGGAAAAGTACCGATTGATTGAGCTCTATTTATACACAATACAATACAACACTCTTGATTGGCACTCCAAAAATATAAAAAAACAATATTAAAAGCAAACAAAAAGGGTACAAATGGCGGTCTTATCACTAAAAGCTATTCCTCCTAGAAGAACTCTTTAATAACAAATATGTAATTTATAAAGAATTCGTAAAGCAGTGAAAAGTAGAGCTCGCTTCGCTCGCTCTAAGTTTCTGTTTGAATTGTGCCTAAACATAATTCTAAAGTTTTCAAACTACATCTAAGACGGTGCTAAAAATTTTGAGCTTGCTTCGCTCAATAGCTTTTACTTAGGTTATTTTGTACGTAAAAAGCTCTGGCTCTAACCGATTCTTCGATTCGATTATCGAGGAGAAAACTCGAGCTCGCTTCGCTCGCGCTAAGTATCTATTTTTGCATGGATTTTGGTTTATGTCTCACCACAACCCGAAAAGATATGTAAAAAAAATTTTGAGCTGACTTCGCTAGCTCTGTCATTTTTAACCGACTTCAACAAAAGGAGGAGGTTCTCAATTCGACCCGTATTTTTTTTTTTTTTGTATGTTTGTTACGCGATTGCACCGCCAATAATTGTGAATTGATTTTGATGATTCTTATTTTATTATAAGTATGTAAGTAAGTAGGTCTTTTTATAAAGTTAAGGGGGCGGCAAAATCGGTCTGTGCCCCGGGCGGCAGAAACCTACGCTACGCCACTGGGGTCGGCACAAGTTCAGACTATAATTAGTTATATAAGATATTCTATAATAATAGGTAGGTACCTATGTTAGGATGTGATGCATACATTTAGTTCCTATAAACTTGCGATACGTGCCACTAAAAGGGTCAGAAAACAAATAAGGCTGTATTTAATGGCGCAATAGCCTACTAGGTATTAGCATCATCATTATCCTATGATGATTCATCAACCTATAAATACGTCCCACATAAAGCAACGCGCAGGGCTGGATTTAAGCACAGGCAACATAGGCCCGTGCCTAGACGCCCGCGCCACAAGGGGACCCGCGTCACATGGAAAACTACAAAAATATTAAAAACAAAAAAACAATGGTAGATATCACAACTGCCTCGCCTCCGTGGTCTAATGGTTAAGAGCAGAGGGCCCGGCCCATGCCAGAATCCTTCTGGCTCACCCCAGAAATCAAATGAATCACATACTATTAATAAATAAACACGATATTATTTTCTTGTGTTTCGTTTCTCATGTCCACTTTGCTGTTAAATCTCGCTTCGCTCGGTCCTGGCTAGACACATTGCAGTAAAATCTAGAGCTCACTTCGTTCGCTCCAGAATTGGGTGGAAAGTCGAGCTCGCTTCGCTCGCTCTAGGTTTTGGATCGTATATCTTATCATAGTCACAGATTATATAATACTATACAGTACAGATGCCCAACGTCAAACAATGAAAACCGACTGCCGTAACTCGGGCAGTCTTCGGGCAAAGTAAATTGCTTGATTTTCCGAGGCTCATGAGATTTTTTTGTAGTCAGATCATGTACTTTTAGTAACAATTTACACGTTTACGTAAACATTAATTACAAATCGATACCATAACGCCATATATTGCCATTTTTAAACTAAAATTTCATTTGTATGGGATGGGACACCATGGTCCAGTGTACCAGAAACTAGTTAGTCAGTCAGAGGTAACCAGACATTTGTCCGTCCATCGGGATCAAAATCAGACATACCAAGACCTCTTGTGGTAATAGCATCTACATCCCCAGATAAGGGAACAGATTGTTCAAGTTCAAGAGCCTTGTGTGCCAGAAACAGGGTAACGTAAGTATAGCAGCTGTTGTTTGTGCGTCTCAGGACCAGAATCAGATATAATATTAGTATTAGTAACTAATAGGGTTAAATGATTAATTGTGACTGTTATAGTATAATTCTGAATAAAGTTTCAGTACAGGCCGAACGTTCGGGATTGACCCACTCAGTTTGTTCGCCATTGCCCCTCAAAGTCAAATAGCAACAATTAAAATCAAATTTATAGGTCAGATTTAGCTGGGCTGTTTTTACTCTTAATGAAATCTTAGATTAGTACCTAACTATTAAGGTATGTGAATGTCGTATTCTGGTTACCTATTTATAGAAAAAAATCTACATTGTGTTTCTTTTATGAAAAAATTACATCGAAAACAACCAAATGTTTAAAATATTAATACCGAGAACGATGTGTGCACCTAGTGCGCTCCGTTTGTGGTCCGATACTAGCTAGACCAATGAGCTTATACAACTAGAGGGATAGCTTCCTACAAACAATTCTCAAAAATGCGTAACCACTTCAGAGTTTCAAAGACGTAGCTTGGAAATCGATACAATACGCCAAAGTAAACTATGTTTGTCTCGTTCCTTCTGCCGTCAAAAAAATTACGATGAAATGAGAAAGACGTTATTATTTTAAAAACGTCAGTACAAACGGCCACTGTTGCCAGTGGTTAGAAATAATTTCCCCAGAATTAATTACTGAATTTAATTAATTTATTACCTGAATTCTAAACTTGAATATATAGTCTGTGTTTTCTGATCAGATTTATAATTAAACTTTAAGGGCCTGTTTCAACACTTCCGAATAAGTTCTTGTTAGCTTATCGGACAGCTCATTTGACATATTTTTTATGAAGAATATGTCAAATGAGCTGTCGGATAAGCAACAAGTAACAAGAACTTATTCGGAAGTTGTGAAACAGGCCCTAAATATATCGTATTATACAGGGTTGATATTTAATCAGCCCAGATCGGATAACGTCACCATTTATTCTCTTCACTTTCACTATGCAAATAAAGATTTTTATTATTTATTTATTTATTTTATTTATATGGTGCCGGCTTCGAAGTCGCGAAGAAAGGAATCAGCTGTCCCATACATTTGAGTCGAGTCGGTACTGCAGTTTTGTATGAAACAGCTGATTTGGTTTTCGCGATTTCTATGTTGGCTCTATAGTGAAAGTTGTACAGTTTGGTTAGGGGAATGAATGGTGAAGTTATCCGGACTGATTAAAACTTAACCCTGTACCTATGAAATAACGAAGAGGGTACCGAAACTCCCAACAATGTGGGAAAATCAAAATCGTATTTACTTGCAACACTGATGGCAAAAACAATGCGTGAAAATTTTATTTAGTTTTTCAATGTTATCTTGAATAATCTTAACAAAATATAGTAAACTTACTTGTGAAAAGTAACACCACTTCCTTTATTATTCTTTTCCGACCGTGATTTACAAATTTTTACGGCGCATTTCCACATTTTGGTAGCTTAATTTAAACGTCACGGATATGTCTGTACTCACCATAGATAAGCGACGGACTGAAGTCAAAGAAGTCTGCGGACTTCGACGAAGTGGCAACGCTTTAGTGCCCTATACTACTAATCTAGTCATTAATATCATTGAGCTAGACGCGTTATGATTTGTCAGATGGCATTGAGTACAGTCCTGTCATCTCTTCCTAACGTAGTGCAATTGCGATGTTCGGAATTACCCGGCGTCCGGGATTCCCCCACCTTCCCCAAGGTATTTTTTCTGGAATAAGTTCTGTCCTTGGCTTGGATAAGTTATAAATGTCAAGATAGACAGAAAAAATTGCAACCAGCACTGGCCTCTAAACCCTATATCCATATAGACGCACACAGAAATAATTTATACTTATGACGCCCCACGTACACCAACCAAAGAAATTTGCCCCTTTTGTTTTATATGGTAGAAGCGTGAGGCTCATTCTAGACATAAGTAGGTACCTATAGGTACTTTTTCTAATGTTAAATGTAGTACACAAACCACACTTTTACAGTTTTTTGTTATCTATCTACTAAAAGGTTTAGTAGGTAGGTAGATAATTGAGAAGTACGAACGAAAATCACAATAAAATTCATCAAGTCACGAGAGTAATCACATGATTTATGTATCTGAGGCATTGTGGTTACGTAGGTAGGTAATACATTTTATTCTGTACATCTCTACGAGGTCTGGAGATTAGGGACAGATGAAGAACGGTTATTGGAATACCGAAATCTAGCTCAATAACGTTATAATACCTTTTGAATATCTACATAACCCCTTCCAAATCGTAAATTTTCATTCTTGGGTGGGTGTATAAATGGGTCCATGGGTCCTGCGCATGCGTGCAGAAAATGGCTTTCCCTCACCCCGATTTTCCCGCCAGTGACGTCCGGCAATCGCGTCGGTCGCCATTCTACCCAGCCAGTGCACAAAATAAAAAAATAAAACAAAAATGTTCAACAAAAAATCTCAGTGACAAAACATCGATTAAGCCCAACACAGTGAAGTGAAAATAGATTAAATCAGTGATCTATTTGTTTCTCCAAATAATAATAGCCTGTAAATCAATAAACATGCCATTAAAAGTTGGGGTTATGAAAGCGATAGCTTTCACATGCTATTTATGGCTTTTCATTATGTGCCATGATAGCGAGCACGAATCGTTCTAAATTCAAATTTAATAATTAAGTTTAACGATGACAATAAAAATACGACAATAAATTAATTCATAAGTTAGGACTAGACAATAAAACTGAAAAAATGGCGAACACAGCACATTTGATGCGTCGGCAAAGTTCGCGGGACCTCTACGCACAGAGGTCCGTGGATCGAATGGAGATGAAAGAATTGCGTGGCCGTCTAATGACAATGGAAAATGGTCACCCGACCCGCACGCCTGTCATGTACGGTGCTACGAATGAGGCTTTTGAGGACACAAGTCCAAACAGGAGATCTTCTGAAACACCTACAAGCAAAGCCAGCTCCATCGAGCCAGCAAAGCCAGAAGGGGAAGGGGTGGCACGAGAATCTTGGGACAGCAAATTGACTTTCCTCCTAGCGACCGTCGGGTACGCAGTCGGCTTGGGGAACGTTTGGAGATTCCCTTACTTAGCCCAAAAGAACGGAGGAGGAGCATTTCTGATACCATACTTCGTTATGCTTGCTATTGAGGGTATCCCGATATTTTATTTAGAGCTTGCCATCGGGCAGAGATTGAGGAAGGGAGCGATTGGAGTTTGGCATCAAGTGTCGCCGTATTTGGGCGGCATCGGGATCAGTTCGGCCGTCGTTTCGTTCAACGTGGCTTTGTATTACAACTCCATAATTGCGTGGTGTTTGTTTTACTTCTCTCAGAGCTTCCAGTCGGAGTTGCCGTGGGCTGAATGCCCGAAGAAGTTGCTTAGTAATGGATCTTATATTACTGAGCCGGAATGTGCTGTGAGTATTGTGAGCTTAAGTTATTTTTGCCTTTAAACGTGTTTTCAGAGTGTGTACCTAGAGTTGATGGTTCTTTTCTGTCTGCCTTCCGTTATCCCTCCCCCTTTATCGGTCAAATCATAAGATTAATCCTCATTTCAACCAGAGCTGAATTAGCACGTCATAAGCGGCACAGGCTGCGTAAGCAGATAATAAGCACATCATAAGCTGTGCAGGTTGCGTAATCAGATAATTAGCACATCATGAGTTGCACAGGCTGTGTAAGCAGATAATTAGCACATCATAATCTGCACAGGCTGTTTAAGCAGATAATTAGCACATCATGAGTCAGGCTGTGTAAGCAGATAATTAGCACATTATAAGCTGCACAGGCTGTTTAAGCAGATAATTAGCACAAGCTGTGTAAGCAGATAATTAGCACACTCTGTGTAAGCAGATAATTAGCACAGGCTGTGTAACCAGATAATTAGCACATCATAAGATGCACAGTCTGCGTAAGCAGATAATTAGTACATCATAAGCTGCACAGGCTGTGTAAGCAGATAATTAGCACATCATAAGCTGCACAGGCTGCGTAAGCATATAATAAGCACATCATAAGCTGCACCGGCTGTGTAAGCAGATAATTAGCACATCATACGCTTCACAAGGTGTGTAAGCAGATAATTTTTGCGGAACTCGATCCGGCTTGATCCAGCAACAATGACAAGACAATTTTAAAAAGTTTCTTTTTTGTATCCATATTGATAATTATTTAGACGATTAGTTTGTCTCTCTCCCTGTTTGTCTGTACGGCTAATTTTAGAAACTATTAAAAGGTAAGTAGGCACTACAACAAAGATTTCATTTCAAGGAATTAAGATACCTACGGTTTTATTTTTATTTATTAGGAATGAAAGTTTTGAATATTTTTTTTAATTTTCATGAAATACGTTTATGAAGTAGGTACTTACCTACTTATGTTTTGTATATTTTTATAAATTATATTTTTATTATTATGAATTAATTAGGTAGAGTAAACTCTATACAGAAATAAATAAATGAACATGGTTCACGAGCGAGCCAGAGCGGGTAGCTAGTATTAAATAAACCAATTAAAGTTACGGAACGAGAAAGAAACAATCAAAAAGTATTAAAAGTGGTCAAACGAAAAACAATTCCTTTGTCTTACATTTTCGTACTTACCTAATTATTTTCATTTCGTTCGACTGTTTCTCCGCGTTTCTTTTTTTGTAATAATTAAATGGGGCTTATTTCTCTAAAATGAGACTTAGGTTTTTAAAATGATTGTACACACGGCGACAGATCAACCTACCCATAGTTGAACTCTGTGTTCATGGACATAAGGTCCAACTATGGGTAGGTTGATCTGTCACCGTGCGTACATTAATTTTCAACTAAGTAAGTATAATGTTTTATTGAAATTTGCTTAAGCTACCTATTTTAAGGGGACGATCGGACAGTAAAACTGAACAACTTTTTCTACAAAAAGAAAGAGTAAAAAGTTGGTTAGAATGCTTATGCGGTTCATATTGACAAATATCACTATTCGCAGAACACTGCTGACTTTTCAAGGGAACGCAATTTAGGAATCAACTCAAATACGCAATCAACTCAAATCATCGCAAATACGGTGACTGGTTGAGCTTATTGACACGTAACATTGGAACAAACAAAGTTATTAGGACAAGTGTAGAAGGCAATAGGTACTTCTCCAGTTCTCCGAAATGAATGAATGTTCCCTTCAGTAAAATTAGGCAATTACTGTCGAGTTCGGATGCTCGACGTTGCATCTGCGGCTGACATCGCAGAATAATTTAAAGTCATTTATTTGACGAATGTGTCTGTTATGGTTATTTAACTTCATACTGCTGAGAGTTATTATGTTTTTATTTTGGCCTGGCGTGATTTGTAGCTGTTTTTTTTGGTTGATAGCAATATGGTACGACAAAAACAAAATTATTTTAAAAATTACGACTTTTGTAGCAGTGTGGTTCCGGTTAGAATGGCCACTCCTATTCTTCCCGTGGCCGTGGGTATCGTACGAGGCGACTAAGGGATTAAAGGTTTCTTATGCAGTGTTTATGTGGACGAAAGGCTAGCCACCTCTCACCACGTCATTCTATACGTGAGCATTGCTACAACTACATACTTAAACCGAAAGTTAATAGTTGTAGCATTGTTTCAAATAACAAGTTAACAACCAATAATGAATGAATGAATACTCTAGTAACGGTTATTGTACTGTGAACCTTGCGGTAATCCTGAAGGCTTATAATAGATCATCCTATATCTTTTCATGTGTGTTGCATAAGCCGAATAATTTTTTCACCTCACAAGCTCGGAAAGATTCTGTTTATCATTCGAACTGTGAGTGCAAAAGTGCATTTTATCCGGTAGCGTGGAAAGAGTTTTTAAAATTCGTATCTTTCTATTCAATATTTTTCTATCAGTCCACCGAAAATGCAACTAACTATTTCCTGTTATTGCGCCAAGCTCTTTTTTTGTACCAACCATTTTCCTCGCTATTGTGAGGTGAAAAGTAGTGTGTTTCGCTCGCCGCTCGGCTGCAAAGTGATTCTGCGTCTCGTTCCTTTGAAACCTTCGCTACGCTCAGGATTCTATATTTGAACCCTAGAATTTTTCAATCCTAGAATCCTTCGCTTGCTCAGGTTTCAATACAAGTACTCGCACCAAAAAACATCTTTACAGCCTAGCATAACAAATAACTATTATAGTAGGTAGTTTAGTTATCAATCAGAGGGTGAAAACGATACCATTTTCGTCCTTGACAAATAGCGGACAAAGCCACGGGATAAGGGATAATGATTTCACAATGACAAGCATAAATCTTCTGCTAGAAAGGTCGGGTCGAAGCGCTGCTGACAATGAATACTTAGGTATCTTTTTTTACCGTACAATGATAAAAATTAGAGCGAACTAAAAATTCAACGCTGTTTCGTTTACAAAACCATTTTTTTTAGGGTTCCGTACCCAAAGGGTGAATCTTTGGGTTCACCCTTTGGGTGCCTGCGGGACCCTACGGGACTGTCTATCTGTCTGTCCTAACTATTTAGGGCTGCAACTTTTGAAACTTTAATAGCTAGACAGATGAAATTTTCACACAATGTGCTTTTTTTTTTTGGAAGAGATTTGCTAACAAATAATAAAAATGTCAAAATAGTAAAAATTAAGGGGGGTCCTCATACAAAAAACTAGTTTTTATCAACGTTTTTTTTCTCTCGCTCCATCGTAAAAACGGTAATACATACAAGCGTCGAACTTGGTGTGATTATAGTGCAAACTTTACAGTTATTAATAACAAATAATAAAAACTGGCCAAGTGTGTGTGAGGTCCCTGAGAAAACAAAATATGTTGCGTAAGTACAAGGTGTTACAAAACTACAAATAAACCTTTAAAGGGGTGGTGTAGACCATCAAACTGAACAACTTTCACTATGGGACCAATATCGAAATCGCGAAAAAAAAAAATTTATGTTCTATACTCTACAAATCGACTAGAGCTAAAATATGTATGGGATATGAATTATTTTTTTCGCGATTTCGATGTTGGTCCCATAGAGAAAGTTGTTCAGTTTGACGGTCTTAACAACCCCCTTAAGAGTTTCAAAAATTTATTGTTACTTATGAAACACCTTGTATACATATGTGTTGTGGTACGTAGCCCTCGGGCTCGGTGTGCGAGTAGCCCGACTCGCACTTGACCGGTTTTATTCTTACGTTCCACAAGTTCAAGCCCGCGAAAACAATTCAAGACGCTGTTACACCGTCGAGGCCGTTTTTTGAACACGTTTGTGTTCAGTGGAAAGTGTTTTAAACTGTGTTTTAAAGTCTGAAATTAAATTATGTCTTATTTAAGGATCGGGCGGATGGGCGACTGTTCTCAATAACACGATTAGATTAAGTTTACTAGATAGAAAAACATCCCAAAGTTACCCCTTTTTGTTATGTTTTTTCAATACTATGATTAAACTGCTGATATTTAACTTTTTATTCTTGTACTTAACTAAATACATTAAATATTTCTAGTGAACTCAGGAGAAGTTTTAGCTTAGAAACTCCCATGAGCAAAGATATTGACGAAAAACACGTTTTTTTGCGATCCTGCTTTCAATTGGAGCGGGATGGCTAATTGTAAACTTATGCTTGCAAGAAAGAGACGCTTGCAGTGGGATAACCTAGCCTTAATTGTCACGTTTCCCGTCAACTTCTGCCGAAGCGTAACAAATAAAATAACTTTCCGATCACGACTCGAGACGGTCAAGTTCCTAAAGTAGCCAGTTATATTGTGATTTACTTTTATAACCCTTTGTTACACAGTAGGGTTGGAGTAATAAGTCAATTTTGGTTTTGTATTGCTATTGTGTAACATGCCGATATTTTTTTTATAATTATTATTTATTACGATTATAATTTCTTTATTGCGATAAATTAAAAGTACAGATTTAATATGCAAAATGGAAATATAAATGAAAACAGCTAATATATACAAGTATTAACACATTAAAATTATAATCCTAATCTAAATTATAATACCTACCAAAAAAAGAAACGAAAAGAAAAAAAAACAGGGTTAGAAATACAATAAATTGAGCATTACTCAAAGTTAAAAACATTATAATCCAAACAGGATCCAATGCGGTCAATAATCGGTAGGTAAGTAGTACCTCATAATTATGATCCACTGTCCAGAGTTTCGGTATTACTTAGTGAAATTTTATTTAAGTGTTGTGTGTGTTGTTTTTTTTTTCTTTTTTATTTGAAATGTGGAAGTCCTGAGGTTTCAGAATATTCCTCGGGGAATATAGTCGTGAGCATATGCGTATACGCGTATGATCCACTATCTATATTGGATCATAATATTAATCATATTATGATGTAATGTCAATCAATGATCGGCATTGGTTACTATTATGATATGATTGATGTATAATTATTCACCAATAATTATGATCCAATGTCAATCAATGATCTGCATTGGTTATTATTATGATATGATTGATGTATAATTAATCAACAATTATTATTGTTATTATTATGATATGAATGACGTATAATTAATGAACAATTAATATGATCCAATGTCAATCAATGATCGGCATTGGTTTCTGATTAATGATTCAAATGAATTTCAAAATACTGAGAGAATTTCTAATCGTATACAAATTAATATTAAATTAAAAAGGAGCATTGTTCCAACCCTTTTAACGCGGGTCTTTAGATTCAGAACTCAAAAGGTTTTACCCAACTAACTCGATAAGAAAGGGTGCCGAGAAGTAATGGAAGCTATTTCCTATCAGTCCTATCCTACGAGTACATACCCCTATAGAGACGTAATATAAGGCGACCCAACTCTGTCAACTCATCAGTGACTTGTTACTTATATATTTCGCAACGCCTTTGTTTTCCGCCATTGTTTCGAATAGACTTCGTAGTACTTCGGAGCATTTCCGTCCCCCCCGCACCGCAGCTAGTTGACAGAATTGTTTTCTTTTAAATTCGCATGTATTACGTCTCTATAGGGGTATATGCTCGTAGGTCCTATCACTCGGAGGTCACTGGAGTGATTCCATTATGTTGTTAGTGAAAAAAGGAACGGAGAGTCCTCAGATAAGACATGTGGCTTGACATGAAGACGGTCGATGGATTTGCTCTTGACCTCTATCTAGTCCTCAGGACAAAGATGGGGTCGAAGATGTAGCGAGCTTACCCAGAAGTGCACTGGCACTCCTGCACACTGACGGAACGCAGCAAGCTGCTTGGCACCAGACTCCGGCAGGAGGGTATAAAAAAAATTCATGTTCTTATGATGCGAACGAAGAAGTCATTGGCATTGCAATATTTAAAGGCGTGTAAAAAAATGAGTCAAAATAAAAAAAAAATCATAAGCATAAGCATATGCTCACGACTATATTCCCCGAGGGGGTAGTCAGAGATATTCTGAAACCTCAGAACATCCACGTTTCACCAGTAGTACCGAAACTCTGCCCAGTGTGACGGGGGGTGAGCCCGTCGCCATATACTTTTTTACTATAAATAAAAATGTCTTATAGTAAAAAAGTAAGTTATAGCCTGTAGAATCCCACTGCAGGGCAAAGGCGATGAATAGGTGTGAGAGGGAGTGGGCCATAGATACTCCACCACGCGGACCCAGTGCTGGTTGGTGGAGATCGGTCGTATAGTAATTTTTGTTATTACGCGCAGTAATTATAGAGCTCCCGCTAAACTCCCAATGGATTTCTGGATTTTTTTTTATTATTGTAAACAAATATTGTGGGTTAAATAAAAAAAAAGTCACTCAATAGTAAATGTTATTTAGTTTGACGATTTAAAAGGCAAGGGTTTTCCGGGCTGACTAAAATAATGTCCTGTAGGTAAAATAGCTTTTCTCCCCTCCGGACGGAAAGCGACAATTTTCGTCCCGCTGCTTTCAAAAACTAAGACCAAAGCAATATTTGTGTAGGGTAATCGACTCGCAAAGTTTAAAACTTTTTTTTTCATAAAATGTAAAATAATTCCCTCTTCGCTTTTTGCTAATTTCGACCTTCTTAGTCTTTCGTAACATCTGCTAATTTTTCTTACCATTGCATACTTACTTGCCAGGCCACCCACGATAAAATCTAAGGTTGTTTGACGCAAGCAAATTATATCGGTCTGACTACGGCGTAGGCGGGTATGTGCTACGGCGTAGCAGCGTAGGCGCTTTACGATTTGTGTTTTTTATTATTGCCATTGTGGTTAGAATTATATGAAAATCATAATTTTTAGGTTTCCGTACCCAAAGGGTGAAAATGGGACCCTATTCGTAAGCCTCCGTTGTCCATCCGTCTGTCTGTCTGTCCTACCTATTTAGGGCTATAATTTTTGAACCGTAATAGCTAGACAGTTAAAATTTTCACAGAATGTGCGTTATTATAGCGGATCTACTAACAAATAATAAAAATGTCTAAAAGTAAAAAATGGTAACCTATCTTACTTTCGAAATTTCACTGACCGAATTTCAGTTGTTCGAAAACGGTTTATAGAATTTTCTAGTGACAGATATTTTGTTACACATACATTTGTTACTCCTTATAAAGACTTGACAGAAGTATCATTTTCCAGAAAATTTAAAATCAGAATTTCATAATCATTTTTTTTCTTTTGACAACGGTCTTCTGAGTTCGAAGTTTTAAAATGTAGAAGCAACTTCTTCCAAAGTATGACTAGGACACTGACACAACACAGTAAAGTTTTCTGTAATAATTACCTAGTAGATACATGATACCAGGATTATAGCACCAACATGCTTGCTAGCATGCTGCTTGCTTGCTTGCTCGTTGCTTGCTTGTATGCATGTTAGGGGGGCCGGTGCGGGGGGAAGCCCCCTGCCTGAGAAAAACAAACCGGTGGTTTTAAAAATGTAGGTTAGGTTAGGTTAGAACATGTAAAACACTTAGCGGAGCGAGCGAAGCGAGCAGAGCATCAAAATGCTTGCTGCATGCTTGCTTGCTTGCTTGCTGCATGCATGCTGCATGCTTGCTTGCTTGCTGCATGCATGCTGCATGCTTGCTGCATGTTTGCTTGCATGTTGCTTGCTTGCTTGTATGCATGTTGGGGGGTGCAGGGGGGTTGCGCCCCCCGCTAGGGGGGTGCGGGGGGCGTAAGCCCCCTGCCTGAGAAAAACAACCTGGTGGTTTTAAAATTGTAGGTTAGGTTAGGTTAGAACATGTAAAACACTTAGCGGAGCGAGCGAAGCGAGCGGAGCATCAAAATGCTTGCTGCATGTTTGCTTGCTTGCTGCATGCTTGCTTGCTTGCTGCATGCTAGCTTGCTTGCTGCATGCTTGCTTGTTTGCTTATAATGTACCTATGTTGAAGGTGCGAGATTTGGACGCCCCCTGCCTGAAATAAACCATCTGGTGTTTTTAAAATTCTAGGATAGGTTAGGTTAAATATCTCTGCGGAAATGTGACTGTACGGAAAAACAAATATTCGAAAAAGTAAATTATCTGACTTACATTACTTCGGAAAACTGTGTTACAGAATTTTGATCCATTGGTTAAAAGAAAAAAAGGACAATAAAAAATCTGGCTTTTTAAAATATAGCGAATAATATTTCGGGGAAACAAAAAAAAAGGGAAACAATAAAAAGTATAACGATTTCGGAGAACTAAAATTCGGAAAACTATTTTTCGAAAGTACGATAGGTAACCGTAAAAAATTAATGGAGGTCCTCGTACAAAAAACTAGTTTTTATCGAAGTTTTTTCTTCTCGCTCTATCTTTAAAACGGCAATACTCACTAGCGCCCAACTTGGTGTGATTATTATTATGTAGAACAAACTCTACAGTATAACAATAAATAATAAAAACTGGCCAAGTGTGAGTCGGCCTCGCGCTAAAGGTCCCGTAGGAAACACAACTTTTTTGTAATTAAGGCTAGGTTATCCCACTGCAAGCATCTCTTTCTTGCAAGCATAAGTTTACAATTAGCCATCCCGCTCCAATTGAAAGCAGGATCGTTAAAAAACGTGTTTTTCGTCAATATCTTTGCTCATGGGAGTTTTTAAGCAAAAACTTCTCCTGAGTTCACTAGAAATATTTAATGTATTTAGTTAAGTACAAGAATAAAAAGTTAAATATCAGCAGTTTAATCATAGTATTGAAAAAACATAACAAAAAGGGGTAACTTTGGGATTTTTTTCTATCGAGTAAACTTAATCTAATCGTGTTTTTGAGAACAGTCGCCCATCCGCCCGATCCTTAAATAAGACATAATTTAATTTCAGACTTTAAAACACAGTTTAAAACACTTTCGTTTGTGTTCAAAAAACGGCCTCGACGGGATAACAGCGTCTTAATATGTTGTGTGGTGGTGTGGTACGGAACCCTCGGTGCGCCAGTAGCCCGACTTGTACTTCACCGATTTTAATATCTTAAAGATCGTATTTCTGTATCCTCTTTTGTTGTTTTCATTTTTATACTTACCTAAGCCTTGGTGGTCCAGTGGCGAGTAACCTTGCCTGCCGTGCAGGAGGCGATGGTTCGATCCCCGTCCATGCCGACTCGTACCAATGAGTTTTTCGGAATTTATGTACGATTTGTAACACCATTGGCTTTTCGGTGAAGGAAAACATCGTGACGAAAACCTGCATGCTTCAATTTCGAGGCATGTATTGTACCCACTGTCCATTATAAGTGGCGACGGGCTCACCCCCCGTCACACTGGACAGAGTTTCGGTACTACTGGTGAAACGTGGATGTTCTGAGGTTTCAGAAGATCTCTGACTACCCCCTCGGGGAATATAGTCGTGAGCATATGCTTACTTACCTATATTTTCATCTATTAAGCATGTCTCACTTTTACTAATTTTGATGGATTCCTAGTGATTTGCCACTCCTGATTAAGAAAGTGTTTAAAAAATCACCCAGTATTACAAATTACAATCTCTGAGGTTTTCCTATTTGTGAGCTAGCAGCGCTCGACGCGTCTCCTGAACAAATAAACAGAATTGAAAACTAACTTTCCGCGTTCAACAAAAAATTCCTCCATCCTGAACGACTTTAAACACGTTCCATAAAAACCAGTTTTATCGTAAAGGTACAAGGTTTATTTTGCTGTACAGTTAAATGTTTAGAAGTACTTTCGCGCTGGAAAAACGTTCGGAAAAACGTGTGGTTTACGCGATTACGACTTTTGGGGTAGATTATACTTGTTAATTTAATACTTGGTAATTTGTTTGTTTTTTTTAAAGAAAAGCTGTCAAGTGCCGTCTGATCTACATTGAGTTATGTTAGGGTAGACCATAGGCGAAGTATTTTTCGCTTACGCTGATAGACGTAACATCAGTGTAACCGCGTATGAGACAGCGATAGTCATAAAATCCTATACAATTTGTATGAAAATAGATGTCTGACTCCGGAGTTAGACAGCCGTCGTAGAACAAAAAAGTGGTTACGTCGATAAGGACAGCAATAAGTAGAGATCTCCTTTTTTAACTAGAGCGAATTTGCTATGTGCATCTCTTACTGAGTGATATGACAAGACACGTGCTTCCTTCTAGTTCCTTCTCTTTCTAGACAGTGTCATTACTTTAATGGGTGGTTGTACTCATGATACTGGACAAGTTTCCCAAAGGAATATGGGGAAATTCGCAAACAAAATTCGTCTTTGATGGTAGCCCGCGAAGGGTTCGGACGATTATTTTCTAAAAAAATTCGTAGATAATTGATGCTAAATCTGTTGTGTTCGAAGAGGAAATATTGAAACTCAGATACGAGTTACGACATACTTTTAAAAAGTTCAGTTTTAGAAACCAATCACTCAATCAACTTTATTTTACCCAAAAAAATATAATATACAGAGAGTAAACAAACAAGAAATACAGAAGGTACAAAAATAGGCGGTCTTATCACTAAAAATCAATTTCTCCTAGACAACCTTAGGGTAGAGGAGAAGGTAAAAAGAATATTGGTAGAAACTATGGCAAGCTACTATATTAGTATATTACCTACGAAAAGTTAGAGTGTGTATCAACGTTTTTCTATGATGTAATGAAACGTTGGTCTCGGTTAACAGACAAGCATTTAAAAACCAACATCCAACATCAAAATATAAAATTTGTAATCGAACTGAACTGAAATGAAATATGTCAGAAGTACCTACAGTTTTTGAATGTAGACCGCCAGGTAATATCTGTTTCAATGTCGACCGCTTCCTTAAAAAGTTTGGCCTCCCCTGCCTTAAAGTAATGCAACTGTTTACCCTAACATTCTGTAGATATTGCTTAAGGGTATAATTACCGTTGGCGCGCTTCATACAAACGTAGTCTGGTGATATTTTCAATACTATCTAATTAAAGTCAATGAACATTTTTAGAAACAATCTAGAAACTAATTTTTATCTTCGTATGAACTCAGATTTTCGTTAAAATGTACAGTTTTACTGCTAGGATTAATTTAAGATTTGTATGGAAATCTTTGAGGCACTGTAACTTTAAAACTATACATTTCAACGAAAATCTGACTTCATACAGAGATATTAGTATATAGATTGTTTCTGAAAAATGTCACTGACTTTAATTGGATAGTATTGAAAATATCACCAGATTACGGTTGTATGCAGCGCGCCAACGGTAATATACCCTTAAGTAGGCAGGATCTAGATCTGACGGCACTTGACAGGAGGAGTTCTTCTTCAGACAGGGGGAGTCTTTGATTAAATTCCTCTCGTAGTAAGAATAAAATTATGAACTAGGCGAAATAAATGTTGTTACAAATTTAAAAAGCCGTGGTGTTCCAGTAGCGAGTAACCTTGCCTGCCGTACTGGAGGTCATAGTTCCATCCCCCCGTCCAGGCCGAATCGTATCAATGAGTTTTTTCGAAATTCATGTACGATTTAACTGGCTTTTCGGTGAAGGAAAACATCGTGAGGAAACATGCGTACTTGAATGTCGAGGCATGTACTGTACCCACTGTCCATTATAAGTGGCGACGGGCTCACGCCCCGTCACACTGGACTAGCACTGGACAGAGTTTCGGTACTACTAGTAAAACGTGGATGTCCTAAGGTTTCAGAACCAATATCTCTGACTACCCCCTCGGGAAATATAGTTGTGAGCATGTGCATACATGCATGCACAATAATGAATAAATATTTTGATAAATTTGAAGTATTTTATATTTAAAAGATATTGACTGAATTCCCTTCAGGGATGGTTGAAAACTATCATTCTATAGTCATATTCTAACACCATTTTATTTCTCCTAGTCCACTATTCAGCAAAAACTAATTCCAGACTTGTACGAAACTACATTTTGAAGAGCGGAGAACAGCTGTGGCTTTAAAATGAATGACCTGTCTACATGACGTGCCGTGATCCGGGTGCTAATAGCACAGTCAATTTACGGAGTTTTGTTATGCGGGGTGGGAAGTAATTATAGGGGGTCAGATTTCTCTCTGACGCTGACTGTACATACATATTCTCACGCCTGTCTCCCACTGGGGTAGGCAGAGACAACGGAACGCCACCTGCTATGATCCTGACAAACCTCTTTAGCTTCTTCCACATTCATTAGTCCTTTCATGCACACTCGTGGCTTTAGGTAGATCTGACCTGGAGTGCGATTTTTGAATCTCATTCGGTGAGCTCAGCATTAGAAAATTTCAAAATTACTATGGAGATACGCATCTTTCTACTGCTGATTTGACTTTCAAAAATCGCACTCCTGAAGCATGATTTTTGAGAGTCAAATCAGCAGTAGAAAGATGCATATCTCCAGAGTAATTTTGGCATTTGCTACTGCTAAGTTCGACGTATAAGCACGACGACAATTTGGTCCGTATTAGTCTGTCTAGGCCGACCCCTTCCAACATTTCCATTTGCTCTTGCCATATACAGGGTGTAACAAAACACCCTAGATTCACACCATCAAACTGAACAACTTTCACCATGGGACCAACTTCGAAATCGCGAAAAAAAAATCAGCTGTCCCATACATTTTAGTCGAGTAGGTACAACATTTTGTATGGGACAGCTGTTTTTTTTCCCGATTTCTGAATTGGCTCCATAGTGAAAGTTGTTCAGTTTCATAGGCTGAAGCACCCCCGTAAGTATTGGTGTTACACTCTTTAGATTGCACTCGTATTACTCTTAATATGAATGGGACTTTTAAACTGTAACTATAACTGGCACCATTTAGTGACAAAAAGACAATCAGAAAATATTTTTTAAAATCTGTTAAGCAACATTGAAATCAAAATTGTATCCTCCAAAAGGCTTTAATTTTACTCTAAGTCGTTATTTGAGATATTTGCGCCCAAAGAGTCAAAAGAAAGATCAAAGAGAAAAATAGTTGAGTGAGCAGCAACTACGTGTTACGTGCTTCGATCAAAATAAAATGAATGGATAGGCCTTAAGCGAACATTTCAAACCAGAAAAATCAGGCAAACCAAATGAAATTTTTACTTGTCACTTGTATGAAAGTGCCCTAGATTTGACAGATAATGGCGCTAGTTTGTATGTACCAAGTGCACCAGTAGTTTGCTTCAACTTACCGCGCTTTAGGCCTATCCATTCATTTTATTTTGATCGAAGGTTACGTGTACAATGGCTACGGAACCTTAACCGCGCAACACACGGCCGCTATAATATGTTGCTGTACTCTTCTAACGCATGCAAGTTGCTAATCGCTTCCTCTCACTCGCACGCGGGAAAGAGACGTGCTTATGTAATTTTTCGTGCGTAAGAAGAGTACAGCAACATATTATAGCGCGTGTCTGTGACGGGCCTTATCATGGGCGAGTCTGACACGCTCTTGGCCGGTCGGGGACCGCAAGTGATTGTAAAAAAATCAACGGTCATTTCATAGCGGTCCCCTACGCATTCATTGACATAAAATATCTTAAAGAGAGTTAAGAAGTAAAACATACATTTGCTTACATCAAAAATAATAGGTGACCGAATAATTTTTAACTTTTTAAATGTTTCTTTTTGGTGTTGGGGGTTTCCTTTTTTAAAACTAGGGATGTTACCCAAAAAAATCTATGTTAAACGTAGTTCCAACAAACCGCAATAATCACATATCAATCAATTCACATAGTATGTTTGAAATCCGTATCGATTCATTCACTTAAATCGATAATTTTAAAAGCAGCTCCCCTCACTATGAAGCTTAAACTGGCAGATTTCGCTGCTAAGCTCAAAACAGTGATCCTGGCGTAGTGCTAACACTGTGGAATGCTATACAAATCTGACTCAAGGTTTGAGTCATGCGCACTGCGGCCCATTTGTCACTGACCTACGGCGTAGGTCGTCTGCAGTTAAAGTGTTAAATTGGCCCGACTGTAGTCAAATTAACAACTCTTTATCAAACGTAAAAACGCGTGCTTTGTATGAAATATTGTACAAAAAATTGAATAGTGACGTCATTGTTTTTCGTCGTCGTTTTGATACTTTTTATAGTTTATCCAGTGATTAAAAATAGTATTCAATCAACATAATGAATGAAAATGTGAGTTTAGCGTTATTTTCAAACGGTTTATTTACGAGCAGTCAAAGCTAAAAAAAATATGTTATGTAGTCAACTCCCCTATTATTATAAGTTAAACTAATACCAATCCGTAAATCATTATTCGGACAACAATATCTATATTAATATACAAAATGTTTGTCAGTCTGTTTATCCCTTGTACGTTCCTAAACGACATCCGATTGCGATGAAACTTTGAAGGGTTATTGTGCGCGTGCCCGAAAAGGATTCTCATAAAAGCACGGCTATTTCTAAATAAATACAGTGTGTTTGGTGCAATTTTATTTTTCTTCTTCCAAATAAAGTTAAGGTCAATAAAAAAAAAAACTAGACGTCGCATCCACGTAATTTTAATGTTGATAGAACCGTACAACATCAGACATTCCAATAAAAATTTGATGTTGTACACACATCTTTTCTTTTTATTCAAGCTTAAATATGCTGACTTTCGGGCTTTTTCCAGAAAAACACAAAAAAAAATCACTTAAAAAAATGTGTGATGCGTAATATTTTTTTTGGGCTTGGCGAGATAGCAAAAGACCTCTTCTATCCACCAATTAAATTTGGCTAACGATGCACCAAACACCCTGTATAGCTTTATCTTAAATATCCACATTTCACAGTAGTTCCCAAACTTTGTCTCACTGTCACCAAATGAACATTTTATAAACGCCTCAAAATAGAAGCACGTAGGTTTCCATAATGATGTTTTTCTTCAGAAACGTTGTCAAAGGGACTTTGTCGTGATTTTGTGGGCGAGTGCTAGCAAGGCAATGTAGCTGTGAGTTATATGTATACTTAGGTACCTATGTTTCAGACCTTTTGTGTAAAGCAACGTCACATTCATCCCCTTCCACATTGTGTTTCTATTTTAGGGTATTACTGTGTTTTTTTATTTATGAAAGTTGTAGGTAGCGTGTAATTAATTAATTTAGTTTTGATATCGCACATTTTGTATAATCTTTTGCCTAGAAATAAACGGTAAAAGTCAAAGAATGCTAATTACTTCTCTCTATGCCTATACACCTTTAGCACAGAGGATAAAAAACCTCGCCATGTTGCGGAAAATCATTGGAACTATTTTTTGTACTTGGAACTCTGTCTTTAAAGGTTATAGTCGGTTGCATGCAGCGCCCCCAAACCAGGTTTTTTATATTCCTGGTCAGGCGTGCCTTTAGACGGTGCCCGAAGTTTCCAGGAAGAAAGTCGATATTAAAGAACGTAGAGCAGAGTGCCTTTAGATTGGTGACCGCTTGTTACCTTTTTTGGAGGAAAAGGGAAGAACTTCCACGGGCTAGTTGGAATGCCCGGGACCGCGGTCCAACAGTTCTTAGTTGGATGTTGTATATATGCAAAGTCTCTTGATAACTTCGATAGTGCGATTCAGGACTCGCCATATAATTAGTTGTTATTGGTAATGAGCTGTGATGCGTTGGACAGATCCATATTGTGATTGGCCGTCTTCTGTGTGACGTGCTAGGTCGCATGCGCTGACCTAGATAGATCTCTGTTTGTTTACATCGACTCGATCGATGTGTTCCGCATTGTTGCTTAGTCAGCTCTCTCGTAGCTCCGCTATACCTTTGATCTTCTTCTTTTCGTGTCAGCCTGTGTTACCTACTTCGCGTGACAATCACTCATCTGTAGTGCTGTTTGATAACCAATAAAGATAAATCAAATACCTCTTTTTAGAAGGGACATTTAGAGCATATGCTCACGACTATA
Source organism: Agonopterix heracliana (assembly GCA_963693445.1). Lineage (NCBI taxonomy): Eukaryota > Metazoa > Arthropoda > Insecta > Lepidoptera > Depressariidae > Agonopterix > Agonopterix heracliana. Next base: position 17,200,503 of record OY856319.1, read on the forward strand.
TTCCCCGAGGGGGTAGTCAGAGATATCCTGAAACCTCAGAACATCCACGTTTCACCAGTAGTACCGAAACTCTGTCCAGTGTGACGGGGGGTGAGCCCGTCGCCACTTATAATGGACAGTGGGTACAATACATGCCTCGAAATTGAAGCATGCAGGTTTTCGTCACGATGTTTTCCTTCACCGAAAAGCCAGTGGTGTTACAAATCGTACATAAATTCCGAAAAACTCATTGGTACGAGTCGGCCTGGACGGGGATCGAACCATCGCCTCCTGCACGGCAGGCAAGGTTACTCGCCACTGGACCACCATGGCTGATGGCACATTAATTTAGATGATGTAAATAATTAAGCAAAATCTGACTATATATTCCCTAGAGCCGTGATAGGTAGGTATATGCCAAGAACCTAACCTCCACTTTTTCTTCCCGTTATAAAACAAACATATAGGTATAGATTCTAATATAAAATAAATTTAAGAGGATAACTTTGTCCGATTGTTGAACAGGTTACGTACCTACCTACTAAAAAACAATCCTTTAAAATGCTTCGGCAGTGAAAAAGATAATTTTTAGCAAGGATTGCGGTGTGACAAAAAAAAAACCAATATGGCGTCCGTGAGTAACCGTTGCGAACCCTGACCGGACTTTGACCCATAAAAGAGTATTCTATTTTATTTACCCTTTTTCCGGTTCGATATACATAATTGAGTTTTACGGAAATTTATCTCCGGCTATTTTGGGGCAAGACGAAATTCTGAGTGAATGAAATATTTCGGGTGCAATCTTGAAAAGGGGACGTGACGTCTTTATACCGCGGAACGAGTGCTGACTATAAAAGAGATCCAATAAAGCTTTAGATAAACACAATATGTATATACGAATCAAATGAAAGATTGAAAAATTTGTCTCGGGTGGGACTTGAACCCACGCTCTTCCAAACCGGGGAAACGTGCTAACCAATTACACCACCGAGCGTGGGCTACCCAGAGAACGAAATTTTCAATCTGTTACGTCTTAAGGGGACGTGCGCGCCATCTACTGGAAGTATTACAACCCCCCCCCCCCCCCCCCCCCCCCCCCCACGCACGCACGTCCCCTTAAGACGTAACAGATTGAAAATTTCGTTCTCTGGGTAGTGGGCTCGGTGGTGTAATTGGTTAGCACGTTTCCCCGGTTTGGAAGAGCGTGGGTTCAAGTCCCGCCTGAGACAAATTTTTCATTTGTTACAATATGTATATGCTTGCGTGCCGTGTGGTTTGGCTTCGAATCCCTACCACCAAGATCTTTAGAAAAGGAACCGCTTACAATCTCCTGCATAGGTAGCATGACACCGTGATACAGCGCTATCACACCTTCGCTCTCTTTCTATTTGCACGCGAACGAACGAGATAAAATGCGTGATAAAGCCGTATCACGCGTAACATGCTACGAGTCCAGCTTAGGTAGCATGCCGCCGTGATACACCTTCGCTCTCTTTCTATTTGTACGTGAATGAACGCGATAAAATGCGTGATAAAGCCGTATCACGTGTAACATGCTACGAGTCTAGCATAGGTAGCATGCCGCCGTGATACAGCGCTATCACACCTTCGCTCTCTTTCTATTTGTACGTGAATGAACGAGATAAAATGCGTGATAAAGCCGTATCACGTGTAACATGCTACGAGTCCTGGATTGATAACTGTCCGATGGTCAGGAGAGCAATCGCGCAAAATAAATCTCAACTGAACCGTCATTGAACCGTGTGCGACAAGCACGTATCCAGACTTTTGTTTCGGGGGGGACATTTAAATTGGGGGGGGGGGGTATTCATTGCAAAATGTTCTGTGGTGGTGTGGTACGGTACGGACTACGGACTACGGAACCCTCGGTGCGCACTTGACCGTTTTTTTAATTTAGAGCTTTTTTATTTTCATTCTTATATCTGTTGTCTGTGAACACTTGAGACAAAGAAGACAAAGAAGTTAAAGCTTTTCTTTTTAAATTTAAGCTTTTCTTACATTCTTTATCTGGCTACTGTTTGCAATTAGTATCTACCAATAGAATTCTAGTGATCGTTCAAACGCCGTGGACCGCGAACTTACCTTGATTAAAAGTTGTGTGTAGCAAGGAGGGGAGGGGGGGGGGGGGGCAAGGGATAGTAAGGGGGATCAAGGCCGTTTCAACCATATTAAAGTATTATTTCTCCCCTCCGGACGGAAAGCGTCAATTGTCGTCCCGCTGCGCTAAACGAAGTTGTCGCTTTCCACTTCCGTCGAGGAGAAAAATTGTATACTAACTGTGATGTATGTATTATGTAGGTATATCGATATATTAGTTTCTAAGTTCATGATTGTGTCAAGTGCTGTCAGTTCGCAATAAACCGTTGAATTAACTGTCCGTGTTCTCATTGTTCGCCAGTCCCAATATATAATATTGGCTAACGAGGATTTATTTAAAAGCGTGCATAAAATGTCGATCGGCAAAATAACGGAATTTAATATTCAGTCCGGCAACTGGACACAATATGTGGAACGTTTAGAAATGTACTTTAAAGTGAATAAAGTGGAAAAAGAACTATGGCTGCCTATTTTAATCGCGGGTGTGGGTGACGTGACGTACGATCTGCTTAGCAACCTCACCAGTCCCGCTAAACCTAGCGATAAGGATTACAATGGGGTAGTGAAACTTCTCCAGAACCACCTACAACCAAAACCATCATTCATGGCGGAAAGGTTCCGTTTTCGACAGAGAAGGCAACTACCAGGGGAAACCATATCACAGTACATTGCGGAACTGAAAAAAATGGCCAGGTATTGTGAGTTCGGGTCGGTACTAGAGGACAATCTACGGGACCAGCTCGCGTGCGGGTTGAAGAATGACGGCATTCGTCAACGGTTGTTCGCGGAGGAAGCGCTAACATTTTCCGCGGCGGTAAAAATTTCGAGTGCAATGGCGGCGGCGGAGCGGGATGCGGCGGCCGTGGAAGCGGGTCCGAGCGGCGTGCTCGGTGACGCGGGCGCGGGAAGCGCGGTGCATGCGGTGACGTCACCGGCGGGGAGCGGACGGGACCGGCGAGGGCGCACTAACAAGCTTGCACAAAATGGCGGCGGCAGCGGAAATGTGCGGAACGCGCATTATAATTGTACGGTGTGCGGGGCGCACGATCACCACAGCGACGGTTGTCGTTATAAAAGTTTTGTTTGCGGCAAATGCAAACAAAGAGGACATCTACGGCGCGTGTGTCCGGGTTATTCAAACCGGGAGGGCGCAGGCGGCGCCGGGAAGTATGGCGGGAAGAGGGTCTACCATGTGGACGCGACCTTTGGCATGGAGGGACCACGGGTGGCGGAGGACGAGTTCTCATCGGACACCAGCGCGTCGGACGTGGAAGAGGATCTGCATCATCTCTGCCTAAATAGTTACAAACCGGTGAGTTTGACTATATTGATTGACGGAACCCGCTTAAACATGGAAGTGGATACGGGTTCGGCTGTTTCTTGCATAAGCAAGGCTACATATGATAAATATTTTCATGAGAGGCCCATCGAAAAATTCGATTTGGTTTTTAAATTTTATGATGGTAGTCAAGTGAAACCTTTGGGTGTGATCAGACCGGAAGTCAAGTCGGGGAATGTAACTAAATGCTTAGAACTGTTTGTAATGGACGGAGGGACCACTTCGTTACTAGGCAGGCAATGGTTATCCGAGTTAGGTATAAAGATCTCTATATTTCATAATACGACAGATTGTTTGAAAATGTGCACTAATGAGTTAAATGTTTTACTCGACAGATATGAAAAGTTGTTTTCGAGTGAGCTGGGTCGGTTCACGGGTGGCAGGGCTCGGTTGTACATCCGCGAGGGCGCGGTACCGGTGTTCTGTCGCGCGCGGCCGCTGCCGTACGCGCTGCGGGACCGCGTCGACGCTGAACTGGAGAGCATGCTGCGCGCTGGCATCATCGAGCCCGTCCAGAGCTCGGACTGGGCGACACCTTTGGTACCGGTACGTAAGGCTGACGGTGGACTGCGACTTTGTGCTGATTATAAAATCACGTTGAATCCCGTTTTGCTGGTCGATAGGTTTCCGTTACCGAAAATAGAAGACCTATTAGTTAACCTGAATGGGGCTAGGGTATTTTCGAAGATTGATCTCTCACAGGCGTACAATCAAGTCGAGCTGGAGGATTCGAGTAATTTAACGGTAATCAACACTCACAGGGGCCTTTTTAAATACAACCGGCTCGTGTTTGGGTTGTCCTCGAGCCCAGGCATATTTCAACGGATAATGAGTAATCTTTTTAGTGGTATTCCAGGAGTGGAAGTATTTCTAGATGATATTATTTGTGCGTCCGCGAATGAGGAAGAACATTTGAAAACATTGGAAAGGATATTCAGTAAACTGCATAGTCACGGCATGAAACTAAAAAAAAGTAAATGTCAATTCATGTTAGAAGAGGTTAGGTACCTAGGGTATATAATTTCCAAAGACGGTATAAAAGTGGATCCAGAGAAAGTAGAGGCTATATTAAAAATTACCCGACCAAAAGATGTTTCCGAATTGAGATCTTTTCTAGGACTAGTAAACTTTTATGCAAAATTTATTAAGAATGTAAGTACAATTCTGTCACCATTATACGAACTGTTAAGAAAGGATGTCGATTGGAAATGGACTCCACACTGCGAAAATTCGTTCATAAAAATTAAAAACATTCTAACTAGTGCGGAAGTTTTGATACATTACGATGTAAACAAACCATTGATATTGACGTGCGATGCGAGTGCCCGCGGCATTGGCGGGGTACTAGCTCAGCCCGATGCGAGTGGAGGGGGCGAACGGCCGGTAGTCTATGTCTCAAGAGCGTTGACCGAGGCAGAAAAAAACTACTCGCAGATCGACAGGGAGGCACTCGCTATAGTATTTTGCTTGCAAAAATTGCATCAGTATTTGTATGGTAGGCGTTTTACATTGCGCACGGACCACAAGCCGCTGGTAAGCATCTTCGGTCCCAAGACGGGGATACCTACCATGGCTGCCAGTCGCTTGCAGCGGTGGGCAATCAAGTTATCCGCTTACTCTTATGACATAGAATATGTAAATACTAAAATGAATTGTGCAGACGGGTTATCTCGCTTACCGATCGTAAATGGTGCAAAAGATTGTTTACAAATTCCAGAACAAACATATTTGCACTTTGCTCAGAATGACATGTTATTAGATTATCAGGAAATTAAGAAACAAACACAACGGGACCCAATTCTAGGTAGAATTATTTCTTATCTAAGGGACGCCTGGCCGTTAGATAACGAAATAAGAGAACTTCAACCGTTTTTTAATCGTAAGAACGAACTTTACGAAGAACTGGGTTGTGTTATGTGGGGTCACCGAGTTGTAATTCTAGAGAACTGTAAGGCAAAAGTATTGTTGGAGTTACACGAACCCCATATGGGAATAGTGAAAACGAAGGCTATTGCCCGCAGCTATGTATGGTGGTGTGGCCTCGATGAGGCCATAGAAGCTATGTGCCGTGGGTGCGCGGTGTGCATAGCCGAGTCAGATGCGCCGCACAAGCACACGATCTGCCCATGGCCCTGGCCTGGCCGACCTGGGTCACGCCTTCATGTCGATTTTTTACAGGTATTTAGCAGAGTTTTTCTGGTCATTGTAGATGCTAGAACGAAGTGGATAGAAACTTTTCAAGTACCAAGTACAGCGGCGACACACACTATAGATAGACTTAGCCAAGTTTTCTCACGATTCGGTCTGCCGAAACAATTAGTGTCTGACAATGGCCCCCCTTTTTCGAGTAAGGAATTTGCAGATTTTGTGATGACTAATGGTATAGAACATCTGTTTTCCGCTCCATACCATCCAGCTTCGAACGGGGCGGCGGAAAACGCGGTTCGTACGGTTAAGAGAGCAATCAAAAAGGCTGTTAGAAGCCAGCAAGACATTAATTTATTTTTAAACACGTTCTTAATGCATTACCGTAATACGGAACACTGTACGACAGGCGAGGCCCCCGCGGCTCTCATGATAGGTAGAAGGTTGCGTACCAAGCTTGATGCTCTAAAACCAGATAGAGAACAGAAGGTTAGGAGACTACAAGAGCGTCAGGTGAGGGGCGGCCCGAGCGCGGAGCGCGCTATGGAGCCCGGCGAGCAGGTGTGGCTGCGACAGTATCACGCCACAGATAAGTGGCTGCCGGGACAGGTTACTCAGCGTTTAGGAATAACGGATTATACAGTTATAGATAACACGGGTAGGGAGTCGCACAGACATATCGACCAGCTAAAACGGAGATCACGGAGTTCACTAGTCAGTCTGCCTACCACTACCAACGATCGAGCTAAGCTCGTAAACAAGGGGAGGATAGAAGGTGGATCGCCCAGGTCGGATGTCTCCCAACAAAGTGGAGGGTTAGTGAGCGCTGATACGCCGGAAGATGGCGCCTCCTTAAGAGGAAGTCATAGAACGGACGGGGACGTAGGATCCGCAGCGCCGGTACCGGCGCCGACCACGTCGTCCGTAGTGGTTAGTCCACCACGCGCGTTCACACCATTGTCACCCGAGGCACCATCCCAGCTCTCTCGACCGGTACGTAAGTGCCGTACGGTCAACCCACCACGCTATAAGTTTTAATAAATTTTTATTATTCTTTAGTAATGTGTTTAGTGCCTAGATTAGATGTACCTACTTGTATAAGCCGCACTGTGTGTTTAGATATAAGCAATTAATGTTCCCGGTTTGCAAATGGTTGTTAGTTTTAAAACAACTGTACGTAGATCTTGATTGATACTATAGTTACGCCCTTATACAAGTGTTATTTAGAAGGGAGGATTGTGATGTATGTATTATGTAGGTATATCGATATATTAGTTTCTAAGTTCATGATTGTGTCAAGTGCTGTCAGTTCGCAATAAACCGTTGAATTAACTGTCCGTGTTCTCATTGTTCGCCAGTCCCAATATATAATACTAACCTCGGACAGTAAATAAGAAAGCCTCGGTCAACAATTAGATGAGATCTGAGACCTTTCTTATTTTCCTGTCTTTGGTGTCTATTGTATCATCTACTATATCGAGCTCACCGCTTCCACTAAGTTCGACTCAAAGTTCAACCAGTAATTCTTGCAGCAATAAAAGCTAAACCGCAAGTCGCAATATATGGTGCAAAAAGTCTTGACAAGAAAATGACAACGTTCTAAAATGACGTGCATATTAGAACGCCGTAATGATTTTTATAGTTATAACTAGTGTTTTCCCGCGACTTTGTCCGCACAAATTATATACCAGATTTTAAGTCAGATCATAAGCTATCAAACAAAAAAGTTTCATCTAAATCGGTTCAGTAGTTTTTGCGTGATGCGCGAACAAACAAACAAACAAACAGACAGACAAAATTTCTAAAAAAGGTTGATTTCGAGTCAGGGAACCTAAAAACCATATCGTAATCTTTTTTTTGTAAATATCTTCAATGTACAGACACACTTCAGTTACAGTTTTATAATAGTTTAGATTAGATTAGATGATTGAATAAATTCTTGTTGAGTAATTTTCAAAATATCTGATTAGTGATTACTTATGGTATGTCTATGAGGCGATCGGCTTGCACTCCCTAGGTCCCTGCGCCCGGGTGCCACGCACCCCTAGCGCCCCCGGGTAAAGACGGCCCTGAGCTAGGTACTAGTTATTATTCTGTGCCTGAGGGTAGGTTTTATTTGGGAGGGGGGGGGGGGGGGGCATCTCATATTTTACAGAGTTCGCCGGGAAACTGGGTGTTCCTTTCTCAGGACCCATCTAAAACATACATATTATTTTCCTTTATTACAATATTTTGGGAAGAGGGACAATCGGCATGGTCTGGAGATAGGATTCGGAATTGAATTCAAAATTTTTCACACCATGACTTAATACTTTCACCACCATTTTGACCACCGTAAATAATACCTATGCCTACTTCTAAAAGGCAGCATGCTCGCGGGCCTTGACAGGAAGCTATTCTTAACATTGGATTCGGCCCCAAGAAAGTGCGGTGCGGGCCGCATGTTTGACATGCCTGCCCTACATTCACCTATCATTGCTGTCAGCACGTGCCGCGCACTTCTATAAAACCTTTATAAGCATATGCTCACGACTATATTCCCCGAGGAGGTAGTCAGAGATCTTCTGAAACCTTAGAACATCCACGTTTCATCAGTAGTACCGAAACTCTGTCCAGTGTGACGGGGGGTGAGCCCGTCGCTACTTATAATAGACAGTGGGTACAATACATGCCTCGAAATTGAAGCATGCAGGTTTCCTCACGATGTTTTCCTTCACCGAAAAGCCAATGGTGTTACAAATCGTACATAAATTCCGAAAAACTCATTGGTACGAGTCGGCATGGACGGGGATCGAACCATCACATTCAAAACTCATATTGATAAAATAGAATCAATCCAAATTAGATTTCTAAAACTTCTTGTAGATAAAAAGACTAAAAATAAATGTAAAGAAAATTACCAGATGTTATTCAAAATTTGTAAAGTACTTCCTGTGAGCCTTAAGCATAAATATTTATTAGCATATAACAACCACGGCAATCATGAGCATAGATCGTATATTGATCATAGTATTGGCACCAGAGCACAAGTACAAGGTAAATTTCAAACCGAAAGAGTGAACAACTATTTTGGAGGCAGGTTACTTAAGACGTAATAGTAGTTGGAAATACCTCGGAGGCATCTTTTATTTTTCATTTTACGACTAGATTTATACCATTTACCGAAACTAAAGTCATACCTCAGTATTTTTGGATAGTTCATCTAGTGCAATCATCAACTTAATACACGATTGGAATTACTTCACTCGATAGAAAATCGTCACAAAGATGACGTATTTTCATGCATTTTTAAACATTTTTCTCGGTTTAGAAGAACTTAAAATAGTTTCCGATTGTTGGTATTTATACTCACATATTCACCATTAGTTTAACTAGTGCAATCATAAATAAAATCTAGAAAAAGTACTTTGGTTAGTTGTTTTTAATCGAAAATACGGCTCACGCACACACTTTTCGGAGCCCTCGGCAATCGCGTTTCTCATAGAAAATATTCGTCCGGACCTATGGCCCCTTAAACGTAAATTGCCATCATTGTATAATGAAATGCCACCCTCATTAAGAACCGAAGAAAACAAACGAAGGTTTGGTAGATTATTTAAAATCCATCTGCTCAACTCCATTCAATAAATAGATACTTAGTATTAAGAATTGTATTATGTTTTATGTTAAAATATTATTGTACTGAGACTCTTGATCTCACAGACAAACCGTGGAAACGGTTTTGTGGGACTTTCCTATATTGAATATTTTTATGAAATAAAGTATTTGAAATTTGAAATTTGAATTTTTGAATCGCCTCCTGCACGGCAGGCAAGGTTACTCGCCACTGGACCACCAAGGCTTAAACCTTTATACCTTAGTTAATTAACGTTTAATGTGAAATAATTTACATTAATTGACTACATCGTCTCTTACTTTACATCGCCGCAACAACTACTGGCTACAGATCTACATCCTACAAGAGATTTGGGAAACTGCCCAGGAGTGCGATTTTTGAATCTCATTTGCTGAGCTCGGCAGTTGAAAATGTCAAAATTACTATGGAGATACGCATCTTTCTACTGTTGATTTGACTTTCAAAAATTGCACTCCTGAAGCATGATTTTTGGGAGTCAAATCAGCAGTAGAAAGATGTGTATCTCCAGAGTAATTTTGACATTTTCAACTGCTGAGCTCATCGAATGAGATTCAAAAATCGCACTCCAGGCCCCATTCATATTACATTTAATCAAAATTTCATGAATTCCCCTGGTAATCACTCGCGTCACAAATTACCTGTAAACTTCGGATTTCAGCAAAACAATTCGATGCCCCATTGGACGTCAATAGGGTTGATCCTTTTGGGGTTCAATGAGGTACTTACTCTGCCCTTTGTAGAAGTTTGTATAGAAACCGAGAGGTATTTAATAAACAATTTTCAAACTCACAAAAGTTTAGTCAAGGTAGGCTAGCCTAGTTAGCTAGTTAGCCTATAAACTTTGATGAAAAAAACTGTTTGTATTTATAATAGGTTCTTATCGGAATGACCTATAAGCAAAATGTCCTACGCATCACAACGTCCTAAAAGCAAAACGAACTATTATCATATCGACCTAAAAGCAAAACGACCTAATATCATATCGACCTAAAAGCAAAACGACCTATTAGCAAAACGGCATATAAGCAAAATGTCCTATTAGCAACATGACCTAGTAGCAAATGGGCCCAATCCACACCGCCGCGACTGTGAGGTGCGCATCCGCTGGTAATAATAACACACATAAAAAGAATTCTTCTAGGGTCGACCTTCATCTGGCAACACGGAATCGCATTTTTTCCCGTCATTTGCTAGAGCGAGAAAGATAACGGGAATTCGATCGCACGCGACAGCAGTGCTGCGACCTTTCTCGCTCTAGCAAGTGCTGTCCCTGAACGACGGATAAGGATAGAGCGTAAAAAAATGCGATTCCGTTGTTAAATGTTGAATGTTGTGGACTGTTTTTACGTGTAGATCTTCATGAAAACTCCAGAATTATTTTCATACACTTTAATAGGACTAAGCCCCACTTGCGCCAACCTGGGTTAGCAATAAACTCTAGGTTAAGTTGGTAACCCATGATTTTTTGTATAGAAAAACAACTGAAAGAGCTATTTTATCCGGAGTTAATTGCTAACCCGTGGTTGGCGTAAGTGGGGCTTAGCGTGCTATACAATCTTATCTCAAGTGCCGGAAGTGGCCAACACAAGCAGTAATTATTGCCATAAACAAAATATACCTTAATGTTGCAAACACCGTGCTGCCAGATGAGACTTAACGAAAACTCGAAGCTTTACTAGCACACGGGAGGCTAGCGCTAAGGGCGCCTGAGGTTGTTCGTTAACCCTATGCCTGCCGTCTTAAAGATTAAATCAGTCTCGAAATGGCCACTTACTCAGATTTGCATCACAAAGGACAGCTAAGCGGTCCTGTCATGCCATCTGGCACCTCAATTAGGGTTGCCATTATGCGTTACTATAGTCAGGCTGTTTTCTAGCATCTGGTGACGTGACGTTTTCTTCATTGGGACAGTCTTAAGATGTAATCAAAGTTTTCTCTTTACAATAAATCTCAGAAATAGTTATTAGTTATGCTAGGCTGCAAAGTTGCTTTTTGGCGCGAGTACTTATATTGAATCCTGAGCTTAGCGAAGGTTTCAAAGGTACGAGACGCAGAATAACTTTGCAGCCGAGCGAATCACACAACTTTTCACCCCACAACAGCGAGGAAAAAAAGTGAATTGCTAAAAAGAACATTTTAAATAGTTATTTGTTATGCTAGGCTGCAAAGTTGTTTTTTGGCGCGAGTACTTGTATTGAAACCTGAGCAAGCGAAGGATTCTAGGATTGAACCACGAGCAAAGCGAGTGGTTCAAATAATAGAATCCTGAGCTTATAGCGAAGGTTTCAAAGGTACGAGACGCAGAATAACTTTGCAGCCGAGCGAAACACACAACTTTTCACCTCACAACAGCGAGGAAAAAAAGTGAATTGCTAAAGAGTACAACATTTGAAAAGTTTTTTTTTCGTGCTGGCCAGTGACATGAAATAGTTATTAAGTAATGCATTTTCATTGGACTGGCGGTATAGAAAAATATTGAATAGACAGATTCGAATTTCAAAAACTCTTTCCACGCTAGCGGATAAAATGCACTTTTGCACTCAGATTTCGAATGATAAACAGAATCTTTCCGAGCTTGTGAGGTAAAAAGTTATTTTTTCGTGCTGGCCAGTGACATGAAATAGTTATTAAGCATTTTCAGTGGATTGGCGGTATAGAAAAATATTGAATAGACAGATTCGAATTGCAAAAACTCTTTCCACGCTAGCGGATAAAATACACTTTTGCACTCAGATTTCGAATGATAATTATTAAACAGTATCTTTCCGAGCTTGTGAGGTGAAAATAATATTAAATGTCCCACTACTATTCTTCTTGAAATATCGTAGATGTGGTTGAGGGTGTTATTTGTTCCACAATACACGCCTCAACAACAGTTCAAACAGTTCAATAAATCTTATTTTTGAAACGAAATAAATTCAGAACTCTTTTTGACGTATAGATTTAGAGCATCTGTAGCATTAATATAGGCCTATGATTTCACGATTGATGTAACGTACCGTACTCCACTACACAAGAGCCCATTACAGAGTCCAGAGTCCTTACCAAGTCCTGTACTCTTAACTTTGTGTTGATAGCCCTCACCATCAAACAGCAATAGGTGCAGTCGGTTAGCACTTAGAATATGATTCCTTTTTTTTAGAAACGCTTAAATACTTATATTACCTATTATTATCTGATTTTACCTGACAGCCGAATCGTATTCTCAGGGCTCAAGGACTGTAATCCAGGTTCATCTGACAAAACCATCCCTAACCAGAACGAGTACCTACCTATAGACTCCAGAAGTAATAATGATTTCTTTTGTTTCAGTTAAGCGGCCCCACCCAATACTTCTGGTACCGAACAACGCTCCAGATTTCAGACGATATCAACTACCCGCAAACATTCAATTACAAAATCGCCTTAGCTCTCATCATAGCCTGGATCCTCGTCTACATGTGCATGATCAAGGGCATAGCATCCTCCGGCAAAGTCGTCTACGTGACCGCCACATTCCCGTACATCGTTCTAGTAATATTTTTCTTCAGAGGCATTACCTTGAAAGGGATGAGCGATGGACTTATTCATCTATTCACGCCAAAATGGCACACGATTTTAGACCCTGTCGTGTGGCTCGAAGCGGGCACGCAAATCTTCTTTTCGCTTGGCTTGGCATTTGGGGGATTGATAGCCTTTTCTTCGTATAATCCCGTCGATAATAACTGTTATAGGGACGCTATAATGGTCTCTATGACGAATTGTTTAACGTCCATGTTCGCTGGGATAGTTGTGTTTTCGATAATTGGGTTTAAGGCGACGATGGTTTATGAGAAGTGCTTGGATCTGAGGAACGAGACTTTGCTGGGGATGTTTGGGTCTGGGTATAGATCCATGGTGTTCCCTGAGGCTGGGCAGATGATGACGGTGAATTTAAATGGGAATCTGACGAGCCTGGTGATGCCGCTCTTGCCTGAGTGTGATTTACAGAAGGAACTGGATAATGTGAGTTCGTTATTTAGTATTTATTTAGCACTATTTGTATAAAGTTAACAAACACAAATTGAACACGCTAGTGGGATAGCTTAAAAAAGAAAAAGAACATGCAATTTAATACACTAAATTGTATTGCATCAAATGTAAAAAAATTGGTATACCTACTTAAGTAATATTAAGTTACTTCAATGCAAATGTTATCCTTGTTCCTAAAATGTTACTTTGTAAAAATCTGTCAGCTCTATTTTTTAAGCTGACAGATTTTTTGTAAAGTAACGTTTAAGGAAGCTTAACTGGTAGCTTATTCTATTTGTTTTTACCCGACTGCGCCAGAAAGAGGGTTATTGTTAAAATATTTTATATCATTTACACAGAGTCGCGTTGTGGGTCTGCTATAGGGTAGTCGCATAGCGAGTCGATTGTTGGTTGCCTCCTCCCCGGCCTACAACGAAGCTCCAGTGATGGCTCAAGATAGTGTTCTTTTCGAAAAACAATCCTTGAAGTCACCAAAATACATAAGTTACCGTACAACGTCAAGCACTCTTGCTACAAAAACTAGACATTGGCAAAATCATCACATACCCAAGATGGCAGCCATTTTTTTTAAATATAGAATAGAATCATTTACACAATATTTTAATCTTACATTATTAAACGATCAATTCACCACTAGCATGGATTTTATTACTTACCAACATGAGTTTTAGGGAGCACATTTTGGTGGTTTCAATCAAATATTCTATATGGGTAAATCCAACCCATATGTACCCATTGTCGGTGTAGACGTCACATACCTACCTACGCATCAGAATTTCTTCTTCAGCGTATGCTGGTTTCCTCACGATCTTTGCCTTCACTATTTGTGTATTACAGTCGTTATTAAGTATACATAAGTTATATAAACTAATTGATACATGGCATGTAGTCCATGCGGATTCGAACCCGGCAATGATTGACCTCTCCTCAACACGCCACTGACGCCGACACTTTCATACTTTACAAAACACTTGATTCTAATTCAAATTTTTCTTTTTCAGACCGCATCAGGCACCGGCTTAGCTTTCATAATATTTACAGAAGCAATAAATCAATTCCCAGGTGCCCAGTTCTGGTCCGTCCTCTTCTTCCTGATGCTGTTCACTCTCGGAATCGACAGTCAATTCGGGACTCTAGAAGGGGTGGTAACCTCTATAGTTGACATGAAATTGTTCCCGAATTTGAGAAAGGAATATTTGACTGGGGGATTATGTCTGATATGCTGTGTGCTATCGATGGGATTCGCACACGGATCTGGAAGCTATATATTTCTGTTATTTGATATGTATAGCGGGAATTTTCCGCTGTTGATTATTGCTTTTTGCGAGTGCGTCGGGATCTCGTATGTTTATGGAGTTAAGAGGTGAGTGTTTATTGATTTTACTTTTAATGTATTTCACAAGTAATTTTTGAACAAATATTGTTGGTTAAAGTCATGACAGAACCTGTCCTATGTGAAATGTAGTAGGTATGGTTTATGTACAGTGGGACATAAAAGAGTAGAAAATGGTGACAGCGGGAACTAAATATTTTAGTACAAATTGTAGGTCGTTCATGCCAGCTTATGCGCGATTTTGACGTTCTTGCGTGGAGACAGCGCCCTCATTTGTTTTCTTACTCTTTTATGTCGCACTGTAGGTGTAGGTATACACGGCGACACTCGTAGTTCAACTCTATGTTCAGAACATAGAGTTCAACTATGCGTAAGTTGATTTGTCGCCGTGCGGCCGTGTGTACAATTGTACATTGTTGGGAAGAAATCTTATTTTAAAATATCTTTTCCTAATGATTTGGAAGCCACTGTCATGTATTTAGGACATGTAAGGAAAGCAGTAACAAAAAACATTCAATTATAGGTAATTAGATGACTGCCACAATTAAATATTTACAGCAAAATCACAACAGCAACATTACAATTCGTGTAGGTAGGTAAAGCTATATTACAATGTACGTAATGTACCTACCTATTTGTTTAGAATGAAGTCAATATTGTAAAATTGTGTACAAAGTCAGAATTTTCCTAAGAAAATTGCGTAGGTTTACCAACCTACCGGCACGGACCTGAAAAAAAGACGGACGTAATCTCATCTAATCACGAGTGAAGCACCCATTTCTTTTGTGTGCGTGACAACGCACTACATAATAGTGATGGGTGTAGGGCCTGCGCCTAGAGCTCGTGCATTTGTGTGAGTGTAAATCCCTTGTAGAACGAACGAAAATGTAGGACCTTGCATGCTTCACATCTTTTTAGTGTCACATTACGTCCGTCTTTTTTTCAGGTCCGTGCCTACCGGTAGGTACGTCTTTTATTCAATACCTAATGGGATTAAGTTGTTCGATTTATGACGTCTGCTAATCTTTAGATTGGGTAGACTCAAAACATCTTAGGATTTAGATTAATACGATGATATCCAAACAAGTCGAGAGATCCTTTTTATTACTAAACTTAACAGTCCGTTGAACCGTTATAAATGTAAAACGAGGTTCTGAGGGCTTTAGAATAACACAGGTACCAAACTAAAGGCTCAGTATTAAGACGCTGTTATACCGTCGAGGCCATTTTTTGAACACAAACGAAAGTGTTTTAAACTGTGTTTTAAAGTCTGAAATTAAATTATGTCTTATTTAAGGATCGGGCGGATGGGCGACTGTTCTCAATGACACGATTAGATTAAGTTTACTCGATAGAAAAAAATCCCAAAGTTACCCCTTTTTGTTATGTTTTTTCAATACTATGATTAAACTGCTGATATTTAACTTTTTATTCTTGTACTTAACTAAATACATTAAATATTTCTAGTGAACTCAGGAGAAGTTTTAGCTTAGAAACTCCCATGAGCAAAGATATTGACGAAAAACACGTTTTTTTGCGATCCTGCTTTCAATTGGAGCGGGATGGCTAATTGTAAACTTATGCTTGCAAGAAAGAGACGCTTGCAGTGGGATAACCTAGACTTAAAGTCTTATACGGGTACTGGATGCCGCAAGTGCCTTCAAGTTTGATTCCTGCTCTAACTTGATGATATATTATGCTCATAGTTGACATATTTCGACAACAGCGACTACTTGTTACAAAAGCAGAAAGGCATGCATTTCCGAGTTCGTACTCAAGTGTCGTCTCTGAATGACTTAGGACAGTGTACACGTAGATACGTCTAGGTCATCTACTATTCGAAATTCCCACTTCGCATGCCTTATAACTTCGATCAAAGTAAAATTATTAATGGATAGGCCCAAAGTGCGTTAAGTTGAAGCACACTACTGGTACACTTGCTTCATACAAACTGGCATACTTGGTCTGTCATCTCGGTACATATTTGAAGTAGGTATACCTGTCATTTGTTTTGCCTTATTTTTCTGGTTTGAAATGTTCGCGTAAGGCCTATCCATTAATTTAACTTTGATCGAATGCCTTAAGACGTAATAGTAGGTGGAAATACCTCGGAGGCATCTTTTATTTTTCATTTTACGACTAGATTTATACCATTTACCGAAACTAAAGTCATACCTCAGTATTTTTGGATATTTCATCTAGTGCAATCATCAACTGAATACACGATTGGAATTACTTCATTCGATAGAAAATCGTCACAAAGATGACGTATTTTCATGCATTTTTAAACATTTTTCTCGGTTTAGAAGAACTTAAAAAAGTTTCCGATTGTTGGTATTTATACTCACATATTCACCATTAGTTTAACTAGTGCAATCATAAATTAAATCTAGAAAAAGTACTTTGGTTAGTTGTTTTTAATCGAAAATACGTCGGCTCACGCACACACTTTTCGGAGCGTTCGGCAATCGCGTTTCTCATAGAAAATATTCGTCAGGACCTATGGCCCCTTAATAATATGAATCGCACTCTTAAAGTTTCTATTCTTTCCATATTATGATGAAACCATTTCATTCTTGTTTTTGTACAGATTCTTCAAAAGTGCTATTAACACTGTGTGCTTGTGCTTTAACTTTTCTATTTAACGTTAGTATACCTACCAACCACACTCCTATTTTTATTACCATAAAAATAAACATCTTTTCAATGACAATGGGTCGGTAACTAATAATTAGTTAGGATTATTTTCTTGTGTTGAATTTTCGGAAAAAACAGCCTTTCGAAAACACCTCATTGATTTTCCATCAAATTTTTACTCAAGAAAATTCCACCCGAAATTAACATATTACAAGTATAGGTACAAAGTATATGTAACTTTAAGTCCTATTATCAACAAAAACTCAGTCAAGTTTTGAAGGTCGAACCCTCATTCGTTTTCTCGCAACGTTTGAGTGCTTATGGAAATTGGCTGTTACATGAATTATTGAAGTGACAGCAAACCAGACGTTCGTGAAATGTCTCGGATTTAATACGGAGGCTTTAAAATTTGGTAACATACCTACATTTCAATGTTGGTTCGTGGTTTATGATGGAGTGTTGGCTCCAGAGCGGAGGTTTAACTTGGGTAAACAATTTAAGAGGAAAACAAGCATCGATCGATCTAGGTTTTTTTTTCTTTTTGTAGGCACCTACTTATTGATATCTTATGTACTTATAACAGCACCTACGTGTAATGTAATAAGTATTTGAGGCCCACCACGACAAGCCAAATCAGCGGGCACTTGCGGCCCAAACACGAAGCTATAATTTTGAATCATGTTTTCATTAATGTAAGACAGTAGGTAGGTATAAATTAGAAAACTGTGGTTATGAATCCGAAATACAATCTACAATAAATTTACCAACAAGTTTATCTAACTCATATAGCAATTAAAATAGGTTAATGGATTGAAAAGACTATTTCGGATTACCTCATTCATAGACGCTGGAAAATGGCCACCAAAGCGCTTTGAGGAAATCCTTATGGCCTTGACGAGGGTAGGGAAGGAGCGTGGAAGGCTCTTTATTCCATAATTTAGTCGGTTTAAGTTCTTAGAACGAGCTCAAGGAAAAGGAACTGAAGAGACGGTAACTACGATTATATTCAGCGAACTAAGTTTAATATAATTAATACAGGTTTATACCTACGGGAAGTGGCTCAAAATGTTGCAAGCTGAAGATTTCAAAGGGAAATTTTATGCCTCATTTATATGCATATTATCATACAAAAGATTACAATTTAACAATACATAAATCGAAGTACATCGATAAGAGGTTTAACAATTTATGAGATTTCTTGTGGTCCCTAGACGAAGCGATCTTGGAGGATTGCATTTTTAATAAATACTTACGAGCTTTTGCCCGCGTGATTTACCCCTACTACCCCTTTAGGGGTAGGTTTTCGAAAAATTCTTTCTTAGTGCACCCCTACATTAGGGTGTTCACTTTTCCAAAGAAGGATGTCCACTTTTTACCTGTCAAATAATCTCAGTTTTTTTGTTCGATATAACTTTTATTCCTCATTACCAAATTAAATTAAATTACTACCAATGTAAATGGAATTAACCTTTAGTTTTTCTATATCAATATTTATTGTATACATCAACCACATAGTACTATAATTACTTCAACTAAATCAAATAAAAATTGACAGGTAAACGAATGTATGGGAAATGGTCCTTCTTCTTTCGAACATGTTCAGCGGTTAAGGCTGTGTGTTGTCTGTCAGTAAGTCAGTCACGGAACTCTTTTATAAGTAACCTATAGAAGGTTGTAGTTAATGTTACTGTTTATATTAAAGGAGACTGGGCGAAAGTGGTATATGAATCAATAGCGATACAGTTTTGGTGTTTGTGTTGTATATGCTTTTATACTAGATTTGGTTAGGTTAGTATAAAAGTATATTTTTTCTCAAAACGCCGGGTCAGATTTTAATGCCCCTTTGCACAAGATGTACTTACATGAGGTTTTCCAACACAAACACCAAAACCTTGCTTTTGGTTCGTAGACCACTTCCCATAAACATTTGCCCAGTCTCTTTTTAACATTATGTTATGATTGATGATTCTTAAAAACTTTGTTCTTTTATGGGTTTAGGCGAATTTTTGTAGACATCGTTATATATAGACATTAGTAAAACGTTGGTAAGTTAATGCCTAAAAATAAACACGCTTTCAGTTATATGCTGACCAAAGGGCAGGGTAATGACTTTAACAAATAAATGTCGTGTTTGAACAAAAGTTTTCTCATAAAAGCTAAATTGAGCCTCAATTAAGTTAAGTACTATCCTTGTAACCGCCTGTGAATATTTAAACAGGATTTTACTGGATTATTTTAGAAAGTCTATATGCAAAATTCTGGTGTCAAATTTTCGATAAGTAATAAACCACATAGCCGGCAAAATCTTGGAACGATTTACTGGCTGTAAATAACACCGGTCAAGTGGGAGTCGGACTACTCGCGCACCGAGGTTTCCGCACCACACCACCATACAACAAAATGTAACTTACAAAGGACGGACGGACGGACAACGCAGTAGGCTTATGAATAGGGTGCCGTTTTCACCCTTTGGGAACGGAACCCTAAAAAACCATTACAGTACTCCAAGGAAAATAATGGGCATCGACTAACTTCGTGTTCCCGAAGATGACCGACCGTAACTAGGCAGTATTGTATAATGATATAGAGCTGCTTTTACGATTATTTCCGATGCCCATTATTTTCCTTGAAGTACTGTAAATATTTTATCATTATCAGATTTATCAGTCTTCTATGTTCGATCCTCTGAACTGAATCTCCATCGATTAATACCACCGATTAAACTGAAACAAATCAAACTAAACAGCCAATTCTCCCCAGATTCGCCGATGACATCGAATTAATGACGGGTCAACGTCCAGGGATATACTGGCTGATCTGCTGGAAATACCTCTCCCCGCTCGCAATGCTCATGATCCTCATATCATCCTTCGCCGAGCTCATCATGGAAGGCTCAGCGTACGAAGCGTGGATCAGCACTGAAGGGGACACGGTGAAGAAGCCGTGGCCAATCTGGGCTGTGCTTCTGGTGCTGGTGCTGGTGCTTGCTTCAGTTTTGTGGATACCCCTGCTGGCTATTTGCAGGTTGGTTCCGTTTTTATACCATAGCATAGCGTAACGCCGGGGGAATAGTCAAATATTAAATGTGAGGTCGGTTGCAGTTTGATAAAGGCATGGGTGGATGGGTATCTGGTGAGTGAGAAAGGTACCTATTGAATACCTGGGTATGGGTGCTGCACCTTGCCGTTTTTATTGAACGGTAGACACAATACACGCAAGTATGCCTCGAAATTGAAGCCATTATGTAAGGTTGGTTTTCCTCTAGAAAGGGCCACTTCTTTCCTGGGTGTTGTGGGGCATTCACTTGTGTAGGTAGGTACTGTAGTGCTCACCAATCTACCAGCCAAGCATGGTTATTATTGCAAATATCTTTATAAGAGAGTTCAATATTATCTAGCAGTGAATTTATGGTTGGTCTGATGGTTTTTCTCGGAGTATGTTTTTGTTTCTTTCATAAAGTTCAGGGCT
This sequence comes from Agonopterix heracliana, assembly GCA_963693445.1. Taxonomy (NCBI): domain Eukaryota; kingdom Metazoa; phylum Arthropoda; class Insecta; order Lepidoptera; family Depressariidae; genus Agonopterix; species Agonopterix heracliana. Next base: position 17,221,170 of record OY856319.1, read on the forward strand.
AGATTTCGTGTATTTCTCATGACACTATCTGTAGGATATGTCCAAGTTACCTATACTTAACACATATATTTTTCACATTTTAGTCAATCTGGTCTAGTATATAAGGTTAAATTTAATTAGTTGGCGAAACTTAACAAACGCATTTTGGCATCTGTTACTAAGCACAATTACGTGGTACCCCCACTCGATCATATGATTCTGAGGTCAATATTCGCCCGCCGGCCGCGCACTGCGTACGATACGTACGATAATATTAATTTTGTAAATCATGAATACCGATTATAAACATTGGTACCTAATGCAATCTGTTATCATTAACAAGTGTGTTTTTTCGATTTTGAGTTTGTGCCATATAGAAAGTTGTTCAGTTCGATGGTCTGATGATCCCCTTAAAAAAACAGAATATAAGAAGGACCCTATATTATGGATCTTGAAATTAAGGACACTTGGACCACATTAATCATTGTGCTTGAATTGTCACGTTAAATGGCATGAAGAATGCAAACCAATCACTTGAGACGACCCGAGGCAGAGTATCCTTGAGAAAATTAACTGCGACATTCGACCCCAAATACTGGGATTGGGAGAAAGAGATGGAGAGATAAATGTAAACGATCCCGAGATTATTTTGGACCCCCAGAGCAAAGAACCCTTGCCTTTGTAAATGTCTGCTCTTTACAATTTGTCAATTTGTTTCCTAACAATGAAGTGTTTAATGGGATACTTAACCCTTTCAAGCCACAGATTTAGGAGGCATAAAATCAGCAGAATAGGAATCTCAACTTTATAGCAATGAATAAGTAAGTGAAATTATTCAAAAGTGTTTAGGCCTAAATCAAAATATCGCGACGGCAAAAAGATCCACCGGACTGAAGCAATTTTTCTTGTAGATTACTAGCGTTCTCAAAAACGTTTATCTTATCACCAATAGGCATAGGTAATTCTTCATGTTCAATTGTTGAACTACAGTTTGAGTTCCCCTTTAGGGGTAATATTATAGGTAGGTACTCAAGTAAATCCGTTAAGGAAGTGAAGAATCGCTAAGTTGTGAAGTATCTCTCACTCTTCAATTTCCCGACTTTTCCGATTGATTACCTACAATCAGGATTCAGGAGTGCAATTGATTGAATTGCACCGGTGACAAATCGAAATCCGTATAATCCGTAAATGAGATTTCGTTTTTGAATCCAAACAAAAACACTAAATTTGATTCAAGAACTGTGTTTCGTGTCACAAGAATGTGAAATCCATTGGAAGTCGGCAATAGTTCTATAACTAATATCCACTGCTCGGCATTGAATATGTACCTATTTAGTTCCTAGTTACATAATGGGGAAGCCAATAGACGCAACAGTCTCAAATAAGCGTTTATATTTATATCCAGGAATGAGGTATCCCGGGCTAACGATTAACCATCTTCAGCTTCATTATTCTGTAGCCAAGCCAAAGCCACCAAGTTTTAAAAAAAACGTCTACCCTCCGCAGATACTTCGGCATCCCAATAATAGAAGACGAGGAGCGCGCCTGGTTCCCAGCCGAAGACCTTCGCGACTTCCACGGCATCGAGCCCAGGCCGGTGTCCGCCATGGAGACCATTCTGTTCTGCACCAGACCCGACGGCACCGAGCGATGCTGCTGGCCTGGGTGCTGCGACTCCGACGATGACGAGGTTTAGTTCCCTGACGAAGAGCGTAGGACGCGTAAGACCTTCTTGGATGTCATTTGAAGTTAGAGGTCGTATAGTAGTCGTAATGCTAGAATGGGATCGCTAGAAAGCGTCAACTGTGACTGCGAGTAAAGGTCAACATTTCAAAATGTGTTTCTTTAAAATAATAAAGAAGGAAAGGATGCCAACGCACCTTTTACTGGGCTATTTCATTATTTACGAATAATTTTAATTGAAAATGTTTAAACTATTAGGGATACATTCCTTGGCCTGTAAAAAAGGCAGGTTTGACATGCATTTTTAAATTTATTTTACAATTATAGTTACTTAAACTTTAAACATACTTTTACATAAAATTATACTCTAAATCATATACTTGGGTAGATTCACCTGAAATAGTAACATATCTAAAAACATATTTTGAAAATTTCTAAAACATATCTTTCTGCTGCAAAATTACATTTTTGAAACTTTTGAGACGTACTTACAAATACTTTTATTTACTAGTGCATTAGTACTGGTTTTAATGATGTTATCTTTGTTATAAAAATTATCATCCTGCCATACGTAGGTACCTATACCTATCTTGCGACGTTATTGAATATTTTCTCTGGAAGAAGATAAACTTCTACATTATAAAATAATCCTAAGAAAATTATAACTGCCAGACTAACAATTTCTGTCTATTGTACGTAAATTGTATCTTCGAAAAAATCTAGAATATTTAGAGGAATCTAGTTATTAAATCTTGCAGCTTGAGTACCTACAGGTTTAGGTATAGTAGCGTTAGCCCATCTATATAGGTTTATTTTGGAAAAATATCATTGTACATGGGCATGAGTGGACTATTTACTTATTAAGTTTATTACCACGCATACTGCGTCAAGAAAATTATAATATTTAAATCCTTATTCATATTAGAATAGGTATTACTGAATGCAATCTGTAGGTATCTTCTTTCGTAGCAGCATGAGGGAATCGATTGGGCGTTTTATAATTTTCTTAGGTTTATTAACATTTTCCATTATATCGTTACCTACAATCTTTATAATAAGACAAAATATATACAATATAGTATTTAAATAAGTAGGAGAAGTGTAATCAAAGTTTAAATCGTATTGTAGTTATTTATTTATTAGAATAATTTACTTTATCTGTGATATTTTGTTAAATGAGTTGTAACAAGGCAGATATATGGGGCCCAGGATTTTCGTTTTATAAAATAATATACTCACACACAGTTGCAGAAACGCGCATTAAAGTTAATCCTACAGACACTAGTGAGCGTTTGCGACATGTTTGGGCGGATCTCAATTACATGAGCGTCTGTCTAACTAGGTAGGTATCATAGGGGATTTGTTGATGTCTTCCCCTTTTTATTACAAGTCCTGGGGCTCTCCCTTGGTTTTAAAGTTTATATCTGTTTTACATACTTAATAGATATGTAGTTTTACTAAATAAGCATAAACTGATATAATTTATGTGTTCTTATCGTGTGACAAAACAATAAAACTTGACAATAAATTCAAGGCAGCTGTAAAAATTAATAAACTTTTTGATCAAGAAATATAAAATCGTGCTAAATTTTTCTTGTAAACACGAAAGCTAATGGCTATGAATAAATATCTCAAGACAATAATATTGAAAGCCAAAAACAAAAATGTTACTTTTAGGTATGTTTAATAAATGAAAATTACCTATATAGATCCTATATTTATAAAGATATAGCATTTTAGACATTATAGTAAACACAACTGTGAGTATAAAGCAGTACTTCGGTGTTGTCTGCTTCTTATTTAAATAAAATTGTTGCATATTAAAAATCATATCTCTGAAACTCACGGACCTGAAAAAAAGACGGACGTAATGTGACACTAAAAAGATGTGAAGCATGCATGGTCCTACATTTTCGTTTGTTCTACAAGGGACCTACACTCACACATATGCACTAGCTCTAGGCGCAGGTCTGACACCCGTCACCATTATGTACCGCGTGACAGCACGCACACAAAAGAAATGGGTGCTTCACTCGTGATTACACGAGATTACGTCCGTCTTTTTTTTCAGGTCCGTGCTGAAACTATTAATATTCATGCGAAAGTCTGAAATTTCGAGAAAAACTTATGAATGCTATAGGTAATTGTGTGTGAGATGATGATGATGATGATGATGACTTAACACAATAAATAGGCATAAGCTTTGATGTGATAATACATAATGGACATTGTTTAACTTTTTGACTAATATTGACAAAAAAAAACGTATCTTTTTGAGCTGTACTATAATTATATTAAATCCTGTTGTAGTAGGTATTTTAGCTTGTTTGTAATATATCTCGTTTTTGTATAATGTAGTAAATGAAATACATACAAAGTAAAACGTAACAGTACCTATGTAATTTAAGTACTAACCTATTACTTTGGATTAATTTAGTGTTATTCAATAGGACCGAATGTTAGGCGTGTTACACACCATCGAGCAGAAATAATCGGCATTAATCAGACGGCGAATACGTCCATGAATAAATCTTGGAAACTATCACACAAATTATCCAGTCACATTTAAAGTACCAGAATCTAGCCTGGACTTGTATTATGATGACAAGACAACGATATAGAATACATTTATAGATACAAACATCCATGACTCGGGTACAAATATGCATATTCATCATACAAATATTTGTCCCATGCGGGATTCGAACCCGCGACCCTCGGCACAGCAGGCAGGTTCACGTGCCGTTCAGGTGCCGAGGGTCGCGGGTTCGAATCCCGCATGGGACAAATATTTGTATGATGAATATGCATATTTGTACAGACTGTGCTACCGGGCCGTCAAATAGAACTAGCCTGTGCAGTGGAAGCAGGGAAAAATCTTATAGGATCGCTTGGAAAGCAACATTTAAATTTAGGTTGGTTGTAATACTTCCAGTAGGTGGCGCGCACGTCCCCTTAAGACGTAACAGATTGAAAATTTCGTTCTCTGGGTAGTGGGCTCGGTGGTGTAATTGGTAAGCACGTTTCCCCGGTTTGGAAGAGCGTGGGTTCAAGTCCCGCCCGAGACAAATTTTTCAATCTTTAATTTGATTCGAAATAGCACAACATGGCTGTAACATGTTTATAATCAATAATAATAATAATATTTAAATTTAGTTCCAGCACGAAATGATTTTTAAATAAATTCAGGCAGCCTTCCTGCTTGCACATTCTGCTGACGTTCAGACGTCAATCGGGTTTTCTGGTTCGGAAATATCGTGATTTGATTGGTAAAAGAATTTTTCTCCCCTCCGGACGGAAAGCGTCAATTGTCATCCCGCTGCATTAAAAGAAGTTATCGCTTTCCACCTCCGTCGAGGAGAAAAATAGTATACTAATCTCAGGCAGTAAATAATAAAGCCTCAGATCACATGTTACATGATTACATGAGATCTGGGACCTTTCTTACTTTCCTGCCCTCGGTGTGTAGGTAATCTACTATATCATAGCTAATGGAAAGTATAAAATGAGTTTCATAATACTTAAGTCCCGTTCGAATAAGGTCGGGCAGTTTTGCCGATAGGGTCGAGTCCGGCCGAATATGTGTTTTATTGATCAACAAAATATTGCCGAACACATCCTTGCATTAGAAATAAGAACTAAATATAATAGTTTAGAGCACACGCAAGTTAGTTATAATTATGTAATGTCTAAAGTCAATTAAATATTTAATAATCTGTGTATTCAACTAATATAGCATCACATTTTTTATTCCTCATTATTTGCTTATTGACTGGTTGCTCGAAGGAGACGGAGAGCTTGACAAATTTTCTTCTCTTTGTCCACTTTAATAAACAAGTTCTTCAGAATTTCATCCACATTTTCTTTACAATTTCAGAATGGTTACCGTATGGTTCTGAAAATGTATAGAAAATGACTATTCTTGTAAAAAACTACGAAGTCTTTTTTCAACCAGTCACTGTATAAAACGGTACATAGGTCGTTATTTTCTTGTTATTAGTGTAAGGATTTCTTATGTGTATCGCACAAATCGATGTCGTTCTGGTTTAACAATATTGTCGTTTAAACTAGTTATCTAGTGTTTAAATCGATCTTACACTAACTTACATTGTATAAGGCTTTATAGGAACAGTCTGTTAACTTTAACTTTTGCCGCTGTGGTGACGAATTAGCGTACGAATGCCGGTAGATGTCACTGAACGTTAAATACAAAGTGAGTAGCTAAAACATATTACGCGCTGCATCGCGCTATCGAAGTTTTCACTTGCACTATTTATTTAATCACAATTAAGCTAGCGGAAGAATTTATTTCTCCAAGCCATTCTTTGTTTTCTTGTTGCAGTATAATGCAGGACAAGTATAATGTAAGTAAAAATTTAACTTTATAAGGGGTGCATTTTAAAATGAATTGTTGCGTCCAAAATGATTTGGAAAGATATTTTTTTGTGATGGAGATTTGGAACAACGAAACGGTGTTTTTAAGATTGTTGCAAATAACTACAAGAATTTTATTAAGGAGCTCTATTATTGTCAAGCCATATCAACTTAATAAATATCATGCATAGTTGGTATGTATAAAAAATTTCATGTAAAATTAATAAAATTACTATAGATTTGCAACTACCTAGATATATTTATTTTAAATTGAATGTTCTATATAATATAGTGCCTAAAATATTTAATTTACGCAATAATGACAATACAAATAGTAATATAAACACCAATAAAAAGCCTTTGAGCCCATTTAAAATAAAAATAAGCGAAAATAATGATGATATTAAATGAATCTGACAATAATAAGTCATACGAATGTAATTTCTTCAGTGTGGTCTTCCCTTTATGAAACGTAATAATATTTCTTGTTGAACATTTTCTATGTCACAGGTTCAGTTAGATTTTTATAAAAGAAAAACGTGTCGCTTCCGTCCTCGGTATGGCGGCGCGCTAAACGTTTTATCGCGCTTTTTATCGTATTTTCCGATTTACCGCCAAGACTTTTTTTTGAAGTGGCTATTCTATTCTATTCTATATTTTAAAAAACTGGCCAAGTGCGTGTCGGGCCACGCGCAGGGTAGGGTTCCGTAGTTGCCCGTCACAATGTACGAACTTAGAAGGGGGCTTTTTGTTTTATACTACGGTTTGACGGCTAATAAAGTCTAAAAAGTAAATTTTTTAAGTTGGTCGACTATTACTCGTTAACTTGTAAAGCGAACTTAGCGGTTATAGTTTTCCTTTTAATTTCATTATATACACTACTGCCATGAATTTTTTCACATATCTAGAAACAACCGTTTAGCTGGCAGAGGGGGGGGACACTCGACTCTAACAAAAATTTGCACCTTAAAGCTTAATATTTCGCTAACGGATCCCTAAATCGAAAAATGGTTTTCCCACAACCACCGTATTTTTAAAAGACCTATCCAACGATACCCCACACCATGGGATAGACGAGAAAAAAAAATTGCATCCCCACTTCACGGGTAGGGGAGGTACCCTAAAAAAAATATTTTTCAAAATTTAATTTTACCACTTTCTCGGCGTGATTAATATGTGTACCCATGCCAAATTACAGCTTTCTAGTACTAAGCGTCTCTGAGCTAAGCCGCGGACAGACGGACGGACGGACGGACGGACATGGCGAAACTATAAGGGTTCCTTGTTGACTTCGGAACCCTAAAAATGGCTGCCATCTTGGGTATATGATGATTTTGCCAATGTCGAGTTTTTATAGCAAAAGTGCTTGACGTTGTACGGTTATATTGATATTTTGGTGACTTCAAGGGTTGTTCTTATAAAAGAACAATATCCTGAGCCACCACTGGAGTTCCACTGTGGACCGGGGATGGGGCAACCGACGCGCACGTGACCACCCAATAGCAGAGCCACAGAGCAACTCCTTGAAGTGGCTAATACAGCGTTGCTCAAGGAGCAACTACTGTTTTTTACTGCGGACCACGAAGGGTCTACCGATCCAAATGAATGAACTTAAGCAACCGACCGAGGGGCACCCAGAGGGGTACGGACCTCGGCATAGGACGTTGCTGGGGCTTCGCGGCGGATTGGGTAGCGGGGACGGGGATGGTTATTTCCGATATCCCCCACGGTCTCGGCCCTAGTGGGAACCAACGGGAAAAAAAATTCTCGCTGTCCCTCCGCTCCGTGTCAACGTTTATCGTGCTGACCCGTGTTGGGCTCTGCTTCTTTAAAATCATATCGGTACAGTACCAGTATTGGGCAAAATGTAATTAACTACTCATTATATTTTGTAATTGTTAATTGCAATTAGTGAATCAGGTACCTACCTACTTTTTTGGTTTCGATTAGAAAATGTATGTTTCGAAAGTAAAAATGATTGCACCCACATAAAAATGTTATTAGTAACATTTTGGCCAATTCTGTTAGAGATGACACTGTAATTTACAACGCTGCAGCGTTGCGCGCTGTTCCATTCAATGCGGCGGTAACATACAAGACGCGCACGTAGGTACGGACACTTCGACCGACCTGCAGTGCGATTTTTGAAAATCATACGAGCGGTTCGGCAGTAGAAAGATGCATAATCTCCATAGTAATTCTGACATTTTCTACTGCCGAACCGCTCGTATGATTTTCAAAAATCGCACTGTTGATCCTAGATAGCCGAACGTGTGCGCGCCTGTTTCGCTCGTTTGTAGGTAGCCGTTTCTTTTATGCAGCTGTCCCTAGGACGGTGGTTAAATCGTTCTAGAGCTGTCCCCTTGCTGCAGCCGAAAGCATAATCACGTTTTTCTTATTATAAATACACAACCGTGCCCATCTCGATTAATTTGAAAGATTTAAATTTCATTATTTATGACAAAATGTGTAAAATATGTAACAGAATTTAGCGTAAACTGTTTGTATTTGTAGTTATCTATACTTGTAGCTAAAGGAAATGCGATTTTGTGATCGCATTCTGTTTGTTGTTTCTGTATAATATACCTAAATGTTAACGTGTTGATGGTAAAAAATAAACGTTCGAAAAATGCATTTTTTTTTAATTTTATTATCCTTTTCTATGTCCCAGACTACGAATAGTTTGTAGGTTCTTTCGGTAGCGCGTTGCAGAGAGTTAGGGTAAAAAGTTGCATTACTTTAAGAGAAGTTTATTCGGAGAGCGCAAATGCGCGCTGCATACAAACGAAGTCTGGTGATACTTTCAATACTATCTAATTAAATTCAATGAAATTTTTCAGAAACAATCTAAGTAGATAGGTACTAATCTCTATGTTTGTATGAAGTCAAATATGTATAGTTTTAAATTTGCAGTGCCTCAAAGGTTTCCATACAAATCTTAAATTAATCCTAGCATTAAGGTGGTTGGAGAGCTGTCAATTTCATAAAAAACGTTGTCGTATAACACTCGTAGACGGTGTTAATAAAAGTAATGTTTTATATACTTATGGAAAAATAGCTTAGAAAATATAGATTGCGCGTAAGTATCAAATAATTTTTACAATTTATAATATTATCATGTAGATATCAAGCTTTGAAATTATTCATACAAAATTTCAAACCCTTTATATCTTCGTAATTATATTACAAATTGTAAATATTATTTGATATGCGCAAACTAGATTTTCTAAGCTATTTTTCCATTATAAAACATTACTTTTATTAACACCGTCTACGAGTGTTATACGACAACGTTTTTTATGAAATTGACAGCTCTCCAACCACCTTAATTCTAGGATTAATTTAAGATTTGTATGGAAACCTTTGAGGCACTGTAAATTTAAAACTATACATATTTGACTTCATACAAACATAGAAATTAGTTTCAAGATTGTTTCTGAAAAATTTCATTGACTTTATTTGGTTAGTATTGAAAATATAACCAGATTACGTTTGTATGGAGCGCGAACGGTTATACAGGGTGAAATTGATATCATTAGCATCCTTTTAAACTACGAGTCTACCCATCAAACTGAACAACTTTTATTATGGGAGCAAACCGATCGGAGCCTAATTCAATGGGAGCAACTAAAAAAATCGCCGTTTTATAGGTAAGTACATTTGAGTCGAGCGGGCGCTGCAGTTTATTATGGAACAGCAGATTTTTTTTTGCTCCGATCGGTTTGCTCCCATAGTAAAAGTTGTTCAGTTTGATGGGTGGTCTACCCATCACCTGGTCCATCCCCATCACAGAGATGCTCTATACCCCATAAAAACTGAATCAGCCTTGCTGCTGATGGTTGCAAAAAGTACACTTATCTCTTATACTTAACATTTTACTATGGGAGCACTAACGTTTACTAAGCGATCAGAGGAATTTTTATTGCTCTGATCGTTTTGCTCCCATAGTAAAAGTTATTCAGATTGATGGGTAGAGTATGTGGTTTAAAGGTTAATGATACTTTTTCTTACACCCTGTATAGTTGTGGGCGTATGCTTATGTGCACATAGCACTAACTGGCAGTACTGTCTCTTTATTTGTAAGTTTAATAAAAGAGAATATTAATTCATGTGTTTATTAAATTGTTGTACCAAATATACAGTTTAATAAGTACATAGGTACTAGACTTATAATAGCAGTCGCAACATTGTGATAATTACTCAGATAAAACAAAACGAGGAAGATGCAGTACTTTACAATAGTTTACAAATTACGAAAATACTGTAGCTAGCATATGGATTTGAAAGTCAACGGAGAAATTAAAAAGACGCATTCCTGAAGCCAAGATCCTTTGCTGACGTTATGCATATTATACTCTTATGACGCACTTTGAATGTCCAAGACAGTCTGTCTTGGCTCCTCCTACCACCACTACATCACGGACTTGAAAGAAATACGGACCGAATATTGAACTCAAAAGATATGAAGCATGCAAGGTAATACAATCTCGTTTGTTCTACAAGCGACCTACACTCACACAGATGCACTAGCTCTAGGCGCAGGTCCTACAACCCGTCACCATTATGTACCGCGTGACAGCACGCACACAAAAGAAATGGGTGCTTCACTCATGATTAGACGAGATTACGTCTGGTTCTTCTTTTAAGTCTGTGCACTACACACAACTACTATAACTAGCAGCACGGTATGAAAGCACCTTAGAATGATACGCAACATTCTTAGACCATAAGACAAGTTAATAATCAAACATTTAATTTTATTGTATACTGCATTTTAAAGTAACATTGAAATTAATCCTTAATTTACAGGCGTAAAGACTAAATTTGGTAGTCAGTATTAAACGACAAAAGCAGCTTCTAACATCATCATCTCAGCCGATAGACGTCCACTGCTGGACATAGGCCAAGGATCGCCACAACGATCGGTCCTGCGCTGCCCTCATCAAACAGTTTTCTTTTACGCGATTTGCAAATATGCGGCATCTTCCCTTTTTTATTTTATCTAAGGATAAATTTAAAAATTTTACACTTTAATCTAGCTAGATACAATAATTATTGCTTATGTCTAAATTACAACATAAGTGGTGTTATTTAAATCAAGTCTTTTTTTCCGGAGAAGTGAAAAAGTGTGCCGAGCTTTTTAACTTCATCACACCCCGGGCACTTTATACAACGTGTTCATGAATAAGCGCAAAACCTCATACACCCCAATTGATTTATAACAAAATAATTAGATAGAAATAATAATTTAATTATTTTAACACATTCAGTGCCACCGTCATCTCTAGTGGTTTCTTTATCTTTTATCGGATGCCCCCGACACATATAGTGGAACAATGGGTAACACCTATCATACTCCCAGTGCCTCTCGACCACTCTGCGTGTCCATTTTTTATTGGAAATACAAGTATATTCCTATTAGCACTTCATGGTTTGTCCCACAAAAGACACTCTAACATACTAACTCGTTGGTACTGAGTGGAATAAACCGGACAATCCTGCGTGTCCAGAGGCACCCAGCGTAAGAATTATATGGACAAGCATAAGTGTTCAAGGGCACTAAGCATTCCATTTTTTTGAACAACTATAATTGTTCGGGGCACACAGCTTTCTATGTTTTGAAGTGGCACCTGGGTTATTTAGGCTTACGGGTGAGGCAGTGAATGCGTAGTTAAAATTTAAAGTTATTCGCATTTTAAGTTTTGAGGTAAAAATTAATTGTTATCATTAATTCAGCAATGAAAGAAAGCGCTAACGTGCTCATAACGTGCTGGATACATTTTAAAAATCATATTTTGGTAGTAAGTAGGGTGAGTGTGCCCGTGCGGGTGGGTTGAGATTGGGTTCAATAAATTTTAAATTTTACTATTAAATTATTTAATATTTTGAAGAAAAAAAAAACTATGTTGAAACCATGATAATTGGATTCTGCTCTCGATTCTAAACAAACTACTTTCTAGTTTTGCGTTAATTCATTAACACGTTGTGGAACGATCTCACGACACTTGAATAGTACTGCTATAGAAACATAGATATCGTAGCCACATGAGCCGTCCCGCAGTATCTGAAGTTAGGGAGGGGCAAGGGAGTGGCAATTATAGTACTCTCTACTCTGTGGTGAATACCATTATACAGGGTGTAAAGTTAAATGCGTTACATACTTTATGGGGTGTTTCAGACCATCAAACAGAACAACTTTCATGCTGGGACCAATATTGAAATGGCAAAAAAAGCAAGTTGTTGTTCTACAAAAATGTCATTGGCTGCGAGACCCAAATGTTATGAATAGCAGATTTTATATCGTCGATGGTGATAGTTTGATGGTATGAAGCACCCCCTATAATATGTAAAGCTTTTAAGTGAACATCCTGTATATTCCGTGCCTTCATTGAAAATTCAATAAGAAAGCTTATTCTGAGGTAGCTGCAAGATAGTCATAGCAATCTCATTTTCATATAGTTTAATGATATTGTAATTATATTGCTTATAAAAATAATTTCTTTAAGCAACTTAAAGCTAATCGCTCTATCATCATCAGCCTGTTTAAATCCCACATTTGGGATGCTATTGTGTAAGGGTTGAGACACATTTAACGACGGCGACCGACGGCCGGCCCATACAAAATTTACATTTAGTATGGGAAGCCGTCCGCCGTCGTCGATGCGAAAGCCGCGATATTTCGCAGTCCTGCTGTTGCGATATATTGCCTACGGTCGAAAATCGCCTATGGCCATGACTGCATTAGGGTTGAATTACACATGGCCGCACGCGATCGCACTTTTCCGTCGCTCCATCCTTTTCTGTCACTCAGGAACGTCATTTGCTAGAGCATATAAGATAGACGGAAGGTGATCGCAGTGCGGCCATGTGTAGTTCAACCCTTAGTCTCAAAATAGCAATGAAATTAAAATAGTCACATTAAAACTAAAAAGGTACAAAGTTACGTATTAACTAAAATTAATTTTCTAACTACATTCATTAAAAGCTAGGTTTGGACGTTTGTGTCTGTATTACCTTTATCGATCTCAGCTTTCTTCATTTTCTTTGCTTTTATATCGGCCATGGTCTGTTCGATGGAACGTTGATCCTTTTTGTTTTCGCTAGGAACTTCACCGTAACTTTTATTTACATTTGTCTTGTGCGCTGCATCCACGGCTGCATCTTCACCTATGAGATGAGCATATTTCTGTTTATAAAACGTTCCGCTTAACTCTTCCTTTCCTCTTTTACGTTTCCTATTCTTATCTTCTTCGGCGTCTGAGGCAGCTTGTTTTATCATGTCTTTGTGCTTTTGAGCCATTTCTATAGCTTTTTCGTCGTCCCAATTAGAGCCGGCTCGACGCACTGTTAATTCATCTTCAGAAGGACCTTTGTCTTTGGAATAGATTACAGAGTAACGGTCTATGCCTTCTTGGCCAAATGAGAATACTTGGACGCCAGCTATTTCTGCTACGTCTCTAATGATCGCTCTGTATGTTTGGTCCATTGGTTCAAATTGTAAGTACGGTTTATCGTTATCTTTGATAAAACTACTAATTTTCTCTTCGACTCGCTTACGGAATCTGTTTAACATGTTTCTTTCTTCCTTCTGTTTGCGCTCCATTGCTTCTTTTTGCTTTTTCATGGCATTTTTCTGAGCTTCACTAGCCGATGGTGGTTTTTGCATAGAGTTCAGAATATTGTCTAAGAAATCCATGGTTTTAGATTTGGTTTTCTGAACAAAATGAAGTGTAAGTTAATATTTCAGTTATTCTTTGCAGCCAGTTGGTTGGTATTTGAAAGTTTTCTGTCAACGATTCGGTGTTTAAGCCTTTATAAGTAAGGACGTTTAAGGAGGTTTCGATTAGAGATGAAATTTGACTTCCAAAAGTAAGAATATCTTCGGAGAATTCTAGTAACTGAGCCAACGGTGGTTGGAACGGTGTGCCCTTGATGAGAGGTGTTTGTTCGTCAAAATTTAGTTCCTTGCAGCTATCTTGCAGGACGTTGTGTTTGTTACAAAGCTGCTCAAACTGATCTTCTATTGTTGATCTGGAAATAGATGACAAAACAAATAAAATTTTTGTTTATTTGTTATCTACTTTATTTCCGGCAACCGGTAATTTAATTAAGTTAGTTAATTAAAAATTTGTCTTTTCTACAAAATTGCTTAAGTTAACTTTCAAATTTTTTAACAAATTTGAATTTTAAAAGGTTGTCGGTTTTACCAACATGGTCGTGAGTTTATATATATATTAGAATATTGATGGATGAAACAATAATAAAAAATAGAGATCAAATTTGGGAGTCTAAATATTGTTTGGTGTGAAAATAATTCTTTGGTATTCAGTTTTGTTAAATCCAATAAGAATAAGAATATTTATTTTTCTAATATAATAATATGTGAAAACTGTGTTGTTTGACATGCAGAAATCAGCCTAGACACATTGTGTCTAGTTACCCGTCAGGCAGGCCGCAGGAAGGCTTCGATCAAAGTAAAATTAATGGATAGGCCCATAAAGGTATTATACCAGTAATAGAGGAACATACAGCTGAGTGAGCTAGATGTACCTAGCGGCACCACTGTATAATAGAAAGAGATATGTGACGCGAGGCAATAGGACCATTTTTTAGTCACTAATTAATTTTTACAATTCGGTTTCTGTGAATAATTGCGAATCTAAAGTGAAATCGTAGATATTATTATGAAATATACTGACACTACTTCATTAATTTATCCACAATTTCACGTTAGACTCAGAATTATAGACAATATTCGAATTTTAGCCTGAGAATAGTCTCCAAAAAACATCATGAAGCACACAACTAGTGCACTTAGTCCATACAAACTGGCACTGTCTGTCATCTCGGTACATATTTGAAGTATACTTTTACTATAGTATTACTATAGTATAATTTTACTTTGATCTAAGGTGGAATGTGTGTGCCGCAATAACAATTGTTTACAGTGTGACATAAAAGAGTAGAAAACGGTGACAGCAGGAACTAAATATTTTAGTACAAATTGTAGGTCGGTCTTGCCAGCTTTTGCGTGATTTTGACGTTCTTGCGTGGAGGCAGCACCCTCATTTATTTTCTACTGTTTTATGACGCACTGTATGTATTGTGTTTGGTATACAAGGATTTGATGGATTAATATAAATAACGCTCACAGGCACATACATTGTAATGATCCCAAACTAGCACTATAGGCTTTTATTATGGAAACCATACAACAACGGCACGAACATATAACATCCATGACCGAACCGGGATTCGAACCCAGGACCCTGGTTTGGCAGTCCGGCGTGGTAACCATTACACCAACCGGGTCGTCAATAGTTTATTACGTACACCAATTACACTAATGATCAGTAAAAGCAATAACACCATAAGTGCAACGTAAATACTCACAAATTACGCCTTATCTCGCTAATTTCTTCCGAAATAAGGTTATGTATGGTCGTAGTCAGCTTGTTTGTTAGCCCTTCAAATTCCTCCAAAGGCGTACCGGTCACTTTAGCTCTAAAAAACATAAATTATTTATTCTTTCACATATTCGAAACATCAAAGCGATGGTGTGAATGTTACTTATATTACTTACTCTTTTATTTTCCTGCATCGGCCGATGAATTTATTTATAACTACTGCGCACTTTTGGCAATCTTTCAAACACGTTTTAGACGAGTTATGGAATTCTTCGAAGAATGAAAAGTAATCAATGATTTGCTTTTGGATTTTCGCTTCCATTATTAGCATGAGCCATCGCCGTAAGTTCGCCGAAATTTTATCAAAAACAAAGTGGAAGAAAAATTAAAAATTCCGAAAACCAAACCACAAACGCGACGTTGTTGCGGTTATTTTGACAGTTTTTAAAAGTTTACAAAGATCGGTACAAATTGTTAGTCATATTTCTTCATCGTCTTATGAGCTAGTTCAAGCTTTAACCATTTGATAATGTAGTAAAATCATGAGTAAAATACACAAAAAATATAAAATTCGTAACCAGAATAATTTATCTATTTGTTTTGCAATGTATTTTACCTCTTTGTTTCACAACTTTTTTTTTTGTACCGTAATCCATAAACGCTCATGAAGTTTGTTTAGACTAGAGATGTCATTTAATCGATTAATGAAACCGGTTTTTTAAAAAGTTTAAACTTTTTCGTAATCATTCAGCGACAAATTCTAAAGGTTTTGACTGTATTTAATATAATAAACATTATTTATACAATAATAATTACATCACAAAAAACATTATTTATTGAGGACACATTTTCTTTCGGTTGGTTTCGGTAATTTACGGAAATGGTCGGCTACAGGTCGATCGCGGACGGGTGGCTGTTGTCAGGGCACCAACCAATAGCGTGCCGCACCGAGTTTATGCCTTCGAATTGTACCAGTCAGTGGCCAGTTGCCTTTTACCTTTGACGTGAGAATGTATGTCGAGCTAATACGCGATTTGTTTGATGAAAACACGTCACAAATTGAATAAAACAAAAGTGTTACGAGGAATATTTTCGCTCTTTTAAAGTTGTGTAAAATGAGTGTTAATTGTGAAATTTAATTTTTCACACAAGTGAAAATTGTGTCAATCCAGTACCTAGTGAAAATGAATGGTAAAATGCATAGTGAAACCGGCGCTTTCTCATCTGACGACATGCGCGCCGAAATATTGAACCCTTTCGTCCATAAATTGGAATTAGATAATACATATGACAAAATAAAGGTACGGAGCCTGGTTTGTGGCCGATCAAATATTAAGAAATAAAAAAATGAGGAGAAAATGTTTGAACGCATTGAGTAAGACACTTTGCGCAGACTCAGGAACCAGATCAGCTATATTTGGGAATACCATTAGAAAAATGCCAATGTACTCAACTGTTCAAATCAAACAACTAAAGAGACATTTAGCTACATTTGAATAAACAATAACTTGCATGTTATTATAAAAACAATCGCAGTCCACAACTCACAAAAATGAGATTGGCAAAGACTGTCCAAATTAGAATAGGTTACAAGAAGATTGACCTTGTAATATAACTTGACTAGAATACTAATGTTTATTAAATTAGTCTTAATTATGAATATAATGAAGTAATCATAATGATTTTAAATATAATTCAAAGAGGTTAATAAAATTGTTTAAACAAGGATATAAGTAATGAAGCCGTGCGTGAAAATAAACAAACGGCTTTATGAATTGATAAAGTCAATATTTATTGATACATTAGCGCTGCGTTAAGCAAGCAAGCAAAATCTAACGCAATGAAATGAATAAGTTGACCTAATATATAATTTATTCAAATTCAAATTTATTTAATACAGGGAATAGATTTGCATTTGAAGAAAAAAAAATGTAAAATAAAATTGATTACTTATTCCAAAAGAAAACTGTTCAATGTAGGTTATAAATTGTATGTTAGTATTGTTAGTACCTACCTATTCGTTAGTTAATGAAAGTAAACAGAAATTATTAAGTATAAACTGTAAACGATATGAAAGTCAACATCATTGTGTTACTCGTATACACATTATAATGATGCTAAACATCCAATGAGTTGTACACATATACGTCAAAACCAAAACAGTGATTAATAATCTAATACCTAACTGTAATTTAGAGAGTAACAGCAATTTAGTCCGTCATAAAAGTTATAGACGTCTGAATGCTCAAGAACCTACCTAATAGTTATAAATTCTGACGAAGAGAAAGTTGGGAAACACATGAATTTATAATTTACCATAGCTACGCAGCACGCACTGGCTTAAATATCACGTTATGTCCAAAAAAATATTACGTAATATTTCTGATGCGACCATTGCCATTGTGATATAAAAATGCATTTGTAAAATTTTATTAGTCTCCGTAATAAACTGAAGTTTTATTTTCAACTTAACGAATAGTAAGTGAAAGCCTTCGTCAAGTCGACAAACTTGACTTTCTAGCCTAGCAGAACACTATCCAATCTATCTTAGAATGATTATTACGAGCATATACAAAAAGAATTGCACGAGTTGATACTGCTATTTATAACAGGACCACGTGTCTTTCGACACTCACCTTTGGGAGTGCTTAGTATCAACGATATTTTTACATGCACGTGATGCACGTGTACGGAGGATGTAATGGATCAATGAGAGTTTGTTTTTGCGAGATAAATGACCTCTACCATCAACATTCCACCTACGCTGCATGCAGCATGCACTGGTTTTAGACAATTATTGACGTACATATATAGACGAAACAGTCCACAACGTAAATATGTCGTGGTTGTGGCCCCAAATTGTTATTATTTAACATGATATTCAATCAGAAACACCATAGAATAGATGGATACGAAGATAATTTGGTAACAAACAAATTGATTTTTGCACGCCGTGAAATATTAATAGTCTCGGACATAAAAGCAATAGCATCGCCAAAACTATTGATGAACTCGCGTGTTACGTGTTGAACAAAGTACCTAACGTGAGCATTGCGGCTATTTTACTTTATATACCTACTGCAGATAACCTTTGTCAGGCAGGACCGTTTTAAAGCCTAAAATCAATACGATTTTTCCAGACTCTTGCGTTTAACATTGTTTGTTCAGAAACTGAAAAAAATATTTGTTTCAAATGTGACTCTACAAAATGCTAGCTTGCTTCTTGTTACAAATAAAGCTAGTTTTTCTCGTAGGTATATCAATTGAGTTGTGGTTTAAATTTTTTTATAACAAAATAAGATGCTAAACCAAAAGCTTTTACTTTTACTACTAGGTAGTAAAAGCAAAACCAAGAAAATTTTTAGCAGAAAAGAATTTAGTTGATAATAAAAAATTATCTTAAACTTAAATCTTGTCTAAGTCTTGTCTTGATCTGCGGAGAAAGTAAAGTTTAAAACCTGTATGATGATCATGTTGAACAATTTCCTGTTTTGATAAAGCAGTATATTTAATATAACTACTGTTGTTGAGTTATGAAGTCAGCGTGACGGTCAGTAAATAATTCGACAGAGTGTGCGATCCTTCGTGATCGAAGGTGCCATGCCATCGAAAGCAAAGTGTGATTTTCATACCTACGTCATTCAAGCCGTTACTAGTTAAGTAGATAAGAATAGAGATTGTTTTACTTATGTATGTATTTGTATATATATATCAATCCATAACATAATCATGCTTATACATAACCTATTCAAAATGCCGAGCGTTATTAAAATTTCACGTTGTATTTGGATTCACCCTTGATTTGTTTTACCTTCTAATCTTTAGGTGGAAGTAAAGAAAAGAGAGAGTCTTAAGGAAGAGAGAAGAATAATGATTGCTCCACCGACAAAAGGGTGCGGCATAGCGTGGTTCTTATTTTGATGATTTTGATAGTAGGCATGATTATAAAACGGTATTTGAAATCAAATCAGTCGGCCACTTAAATTAAATCTTCCGTTCTATTTTTGAACATAACAACGGTATACAGGCGAAAAATATGCATTAACACGCACGGTCAAAATTAGCTGTCGTGCTAGTAAGTTTTTGTAATTGACAAATCATGAGTTGGACTTTGGCAACAACTGCACTCTTATAAACACAGTTATAGCAATATACAGATCACACGGAAAACAAAATGGATTATCTCATAATTTTGTTGCACCAGATCGCTAATTTGTACGAATTATTTGTGTAAACTGCATGTGCAATGTTTCTAATACAGCGAACCAATTATTAGAGCATCTTTTACGCATCATTCGCTATAAATAAACTTAGAAAAAAGAAAAGAAACAAACGTTTAAAACAAAGATTTCGTAAGAATAAATAAAAACATAAAGGAACCTAATGAATCTCTTTACTATGCTTAAATCGTCCGTGTCTTGCTCAATGTATTCAAGGTCTGTGTTTCTAGTACGTTTATTGCTGGTTTCAGAAAATAAACGTCTAAGTATATTGAATGTATCAAAAAGCTTATAAATAATTATGCTATATTTCACATCAAATAATGGATATTTTTAATGCTGAGGAACCTGGAGGTTGATAGGATGCTTTAATATAACATAATTTAAAAAAAAGTAAGTATTAGGTCTCTTTTAATCTTGAAATATTGTTTTTGTTACAGACAGCGATATTCACAGTAATACTGCTGCCGTTCCGAGTTATAGTCATCTGTTATCTAATCGTCACAGCTTGGTTCCTTGCATGCATCGGTCTCTACGGCCTCAGCGAAGATGATCTGAGAAGACAGCCTATGACTGGATGGCGAAGGTGTGTACATAAGACAAAAAAGTTTCGTTAAATATTCTTTGTAAATTATATCCTTTAGACGGTCGTAAAATACCGACAATAGTCAAAAATTCGGACTGCAATAAAAAGACTAGGTAGGTACAAGGTAGTTTTCGAAAACCTCATTTTTTATGAAAATACTAATTAAGGTCGTCATTCAAGTGAACCTATTTAGATTTTACTTAAAGTGCTAGAAAGTGAGCCAATGCCTAAACAGTTATTTTAAAAACTTATTTTTCTTTTTAACAATTTCATCTTTGACTTTTTTGAGCATTTTCGATTAACTTAAACTGTAAAGTGTTTTTATTATTATTAAAATACATTTTAACTAATGGATTCATTTCAGTTTCTCTTTTATTTGCTTTAACTCATGTAGCTAACAAATAACCAACAGGCGCAAGTACACGGCAAAGAACCGTGAAGGTTTTTCGTAAACAGTAAATTAATTTTCAACGATTTCGTTGTATTCTTAAAATTCAATGTCATTCTATTATAACGTATTAAAAGACTAAGTCTGAAAGCTTTGTTTTACTATAACTAAAAAATTACAAAAAAGAGACTTAAATTTTTGATTAGAATCGTCCGGAACCTCACGTGTATCACATGTGATTACTAAGGCTAAGTGAACAATAAACGGTATTCACGGTTTAAAGAGGTAGGCTTAAAGAGTGGCATTTCGATATTGAAAAAATTTTGAAAACAAAAGAAAAATTAGCAAAGCCTACTTAAACGGAACATACGGTAGGAATAAAGTTACTTGGTAAATCGGAGAAACTAAGTTACAGAGGGATTGAGGCGTATCTTACCTTCTTGTGACCTTGATGACATAAAAAACACCTCTGCCGAGGTCGGCACGAAACGGAACACTCAGCGAAGCCCCATCAATACCGTTACATTATTTGATTACGTCTATTTTAAACAAAAGTAGATGCAAATGAATGTTAAAAATAAAATAAAAAACACTAAAGAAGTAAATAGGTAGGTAGGTACTTAGGTAAAGAAAGACCTTGGTCGAAAATAAAATATGAAAGTTGTAGCGGCAGTGTTTACTTACGCATGTGTTTTTGCGTCAGTTATTAGGGGAATTGACTGCATAAAATATATTTTAGTTTTATCTTCACAGTAAAAAAAAAACGTCTGTAATTATGCTAAACCATGCTGAAACTCACATTATCAGTAATTCAGTAGCAGGATAAACTATAAAATTATCGAAGCGACGACGAAAAACAATGACGTTACTAGATTCATTATTCAGTACCATTTTTCATACAAAACGCGTGTTTTGACGTTTGATAAAAATCAAATCAAATCAAATATACTTTATTTTACACCAAAATACAGAAAGAAAAAACAGTAGGCACAAAAATAAGGCGGTCTTATCGCTAAGAAGCGATTTCTTCCAGACAACCTTAGGGTAGAGGAAACGGTGAACGAAGAAAGGTAGGCGGTGTTTCCAGAAAAATGGTCAAAAAGGAGCAGTTATCAGTAAATAAAACAAAAAGCAAGTATACACAATAAACCTATTATAAACAATACAAAGAGTTGCTGATTTGACTTTTGAGGATTCCAAATTAATTTTTTAAGTTTTTTCCTAGCTGACGAGAAACAATATACCGATAGTTTCGGTAATTACCGGTTTTTAATTGTTTTGATATCTATCCATCATTCGCTTATTCGCTTTTTATTTTTAGCGGGAATTTGTGAAAGTGAAAAGTCGAGGTTTTGAAATAATTTCTATATTTCGGTTTTTTTGAGGTAAAAATCAAATCAAATCAAATATACTTTATTTTACACCAAAATACAAACAGTAAAATACAGAAAGAAAAAACAGTAGGCACAAAAATAAGGCGGTCTTATCGCTAAGAAGCGATTTCTTCCAGACAACCTTAGGGTAGAGGAAACGGTGAACGAAGAAAGGTAGGCGGTGTTTCCAGAAAAATGGTCAAAAAGGAGCAGTTATCAGTAAATAAAACAAAAAGCAAGTATACACAATAAACCTATTATAAACAATACAAAGAGTTGCTGATTTGACTTTTAAGGATTCCAAATTAATTTTTTAAGTTTTTTCCTAGCTGACGAGAAACAATATACCGATAGTTTCGGTAATTACCGGTTTTTAATTGTTTTGATATCTATCCATCATTCGCTTATTCGCTTTTTATTTTTAGCGGGAATTTGTGAAAGTGAAAAGTCGAGGTTTTGAAATAATTTCTATATTTCGGTTTTTTTGAGGTAAGTAACTACCTATTTATATTTATTAGAATATTATATTATTAGTAGGTACTTAGTTAGGTATATTATATTATTATTAAGGCCTACTAGTGATAGTTTTGTTATGTATGCAGCAAAGTAACATAGCACAGTCTCGCATTGCTTTTGATTACCGCCGCGATAGAAAGTGAGAAAGTCTGCAGACAATCTTGCGCCCAAGTGGTTTATGTAACTAAATCCAAGAATTGGATAGATTGATTTATTGTCTACAAACAGGATATCCTTTAAATGAATAGGTAATCTGCGTTGAATTATGTCAAGCTAGGCTATCTTCTTATGATCTTTTTCCGCCACTCGCTCGACCAGCATAGCTAGCATGCCGCAGTGATACAGCGCTATCACACCTTCGCTCTCTTTCTATTTGCGTGCGAACGAACGAGATAAAAGACGTGATACAGCCGTATCACGTGCTGCATGCTACCAGTGCAGCGGGGCTAGTAGGTACGCCAACCACATTTAACACATCCATCTGTCAAATTTAGTCTTCTGTCTCGTTCTGTCGCGTGCAAATAGAAAGAGAACGGAAGCGTGATAGCGCTATATCACGCTATCGCGGGTTGGC
Organism: Agonopterix heracliana; assembly: GCA_963693445.1. NCBI lineage: Eukaryota > Metazoa > Arthropoda > Insecta > Lepidoptera > Depressariidae > Agonopterix > Agonopterix heracliana. The sequence continues at coordinate 17,244,270 of OY856319.1, forward strand.
GTACTAGCCCCGCTGCACTCGTAGTATGCTGCACGTGATACGGCTGTATCACGTCTTTTATCTCGTTGGTTCACGTGCAAATAGAAAGAGAGCGAAGGTGTGATAGCGCTTTATCACGGTGTCAGCCGATTACTACGATTAATACGATTAATACAGGGTGTACCTAATCTTAAAACGATTTTAGGCTTTGATAAAGTTATACTTATGTCAAGATTGACAGTCGAAGATACAAAAGCGTCGAAAAAAATTGGAACCAGTACTGGCTCCTAAACCCTATACATATACACGGACACATACATAATTTGTATGGCGCCTCACGCACACCAACCTATGAAACTTAGCCCCTTTTTTTTATACGGTAAAACAGTGAGGCTCATTCTAGACATATACGTTTTCTAAGGATGTAGCATAAATTAACATACTGTTTAATTTATAGGTTGGCATTTTGTTACCGTTCATAAAAATACCGGTATGTCAAGATTAGCGTGAAGCTAAGTATGTTACTATGACACAGCCTACTGGGCCTACCTGTTTCTCAGATTCATTTTCGCATATATCTATACTTACTATTATAAAAGGAACTGTAAATGTTTGTTTGTTTGTAACAGCATCACGCAAAAACTACTGAACGATGTTGATGAAACTTTTTTGTTTGATAGCTTATTATTTGACTTAATATCTGGTACACGGACCTGAAAGAAATACGGACCGAGTATTGCACTAAAAAGATGTGAAGCATGCAAGGTAATACAATCTCGTTTGTTCTACAAGGGACCTACACTCACACAGATGCACTAGCTCTAGGCGTAGGTCCGACAACCCGTCACCTTATCATGGTGTCCCATCCCATACAAATGAATTTTTAGTTTAAAAATTGCAATATATGGCGTTATGGTATCGATTTGTAATTAATGTTTACGTAAACGTGTAAATTGTTACTAAAAGTACATGATCTGACTACAAAAAAATCTCATGAGCTTCGGAAAATCAAGCAATTTACTTTGCCCGAAAACTGCCCGAGTTACGGCAGTCGCGTTTCATTGTTTGACATTGGGCATCTGTACTGTATAGTATTATATAATCTGTGACCTTATGTAGGTACCGCGTGACAGCACGCACACAAAAGAAATGGGTGCTTCACTCATGATTAGATGACATTCCGTCTGTTCTTCTTTTAAGTCTGTGATCTGGTATAGTCTATTTATTAAGGTCCACCACATACATATGGAATTCCGATTTGGAATTCTGAATCAAGATTACGATTTCGTATGGATTTACCCCCTTCAGAATTAGGCGGACCTAAATCTGTGACCAAATTAAAGGTTTTCTTTTATGTGTAATGTGACTGTGATTTTTGAAATAGAGTTGACAAAATGCCTTTTTTTATCTACCATTTAAGATTGTTTGGGAATTTTCAGTAATATGAGGTGATTAAATTATAAAAGTAGCTTTGTAGGGCGATTAAAACTAAGTTTGCTTCTTTTATTTATACTTACTAGTTACTTAAATTTTTAGTGTAGGTAGATAATGTTATGAGGTCATGAAGTTTTGCGTTGAAAATACCGTTTTTTACAGATGTTACACGGTTGTCAGTTCACGTTTTTAAATGAAAATAACAGCGTATTTAGTTGGGTAGATAAAAAAAAAGATAAAACTATTTTATAGAGCAATGTATAACTGTGGCTTAATTAATGGAATGAAGTTAATGTTCTCCGTTATGAGTAAAAGGGCAGCTGTAGGCAATGCAGAGAAATTTTTAAAACATTAGAAAGTCGGGTCAAATTGTACCTACATAGCTTACAAATCTGATAATACCTTTTTACACGATTTGGTATCTTGTGACTTTTAATAAGTTACCTGAGTTTTTATCAAGTCTCAGCAGTTGAAAATGTCAATTTTACTCTGGAGATATGCATCTTTCTACTGCTGATTTGACTCTCAAAAATCGTTCTCCTGTAGTATGATTTTTGAATGTCAAATAAGCAGTAGAAAGATGCATGAGAACGCTTTTGTATGTGATTTAAAAACCGTTCAAACTCACCGATGACATTCAAAAATCGCACCCCTGCAGATTTTTTTTTGCCATTTCAATGTTGGTTGGTCCTAGTTATAGTGAAAATTGTTCAGTTTGATGGTCTATTTAATTTTACACCCTGTACTTATAGATTTTTTTTATAATTAGTTTCTTAGCGTATTTTTGGTATTGAGACAATTAATAGTTTCAGTAAATTATGTGGGTTACCGCTCGCAACCCGGCTTTAAGATAACAATCGATAAACAAGTAGGTGGCCGTGGTCCAATAATACCGGGTCCGTGGGAGTTCAAGGGTTAAAGCAAATCGGGTACCTACAGTAGACGAGCAATGCTAGCTTGATGCATGCTCACAAGCATGTTTTTAGGGCTCGGTCCCAAATGGTGCCAACGGGGCCCTATTCATAAGCCTACGCTGTCCGTCCGTCCGTGCTTATGTGTGTTATTATTTTGGATCTGCTAGTTATGATTTTTTTTATAATAATAAAAAAAAAAACGGCCAAGCGCGTGTCGCGCTACTCGAGCACCGAGGGTTCCGTACCACACAACAACACAACATATTAACATACAAAAAAGTTTTATTTTCTCCGGGACCTTTCGCACGAGACCGACTCACACTTGGCCGGTTTTTATTATTTGTAAAGTTCGCTCTATAATCAGAATCACACCAAGTGTGACCTTTGTGTTTACTTATATTACCGTTTTTACAATAGAGCTATAAGAAAAAACTTTGATAAAAACTAGTTTCTTGTTGTGAACCCCCCTTAATGTTTAACATTTTGTCATTTTTATTATTTGCTAACAAATCCGCCGTAATAAAGCATATTCTGTGAAAATTTCAACTATCTAGCTATTACGGTTCAAAAGTTACAGCCCTAAATAGGTAGGACGGACCCCTTAATTTTTGAAAAAGAACTGATAATAAAATCGGCCTAGTCCCGGAAAAAACGCAAATTTTTCGTTAATATTGTATGGTGGTACGGAGGCCTCTGTACGACTCGCATTTGGTCGGTTTTTATAAGCGTGTGAGACTGTACCTAATATGCTAAAAGTAAGCATTTTGCTACAACTGCATGCTACATGCATGCAAAAGTTAGTTGGTATCTTAAAGCAAAGCGTCTGACCACATCAATAGGTTTTATGGTCGTGACTACACGTGACTTTGTATGTATGTGTGCAGGAAGGAATTATTGCTTTAAGTTTCTTGTTATTGTAAGTTTTAAGACCATCATCCATCAGCATCATCATCTTTATAAGAACTACTGCAGGGCTCACTAAAAGAGAGTTATGGGCGTTCCACCACGCGTGCCCCACTGCATTGGTGGACTATATAGGGTCATTTTTAATTAGTTGGCGAAACTCAACCAGGGCACTTGTTAATGATAACAGATTGCATTATCAATGTTTATAATTGGTATAGATGATTTACAAAATTATTATTTTCGTACGTATCGTACCTACGCAGTGCGCGGTGCGCGGGCGAACATTGATCTCAGAATCATATGATCGAGCGGATGGTCATTACCACGAAATTGTGCTTAGTAACTGATACCTAATGCGTTTGTTAAGTTTCGCCAACTAAATTTGACCTTATTATAATAATATACGCATCATAATTTCTTCTTTAGCATATGCTCGTTTCCTCACGATGTTATCCTTAACCGTCTTTACGTACATAAGTTAGAAAACTTATTTGTACGTGGGTACCCATGATTGGGTGTACGCACGGCGACAGATCAACCTACCCATAGTTGGACCTTATGTTCATGAACATAGAGTTCACTGTCGCCGTGCGTACATGTCTCCGCAACGCAACGAAGACCATAGAGATATGTAATTCTAAGGGTGCGTCCATATCTGGCGAATGCGCAGCGAGCGAACGAACGGCTCGCGAACGGCGCGCGAGCTGGGAAGTAGCGACGTTCGAGTATAAAATGCACCCGCGCAGATCACGAGCTGCGCATTCGCCGCGTGTTCGCCAGATGTGGACGCACCCTAATAACTTCTTACACGTAGGAAAAGTGGCCACCATTGAAGTGAAAGGGCCATTAGTACATTATATACTCGTATTATGTTCTAGAACCGGTTTGTGATGATTTATCTGTTTCGTTGAAGTGATCCATCGTATATTTGGAACATTTAGACATACCGAAGATTGTCTTTATAGGCGATACGTCACAACTGTTCTATACAAAGTTATCTATAGAATCTTTTTTAAGGGGATGATCCGACCAAACCAAAATACGACAAAAAAACCATAAAAACAGGTGTCCCATTCATTTGGCTCCAGTAGGTTTGCAGTTTTGTATGGAACAGCAGATTTTTTTCGCGATATTGATGTTGGTGCCATAGAGAAAGTTGTTTAGTATGACGGTCTGATCATCCCCTTACGGTGGTTGCAGAGGTGTAAATGTTATGCAAAAGTTTGACGTGTAATACACGTTGACGGCATTAACATAAGTAATAATTTATACATGGTGTTTCATACATAACAATAAATATTTAAAACTCTTAAGGGGGTTGGTTAGACCGTCAAACTGAACAACTTTCTCTATGGGACCAACATCGAAATCGCGAAAAAGAATAAGTGATATCCCATACATATTTTAGCTCTAGTCGATTTGTAGAGTATGGAACACAATTTTTTTTTTCGCGATTTCGATATTGGTCCCATAGTGAAAGTTGTTCAGTTTGATGGTCTAAACCAGCCCTTAAAGGTTTATTTGTATTTTTGTAACACCTTGTATATGGAAAAATAGTTTGGAGAATCTCTATCAAATAAAATTTCAATTCATAATATAATTACGAAGATACAAAGCTTTGGAATTTTGTATGAAAAATTTAAGAAAGACCTTATAGGAAAAGGGAAGTACTTCCGCCAGGCTAGGTGTGATGATGCCTGGGGACCGGCCGTGGTCCTTATGGTGTTTGTCGGAACCTTGTAATATCTACTGAGACTCTGTGAGAATTCTTATTGCGCGATTTATGTCTTGACATGCAATTGTGAACCTTAGTGTAGCAGCTTACGGATTTCCAATGTGCCATCGTCAATCGTCTTATGTCTTACTTTTTGCTAGGGGACTGCTAGCGCCATCTGTTGGCAAGTTGCTACAACCTTAAGAAAAGTGTCAGCATATTAACACGTTGGTGGGTAGTGAACCAGACACAATAGAACTTTTATTTTTATCACTTCTATAGCCAGTTACTGTCTACCATCGTGTTACGAAGGACCCTGTATGCTTAGAAATTTATAGGTGTAAGATGGTTTAAGTGCAAGGTGTGAAAAATTTCACACGGGTCATCAAGTGAAAGCTTGTGCCAGTTTAGTAAATTTACATTTATAATATACCTAATATCATTCATTATAGGCAATAACATTAGTATTATAGTAGGTACTAGAGATTACCCGCGACATTTCTGCATAAATTATACACCAGATTTTAAGTCAAATCATAAAAGATCCTGAGTAGCTGATATAGCCCAAAGAATTGCTAAACTAAAGTGGCAGTGGGCGGGGCACATTGCTCGCAGAACCGATGGCCGATGGGGCCGAAAAGTTCTCAAGTTGCGACCGCGTACCGGAAAGCGCAGTTGGGTAGGCCCACACGGTGGACCGACGACCTGGTGAAGGCAGTTGGAAACCGTTAGATGAGGGCAGCGCAGAACCGGTCGTTATGGCGATCCTTGGAGGAGGCCTATGTCCAGCAGTGGACGTCCTTCGGCTGTGATGATGATGATTAAGCTTCCAAACAAAAAAAGTTTCATCAAATACCTAGTTTTTGCGTGATGCTCGAACAAACAAACAAACAGTCAGACAAAAAAAAAATTTAATGATTCATTTTGGGTCAGGGCATCAAAAACAATATCGTATTCTTTTTCTTGTAAATATCTTGTACAGACACACTTCTGTTAAGTTTTATAATAGTTTAGAGTAGATTAGACGAGCTTTTGTCTGCGACTTCGCTCGTCCGTACCGGCTCCCGTTATCGTAGCGAGATAAAATACAATACGTCTACCAGTTTTCAATTCTAATATAAGCTCTTAAACACACAAAAAAAAACGATCTTGTAGTTCTTGCGTGATGCTCAAACAAAATCCCGAACTGAATGAAAGAAAACGCATTTCTTTTTTTATTTAATACGAGTATTTCTATGGCTCGGTCGTAAGACACGGTAATTTGTCTTGTGTACCGCTAGATACGGAAGTCGGATGGTCGAAGGCCTGTGGTGCTAAAAAAGTGCGTTTTAAGTGGCCTAGTGTTACGACAAGCACGTATTCAGACTTTTGTTTCATGGACATTTAATTTTGGAGGGGGAATATTCATAGAAAAATTATGAAAAGATAAGTGCTGTCATCACCTTATTTTGTGCCTACTGTTTTTCTTTCTGTATTTTACTGTTTATATTTTGGTGTAAAATAAAGTATATTTGATTTGATAAATCCCACCTACCCCTGGATACGTGCCTGTGCTACGGCGCGTGACCACGGTACTATTCGATGGTATCATGGTACCACCATGGAGAATGAACAATATTCTCTATGGGCACAGATAATATCCCTGGGCGTAGAAAGAGAAGGAACTAGAAGAAAGCACGTGTCCTGTCATATCTCTCAGTAAGAGATGCACATAGCAAATTCGCTCTAGTTAAAAAAGGAGATCGCTACTTATTGCTGTCCTTATCGACGTAGCCACTTTTTTGTTCTACGACGACTGTCTGACTCCGGAGTCAGACAGCTATTTTCGTGCTATTTTCATACAAATTGTATAGGATTTTATGACTATCGCTGTCTCATACGCGGTTACACTGATGTTTCGTCTATCAGCGTAAGCGAAAAATACTTCGCCTATGGTCTATACTTACGTACATACGTACAGTCACGTTCATTGATAATGTTGATTTATTATGTTGCAGGCCTATATCCCTTTCTCAACTTTCTTTTTTTAACATTTTTATATCATGTAGAAAGTGACTTATATCTAAGTTGGCTAGGACAGAATAACAGCGCTAACCGGTATTCCCGTGTGCCATGCTGAGTCCTTGGCCTTTATGTCGTCATTTTGATTTTTTTTCTTTCACTCTCACATGTTTATGTTATCATGCTTTTGACCTTTTGAGACAAATAAATATTTTTTTAATTTAATTTAATATGAAAAACCTAGGCCTAGGCGGCGTATAATTACATGTACAAAGGGCGAGCTTATCTCTGAAAAGATTTCTTCCAGCAGACCCGCAAAAGAGACAGTTAATAATGTCTTCTGTCTTTTTATATTTTTCATGTTTGAATGTTGTGCTTTCCTATAATTTAAGTATATATTTAATACGATATTTTGAATGTAATTTATATTGAATGTGTAATATATATTTAGTTGGTAAGCCTTAAATAAATAAATAAATAAAATAAATAAAATTAAAAGACGGTATAATTGACAAAACGGTCTCTCGATTTTAGCATAACCCGAATAAAATCCAGTATTAAAATACTGGAAACAACTGGAATGTTGTTGATTTTTTTTGCAATAAGAGATTGTCTAGTCAGTGTAGGTCATTTTGACTTCGTCTCGTCTCGGTCAAGTTTACGAAGGTCGCCTGATTTTAAACCAGATTTTTAGTATTTAAAGTCCGACCATGTTTTATAAAACCTTGCAGTATTTTTGAATTTCAAAATTCATGCCAAATTAATTTAAAAACATATTTCTACAGCTTGTGTTGCTGTAATAACTGTATTTAAATGTCATTGATGGTGATGATGATATTATTACACAAAAAAATTTATCGTCCAACACAAATTCACATCCAATAAAAATTGCATTAGATTAATAGTAGATTACACACCGAGGACAGGAAAGTAAGAAAGGTCTCAGATCTCATGTAATTGTTGACCGAGGCGAAGCCGAGTTCAACAAACATGTGATCTGAGGCTTTCTTAGTTACTGTCCGAGGTTAGTATATTATTTTTCTCCTCGACAGAGGTGGAAAGCGGCAACTTCGTTTAGCGCAGCGGGACGACAATTGACGCTTTCCGTCCGGAGGGGAGAAAAATATAATATTACGCGATGAAATGCGGATACATTGGGTTTTAATTCTAGGTACTTACCAAATGTCGAATATAATAAATAAGCATTATGAATTATGAAGTAAAGAAAAATAAAGAACTAGAGTTACAAAGTGCGTGTGAATGTCAAGTCTCTGCCTACCCCAGTGGAATAATAGGCTGAGCTTATGTAGATAGGTAGGTACGAACAAATATTATTACAACAGACAGATTAACAACAGATGAACAAATAATATTTGTTCGTAGAGGTAGGTAAAGCCTGACCAGGAATATAAAAAACCTAATTTGGGGGCGCTGCAATCGACTGTCACCTTTAATGTTAGTGTTTCAAGTACAAAAATTAGTTCCAATGATTTTCCGCAACATGGCGAGGTTTTTTATATTTCTGGTCGGGCTTTACTTAAATTATGAGGACAGGGAATTCAGGCAATAGGGATAATGGCCAATTTTTTTTTAATTCCTTTTTAAAAAACTGTTTGATGTCTTAAACACTAAAGTGAAAGCATTTTTTAATATCTTTAAAAATAACCGAAATATAAGTTTTTAAAATTGTCGGTTACAGCGAGAGGCAGATATAAAAGAAGTGACGTCATAACCTCGTATTTTAATACAAATAAAATAACAACGAAGTGTCATACAAACGTCTGTTTTGCATGAAAGAGAAAGAAGATGAATTTTAAATAGCTTATAACTTTTTTGTTTTCTATTCGATTGTAATCCCGTTTTAACATTTTGTTATTAGCCTTTTCTTGGAATGGGAAAAGGATATGAATTTCCAGGATCAGTCATCATCATCATCAGATCAATCATCATCTCTATTCACATTCGGGGAAAAGACCGAATCCCTCTTTATTATTGTTTCTACTTCTTCCCTCTATTAACTCGCATTTATTCAAATTTCAAAAATTTTAATGTATCAAGGCCATTAATGTTAGTAAGTACTTATTTGAATAAAACATAATGGGATTAGTATTACTTTACAGTAATGAATAATTTAAATTCTATAAAAACTTTTGGAATTCCGCAAAACGATTTTGAAATAGTCTTCTTCTATCTCCGAACTACACATTCAATTTTTGATACCTACTTCATAAATTGTATCCAATATGGATGAATATAAACTATCTATTGTACTCCTATAGAATGTATAATGTTCTTGATTGTAGGTACTACTCTTATGTTATCTCTCATCGGTAATTTTAGATGTTAAGAGGAAACAAAAACAACTACATAATAATTTAAAAACAGATCGCGAAAAACATAACTTTGCCATTGTTGACGCGCAGTCGGTTATCTACAAGCAATTTATTGTTTTATTGTTGAGTTCTTTACCTATTGTTTTGGTTGAAAGGGACCTTTTTCAACCAACAGCAAGCTCCGCTTCTCGATCCTCTCCCTAATGAGGCTGGTGGTGGTGGCTTCCGGGTTCCACCGAGTCCGGATACTCGGGCGACAGCACGTCCCGTCCAGCAGGAGGGACGCCCCTGTGATTGTCATAGCGCCCCATTCGTCCTTCTTCGACGCCATCGCGATCCTCTGCCTGGGGGCGCCGAGTGTGGTCGCCAAAGCAGACACGGCCCGTCTTCCTTGTATCGGACGTAGGTTTTGCACGTTTGCTTGTAGTTTGACCAACCTGTCGAGGGAAATGTAGATAGTCTGTTGTTTCATTTAGAATTCATGCGTCAGACACCATTAAAACAATCATTCTATTGGCAGAATTGAAATGTTCACTACTGTTACAGCAAAGCTTGATACAAAAATCATTGGCTTATCGCTTTATTTCAATTTGATTCAAATAGTCATTATTAAGGCTGCGTTTCCACCCGAGATATGCGAGGTAGCGAGGCGGTGAGCGAGGAAACAATCCGCCAATAGCGCGCTCGCTCCATCACGTCATTGGGAATTCGAAGCACTCTCATTGGCCGATTTTTTCCTCGCTCACCGCCTCGCTACCTTGCTCATCTCTGTTGCAAACGCAGCCTAATAAGTGCTATACCTTTATCTGCACTATTCATAAGTTGACCTAATTTACTTAAGAGCCTACCGAGCCTATTGTGCTGCCCCCAATCGTATTTTTTTTATTTCTTAGCAATTAAACAATATTTCCAAAAACAAGAATGTCACATTGTAGTCCTGATTGGTTTTCAGTTTATCGAAACAATGCGGAATATTATGTTTTATGCTTGTAGCTATTATCGTTAAAACCGCCAAAAGTGGCCGTTTTAAAGATAATAACTACAAGCATTATAAAAACAAATCAGCAGTGACCCGATAAATTGAAAATAAGCAATGACTACAACGTGATATTCTTGTTTTTTGGAAATATTGTTTAATTGTTAAGAAATAAAAAAAATACGGTTGGCGGCAGCACAATAGGCTCGGTGCAGCCTTAACCGCTAGACATTGTTGAGTTTTGTTTCCTCTTTTTGTTTTCATTTGGCTTTGACCGTTATAAGTGTCGTGTTTTTTTGCTAGTGTTTTATCAACTGTTTTTTTAATTTTTGCTCGACTAATTTGTGTGTAGTTTGTTGTTTTACAGATTTTTACTCAATTCCAGTAGGACTGTAGAGATGTAAACAAAAACCGAAATAAAAAACTTTCATTTAATTACAAATCAGACTCTAATTAGTCTTAAATCACAAACACTATTGGAATTTTCTTCTGCGTAAGATTATTTAAGAAACTGTAGAAAATACACGCAGAAAGTTATAGATTTTTATAAAAACATTTTTTTGACAGTCCTACTGAGAATATAGGTAATAAAAAATTCTTCGCCTATGATATCTTCGCCTATGATATTATACGTCCTATAATATTGTACGTCAGAATTTTGACTGTAAGTAGTGCATAATTATATGTAATTATGCACTACCAGTGGTACGTAGCGAATGTAAGTGATGTTTTAGTTTTATTGAAGCCGTAAAGGAAAACATAATAAAATCTTCATTTTGGAGGTGCACGTATCGTATTGATTACGACAGTTAGATTGCGCAGAACAGAAACGGAAACAACGGAGCAAGCGGAAATAACAATTCCATACACAAAAGTGTATGATACTTTTCAGGAAATAAAACATTGGAATGAAATGGCATGTAAAATAACTAGGAGAATAGAATGAAATATTATTTTAGGTAGGTACCCATTGCAACAAATTAAATCCGACCCTATATCCAAAAGTAGCAACTCAAAAGAATCAAAAATAAATGATAAAATCAGTTTTTTTAATAGCTTGTTTTGTGTCTGGGCAAAGGCCTCCTCTCTTTTTCTCTAATCCTCCCTATGCAACGCGAAATCGGGCCACCCGTTCAGGAAGGTATTCAAATCGTCGCTCCATCTTCTCTTGGGTCTTCCTCGACGTCAGCAACCGTCTTGTGGAACCCATTCTGCGGCCATCTTGGTCCACCTCTCCGGGTGCATACGGCAGATAATGTCCCGCCCAATGCCACTTCAGCAGAGCTGTTTTTAGGACTACGTCCGCTATACCAGTTTTGGAGCGCAGATCTGTAAAAATGATGAACTTTCTTTTGTTTTTGTAGAAAACGGTAAAATTAGCATTATAGGCATTATAGCATTATAGGCACCTTAGATTATCAAGATAGACAATCAAAGCTACGAAAGCGTCGAAAAAAATAGGAACCAGTACTGGTTCCAAAACCCTATACATATAAGTACACGCACACATACATAATTAGTATGGCGCCTCACGCACACCAACCTAAGAAAGTTAGCCCCTTTTGTTTTATACGGAACAAGTGTGAGGCTAATTCTAAACATATACTTTTTCTAAGGCATTTACCACGGAATTACTTGAAATGATATAAATATGTTTGGTTGCACAACCAGAATGGTTATAAAAATGTTAATAAGCTAAGCCGTCTTAAATTTTTTTACTTAATTAAATTAAAATTATGCAAGAAGAATGATTATGTCTATTTTATGTGTTTGTAAAATGCGTAATGTTCGTTCACTTGATTATAAATTGGTACTAACTAAATATAACATTAACTTACGTTATTTAGGTATGATCTTCTTTCTTCTTCTGCTTTAGTTTGAAGCCAGTGAATCTATTAATCAATTTGTTTGTAGTAGTGTTTGCGGTGCTTAAACATAAATAATTACAGTTCGGTTTTTGTTTGGTACAGTCCTATTAAAATTAACAATAATTGCAGTTGTACCAAAGCATGTGTCTACCCCGAAAAAGAATTACGGTCGTGAGCTTATACTGGGTTCTTCTTAATATGCTGTCAGTTTTCAAGGGACGATCAGACCATCAAACTGAACTACTTTCTCTATTGGACTAACATTGAAATCGCGAAAAATAAATCTTCTCTACCATAACATAATTTGCGTCGAGTAGTTTTGTAGATTGGTATGAAAACGAACGGCTGTAATTTTTTTTCGATTTTGCTTTATAAGTCATGTAGAGAAAATTGTTTAGATTGATGGTTTGATCTATCAAATCAACCTTGTTTTTGCGCCACTCCTCACGGTCCTGTGCTAATCCGTCCGCCCCACAATGTCATCAGACCAATTTGCTGGTGGTCTGCCTACTGACCTCCGTCCCTTTCTTGGCCACAACTCTGGTATTGCCTTGGTCCGCCGGCCTTCTTTCCGTTTAGTCAAGGGTCCTTCCCATCTCCACTTAAACTTTGTGATCCACTGAGTCTTCGTCAAATTTTTACGTTAGGTACTCGGTCCACTAGTGATATGCCTAGCATGGCTTGGCATTGGCTTAACATATTAAGAAGATCCTGTGTCAATTCTTTCTGTTCAGTTTTTGTATGATACATACAATCCTATTAAAATGATATATCTAATTTTAATATTCTGTATACAGGGTGAGATTGATATCATTAGCGTCCTTTAAACTAAGAGTCGACCGATCAAACTGAACATCTACTATGGGAGCAAACCGATCGAACGCAAAAAAAAATAACTGCTGTTCCATATTAAACTGCAATGCATACTTGATTCAAATGTATGCAACAGTGGGTTTTTTTGCCCCGATCGGTTCGCTCCCATAGTAAAAGTTGTTCAATTTGATGGGTAGAACTCTTAGTTCAAAAGGATGCTAATGATATCAATTTCACCCTGTATACCTAAAGAATCTTAGTTGTACCAATGTATGGGTGTACCCCGAAAGAGATTACGGTCGTTACATTATACAGGGTCCTTCTTAATATGCTGACACATTTTAAAGGGGATGTTCAGACCATTAAACTGAACAACTTTCTCTATGGGACCAACATCGAAATCGCGAAAAAAATTCAGACGTCCCATACATTTGGCTCGAGTAGGTGTGCAGTTTTGTTTGATTTCAATGTTGGTCCCATAGAGAAAGTTGTTTAGTTTGACGGTCTGGTCATTCTCTTAAAAAAGTGACAGCATATTAAGACGGACCCTATACAGGGTGTAAGTGACAGCCTAGCAAATACTGAAACGGTCAACTCAGACCATCAAACTGAACAACTTTCACTATGGAGCCTACCTCAGGAAACGCGAAAAAAAATAAGTTGTCCCATACAAAACTGCTGTACCTACCCGACTCAAATGTATGGCACAGCAGATTTTTTTTCGCGTTTCCTGAAAAAAGCCCATAGTGAAAGTTGTTCAGTTTGATGGTCTGAGTTCACGTTTCAGTATTTGCTAGGCTGTCACTTACACCCTATACAAGGTGTTACAAAAATACAAATAAACCTTTAAGGGGGTGGTGGCACGCAGTATGAACCAGAGCCGTACTGTGGAGTCCCTAAAAGCCTAGTCAATTTAACGCTTAGGAACCTATGTCTAGAAAAATCGATTGATCACTGGATGAATACGACAGAATTAAACCATTCCAAGGCACTAATTGCGGCATTCGACTGCAAAATGGCAAAGGAGAGAATCGCGCTCAGCACGACAAACTTGCGCATCATAGTAAGGGCGCTGACGGGACACTGTAGGCTGAACAAACACCTTACGACCCTAGGCATAAGGGACTCGAAACTCTGCAGATTCTGTCTGGAGGAGGACGAAACCCCCATTCACATCCTTTGTGAATGTGGCCCACTAATGCACAAACGATATGCTCGCTTGGGTAAACACTCTGTTCATCCGAGTGAAGTAAAATTTTTCACTGCTAAAGAAATCCTACAATTCCTTAAGGAAGTGGGTATTAGCAGTGAACTGTAACTATTGTGGCGATCACAAAAGATCTACATAAGGTCGAAGTGATACTAGTCTGGAGTAGACTCGAATAGCCGCTTTACACAAAAAAAAAAAAAAAAAAGGGGGTGGTATAGACCATCAATCTGAACAACTTTCACTATGAGACCAATATCGAAATCGCGAAAAAAAATTTTGATGTTCCATACTCTACAAATCGACTAGAGCTAAAATATGTATGGAATATGAAATTTTTTTTTGCGATTTCGATGTTGGTCCCATTGAGAAAGTTGTTCAGTTTGACGGTCTAAACAACCCCCTTAAGAGTTTTAAATATTTATTGTTACTTATGAAACACCCTGTATAAGTAAGTGTATTGGGCGTGTACAGCAGGAGCTAAGGAGCTTCCTTTGTAGCATTCGATACCGCAATGCTGCTCGAATACCTAACAACATCGATCCAACATGTTTTATAACTCTTTCTTATCCTCTGTAAAGTAAATACGAAGCCACAGATTACTACAGACAGAGTTACAATAAACCAATGGAATCAATCAATGGAAAAAATGAATTATGAATCTTTATATATATTTATTTATTCAGATAAACCTGTAATTGGCATTCTACTTTCTATTTTTGTAACTCTACTATAAAATTATTGCACTGCAAATGGTAGTCCAATAAAATCAAAATAAATAAAATAATAAATACAAGGTGTTACAAAAATACAAATAAACATTTAAGGGGGTGGTTTAGACCATCAAACTGAACAACTTTAACTATTGGACCAATATCGAAATAGCGAAAAAAAAATTAGATTTTCTATACTCTACAAATCGACTAGAGCTAAAATAATGTATGGGATATCTGATTTCTTTTTTACGATTTCGATGTTGGTCCCATAGTGAAAGTTGTTCAGTTTGATGGTCTAAACAACCTCATTAAGAGTTTTAAATATTTATTTTTACTAATGTAACACCCTGTACTCGTACTAGGTGGGCTAAAAACAGTTTTTTTTTAGATTGTGACATACAGAGCATAAACATAAGTAACTATCACTACAGCGATAGTAGCAGCGGTAGTAGCTCTACAGAGCGAAATCGTGAAAAAATCTGGTGTTCCATAAATGTGCGTCGCAGTTTTGTATGGCAAATCTGTTTTTTTTTGAAAAAAAAAAAAAAAAAAAACGATGTTTGTTTCATAGTCTTGTTCAGGTTTGATGTATTTAGAAAGTCTCTATGTTTGGGCCAACAAACCTGTATAGAATAGAGTTAATTTTATAATGCAAATCCTGTTTACAGTCGATCTAGTAAACGCTGGTCCCACCGACAAGTTCAGTGTAGCTGTTGGTTTGCATCAAGGGTCGGCTACCTCTTCCAGGTGATAATTGAAGGTTTGCCTTCGAACATTCAGGATGGCTGTTGGTTTGCATCAAGGGTCGGCTTTAATTCCGTACCTCTTCCAGGTGATAATTGAAGGTTTGCCTTCGAACATTCAGGAAGATTCATCCTGGAGCATGTGTGCTGACGATACTATGCTAGTGGGTGGGCGATATATGCTATTGGGCGTTTGAACACCCGTTTGAATTGTCCTCACCATAAAGTTATAGAACCACAGGAATAGAGGCAGTGACAGGAGTTGTCGAATGAAACCATTTTTGGATGTTTTCAGGAGACTATTCGCAGGCAAAAATTCGAATACTGTCTATAATTCGGAGTCTAACGTGAAATCGTGGATAAATTATTAATGAAGTAGTGTCAATATATTTCACAAAATTATCTACGATTTCACTTTAGATTCGCAATTTTTCACGGAAACCGAATTGTAAAAATTTATAAGAGATTAGAAAACGGTTCTATTGCCTCGCGTCACGTATCTCTTTCTATTATACAGTGGTGCCGCTAGGTACATCTCGCTCTCTCAGCTGTCAGTTCCTCTATTCCTGGTATAATACCACTATGGTCCTCACCGAAGATTTTTCTTATAACGCTGTTATAAAGATCCAGTAGCTTAATAACACCGCTATTAAACAATATTCGTTTTCTTATAAACAATATGAAGGCCTTCAAACGCCCAGGAGAAGAGCCCTGGTGAAGATGGACTCGAGGTCCAGATTAGAATAACAAAAGGGCCAGCACAAACATCGTTTTGCGTTCATTTATGATTTCGAACTTGATTGTTTTTTTGTTTTAAATGCCTCGTTGCTAACTAAACCTCCTTGTGCCGGATAAAAAAAGATCAGGGTTGTTCTCACAGTTTTACTTTTTTTATTATTACAAATGATTCTGTCTCCTTTATTCACTATCCTTTATCTTTTTCATATAACCACACTAACCTAACTAATTTTGTCTGTAGGATTTTTTAATTTTCATCGAGCATTGGCTCACTTATTCCCAATCCAGTCACTGCACTCAGTTATACAACTATTTAGGCTCAATACACTGGTCAAGCAGTATCGATACAGTGCCTGTGTGATAGAGGTAAATTCGCGTGCCTGTGCTGGTAGCATGCTACACGTGATACGGCAGTATCGCGTCTTTTGTCTCGTTCGTTCACGTGCAAATAGAACGAGAGCGAAGGAGTGATAGCGCTTTATCACGGTGTCATGCTACCTATGCTGGAAGCTTTGTTGGAGAATGTTTTTGTGTAATCAATTAGTGATTGGATAATCGGGCGCTATTTACGTAACCTTCACTTTTGTCTCTCGAAAACATAATATGGACATGCTTTCTGCTTCTTCTTTCTGAATACAGTTAAGTAATGAATCAAAAATCTGAATAAAGTTAAGGGTTATTGGGTAGACTCTTAGTTTAAAATGATGCTAATGATATCAATTTCACCCTGTATTTATTTATAGCGATTTAATGAGAGAGGTGCGGTGATATCGCCGCATTGAAATGGGATAGCGTTGTGACGTGCAGTGTGATATCTAGTACGTAGTACTTAAGTTCGATGCATACAAATAATCTAACTAAAATGTTTTCCATCATTATAGATCACTGAAGCCCCTAATATGCTTCATTGGGAAAATGTCGTACCTCGCCGGTGGCATGGCGATATCGGTGAGGGGGCGCCAAGCGAGCCGAAAGGAGGCGCCAATATTAGTAGTAGCGCCCCATTCGTCCTTCCTAGACAGTTGCATAGTGTATGCAACAAAGATGTCTTCGGTCATCGTGAGGAAGGAAAGCATGGATAATTACGTTGGAAGTAGGTGTTTTTGGGTTTATTGGTGGTGGGTTATCTGTTTTTCGTGGTGGTGTACCTTTTATTTTTGTGGTGGTGGTATGTAGAACTGGGTTGGGTTTTTTAATTGAAAGAAGAGTATGCAGTACTGGGTAATCTGAATTGAAAATTGATTGACCATATTTTAAGAATTAATATCAATGAATGTAAGTGGGATGTAAAGTAGATTTTTACTAAGATACTGTGAGACAGTATTTTTGTAAAAATACCTGTACCTTTTTTAGGAGGATATACCTGCGAGCGGCGAGCGCACCCTATAGCGCGCAGCATGCAAACGAAGATTGATCCTATTTTCAGTAAAAACCAATTAAAGTCAATGTTTTTTTTAAACATGGTTTTAAAACTAATGTGTCTGGTTTGTCAGATTTCCGTTAAAGTATACAAAGTAAACAAAACTATACAAGGTGTTACAAAAATACAAATAAACATTTAAGGGGCTGGTTTAGAGTCAGACCATCAAACTGAACAACTTTCACTATGGGACCAACATCGAAATCGCGAAAAAGAATCTGATGTTCCATACTAAACTACAAATCTACTCGAGCTAAATGTATGGGATTACTGGTTTTTTTTCGCGATTTAGATGTTGGTCCCAAAGTGAAAGTTGTTCAGTTTGATGGTCTAACTAAACAACGCCCTTAAAAGTTTTAAATGTTTATTTTTACTTTTGTAACACCCTGTAAAGTTTCAATGCTAGGAATAATTTATGATTTGTACGGAAATCTTTGAGCCATTCTAACTTTAAAACTAGGTATAATAATATTATAATGAAAATCTACGACACATATTTTAGCATCTAGATTGTGTTTAAAAATGCATTGAATTATATTGGTGAATATTCAAATTAGAACAAAACTTGTTTTGTATGGAGTGCTAACGGGTATATCCTCTTAATACATACATACATATACTCACGCCTGCGTCCCATTGGGGTAGGCAGAGACAATTGATCGCCATCGGCTACGATCCTGACATACCTCTTTTGCCTCTTCCACAGTCATAAGTCGTTTCATACACGCTCGTCGGTTTCGGGTACATTCGTACGCCTAGGGCGACCCCTTTCGTCTTTTCCATTCACACTTGCTTTATATAATTCATATACGTCAGTCTACTATTACTTAATATAAACTTTCCACATGACCAAACCATCTTAGCATTCCCTTTTCAATCCTTGTCACTATATCCTCTTCAGTCCACATTTTTCTCTAATTACACTGTTTCGTATTCTATCATTCAAAGTCAAACCACACATACTGCGCAAACTGACATCAAAATGACTAGGACTAACTTGTACTGAGCCAAGGTGGTGGAGTATGGACATTTCCCTTCTCCTCTAGTGAGAGGAGGTCTTCGCCTTACAGGCTATTACTTATTTACATTGTTGATATTATAGTCAGATCAAATGGTTTATAAGTCTTACCGATGTACCTGCGCAGTGGACACATTTTAATAGCGCGCGAAATTATAATGACCAATCAGGATGTGCCACCTTCAATCCGTTTACGCTATTGGCTAATTTGTTTTCGCGCCCTTTTCGCTGCTATCCGACTTTGCAGTCTTTGATTACTAAATGACTTCGGGTTTTGTCGGGGACTCGGGCCTGCTCTGCGCAAACGAAGATTGGCGAGCGGACTTATTTTCCTGGTCGTACTGTAGGTACCATGGTAGAAGCCTTTGCTCTAGTGCAGGGGTCTCCAAACTACGGCCTGCGGATCAAGTGCGGCCCGCGAGGACTACCAATATAGATATAGATAGCTCGCTCGCCCTCTGGAGTGCGAGATATACTGCTGATTTGACTTTCAAAAATTATACTTTAGGAGTGCGATTTTTGAAAGTCAAACAGTAGTAGTAGTATCTCCATAGTAATATTGACTTTCTCACTGCCGCCCCTAGTAAATTGCAGCCCTGGGCATTTGACCCAACCCCCCCCCTCCCCCCCAAGCCCATCCGACGCTACGCCACTGCTTAATGTATAATACAAAGGCATACTAAAATATACGTATTTACAGAATAAATAGTTGTACCTATTACCAATGTCAACAACAATTATTTGCTTACCAAGTAGACACGGCTTTCTTTCCTTACGTCCGTATTTCCAGGTCAAGAGGTCTCAATTTACCAATGTAATCAAACATCTAAAAAGATTTCCTATTGACACAATAGATCCGTTTTAAAAACCAGTTTACAAGTGCCCTGAGGTATAAGAGCAGACTTTTGTAGCGCAACTTTTAATCGAGGCGTAAAATTAGTTTGAAATTGATTGTTTGAATCGATTGTACTACAAATGAACTTTTTTTTACAATAGGAATTGAAAGAAGAATGGACTAGAGTAGTCTATAGGTACAAAAAAAAACAGACGGGTCGAATTGAGAACCTCCTCCTTTTTGTTGAAGTCGGTTAATATGGTTGGTTTCTATAATAGCGATAGTTAAAATTGCGAGAGTATAGTACTATACAACGTGTTAAGGTGGTTTCAGAGTTGTAAATTTCACACAAAACTTTGTCGTAGAACACGCGTAGACGGTATTAATACGTGTCACCACAGGTTATGCAATGATTTGCATAACACCATAAGGCGCGCGGCGTGGTGCGAGCGAGAGGGCATGAGTAATCGTAGCAGCGTGAGCGGGAAGACAAGTGGCGACAGCCGTCTCCGAAGCAAAAGCGCTACTTTGCATTTCTAACCCCTCTTATAATGTTCTATGTCAATTACTGTTCTACTGATATACATTACAATAATCACAATCACAAAAACAACAACGAGCCGAATCTCACGACGACTTCTCACCAAGGGAGTCGAATGATCGCCAAAATCGCCTCAAGGCCTCCGCTCATTGCAGCGATTTTATCGAGCGATAATATCGCTGCGATTTTGCGATAACTGGTTCCAGTACATTTTGTATGGGGACGCGCTCGATCCCACACACTGCCGCGATATTATCGCAACACTTTCGACTACATTCAGTGGTGGGGCGCATGCGTGACGCGAATCGCGGAATCGCTGCAGTGTGTGGGTGTCGCGATATCGCTGTCGATAATATCGCTCGATAAAATCGCTCGATAATATCGCTGCAATGTGTGGAGGCCTTCACGCAGAATCACCAAGAACCATCAAAAACACCGTATTTGATACCGATATCAATCCCATTGATACACAATGGGTAGATAAGACCCAATTCTGAACGTATGTAGACCAAAAACATTAGTCCATGTTTAAAACTCCATTACGAAATACAAAGAAACTTAGATTCCATTTCGAATCCAAACTAATAGGTTTTTTTTTCAAAGGTTTATGTCTATTGTAGACCATTGTAAAGCAATGTTACAGATGTTTATGTGCCTTTTGTGTGATGAACTGATGACACACTTGTTTTGAATCAGAGTTTCAATGGATAGAACCGTTGTTTTGGTCTGGTTTAGGAATCCGTAGAAGGGTTAGTGGAGCTAAAATTTTTATGTTAGCGTACCAAATAGGATGTACACATGGCGTCAGCTCAGGCTACCCTGTTCGGACTTTGAACTATTAGAAGTTTAACGCTGCGAATCGTGCGAGAGGGTGTGTTGTTGTTGTTTCGTCTCACGGCACGCTGCGCCCGCGCCGGCAGCCGCGTCTATATGCAGGCTCTCTACCGCATTATTTTGTGTTTTGTACGTAGTGTAGTTATGGGTATATAGGGTGCCTAACATGATGTGTGGCCTTGTGTACGTCAAAAACTCAAAGCAACTACCCAGAAAAATATTGTTGATGGAGGAAATTGTTGTTTTTCTGACGGATTCCACTGAAAAGATTCTTATTTCTTTTGTTTTAAGTATGGATTTGGATGGCTGAATGGCTGTATAAGGAGTGGAAGACCAAATATAGATTGTGTAAAACCTCGATCGTTTTTGTATTCAGCTATAATAGCCGATATGCAAAAATTATTGGGGGCCCTCTGAATATTAAAACTATTTGTACCCCGATCGATATTAACGCATTTAATTTTGCACCCTCAACATCTCAAAAGCCTTAAATAATTTTCACATAGTTTGAGTGAGTGTCCAGTATGAAGGAGACCCGACATGAAGGAGATCGGTTAGGTACCAAAAATGAATTCCGCGGCTGCTCTATGCTACGAATAAAGTTTATAGGCTCTATGCGACACCTATTCTCGACGCTGTGGTTCTCTTGGTCATTCACATTGTAACCGAAGTACTTGTTAGGGTGAGGTCCTTATACAGGGTGATATCATTAGCATCCTTTTAAGCTAAGGGTCTACCCATCAAACTGAACAACTTTAACTATGGAAGCAAACCGATAGGAGCAAAATAAAAATTTGCGATTGCATACTTTAGAGTCGAGTAGGCATTGCAGTTTAGTATGGGACAACAGATTTTTTTTTTTGCTCCTATCGGTTTGGTTAGGTTTGTCAAAGTAATTATACTAAAAGTTGTTCAGTTTGATGGGTAGACTCTCAGTTTAAAAGGAGGCTAATGATAAATTTCACCCTGTTTAAGCCCTCTCCAGAGGCTAATTTCCTTTTCTCCGCTCATGCAATTAGTTTTAACGAGCGTTATTATATAAATTTACATGTATTTATACATACACGCACTTACATTGTTCCTTTGGTATAAACGTATATCGGTCCTTACCATACCATAATAATCAAACAGGCCGGTAAATTTTATTTTCTTCTACTGACGTGCGGCATGCGATGGTATGGCTTCCTCGCGTCTAGAACCTAGGTTGCCTGTAGTTAAGTGTAAGCTAGAATCAAGGTTAAACAGTCACGATACTTCATGTACTTTGACCTTTTCGTTTCATTTTATGTTATGTGGATTTTATTCAGGACTATCTTTTAACCGCGACTTTGTCCGTGTGGATTTCTAAAAACGTCACCTTTAGCCCAGTCATTTTACGGAGTTTTGTTAGAAGGGGTGGGGCACTAGTGGGGAGTAATTAAGAATGGTACTTTTAATCTGTAATTGGTACTATTTAGTGAAAAAAGACTAGGTATCTGAAAACTTATTAAAAAAACTCACTACGCAACATTGAAATCCAATTTGTACCTCCCAGAAGGCTTTTTATTTTATAATATTAATACTCATGCACTCATTTTAATTAGACTTAACAATATAAATGAGTTTTGAGCAATAAAAAAGTCATTTAATTATACAAAGTGAGCTATTCATTGGATAATACAAATATATTGAACAGGAAAAATAAAATAAAATTTAAAACATGAAAAAAAAATCCGTCAGGTTTTTTTAGATCGAGATAAATGCAAATTTTTAAATTTGGAGTTGTTGCTGACGCCTTTTTTTTAATTTTTGTATATTTCTAAGCTCAAATTGGCTCTTAAATGATATACCGAAAGAAATATCAATTCTTAATTAGTCCCGGCTCAAACCGTACAATGACTGGGCTAGGAGTTGATTTTTTAAACATCTGTTCTTAGCGCATCTTGTTTCTATCTTCAGTTCATTATGTGTTGTCAGTCAGGCGACTCAGTGACCAATTATTTGAATGGACTTTTCGTCGAAAATGCGACATGAAACTACCTACTCCGATTATCAGTGATAGATCGAAAAACTGTGAATAAACTGGCAAAGGTACATGCCGGAAAATTGGCTGGACTGTACAACAGACCTCAATTCAATAGAATATAAGACGATTCAACATAGAAATAATCTTCATAAATGTTAGAAGTACATTTTTAATGATTAAACCGAAAAACTTTCTCTGGACCAACAAAGATATCGCGAAGAAAATATATACCGTCCCATTAATTTTGGTCGAGTAGATTTGCTGTTTTGTATTGAGGAACAGATTTTTTTCGCGGTTTTGATTTTGGTGCCAAAGAGAAAGTTGCCCAGTTTTATCGTCTGATCATCCCCTTATTAAAAACCGTCAGAAAGATCCTGTATATACATAGTTGCACATATTCAAAAGTAACACGAAATTGAAGATAGTAGCGCGGAGTTTAGCGGACAGCGCGGAGCAATGGCGATGGTTTAGAACTTTCACTCATGTTTTACTACATTTTATAATCCTTATAACGTTGGACTTAAAGTTCATTTTATTGCGATAAGTTGTAAATTGACATAATAAGTTGAGAGCAATTTAAAGGCGATTTGTAGGTAAGAATATTCTTAGCTGGTTTTATACATATGTATATTCTAAGTTCGGTTTCGGTTTTGAGATGTAAAAATGCCCTGGAGTGCGATTTTTGAATTTCATACGTTTGATGTTGTGATTTTATGTAGTTCAAGGTTAAGTAAGTGAAGAAATTGAAATGTTGACGCAGATTTTGTTTAGAAATCGAGCACCTGATTACAATAAAATTACACACACAGAAAAATACTATGCAATAAACCACCGCATTATTTATCAAGAAATAAGGTAGAAATAATGAAATATAAACAAAATTAATATATAAAAAAAGGGTGTAAGGAAAAGTATCATGATATAAACTTTAAACTCTACCTATCAAACTGAACAACTTTTATTAGGGGGGAGCAAAACTGTTAGAGCAAAAAAAAAAATGCTGTTCCATACTAAACTGCAATGCTTACTCTGCTCAACGTATGGAACATCAGTTTTTTTTTTGGGTCACATGTTTGCTCCCATTGTAAAAGTTGTTCAGTTTGATGGGTAAAGTATATGGGAGGGAGTTTAAAGGTTAATGATATTTACACCTATAATATAAAATTAATTCCTGTTTCCCTTGGTCACGCCATAACTTGAGAACGACTAGAATAGAATTAACTAAATCGTAAATAGTAAATTTTTTTGTTAATCTGTTCGTAATGGACCGAATTAGGTTTTTAGGAAAAACAAACGGCCAAGTGTGTGTCGGGAAAAAGGGCATTGCAACGCATGCCAGGCACAGCTAGTTATAAATAAAATAAAAGCACCGAAAGATACTCTAATCAGCAGATGGAATACCGATCTTTATAGATCGTTGAATCAGGTACAGGTAGAACACATTAACCTGTGGTGACCTTAACAAGATCACTGCAATGAGGGAGGGTGCCTGTGACTATCGTCAACCGCTTTAGGTCAACATGAGCTCGGTAAACCCCACTGCTGGCTATAGGTCTCTTCATTCTCACGCCTACTAAAATGGTCCCACGCTAGTCGCATCCACTGTTTGCCGGCCACTCTACAGATGTCGTTCGATCATCTGGCTGCTGGTCTGCCCACTGACCGTCTCGTCTTCCACGGCCATCATTCCGTCAAAGCTTTCGACTATCTGCCATCATCCCGTCTGACAAAGTGTCCTGGACACCCTTTGGATAGCAATGCTTATTCGCTGTCCAAAAAACGGACCTGATTTCTGGTCACACAAGAATGTTGTTTTATAATTGTTAATTCCTTAGATTTGTAATTATTGCATGCTTCTATAATTTTGGTGTTGTTTTTAATATTCATATCAAGGTTAGAGATTGCTTTTTGTACAATTATTTCGCATGAACTATTATTATAGCTGGACTCAGACTATGCGGAATTTCTGTAACGGTATTTTTCGCTGCCTTAGCACACGCATACAAACACGACCGTGTTCCCTCCGGGGTTATCAAAACATTGCTACAAATAGATAGATAAACATGCATGCAACACACAAATACCAACTTTTATGGTTGTAATATTATTGTAGCAAAGTTTTATTTTAGCATTCTATAAACTAGTAGTAACAGTGCTTGATTTAATTTGTTGTTAGGTTGGTAAAAATCCGTTTGAAATTTTGACTAGTCTGAATTCAGCCTACCTAAAAGTATTTGGTGTTATTTTTATTGAAAAGGTTAAAATATTTTTTTTTGGTAGGTAATAAATAAAATAAAAGTATGATTAACTATCTCAATATTGCTTTGGATATTAAATGAATATGAGTGATTATAAAATGTACATTTAATTTTATTCGCAAAATACAATGCATGCAATGCATGCATGTAATGCATGTGTATGCTTTTTATAGGATTTACACGCCGAAAGTAAGAAAAGTCTCAGATCTCATGTAATTGTGATCACAAACATGTGATCTGAAGCTATCATATTTACTGCCCGAGGCTAGCATACTATTTTTCTCCTCGGCAGAGGTGGAAAGCGGCAACTTCGTTTAGCGCAGCGGGACGAAAATTTTCGCTTTCCGTCCGGAGGGGAGAAAAATATTATAATTTCAATCGGAAGGTTACTAAAGTTTACTTCCATGCAACACACTTATTGCGTGTTACGTCCCAAAAAAGAACGTTTGACGTTCTTTTTTTTGAGGTCAATGTTTATTAGAGAGCGTCTTTTTCGACCTTATAAATTTTTTCGTCATTATGATGAAAGAACGTCTTATTTTTGCACTATGGTGCAAAAATAAGACGTTCTTTTTTGAAAAGATTTTTTTTTAAATAATTTTGAGCACCATTTTCGAACGTAACTTATTTCATATTTTGATAAAAATTTAATGATTTAATTAACGTTGTTTTTCTGAAATATTTCAGAATTAATAAACTACACACAACCTGTCTACGTTTGGAGGGATGATCCGAACTCACGACAGAACACCATCAAGGAAATCATAGAGAGAGCGACTTCCAAAGAAGATTGGCCTCAGGTTTGCACACATACATTCACGACCGTTCTCCTTCAGGGTGGCCAAAACCTTTGTAACAAAGATGCATGTTTGGGATATTAACAATAACAAGTAAAAGTATTTAAACTTAGGAGAGGAGAAACCAGATACTGCTAACTTGCTTCAAATTGAAACCTACTGTACCAAGAAGGTGTGAGAATTGTACAATGTACATACCCTAAGCTCGTTGACAGTGACTACACGACATCCTAGTTACAATAAAGGCCTCCGCACATTGCAGCGGTATTATCGAGCGATTTTATCGAGCGATATTATCGACAGCGATATCGCGACACCTTACACACTGCAGCGATTCCGCGATTCGCGTCACGCATGCGCCCCACCACAGAATGTAGTCGAAAGAGTTGCGATAATATCGCGGCAGTGTGTGGGATCGAGCACGTCCCCATACAAAATGTACTGAGAACAATTATCGCATAATCGCAGCGATATTATCGCGGCAGTGTGTAGGATCGCGCGCGTCCCCATACAAAATGTACTGGAAACAATTATCGCAAAATCGCAGCGATATTATCGCTCGATAAAATCTCTGCAATGAGCGGAGAACGGAGGCCTTAAAAAATAGTACCAGAATCTAGCCTGGACTTGTATTGCAATGAATGACTAGACACTGGAAGTACGAAAGTAAAAATGAGCATTTAAAGCTTTTAAGGGGGTTATTTAGAGTCTGAATATTAGACCATCAAACTGAACAACTTTCACTATAGGACCAACATAGAAATCGCGAAGAAATAATCTGCTGTCTGCTGCCATTTAGTACGAATAGACTTGTAAGTAGTTTAGTATGGAACACCCGATTTTTTTCGCGATTTCGATGTTGGTCCGATAGTGAAAGTTGTTCAGTTTGATGGTATAAACCACCCTATTAAATGTTTATTTGTATTTTAGTAACACCTGTATAGAATGCATAAATTATATAGGTAAGTAGATAAAAACATCCATAACGCGGGTACAAAAATATTCATATTCATCATATCAATATTTGGCTCTTACGGGATTCGAACCCGCGACCAGCGCACAGCAGACAGGTTCACTACATACTGAGCTATCGGGCCGATGATGATGATGATGATCATAAAACAGATTAAAATAAATTCCAGGTGCTAATATTCCCCGAAGGCACCTGCACGAATCGCTCCTGCCTGATCACCTTTAAGCCAGGTGGGTTCTACCCCGGGGTACCGGTGCAGCCAGTCACCATCAGGTACCCCAACGCAAGGGACACCGTCACCTGGACCTGGGAAGGACCTGGGGCGTAAGTATAATTTCTTCCTTGGTGTTAAGAGGATATAATTTGCAGCGCGCTCCATACAAACGAAGTCTGGAGTTATTTTCAATACTAATCAATTAAAGTCAGTGAAAATTTTCAGAAACAATCTAGAAACTAATCTAACAATATGTTTTTTTTATCGGGCATAGGTCCACCCCACATTCCCACCGCTGTTTACTCCTGTGAACCAGGATCAACAACAGCGACCATTCACAACACTAGACAATAAAGTCCAGTCCAGAAGACTCTAATCTGTCGAGGAAGCCGCGTAGTTTTAAAGTTACAGTGCCTCAAATATTTCCATACAAATCTTAAATTAATCCTAGCATTGAACATACACTTCTGTTACAGTTTTACAATAGTTTAGATTTAGATTAGACTAGTGTTTTCCTGCGACTTCGTCCGCACAAATTATATACCAGATTTTAAGTCAGATCATAAGCTATCAAACAAAAAAAGTTTCATCAAAATAGGTTCAGTAGTTTTTGCGTGATGTGCGAACAAACAAACAAACTAACAATTTTGTCAATAGATGGCGCTGCACGTTTTTAAATCGAATGTTATTTGAATTTATATGAAGAGAACCGCTACTTTTTTATTCCTCATGATTTTACGGTTTTATAATAGTTAAGATTTAATCTTCATTTGAAGAAGAATCAAGTCTCTCAGCCTAAGAAGAGTAAAATAGGAAATAAACTTTGCTTCTTATTGCTTCCAGGTTAAAGCTGTTATGGTTGACTCTAACTCAAGTGCACAGTTCCTGCGAGATCGAGTTCCTTCCAGTTTACTATCCCAGCGAGGAGGAAAAACGAGACCCGAAGCTGTTCGCCAGGAATGTCCGCGATGTCATGGCTAAGTTAGCGAAAACTTTATTTTTACTTGTTTTATTGGCTCCCTGGTTGGTCACTCTTTGAATGGGTGACCGCTTAGTGGTATTTCATCTCGAGGGTTTTCGTGCTTCGGAAGGCACGTTAAGCAGTTGGTCTCGGATAGTTCCGCCTGTTTGTAACTATTCGTTAAGTCAGGTCAGAGGCCTATTAAGGCGGCTTGAACATTCTCTGACAGCAAGTTGACCACTAACTTGCCTCCACCAACACGCTCTGGGCCCGCGTGGTGGAGTATGGCCCACTCCCTCTCACCCTTATTCGTGAGAGGAGGCCTTTGCCCCGCAGTGGGATTCTACAGGCTCTTTTTATTGGCTCCCTAAATAATTATGCACTGGCAATTAGAAAACCTTAAAACCATGAGAAATGAGATTCGCAAAAGAACCAGAGTAGCCGACACAGCCCAAAGCATTAAAAGGATAGACGAGTACAGTTTTCTCCATACAAACGTATTCCCCTGTTTTCTCCCTGGATAATAACTAAAACAAATATTTTTTTACCATACAATCTATGTCACCTCTGCCATGTCCCTATGTTTTGCTTTTTTGCATTCATTAATTACTGTAAGAACTAGGCACCTTTGAAAATGACTCATTTTACAGCCCGTTTTCAGACATCCAGTAAACAAATTTGACGAATATAAACAAAAAAAGCAAAACATACCTACGGACATAGCAAAAATATTTCTCATATTATTTTTGAAAGAATTATTCAAATCAGTTTAGTTTTGAAACAGAAAACAGGGGAATACGAAATGCTGATTTCGTATTGCTATTTCGTGTAAGTATATAAAATCGGTCTGAGCTGCAGTTGTCTCCTTCGCATTCTAGTCGGCGGGGTGTATGGGTGGGGCGGATCTGATAAATACGTATACAGTCGGAAAAGTGACCTATTCTCCAAATTAGCATTTCAGCCCGCCTATCCTCTTAATAAACTAAATTGGCAATGGGCCGGTACATTTCTCACAGAACCGAAGGCCGATCCGTAGAGTTCTCGAGTGGCAACTGAGTACCTGAAAGCGCAGCGTGGGTAGGCTTCCCACAAGGTGGACCGACGACCTGGTGAAGGCGGTGGGAACCCGTTGGATGAGGGCAGCGTAGGACCGGTCGTTGTGGCGATCCTTGGGGGAGAGCTATGTCCAGAAGTGGACATATATCGGCTGATTTAATGATGATGGATCAGAAGACTGCCAATCCACATATAATGGGCGGGGCAAAAAAGCTCATCTCAGTCAAAGTCACTACACGTCACCATTCTTATCCCCATAGGCCCATAGGGTATCCGTTTGAATGTTTCTGTCAGATGCTTAGACTTAAGAGTAGGATTGTGGATTTAGGGCCTGTTTCACCACTTCTGGGTAAGTTCTTGTTAGCTTATCCGACAGATAGTTTGACGTATTTTGTATGAAATTATGTCAAAATATCTGTCGGATAAGCTAACAAGAACTTATTCAGAAGTGGTGAAACAGGCCCTTAATATTGTTGATCAAGTCTACCACTACGTGTTTATACTTTGATATCCTGATTCAGGCCTTATGATCTGTTTAGTTTGAACTCTGAACTACCGGAATGTAAAACGCGACGAAAAATTTGATTTTGTATTGTGTCTGAAATTGCGACAGGGTATGGGTTAAACTTCCGTGAGTTAGCTTGTTCACGGTAACAGGACACGTAACACGCCCTTTTTAATAAACGCGACAATTGACAATTGACAATGACAATTCAGAGTACATTTCTAAGAATGCTATGACACATGAAGCACTGCAAGTTTAGCGTCATTAGTAACCAGCAATGTACTCTGAATTGTCATTGTCAATATTGTCACTTGTCACGTTTATTAAACAGGACCCTAGTACCTCTTTTGAATCTGCCATTTTTGGAGCGTTGACTGTGTATCTAGTTCAGTTCTACAATCGCAGAATTTGATGTAGAATATTGATTGCAGAGCTCTCGGCGTCCCCGTGCTAGACTATACGTACGACGACTGTCGCCTGATCGCCCGAGCCAAGCAACTTGGTATACCGGCCGGAGTGGCCGTGAGGGAAGTCGCTGAACTTCGCGCACAACTCGGGTGAGTATCTGAACAAAACATATGCAATCCTTAAAAATTAAGCGACTCGACTTGCTGCAGGTTTTGCAGAGAGGAGATGGCAACTCCCCTGCATATTCTTTGAGAATGTGGTCCACTAACGTATAAACAAAGTGATGATGTCCTTCACGACGTATTCGTCGACGGTGCCGAGCCGTCTCGGTGTCGGACGCTCGGCGGGGGTAACAACTCTGTTTCGAACGTTCGTCTGTCTTAACTCCTGAGGATGCTCCTTGGAGGAGCGAAACACGTGTAGAGTAGAAATTATTTGGTGGGCAGGTTGTATTGCGTCACGTAATACAACTTTGTCTACTAGGTATTTAGAAGCGGAGGTCTCGACACAATCGTGTCATCTACCTGGTACATCAATTTAAGATTAATTCTGTGTCAGTGTATTGGTATTTTTAGCTGATTTGAAAAAGGCTACATATTCTAGATGTAGTCTAGATATTGGGAACTATGAAGGCCGAGAACAAAACGACCGATCACCAATGCTATTGAGACCCATTTGCGACCAGATATTTTACGTGACTGTTCTCTAAAATAAGCGTTCAACTTCTCTTGGGCTATTAGTAGAGTAGCCTAGCCTAGACGATAGTCGAATAACCAAGTAAGCAATGATTCTAGAAACCAATGGTATATAGTAGTCCAACCGATTTCGTTGATGGCGACTGCTGCACTCTCTCTCGCCGCACATGTGCTCTCATGTGGCTGGCGTAACCAATTTTTGCCTTAAATGTTCGGCTGCAGAGGGCACACGTCAGCACTCCATCCACATAGTTGTAATGATAGGCCACAGGTGAGCGGGCCTTTAGCTCATCACGCTTCCTGTCCAGCTCGTCACGTCTGCGCCCCTCGAAGTCAAACCAATAGTGTATTTGTTAGTTTGATAAGTTGCTCTTTTCAAGGTTTTTTTTTGCTTATTGAATTTTCCCTTTTGCGTCAGATTGGAGCGATCTCAGCTGGAGCTGTACATAGCAGCGCAGGGACTGCAGGGCAGGTCGCGCTGGGTCGCCGTGGAGGAGTTCGTGCAGAGGCTCGGCGTGCCGCTGAACGTTCAGACTCAGAGGCTCTTCGACATATTTGTGCAGGTTATTAAGAGGCTCTTTGATATATTTATACAGGCCTGTCCAGGCACGTATCCAGGGGGAGGGGGGAAGGTGGGATTTATACCCCCGCGAAATCTGAATATTTGTATACAAAAGTGATTACAGCGCTTTTTTATCGATGTTTTTTAGTGATTATCCCCCCACGAAACAAAAGTCTGGATACAGTACTGGGCCAATGCTCTCAATAAAATTAATATGTAGCTTATGAGGGCTCTTTGAGATATTAATACAGCTCTGTGTTCTAAACAAAATTAATTAGTAAGAGGTTGCTCGACATCTATGGTACCTGCCAACATCTAATTCCAAGACGAAGACCCGTCCAGACATTATACAGGGTGTCCCGTAAACCAACGTCAACCCGGCGGATGCTGATAGGTTAGGTCATGACTAAGCAGAATATCAAAATTTAACTTCAGTAAAAGTGTCTTAGTTTTCGAGAAATTGACAGTTTTGTAGAGTTTCACGAATTTCATAAAACTGTCCCTATCTCGAAAACTAAGAACTAGTCAATGTTGACTGGTTCATTGTTTTTTTTTTCATGTATTCTGGTTAGGCATGAACTAACTTAGACGTCGGTTTACGGTACACCAGTAACAATTGTTATCAGGCACAAACATTCCACTGGCGCCTGAATGACGTAACGTTTTGTAAACAGAGGTCGAGTGGGCTGGTCTACTTCCCGGACTACTTGCTGAGCGCATCCTTTCTCTCGCTCCAACACGCACCGGTGTCGCAGCTTCTTCAATACGCTTTCAAGGTATTATTTTAATGTATCTCTCTCTGGACGTAGCCCGGACCTTTCCAAACCAGTCCAACACGTGGCCCTTTTTGAGACAATTTTCTAAATGCGATGGAATTCACAAATCGTGGTCTATCTTTGAAGTTATGGGGGTGAACTGGATGGACCGGGAAATCTGGATTATTGCGGAAAGACTCGGGATCCCTGCCGTAATAAATGTCTCTGGTTTGTCAAAAAAGCCAGATGGTGATTCGCCAACAATAATTGGCCTCCTTAACGAAACCGCTTACAGGGAGCGACAAGGAGGCAACATCTACTGAGCGGCGAAGGTGGAGAGGTGTCACTGGAATTTAAACTAGCATAAGCATATGCTTACGACTATATTCCCCGAAGGGGTACTCAGAGATTAACTCTAAAAATAATTAAATTATACGTGTGTTTTATGGATAATAACAGTGAACGTACACGTGAAAAGTCACTCCTTGGTCTTTGCTTGTTGTCCTCGAGCTGTTTACATAATATCTCAAGACACATGCTTAGAAATTAGCACTGAAAAACATCGCGTTGCGGTGAGCGCCTGGCACGGACTAAGTGGGTTAGGGCTTGTAACCTCTTCTTCTCGGTAGCTTCTCTAGTGTCAAACATAGTACCTCAATGGTTGCCACCGTGTGTTTCCAGCTGTACGACACGAAGGGTGCTGGGAGGCTGAATGTCAACGATTTCGAGGAGCTGGCCGCCAGGTGTCTCGGCATGTGCCAGGAGGATGCTCAGAACACGTTCCAGCAGGCCGACCTGGACGAGAAGGGATACTTGACTTACGGTGAGTTGTCGCAAGAGACGAAACATTTCGAGGAGCTGGCCGCCAGGTGTCTCGGCTTGTGCCAGGAGGATGCTCAGAACACGTTCCAGCAGGCCGACCTGGACGAGAAGGGATACTTGACTTACGGTGAGTTGTCGCAAGAGACGAAACATTTCGAGGAGCTGGCCGCCAGGTGTCTCGGCTTGTGCCAGGAGGACGCTCAGAACACGTTCCAGCAGGCCGACCTGGACGAGAAGGGAAACTTGACTTACGGTGAGTTGTCGCCTCGAGACGAAACATTTCGAGGAGCTGGCCGCCAGGTGTCTCGGCTTGTCCCAGGAGGACGGTCAGAACACGTTCCAGCAGGCCGACCTGGACGAGAAGGGATACTTGACTTACGGTGAGTTGTCGCAAGAGACGAAACATTTCGAGGAGCTGGCCGCCAGGTGTCTCGGCTTGTCCCAGGAGGACGGTCAGAACACGTTCCAGCAGGCCGACCTGGACGAGAAGGGATACTTGACCTACGGTGAGTTGTCGCCTCCAGACGAAACATTTCGCCCAGTGTTCTTCTTATCGTGTGGGCAAGCCCTGGTGTCTGAGTTTTTTCAGACCGCCTTACAGCCTCTGACTACTACCACCAGAGATATTAGCCGGGACCAACGGCTTAACGTGCCATCCGAGGCACGGAATCATTTTTCCTTTCAGACAATCAGGTAATGCAGCCTGCAATGTCCTAACCAACTGGGGAAAAAAGCACAAAGTGAAACCCCGTGATCACTAGTCCCCCGTGGGAATCAAACCCACGACCTCCGTGTCAAGAGCCCAATGCTCTTAACCATTAGACCACGGAGGCAGATTGACCAGTGTGTGTTGCCAGAATAGAGAAGAGGAGACGCGAAGAGTGCTATTGTCCATACTGAACCTACGGAAAAAGCTCAAAATCCCGTGTCACAGATTTTTACATATTCGGATCTACTAGTCTTTTTAGTTAAGCCTATAGGAAATTCGCAAAAAAAAAATTCCACTTTACATACAAAAGTTCGATCAGCTACAGTCTGGCGGAAGATCTTGCATTATCACCGATGGAACCTTCCACAGTAGTTCCTCCACATCTTCCACAGTGTTTAATAGGGGAGTTACATTAAATATTTGTTAGTTTTAATCGCTCAGTAAATAAACCGTTTGAAAATAACGCTAAACTCACATTTTCATTAATTCTGTTGCTTGAATACTATTTTTAATAACTGGATAAACTATAAAAAGTATCAAAACGACGACGAAAAACAATGACGTCACTATTTAATTTTTAGTAAAGCCTGACCAGAAATATAAAATAAAAAAAACCTGGTTTGGGGGCGCTGAAATCGACTGTCAAGTACAATAATTAGTTCCATTGATTTTCCGCAACATGGCGAAGTCACAGATTTAAAAGAAGAACCAGACTTAATCCCGTCTAATCATGAGTGAAGCACCCATTTCTTTTGTACATAAGGTGACGAGTTGTAGCACCTACGCCTAGAGCTAGTGCATCTGGGTCCCTTGTAGAACAAACGAGATTGTATTACCTTGCATGCTTCACATCTTTTTAGTGCAATATTCGGTCCGAATTTCTTTAGAGTCCGTGGGCGACGTTTTTTATTTTTCTGGTCGGCCTTTACAATATTTCATAGAAAGCACACGTTTTGACGTTTGATAAAGAATTGTTAATTTGACTAGTTGGAAACTCGGGGATTTTATTCTGAAACAGGAATACTTTTTTTTGGGATCTCATACTTGGCATACCTACTAAAAGATTTTTTATTCAAATTGAGTTTTTTTGTCTAACGCCATCTGCAAATTTTTGTTTTAACTGCCCTCGGAAAGCCCTCATTAAACTATTAACTTCTCAAATTTTCAGATGGCTTCATATCATTTGCCCAGAAGAAGGCAGACTTCTCACACATCTTCACGTGTGATACCACTCATCATAAACCAAAAACCCAGTGAGGGTCACCCAACCACATACCGACGATCTGCAGTCAGGTACCGTGAGTCTCAATGTATTGGCGAGATTATGTTGGTGATGACAGGACTAAGTTGGTGATGACGAGATTATGTTGGTGATAACAGACTATGTTGGTGATGACGAGATTATGTTGGTGATAATAAGACTATGTTGATGTTAGCAAGATTATGTTGGTGATGACGGGAGTATGTTGGTGATAACAAGACTATGTTGGTGTTAGCAAGATTATGTTGGTGATGATGGGAGTATGTTGGTGGTGACGGAAATATGTTGAAAATAGACATATAGGTATGTTGGTGAAACAGTATTCTGGTGAGATTCGGACTTTGTTGGTGAACTCAGGATGTATGTTTGTTAAAACATCAGGGTGTTTTTTTTAATTTCACACATTCTTATTCGTAAACGAAAATTGAATCAAAATAATGCTTTTTTGTAATTTTCGTAGGTGTGAAATAAAAAAAAAAGAATTCCAGAAATATAGAGCCTTTCCAGGAAGATTATAGTAAGCACCGACTGTCATATTTTTCAAAAGAAACCTTGTTTACACTCACACTCAGTTGCAGAAACGCTCATTAAAGTTAATCCTCCATTAAATGTCTTGCTGTCACTTTTTGTCTTGTTGACGTAGTAAAAGCTAGCTAGAGATTTAATGGAGGATTAACTTTAATGAGCGTTTCTGCAACTGAGTGGTTAGGGGGGTATTACAGAACGACACTCAAGCGGAGATCTCTTCTTAAGTAAAAATAGACAAGGATGCATGTATACGTTGTATGTATTTGCATCCTTTTCTATCTATAATCAAGATGAGATCTCCACTGTAATACCCTCCTAAGTCATTTAGATACAATAAAATCTACTTAAAGTTATGTATGTGTTTATATAATTTAAACTAATAGGAAAAATATGTTAGGTGAAATGAAATGTGTTCAAAATGTATGTCGGTTATTATAATTATTGGCTTTTACCATAGACATATTACTCTAGCGATAGACAAGCTCGTTCAAACAAACAACATGTCACACAAAATGACACATTGCGGTCTGTCATTGCCATAGTGACGAAGTGAACTCGGGAACATAAATCAGGTGCGGACACCTCATTCAAGTGGAACATGTTGCTTCTATGAAAGGGCAAGTCTATCGCTAGGGTTTAAGGTGGTTTCCGTCCATACAAAACGTTGTCGTATAACACTCGTAGACGGTGTTAATAAAAGTAATGTTTTATATATGGAAAAATAGCTTAGAAAATCTAGTTTGCGCATATCAAATAATATTTACAATTTATAATATTATTACGAAGATATCACGCTTTGAAATTATTCATACAAAATTTAAAACCCTTATATCTTCGTAATTATATTACAAATTGTAAATATTATTTGATATGCGCAAACTAGTTTTCTAAGCTATTTTTCCATATATAAAACATTACTTTTATTAACACCGTCTACGAGTGTTATACGACAACGTTTTTTATGAAATTGACAGCTCTCCAATCACCTTAAGTCTATGGCTCTTACAATGTTCTTCCTGACAAGGGTCGATTTATTGCGAGGTTAGAGTTTGTTAGGTGTGAGTCAAGTTTGTTATGAGATTAACGCAAGGAGTATTGTACAATTATTGTCGTTTACCAATTAATAATTATAATTATTATGATTAAGACTAAGGCTATTTATTAAACAATTTAATTGTAGACGCTTTTTAGTTGTATTCTATTTATATTCTAGGAAACGAGAGTTTATTAGCGTATCATTGTCGTATCGAATATGATAACGTTTATGCGGACAATTCGGTTTTCCATAGATTTCATATTGTAATAACGAAAATGTTGGCTATACAGATGTGAAAGATCATAGTAGGTACCTATATGCATAATGTCAGAGCGAGAGAGATAGACAAATTAATTATGGACCGAGGTAAGGACCGAGGTAGCTATTGGCCTGTATCGTCTTAAAAAAATAGTTAACTATCTCGCTCGTCTTTAGCCTCGCTCGGTTGATCATCAACCAAACCATGATTTTATACAGGGTGTTAGAAAAATATCATTAACCTATACTCTACACATAAAACTGAACAACTTTTAATTTGTGAGCAAACCTATCAGCGCGAAAAAAAAGTCAGCTGTCCCATTACTCGACGCAAACGTATGGAACAGCTTTTTTTTTGTTCTGATCGTTTTGCTCCCATAGAAAAAAGTTGTTCAGTTTGATGGGTAGAGTATGTGGTTTAACGGTTAATAATACTTTTCCTTACACCCTGTATCCATGGTAAAATTTTGGTCAATATTCGTAACATGATTTGTCGTCTTCCCCATCTTATTCGCTGATTGCTTGAGATGCGGTATGACGCGTTGGACAGATTCATCTTCTGATTGGCTGTCATCCGTGTGACGAGCTGCGTCTAAGTAGCATGCACTAACCGTAACCTTTTTTCCATTCCAAATAGAAACGAAAATTTAAGGCCATTTTTAATTACAGAAACACTCAGATAAATTAACAGGAATGGATGCGATATTACGCGCGTACCCCTCTGCCAAAGGAATGCGCTCAGTGAGCATGCCCGTTATATAAAAATAGTTGACGCGCGTCCCGCGCCAGTCTCCAAGTTGTATATAAACCTCCCCCCTCACCCCCGCAAAATTGACAGACTTTTTTGCGTAGAAATGAGAGATCATTTCCAATCCATTCCTGTTAATTTATCTGAGCAGAAACATGATTTGAAACACTAAGGGCCTGTTTCACTACTTCTGAGTAAGTTCTTGTTAGCTTATCCGACAGATATTTTGACATAATTTTTTGACATAATTTCATACAAATTATGTCAAACTCTCTGTCGGATAAGCTAACAAGAACTTACGCAGAAGTGGTGAAACAGGCCCTTAATCTCACTTTTTCTTAGAACAGCTTTAGTAACGTCCAATATATGTCGGATAGTGGTGAAACAGGCCCTTAATCTCACTTATTCTTAGAAAAGCTTTAGTAACGTCCAAGATATGTCGGATAGTACATCTTTCTGATAAATACATTATATTTGCTTATCAGAATTGACCAGAAAGCTAAATAGGAATCGGAAAATCTCGTCATCCTTATTTGGAATGCAGTATAGTCACCAGTCGTCACTCGGTGCCTCCAGTTAAGCTACAGTGAATAATCGTGGAATATTTGTGCAAGATATAAGTGAAACTGAGATTTATTTGCAAACAGCAGGAATTAACAAAATGGTCTTTTTTGTATGTACTTACTTATGCATAGTTAACCAATTTGAAATATAGGTGACCTTAGAACATTGTCACACTCTAGTAATTCATTCTTTGAAACAAAATGGCAAATAGTTCAAGGTTACATGGTTCTAAGGTGGCCTACATTTTAAATTGAATGTTTTTATTATTCTTCAATCTTAGATGTGCTTAGCTAAATTAAGGCCAGTTTAAGTGTAAAAAATAAACAAAAGAAGAATAATTTCTACTGTATAGAAAGAACATACCTACCTGTCAACGGTAACACATGAGTAAATAGTCCACAGAGATAAAGCTTCATAAACACGCTGCGATAGGTACATTAATAGCGCGGCGCAGCACCTCACGTGCTCACGCATATTTTACAGACGGATTGTGTGAAAAAGAAAAAGTTCCTAATGGCTCTATAGATGGCGTTGACGAGACAGGGGCGAGCGACCTTGCAGATAATAAAATACTAATATAATAATACCTAGTAAGAATTTGTATTTTAAGTAAGCAGCAAAATATGAGCATATACAGGTTGAAATTGATATCATTAGCATCCTTTTAAACTAAGAGTCTACCCATAAAACTGAACAACTTTTACTATGAGAGCAAACCAATCGGAGCAACAACAAAAATCTGCTTTCTCATACATTTGAGTCGTGTAGGCATCGGCGGCGGATGCAGTTTAGTATGGGACAGCACGCAGAAAATATGAGCATTTTCGTCAACGGATGTGTCAGTACTCAGTGACATAAATTTTTGTTTACTTTTTAGCCTGTAATTTTCGTCTTCGGACCCCTCCCTGGTCAACTCCATCTATCGCAGGTATGATGAACTACTTTTGAGAAGCTGTCAGAAAACTCCTCATTCACCTACACGCCGTCCGTGGACAAGCCGGCTCGACCAGTGGACAATCTATGGACGTAGTGCGTCACGTGGTTATTTTGTGCTTTTCATAGCAACTTTGTTCTCTGTGGTGTATTTACTCATAAAGTAACAAAATTTCTTTTGTGTTTTTGAATAGTCATAAATGTAAATTGGTTCTTTCTGAATTTTTTCGATTTGAGTTGTACAATTTATTAAAAATGACTGCTTAAATCGTAGATCTGTAGAGTTACTTACATCATTATGTATATTTAAGGGTGCAATGCAATGTTGACAGATGAACACATTATTTTACAATCAATTGTTGACTCGATAGGTACTTTAGTAAACATCATTTGATAATAAAATATTGTAAGATAAATATTCATCAATCAATGAGCTTGTTTTGGATCAAACTATGTTTTTATTTGTTTAATTCTGTTATTGTTCCTTTAAGTATTATTCTTTTCCAACGGTTTTATAATTTTGCGTTCATTGTAATAGGTAAACTCTTGTACGCTTTTTAAGCCGAATTTAAATCACTTCCCACGTCAGTAAAAGTAACATTCACATTTGAACTCTCTATAAAGTTCTTCTAAACTAATGCATAATATTTTAAGGGGACGATCAAAGTGCAATTTTTGAATTGTCAAAATTAATATGGAGATAAGCATCTATCTACCACTGATTTGACTCTCAAAAATAATACTTCAGGAGTGCGATTTTTGAAAGTCAAATCAGCAGTTGAAAGATTCACATCTCCATAAAAATTTTGACATTTTCATCTGCTGAGCTCAGCGAATGAGATTCAAAAATCGCACTCCAGATCATCAAACTAAACAATAGGAATTGCGCAAAA
This sequence comes from Agonopterix heracliana, assembly GCA_963693445.1. Lineage (NCBI taxonomy): Eukaryota > Metazoa > Arthropoda > Insecta > Lepidoptera > Depressariidae > Agonopterix > Agonopterix heracliana. The sequence goes on from OY856319.1 coordinate 17,284,201, forward strand.
AACAAAATCATCTGTTCCGTACAAAACTGAAAATCTATGTATTCGATCTAAATGACTCATCTCATCATTTAAACATTGTGCGTAAGTTAAGAAGGACTCTGTTTTTTAATCTTAGAATAGATAAAAATTTATGTTTATTTCTTGAATAAATTGAAAGAACGACCCCTTTTATTATCAATTCTGTTTAGAAATTTCTGTCCATTCAGTACCTACAGTAAACATAATTAAACTAGGTGTCTTGACGGCATTTGTGGGTAAGATTATTGGTAAGCGCCACGTTCCACTCTAGACGTCGTTGTCGCTTAAGCAAGAGTGAAAAAGATTATTGGTGAACGCCATGTTCCACTCTCAGCCTCGTTGTCGCTTAGGCAAGAGTGAGTAAGATATATGGTAAGCGCCGTGTTCCACTCTCAGCCTCGTTTATGCAAGAGTGAATACGATTATTGGTAAGCGTCACGTTCTACTCTCGACCTCGCTGTCGCTCAGAAAAGAGTGGGTAAAATTATTGGTAAGCACCGTGTTCCACTCTCATCCTAGTTGTCGCTTAGACAAGAAAGAATACGATTATTGGTAAGCGCCATGTTTCACTCTCAGCCTCGTTGTAGCTTAGACAAGGGTGAGTAAGATTATTGATAAGCGCCGTGTTCCAAACCCAGTCTCATTGTCGCTTAGGCAAGAGTTTATTCAATTATTGGTAAGCGCCACGTTCCACTATCGTCCTCGTTGTCGCTTAAGTAAGAGTGAATAAGATTATTGGGAAACGCCATGTTCCACTCACGGCCTCGATCTCGCTTAGACAAGAGTGAGTGTAAGCGTCGTGTTCCACTCTCGACCTCGTTGTCGTTTATGCAAGAGTGAATACGATTATTGGTAACCGCCACGTTCTACTCTCGACCTCGCTGTCGCTCAGGCAAGAGTGGGTAAAATTATTGGTAAGCACCGTGTTCCACTCTTGGCCTAGTTGTCGCTTAGACAAGAAAGAATACGATTATTGGTAAGCGCCATGTTCCACTCTCAGCCTCGTTGTAGCTTAGACAAGGGTGAGTAAGATTATTGATAAGCGCCGTGTTCCAAACCCAGTCTCATTGTCGCTTAGGCAAGAGTTTATTCAATTATTGGTAAGCGCCACGTTCCACTATCGTCCTCGTTGTCGCTTAAGTAAGAGTGAATAAGATTATTGGGAAACGCCATGTTCCACTCACGGCCTCGATCTCGCTTAGACAAGAGTGAGTGTAAGCGTCGTGTTCCACTCTCGACCTCGTTGTCGTTTATGCAAGAGTGAATACGATTATTGGTAACCGCCACGTTCTACTCTCGACCTCGCTGTCGCTCAGGCAAGAGTGGGTAAAATTATTGGTAAGCACCGTGTTCCACTCTTGGCCTAGTTGTCGCTTAGACAAGAAAGAATACGATTATTGGTAAGCGCCATATTCCACTCTCAGCCTCGTTGTAGCTTAGACAAGGGTGAGTAAGATTATTGATCAGCGCCGTGTTCTAAACCCAGTCTCGTTGTCGCTTAGGCAAGAGTTAATTCAATTATTGGTAAGCGCCACGTTCCACTATCGTCCTAGTTGTCGCTTAGACAAGAAAGAATACGATTATTGGTAAGCGCCATATTCCACTCTCAGCCTCGTTGTAGCTTAGACAAGAGCGAGTGTAAGCGTCGTGTTCTACTCTCGACCTCGTTGTCGTTTAGGCAAGAGTGAATACGATTATTGGGAAATGCCATGTTCCACTCTCGGCCTCGTTGTCGCTTAGGCAAGAGTGAATACGATTATTGGTAAGCGCCGTGTTCCACTCTCGACCTCGTTGTCGCTTGGGCAAGAGTGAGTAAGATATATGGTAAGCATCGTGTTCCACTCTCGACTTAGTTGTCGCTTAGGATAGAGCATAGGCGAAGTATTTTTCGCTTACGCTGATAGACGTAACATCAGTGTAACCGCGTATGAGACAGCGATAGTCATAAAATCCTATACAATTTGTATGAAAATAGATGTCTGACTCCGGAGTCAGACAGCCGTCGTAGAACAAAAAAGTGGCTACGTCGATAAGGACAGCAATAAGTAGCGATCTCCTTTTTTAACTAGAGCGAATTTGCTATGTGCATCTCTTACTGAGTGATATGACAAGACACGTGCTTCCTTCTAGTTCCTTCTCTTTCTACGGGATAGAGTGAGTAAGATTATTGGTAAACGCCACGTTCCACTCTCGACCTCGTTGTCGCTTAAGCAAGAGTGAATAAACCGAAGAAGAAGAAGAGTGAATAATAACCGCGTAACTCTCAAAAACTGTAAGAGTGTATAACATTATAATATTATACTTTTGTATTAATTATGGTTTTGATCGGTTTGGGGATTGGGGGTCTTCACTCTCTCTTGATTTCGTCTTGTTTGTTATTACAATTTTTGAATCAAATCTACTCTTCCTTATCAAATATTATATTCTATACTAATTAATAAAAAGGTTTGATGTAAAATTTCATGCTGTTTTGTGTGTTTGTACAATGGAAAAAAAATTTAATTGTTTAACGACCTATTTTTATTGAACAGTGTAAAAATAGGTATAAAAATAAGAGTTAATACGTATTTTTATTCCGATTAAATTTTTGATTAACATTTCTATTTTTAATTTAATTTTGAATTGGCCTTGGTCGCAATGAAATTAGAAGTTATTAATAAATTAATTGTTCAGTGTTAGAAATAAGAACTGTCAAATTAAATAGAAAAGGCAAAGGAATAAAATTTCATACAACCTATTTTTTATTAAGAAATTTTTATTGAGAAATAATAAAAATCACCGGCCTTCTCTTTCTATCTCTATGTAGGCCTCGCATTCCATCCCCGAGAAAACGATAAAAATCGAGATGTGCTCTCGGACCTGAAAAAAAGACGGACGTAATGTGACACTAAAAAGATGTGAAGCATGCAAGGTCCTACATTTTCGTTTGTTCTACAAGGGACCTACACTCACACAGATGCACTAGCTCTAGGCGCAGGTCCGACACCCGTCACCATTAATGTACCGCGTGACAGCACGCACACAAAAGAAATGGGTGCTTCACTCGTGATTAGACGAGATTGCGTCCGTCTTTTTTTCAGGTCCGTGGATGTGCCTTCATTTATTTAGTATTCTAAGTAGTATGCCAGAAAGAGCGCGCATGAGGTTTTTCTCGTTTCAACTCTTTGACGTCAATCAGAAACGACGAAACCACAAAATCAAATGTCATAGGTATTTTGACATCGTAAGTGAAAAATTCTTGGTTAAAGTTGTGAAAATACTTATATATTTTTTTCATAATGTTTCTTAATTTTAAGTTGATTTTAAGTTTACCAATGAGTTAAGGTACAGTTCTGTGAATGACGTCACTCATCGTCGGACCGGAAAACTACCTTATTTTATTAAAAACTAGTGTTTTCCCGCGACTTCGTCCGCACAAATTATATACCAGATTTTAAGTCAGATCATAAGCTATGAAACAAAAAAAGTTTCATCAAAATCGGTTCAGTAGTTTTTGCGTGATGCGCGAACAAACAAACAAACTAACAATTTTGTCAATAGATGGCGCTGCACGTTTTTAAATCGCGCTATCGATATGTTATTTGAATTTATACGAAGTGAACCACTACTTTTTTATTCCTCATGATTTTACTTTACGGTTTTATAATAGTTAAGATATTACTTAAGGTGGTTGCAGAGTTGTCAATTTCATACAAAACTGTGTCGTAGAACACTCGTAGACGGTATTGATAAAAGTAATGTTTTATGTATGGAAAAATAGCTTAGAAAATCTAGATTGCGCGTATCAAATAATATTTACAATTTATAATACGATTTCGAAGATATGAGGCTTTGAAGTTTTGTATGAATAATTTCAAAGCATGATATCTTCGTAATTATATTATAAATTGTAAATATTATTTGATACGCATATTCTAGATTTTCTAAGCTATTTTTCCATATATAAAACATTACTTTATCAATACCGTCTACGAGTGTTCTACGTCAAAGTTTTCTATGGACGGAAACCAATTATAAAATCTCTGACAGAAAATATTGTCATTGAGACAATTATCGCATTCCTTTTGCGGAGGATGCGTTGGCGGCTTGGGGGGCTCTGGGCTTGAATGCGGGCGCGCCTGATGACCCGCGTGTGCAGCGGTCTTGGGACGACCTCGGTGCGGAGTTTGCACTCGACCGCCTTATGGAAGTGGCTTCCGGGCCGGATTTGGCGAGACTCAGGGCGGTGTCGCAACCGGAATCGGGGGCGTGGTTGCATGCGGTGCCTTCACCTCATATGGGCACCCTTCTCGACGGCGAGTCGCTGCGTGTGGCTGTGGGTCTTCGCTTGGGCTGCAATGTGTGTGAAGCGCATAGATGCATCTGCGGCGCCATGGTTGAGGCCAATGGACATCACGCTTTGAGTTGCCGTCGCTGCTCGGGTAGGTTTCCTCGCCACCATGCCCTCAATGATATCGTCAGGAGGGCTCTCGTATCAGCCAACGTCCCGTGCGTACTTGAGCCGCCTGGCCTCAGTCGTACCGACGGCAAGAGGCCGGATGGCTTGACTTTGGTGCCCTGGCAGAAAGGCAAGTGCCTTTTGTGGGATGCAACGTGCTTCAGCACTTTCGCCGCCAGCTACTTAAGTCGGACGTCACGGACGCCTGGAGCAGCCGCGGAGCTGGCGGCCGTTAGGAAATGGGACACGTACTCGGCCCTGGTGGCCGATTATCTTTTTGTGCCTGTCGCCGTTGAGACCACGGGGGTATGGGGTGCCGAGGCAAAGACCTTCGTTGCAGAGATTGGCCGTCGACTGAGGGAGCGAAATTGTGACCCCCGTTCCGGGTCGTTTCTGGTGCAGAGGCTTGCCATATCAATTCAACGTGGCAACGCTGCTAGCGTAATTGGCTCTTTTGCGCCAGGATCGACAAGGGGCGGATTATTTGACTGAGCTTGTATTTCTTTGTTTTGACGAAGCATGTTGCTGATTTTTGTCTGTTTGTGTATCATTGTTATTGACGACGCTTGTGCTGACCGCTATTTTTTGTAATTTATTATTATTATTCATTATCTCAAAATGGTTTTAGATTTATCCCTCCAAAAATGAACATGACATACCGAATTATAAGAATCACCCATAAGTTTGAAGCGGGATTATGCGCACCATAGAGAAATTACACGCTCCCCTTGGTAGAGATGGTGTAACAAAGTGTGCACAGTAACCACCAAATGTGCACTAGTTTGTACTGCGACCATAGAGAAATGACACGCTCCCCTAAGCTTTTTGTCTCCCCTCGCCCGTCCCTCACCCCCTTTGTCGGCGACATAATTTTCTATAGAAACAAGCCGATATGCCATCTCCTCTTACTCCATGATGCGCACCATACGATACAAACGAAGTCTGGTTATACTTTCAATCCTAACCAATTAAAGTCAATGGAATTTTTCAGAAACAGTGTAGAATATAATCTCTATGCTTGTATGCTCGGTGTCAGATTTTCGTTAAAGTTACACTACCTCAAAAATCTGTATATTTTAATAAAAATCTGACACAACTCAAGCATAGAGATTAGTTTCTAGATTGGTTCTGAAAAATTTCTTTGACTTTACTAAGGCCTCCGCTCATTGCAGCGATATTATCGCTGCGATTTTGCGATAATTGTTCTCAGTACATTTTGTATGGGGACGCGCGCGATCCTACACACTGCCGCGATATTATCGAGCGATAATATCGCTGCGATTTTGCGATAATTGTTCTCAGTACATTTTGTATGGGGATGCGCTCGATCCCACACACTGCCGCGATATTATCGCAACCTGACGCAATCTCTTTCTACTACATTCAGTGAAGGGCGCATGCGTGACGCAAATCGCGGAATCGCTGCAGTGTGTAAGGTGTCGCGATATCGCTGTCGATAATATCGCTCGATAAAATCGCTCGATAATATCGCTGCAATGTGCGGAAGCCTTTAAAAACATAAATAGTCTTCGTTTGTATGGAGCTCGCTCCAAATTATATCCTCATTGGAGCAAAAACATAGTTCGTTGAAAAAAACGAGTTTATTGTGTATTAAATGGACCATCATATACAATAAACTCGTTTTTTTTCTCATCATAATTTATGGAGGACCAGCTGGACCAGTTGGAGGAGCTGGAGGACCTGGAGGAGCTGGAGGACCTGTTGGAGCTGTTGATGATCCATTTATATTAACTCTACCACTACTTTCATTTGGTTTGGATTTCGTATCCATTGTCTGATTTGCATTCTGCACCATCTTCTTAAAAAATTCGTCAATGATAAAAATTTTCTTTACCCCATACTCGAGGTCAATGGACAAATGAAGAATTTTCTCATAATTTAACAAATAGAACATAAACGGTATTTCCGATGCAACGAAAAGGCGCATTCTCGAATACAGACTCCATAACTTTAGTTTTTTCTGCATTATCGAGCCGTACAAAACGCCTATCTGGAAGCTAGGATCAACTTTAAATCTCTTCCTGAAAGGCCTTGTTCTGTTTAACTCCTCCCTTATGCCAAACACTGTCTGTTCCATGAGGTCCATGAGATCCAAAATTGTCTTTTGATTGAAATGTTTCGTAACATCATCTGGCTCATTGACTAATCCATTATCTCTTCTAGTTTTAGTGTTGTTTATCTCATACTCATAACTGTTCTCTCGTGCTATGGCTGTGTATATTTTAAGCTTTTCTATATCGAATAAGCCTTTGTCAAGCTCTTCCCTTAAAGGGTCCGGTTCCTCATAGTCTTTGCCAAGAATGTAGTTTATAATGTTTCCGCCATTGACCTCTGAGGGGCGATTGAGTATTTGTGAGATTATCATTCTTTTTATTTCTTCTGCATGTGGAATAGGGACGCCAGGTCCTAGTCGGGTTTGCAATACTGTCCCGACAGCATCTAAAAACATTAAGAGTATGAAGCATCGAATAGTTGGTTATGGTTAGGATGTCCATCAATGAACCACGATTTTTCTATCAAAAAATCTTTATCGATTCTAAATTTCTATCTTTTTCGATTTCTCTCTCTCTCACAACATCATTTTTACTACTACGACTATCTTTTGTACGTAATTTAATGAACTTCGAAAATTAGTTCCTAACAAACAATTATGATTATCGATTTACGAGCTATTAAGTATTAAAAAAAGAAAATTGGTTCATTGTCTAATCAAAAATAAACCATAGGTATGGTGTACAATGAACCGGGTAGTAAACAATGAACCATCGTCATTAAAATTAACTAGAGTTTAATGAATATGAAAATTAAAATTAATGAGTTTTTCGGAATTTATGTACGATTTTGTCGATTTCACCACTGGCTTTTCGGTGAAGGAAAACATCGTGATGAAACCTGCGTGCTTCAATTTCGAGGAATGTATTGTACCCCACTGTCCATTATAAGTGGCGACGGGCTCACTCCCCGTCACACTGGACAGAGTTTAGGTACTACTGGTAAAACGTGGATGTTCTGAGGTTTCAAAATATCTCTGACTACCCCCTCGGGGAATATAGTCGTGAGCATATGCTTTCTTAGGGTAAGATATGAGGATATCAGGTATCATTTGAGGTATATTTTACAAAAAAAATTATCAACTATCGTATTTGGAGGAGCCCAAACTTGGTGTGTTTTGAAAATGATTTTTATTTAAAAAAATATATACGATCCAAAACCTAGAGCGAGCGAAGCGAGCTCGACATTTCAACCAATTCTGGAGCGAGCAAAGCGAGATTTTACAGCAAAGTGGACATGAGAAACGAAACACAAGAAAATAAAATATCGTGTTTATTTATTATTACATTTACTACCTATTGATATCTCTTATTTTTAGTAAGTGATTCATTTAATTTCTGGGGTGGGCCAGGCCCTCTGCTCTTAACCATTAGACCACAGAGGCAGTTGTGATATCTACAATTTTTTTTTTTCGTTTTCCATATGGCGCGGGCCCCTAGACGCGCGCCTATGTTGCCTGTGCTTAAATCCGGCCCTGCCAAGTACCATAAAGAAACAATATACTTAGGTAGGTACTTACACGGAAGTAAAATTGTAAACACCATAAACATTTTGTTGAGGTAAATTTAATGAATGGTTTAGAATGCAGTGCTGTAATGTATTCCATTTTTGTGAAGTAGTTAGGTAGATATAATTATAAAATGTTGTTTTACTGCTAATTGAAATAAATCAATTAAATACCTACCTAAGTGTTTTATATACATGGTACCTAAATGCGTTACATATAAAAGGTGGCGTTTCAAACAATCACAACTATTACTATGGGACCAGTATAGAAAACTGGGAAAAAATTGGTTATTCCCTTGTTGTTCCATAGAAAATGTCCATATAGGGCCCTTCTTACTCATGCTGATACTTTTTAAGGGGATGATCAGGAGTGCGATTTATGAAAGTCATTCGTTGAATTCAGCAGAAGATAATGTCAACATTACTAACTACGGAGATACGCATCTTTCTACTGCTGATTTGACTCTCAAAAATCATACTTCAGGAGTGCGATTTTTGAAAGTCAAATCAGCAGTAGAAAGATGCTAGTATTTTTGACATTTTCAACTGCTGAGCTCACCGAATTCCCCGAATCGCACTCCTGGAGTGCGATTTTTGAATCTCATTCGCTGTGTTCAGCAGTTAAAAATGTCAAAATTACTACGGAGATATGCATCTTTCTATTCCTGATTTGACTTTCAAAAAATCATACTACAGGGGAGAGATTTTTGACAGTCAAATTCGCAGTAGAAAGATGCATATCACCATAGTAATTTAGACATTTTCAACTGCTGAGCTCACCGAATGAGATTCAAAAATCGCACTCCAGACCGTCAAACTATAAATAGCGCCACATAGCGATAAGAGCAAGTTGGCGAATCGCGCCGGTTTGCGAAACGATCAAGTTAAGAATGCGCGTCAACTCCAAATGTCATCTAGGGTGCTCACTAAAAAAGGATTTTTCGCATTTCAACCCTCAAAGGTAAAAATGGGTGAAAGTTTGTATGATCATTTTGTATCAAAGAACGGTAATTCCAGCTAGTTAGGTATTATAGGTGGACCAGAATCAGATGGCAAATAGGGAAAACAAATTTTAGACCTAAGCAACACTGGGGTAATATGATTAGGGCCCTTTACACACAGCGACTTTTTGCAGCGCAGAAGTGCTGCCCTTAATTTTATACTTTTTGCTTTTCTTATTATTTATTAACAAATCCGCAGAACCGATGGCCGATGGGGCCGAAAGGTTTTCGAGTGGCGACCGCGTACCGAAAAGCGCGGCGTGCGTAGGTCCCCCACAAGGTGGACCGATGACCTGGTGAAGGCGGCGGGAACCTGTTGGATGAGGGCAGCGCAAGACCGGTCGTTGTGGCGATCCTTGGGGGAGGCCTATGTCCAGTAGTGGACGTCCATCGGCTGAGATGATGATTATGATGAATAAATTCTTTATTTAAGTATTACATTTAATAATTAAATAAAAAAGATCTTAAAATCAATAGATAATAAATAGGTTTGATTTAATTATAGAAATCCACAAACATTACATTTTAAATTACTCACATATTAAATTTCAGCAACATGCGTCGTCAAAATTTCTTACCAAAACTCCTTCAGCAACATGCGTCGTCAAATTTACAAAGCACTATTCAGCTTAAGCCACGTCAAACACTTAATCGAAAAGACCGCCCCTAGCCGTACCTGGCCCAAACGTTCCCATAATGCTGGCCGCGTTTCCGCGTTGTATTTCCAACGACACTCGTTGGACCAAGTACGACCTAACACGGAAATCATTTCCCCTTTCCCTTAATCGTTTGCCCAGTTCCTTCGCAAAAGCCTTTGCTTCATGTCCCCATGGACCTGCCGTCTCCACTGCGAATGGCACAAAAAGATAATTTTGTTTTAAAACGGCGTATTTATTGTGCTTTAGCACAGCCGCCGCCTCCGCCCCCGACCCTGCTACTCTCGCCGTACCACTTAAATGGGACGTTGCATAAGTACTTACGCACGTTGCGTCCCACAGCAGACATTGACCCTTTCGCCACGGCACAAGAGTCAACCCATCTGGCCTCTTCCCATCCGTACGGCACAAACCAGGCGGTTCCACCACGCAAGGCACATTGGCGGACACGAGCGCCCGACGAATAATGTCATTTATGGCATGGTGCCGCGAGAACCTCCCTGCACTCCTGACACAACTCAAACCATGAAAGCCATTCGCCTCCACTGGCGCACCACACACACAAGAGTGCGGAATGCACACGCTGCACCCTAGCCTCAAAGCCGCCGCCACTCTTAGGGAATCATTATCCAAAAGAGTCCCTAAGTGTGGCGATGGCAGCGCATGTAGCCACGCGCCGGACTCCACGCGCGCGCGCGCTCTCGCGCTTTTCTTCTTATTTATTTAGACAATTTAAATAAAAGCTTGTAAATTTGTGTTATTAATTTATTTCAAAAAACATTCTCTAACACCACACGATACATAATTTTCATACGTCTATCCTTGAACTGTTGCACTGGAACTGTACTCCGTTGTTGTAGAAGTAGGTCTAGTCATAATAATATGACTTCTCTTTGTGTATCTTTCATGAATTCTTACTAGAATCCAAAAAAAATATAAAAAGTCGACATGAAACTTTGCAGCGAAATGGTGAAACTGCACTTGATAGTTTATATCATTGGTCTTATAATTAATATTATCGTAATCTCTATAATAGCCATGTAGTTGATATTGAACGCTTTGCGAGTAAATGTCCATGATTCGTTTCCAGTATCGTCTGAGGCGGCGGTAGAGGAATGCGATTCGGTACGATGTGTCTTTTATGTTGAACAGCTTGTGACCTTCAAACACATGAAAAGTCAGATTCTAAAAGCTTAGCGCAATTTTTATAATATACCTACTATAAAAACCGCCTATCCCTTTCATCAACTTTTAAGGGGGTTGTTTAGACTTTGGGACCAACATCGAAATCGCGAAAAAAAAAAATCTGCTGTTCCATACAATTAGCTCGAGTAGAGTTATAGTAGATTACACACCGAGGACAGGAAAGTAAGAAAGGCCTCAGATCTCATGTAATTGTAAACAAACTTTAACAAACATGTGATCTGAGGCTTTCTTATTTACTGTCCGAGGTTAGTATACTATTTTTCTCCTCGACGGAGGTGGAAAGCGACAACTTCGTTTAGCGCAGTGGGACGACAATTGACGCTTTCCGTCAGGAGGGGAGAAAAGTATGGAACAAAAGATTTTTTTTTCGCTATTTCGATCTGGAGTGCGATTTTTTAATCTCATTCGGTGAGCTCATCAGTTGAAAATATCAAAATTACTATGGAGATATGCATCTTTCTACTGCTGATTTGACTTTCAAAAATCATACATCAGTAGTGCGATTTTTTTTAAATCAGCAGATGCACATCTCCATAGTAATTTTGTCATTTCAACTGCTGAGCTCACCGAATGAGATTCAAAAATAGCAGTCTTGGTCCCATAGTGAAAGTTTTTCAGTTTGATGGTCTAACTCTAACTAAACCACCTCCTTAAAAGGTAATTGGTATTGGTTCTAAAGGTTTTACAAAAGTTTACTCAAAGTACTTATTTGGGTTCAGAGGTAAAACGGTAATTTGACTCCACTATATGGGTAGGTTATATACTTATTATACAGGGTGGAACAAAGCACCCTTGTAGTAAGTATTTTAAGTTTGATGGTATTTATTATTATGTTGGACCATGTATAGGTAGCTAATTGGAGCTGTTAAGTTAAAATTTTGTTGTAATAGAAATTAAGTAATTTGCTGTTTGATGTACCTAGTGTTTGATAGATAATCAATTAATATACATTAAAATTAAATAAAAATTAAGTTACATACTTTCGAGCTCTCGTATCTTATGTCTTGCCATGTAAATCAACTGCAGCATGTTATCCAATACTTTTCTTTTAGCCGCTAGGCTGAATGCATTCTCCCAGGTGGAGTGCCCACTTGGCATGCTAATGTATGGTAAATACCTTCTTGTTTCATTTAATTGAAGTTTATTCTGATTTGTTTCATTAGCTGAAATAAATATTGGCAACAAATATTATAATTTACTAAAATATGTTTTGACTCCTTGAACATAAATGGTTACTTACTACAAAGAATTATGATACAAGTGAGCAAAGTTGGTAATTACAGCCGAGGCGGGATTGCATGAGCCGCAGGCGAGTGCTGTAAATACTAGCCGAGGCTGTAATGACCAATGCTCACGCGTTTCATACAACATTTTTCAACACACTTTCTTTTGTTACAAACAACATAATATTAAAAATCTTACTTAAAACTTAATATACAGGGTCCAACTTAATATGCTGACACTTTTTTAAGGGGATGATTAGACAATCAAACTGAACAACTTTCTCTATGGGACCAACATCGAAATCGCGAAAAAAAACAGCTGTCCCATACATTTGGCTCGAGTAGGTTTGCAGTTTTGTATGGAGGGGCTGATTTTTTTTTCGCGATTTCGATGTTGGTCTCATAGAGAAACTTGTTCAGTATGATGGTCTGATCATCACCTTAAAAAGTGTCAGCATATTTAGAAGGACCCTATATATACATATTTTTTTTTTTTAACTAAAATAAATTGTTTGATGAAATGAAATGTTTGTTTATCATCCATCACACATTATTTATTCAGAAAAAAATGTTTGATTTTTTTGAGAGAGCCGAGATTTAAAAACAAACAATAGAAAAAAATACGTTTTCGCACGCGTGTTCTATAAGCTGCATTATGTACCTACCTACTGAAAGCAGTGGAATAATAGCCACTTTACGAGCACCTACCTGAAAACCTTTTTTCAGGCCCGTATTTACGAGCAAGTATGTTGAAAAAATCTTACCATCGCTATTTAAGTTTACCTGCAAATTTTTCTGCTAAAGCGTCTATGTTTTTCTTGAATTCATCCAAATCAAGTTTATCAATATCAAAAGACATATTTTTGTATACGTTGTTATTGTTTTTGTCTACGTATGCAGATGCATTTGGACTCGCGGTAGGTAGGAATTGAAATAAATCAGTAATTTCCGGGTAGTCTTCATCGTTTCCGGTACAGTTGCATTTTGCTACTAAACCTATGCCTGAAAAATGATAATTATTATCTTAGGTTGTACTTACATTTTACAGCACAGCGTAGGCGAATTACACGGAGAAAAGTATTTAGTAGTGTACTCAGAATACAGAATAAACCAGAAACCGTCAACGCGCTTGAAAGTAAGGCAATCACAACAACTCTAAATTGGAGTGGCTCGATATCTAGTCAGTCAGTCGATGGCCGACGCGCGCATCGGTAATTACTGAATAAAATCCTAATTAAATTGATAAATTAATCCTATCTATTAAATAGATTAGGATTTTTTTTAGTAAGAAGTTTTATGGAGCGGGCGGTGCGGTGTTGTGACATTGTTTTGGACACAGCGCGCTGCTTACAAATGTAATCGAACACACCTTCTGGTTTATTCTGTATTCTGAGGTAGTGTAGTATAGGTAAGGGATGGTTCAAACAAAGACGTCAATTTTTTTTTATAGGCCACATCGCGAAAATGTTTGGTGGGAGAAGTGCGCGTCCTATTTGCTGATACCGGACTTGCGATCGTGCTTTCGGCCTTTAGACAGGCAATTTTGCTGCCGCGCGATTCGGCCTTGGCAGGAAGCACACAATCGATTGCCCGTCTAATGGGTACTAAAGAGTTCATAATTGTATTTAAATAAAGTAATTTTATACTAAAATAAGTTAATTTTGTACTAAACTTACATAAGATAAATACGACGTAGTGTAATTGACGAAGCATGGCTCTGCAATGATTGAAATACAACACCTTAAACTATGAAAAAAGTAATAAAGACTTTAATAATTTTGTAATTTGCTTGCGTGTTTTCGTATATCATAAGTAGGTATTAGGTAGGTACTAAGTAATAAGTAATTACTCAACATTTAATTAAAACTGAGTCAGTGTTATGGCTTCAGATGAAGTGTGAACATCTGGAAAATAAATAATCAACGAATGAGCTAAAAATCTGCCAAAAAAATTGCCATAATTTTTTTTTAATTTAAAAAATGGGGTTGCTTGCTCTTGGCGGACAGAGATGGGGTCGAAGATGTAGCGAGCTTACCCGGAAGATGTAGCGAGCTTACCCGGAAGAAGCCTATTCACTCTTACTTTAAAGTTATTCGGGTTGTAAGCGCTCGGAAATACTGATGCAGGCAGGGCATTCCACTCCTTGGCTGTGCGCATTATAAAAGAATCAGAAAGGCGCTTAGTGCGGATACGTGGGATATCAACCAAGAAGGGGTGGTATCCCGCTGTGCGTCTGGAAGTCCGAAAGTAGAAAGGGGAAGGTGGGATGAGCTCATGCAGCTCTGTCATGTCACATAAATTTTAATGTGTTCACATTTAAATAAAGAATTTGTGCATAGTTAAACTAAAACTATAGTCTACACCACATTCGCTTCATATTATTATACTTTCATCGTAGGTATTCTGATCCCTTATTTTTAATCATTTCCTATGCGAAAATTAATTTAAGATAATACTTATAAAAACAAAAAAAACAGAAATTATAAAATTGTACGGCTATAAGAATGGACCTTAATATAAATATTTTACAGTTCTTAATTATATGGCGTAGGTAGGTACACAATTTTTATAATTTTTGTACTTTAATTTTTTTCTAGAAGCTGTCATGTTCTTCACCTTAGTTTTTCACTGACTTTTTCCTGTCTTTTTCATCTGGGCTTATAGCTTTGCTGGGCAACTTTAGACCTCGAAAAGAAAGACAACCTCCAAAACGAATTATTTTATTAAATTTATTCGTTAAGAGAATTTTATTCCTAGAGCGAAAATACGCGCTGCATACAAACGTACTATGGTGATATTTTCAATACTAATTAATTAAAGTCAATGAAAATTGGCAGAAACAATCTAGAAACAAATCTCTATGTTTGTATGGAGTCAGATTTTCGTTAAAATATACAGTTTCAATGCTAGGATTAATTTAAGTTTTGTATGGAAATCTTTGAGGCACTGCAACTTTAAAACTATAAATTTTAACGAAAATCTGACTTCATATAAGCATAGAAATTTGTTTCTAGACAGTTTTTGCAAAATTTCATTGACTTTAATTGGTTAGTTTTGAAAATATCACCATAGTACGTTTGTATGGAGCGCGCTACGAATTATATCCCCTTAATGGTCTTTTATGATTTTATCAATTTAAATGATAGTTTGGTTAATATAATGATGGTAGATACTATTAGTTCTATTATGTACAGGGTTTTGCGTCGTAGCTGTATCGCGTATGCGTCGATCGATCGCAACTGAATCGTTGCAGAAGCGCTGCAAAAAGTCGCAGTGTGAAGGCCTTAATCTAATTACCACAGTGTTGCTTACTCTGTAATTTATTTCCTTATTTGCCATCAGATTCTGTTAGACCACTTAGGCCCGATTCGACCAAACGCGAGTAAATTGTATTCTTAGATTAAGTCGCCGGTTACTCTAGAGTAAACAGATTTTGCGTTTTACCAACCCTAATCTATGAATGAGTTGAGAGTAAATTTTACACGGTCAATTTTGACGGTGTAAAGCTTATACCGAGACTAAGGAAATGTCAATGTCACGTACCTATCTAAAAAAATGTAATAAAAAGAAACCTAACATATTAAAACTGTATACAAGGTGTTTCATAAGTAACAATAAATTTTTAAAACTCTTAAGGGGGTTGGTTAGACCGGCAAACTGAACAACTTTCTCTATGGGACCAACATCGAAATCGCGAAAAAAAATATTTTATATCCCATCCATACATATTTTAGCTCTAGTCGATTTGTAGAACATAAATTTTTTTTCGCGATTTCGATATTGGTCCCATAGTAAAAGTTGTTCAGTTTGATGGTCTACACCACCCCCTTAAAGGTTTATTTGTATTTTTGTAACACCTTGTATATATACGAGTACCTACATTGCAATAAGTAGGTACGGATACGACCTCTTTCTTTAGGTGGATTATACATTCGTTCTTTTTATTTATTTATTTTATTGAAAAACCAACAGCAATATAATACAGTAGTCACAAGAGTATAAGGCAGAAAGCCAATAACAGGTTTTCACTGATAGATACAGGAATAGTCGAGAAAAAACAAATGGTATAAACACTTTTAGTACGGGTTAGTATGGTAGAAGACAAATGAAGTTATTTCGGAGTAAACACCAAGACTAAAATTGTTCCTTGTATAGTTACTCTTCTATAAATCTTAGTTTGGTCGAATCCGGCCTTAGTAGTAGTGGTTTTTGGTTGCACCTTATTTTTGTTCATCATCTTCAAGCAGCATCTGCAGCACGTTCTTTTTTTTTCCGAGCCGCCATTTCAAATGGATCAGTCATTTTATAAACTACCTTCACTAACGCTACAGTATCCCTCATATCAACCTGACATCTCACTATTTGTCTGTACAAACGCAGAAGAGAATAAAAATGAGCACCATGTTGCTTCTCTTTGTTGCTTTGTGACCTGGCCGTCGCTGCAAATGATAACTGTTCAAACTGCAGTCTACGAAGCCTGTAGAAGAGGTAGCCAAGTCTGAATCGCTTGTCGTGTCTGAACGGTTGCCTTTGAGCTAATGCAGCGTAGACTTTGTATCTGAAAAAAAAAACATCTTCAATCATCAATCACGGACCTGGAAAAAAAAACGGACGTAATGTGACACTAAAAAGATGTGAAGCATGCAAGGACCTACATTTTCGTTTGTTTTACAAGGGACCTACACTCATATGTACTAGCAGTAGGCGCAGGTCCTACAACCCGCCACCACTATGCACCGCGTGACAGTCAGCACGCACACAAAAATAAATGGGTGCCTCACTCGTGATTAGACGAGATTACGTCCGTCTTTTTTCAAGTCCGTAACACAAACATGAAGTCCACCGTCGCGCCTGCAACTTCGCACAGTGCGTTAAACACGCTAATCTGTCTGCCAGCTTGGCAGGCACCGTGCTTGGCAGATGATGATCATCATCACCTGCCTGTCATCGGCCACTGCTGAACATAGGCCTCTCTGCCGCTCCGCCTTCCTTATCCAGTCGCTTTGGCACTGGATTGGGGAAAAAAACTGATCGCCTTATGCCACACCCAGGACATAATTTAGGGTTGTCTATCCGAAACCTAGATTCGTAAGCTTTTTAAATTATGACAGCGTATTTTTTTTTACCCATAGCGGCGATTAAAGTAGACGTAGAAAATTATTCGGTTTACTCAGGTGAACTGGATGGACCAGGAAATCTGAGTTATTGCAATTTAGGCTTGCGGATAGGCTCGGGACGCCTGCCGTAATAAATGTCTCAGGTTTGTTAACAATGGCATACGGTGACTCGCCAATTCATTTAATGAAAGAAGGCCGCTCGTAAGGAGCGACAAGGAGGCCTGTGATACTTCCTGGCCGCGCTACAGACGCAAACTCGGATTTCAGGTGACTCAAAAAAATGTACCTACTCAATTTGTACTCTTTTGTACTACCATAAGAAAATGTACTCATCGGGTTCACGAGAAAATAAGCAATGTTTGTGGCGCGGCGTGGCTGGGAAGCATCCTTCCCTTTCGTTTGGAGACCCCTGCCTTAGTCGATCGACAGTTTGTCCATACAAAAAGAATGATAAGTAGGATCCTTTCGCAAAGACGAAGTGGCGAACGAATGGCGTCCCATACTAATCGCCGTCGCTCAATGTGTTGTAATAACCCTAAGATGATGAAGGCTACGTCGGTTTGACGCATAGGCGAAGTATTTTTCGCTTACGCTGATAGACATAACATCAGTGTAACCGCGTATGAGACAGCGATAGTCATAAAATCCTATAAAATTTGTATGAAAATAGATGTCTGACTCCGGAGTCAGACAGCCGTCGTAGAACAAAAAAGTGGCTACGTCGATAAGGACAGCAATAAGAAGCGATCTCCTTTTTTAACTAGAGCGAATTTGCTATGTGCATCTCTTACTGAGAGATATGACAAGACACGTGCTTTCTTCTAGTTCCTTCTCTTTCTACGGTTTGACGCATGCCACCCGGAACAAATAGTTCAGTTCCCATAGTGAAAGTGAAACCGTTAAATAATAGAGCTCTGCCGGTTTACCTCTTCACCTTTTTTTTTAGTATCTACCAAGATCCGACCGCAAAATTATGCACCTATTTGTTTGGTGAACGAAATGTGATTTACTTAAATGAAAGTTTATACGAATACAGGGGTTCATACAACACCGCCGGGTTGCCAAAATCTAATCTGTCAAGTACCTTTATCACGATGATTTATGGTACCAGTCTGCTGCAACTCTAGGACCAGGGCTCAGGGCTCAGGTTTGCCAGGTTCAAAGGAGTCATTTTTAACCCTAGAGTTGCAAAATTGCGGCAGACTGAGAGGTGGCAACACTAGTTTTTCCAGTTCTTTACTCTTCTCTTCTCCATGTCACCTCAATTACTTCCCAAAGAGATAGGTTGAAAAAATTGTACCATAAACCATCATGGTAAAGGTACTTGCGTTATGATTTTGCTACCTAATAACTTGGCAACCCGGCGGCGTTGTATGGACCTCTGTATAAACGTACACTTGAATCACAATTCGTTCACCAAACAAATTTTACGGTTTGGTCTTGGTCTAACCTTAAGTGAATAAGAAAACATAACATAAGGTTTCTTAATTCTGCTTTCATGGACGCTTGATTTTTGTGGTCTCTTATATTTCGTCGAGCTTCAATTTGTTGTGTTACTCTTTCAAATTCGTCCAAGTCCTCAAATACTTTATCAGATGTGTCACTTATCAAATCTTGGATCTTGTCAAAATTCAAATTATCGTCTTTTCTTCTTGTAATATTATCTTCTACGTTTTTTGGTATGAAAGAAGTATTGAAATTTACAGGCCATAATTCACCGAGGCCGAGGTTGCCGTAGAGAATATTATCGATGTCAGAGTCGTATGGTATTTGTTCAAGAAAGACGGGTGCACCTGCAAAACGATCATCATAATCACCGTGCCGAGTATATTACTAATAAGGTAGTTTTGATTGAAGGCCATATTTTAAGAAATTTTGGCATTAAAAAAGCATTTCGAATCTGTATTACCTATACAGGGTGTTAGGAAAAGTATCATTAACCTTTAAACCACATACGCTACCCATCAAACTGAACAACTTTTACTATGGGAGCAAACCTGTCAGCGCAAAAAAAAGTCTGCTGTCCCATACTAAACTGCAAATCGTATGGGACAGCAGATGTTTTTTGCTCTGATCGTTTTGCTCCCATAGTAAAAGTTGTTAAGTTTGATGGGTAGCGAGTCTGTGGTTTAAAGGTTAATGATACTTTTCCTTACACTCTGTAGATATAAATAAACAAATATACGGAGTGAAGTTAATTGAAATCGTTAAATAATAGAGCTCTGCCGGTTTCTGTGTGAAACATAAACATAACTGGATCGAGCGAAGCGGGCTCGAATTTTTCAGCATATCGCCTGTGGCCAGAAGTGAGATTTTTGAACATCATACGATCTACTCAGCAGTAGAAAGTGTCAAAATTACTATGGAGATTATGCATCTTTCTACTGCCGAATTGATCGTATGATGTTCAAAAATCGCACTTCAGAACTAACACTAGTACATGAATGCAGTGCAATAATTATCCTTGAGAAGTCTTATTAGAGGCGCGGCTATTTGTCAATGAAATGGGTTGAAGTCCAGTGCCTGAGTATGGTAGATTAGATTAGATTAATTTATTTCACATTATAATATATCACATTGTTACGTAAATATTTAACATAAAATGTCTATTCATAGGTGATCGTCGAGTTAGTCGAGTATTATAAATTTATAAGATGAACAATGTCAAAAATAAAAAAGAATAATTAAATGTAATGAATAAAAGTTAAACATAGTCTATTGCCTATTTCAAGAATAGTACTTATACTAAAAATGTCAAATGTACCTGTACAAAAAAACGAATAATAAATACTAGGTAAGGTCAGTTTGGGTAAGTGAAACACCGGGGCAAGTGGGACACATTCAAATATCTTCAATAATTAGAGCTTTTACTTAGTTCTGTAGGTGTCGGTAAGGTGTTTTTGTTATTATAGTTCCGGGTATAAAACAGAGATGTCGCTACTATGCTTGAGTGAAGAGATAAAGCATCGCAAAATATCAGTCTGTAAAAAACAATTTTTGCGAGTGCGAGTGAGTAACGGAAAATATTCATAATTCTTTTAAAAACCGACGTATCGTCTTTGTAAAATGATAGTTACATATAATATTAATTTGTCTTCCCCCTACGAATATTTATTTTACGTAAATGTAACAGGTTTCGTCATAATTTGACGATGAAAAACGTAACTTCAAAATTACGTAGTGGGGCAAGAGAAACAGTGCAGTGTGGGGAAAGTGAAACGTATGTTTCACTTACCTCAGACCAGAGGTTCTAAACCTTTTTAATAACCTAATATTTTTAGAAACTTGATTTGCTCATTCAGTGTTTTTGAAGTGAAACACTATTTATGGGAGGGCCTAAAAATTTGAATCCGCAACGTTTTCATGTAACGGAAGTTCGAAATTTTTATTTGACAGCTGCGGAATTTCTATAAAAATCTATGAGTCTTTACTTATACGGAAACGGATAACATTCATTGTTTTGTTATGATTCAAATTTTTTAAATTGATACTTTTTCTAAGAAATTGCTTATAGTTTTATTCATAGTCAGCTACAAGTTTTCAAATTAAAAGAATGTTGAGAACCTCTGATTTCTGATATATGTTTCACTTGCCCCAAATTACTTTTTTTACTTTTCCAAGCCAAAATAAACATTATTTCCATGTGGAAAGGACTAAAATTGCTTGAATCGCTATTGCATTTACTACCCTTTGTATCAAAAGCTCACTTATTGCTAGTTATGAACAAAAAACATAGACTGTTTCACTTGCCTCTTGCAAGAGGCAAGTGAAATAGTTTCTGTCCGTGGACTTTATTTTGGATTTTTTATCTATTTTTAATGCACCTATGGTAATAGTTTATGAAATTTTTAAATCTCAATACTTTTTATGACGTAAGTGACACATTGTCACTGTTATAAGACTAATAGTTTAGTCAGGCCAATCGATTTTCCTTAGAAAAAAATAAAGTATGTTTCACTTACCCAACCTGACCTTATTTAAAAACTTTTAGTCTAAAATTCGTTAACAGAATAGAACTCATTATTTAAAAAGTTTTTCAATCGGCGATTGAATGTTTCGTGGTTAGTTTCATTTCGTAGGTCAGTGGGAAGGTGTTCATAGTACGTGTAGTATGCCTGAGTATATCCAGGGCCATCCAACCACCATCCACCACCTATCCCTGTTTGCTATAATCACCGATTATATCTATAACGGTCAGAAGCAGGAGGCTCTTTGCTCCTTTTTCAAGGGGATCATCAGACCGTCAAACTGAACAATTTTCTCTGAAATCGCGATAAAAAAAACAACAGCAAACATTTGGCTCGAGTAGGTTTGCAGTTTTGTATGGGACAGCAGATTTTCCTTTCGCCCTTTCGAAGTTGGTGCCATAGAGAAAGTTGTTCAGTTTGACGGTCTGATCATCCTCTTAAAAAAGTGTCAGCATATTAAGAAGGACCTATAAGTTTCAAAGTTATAGTGGGTCAAAGTTTTCCATACGATTCTTAAATTAATCCAAGCATTGAAACTATTATTTTAACGGAAATCTGAAAAATTCTGTAATGAAAATATAACTAGAATTCATTTGTATAAAGCGCACCAACGATAATAGGTATACCTACCCTCAACACGGACATCATTTTTATGGCCATCATTTATAACTTTAAAACTTGTTTTACATTCACGATCGTTAGGCTTAGATCAAAATAAAATGAATGGATAGGCCCTTACGCGAACATTTCAAACCAGAAAAATGAGGCAAAACAAATGAAAGGTTTTCTTCAAATTTGTATGCAAGTGCCCTAGATTTGACAGATAATGGCGCTAGTTTGTATGGGCCAAGTGCACCAGTAGTTTGCTTCAACTTACCGCGCTTTAGGCCTATCCATTAATTTTATATTTACTTACCAATATATAATAATAGTTGAACAATTATTAACTGGCACATTTCGGCAGACGCATTAACAAATTAATAATGTTCTTTCATAGTGTGAAACATAATACGGTAATTTTAAGTATATTTCATAGGTCATTAAATCTCCGTTTGCGATAAATTAAGATTACTTCAATATACGTTATTTCCCGATATAAATGGTGATGGATTTAATAAGTTTTGGTCTTGTTCTTTAAGGGAAAAATACTTGCCGAGCTAGTAGTCTTTTTTTATGGAATTACTTACAGTACAGGGATTTAAAAAAAAATCCATCCACGGTAGTGATCTGAGATCCATGGAAGTGACATTCCCTATACTTTTATTGTAATACATGGAAATGAAATTCTCCAAAATCGTAAACGCTAAAACGTAACATAACACACTAACACATTAGGGGGTGCTTCAGCCAAAGAGATTTAACTTATTACTACTTATAGAGAGGACATTGGACAGGTTTCCATACAAAAAAAAAAAATCATTCCGTTGTTTTGCAACATGAATGCATCATGTCAGTGCGAAGTATCAAACTAGAACGACTTGTTACACAGGTAACACTTCATGGATTACGCTTTGGTTCGCGATGTCCTCTCTAAGCTTCAGCCAATGAAACTGAACAACTTTCACTAAGGAGGCAACTTCGAAATCGCGATAAAAAAATCAGCTGTCCCATAACATTTGGCTCGATTAGGTTTGCAGTTTTGTATGGAACAGCAGATTTCCCCTTTCGATGTTGGTGCCATAGAGAAAGTTGTTGACAAAAAAATTTGCTGTACCATACAAAACTGCTGTACCGATTCGACTAAAATGTATGGGACAGCTGTTTTTTTTCGCGATTTCGAAGTTGGCTCAAGTTGTTCAGTTTGATGGTCTGAAGCACCCCCTTATTAGGGTGTTTTGTTACTCCCTGTATAATCATCATCTAGAATTCTCTAAGCGCAAACATCGGTTCAAACTTAATATGACATCTTCGACGATCTGAAGGATACGAGAACGATGTTACCTTAGAGAATTGCACTCCTGGACCAATGGCCTCCCTAATGGATCGCCGCAACGACCCGTCCTACGCTGCGCTCATCCAACGGGTCTCCGTCGCTTTCGGCAGGACGTCAGTCTAACTTGTGAGGTCCTAACCACACATTACTAACCTCATGTTACTCTTATCTTATGGTAAAGTCATCATCATCATCACCATCAGCCTATCATCGTCCACTGCTGAACATAGGCCTCTCCCAAGGCGCGCCACAAAACTCTGTCCTTGGCCTTCCTCATCCAGTCGCTCCCCGCTACTTTTTTTAGGTCGTCTGTCCAGCGGGCAGCAGAGCGTCCCACACTACGCCTACCAGTTCGCGGTATATGGCGGGTATGGTAAAGTAATAAACATAATCTGAATAAAAACAGTATTTAATTGGCATTTGGTTTATTTCACAATATTTTATAAAATATTAATCGACTGGTTTGAACGCTTCTTTTCTATTTTCAACAACTCTTCCGAGCATTTCCCTACAGATGCCGTCGTTCAGTCGAATAAGGTCCACAAGTAGATCGAGATCCATCCACAGATTCAGCAGTCTCTCCTCGCTCTCTATTATGTCTATCAAGGAGAATCGCCAAGTCGCCTGCATTCTTAGTGCACCACAACCCCTACGGGGAAAGGTTACGAAAATTTAGTGGGGTACCGAGCCTGAAGAATGAAAGCAGAATAAATGCAGTAGAAATGAGGGCTTTAGGCTGCGTTTCCACCAGAGATGTGCGAGGTAGCGTAACAATCCACGAATAGCGCGCTCGCTCGATCACGTCATTGGGAAATTGAAGCACTCTCATTGGCGGATTTTTTCCTCGCTCCCCGCTTCGCTACCTCACACATCTCTGGTGGAAAAGCAGCCTTACGCAAGATGTGTGGTGCGACTAAAAGGGATAGAATGAGGAACAGTGTGGTTAGCGAACGTTTTGGTTTGAATGAAGATGTAAGTAGTGGTTACAGCAGAGAAGGGAATGCTCGATAGTTTGGAAATATCGAAAGGATGAATGAAAATCGACGAAAAAGATACATAATTAGGTATAAGGCGTGTGTGGAAGGAAATATTGGTAGAGACAGGCCTAGGAGGACGTGACCTAGATCAAATCAAAGACGACATACAAAAATACCAGGTTATGGTAGCCGAAATCGACGCGAATGTATGACACATGTATGGGCCTAGAGGAAGCAAGAGAGGTTTGTCAGAACCGCCCAAAATGGAGATTCGATGAGATTTTTCATAAAGAACTTCTTCATTTCTGTTATTGGGTTACTGTTCTCTGTCTTCATGTCTTTCGATTCAATATGTGCAAAAATAAGCGAGTTATTGAGGTGGGGCATATAGACAAACAGACAGACATACATAATAGACGAAAGTATAAGGGTTCCTTGACTATGGAACCCTAAAAAACAGAATGTCATTCGAGAATCACTATAATCCATACATACCTTACCTGGCTGCCCTGAAAGCAAAAGCATAGAAGGTCCTACAGGCAATATCGGTTTTACTTATCATAAAACCCATCCTGTACAGTGAACTGGTATTGTATTTCGCTCTAATTGCTTGCATTGTACCCATTCGAGTTCTCAATTGATGAATAGATTGTTGCATCAGATCAAATAACCTTTCTTTCAAGTTGTACGGATCTCGTCTCTTGCTGTAAGCTTCTATCCGACCAGATGGTATCCAAGTTCTTCTACCATCTTTATCAATAACCATTTTCTTTGGAATGATATCTACTTTAAGTTTTAAAAGTTCATCTGTTTCGTCGAGGCTGTCTATAACGCAATTAATTTCTTCCATTGAGGTTAGGTTTTTTAGTCCTTTTTTACGTTTAGCAAGTTGCTTATAAACAGCTGATGGTTTGAATTTTTGTATGTAATCTGCGAATGTCCAGTTCGCGTATTTTGTTTCTGTGTTTATACGGGATGTTTGATTGGTCGAATTTTCTTCTGTTTTAGTTTCGTTGATTGCATCGTTGTTCTGGAGAAGCAGGAGGAATAGTGAAACGTCTGTAAAAGGCAGATTAATAGGACCAACACACCTTTTTAAGAGTCATTTTACAGTTCAGTGTCACAGTCATTTTTACAGACATTTTACGGTTCAGTTTTTAGGAATTTATGTATGATTTGTAACACCACTGGCTTTTCGGTGAAGGAAAACATCTTGAGGAAACATGCATGCTTCAATTTCTAGGTATTTATTGTACCCATTGTCCATTACAAGTGGCGACGGGCTCACACGCAGTTGCAGAAACGCTCTTTAAAGTAATCCTCCATTAAATATCTTGCTAGCTTTTACTACGACAACAAAACAAAATGTTACAATGATATTACATAGGTACATACGTATCGAACTGATAACCTCCTTTTTTAAAGTCGGTTAAAAAACAACGGCCACTTTAACATTTATTTCTATATTCTTAAAAGTGGAATGTTAAACCACATACTCTACCCATCAAACTGAACAACTTGTAGGTACTATAGGAGCCATAGTATAGGTAGTCAGCTGTCCCATACTAAACTGCAATACCTACTCGATGCAAACGCATGGGACGGCAGTTTTTTTTTGTTCTGACAGGTTTGCTCCCATAGTAAAAGTTGTTCAGTTTGATAGGTAGAGTATGTGGTTTAAAGGTTAATGCTACTTTTCCTTACACCCTGAAGAACCTATAAAGAACTTAAAAATATAGATTAAAGGCTTCCGCATATTGCAGCGATATTATCGACAGCGATATCGCGACACCTTACACACTGCAGCGATTCCGCGATTCGCGTCACGCATGCGCCCTTCACTGAATGTAGTAGAAAGAGATTGCGTCAGGTTGCGATAATATCGCGGCAGTGTGTGGGATCGAGCGCGTCCCCATACAAAATGTACTGAGAACAATTATCGCAAAATCGCAGCGATATTATCGCTCGATAATATCGCGGCAGTGTGTAGGATCGCGCGCGTCCCCATACAAAATGTACTGAGAACAATTATCGCAAAATCGCAGCGATAATATCGCTCGATCATATCGCTGCAATGAGCGGAGGCCTTTAAGGCTGTTTAGTGTATTGGAGTAGCACTTTTTAATTTAGGTTTTCTTACTGAGAAATCTTTAATATTGTTAATAGGGGCGCCACTGAACTGTAATAAAAAAGTAAAAAAGTATATTGCAACTTACCAATAGGTTTAAACAACATGTTGCGTTTGGTTAAGAGGATATAACTGCGAGGGCGCTCAACCACGCTGCAAGCAAACGAAGTTCCGTCCTATTTTCAATTTTACCTAACCAATTAAAGTCAATGAAAATTGCTAAACATGACCTGGAAACTATAATCTCTGTGTCTGTATTTTGCCAGATTTCCGATTAAATAGTTTAAATGATAGTATTAATTTAAGATTTTCGTGGAAATCTTTGATTGGTTAGTGTTGAAAATAAGACGAAACTTCGTTTGTATGGAGCACGCTGCAAGGACTATCCTATTTAGCTCTAAAACTATAAGAAAAAACTTTTCAACTATATTATTTGTTTCAAAGCAAAGTAACAATGTTTTTCTACATTTATGATGAAAATGAAACGTATCAACTATGAAATGTTATTAATTTCACGGTGTAGGCATAAATTTATCATAATTACAGGTTTTACGTTGCTTTTGCACACATTTTCATCAGCATATACAGGACACACGATGACGCATTGACGGAGCGGCAGACGTCAGTCCGTCATTTGTGAAGCAAGGAGTTGTATGAAACCGCACGTAGAAGCACACATCATCAGCCTATCATCGTCTCTCCCAAGGCGCGCCACAAAACTCTGTCTTTGGCCTTCCTCATCCAGTCACTCCCCGCTACTTTTTTTAGGTCGTCTGTCCAGCGGGCAGCAGGGCGTCCCACACTACGCCTACCAGTTCGCGGTCTCCACTCTAGAACTCTGACACCCCATCGGTTGTCAGTTCTTCGGCAGATATGACCAGCCCATTGCCACTTCAGCTTGCTAATTTTCTGAGCTATGTCAGCCACTTTAGCTCTGTGACGAATCACTTCATTTCTGATGTGATCCCTCAGAGAAACACCGAGCATAGCTCTCTCCATAGCTCGCTGAGCGACCTTGAATTTTCACACATGAAGCACACATGGTGCGTCAATCCGTCACCGCGTTTGCTTCTACGTACGGTTTCTTACAACTCCCTTCTTCAAAAATTAGCGACTGATGACGTCTGCCACTCCATCAATGCGTCATCTTATGTGAAAGCGCTTAAACTAAGAGTCTACCCATCAAACTGAACAACTTTTACTATGTGAGAAAACCGATCGGAGCAAAAATAAATATCTGCTATTGCATGGCTATTGCATTCATTTGAGTCGAGTATGCATTTAGTATGGAACAGAAGATTTTTTTGCTCCGATCGCTTTGCTCAAAGTTGTTCAGTTTGATGGGTACACTCTTAGCTTAAAAGGACGCTATGATATCAATCGCCTCAGTCAACAAACATGTGATCTGAGGCTTTCTTATTTACTGCCCGAGGTTAGTATACTTACTATTTTTCACCTCGACGGAGGTGGAAAGCGACAACTTCGTTAAGCGCAGCCGGACGACAATTGACGCTTTCCGTCCGGAGGGGAGAAAAATATATAGACATGCTTACAGACTAAATAATAATACCCAAACAGCATAACATCTTCCTAAAATGTTTTCGAAGCAAGCAACAATATCCGTGTTTTACTTTTTTAATATTAAGTAGAGCTATAAATTGTTAAACATTTCTTCACTCCAAGCTCAGGAACCTAATGTATTATTTCAGAAGGAAAAGTTCGCCAAACCAGTCGATATATGCCTACTACTCACACTAACCTGCCTCACGATCTTGCGTCTCTGTCGAATGCTCCCTAAAGTTTATCAAAGATTATGTATGTTTGTGAAGTTTCAGTTTGTACCTAAGGTAGCTCTTTTATGAGTTTTGTTTCATCAAGAATGTTGATATGATCTTCCATTTTCATCACGCACGTTTATCCGCGTTTCAAGTAACTGCTTCAGCAAAATGTCGTTGTCATTGAAACAGTACTAAAGACAGTAATATCAAACGCAAATACGTGACGGGGAAAGACTAAGGGTTGAGACACATTGACCGAAGGGGAACGACGGCGGGATCATACAAAAAGCACGTTTAGTATGGGACACCATCCAACTCATAAAGGTATTATACCTTACAGGAATAGAGGAACTGACATGAGTGGTCAAATGAAACCGTTTTTGGATGTTTTCAGGAGACTATTCGCAGGCAAAAATTCGAATACTGTCTATAATTCTGAGTCTAACGTGAAATCGTGGATAAATTAATGAAGTAGTGTCAGTATATTTCACAAAATTATCTACGATTTCACTTAAGATTCGCAATTATTCACGGAAACCGAATTGTAAAAATTGATAAGAGACTCGAAAACGGTTCTATTGCCTCGCGTCACGTATATCTTTCTATTATACAGTAGTGCCGCTAGGTACATCTCGCTCCCGTTCCTCTATTCCTAGTATAATACCTTTATGATCCAACCACATACTCCGCCGTCGACGCGGCTCACTAATTGTGGTTTTTCGTATGGGCGCACCGTCGTTCGCCGTCGGTCAATGTGTCTCAACCCTTAAATGGGAAAAGACTCAATGATCTTATCAGTGCAAGCCCGATGTATGGTATGAGGGTGTACCTAAAGTAAGGGTGGGGAGTCGCGTGGCTAGGGGTTCTTAAGTTGACGTGTCTTTCGTTCGGCTTGCGATTTACGAGTAAGTGGCCACGCGACTCCGCCATTTTATGGCGGTTTCGAGTGTGTGTTTTTGTATAAAAACAGTGCTTTGAGATCGCCATATCCAATTACCGTACAATGTCAAGCACTATTCTATTCTACTTTTGAAAAAATGGCTGCCATCTTGGGTATTTGATGATTTTGCCAATGTCTAGTTTATGTAGCAAAAGTGCTTGACGTTGTATATTGGCAAAATCATCAACACTACGATGGAGCCACAATTTTAAAAATAGAATAGAATAAATAAATAACGCTCACAGGCACATACATTTTAATGATCCCAAGCAAGCACCAAAGGCTTTGAATTATGGAAACCATACAACAACGGCACGAACATAATAACATCCATGACCGAAACGGGATTCGAACCCACGACCTTAGATTATCAAGATAGACAGTCAAAGCTACGAAAGCGTCGAAAAAAATAGGAACCAGTACTGGTTCCAACGACCTTAGATTATCAAGATAGACAGTCAAAGCTACGAAAGCGTCGAAAAAAATAGGAACCAGTACTGGTTCCAAAACCCTATACATATACACGCACACATTTATAATTTGTATGGCGCCTCACGCACACCAACCTAAGAAAGTTAGCCCCTTTTGTTTTATACGGAACAAGTGTGAGGCTCATTCTAGACATATACTTTTTCTAAGCCCAGGACCCTGGTTTGGCAGTCCGGCGTGGTAACCACTCAGATAAATTAACAGGAATGGATGCGATATTACGCGCGTACCCCTCTGCCAAAGGCATGCGCTCAGTGAGCATACCCGTTATATAAAAATAGTTGACGCGCGTCCCGCGCCAGTCGCCAAGTTGTATATAAACCTCCCCCTCACCCCCGCAAAATTGACAGACTTTTTTGCGTAGAAATGAGAGATCATTTCCAATCCATTCCTGTTCATTTATCTGAGGGTAACCATTACACCAACCGGGTCGTCGAAATAAGGGTGGTAAAATGGCACGTCTGCGACAGCTTTCATCTATGCCCCGTAGTATCGGAGCGTAGGGGCCTCCTTTCCCAAGCCCTCGTCAGTAAAACAAGGTGCTTTGGGATGCAGAGACGTCCGCCGCCTCCCCGAACATAAAAAAATTACGAAAAAAATGTAGCCTATAATCTAAACCAAACACGCGAAGCGATTATCGCACGCACGCAATGGTTCCAAATTCAAAAATATAAATTGGGTGCTTTCATGTGCTGACGACTTTTTTTTCTTTTCAAGTTTTTTATAGTGCTGTGACCTATGTTTGTGAACAATTATTTTTTGCTGCTGGAATGTGAAATTAAAGGTGAGTACGCCGAAAAGGTTTTTATGTTTTGTTTGTACCTACTTCTTCCTGAACATTTTAATCAGTTTCGTAAAAGATTAAATAAAATAGGTAATTAATAAAATAAATAAACAATATTTCGTACCCTTATTGCAAAAACCAAGTATCTGCAACCCAACTATATATAAAATTTAGATTATTTATCTTACTAGATTTTCTATGAAATCTATTAAGTTTTCTTCAATTTTGGTTAAATTTTGTTGCAGTTAATTGGTTTTTGCAATAAGGGTACGACGTACCTTTTTGAAAAAACATACTATCTGCACCAACAAACTGTTTGCTAAATTTTAGCAAATAAACTGGCCTACGTTTTAATATGAAATTAAATGTTATATTATTAAATTAATTGTTTAGAATCGACACCAGATAAAAAAACGTTTTTTATATTTCTCTTACTACTATTAAGTTGGTTGTATTTTTTTTCTTCTTGTACAAACACGAGAACCAATGTGCTTGCGGTCTATATGCGAGAAAAAATGTAGGTACATGTTTTTTTTTTGCTAAATTCAAATAAGTACCTAAGTATGAAATATTAAATCTTTTACAAACAGTTTACTTACACGTTTTCTTAACAGACCATATTATCAAACTGAACCACTTAAATTATGAAGACAAAGTGGAACTAAAAAAAAATCATTTGAGTCTGCAGTTTTGTATGAAGCAGCAATTTTTTTCCTCTCGATGTTGGCGCCATAGTGCAAGTTATTCAGTTTGGTGGTTTTACCTCCCCTTTAAATAGGTACTACGGTGTTTTGTTACACCCTGTATATTTCGTTGATTTAGTAAATTGTTTGACTATCCCGCTATTGTGCGTTTATAAATTAGTATGTGAAAGTTGTAACTGTACGGACGAAATACCTCGGAGGCGTCTTTTATTTTTCATTTTATGACTGGATTTATACCATTTACCGAAACTAAAGTCATACCTCAGTATTTTTGGATAGTTTATCTAGTAAAATCATAAAAAAAATCTTTAAAAAGTCCTTTTGTTCATTCTTTTTAATCAAAAATACGGCACACGCACGCACTTTTCGGAGGGCCGGGCTATCGCGTTTCTCATAGAAAATCTTCGTCGGAACCCATGGCCCCTTAAAACAATAAGGACCTATTTCACCACTTCTGGATAAGTTCTTAATAGCTAATATGACAGATCGTTTGTCCCATACTAAACATATCTTTCAAATAATATATTAGGTATGTCAAAGGCTGTCACAGCTTTGTCTGAAAGATAAGCTTTTAAAAACGTATCCTGAAGTAATGAGACAGGCCTTAAATGTACTTTTTCAGTACCGTCCAGTATTCTAATTTGCTTAAAAGATTACGTAAATTGCCTCTTATTTAAGCATTACGATGGCTTCGTATCGTTTGAAGGAAAAATTAAGCCTTCTAACTTTCCTACTTACGTAAGTTGCTGCTAATCGCTTTTACCCGACTACGGATGAATTTAAAAAGGGGTTACTATTTTGATTTTGCGTTGAACAACTTCATTTAACTTTTTCTAAGTTTATTCTTGCTTATACAGGGTGTAACAAAACATCCTAGTGATATTTAAAGGGGTGGTTTAGACTGTCAAACTGAACAACTTTTACTATGGAACCAACTCTACACAAAAGCAGATTTAAATTTTTTTCCTACATAGCGGCAAGGTATTTAAGGTGGCACATCCTGATTGGTCAATATAATTTCGCGCGCTGTTAAAATTTGTCAACCGCGCAGGTACATCGGTAGAAAGAAAGAAAAGAAAGAAATCAAAAACTTTATTCACCATTAAAGGCACACACGAAACAAACAGTACAGTAAAAGAAATAGTAGGTGGCAGCGGTGTGTGCCGCGATGGTAAAAAGGACACGACTCAACATAGTGCCTTACTTGGCAAGCAAGGCGTTGATTTTCTGCCGAGCCTGACAGAGCAGGAGTGCCATTTCCGAATCTCACACTTTCAAAATCATGATCGAATGATGCATAATTTTCATAGTAATTTTCGGTAAGACTTATAAACCTGGTACTACTGTACAGTAGTAACTAGGTATTGAATAATTTGCGGCTAGGGGTCAAATGTGGCCCTAAGTATATAAAAAGCAAATGTCAAATGTTATAGCGAATCATGCCGAATCATCCACTTACCTACCCAAATACGGGGTGGCGCTGAAAGGCATCCATTAACTTTTTGCGAGCACCATTATGACCGTCCCGAATGTTTTCCGGCCGCCCTGTATAATATTAATGTTTATTCCTCCCTGTATACGGCTAATCTCTTTAAATTACTCACCTTTGGGTTTTATTTATCTTTTCCTTGGGTTTATTGGTTTTTTAAGTCATCGTCAAGCAGCCTATATTAGCACAGTTTATCGGTGTTTTTAGGTTTCCTTGGGTGCCGTAGTCAAACACCCTTATATAGGGTTGACCTACATCAGGAAGCACGGCATCGCATTTTTTCGTCGCTCCATCCTTTTCAGTCACTCAGGAACGTCATTTGCTAGAGCATATAAGATAAACGGAACGGAACAGCATGGAACAGTACGCCGCGTGCAATCGTTTTCCGTATATCTTATATGCTCTAACAAATGACGTTCCTGAGTGACAGAAAAAGATGGAGTGACGGAAAAATGCCAGAAAATTTTGTCTGTCCGTCTTTATAATCCGTCTCCGTCTTTTAAATTTGTTTCTTGAAATGATGTCTACAATGCGTAAAAAATATAAAATAAAGACAACAAAAAAACTTGACATTAGTACCCAAATTCTGTTCTTGGTTATGATGTGTCTTCAAGCCAAATTTCAATCCAATATGTTAAATATTGGATTGAAATTTTTTTTGCAATACTTCGATTTTATCAATACAAATTTAATTTTTAATTGTAATTTGTAAAAGGTCGCAAAAAAATCATTTAAACTCCATGGAGAAAAAACTTTGCTTAATTTAAAAAAATTAAATCACCTGCCTTCTCTTTCTAAGTCAACTGAAAACAGCAATTTCATATGGTAGAGATTTTAAAATTAAAGGATTAAGTACCTACAGATAATGTCAATAAAATATTGGTATTTTTCGTTAAAACGAGTAACGTCATCCGACAACTTGTAAACGGAACATTAAAAAAATGAGACTTTACAATGCAATACGTACAAAACTAGTCATGGATAGAAAGTGAACACTTGGGCACGGTCGAATCGATTTAGTCACGAGTGCAACTGAAGGCCATTGTGATACGAGTATCACTAAGTGTCTTTTATGTGATGTTATGTGCGACGTCTGCAGTTGTATTGCCAGGAGAAAAATATCTACTAGTATTATGTACATAACTAGCATACTCATAGATAGATGAGAACAATTGGGCACGGTCGAATCGATTAGAGCAGCGAATGCAACTGAAGGCGCTGCAACATCGACAGGTCCTTTTTTTATTTTTTTTTCTTAAATGGATGTGGTTGTGTGGGTGTGTGTCTTAAAAATTACCACGCCAAACTGCACAACAGTTTATCGGCGAAGCGCTCATCAGAGACAGCCCTCCGCAAACTGAAACGGTGAACTCAGACCATCAAACTGAACCACTTTCACTATGGAGCCTACCTCAGGAAACGCGGAAAAAAATCAGCTATCCCATACAAAACTGCCGTAGCTACTTCACTCAAATGTATGAGACAGCAGATGCTGAGAGAATGCTGCGCGACAGGTGTGTAGATACACGACTAAACTAACATCTGAATATAAGATGAGGAGGACATGGAGGAGGAGCAGGAGGTGGAGGCCGGCGAGGAGGAGGAGGAAGGGGACGACACTGATTTCTTCCAGACAACCTTAATAAAGTACTTGACGAATCAAAACACAACGCTCTCGACGAATTGGAACTGTCATCAGACTTGACCAATTGTATGTTAAATCAATCTGACGGATCGTTCTACTTAATCTTTCGAATCTGTCAGATAAGCAATAGTTCCACAATTCAGCAAAATTCAAATTTATTAATAACTAGTGTTTTCCCGCGACTTCGTCCGCACAAATTATATACCAGATTTTAAGTCAGATCATAAGCTATCAAACAAAAAAAGTTTCATCAAAATCGGTTCAGTAGTTTTTGCATGATTCGCGAACAAACAAACAAACAAACAAACAAACACACAAACAAACAGACAAACAGACAGACAAAATTTCTAAAAAAGGTAGATTTCGAGTCAGGGATACCTAAAAACCATATCGTAATCTTTTTTTTGTACATATCTTCAATGTACAGACACACTTCAGTTACAGTTTTATAATAGTCTAGATTTTTTGAATTTGTTAATTCTTAATAAAGTACTTATCCAGAAGTGTTGAAACAGGCTCTTATTCCATTTAATTTAATATTAAATCTGATTATTTAGTATTCTCGTAACATTAAAGTAGTTTAACTAACATTTAACGTAATTACCTTATTAGATTAAACCCTCGTAGGGGACGCCTACGGTGCTACGAGAGCGCTACGGCGTAGCAAGTCCATTTCACAAACATGGTCTACTTTGAAAGCTTAATCGATTTATACTTAAGCCTTAATCGCTTTCATTAAAGTCGTATTTGTATTAAATCCTATTGATGCTCTCTTTATTTTAAAGCGATAAATGTTTGACTTTTTTTATTGTGATCTTTTTATCGTGTGGGCAAGGTGTCAGACGTTTTTCAGACCGCCTTACGGCCTCTGACGTATTTATGTAACGACTACTATCACCAGAGATAGTAGCCGGGACCAACGGCTTAACGTGCCATCCGAAGCACGGAACCATCTTTCCTTTCAGGCAATCAGGAGATTCAGCCTGCAATATCCTAACCAACTCGGGTAAAACGCACAAAGTGACATATCAGTAGGTGTCCCCCGTGGGAATTGAACCCACAACCTCCGTGTCAAGAGCCTAATGCGCTTAACCGTTAGACCACGGAGGCAGGTGTTTTTTGTGATGATAACATAATCAGGAGACAGGTGTATGACGGCTTACCGTCTCTAAATATCGGGCGTTGTAATTGTGCCTTGGCTGCACCTACGTCGGCTGCAGCCAAGGCACTTTACTCCATTTACAAGAAAACTCTAAATTTGTAGTTATTTATTTTTCTATTTCTTCATTCGGTATTTACTGTTTTTTTTAAATTAATATTGTAATAATAATAAGTGAACTTACCCAACAGAAAATCCCACAGAGCGACATGGCCTCAGGCCAAGCTCTTCAATAAAGATTAAAAAAAAAAAAAAAAAAAAAAAAAAAAAAAAGGGTACCTACGCGATGCGGACAGGACTCTCAATCATGGGGGTCCGGGTTCGAATCCGCCCGGACGACGTACCATGTATCAACCGTTTTGCTTTCTGTATTAAAGATTTTATAGTTTTTTTTTATTTTTTTATTTTTTATTTTCAATCCTCTTGTTTTGATGTAACCTTATACATGGACAAGTTACGCATGTAATTCTACTAACAAACTATTCTGCCACTGTTTGCGGGGGTGCGAGGTAGCAAGAAATCCGCATCTTTGGGCTTTATTCCATCACTTTAGATTCTAATTTAGAATGTTAAAAATCATGAAAAACAGTGCCGTGTGAACCCCAAACGTGATAAGTTCGAAGATATTGTTCAATTCAATTCAATTCATTTGTTTATCCAAAAGACATTAC
Source organism: Agonopterix heracliana (assembly GCA_963693445.1). Taxonomy (NCBI): domain Eukaryota; kingdom Metazoa; phylum Arthropoda; class Insecta; order Lepidoptera; family Depressariidae; genus Agonopterix; species Agonopterix heracliana. Next base: position 17,320,104 of record OY856319.1, read on the forward strand.
AAAAAAGTTTCTTTACAATTAAATCTGCCAAACTGCATTACAGTTTGTTGGCAGATATAAGCTCTTAATTTTTAACAGTTTTATTCTAATACAATACAATACCATTCCGCAATTATAGGCTGTCACAATTAGTGATAAGGTATAAAATTGTATGTAAATCCGTAAAATTTCTTGATCTTGCAGAGGGGAAATGCAAACGCGAGGCGGGTCCCTATATAAATCGTCTTAGATGTACCCACATCACGATTCAAGTACTTATCGAAAACTAAAACTATCGATTATCCAAATATAGACCCTTGGTTCGAACCATTAATACGAGTATTTACGAGCGACCTCCCAACCTTATCTGTGTTGTAAATTATTAGTTTATTAGTAACGAGAAGTTAGATATCGAGCGGTAGACAAATTTACGATTGGGTTTAAACTAAAGCACTGTATAAGAAATAGAGTATCTAGTACTACATACAGTATGGACACTCCCTGCCTGGCAAATATAGCCCAGTCATTTTACGGAGTTTTGTTAGGAGGAGAAGGGAGTAATTATGAATTGTACTTTTAATCTGTTACAGGTACCATTTAGTGACAAAAAGACTACCTGAAAACATTTTGTTATTTAAAAAAATCACTACGCAACATAGAAATGTAAATTGTACTCCTGGAAGGATACAAACTTAATAATTTTAATACCAATGCACTCATTTTAATTAGATTCAACAATATAAATGACTTTTGAGCAATAAAATAGCCAATGAAATTTAAAAAACTGATTATTCATTAGAAAATACAAATGTATTTTTTAAGCTTTCTAAGGCCAGATTCGACCAAACTTTGATTTATAGAAGAGTAACTATACAAGGAACAATTTTACTCTTAGCGTTTATTCCGAAATTAACTTAACTTGTCTCCTACCATACTAAACCCATACTAAAAGAACGAATGTATAATCCACCTATAGAAAGAGGTCGTTGTATCCGTACTTATTGCAATGTATCTATACAGTTTTAATTTGTTAGGTTTCTTTTAAGTTTTTAGGCCTAAACGTATTTAGTGATAGTTCTATCACTCACAATGATCATACAATTGACAGTGACAGCATCATAATACTTTTTGGTGCAAGCCGGGCTTTGCGTTTTTTAGGGTTCCGTATCTCAAAAGGAAAAAACTAAATCCCTTAATTTGTTGTTTGTTTGTCTGTTCATCTATCACGACCCTTTACCCCAGGAACGGGTATCAAGTTCTATTTTGGACCAACTACTAAGATCAACGGTCTCTTGAAGGGTTCACTAATGTTTTACACAAAATCAATAAGCAAAATATCACTTCTCAAGCAACGTTTAACAATGTTTCATTTCACAAACCAGTGATTTAACAAAGGTGTTAATACAAATATTTACTTATCGAAAGTAGTCATTTAGCAAATGCATTGAATTATATTATGTTTATAATTAAAACAACATTTCAACATCAGTTATGCGACAACAATCTTATTTACCAAATGAATTATTTAGCAAACAACGATAAATCATTTTTTATATCACACAACGTTATTTGCCATTTTTCAAATTCCTCTACTAAACTTGCTGCAACTTCATTTTAAACTTTAATTTTAAATAATTATTTTAATAATTTTCGTCAGTCTGACGTGACGAGATTGATGGACCAGACTGACGCGAGACTGAGCGTGTAACACCCGTCTTTCATGGTGCTTCATGCATAAGACATACATGCACGCTAAACCAAGCATACATACACGCAAAAATGCAGCATGCATGTGACATACTAACTAACCTAACCTAGTCTAACCTGCAGTTTTGATGTTACCTTTCTGCCCCTAAGCTAAGCAAATAAGCATGCACTCAAGCAAGCATGCACACAAGCCTGCAGACACACAAGCATGCAGCAAGCTAGCAAGCATGCAGCATGCAAGCAGGCATGCACATGCAAGCAAGCATGATGATGCTCCGCTCGCTTCGCTCGCTCCGCTAAGTGTTATACATGTTCTAACCTAACCTAACCTAGAATTTGACAAGCACCAATTTGTTTTTCTCAGGCAGGGGGCTTCCGCCCCCCGCACCCCCCGAGCGGGGGGCGCAGCCCCCCTGCACCCCCCAACATGCAGACAAGCAAACAAGCAAGCAAGCACACATGCAAAGATGCAAGCAAGCATGCACACAGGCATGCAGCAAGCATGCAACATGCAACATGCAAGCAAGCATGCAAGAGGGGTGCTCTGGTTCGGTTTTGTGAAATGAAATAATGTGATCCTCGATATTTGTAAAACGTTGTTATATTTAGTAATTTGCTGATCAAAAAATAAAATAAAAATCTAGTTTCTAACAAAAGATGAATGTTTAAATAACACAGTTTCGTATCGAAGTGTCTTGAGAATGAAATGTCGCAATGTGACAATTTGACAACTGATCACAAAATTAAATAAATGGTTTGTGAAACCTATGAATACTAAATGATGATTTGTGAAATGAATCATTTTTAGAACGTTGTGTATTTTTTTAAAAATTGCTAAACAACTGTCGTACAAACGGCAGTGACCCCTCTTGAAGGCTATAATAATGAAATTCGGCAAAAAGCAAGGTGGACTCATAGCATACGTAAGGGAATGAAAATCGTTATACATAGTAGATTACACACCGAGGGCAGGAAATTAAGAAAAGTTTCACATTACATGAGATCTGAGGCTTTCTTATTTACTGCCCGAGGTTACAGTATACTATTTTTCTCCTCGAAGGAGGTGGAAAGCGACAACTTCGTTTAGAGCTGTGGGACGAAAAATGACGAGGGGAGCAAAAATTTGTGATATTTACATTAAAAAAAAGTTGGCCGTCACGGGACGCTCGGAAGATGTGAAACAAATAAAGAAAAATATGGCCTTGTTAGATAACCGATTGTGGCATCTACCGAACATGGAATCAAAATTCTGATGTGATTTTGAATGAAACGAAAAATGGCAAGATTAATAAGATTGTAAGGAACCCTCAAGGCGCAACTCCGACTCGCAGTTGACCTTTTATTCGATAACAGCTTTAAAATGAAATTATTAGTTCCTAGTTAAATTCGGAATGGGTAAAATGCAAAGGCGTCGAATCGGTTAGAAACAAAAGAGATATAAATGTAGAAACGAGATAGTTTTCCGATAATGAAACGCTGCCCGAGTGCCTTCCATACTACCACTAATGGATTTCCTGAAGACTTCTTTCCACCTATAGGGTTGCCATAAGTCCGAATATATCCGGGTTTAAAGGATATGTCGGGATTTTGTCGCATTTAATGGGTTGCTTGGGTTTGATGTTTTGGATTCGTGAGAATATGCTATTATTATAGAGATAAACAGCCATTTAAGTAGTTATATGTTTTAGAACTGGTAAAGAAATATGGTTAATAAATAAATAACGTTTACAGGCACATACAGTGTAACAAATGATCCTTAGTAAACTACTTGGCTTTACAACGTACAGTAACCAAAACAAAAACATTATTTAACAGCATTATTACTAACATAACATAAATAGTAGATTACACACAGATGACAGGAAAGTAAGAAAGGCCTCAGATCTCATGCAAGAAACATGTATTGTGATCTGAGGCTTTCTTATTTACTGTCCGAGGTTAGTATACTATTTTTCTCCTCGACCGAGGTGGCAAGCGGTAACTTCGTTTAGCGCAGCGGGGCGACAATTGACGCTTTCCGTCCGGAGGGGAGAAATATTCTTTATTTACTAAACACTATTATTATAAAAAATATGCTTATAACTTTACCAATACAGCCTGAAACATCACCGTCTGCCTCCACCGTCAGTCACAAAAATTCTATCTCAAAATGGTCATGTCCGGATTTTCGAAACTCAATGGTGTCAACCCTAACATCGGAACTACTTAGCGGAACGTCGTTCTCTTGCATTGTAATGAGAGCAGACTTTGTCGTAATGTTCATTAAAGTGCTTAGAATACGCCATATTATTGTACCGTATCCAATAAATAAATAACGCTTAATGGCTCATTGTATACATTGTAATGATCCCAAATGAAAGCTACTACAGGAAGTCAGGGTTTTTTGATAATTTGCTATAGGTTTCTTAGAGAAAGTTGATCGCCCTAACCACGTTTCACTAGTAGTACCGAAACTCTGTCCAGTGTGAGGGGGGGTGAGCCCGTCGCAAGGAAAAGTATCATTAACCTTTAAACCACAAACTCTACCCATCAAACTGAACAACTTCTACTCTTTATCTTTATGGAGCCAATATCCATCTCGCGAAAATAAAATTGTAGCTACTCAACAAAAATGTAAAATAACTTCGGATTTTTTATTTTATTTTAATGTTGGCTCCGTAGTACAGTAAGTTGTTTAGTTTGATAGTCTGAAGCCAACTACCAACCGGGTAGTCGATATATCTATTTACAATGAAACCAGTTTTTCTCTTAATGGGTAATATTGGCGTCTTTTTTTTAAGCGGCCAGTTACCATATGTTGTGGATCGGTTCGGTCGGTCGGATCGGTCGTTGAAGTATGTCGATAACTGTCGTACCTACTCCTTTTTCACTCAGTCACATGTCGGATGCATAATGCATCTTAGCACAGGATACGTTATACTACATTATGTATGGTGTATTTACCTAACGTACGAGTATGTACCTTGCACAATGGAATATGCGACACGTGAGGTAGGGTACGCTTACCTGTTTAGGTGCAGACGACAGAAACACATTATCCCTGAAAATTTACAGTACAGGAGTGCGATTTTTGAATCTCATCCTAATCTTTCTACTGCTGATTAGACTTTCAAAAATCATACTTTAGGATTGCGATTTTTGAAAGTCAAATCAGCAGTAGAAAAATGTAAGAGAAGGCTTTTGTATTAGATTTAAAAACCAGTCAAACTCACCGATAATATTCAAAAAACGCACCCTAGAATGCTTAAAAAAAGTTGACAGTCACGGGACCCCCGGCAGATGCGAAACACCGCCCTATGTTAATATATTAGAATTGATAATGAATAAAAACGAAATAAGGAGTACCTTAAATCAAACGTGTGCGAGGAAGCGTATTTCCGTTGTATACAAGGCCAGTACGCAACCATAGGAAACTGCTCAAGTATATTTTGTTATGCTGTTATTCACATCTGCTATTCCGAAATATACACGATTTTTGCGTACTGGTCGTGTATGCTTCGGAATGGTCGAGGTGAGTGAATCGATTCCAAACTCTACAACGCCAGTTCCACCTGATAAAGGATTCATGAAGATATGCATAAGTCAATCAAATAGTAGATGGATTTGAGATTTAAATTGGTAATTGAGTAGAGTAATTGAGTGAGAATTTCCAATACGATACTACATGATTAGTCTGCAGTGCGTACTAGCGCAGTATATAACGGAACCAGCTTAACAGCGTAGATCATTCCGAAATATACACGATTATTGCGTACTAATGTATAGTTCGGAACACGCTCATGCGAAACTTGTATTCCAAAGTATACTCGATTAGTTTCACACCCTTGCGTACTGGCCTTGTATACAACGGAAATACGCTGCGAGGAACTTGAAATAAAGTCTTCTTTGAGATGGTCTTTAAATAACATTCTTCTTCCGATCGATTCCGCGCGCTTTTCGACAGCTAAATCGCAGCTGTCAATACGTCACTATCCAGATTTAAATTTCGAACTTCCGTCACGGCATACGAGTCGGTTTTACTGCCAAAGCGCGCCAATAGATTTTCGACATCAAAATACGTTGACTTTGAGGAGAAGTATGTTATAAAGAGAAAATTTATAGACTCATAGGGATACAAACCACCTCATGAAAAAAGAGTTTATATAGGAATGTGCATAATAATCATGTATTCGAAATGTTTTCTGTGCTGCGCATGATTTGAACCGAATCTTAAGGCACACATTTAACGTGGGAATTTTTATGCGAGTGGCGCGCATTTTACCTATCTATAAGGCTGGGTACACTATTTCAAAAAGTAACATTGTATATGAAGCATGCCATGTACGACAAAAACAATTATACTTCTTTGGAGTGAATAACAAAACTCTCATTACAAACTAACTTCATGGTGTGTTACATCGGCGCGCGGAACTTGTATCACATGCTGAGAACTGAAAATCTCTCTGCTGTATAACAGGCCAAAAGAAGTTAACTTCAAAAATCCCACCCGCATGTGCTCGCGTGGATTAAGACTGCGTTTCCCCAGAGATGTGCGAGGTAGCGAGGCGGTGAGCGAGGAAACAATCCGCCAATAGCTCGATCACGTGATTGGTAAATTGAAGCACAGTCATTGGCTGGTTTTTTTCCTCGCTCACCACCTCGCTACCTCGCATATCTCTGGTGGAAACGCAGCCTAAGGCCCTTTGTGTTTGAATGAAAAATAAGATAATAAACTAATACAGTGAAAAATTCATATTGCCCACAACCAGTACATTTACCCTGCATATCGAGTGAAACACGTACCTTCACAATAGAAGGTTCTTAGAATGACACCTATAACACCGCCTTTTATAGACTTCATTTGAAAATTCTAGACTTTTACGGATACTAGTCTGGTAGGTGTACAAAGCTAGTTATAGTACATTACTGCAGTGGCAAACAAAAGAGGAATTGATGGACGAACGTGTAAATTTATATGTCCATAATTGTGGCCAAGGCTTGTATAGTGCTTTTCTCAAACAATGCTCGGAAATTAAAATCAATCAACTTTTCAAAATCAATGAGTGACAACAATTATTTTCCTGCGTTAAAGCTAGAAACTTATTATTAATCTGTAGTTAAAGTGTTCATTTTTTTTTTATTCTTTACAAAGCTTTCTATTTTTGATTCAGTTTGATGGTCTGAATTTACCGTTTCAGTATTTGCTAGGCTGTCACTTACACCCTGTATATTCTCTTACAATCATATTGTGTGTGACATCTGTAAAGAATTTCGACCTTGGCGGTAATTTCATTAGCTAAAAATCGATTGAAAGGCATAGTTAAGGTCGCACGGAAACAAAGTGGTTCCTTGCCGTGACAGTCACCGATAAATGGGTTCTGGGCATGACCTCTAAATATCTTTCTGATTATTTATTCCTTTGTTCTTATTATAAGGGTCTAAAGGTCTGGGGACTTGCCATAGATGTCAACACCCACAAGTTATAGAAAAGAAGCTAACAGATGGCGATACCGTCGCTCTCGGAAACATGCTCCATACAAAGACAACGTTCACCGTAAATACGTAACTTGTAACCTACTACAAATAAGGTTCACAATCGAATGCGAGACATAAATCGCGCAAGAGAAATAATCACAGAGATTCGATATAAATATACACGGTCCAACCAAGAACTGTTGGACCACGGCTGGTCCCCAGGCTTCACACTAAGCCTGGTGGAAGATCTTCCCTTTTCAATGGAGGAACATTCCCAAGTTGCACCTCCATAGGTCCATGGAGCATTACAAGAAGTAAACATTTGAGTTTTGAGGAACATAAAATTTTCATTTCAACGACTTAAGGAATAAAAAGATAAGTTTCGAATAAATTGTGAATTCCATGTTTTTAAAAAATTTACGTTTTATATTTCAAATTAGTTAACTAAACTAAATCAGGGCACTTGTTAACTATAACAGATTGCATTATCAATGTTTATGAGTATGCTGTTGTTTATGTTTATGATGTTTTTGAGTTTCAAACAAAAAAGTGTATCTGCCTCTTGCACTCGTATTACTTGTATGCTTGCTTGTATAATAAACAAACAATGTGTGTAATGTATGTAAGTGAAATGCAAATAATAGTTATTTGTTATTCTAGGCTGCAAAGTTGCTTTTTGGCGCGAGTACTTTTATTGAAACCTGAGCAAGCGAAGGATTCTAGGATTCATAGAATCCTGAGCGCTTAGCGAAGGTTTCAAAGGTACGAGACGCAGAATAACTTTGCAGCCGAGCGAAACACACAATTTTTCACCTCACAACAGCGAGGAAAAAAAGTGAATTGCTAAAAAGAACATTTCAAAAAAGTTTTTATTTTCGTGCTGGCCAGTGTCATGAAATAGTTATTAAGCATTTTCTGTGGATTGGAGGTATATAAAAATATTGAATAGACAGATTCGAATTTCAAAAACTCTTTCCACGCTAGCGGATAAAATACACTTTTGCACTCAGATTTCGAATGATAAACAGAATCTTTCCGAGCTTGTGAGGTGAAAATAAAGGCCATTGAACCTCTTTGTATGGGAGGCTGGCATAGTGATGACCATAAATTTTCAGGAATTTCAAAAACGCGGCGCACCCTGAAACCTATGTATATCGATAGAGGATCTATAGACGAACATAAAATGTCAAATAACATATAGTCCTAAAGTGCAACGTTTTCGAGATAATCCATGTTAAGGATCTTGTATAGATAAAAATCCTAACACATTTTCCTCCAATACCAATCTCCGTGGTCCAATGGTTATAAGACTTGGGATCTTGACACGGAGGTCGTAGGTTCGATTCCCATGGGGGACACCTAGTGAAATGTCACTTTATGCGTTTTTCCCCAGTTGGTTAGGGTAATGCAGGCTGAATCACCTTATTGTCTGAAAAGAAAGATGATTCCGTGCTTCAGATGGCACGATAAGCCGTTGGTCCCAGTTACTATCTCTGGTGGTTATTATTCTTTATATAAAAACCACGTCAGAGGCCGTAAGGCGGTCTGAAAAAACTCTGACACAAGGCTTGCCCACACGATAAAAAGAAGAAGATGTATGGAATAGAAAATGTTTTTGGCATAAACAAGTTCTATGACACCTTTCTGTAATACCCAGTATGAGAAATATACCGAGGTAGGTAGGTACTTATTGATGATAATTATTTCGAAAAAAGTTCCTGTATTAATGGCAAACATTTATTTCATCTGTGCAGGTATACACGTACACACGGTGACACATCAACCTATACAAAACCAAAATAATAAGCTGGCCGCGCGACGACTCATAAATGTCATGCAACCTAAACCTACTCGCGGCCAGCTTATTTTGGTTATGAACAGCTTGATGTGTCGCCGTGTGTAAGTACAAATACGCCTCACGACGCGCTGCATACTTCGCGGTCAACTTATACTGGCAGTGTAAGGAGCAAAAAAAATAAAAATAAAATACTGGCAGTGTGTAGTGCGTCGTCGTGCAGGTTGTATTTGCTATTGTACCTCAACAGATGAAATAAATGTTTGTCTGGGCTATGTCCACATGGAATATATTTTAATCATGTGCTATGTCTATGTTTTTCTTAATTGCAATTACAATTTAATTGAAATAACAAAAAATCTAATGAGAACTTTTTTCGAAATAAAGTACCTACCGCTGTATTTTTTCACCAAAAAGAGAAAGGTGTAATAGAAAACGTTTATACCTAAGCACGGACTTGAAAAAAAGGCGGACGTAATGTGACACTAAAAAGATGTGAAGCATGAGCATGCAAGGTCCTACATATTCGTTTGTTCTACAAGGGACCTACACTCACACAGATGCACCAGTTCTAGGCTTAGGACCTACAACCCGCCACCATTTTGTACCGCGTCAGCACACACACAAAAATAAATGGGTGGATTAGACAAGATTACGTCAGGTTTTTTTTCAGGTCCGTGTACCTAGGTAGGTATCATAAACATCCACCAAGAAGGGGTGGTATCCCGCGGTGCGTCTGGAAGTCCGATGATAGTAGAAAGGGGAAGGCGGGATGAGCTCATGCAGCTCTGGTGCACACTCACCGAAGTACAATCTGTAGAAGACCGACAAGCAGGCTACTCTGCGGCGGTGGGCTAGGCTATGAAGCTTGGTTTCCACCAACCATATTACTGTCGCCAATGAGCCTCTAGTTGATAATTAGCTGAGCCATCTCACATGTGGCAGCAATACTTCATACACGATCGGACCTGAGCTTTATGCAACATTAAGAGCTGTCCAGGAGTGAAGTACCTTGTTTAAGATGCCCAGCTTTTTGGCTACACTTTGAGCCTTAGACTCGATGTCAGCGCCGAAGTTGAGTTTCGTAGTCAACCCATGCTCAGAAGCTCAAGACTGTCGGAAACAGGGACAGATTTATCTTCCCCGGAAAGTAGGAACCAGAATAAACGAACTCCTTTTGGCGTTGAACAGACAAGCCTGTGTTTTGGTGGCGTTGAAGTTGACTAGATTATTGTCACCCCATTGGTAGACAAGACTTAAAGTCAAGTTTGTCCGCTCCACCATGGCTTCCCTCTGCGAACGTATTTCATCCCCGCCCCAAGCGCCGGATAGATATCTCTCTGTGACAGTACTGTCATCTGCATACCCAATAATACCTGACACAAAGAGGTCAGTGATGTGTAGCAGGAAAAGTCTCGCAGAGAGAACAGACCCCTGAAGAACCCCAGCATCAATTGCCATGAGGTCTTCCGACCTCTGAGCAGCTGTCAATGACAACTCTAATCGACCGTTCACTCAAGAAATCAGATATCCAGCTGCAGAGATCAGCAGCACAGCTAGCATGCCAGCCACGACAAAGCGTTTAAACGAGAAAAACGTCGTGCGCGCTCTTTCTGGCATACGTAAAATAATAAGGATGGAGGCACATCTCGATTTTTATCGTTTTCTCGGGGGTGGCATGCGAGCCCTACAGGGATACCATAAGCAGGAAGCTTGCTCAGCAATCTAGCGTGCCATACCCTGACAAAGGCCTTCGAGATGTCAAATTACACAACTAGTGCTTCGCTGTGTTTCTCGATGGCCTCGCCCCACCAGTGCGTGACATACATCAATTATTAATTTAATTAAATAGACTATGTATTACTGTTTAAATAACCTTAGCGTAAGAATTTATATTGCAAGTCAAGTCGTTTTATGCTGTAGAGTTTCTGGCCGCATCTTCTCTACAGCGACAACACGTTCCGAAGCGGTGGTAACTTAAAAAAGAATTAACGTTTAATAAGTGTGCTTTAGGCTCCTATATTGAATAAATTATTTTAAGTTTGAGTTTGACATAAGAAGATCCCCAGTCGATCGCCCCCGGCGAAAGCCATATTGACGATCACTGTGTAGATCATTATCTTCTAGGTATGTCCGCAACTTACTGTTAAGTACTCTTTCCATGACTTTACAGAGAATGGAAGTGATGGCTATTTGTCGGTAGTTGCAGGGGTCGGAACGAATGCCCTTCTTGGGAATCGTTCTTGTTCTGAGAGAGAGGCGACACAGGCGTGTTAAAACAGGAGACAACTCAGGCGCATAATATCTCAGCACTCTTGCAGGTATTCCATCAGGACCTGGCCTCACATGCAGACTACGCAATGCTCTGCGGACCTCTTTCGTGTGTATTGTCATCTCCGGCATGTGTGGCTGTTTGGCACGAGCGTCCAGACGTGAATTGCTCCTAAACAGAGAAGCATATAAATTCGCTTTCTCAGTCAGTGACCCACCAGGTTTCTACATGGGAGGCAAAGGGGGACGGTAGAAATTGGATTCGACCGATTTTGAAAGGGACCAGAACTGTTTACTACCAGAAGGGTAGGATGCCAGTCTATGCAAAGACCGATACTGAGTGCTTGTCTGGATCTGATGTCAGCAGAAAGTCTAAACGATTGGGCGTATGGCCATCGACATCCGTTACCCGCGTTGCTTGATTCACCAGCTGGGTGATATCTAACGATAACGCAAACTTACGCGTCTCTCTGCCAGCATGGTTAGTTTTCTGGAACAGGAACAGCCACTCGCTGTGGTGGGCATTTAAGTCCCCCAGAAAAACAAGCTCCGCTCCGTCGAGATACGCTCCTCAGTTACCCTGATGGACCTCTTGGGCTCGACTGACTGATGGGAAACTCACTTGTAGACTGCGGGGACGCCCGATCCCCCCTGCAATGGCCACCGGGACCTCCCTTCCAGTCGCCAAGGCTGCAGTGGGGCAGCCTTTCACACGTGGCGAGCGCACTAACTACTTGGGCCCCCTACTAACTGCGGTACCGACCCACGACTGTCACCGTGCTTCGGATCCCGCTACCCTCCAGAATGAGTTTCCCGGTACAGTATTGCTCAGAGGCCAAGACCGGTTCCGAACAGCACAGCTGATTTTCTCCCATTCCCCAATAGCACTGGCACTCCTGCACACCGACGGAATGCAGCAAGCTGCTTGGCGCAAGACTCCAGCAGGAGGGTGGGCGCAAGCCAGGCGGCTCCTTGCGGAGCCTAGTACCGCTGTGGGGGATCGTTCGGCCGTCACCACAAACTTGGTAGTCTGTGGTGGCGGCGTTGTCCGGGGTGGAGGAGGTAGATCCTTAACCACCCCAAACGTCCACCACCTACGTCCCACTGCAGGGCACAGGCCTACCCTCATGGAGGGTGTATGTACGTTAGTCCACCACGCGTGCACAATGCGGTGCGGTAGACCTCATATACGCATCGGAATTTCTTTTTCATCGTATGCAGGTTTCCTCAAAATGTTTTCCTATGCCGTTTGAGAGCAGTTGGTGCTACGTAGGTACATTAGTCAGAAAAAACTCATTGGTACATGGCATATGACGTCATCCGTGCGGATTCAGACCTGGACCTCAAGATTGAATTCCATAGCTCTCTGCAACTCGCTACCGACGGAGCGTTGCGATTCTATTGATATATGATCGCATCTTATAGGTAATTGGGGGTGGGGGGGGGGGGGGGGGGGATGTGTTAGGATTTTATACATGATGTAAGTGACAACCTAGCAAATACTGAAACGGTAAACTCAGACCATCAAACTGAACAACTTTCACTATGGAGCCTACCTCAGGAAACGCAAGAAAAAAATCTGGTGTCCCATGCATTTTAGTCAGGTAGGTATAACAGTTTTGTATGGGACCGCAGATTTTTTTTCGCGTTTCCTGAGGTAGCCTCCATAGTGAAAATTTTTCTATTTGATGGTTTGAGTTCACCGTTTCAGTATTTGCTAGGCTGTCACTTACACCCTTTAGGTAGGTACAATGTGTTACAAAAATACAAATAAACATTCAAGGGGGTGGTTTAGACCATCATACTGAACAACTTTCACTATGGGACCAATATCGAAATCGGGAAAAAAAAAAATATTGTATGAGATATCAGTTTTTTTTTTCGCGATTTCGATGTTGGTCCCATAGTGAAAGTTGTTCAGTTTCATGGTCTAAACAACCCCCTTAAGAGTTTTAAGTATTTATTTTTACCCTGTATACACAACATCTTTAACATGCATTATCTCGAAAACGTTGCACTTTAGGACTATAGTTTATAGGACATTTTTTGTTCGTCTATATATACTCTATCGATATACATAGGTTTCAGGATGCACCGCATTTTTGAAAAATTTCCGAAATTCCTGCAAAATTATGGTTACCACTATGCCAAAAAGTTCAAAGCCCTTTATTTATTAATTTTTTATTTTTTTATAATTGGTATTGATGATTAACAAAATTATTATTACCAGACATTGACCTGTAAATCATACGACCGGGCGGCGGGCCATTATCACGTAATTGTACTTAGTAACAGATACCCAATGCGTTTGTTAAGTTTCGCCAACTAATTAAATTTAACCTAATATTTTATTAGGCATAATAATTTCAATCGTCTGGGCTAACATATATATAGCCCAAAGTGTAGTGTTTGGGAGAAAGGTGCAGGACGTAATTAAAACCACATCGTGTGCTAGTCAAAGAACAACTGTCTATTTCCATAAACACATAACTCCATGAAGATCATATACAACATGCTTTCCCTAATAACAAAGGAATGAAAACAATACATAAATCCAAGTCTTAAATTACACAATAAGCATTAAAGGATTGAACAAATTAATTAAGATTTTCTTATCGATTAAAGCAGTAGAAACTCATACATTATATTCTACTACTTATAACCTTAGGTACAACATTATTATTCATTGGTTCTCATATCGAACTGGTGGACGAACATGCCTTCCAGAGCGGGTTTTATAAAATGATGGTGAGTTAGATTGAGGGATGGTGGAAGCTGTTGGTGTCTCTTCAGTTCTGGTGTTATGGTGAAAATCGTCAAAATGTATGACCGAACGCGAACCGTTAGTGTGTGTATGCTCCTTATTTGGTTCCGTGGTGGTTCTTATATCTTGACGATTGCGCCTGTAGCGGCGTCCGTCGGGCGTGTTTACCCAGTAGGAGCGCGGCTGGTTCGCCGCAACCTCAACACGCGCGCGCACCCAGTTTCCTTCCCTACCAGCGTTCCGTATCCGGATATGATCACCATCCTTCAAATGTGGTAGCTCCTTAGTGTGTTGGTCGTAATATTGTTTACTTTTAGCTAATTTGTTTTCCCTGCTATTCATAACAAGTGATTTTTCCGGGGTTGAGGGCTGGAGAAGACTGTTGCTAATCGGTAGTCTGGTATTTAATCTTCGGCCCATCAACAGTTGAGCCGGGGAATATTTCTCGCCAGATATTGCAGTGTTTCTATAATTCAGGAGCGCTAGGTATGGATCCGTACGATCACTAATGGACTTCACCAAAATGTGTTTGACAGTCTGTACGTTTCTTTCCGCGAGGCCGTTTGACCGTGCATAATATGGAGAACTAGTTACGTGTTCGAATTCCCATTCATTCGAAAACATTTTGAAGTCATCTGATACAAATTGCATTGCATTGTCAGTCACAAATTTCTTCGGAATTCCATGACGTGCGAATATACTTTTCAGATGAGAAATAACTGTGTTGCTTTTAAGGTCCGGTAGTGGCGCCACTTCGACGTACTTGGAATAATAGTCAACGACCAGTAGATAGTTCTTGTTGAGTATATGGAAGATGTCCGCCGCTAACTCCTGCCAGGGCGCGGTGTCTGCGTCGGTGCCGGGACGCGCGTGAGCGTGCGGCAGCAGCGGCTGGCGAGGCTGTGCGGCGCGACGCTCGGCGCACGTGTCACACGCGCTTACCGCCTGCTCGATTTGTGTGGACATGCCGGGCCACCACATGACGTCACGTGCACGGCTTTTACATTTTTCTATACCAAGGTGACCTTCGTGTATTCGTTGGAGCATATCACGTCTGAGTTTTTCCGGAATTACTATGCGATTTCCTCGGAATATGATGTCGTTTATCACATGTAGTTCATCTTTAACAATCCAATATGATTTAACTTCACTGTCGATGGCACTTTTGGTATGCGGCCACCCTTCCCTATAATAGTCTCGCAGTCTGCATAGTGCCGTATCTTTATCCGTCTCATCTTTTATCAATCTTAACTTCTCTGAGCTAAAATTAACATTTTCATACAGTGCGTTTACATGCACGTCTACTTTGTGTTGCATTTCATCCTCACAACTACCCTCCGTCGTCAACGGCGCACGCGACAGTGTGTCAGCGATGTACATCAACCGACCGGGAACATAACAAATGTTTAAACTGTACCTTTGTAGCCGCAACAACATACGTTGTAATCTGATTGGAGTCTCATTCAGGGCCTTTTTAAATATAATTTCTAGCGGCTTGTGATCTGTTTCCACCGTTACTTGTTTGTGGCCATAGATAAATTGGTGAAACTTAGTGCATCCATAAACTATGGCCAACATTTCTTTTTCGATTTGTGCCCATCGAGATTCAGCTGAAGTTAGTTTACGTGCTGCGAATGCGATCGGTCGCCCCGCTTGTAGTAGGCACGCACCCAGCCCATGGGAACTTGCATCCACGGACAATACTACTGGCTCGTTTGGGTTATAGAAACGCAGTGTAGGTGCATTCGTAATGCATTTCTTAATTTTGTTGAAGACTGAAGTATGCGTCTCGTGCCAGATAAACTCCACGTTACGTTTTAATAGGCCCCTCAATGGTTCAACTAATTCGACGTAATTCGAAATAAAACGCGCTAAATAATTCGTCATGCCTAAAAAACGTTCTAACTCTTTTCTGCAGGTCGGTGACGGCATGTCCTTTACAGCTTTGATGCGCTCATTGTCTGGCCGCATGCCATGCTCGCTGAAAACGTGGCCTAGATATTTAACCTCAGTGGCGCCTATGATACACTTGTCTCGGTTGAAGCGCACCCCGCGCTCGGCAGCACGCTTCAGCACAGCCTCCAGCCGGCTGTCGTGCTCCTCTCTGGTGCTCCCATACACCAAAATATCGTCTACAAAAACCTCAACACCAACCATGTCGAATGTGTTGTACATTGTGCTGTGAAAAACTTCGGAAGCCGAACAAATACCAAATGGCAATCTTAAAAATTTATAACGTCCGAATGGTGTTGCAAAAGTGCATAGCTTTGAGCTCGATTCGTCTAAAACGATCATGAAAAATGCCTTGCTCGCATCCAAGTGCGTAAAGTATTTTGCTCCTGATAAGTTGGACGTAATTTCGTCCAATGTTGGAAGTTGGAAATGACTACGTTTAATTGCTTTGTTTAGATGCTGAGGATCTAAACACAGGCGTATTTTGCCGTCTGGTTTTTCTACTAAAACTATGTTTGATACCCAGTCGGTAGGTTCGTCCACCGGCTCTATTATATCTAAGGCAATCAGACGATCCAGCTCCTCCTTTAACTTTGGTCTTAATTTAATGGGTATTTTTCTTGTACTTCTTACGACAGGAGGAACTGATTCATCGATGGTAAGTTTATGTGTGCCTGGAAGCCGTCCTATTCCTTCAAAAATATTTGGATATTTATTAAGCAATTCACAGTACCTTTTGTCTACAAGTTCGTTTACTCTGATTATTAAATTAAGCGCAGAACATACATCTCTGGATAATAAGTTGCTACATTTTACGTTCAACACATAAATTTTCTTTTCACATTTCTTTCCATCGTGATATAACTTTGCGTTAAAATAGCCTACAACAGGTAAAATATTTTTACTGACCTCGCGAAGAATCGTTCCTGTATGTTTCAATATTCTTCTATTGAATCCCGACGCGATGAAACTTTCATACGACATCACGCAAGCGTCTGCACCACTGTCCAACTTGAAGCTTACCGGGACATCGTTAACAATCACCTCTGCATACCAGCCGTTACCGTCCAACGAATTTATTGCGATGTCGTTTACTAGTAAGTCTTCACAATCACTCTCTTCATCCGACTGTTGATACACTTCTCTCATGAAGCCAATTGCTAAACTAAAGTGGCAGTAGGCGGAGCACATTGCTCGCAGAACCAATGGCCGATGGGGCCGAAAAGTTCTCAAGTGGTGACCGCGTACCGGAAAGCGCAGCGTGCTGGGTAGGCCCCCACAAGGTGGACCGACGACCTGGTGAAGGCGGCGGGAACCCATTGGATGAGGGCAGCGCAGGACCGGTCGTTGTGGCGATCCTTGGGGGAGGCCTATATCCAGCAGTGGACGTCCATCGGCTGATGATGATGATGATGATAAGGCATGCACACACACCCTCGACACACATACACAACATAACACACATTAATTAAAGTGACTTTACAATGGCGCGGGCACGTGTTTAAATAAAGATTTATTATGACATAAAATAAATCAAATCAAATATACCTACTAAACAAATAAGATATTGTGATAACAAGGCAGAGTGACATAGCAGCATCAGCAATGTACTAATTTAATCATTATACCCAGGGCCTAAAGTTAATTTTACAAATGACACAAGTGTCCTACCTACTTACCATTATGACGCTGAACTTCAAAACAAGCAACACACAGTTATCTCGTCATTGTAAATCCAAAAGTCCACAGAAGAAAAACTTGAAACTAACGTCGCGTCGTAATTAAATACAGGCGGTTTGATTTATATGGGAATTAATTGGGCGAGCCACGATTATACCTTTCGATTCAGAGCTCCATTAGGCCTTTTAAAAGGCCATTTATTTTGTCCACCTGACGATGTGTTCGATGGATTAAGAGAGAGAAATTTTTGTGGAAAATTATGCTTTTTATACGAGATGAGGCTGGCAAGACGTGGTTTTATATCATTTTCAATCGTAATCCGACGAATGAGATAGGAATGGATAAGAATTTTAAGGGACAAACAGACAGACAGACAAATAAACACTACACTTTATAATTATGTAAAACATTACTATATAGCGATGCAATGGTGCTGGCGAGAAGGAAATTTAGGTCTTAGGCGCATATTTTGCGTGAGGTGGGAATGACTACACCTGCCATCCCAGGGTGTATGGGCGTTAGGCCACCACGCGTGCCCAATGTGATTGGTAGACTTCACATACGCTTCGGAATTTCTTCTTCAGCGTATACAGGTTTCCTCACGATGTTTCCTTACGTACTCTACAATTTTGTCGTGCATACTGACCGCGAAAACTTCAGTTTCAATGAATCAATCAAATCAATTCGATGCGATCGTCGCATATTCGTGCGAGCAAATAAATAGCTCACCCACTAACCTAACTAGTTAATACAATATTTGCAACTACGTACCTAACTAAATAAGAGATATGAAATTATTTCCATACGTAGGTACCAATTACGCCGTGTTAAGATGACATTCTTATGACATGAGTTCTAAGAGCTCTCGTTTTGTGAGACGCGGGGCGTCGAGCGGCGCGTGAAGCGGGTAATGAGTTTTTTTCAGTAGATCGCTAGATGGCGCTGGAATTAATATCAAACAAGAGGACATGCAGATGATGATTATTGATGATCGTATTAAGGGGGTTGCAGAGACGTTCACAGGCAACTAGATGGCGCTCGGGAGCATCATTCCTGATTTTATCACATATTATTTTATATCTTCGTAATTATGTTATAAATTGCAAATGTTATTTGAGATGCGTAATCTTGATTTTCTTAACTATTTTTCCATATATAAAATATTACTTTTGTTAATACCGTCTACGAATGTTATACGTCAAAGTTTTGTATGAAATTGATTAAAATTAAAATGTATATCAAATTTGTATGAACAATTAAATTACTATAACTTGTAGCTAGATCAGTAAAACATAAACACAAGTGCCCGCATAATTGAAAATTTTGATTGAAATCATCACAATTACGAGATATAAAATAAAATGTGATAAAATCAGGAATAATGCTCCCGAGCGCCATCTAGTGTAGTGCAACTCCCTCTGCAACCCCCTTAATGTCGCAAGAGATTGAAGATTTTAATTATAATAATATATTAATCATTTATTTTCAGACAACTTACATAGTCCATTTGTTAGTACATTTTAGGACCTACCAGTAGCTTAATTGAAAGAAAGTAAACTTTTCTCCCCTCCGGACGGAAAGCGTCAATTTTCGTCACGCTGCGCTAAACGAAGTTGCCGTTTTCCATCTCGGTTTAGAAGAAAAATAGTATACTAACCTCGGACAGTAAATAAGAAAGCCTCAGATCACATGTTTGTTGATCTCTGCTTCGCGATTCGAATTCCATGAGATCTGAGACCTTTCTTACTTTCCTGTCCTCGGTGTGTTATCTACTATACCATGAAACTGTTTTATTATAACCTACTTATCTAAGTAAAGTAGGTACCTAGGCTTAGATCAAAATAAAATGAATGGATAGGCCATACGAGAACATTTCAAACCAGAAAAATGAGGCAAAACAAATGAAAGGTTTACTTCAAATTTGTATGAAAGTGCCCTAGATTTGACAGATAATAGCGCTAGTTTGTATGCACCAAGTGCACCAGTAGTTTGCTTCAACTTACCGCGCTTTAGGCCTATCCATTAATTTTATTTTGATCTAAGGTACCTAGGTACCTACCTACTGTTAACCAGTTTAATGTCAGTGAGCCAGAATAGGATAGTCAAATGAAAACTCGTAGTACAGTTAACGTATTGCCATTTTTTAAACAGTAGCGGCCACCAATTAAAGTATTGTATTATAGTACCATAAAAACTAACATACACTACTTTGATATATGAACATGCATCGGAGCTGAGATATTTTGACTCTAAAGATTCATGAAAAAGTAACCAAAATTTGAATCAACTCATTTTCAATCAATCAATAGAAAAAAAATTACGTACTCATCAAAATATAACTTAAAGAAATAAAGAAGATACAAAAACAAGGCGGTCTTAGCGCTAAAAAGCGATTTCTTCTATAGGTACAACCTTAGAAGTAATTTATGCGTTAATAGCCCAACTGCAGCCGTTTTAAAAACATTTATTATATTTTTAAACAACACATTACATTCACAATGTTGTGTAGTCATCACAGTACAAGTTCGATCTAGGTTCTGGTTAAATCGGAATAAATAGCGTGTGTGAAAATGTCAGTAATTATTAAAATTTAAATAATTACGCTCGAGGTCTTATGGTATAGAAAATCCGCGTTACGCGCCTCCCAAAGCTTCGCGTCTCCGCATAATCGCCCCTTAAACAAACAAACTTACAATATTTTATTTACAAATCCTAAAACATTAAATCTTTATAAACTATAAGAAGAGTCGAAATAGCATTATTTTCTTCTAATACTTCTACGGCAACACATGTAAATTTCAAGTGTTTTCACACATCGTTTAATTCCATCATGCAGACCGAAGAAAAGTGTTGTGATTTAAAATTAAAAGATAACAATGTGTGTCCAATTAATGAAGAAGAAGAATTTCCTTCTTGCTTACAAAATACTGTAGACAAAATTATCAAAAAAGAAGGATATATTCAGCACAAAGCCTACAAACGAATGATTTCCACTGGGGGAGGCAACTATTTGGGAGTGCTTTACGAAGTCGACGTGAAAGGAAAAACTGTTGATGGAGAAAAAGGAACCAACATTTTCATCAAAAACATAATACCTACAGAAAATATGACAATGATTTCAGTTGACGAAGCTTATTTAAAAGAATCCTACGCATATAAAGAGCTGTTTAAAATATACAGTGATCTACAAAGCGACGCAAAAGTACCAATTGAAGAGAGATTTAAAACTGTGAAAAGTTTCTATTCCGACTCCGATGCTATATTTCTTGAGAACATGTCTAAGAAAGGATATAAGACATTAAACAGAATGGATGTCATGCCGTTGAAATTCGCAGAATTGGCAGTGCAACAATTAGCCAAATTCCATGGACTTTCTTTCGCCCTACAAAAACGTAATCCAGAATATTTTGATCGTACTTTAAAGGTTATGGAAATGATGATGCATTTTAATAGCGACTTCAAAAGTTTTGTTCTAAATACAAGTGAGACGGCATTAACATATTTAGATGAAAATCAACGGGAAAAAATAAAGAAGGAAATACCGACATTACTGGAGAAATATGAAAGATTTTTTAAAGAGGTTACTTGGGGATGCATTTGCCATTGTGACTACAGACAAAACAATATTTTGATGAAAGAAGTTGTAAGTATCTACATATAAAATGTACTCATATAAACTTATGTAATTGGTAACAATCCTAAAGAGTGCATCTCTTCAACCGATCGATCTTTAATATATAATAATGACAAACTCTGAAAACTCAATAAATCTGCTTTCCATATAAAATTGGTAACTGATCAATCTGATCATTGATATCTTATACAACGTATTAATTAACGCAACCTTAAAAAGTAGTTTGTTTAGAATCGAATTACCTATCATGGTTTCAACATTTGTAAATTTTTTCAAAATATTTTAAACAATTTGTTAGTAAAATTTTAAATTTACTGAACTCTATGTCAATCCACTGCACGGGCACACTTACTACCAAAATACGATTCTTAAAATGTATCCATGGGTTCGTTAGCGCTTTCATTCATTGCTAAAATGATAACAATTAATTTTTGCCTCAAAACTTAAAATGCACTTTAAATTTTAACTATCAAAATAATGAAATTATTGTTTCAATCTAACATTTTTTTTATAAATCAGTTGGGGTGTATGAGGTTTTGCGCTTATTCATTAACAAGTTGTATATTATAATAACAGAACTAGATAAACAATCAACGCTCCAAAAATGGCAGAGCAAAACGAGCTCCTAAAAAGCTCTTTTCCCACCTTTTGCTGAGAATGAACATGCCAAATACGACTAAAATATTAAATTAAATCAGGAAAAAAAATCAGCTGTTCCCTACAAAACTGCAAACCGACTCGAGCCAAATATAATGGAACAGCTGTTTTCGCGAACTCTATGTCGGTCCCATAGAGAACGTGGAAAAAATTGTGGAAAATGGCAACGACGACGTCCGCTCAGGGTCGTATCTGGTGCAGAGGATTTCATTGGCCATCCAGCGCGGGAACCCAGCTAGTGTGATGGGATCCTTTGTGCCGGGTACGATTATTGAGGAAAGGGCCGATATATTTGTAGTTTTTATTCTATTTTTTATTTTTAATTATGCTAGAGAACGTTGTTCAGTTTGAAGTTCTAATCATCCCCTTATAAAATTGTCAGCATATTAAGAATTAAGGTCAATGTAGCTAATATTCATTTCTTTACCAGCGTTGGGATCGTATTTAACGTTGTTTAATAGAATGAAAATAATCACAGTCTTTAATCTTTTTACTTACCCTTATATTGCTTTAACCAGCATATAATACAAGTCGTTACGAGTAAACAGTTGTATTACTTTAAGGGATACAAAAAAAAAACACAAATTATTTATTTTCAATGAGCACTTATTTTACATTTAAATATGAGTTCACAACAATCTAGGTATAGGCTTGCACATTGACAACTCTGGACTTTATCAAGTACTACAACAATAAAGAAACAGTCCAGTATGAAATTACGATACGACTACAGTTACAATAAGAGTTTAATATAAAATAGTACTTAGATCATAGTATACTTAACAACTTTCCCTAAGAAACCTGCAAGGGATTTGCTAAAAAACATTTTGGACTTTCCATACTAAATGCAATCAGCTGATCGAACGTTTGAACGAAAACCAGATTTTATTTCCTTCGTTTCTTTTGGAAATTTCTTCAGCATCAAGAGTACAGTCGACCATTAAAGTAATGCCACTCACTACCCTAACACCCTGTATAAAGGCTTTCAAATTTTTACAGGACGGTGAAATCACAGATGTAGTGCCAATTGATTACCAACTCCTCTACTACGGTTGTCCTCTCAATGACTTTTTCTATTTGATTTTCACTGGCAGTGATCAAGAATTTAGAAAAAACCACTTGACCGATCTCAAAAACATGTACTACGATAATTTGGAGAAATTCCTACAATATTTTGACATGGATATTAGTGTCATATTTCCAAGAAAGGTGTTCGAAAAATATTATGAAGAAAGGTTTGTAAACTTATTTTATTAACCGCTATTATAAAAACAGCGAGTTGCAATCGGTTATTGTTGCTAATGTGCATTGACTTACACTCTAGCGATAGACAGGCCTTTTCATACGTCCACTTGAATGCGGTGCACGCACCTGGAGTGCGATTTTTGAATCTCATTCAGTGAGCTCAGCAGTTGAAAATGTCAAAATTACTATGGATACACGCATCTTTTCTGCAGCTGATTTGACTTTCAAAAATCTCACTCCTGAAGTATGATTTTTGAGAGTCAAATCAGCAGTAGAAAGATGCGTATCTCCATAGTAATTTTGACATTTTCAACTGCTGAGCTCACCGAATGAGATTCAAAAATCGCACTCCAGATTGATGTTCCCGAGTTCACTTCGTCACTATGGCAATGACAGACCGCAATGTGTCATTTTGTGTTGTTTTGTGTAACATGTTGTTTCTTTGAAAGAGCTTGTCTATCGCTAGAGTATATGTCAGTGCTAATGTGCATGAAAAATATGTATGTATTATCGAATTACAAAATTGTTTTTAGGTGTTTATGATTGTTTTATATTTTGACGTTGGCATTTGAGAAATAATTTTAATTCCTCTCTTAGCAATTTTGTCTAAATTATTATTTACTACGGCTTGATACTAAACTTTACATTAAATTATTTCTTCCCAGGTTGTACTACGGCTTGATATTAGGCGTGGCAATGGTACCTTTTTTGTTCGTCAAAGAAGGCGATGTACCTGACCTTGGATCAACAAACATAAAAGATATTAAACTAAATCTTTACAGCGAAGTCGAAGATAGAATTCGTGGCATTGTAGATGATTTTGACCAGTGGGGTTATTTGTAAAATATCGATTACTCGAAACTACGATAATGTTTGACCCTTTTTAAATGCTGATGGTTTTTAAGCAAAAAACTAAACAACACTACAAGACCAACGCCGACATCCAGAAAAGAAAAATCTGTTGTTCCATACGAAACAGCAATCCTACACGGCTCAGATGGGGCAAGCTGATAATATTTTTCGCGATTTTGACGTTGGTCCACATAGAGACAGTTTTACAGTTTCAATCCTCATGGAAACCTTCGGAATTTTAAGGATCCCATTTTTAATAAAGTCAGAAATTGATTGCCAGGAGTTTTGCGTAAAGCGCCAAATAATGATGTCCACTTTTTACCTGTCAAATAATCTCAGTTTTTTTTTCGATATTACTTTTATTCCTCACTACCAAATTAAATCAAATTACTACCAATGTAAATGGAATTAACCTTTAGTTTTTCTATATCAATATTTATTGTATACATCAACCACATAGTACTGTAATTACTTCAACTAAATAAAAAAAAAATTGACAGGTAAACGAATGTATGGGAAGTGGTCATGATTCTTTATTTATTTATTTATTTATTTATTTATTAGGCACATAAACAGATCACAGTCATAAAGATTATAAAAAAAATAATCAACAAAATAGCGTCCTTAATTGGTTCCTGTGGTTTTAAAAATAGTCAACTGCGCAGACATCCGTAATCCATATTCAATGTTGTTGTACCACATGAGTTAATACACTGCTGAGAAAAATCTTCAAATAATCGCGCTAGTGGACAATAATCTATGGGAGACATTGTGCGAGGGCATCACGTGATCATTTTGTGCGCTCCTGGCTCCACAGAGACAAAGCTTTTAGGCCGGGAATAGACGTCAGATTTTTCCATACGATAGTCGGATCCGATAGTCTGAACAGTCCGTATGGATAGCTCGAGAACGACTGAGTTCAGAAAAAGTCTGACGCAAGAATCGGATGTATATCCAGTGAATACGATCAGGAGTGCGATTTTTGAATCTCATTCGGTGAGCTCAGCAGTTGAAAATTTCAAAATAACTATGGAGATATGCATCTTTCTACTGCTCATTTGACTTTCAAAAATCATACATCAGGAGTGTGATTTTTGAAAGTTAAATCAGCAGTATAAAAATGCACATCTCCATAGTAATTTTGACATTTTCAAATGCTGAATTCACCGAATGAGATTCAAAAATCGCACTCCAGATAGTCTCATCAGACAATTGGAAACAATGTGATGTCTATTCCCGGCCTCAGGAGCGCACAAAACGATCATGATACGCGCTCGCACAATGCCTCCCATAGATATTGACCACTAGCGTGATTGAGTCGAAACTTTGTTTCTGATTTACTCATGAGGTACCTACGGGATTTTTGTACCTAGAACGACGGCTTTATTAGAGTAAATTTAAGAAATTTTAAGTGTTACTTTTAAGAAACTTTGCATTAAAATAGTTACATACGAACAGTAATTTGTTTTAATTATTTTTCTATCGATGGCATGTCATTGAATTTGGCCAACCAGCAGGTTTGCTTATTTTCCTGAATGTGCACCATAAGTTACTACCTTACGGAATAGAGGGACTGACCGCTGAGAGAGCGAGATGTACCTAGCGGCACCACTGTATAATATAAAGAGATACGTGACGCGAGGCAATAGAACCGTTTTCTAATCTCTTACCAATTTGTATAATTCGGTTTCCGTGAATAATTGCGAATCTAAAGTGAAATCGTAGATTATTTTGTGAAATATACTGACACTACTTCATTAATTTATCCACGATTTCACGTTAGACTCAGAACTATAGACAGTATTCGAATTTTTGCCTGCGAATAGTCTCCTGAAAACATCCAAAAACGGTTTCATTTGACAACTCATGTCAGTTGCTCTATTCCTGTAAGGTATAATACCTTTATGGTGTCCACCGAAGGTATTGGGGGTTCAATACGTCACTCGATGAGTTTCTCTTGTATCATATGTTTTATTAAAATTATTATTGTAAAATAAGAGCTATCCACACGATGAATGACGCACTGACGGAGCAGCAGACGTCAGTCCGTCACTTGTGAAGCAAATATGAAACAACCGCACGTAAAAGCACACACGGTGCGGATTGACGCACACTCCTTGCTTCACAAATGACGGACTGACGTCTGCTGCTCCGTCAGTGCGTCATTGTGTATGATCCCATTAAATGTCAAGCGTTGATTTTGCTCCTACTCGGTCGGTGGTAACAAAACACCCTATACTTCATTCCAAATAATTTCCGATTCCTATTTAGCTTTCCGGCCAATTCTGATACCTAAGCAAATATAATTAATTTATCAGAGAGATGTACTATCCGACATAATGATCTTGGACGTTACTAAAACTTTTCTAGTGTTTCAAATCTTAGTTTCTGTAATTAAAAATAGCCTTAAATTTTCGTTGCTATTTGGAATGGAGTATAATAATATTTTAACGGGTGGTTTAGTTTAGACCATCAAACTGAACGATTTTCTCTATAATAGCATAGCATAGCATATGCTCACGACTATATTCCCCGAGGGGGTTAGTCAGAGATATTCTGAAACCTCAGAACATCCACGTTTTCACCAGTAGTACCGAAACTCTGCCTAGTGTGACGGTGAGCCCGTCGCCACTTAAATTGGACAGTGGGTACAATACATGCCTCGAAATTAAAGCATGCAGGTTTCCTCACGATGTTTTCCTTCACCGAAAAGCCAGTGGTGTTACAAATCGTACATAAATTCCGAAAAACTCATTGGTACGAGTCGGCCTGGACGGGGATCGAACCATCGCCTCCTCCAAGGTTACTCGCCACTGGCCCACTCTATAATAGCCAATATCGAAATCGGAAAGAAATCATTGTTTGACACAAAACTGCGATTCAAATGTATGAATGTATGTATGTATGTCTGTCCAGCATAGATGTATTTTTTTTTCGACGGAACATTGTCCCCATGTTGTAATGTGGTTCAGTTTGATGGTCTAACCAGCTCTTCGAATATTATTACCTACTATACTTCATTCCACATAAGGACGACAAAATTTCCCGATTCCTACCTATTTCGCTTTCTGGCCATTCTGATAAGCAAATATGATTTATTTAAGTATCATAAAAATGTACTATCCGACATATTATTATCTTGGACATTAGGTACTAAAGCTGTTCTAAGAATAAGTGAGAGTATGTTGTTTCAAATCGAAATGAAAATCGACCGTCTAAATGTAGTCCAGTCATTTTAGAGTTTCCTTGTATGGACACCCTAACAATAATTCATCTATCGCTGAAACTTTGCAGTGTGATAAAGTAAAGTATACAGATTACGGTTGACAAATAATCTAGGACTGGAAAAAATTAAACATAGATTATTTGTCAACCGTAATCTGTATACTTTACTATATCACACTGCAAAGTTTCAGCGATAGATGAATTAATGTTAGGGTCAAACCCTAAAATGATTGGACTAATGACAATTCAACAAGCCGCAGCTCGCAAGTGACTAAAGCCGCTAGCCCCAAAGTAGACTAGCATCCTACTTTTGCCGCGTAGCGACCGGCAGCATGCGGCTGGTGACTAAAATGGCTAAAATGGCTGGTGAGGCTGAAGCCTGTGCTATGCTTAGTTTTGTACTGGAACGGCATTTGAAGCTGCAAGATAAATAAAGTAGATGAAAAATATTATTATTCAATATGGTCATCCATCCCTCCGCGGGCTGGTTCAACCATCCTTTATCGACCCGTTCCTACTTTTGTTTAGATTTCCAAACTATCAAATAGGCTTTGCATTCAACAAACTACACAAGTTTGACAATGTAATAATAAATCAACATAAATGAAACCAGGTTGAAGGACTTATATTTTATTTAACATGATTATTGAATGGAATCAAAATTAAAAATATACGCGGGTGCGTGCCCGTAAAATAAAAGAAAGTATAGGTAAGTATTGACAATTTAGCTCCTAGCATAGATATTTAGATATTTAGAAATGGTCAATATATGACAATTTAGCTCCTAGCATAGATCAATTTAGATATCTATGCTAGGAGCTAAATTGTCAATACCTATACTTTCTTTTGTTTTATGGGCACGCGGGTATATTTAATTTTGATTCCAAATGGCTCCTATGGTTCAGGCATCTAGATTAGATTAGGAGCTAGGGTTCAATGTTCTTATTGAGATTTAATAAAGCAATTTTTTAATGTAAAAAATTTATTACGGCGAATCGTCGGAGCATCGCGCTGCTTCTTAGAAACTTCACGACTTTGGGTGTGCCAGGTTTTTTATATTCCTGGTCAGGCTTTAAATATGCATCCAAACATCCGATCTCTGATAATAACTTATAAATAACCCCACTGCACATAATCGTCGACGATTCCTCTTAACCTTTCTTTGAACACGTTGTCAACATTTAATTCCAAAGCATTGTCTGTCGCCAAATCAATTACGTTTTCTTTCGCGATGAAAAATAGCGGCATCGCGGATAGCGCTGTTATTAAACCGAAGTCTAATCTGTGGACAAAGAATTGGTATGATTTTAGAATTCGTATGATTGTATGATTTTAGTAAACACAACGAGCATAAAGGCCTCCGCACATTGCAGCGATATTATCGACAGCGATATCGCGACACCTTACACACTGCAGCGATTTCGCGATTCGCGTCACGCATGCGCCCCACCACTGAATGTAGTCGAAAGAGATTGCGTCAGGTTGCGATAATATCGCGGCAGTGTGTGGGATCGAGCGCGTCCCCATACAAAATGTACTGAGAACAAATATTGCAAACTGGCAGCGATATTATCGCTCGATAATATCGCAGCAGTATGTAGGATCTCGCGCGTCCCCATACAAAATGTACTAGAAATAAATACCGCAAAATCGCAGCGATAATATCGCTCAATAAAATCGCCTCAATTCGCGGAGGCCTTTAAACAGTTCATAGATCATAGAAATGCAATAATATTGTACATATTATGTACAATCGTAGAAAGAGAAGGTACTAGAAGGAAGCACGTGTCTTCTCATATTCACTCAGTAAGAGATGCACATAGCAAATTCGCTCAAGTTAAAAAAGGAGATCGCTACTTATTGCTGTTCTTTTCGACGTAACCACTTTTTTGTTCTACGACGGCTGTCTGCCTCCGGAGTCAGAAATCTCGTTTCATAAAAATTTTATTGGATTTTATGACTATCGCTATCTCATACGAGGTTACACTGTTCCATCTACCAGCGTAAGCGAAAAAAAATCGTAGTCTATGTGTACCATAGACAAAAACATGTCTTCTGTCAACGCTCGGAGAGGAGTAAGTAGGTATTGTTTATGCCATAGATATAGTAACTAGATGACACCATAACGTGGCCGCAAATGAAACAGCAATAGTGTGACTTTTGCATACTATAAGACAATTTGTTTGGCAAGATGTCATAAACATTCCATAGGTTTGACATCTTGCCAAACACAAAAACTGGCCACGGTAACCGAAACAAAAAATAATATGTACATAAGTTTTCATAACTGGCTATCTCGCTCTCTCATTTCTTTGCTCCATCTTGAAGCGTAAGCGAAAAGTGTTTAATCTAAGGTTTATGTGTATGGTGTAAGCTTGCTCCTCTCCTGTCAAGGATTACGTGTTTCTTTATGTGTACAATCGATCGACCCATTCGCATTGCACTCTGAAATTGTGTCCATAGGTAACTGTCAGTGTCTAATAAAATGATAGGTAACGAAAATTAACGATTTCCAGGGAAATATTATTGCTTAGGCAAATATAATTATCATTGTAAAACCAGAAGGTAGCCCCTTAAGGTGGTTGCAGAGTTGTCAATTACATAAAAAACTTTGTTGTAGAACACTCGTAGACGGTATTAATAAAATTAATGTTTTATATATCTTCGTAATTATATTATAAATTGTTCATGTTATTTCATACGCGCAATCTAGATTTTCTAAGCTATTTTTCCATATATAAAACCTTAGATTATCAAGATAGACAGTCAAAGCTACGAAAGCGTCGAAAAAAATAGGAACCAGTACTGGTTCCAAAACCCTATACATATACACGCACACATACATAATTAGTATGGCGCCTCACGCACACCAACCTAAGAAAGTTAGCCCCTTTTGTTTTATACGGAACAAGTGAGAGGCTCATTCTAGACATATACTTTTTCTAAGTATAAAACATTACATAACATATGAGTATTTTACGACAAACTTTTGTATGGACTGAAACCACCTTAAGTGTTATATAATTTTCTGTTGTAAATAAAATATCCATTAGACTAAACAACCACACAAAAATAAAGTAGTAATAATAACACACTTACTTTTCTTTATATTCTTTTTCAAACTCCTTTCTAGGATACACATTACTAACATCCACATCAAAGTATTCCAAGAACTGCTCCAATGTATCATAGTACATGTTCTTAAGGTCAGTCAAGTGCTTTCTTCTAAATTGTTGATCTGTACCATTGACTATAAAGAACATGAAGTCAGTGATAGGGCATCCGAAGTTTATTAGTTGATAATCTATTGGTACTAATTCAGATATGTCTCCGTCCTGTAAAAACGATAAGTTAATGGTTTAGCAATATTTAGTTTCCAATCAAATATTGTGTCAAAATTCTTAAAGTAATCTTAATCGACAACATAACATTTATTTATTAAACTATAATTATAATTAATTGAGCAGACACTTTCTGTAATGTGTAAACTCAAGTAAATACCTTTAGTTTTTTTAAGGGATTATTATTAAAATGACAAAAAATAAAATAATATCCTAAAACAAATAACATCCTTTAACTACCATCCATTCCACTCGGCCTTGGTGCAAAATTATTATTTTGTGCCACTAGCCTTTAAGACTACGGTCTGCCCCAGCAGACCCCCAGATCGGAAGCTTTGAGCTTTGATAAAGAGCTCGGCTGTCGACTTCAGGAGAGTGGGAACGACGCTCGCTCCGGGTACTTCTTGATGCAAATTAAATTAAATTAAATTAAAAATTATTTATTTCAGATTATTCATCCATAGGCAAAGGTTGTCCATCGCCATCCAACGCGGAAACGCGACAAGTGTCATGGGCACCTTTGCATCTGGTACGAGTATGACCCGGGGAGGGCTTTTTGACTGAGTGTAAATATTTTTTGTAGTTTTATTTTAGTTAGTTATATTTTAGTCAGTTATATTTTAGTGTTATTTAAGTTTAGTTAGTTATATTTTATTGTTATTTATTCTGTATTTAATTACACTTACTTACTGATTAGTTTTAAATTATATATTTTTTTAATAGTGCAGTACCTACCTACTTGTCTGTTTTATTGAATCCCAGAAAAATACAAAGTGCGTAGGTATCCACGACAGGCTTCGTGAAAGGCGAATTAGAACTTTAGTTAAATTGACAACATTGCGCTTCTCTATAAGGGTTGAACTACACATGGCCGCACGCGATCGCATTTTTCCGTCGCTCCATCCTTTTCTGTCACTCAGGAACGTCATTTGCTAGAACATATAAGATAGACGGAACGCGATGTGACAGAAAAGGATGGAGCGATGGAAAAATGCGATCGCGTGCAGCCATGTGCAGTTCAATCCTAAAAACTCGCTAATACACGGTGTAACAAAACATCCTAGTAATACGTAGGTGGTGCCTCTGACCATGAAACTGAACAACTTTCACTATGGAGCCAACATCGAAATCGCGAAAAAATATCAGCTGTCCCATACATTTTAGTCAAGTCGGTACTGCAGCTTTGTATGGAACAGCAGGTTTTTTTCGATTTCGAACTTGCCTCCATAGAGAAGGTATATTCGGGTGTTTTGTTGCACCTTGTATAAAGAAAAACATGGGATTCAATTACATAATATAAATATAAGAAAAACTATGCACTTACAGTTTCCTTTATTAAAATATTACTTTGCCTATAGTCGCAATGACAAAGACATCTTGCAGTATCACCTTTTATGTATTCCATATGTTTCTTTTGTAAAGACGGTAAAAAATTTCTAACTTTTTCTTTTTGATCTTCATCTAAACATTCTATTGATGTCATACTGGAATACGTTGAAAAATTCCTCCATTCCTCGTTAAAAGCCATTGCTGTCTTCATACCCTTCAGTTTACGTTCAAAGTAATCAGGTTTCTTTATTTGCACGACGAAAGATAGTCCATGGAATCTGGCTAGTTGTTGGACTGATAGTTCTGCGAATTTCAACGACATCAAATCAAATCTGTCCAGTGTTCTAAATCCTTTCTTACTCATGTTCTCGAGGTACAAGGCTTCAGAGTCTGAATAAAAGCTTTTCACAGTTTTGAATCTCTCTTCGATCGGCACTTTTGCTTCACTTTGCAAGTCTTTGAACATTTCAAACAGTTCTGTATATACGTAAGATTCCTTCAAGTAAGCATCTTTTAAATCTATTGCATCAAAATTTTCGTTAATAATAATCTTTTTAACGAAAATATTAGTTTCTTTTTCTCCCTCACCAGTTTCACCTTTTACGTCTACTTCATAAAGCATTCCTAAACAGTTTCCACCTCCGGTGTTT
Source organism: Agonopterix heracliana (assembly GCA_963693445.1). Lineage (NCBI taxonomy): Eukaryota > Metazoa > Arthropoda > Insecta > Lepidoptera > Depressariidae > Agonopterix > Agonopterix heracliana. The sequence continues at coordinate 17,352,640 of OY856319.1, forward strand.
ACTACTTTTGTATGTAGTTCATGGGTTACATAACCTTCTTTCTTGATGATGCGATCTAGCGATTGGAGTACAGACGGAGGAAGAACTGCTTTTTGATCCGTTAAATTTTCTTTGACCGACATGATTAATGAAAAACTTCGAGAGAAACTACGTGAACTGATTGAATGTTCAAAAATCGTGAGACAATAACATTTTTTCTCTGTGTATTTTGTTTATATAGTTTACGGTGATGTTATCCTTACATTAGCTGTTATCAATTGTGATTCGAATGTGAATCGATTCCACGCGGATAAAACTCGATAATTAAAATCTATTATTCACTAAATCTTTCATTTTTAAGAAAACATTTGTGTTCAATTTGAATTTCATAACGAGTACTCCATTCCAAATAGCAACGGAATTTTAAGCCCATTTTGGATTACAGAAACTGGTACCTTTTTGAAACACGTCTTAGACCTGCCACACACATACGGAATTGCGATCCGGAATTCCGAATGAAAACAGGTTTTCGTATGGAAGTTCCCTCCCCCTCCAGATTTGCGAACGGAATTTCAAAACATAAGAAAAACCTGTTTTCATTCGGAATTTCGAATCGCAATTCCGTAAGTACGTGACAGGCCTTACACTGGATCATTCTTAGAACAGGTTTAGTAACGTATAAGTTATGTCGGATAGTATAATTTTTCAGTTAAATCATGCCTCCGTGGTCTAATGGTTAAGAGCATTGGGCTCTTGACACGGAGGTCGTGGGTTCGATTCCCACGGGGGGCACCTAGTGAAATGTCACTTTGTGCGTTTTTCCTCAGTTGGTTAGGACATTACAGGCTGAGTCACCTGATTGTCTGAAAAAGAAAGATGATTCCGTGCTTCGGATGGCACGTTAAGCTGTTGGTCCCGGCTACTATCTCCTGGTAGTAGTCGTTACATAAAAACCACGTCAGAGGCCGTAAGGCGAAGGCGGTTTAAATAAACTCTGACACCTGGGCTTGCAGCCCACTCGATAAGAAGACTAAATGTTTCATTTTTAAGAAAACATGTATTCAATTTGAATTTCATAACGAATACTCCATTCCAAATAGCAACGGAATTTTAAGCCCATTTTGGATTACAGAAACTGGTACCTATTTGAAACACGTCTTAGACCTGCCACACACATACGGAATTGCGATCCGGAATTCCGAATGAAAAAAGGTTTTCGTATGGAAGTTCCCTCCCCCTCCAGATTTGCGAACGGAATTTCAAACCTATACGAAAAAACTGTTTTCATTCGGAATTCCGAATCGCAATTCCGTAAGTACGTGACAGGCCGTACACTGGATCATTCTTAGAACAGGTTTAGTAAAGTCCAAGTTATGTCGGATAGTATAATTTTTCAGTTAAATCATCATCATCATCATCAGCCTATCATCGTCCACTGCTTAATATAGGCCTCTCCCAAGGCGCGCCACAAAACTCTGTCTTCGGCCTTCCTCATCCATTCACTCCCCGCTACTTTTTTTAGGTCGTCTGTCCAGCGGGCAGCAGGGCGTCCCACACTACGCCTACCAGTTCGCGGTCTCCACTCTAGAACTCTGACACCCCATCGGTTGTTAGTTCTTCGGCAGATATGACCAGCCCATTGCCACTTCAGCTTGCTAATTTTCTGAGCTATGTCAGCCACTTTAGTTCTGTGACGAATCACTTCATTTCATATGTGATCCCTCAGAGAAACACCGAGCATAGCTCTCACCATAGCTCGCTGGCTGAATTGTTATATCTCATAGTCCACAAAGGCTAGACACAAAGGTTGATTAATACTCCTCGGTTTTCTGTATAATCTGCCTTACCGCGTGGATTACCTTACCGTGTTTCAGTTAAATACAAATACAAAATTTATTTATTTGTGTAACAGAGGCATCATTTATTTGACGGTACATACATTGTTTAGTGTCACTGTGATCTGCAATTATAATATGAAATAATTTCATATTCATTTCAATCATGCTCGAACCATTTTGTACAGTGCAGGCAAGCCAAAATTAATTGGATCGATTCATTCGAGTTGAGTCGATACGGATAAGAATAAGTGATATCTGGGAAACAACTCTACGTATTGACTTTGAATGTTACGATAATTTATCTGACAATCGATAAGCCCTTTTGATGAATTACGCAATGATCCTTATCATGTTTTTATCTTTACTTTAAGTCTAGTCACGGCTGTCAGCAAAAAATTCCAAGTACCAAGATCTGACCGTAAAATTATGCACCTAAGTATTTGTTTGGTGAGCGAAATGTGATTTAAGTGAAAGTTTTTACACAGGTTTATACAGGGAGTCGCGTGGCTAGAGATCTCCCGAGAGGACGTCTGCGTTCGGCTCGTGATTTAGCTGGCCATGCGGCTCGGCCATTTAGTGAATTCTTTTGTGTTTTAACCTTAAAACAATCACTTGAGACTCTAAACTACTTACATTGGCAAAACTGTCATTCTACTTAATTAATAATACTGATCATTTTCATACGTATACTCTCCACATAACGAGACGTTGGCTGAATTGTGATAACACATCGGATACCATTAAACAAAAATTTAATTGAGGTTTATACAACGCAGCTGGGTTGCCTAACAAAATCTTGCCGCATCTACCTTTACCATGTTGATTTATGGTACCATTATTTCCACCTATCTGTTTGAGAAGTAATTTAGATGCCACCTGAAGAAGACCGATGTAAAGAACTGGAAAAACTAGGGTGGCCACCTTTCAGTCTGCCGCAACTCTGGGGTTGCCAGGTTCAAAGAAGTCATTTTTAACCCTAGAGTTGCGGGCGTTGTGGCAGATTGAGAGGGGATAACCCTAGTTTTTCTAGGTTTCTAGATTGGTCTCCTTCACATGGCATATCATTTACTTTTCAAACAGATCGGTGGAAAAAATGGTACCATAAATCATCATGGTAAAGGTACCTGCGGCAAGATTTTGCAACGCAACCCGTCGGCGTTGTATGAACACCCCTGTATAAATTTTCACTTAAATCACATTTCGTTCACCAAACAAATAGGTGCATAAATTTTCGGTCAGATCTTGGGTAATTTATTATGAAGAACAAACAATCCGCAATCGTAATATTTTTATCAATTTAAGCGATTGTGTCGAAATATGACACTTAAATAACGATAGTTGTTGGCAAAATACTGGGCTGCAAACATTTTTCATGATATGCAATCGAGTCGATAAAAGGCTTATAAAAGGCTTTAAAATGTCATAATAGAAAACAAAACTCTCAAATCTCAACATACGACGCTTCTTTGCAATATACTTAATTTTCATCCCTCCGGACGTAAAGCGTCAATTATCGTCCCGCTGCGCTAAACGAAATTGTCGCTTTCACCTCCGTCGAGAAGAAAAATAGTATACTAACCTCGGACAGTAAATAAGAAAGCCTCAGATAACATGTTTGTTGACCGAGGCGAAGCCGAGACATTACATGAGATCTGAGACCTTTCTTATTTTCCTGTCCTCGGTGTGTAATCTACTATTATAACACATTTGCTCGTAAAGGGTCTCTTATTTGACCAATTTCACTAACGTAATGTATCTCATTACGACCAAGTTCGGTAATGTAAAGAACAACGGACGGTTGCGTCTAAAACGAACGGTACTTTTAAAATCTTAGCACAGAGTTTTTATGTCAGAAAAGTGGTCAACATTTTTATGAATAAAATTAACTTTGGGAGATAAAATATAATAAAATAAACATTTAATTCTTTAATTCGGTATGTCAAGTTTTTTTGGGGGGCTGAATCGAAAACCATTTCGAGATAATTGTCTGAATAATCATATTTTCTATGTCAGAGATTTTAAAATGAAAGGATTACAGATATTTTTAATAAAATAACGTCGTTTTTCGGTCCATAGTGACGTCACTCGCTGCCCCTGCAAACTCCTTGGTAAACATAAAATCAACTTAAAATTACCGGCCATTACGAAAAAAAAATAGGGGCAGCGAGTGACGTCAAAGCCTCAGCTTTCTTGTAGACCTCGCCTAAAGCTCGGGCTAGCAATAACGCCTCGGCTGTAATTATCAACTCACCGAACTTGTATCATAATGTACTATTATTTTCAGTAAATTATTGTTATATTCTTGTTGGACAGATTGGAATTTATTTCTGGACTACACCTCAACATTCGCAGGTGGATCCACTTCTTCACAGTCAAATAAACTTTCAAATGATGCCATCCAGCAATGTACATTTTCTTTTCATTTAAAAATGCAATTTTTATTAACTATCGGTGTTTCTGCCTTCCAGAACAACTTTAGTCGGAAACTGTCAGAGAATCTTATGATTTTTTTTTGTCTCTGATTTCTTTCAATCTAAAGTTTATTTTTATTCCTTTTGCTGCATCCGCTGCGTGATAGGTACTTACTTTTGTCACAGAGGATTGTACTTTTGTTTCAAGTTAACTTATTAATTTATTTGCTAGGAGATCCATCTATGCTTTCCTTTTGCCTTGTTCTTAGTTTATAATAATGACTTGCCGAACGCATTGAATCAGGAATGCATTTTGTTTGCGGACGATACTACCATAATTGTTGAGGGTCATGATTTAACTACGTATTGCCAAACAATCAATGACACACTGACACATGCTATCCACTGGCTTAAAACTAATAACTTGAAAGTAAATATTGAAAGAACTAATTATATACAATTTCGTACCCCACAGAGCAATAATTATGATTTGAGTATATCATATCAAGGAGAACAAATTAAGCAAGTCACACTAACAAAATTTTTGGGTATTCTGCGTCTGGAAAGAACATATTGATAACTTATGTACAAAGATAAACAGGTTCGTTTTTGCCCTGAAAACAATAAGCCAAATTGTCTCAGAACAGACTGCATAATTGTGGTATGGTATCGTAATTTAGGGTAACTCAACAGACGTGGACAGGGCTTTCCTGATACAAAAACGTTGCATCAGAGCAATATTAACTTAAATAAATGTTTTTTTTTTATTTAGTTCAGATCAAATCATATTCTTCAACGAATAGGAATTAAATCAATGAGAGGTATACTTATTATTAGTGGAAAAAATAAGAATTTAGGCACTATATTATTATACACTATGTTATCTATTCATATGATTTAAGGGCAATTGCCACTGAAAACCTAGTGTACCTTTTACAGTATCGAACTTTATCTACAGTGAAATAAGATAAAATATCAGTTGAGGTTGTCACCTCAACCGTTCTGTCGAACGGGTAGCCACCTCAGCCCTAGATTTCAGAGTTGAGATAACTGTTGTTCAAGCTCTGAGTTCCCTCTACTCAGAGAAGAGTTTTCTAACCACCGACTAATGGGTCATACTGCGGAGTTTTGTTTGTGCGCTTAGGGAAGTTAAATCGACAATCGAATAAAATCCTGAAGCGACAGTAATGTATAAGAACATTAGGTGATAATGTTATAGGTACTGTATCTACCACAGAACGTTATAAGAGGAGTTAGAAGTGCAAAGTAGGAGTGGTACGTGTCGCCACAGGTTATGCAATGATTTGCAGAGAGGGCACGAGTAATTGTAGCAGCGAGAGCGGGAAGACATGCGGCGAAAGCCGTCTCCGAAGCAAAAGCACTACTTTGCATTTCCAACCCCTCTTATAATGTTATGTGGTAGGTATATAGGATGGAGAGCACTCGAGTCGTGGATGGTTGGGAGTCGAGGTCGAGGCAGATCCCGGAAAAGGTGACGAGACGAGCTGGATTCCGACTACAATAAGGGGCAGGATGTTGCACCGAACAGAGGGATGTGGAAGAGTTTAGGGGAGACCTTTGCCAAGCAGTGGGACAAAACAGGTTAAAAAAGGGTATCTCAATTATTCTTTGTTTGCATACTGAAAATACGAACAAGGTTAATTGACACTTAAGTCATCATAATTTATTTAAATAATTTTGGACATAGGTCCAAAAAGTGTAATGTAAGCGCCTGCCAAAAGAAAATGCGAAATTCTGTTAGAAATTTTCCGTCTTATACGTTTATTATTATTGTACCAAAGCTGTAGGGACATTGTCCTTGGTTTTATTTCAGTTTGAAGATTCTGCCTTTTCATAATTTTTTACCACGAGTACCACGAGTCCACGACTGAACGGAGAACGTGTATGCGTTTAGGGTTGTTTTTTGATTTAATAAAACTACCAGCTTTCATGCCATAATAGACTGTATGACTGACAAGTTCTAACGAATATAGCATTAGCACTTTCACATTTGGACCAAAAATGTATGAATCTTGGATGTCCTTTAAATGCATTACCTACCTACGTATTTTTTATTTTTATACACCACCAATCTGAACAAATTTTACTAAGGGGCCAAGAATAAATTAAAAAAAAAATTTGCTATCTTTTTGTCTTCTATGGTGAAACCACACTTTTTATAGGTATATTCCGTATATTCTGATCAAATATATTAATTTCACATGGTACACAGTCACCACCATAAAATAATAGGAACTTATAAAAAAATACACATACAACAACACACACTTACAATTTATTATCAATATCTTATTATTTAATCAACCTACTAACAAAATTATGGATTTTTTATCTGAAATAAATGAGTATTTAATTTAATTAATTTAATTTAATTATCACAACAACCAATTTAAGCTAAGTATGTAATTATTAGAAACAAATAAATGTCAGCAACAGTGAAAAGGTACAGAAACATAATACTTTAGGAAGGTATATTATAATATCATCAATATATTAATTATTATTATCATCATCAATTACCCTGATAAACATAAAAGCCTCTTCATTGATTCGACGTTCGGTTTTTGAACGAACATCTTTATAAGCATGTTTATTTTATATCACCAATAACATTACTAATTTACAAAAAACCCAATTCAACACATTCATCAAAAATTTCCTTAACCCTCTCATGAATACTGTCGCTAAGAGCATGATCTATTTTAGTTAAATCTTCTTTACTAAAATCAGGAACACTATCTTCCGGTGCAAAGATAATTGAGAAAAAGAACAAAGCAATCATAAGACTATAATCAAATTTTTGTCTATAAAGGGCTTCAAATTCTTTCCTCGGGCAGTAATCGTTAACATCCATATCAAAATACTGGAGGAAATCACGTAACGTGTTAAAATACATGTCCTTGAGACTATCCAAGTGTTTGTTCCTGAATTTGCGATCGGTGCAACCGTATATGAAGTAGATAAAGTCGTTGACTGGACATCCGTAGTGGAGCAACTGGAAGTCTACTGGAAACACTTCTGTTACTTCGCCATTCTGAAAGAAATGGTCATTGAATACAAGTTGTCTATAGCATTACGATACACCTAAGACCTCCGTGGTCTAATGGTTAAGAGCATTCAGCTCTTGACACGGAGGTCGTGGTTTTGATTCCCACGGGAGACACCTAGTGATCACTTTGATCTTTTCTCAAAAGGTTAAGTGTTGTTAAGGACATTGCAGGCTAAATCACCTGACTGTCTGAACAGAAAGATGATTCCGAGCTTCCGATGGCACGTGAAGTCTATTCTATTCTATTCTTAATTAATGGCGTTTCCTTGTTAGATTTCGCCAGTGTCAAGTGTTGAGAATATACTCATTAGATATTGTACGGTAATAGGATATGGCGATCTCAAAGCCCCGTTTTTAAACAAAAACACACTCGAAACCGCCATAAAACGGCGGAGCCACGTGGCTGTCAAAATCGAAAGCCGACGAGACGTCCACTTGCCACCCCCTCAGCCACGCGACCTCCGCACGTGAAGTCGTTGGTTCCGGCTACTATCTCTGTGGTGGAAGTAGGTTGTTACATAAAAACCACGTCAGAGGCCGAAAGGCGGTATGAAAAAACTGACACCAGGGCATGCTACCCACACGATAAGAAGAAGAACCTAAGACCAACGTTAGAACTAATAATTGTATTGACTTATTTAAAAAAGTTAAGTAGTTAAATAGGTTATACAGGTAAAATATTTACATTGAATGATTATGATCTAATTTAGTAAATATGTACAACTAATTTAAACTAGACAGTGTCTGAAATTACTGAATTAACCTAAGATCTAAATAAAAAGGTAAACATTTTCTTGAAAATCTAATTGACAACCCGATTGCTCAGTTGGTAGTGAAACTAGTGAACCTGCCTGCTTATCAGAGGGTTGCTGGTTCGTATCTCGCAAGGGACTTATATTTATAAGGGATGATCAGACCCCTTAAAAAAGTGTCAGCATAATATCTGTGGCTTGGTACGAGAAGTATGTAAGTATGTACTATAGCCATATTATGGACATACGTACTTCTTGTTCCAAGCCATTATATTAAGAGAATTTTATTCCGAGAGCGAAAATTCGCGCTGCATACAAACGCACTATGGTGATATTTTCAATACTAACCAATTAAAATCAATGAAATTTTGCAGGAAAAAAAAGGAAAGGAACAGAGTTGTTACCCCCGCCGAGCGTCCGACACCGAGGGCGGCGGGGTAACAACTCTGTTTCGAACGTTCGTCGGTCTAACTCCTTGGTGGAGCGAAACACGTGTAGAGTAAAAATTATTTGGTTGGCAGGTTGTATTGCATAACGTAATACAAATTTGTCTACTAGGTATTTAAAAGCGGAGGCCTCGACACAATCGTGTCATCTACCTGTTAATCATGGATTTCCGCAAAGTAACGCCTGTTTCAATAAATTATAATCTTATAGTATTATTCAGTGTTTAATAAGTAAGGCTGCTAAAGATAGTAAAAGTAAATAATGAGAACGATTGAAAATTAAATAGACAGTATAAAATTTAGCCATAAATTTAAGGGGCGATAGGGTTCATACGAATATTTTTTTGTATTACAAAGAATTAACAAAAGTACTTTTCATATAAAAAAAATTTATGACGTCACTAGTTAAACTAATGGTGAATATGTGAGCATAAATACCAAAAATTGGAAACAATTTTAAGTTCTTCTAAAACGAGAGAAATGTTTAAAACACATGAAAATACGTCATCTTTTTGACGATTTTCTATCTTCGAGTGAAGTAATTCCATTCTTGTATTCAATTTATGTTTTCACTAGATAAACTATCCAAGAATACTGAGGTATGATTTTTAGTTTCGAGTCGAATAATGAAATATAAAAGATGCTTCCAAGGTATTTCGACCTTCTATTGCGCCTTAAATTCACATAAGACTAATCTCAAATTTTATTTCTTTTAATCCTTTTTTGGACTGCATATAAAAACTAACGACAATTATATAGGTATGTGTTAAAAATTACTCACCATTTCCTTCATAAGGATGTTGAGAGCCCGATAATCTCCATGACACATACAGGAAATCGAGCTTGTCTTATCCAATACATATTGTGGAAATTTTTCTATAAATATAGGAATATAATCTTCAGCTTTCTTTTTGTCTTCGCCCTGGAACTTCTTAATAGTAGCCTTCGCTAGATTTTTCACACCTACTTTCCAGTGATCATTGAAAAGCATTAATATATCCAACGATCGTATCTTATTATCAAAATATACTGGCCTTCTTTTTTCCATAACAAATGACAGTCCATGAAATTTCGCAAGTTGTTGTATTGACAATTCTATGAATTTAAGGGGCGGTACGTCCATTCGGTCTGGTGTCCTAAATCCTTTTTTTGTCATATTTTCAAGAATGATAGCTTCAGAGTTTGATTCATCGAAACTTTTAACGATTTTGAATCTTTCTTCTAAAGGCACATTAGCTTCGTCTTGAAGTTCAGTGAACATTTTAGAAAGATCGTTGTAAACAAATGCTTCTCTTAAGTACAAATCGGAAAAGGAGCATAAATCTTTAAAAGCTTCGTTGTCTAATATAATTTTCATAAAAATGTTTGTTTCCTTTTCGCCATCTTTGGTTCTTCCTTTGATATCGATTACGCATAACGATCCCATGTAGCTTCCACCGTCAGTGGCAATAAGTTTTTTATTTACATTGTACGTTATAAATCCTTCTTTTTTTATAATACTATTTATTGACTTTTGTATTGAAGGAGATATTTCATCTGTCGTAGGATCTTCTTTTGTAATAGTGTTTCGTTTTAAATTATTACAAAAATTTTCTTTAACTTGCATTTTTATATTTTTTGTAAGTTCGATTTAAAGAATGTACATAAAAGCAATAAATAAACTGAATTTAATATTTTAAAGTAATTTTTGATGTTACTTCCAAAGCGTCAGGAATAGAATAACATGAGTTTATCACATTCATGGCAATATAAAGGTAAGTAGTTAAACTAGGGCGGTTTCACACTAGTCTGATTGTGATTACAGAGCTGGAGCAGAAGTTTACATAAGTGTACATGGAAGATATTATTTACAAAAAAGGTTACGGTGTGGTGTTTTGGTGTCCTTTACTCGTCGAGCGTGGATGATATCGTGGGCAAATCTTAGAAGTGTACGTTTATGGCTTAGATTATAAACTTATGGCCAATTTCCGTGGCGTGAGTGGCCAGCAGAGACATCGTTTTATTTTTTGAGTACTACTCCTTTTCCTTTATAGCCGATTTGTAGCTTGGACGAATATTTATAGGGATGGTGAAACAATAGTAAATAAATCCAGGGAAAATTTTATCCGACGCGGCAGTTAGAGGGTCACACTCGATGACTCATAGACGGAGCGGCAGACGTCAGTCCGTCATTTGTGAAGCAAGGAATTGTATGAAACCGCACGTAGAAGCACACACGGTGCGTCAATCCGTCACCGTGTGTGCTTCTACGTGCGGTTTCTTACATGAAATACCGAAGTAATACTGTTTTTATTTTAGGAAAATGATTATTGTTAATAGAAATATTTAATGCTTTTTACACAGGTATCTAATGATTCTTACACTGTAAATCATTCTTTACATTCAAACATTAGTATAATATTTTTAGTTAAACATCCAGTAATTACGTAATGAGCATGATAACCAAGTTTTTTGTCAAATAAGAGAATCTTTAGGTATGTGTTTAATAATAAATGCATTTGAATGGTTTTTTTTTTGTGGAACAAAATTACAGTTCTAAATGTTTCTAAGTACGTTGAGAATATTAGGTACAATGACGGGATAAAACTTTAGTGAGGCCTGGCAGACTCAACAATAATGTTTTCACATTGATGGCCCTTGTTCAGATTTGGTCGATGTAACGAAAATCTGCGATTACACTTGCAGTCGGTGGGGCCCGATTTCGGCATACATTGCCTGATTTGTTCTCTCTATTTTTAAGTGTAGCGATCAAAGCAAGAAATTTATCTAATTATGATTATTTTATTTATGCCTAATCGGGCTCTGGAGCATGTAGGGCAATGTAATCGCTGCTTAGTACTTTAAAAAATCTAGAGCGAGCGATTTTACTGAAATATGAAATGTAGGTACTAAAGGCGGGCCAGTTGCGCCACGTTTTGAAAAAAAAACATGTTCGAAAAACATTTTACGTTAGTATGATTTTTTGAAAGTCAAATCAACAGTAGAAAGATGCATATCTCCATAGTAATTTTGACATTATTAACTGCTGAGCTCAGCGAATGAGTTTCAAAAATCGCACTCCAGATCGTCGCTGCAAGACATGGTGCCGAACAAGCTAGCAGCATTTCCCCTCTGGATAGCGAAACTGATTCTTTGTGCCAGAAATCTGCCAGCTCTGCGGTCACCAGAGGTCTCATTGAGACGCCCCGACAAGTCTGCAACGAACGCTTTGGCATCTGGAGTGCGATTTTTGAATCTCATTCAGTGAGCTCAGCTGTTGTAAATGTCAAAATTACTATGGAGATACGCATCTTTCTACTGCTGATTTGACTCTCAAAAATCGCTCTCCTGAATTATAATTTTTGAGCGTCAAATTAGCAGGGAGAAAGATGCGTATCTCCATAGTTATTTTGACATTTTCAACTGCTGAGCTCACCGAATGAGATTTAAAAATCGCACTCCTGGGCCCCAAGAACTCAGCGTCTCGAAACCTATTGGCGTGAACCACCGAGATAGGAAGTACTATTAATGGCGTGATAGCAGCGCAGCGCATTGTATTTCTTACCACGAAACAATCTTGTTTAGAAATATTAATTTACGATTAACTGAGGCATTGTAATTTACTTGTAGTTTGCCGTTTAAACGGCAAATATATTATTATGTTTTTCGAACAATGCTTTACCCAAAAAGTTGGCGCTGCGGACCCGGCTTAATACCACACACAATTTGTAATTTTACTGACGATGGTTTGACATTGACAATATCAATGTCATGAACGGTACTTATTTTTCACACGAGTCATGTAATTGTCAACTCTATACACGTGCTGTTATAGTAAATTACACACCGAGGACAGGAAAGTAAGAAAGGTCTCAGATCTCATGTAACAAACATGTGATCTGAGGCTTTCTGACTGTCCGCTATTTTTCTCCTTGACGGAGGTGGAAAGCGACAACTTTGTTTAGCGCAGCGGGACGAAAATTGACGCTTTCCGTCCGGAGGGGATTAAAATCATTAATTAAGTATTTAGTTTTGAATTATGGCTTTGAGCTACCAAATTAGAAAGTACATTGGAAACTGCATAACATTCAGATCAATGCATTTTAGTGTTCTGTATTCTAAAAGTAAAAAATCGGAATACACAGATTCACTGCAGTGTTCATCTATAGGTTGAAATTGATATCATTAGCATCCTTTTAAATTAAGAGTCTACCCATCAACCTGAACAACTTTTACAATATTTTTTTTTTTGCTCCGATTGGTTTGCTCCCATAGTTTGATGGGTAGACTCTTAGTTTAAAAGGATGCTAATGATATCAATTTCACCCTGTATATGTCACAGGCAATTTTCTCCGTTTTGACAAGAAAATAAGCCGTGGTGGTCCAGTGGCGAGTAACCTTGCCGTGCAGGAGGCGATGGTTCGATCCCCGTCCAGGTCGACTCGTACCAATGAGTTTTTCGAAATTTATTGTAGTACGATTTGTAACACCACTGGCTTTTCGGTGAAGGAAAACATCGGGAACCTACATGCTTCAATTTCGAGGCGTATTGTACCTACTGTCCATTACAAGTGGCGACGGGCTCAGTCCCCGTCAAACTGGACAGAGTTACGGTACTACTAGTGAAACGTGGATATTCTGAGGTTTCAGAATGGGGAATATAGTCGTGAGCATATATGCTATGCTATGCTATGACAAGAAAATATTTATGATAAAATAGGGATTTTGGATTAAATTTGGCACACAGATAGAATATTGTCAGGATTAATTCTTACTTTTTAAATATCATTCACAACACAAGTCAAATGTAGGACTAGATAACTTGTGTGACAAATGACAATGCCAACAATATATATTTATATTTCATAAAAAGTAATACAACATCATAAAATTATGCATTTATTATCAAATTGCTCAGTTATAAAGTTTGTTTGCTTAGACCCCATTACAAGGACACTTTCAAATAATATTTGTAAGAGCTTAAATGTTATTAAATACCTTTAGACAACATTTTTAGTTTATTACCGTTTAAATAAATAAAGTATAATAATTATAGCACTTAACAAATATACAGAGATACTGAATATTGACAATACTTACATAATACTCGTTTAAACCAAAACATTTCAAGGCTGCGTTGCGTTGTTACACCTACCTATAATAAAGTAGCAATTTGTAAGTAGATTACATCACAATAATACTTTTATACATAACTAGTGTTTCCCGCGACTGCGTCCGCACAAATTATATACCAGATTTTAAGTCAGATCATAAGCTATCAAACAAAAAAAGTTCGGCTATTAAGCTATCAAAAAAAATCGGCTCAGTAGTTTTTGCGTGATGTGCGAACAAACAAACAAACACACAAACAAACAGACAGACAAAATTTCTAAAAAAGGTTGATTTCGAGTTAGGGATATCTAGAAACCATTTTTTTTGTAAATATCTTCAATGTACAGACACACTTCAGTTACAGTTTTATAATAGTTTAGATACGATTGCAGAAATGTTGTTCTTGTTTCATTATGTAATAAAACCTTCCCAGAAAAGTAAAGATTTCATAGTGTGAAAGAATCATCAAAATCAGTCTAATCGTTTTCAAATATTTCTTCCCCATTCGTACAACCGAAAATAATGTGGCCTCCTACGTTGCGTGCGACCATCCATTATGCAGGCAATCTTTTTTTTTGAAGCTGAGACATTTAACTCCAATTTTGTATATAATTTATTGCCTAAACAATCAACAGGTATAGGTACATAATTTTTTTATCCGGCTGCCACAGGGGTTGTGACAGTCTTTAGGGTGGTAGGGTAGGTAACCGAATTTTTATAGGACTCTTAAACGACGACTTTTTCACTGGAATAATGTATCATTGCCTAAACAAACGGTGTGGAAAACTTACATTGAGATCTTAGATAATTAATAGAGTATTTAGCGAGCATGGCTTTGACTCCATTGCCTCGTATTTTTTCTACTAAGGACTTTACTAGCGAGCATTCCGAGGTTCAATATGTTACAAGGGTTCAGCGGACGATCGACCGACGCCGCGTCAAGGTCACTTCACCTGAGTTACGTTCCGTTTTACACAAGTAAATTACAATGCCTCAGTTAATGGTAAATTAATATTTCTAAACAAGATTGTTTCGTGGTACGAAATACAATGCGCTGCGCTGCTATCACGCCATTAGTACTTCCTATCTCTGTGGTTCACGCCAATAGGTTTCGAGACGTTGAGTTCTTGGGGCCTAGATGCCAAAGCGTTCGTTGCAGACCTGTTGGTCGGGGTGTCTCAATGAGACCTCTGGTGACCGCAGAGCTGGCAGCTTTCTGGCACAAAGAATCAGTCTCGCTATCCAGAGGGGAAATGCTGCTTGCTTTTTGGGCACCATATCTTGCAGCGACGCCCTGGAGTGCGAAACTCACACGCTGAGCTCAGCAGCTTTTAATGTCAAAATTACTATGGAGATATGCATCTTTCTACTGTTGATTTGACTTTCAAAAATCATAGTGTGCTATTTTTTAAAGTCAAATCCGCTGTAGAAAGATGCGTATCTCTATAGTAATTTTGATATTTTCAACAGCTGAGCTCACCGAATGAGATTCAAAAATCGCACTCCAGGAGTGTGTGTACTATTTGTAATTTTCATGTTTTGTTTGTTCTGTGTTTTGTTATTACTGTCTATAAAACTTTCAAAAGTAGCACATTGATTGCCGCAATTCCAGGCACAATAGAAATTAATTGTTCACGCGTAGATCTACGTTCCAGCAGTTCTAAGGTTAAATAGTTTGTTGATCAATAAATGACTCCAATCTTTTCCTTCATCTACATTAAGACAGTATTTACGAATACTCCACGATGAGATGAAGAAAATAAGTAGGTACCTAATTCTAGTATCAGCTTCAGAGATGGTAAAAATGGTATAAACGGGACATGACCGCTAACATGTATTGTGTATTGTTTTATGGATAGTGTAGGACCATTACGTAACGGTCTCTAATCACCAAGCCACCTAGACCTAGACCTTGTGATGGTATTCGAAACAGATCGCCTCTCACCTTTATTCTTGAGATAAGGTGAGTATATCAAGGACAGGAAGGCAGTTTTTTAATTTCACCCGTTCTAATGTGTCTGAAAGATATATCTGAACGTGACGTAAACTCTATGGAGATTATGCATTATTCGTATACGAACACTGACATATACTTACTCTAGCGATAGACAGGCCCGTTCATAGAAGAAACATGTTCCACTTGAATGCCGTGGGCGCACCGTCATTACGCTATGGCAATGACAGACCGCAATGTGTCATTTTGTGTTGTTTTGTGTGACATGTTGTTTGTTTGAACGAGCTTGTCTATCGCTAGGGTATAATGTCAGTGTAATAAGGATGCGTGACTTTTAAATCAGCACTCCAGGCCTAATTGTGTGGCGTGCATTAAACATCTAAAGACAAAAACAACGATAATAGTGCCTGACAAACGAAATCACTTGTTTTAATATTATTTTGACTCATGCCGATATAATATGCTCGCAGTCATTTTACTGATTCCAAACTGAAGCTACTAATTTAATAATGAAAACCAGACAACAATGGCACAATTATAAATAACACATGTGCTACCGAACCGTGATTCGAAACGGATATCTGGTTTAATAGACCAGCGTAGTAACCAATAACCATCACACCAGTGAAATGTTATTAAAGCCTGACCAGAAATATAAAAAACCTCGCCATGTTGCGGAAAATCATTGGAACTAATTTTTTTACTTGGAACACTAACATTAAAGGTGACATTCGATTGCGGCGCCCCCAAACCAGGTTTTTTATATTCCTGGTCAGGCTTTTAATTTGATCAAAAGAGATTGTGAATTTTAATTGAAGGAGGTTGCACTATTCGCAAATTTAAACCCCGAAAACCTTAAATCTTGATTTCGTCATTCTATTTTCTATCCCAAGCTTCCAAGATAGCTACAAATGTTCCCACAATCCCGCCTTTTGTGTCGACATAAGAGTCATGACAAAAGAAAGATACAGCGGCTTCGCTATTGCTTTTTCGATCCAAAGGTTAGTGAGCGAAATGTTCATAAAGCTCAATCGATACTGCTAAGGTCACTCCGCTCCGCCTGTAGTTCTGTAAATATGGGTGTTGTTGTTTAACTTTAATTTACAGACAGTGTAGTACAAACATAGGTATTTAAACTTAGGATTCGGTTTTATTGCGGGGTTGCTAGAAACTTAACACAATAAGAAAATCATGAAAGATAAGACAAGACAATTGCACATGCTGTAAGAAAATTATACACCCTGAACTTCATCACTTTGGGGAAAAGACAAGAAGAGGAAAGCATATGCGATACTGAGTAAGAGCAATGAAAGAGGACTATTCTGTCAAATACTATATCGCCTACATTCGTCTTCCCCAGACTTCCGAAAGGGTTTGAGGTAAAACTTGATGGGGGGAAGGGAGTGTCCGCACTGTATGCTTCGTTACATATAGGTACTATTTCTTAAACTCCTCTATAAATTTACTATTATTGACTAGTGAGTTATAGGGTTTTTTATTACTATTATTCACAAGTGAGTTATAGGTTTTTTTGTTGGTCGAGTTGCTTTGTTCAAAAGTTCAAAAAGAAAAAAGTTCAAAAAGATTGTGTTCAATAGTACAAAATAAACTTTTTATCTACTAAATACAATATTTTTTTAGTATTATTTTCTTCACAAGTGTGTTGAAAAACGTCGTATGATACACGTGTGTATTGATGATTACCGTCCTCGGCTCTCTTAAGACCTCAATGGCACCTCAGCGGTAATCACCAACATTACACACTTGTAAAATAAATAATGTAATATTTATTATACTTACATACCTTCTTTAGACAGTCAATAATTTTATTTAATTTTATTACCTTATTAGAGTTAGCCCGCGACTTCGTCCGCACAAAATTATAAGTAGGTATACCAGATTTTTAGTAATATATGAAACAAACAAAGTTTCATCAAAATCGGTTTAGTAGTTATTTTGTTATGCTGTTACAAACAAACCAACAGACAGACAGAAATTCTAGAAAAAGGTGGATTTGTATGCAGGGATACCTAAAAATTATATCTTAATCATTTTCTGCGTAGCACCAAATAGAAAGACGTGGAAGAGTTTAGGGGAGACCTTTGCCCAGCAGTGGGACAAAACAGGTTAAAAAAAAAAAAACATTTTCTTATAAATATCTTCAATATACAGACAGACACACTTCTGTCACATTTTTATAATAGTTAAGATAAAGTTAATATAACGTTACTACTACTATTATATATGTACATATAAAAAGAATTTAATTATATTATTGAGTTATTAAATTATAAATATTAAATAAAAAAATATATATAACTTTAACCTTACGAACCATCATGAATAGTAAGTAATACACGGGAGTCAGTTTGTATGAACTTTATTATTCTTATGTGATTGTTAATAAAAATTTGCACATTACTACAATGAAGATTGTATTTTGCAAATATAATAATCAATAACTTATAAATAGCCCCACTGCACATAATCGTCGACAATTCCTCTAAACCTCTCTCTAAATATGTTGTCAACTTTTATTGTAACTGTAGAAGCGTCGTCAGTTGAGAAATCAGCGACGGTTTCTTTGGAATTGAAAAAGAATGGCATAATGGATAGGCCTACCACTAAGCCAAAGTCTAATCTGTAAACAAAATAACGGAAATTTATTAGTAAATTAATAAAAAAAACATACTTAATTATCTATGTTCATAGAAAACTTGAAGATTTACACGCTATTTATAAGAAATAAATTGAAAAAGTTTAATTACCTAATACAATTATCCCGATTAATAAAAATTGCGGGTTTCTCTATGTATATTCATTATATTAAATTAACTATTTTATACACGGTGGTATAAATTTTATACACGATGATCGTCCAAAATATGTGACGTTATTTTTGACGTCGATTGACGTTTTTATAATCGCAACGTGTATATTGTCAGTCTAGACTCTAGACCCTATTACAATGTATAGTATACACTAAATACTGGTATACTAATTTGTAAATAATCTGTGTGAAAATAACCAAGATACTTATTAATTAAACTACAGTAATAAATAATAATGCAATAATACACTTACTTTTCGTCATATTCCGTTTCAAACTCCTTCCTTGGAAACACAATATTACCATCCATGTCAAAGTAATTCAAGAACTGTTCCAATGTATCATAGTACATGTTCTTAAGGTCAGTCAAGTGCTTTCTTCTAAATTCTTGATCTGTACCATTGATTATAAAAAATACGAAATCTGTGATCGGGCTTCCAAAGTTTATTAATTGATAATCTATTGGTATTATTTGCAATTCGCCGTCCTGTAAAAATACAATCGGTAAAGTATTATTATGTACCATACGAAAGATAAAACCGATTTCAAAAAAATTTACAAAAATATTCGATGTTTGTAGTCAAAAAAAATAACATTGTCACTTACAATTTCATTCATTAGAATATTAGTTTGCCTATAATCGCAATGACAAAGGCATCTTGCAGTGTCCGCTTCCGCGTATAGCTTATATTTTTCAAGCAACGACGGAACGTGTTTTCTAATTTTTTCTTGCTGTGTTTCCTCCAAACACTCCATTGCTGCCTTACTGGAACTCATTGCAAATTGATTCCATTCCTCATTGAAAGGCATCGCCGTTTTCATGGTCTTCAGTTTACGGTCAAAGTAATCTGGATTTTTTTCTTGTAGGACAAAAGACAGTCCATGGAATCTAGCTAGTTGTTGCACGCATACTTCTGCATATTTTAACGGCATCACTTCCAATCTGTCTAATGTTCTAAATCCTTTCTTACTCATGTTTTCGAGGTATAGAGCATCGGCATCTGAATAAAAACTTTTCACAGTGTTAAATCTCTCTTTGACCGGCACTTTTGCTTGGATTTGTAAGTCTCTGAATATTTCGAACAATTCTGTATAGACGTATGATTCTTTCAAATAAGCATTAGCTAAATCAATTGCTTTAAAACTTTCGTTTATTATGATCTGTTTTATGAAAATGTTAGTTTCTTTTTTTCCATCAGCGGTTTCACCTTTTATGTCTGCTTCATAAAGTATCCCTAAATAGCTACCTCCTTCGCTGGAAATTTTTTTCGTATATGATTCATGTGTTACATAGCCTTCTTTTTTCACAATAAGATCTACCGATTTGAGTACAGACGGAAGAAGCACGTCCTTTTGTACTGTTAAATTATTTTCACAATATTTTTCTTCAATTGACATGATGAACAATTTCGACGAAACTGGTTAAAGTGTTTTAATATTAAAAAATAGTAATATTGCTTTATTTTTTGATTCTTCGTATTTATATGATTCACATAAAATATAAGCATAAGCATGTGCTCACGACTATATCCCCCACATAAATCTGCTGAGTTAATATGACGATATTTTTATTTATTTTGTCACTGTTGCCGTAGTAATATTGTCCAAACAATGTTAAATTTCAGGGTTGTACATAACACAGTTTTTTTAATGCATATTTAATATATCTGTATAATTACATACATTCATAAACCCAAGACCACAATTTTCTCTTGGGGTTGTATAATTATTAAAAGGGAGCGATGATGATAATTTATGACGGAAGAGATCTAGCGCCTCAATCATGAGGCCGCGGTTCGATTCCTGGCCTGTACCACTAAGTTCTTCGGAATTTATGTACGGTTGTATTTATCATTTACTAGCTCGGCGGTGAAGGAAAACATCGTCAGGAAACCTGCATTCCCGAGAATGAAAAGAAAATAATAAATACCATAAGTTCGGAGGTATGCGTAAATATGGGTGAGCTTGGGGCGAATACAATATACCAGCGATGGTCGCAGTGTTACATAACGACCCTTGCTTGCAATAGCCCAACCACAAATCAATTAATAATTATTTCATCAGTTAAAATTATATAAAAATGTAACAACTAATTTAAACCGTAGACCGTGTAGACCGTCCAGTTGTGAATCTTTATACTTGACAAAACAAATTAGTGTCCTTATTGTTATTCGTGTTGCCAGGCCCAATTTTTATAAATCTGGATATAGGTACAGACTGCTCGCGGCGTTCTATCGCTTAAAATAAATTAAGATTGCTGTAGATTCTACATCAATTTTTCTACAGTATAGAAGATGCTCCGACCGCTGCTTTTCTAATGTGTATTGGGCTCCTAATGTTTTGATAACATTTGCAACGTTAATAATTATGTTAAGGACGAATTCGTTTTGCGTTTGTATTTTGGGAATTTGTTACATAATAGTGTCAAAATCTCACTAAGTAATTGGTTGAAATTGGCACCTAACACAAGAGAAAAAGAGAGGAGAGCACATCATTGCACTAAGATAAAGGTATTCGTTTTTTGTTTTGAATCTACATACTAGTATAGTTCCTTGTTTAAGTCTCGTTTCACGCATTTACGCAGGTATTTATCTCATTTTTACATTACGTATAAAATCGGTGTGGAAAATCTGGAAATCGGGAGATTTTCACAAAATTTGGGAGATCTCTCGTAAAATGGCGAGATCTGGCAACACTGCTATGATTGTGATGGACAATATACCTTTTAGAGGGTCCTTTTATTTCAAGCTTATTCTAAAATGGACCTTTTTTAGATATTCATTTTAGTCTAAAACCCCAAAGGCTGCTTTTCCACCAGAGATGTGTGAGGTAGCGAGGCGGTGAGCGAGGAAACAATTTTCCAATAGCGCGATCGCTCGATCACGTCATAAGGAAATTGAAGCACTCTCATTGGTCGAATTTTTCCTCGTTCACCGTCTCGATACCTCGCACATATCTGGTGCAAAAGCAGTCTAACACTGGTTTTTAGTGTTACCCTTACGGTGAAAACGGAACCTATTCATAAGCCTACGCTGTTCGTCCGTCCGTCTGTCGTACATATTTAGGGTTGTAACTTTCTGTTATAGCTAGACAGTAGAATTTTTCACAGAATGTGCGTTACTTGTATTATGGCGGATTTGCTAACAAATAATAAAAAAGATAAAAGTCCCCTCATGACAAGAAACTAATTTTTTTATCAACGTTTTTTCTTCTTGTTCTGTCCTAAAAACGGCAATATATACAATTACAAGCGTCAAACTTGGTGTGATTATAGAGCAAACTCTTCAGTAGGTATACAAATAATAATAAATATAAGAAATCAAAAAACCCGTCTGCGTAAATTTAAAAAGTGAACTTGAAATAATAACTGAAAAGAAAAAAACAAGTCCAGTAGTTTAGAAATCAGTTATTGAAATATTGAAGCGACTTTAACAGTCGGGACCCATTATTCGGAAAATTTGATCCGGTAGGTATAGAATTTTTAATCGGTGTTTTTTTTTTACGTGCGAGAGTACTTACGCGGCATCACACTTAGCGGGTAAAATGCGGGTACAATGCATGTCAAATACTCAGAGTTGGAGTCCCTATACATCTTTGTTCCGATGGCGGTGGAAACGTCTGGTGCTTGGGGATGTGAGGCCAAGGCTTTTGTGCGAGAGCTGGCAGGAGGCTTGTTGAGAGTGGAAACGATCCCCGCTCGGGTTCGTATCTGATCCAAAGGATTTCTCTAGCTATTCAGCGCGGAAACGCTGCTAGTGTGATGGGTTCCTTTGAGCCAGGTGCATTCCGTGTTGCTTATTTTGTTGCTGACGAAGCGTGTGGTGGATTTTAGTTTGGTAAATTGACGAAGCATGTTGCGGATCTCTAACTGGTTATTTAAGGTTTTGGCGAAGCATGTTGCTGATTACTGGCTGTTTATGATTGACGGAGCTTGTTATGTGTAGATAAAAGAAATACATAAGGCTGATAAACACATTACCCTTCCTTTGCGTCGCGCAGTCGGGTAAAAACCGGCCAAGTGTGAGTCGGTCTCGCGCGTAAAGGTCCCGGAAAAAATAAAACTTTTTGTGTGGTGGTGTGGCACTGAACCCTCGGTGCGCGAGTTGCCCGACTCGCACTTAGCCGTTTATTTTTATTTAAGGGTATATTATTCGGAGCGCGCTCCATACAAACGTACTATGGTGATATTTTCAATTAGTGTTGCCAGATCAAATTTTTAGAAATCCGTAGGTCAAGGTTGAAAAATCCGGAGAAATCCGTAGATGAACTCTTGAAAAATCCGTAGATCTACAGACTTTTTTTTAATGCTTTATCTGACTATTTTGAAGTGGACTGCCCCAAAAAATCGCTCTAATTTGGCGAAGAAAATGAAAATTTAGACAACTTTATGCGAGAACAATGCCCAGACAACGTGAAAATCTATCTGTGTCATAGTTACATGTTACAGTAAAATATTTCTGTCGTGTCTGTATGGCGACAGAAAGTAGAAGGACGGAGATGGAAAAGAGTAGAGACGAGCCATATTTTACGAAACACGGTCAAATATCCATAAAAGTAAACATTTGTTCCATTTTTTTGCGGCTGGGCATCGGCTGGGTAGCATTTTATGCAGCAAATTGACATTTAAGAAAGGAATTTAGAAGATTTTTAAAAATCCGTAGATTTGCCATTGAAATCCGTAGATCCGTAGGCTAGGCCAAAAATCCGTAGATCTACGGATAAATCCGTAGGTCTGGCAACATTTCAATACTAACCAATTAAAGTCAATGAAATTTTGCAGAAACAATCTAGAACCAAATTTCTATGCTTGTATGGAGTCAGATTTTCGTTAAAATGTATAGTTTTCTAGTTACAGTGCCTCAAAGATTTCCATACAAATCTTAAATTAATCCTACCATTGAAACTGTATATTTTAACGAAAATCTGACTCTATAGAAGCATAGAGATTTATTTCTAGATTGTTTCTGCAAAATTTCATTGACTTTAATTGGTTAGTATTGAAAATATCACCATAGTACGTTTGTATGCAGCGCGCATTTTCGCTCTCGGAATAATATTCTCTTAACTATAGGTACAAGATAACATTGCTTGTATAATAAATATGACTTTAAATTTATTTCAATGTTATCATCAGAGAGCATATCTAGGGTTTTTCTTGTTTTATTGAAGTTTAATTTGCACCATTTAAATAATACATTTGTCAACAGCCTTGCTCATAAAGTAGGTCTTATCGCACTGGTTTTAGGTTCATAATACACCTTATAAAACGCGCGTGCGTTTTACTTTAAGTATGTCCCTATTGTGCGTACGTAATGGTCAAATAATTATTAGTTTATTGCTGGCAATGTTTTTTTTTTTTATTTATTTATTTATATTTATTTATTTATTGTAGTATAATATGTCTACGAAGCAAAACTAGAAATACTAATATTACTATATTAGGTTATTATATTACTAGGTACTTATATTCGATAAATTTTGACCCGTCAGTGATCTACATAAGACCAGGGGTGCGATTTTTGAATGTCATCGGTGAGTTTGAACGGTTTTTAAATCTCATACAAAAGCTTTCTCATGCATCTCTCTACTGCTTATTTGACTTTAAAAAATCGCACTCCTGAATTATGATTTTTGGAAGTCAAATCAGCAGTAGAAAGATGCATATCTCCATAGTTATTTTGACATTTTCAACTGCTGAGCTCAGCGAATGAGATTCAAAAATCGCACTCCAGACCAAGAATATTAGAATGAAATGGATCCCAATCCTCCTTGAAAGCGGTGAAACATGATAATACTCCTTGGTGGTCGGTAATGATCGTTCTTCTCCGTCGTTGTTTTTTGCGACGTTAACTTTGTCCCTTTCTAATCCAACGTGAAATATCAACGTCACCAATTTTCGTTGTTACGTCTCATTGGATAGAAACGGACACACCTGAAATTGGAAATATTGACGACACGACGGTAAATTTTCTTTGACGACGGAGACGTACGAAAAAAGATTGAATATTGCCGACCGCCATGGCCAATTTTCTTGTTTCAGTTTCAATGCTTGTAAGGAGGAGTGGCATCCTCTATGATTTAAATCCATGGACCAGACATACAAAAAGCAAGTGCTATGCAGCGAAAACCCAAATACATATAAATAATACCTACGATTCCTTCATGATGCATTCTAATTTATCTAATCTAAACTATTATAAAACTGTAACTGAAGTGTGTCTGTACCAAGAAGTTTGGAATCCTCTATAGTGGAGCACAGACTGCCTAACAAGAGGGAAAACATGATAATACTCCTTGATGGTCGGTAATGATCGTTCTTCTCCGTGGTGGTTTTTAGTGACGTTAACTTTGTCCCTTTCTAATGTATGTCTAGGCATGACGTCACTCAATTGTCGTTCATGTAATTGTGACGTCATTGGAATAGAAAGGGACGCACGTAAAATTGGAAATATCGACGACGGACACGAACGTCTAATTTTCTTGTATCAATGCTTGTAAGGAGGAGTGCTATCCTTTATGATTTAGATCCATGGTCTGTACATTGAAGATATTTACAAAAAAGATTACGATTTAGTTTTTAGGTATCCCTGACTCGAAATCAACCTTTTTTAGAAATGTTGTCCATCTGTTTGTGTGTGTGTTTGTTTGTTTGTTCGCGCATCACGCAAAAACTACAAAACCGATTTTGATGAAACTTTTTTGTTTGATAGCTTATGATCTGACTTAAAATCTGGTATATAATTTGTGCGGACGAAGTCGCGGGTAAACACTAGTATTAGGATAAAACCATGCCACCTTCCTGAAAATGAACTGAGTTCCTAAAGAACAAACTATGTTACTAAAATTGTATGATCAAGAAGTCAGGACTCTCAGTATTTATTGTGATATACGTTTATTATCGTTTTAATAAAATTGAAAATTACACAATGATAAATATATATAACAGATATTATTAAATATAACTAGCTTAGTAACATATATTTAAGTACTATAATTAATTATATATTCATAACTTCATCATCAATATCATAACTATTTTAACTTCATAATAATTGTGGTAACCATTTAATTTATAATTTTCGATAAACCGTTAGGAAAGTTTTACAAATAGCCCCATTCCAGGAAATCGTCGATAATTCCCTGTATCCTATCATCAAATCGGTTGTCAAGATTAAAATGGACTGACGTCATGTCATCTTTCCCCAAATCAGGAACATCTCCGGTTACGAAAATGAATGGTAAAAAAAACATACCAACTATTAAACCGTAGTACAACCTGAAAAAAAAACAACAGTTCATTTAAGTATGTCCTCTAATGGTAATCAGGATCATCAGAACATCTTTTCACGAATAAGCGTGAGACAGGGCAAGATAGATGTCAATATCCTCTCAAAACATTTCCTAATCACTTTGATATCATCATCATCATCAGCCTATACACGTTCCACTGCAGGGATTTGGAACATCAATTTTTTTTTCGCGATTTCGATATGGTCCCATAGTGAAAGATGTTCAGTTTGATGGTCTACACCACCCCCTTTAAGGTTTATTTGTATTTTTGTAACACCATGTATAAAAAAAAAATTGATGTTCTATACTCTACAAATCGACTAGAGCTAAAATATGTATGGGATATCAGTTTTATGTTGGTCCCATAGAGAAAGTTGTTCAGTTTGACGGTCTGAACAACCCCCTTAAGAGTTTTAAATATTTATTGTTACTTATGAAACACCTTGTATACGAAATATCCCACGAATAATCTCTTTGGGGAGTAATTGAAAAACTATCCACCAATGCTAGCATAGGTAAGTCTTGCTCGCATAATTTAGCTTAGCTACTAATTATAGCCATAGTTACACAATTTGACATTGATTGGTCAATGGCAATAGATGTCTAGTGCATGTCTGTAGATGTCCATTAAAAGATTGCTAGAAATACGAGAACCGCGGGAAGAAAGCTGTTGGTAATATCCACAGAAAGTAGTGTTTGTTTTCATTTTTTTCCACAATATTTGTTATATCTGTTTAGTTATTTTGCTATACACCGACCTTTCCTTGTACATCCTTTCAAACTCCATCCTCGGAAATACAACACCAACATCCAAGTCGAAGTATCCCAGGAACCTTTCCAAGGTGTCATAATACATGTTCTTGATATCAGTCAAATGCTTCCTTCTGAATTCTCGGTCAGTGCCGATAAATATGAAATAGAAGAAGTCATTGAGAGGACAACCGTAGTGTATCAGTTGATAGTCCACCGGTACTACTTCTGTTACTTCTCCGTTCTGAAAATTGATTATTTTTGTATGTATTGTATCACTGTTTTGTTCTCTTATACCTACATTTTCGAATCTATGGAACATAAATCTGCTTCCAGTTTAGTTACACGACTTTAAAGATCGAGATATATAGCCGACATAGTAAAGAGGTCATGATTAATCAAAAGTACTCACTTATCTCGTGAATAACTTATTAATTATAATTTCTAGCCTACATTGGGCACAGATGTAATAGATTAGCAGCTCTTTTGTACAGGTCTACACCCACATACTGAATATACTGTCAACGTCCTCAAGCAAAATGATCTTGAATATCAACGATACCTCGTTCGTACTGTTTATCATAGCATGAGGCAAACGAAATATATTATGATTATGTTAGCAAACAATTTAACGATCTATTTTAAGTATATATACACAAATAATCATTGACTGAGTCAATATTTGTGTTGCATCTTATTATACCTTTTTAGGCATTAGCTATATTAGGTATTACAAGAGAATGAGTTCCATCAGACAACCATCGGCATCAAGATGCACATAGATGAAGAAATAACTAAGAGATCTTATTGAGAACTAACTGATATTTATAGAGATCTAAGAGAATTTGCAGAAGAAAAAAAAGGGACGGGCTTTACTTAGCGGTGGCACACGTTTCTTAAAAATATTATGCTTTTATTATAATAAAAGAGTCATGGGTTTTTGGGAACACCTCTCGTAAAAAATATTGTATTGTAAAACTTACAGTATGATTCATCAAAATATTATTTTGCCTGTAATCACAATGACAAATACACCCAAAAGATGTGTCTTCGAAAAAAAGTTTATATTTTTCTATAAATGTTGGAATTAATTTCGATATTTTATCTCTTTGATAACTCGTTATGCCTCTCAAAGATGTTTTGCACATATTAGAAATAAAATCCATCCATACATCAGCATCTGTACGAAACGGAGATTTAATAACTTTCAATTTACTATCAAAATATTCTGGTTTACGTTTTTGTAGGATGTAAGAAAGTCCATGGAATTTTGCCAGTTGCTGTATTGATAGTTCCGTAAATTTCAGTGACATAACATTCATTCTTTCTCCAGTCGTAAATCCTTTATTAGTCATGTTCTCAAGAAATATTGCTTCTGGATTTGAGTCAAAACTTTTAACTGTTTTAAATCTTTCTTCTATCGGGACTCCCGCTTCAATTTGTAGTTCATTGTATATTTGAAACAGTTCTGTGTACGTGTATAGTTCTCTTAAATAAACCTCAGTAACTGAAAGCATCTTAAGAGTTTCTCCAGGTATGATATTCTTGATGAATATATTAGTTTCTTTATACCCATCAGCTGTCTTTCCTTTTACGTCTACTTCGTAGAGATCTCCCAGATAATTACCACCCCCAGTATCTATTCTTCTTCTTCCTATATCGTATGTTATATAACCTTCATTTTTAACTATATTTTCTATGGACTTTAATAAACTCAAAGGCAACACGTCTTTTGAATTCACATGAATTAAATTATAATCACTGCCGTTTTTTTCGACTTGCATGATGGAGGTAAAGTTATAATTTTCTATAGCAACGTCTTCGTCTAAGGTTTCTAATGTAATAAGACATATCATTATTTATTTCTGCTCTTAAGGCTTCTGTAATAGGTTAGGGAGTTTGCACACGAACTATTAAAATTTAATTATGACTTATATGACAGCAAATGCATACAGTCAAATAATGTTGGTATGGAATCTTCTCTAGTGGACATTGTTGCGATTGGATAATATAAAAAATAAACCCTACTGATAATCTAATTTCGCACTTCTTCGGATTGGCATAAATACAGATTTAGAAAAACGTTATGTTGCCAGTAAACGTACAATATTGTCACAGATTTGACACGTTGAAACATCGCTAAAAAATCGTATTAGAATTACAGATAAATATCAAGTGTGACCCAACCCTTATCAAATATGCAAGTAAATAATTATACGAAACAAATTGCAAGTCGTCTTTGAATGCACGTTTTACTTATTTGACAACAAACGTTTATTTAATACGATGATAACATATTATTTTCCTTTGTTCCTCTAATCAATGGGAACTTAAATGACAGGGGCACATTGTTTGACGTAATTATACTTAGCTTATGTATTGTTACTAAAACGTTACTAAATCATTTACTGTACCATCAGAAAAGACATGAGATGTCAACAAAAGACTAACGTCAAAATACCAAAGACATTATTTCATAGATTTTCGATACTATTGATATAGTTAGGTACGTTAATTAAGACGCTGTTATCCCGTCGAGGCCGTTTTTTGAACACGAACGAAAGTGTTTTAAACTGTGTTTTAAAGTCTGAAAACCAATTATGTCTTATTTAAGGATCTGGCTGATAGGCGACCGTTCTCAATTACACGATTAGATCAAGTTTAATAGATAGAAAAAAATCCCAAAGTTACCCCTTTTTGTTATGTTTTTTCAATACTATGATTAAACTGCTGATATTTAACTTTTTATTCTTGTACTTACCTAAATAAATTAAATATTTCTAGTAAACTCCGTAGAATTTTGAGCTTAGAAACACCCATAAGCAAAGATATTGATGAAAAACACGTTTTTTTGCGATCCTGCTTTCAATTGGAGCGGGATGGCTAATTGCAAACTTATGCTTGCAAGAAAGAGACGCTTGCACTGGGATAACCTGGCCTTAATACTCATCCCTTCTTAGAAGAGCGCACAAAATGATCACTTGGTGACGCGCTTGCACATGGATTCTCCACTGGCCGTATCGGTTGTTCTATACGGGCGGTGTGTAGGTGATGGAGAAAGATTAAACACACTCCCATAGTACCTACTGTACCTATCGTAGAGCGATTATGTGAAGCTTTGTTCACAAATTAAGAGGATAGGCAAGTACATTTTTTTCCATACAAACGTATTCCCCTGTATTCTCCCTGGATAATGACACACACAAAAAAAATTGTTACCGTACAATCTATGTTACCTCTGCTATGTCCCTATGTTTTGCTTTTTTGCATTAATTAATTACTGTATGAACTCAGAAAATGATCAATTTCAAATTAGCATTTAAGACCGCCTATCCTCTTAATGTTGGCGTATTTTATTTACTCATGTGCTTTCAATATTTCAACCTCGTCCGCGAACCGTAGGTAGGTACTTGACCATGCATTTCATCATCATGATGAATCACTTGTAGGGCATGGACTTTATGACCGAATGATGTATTCATCAACAACTTAATCATGAGAAAAAAGTCAAGTGTATTTTTATTCTCAATAATTTATACTCGAATTTTTCAAAAAATTATTTTATTATAGTTAGGTATAATGACTTATCGTTCTATTAAAGAGTCGGTCGATTAATTATTTGTAAAAGTTTTAAGTAACTTTTGAACCCCCATAATACTGGATTTATGACAGTCTTTGATATTCGATGGGACTTTTGTCTTTAACATCAATGACTTTTTGTCTTTCAACCTCTTTGAATTTTCAAGGTGAATTGGAAGTTTAATCTGACTGTAAGTCGGTCAGGGGTATAATTACTGTTGGCGCGCTCCATACAAACGAAGTCTGGTCATATTTTCAATACTAAGCAATTAAAGTCAATGAAATTTTGCAGAAACAATCTAGAAACAAATCTCTATGTTTGTATTTTTCCGATTTTATTTTAAATGTAAAGTTTTAAAATTACAGTGCCTCAAAGATATCTATACAAATCTTAAATTAATCCTAGCATTGAAACGGTACATTTTATTTAACGAAAATCGGACAACATACAACACTGTCTGAAACATTTACATTTTCTACGGAACACCATTTTATTTTTTGATGTGGAAAATTTGATAATCGTGCATAATAATGTAACGCATTTATTTTAAACCTTGTATATTTTTTTTATAATATCTAGAGGTGAAAACATATACCTACTGCGTTCTTTGCTACTAGTTCTGTTAAATTTTGTATAATAGCTACGAATAAGAGAATAAATATGGAAGAATAACTCCAAACAAAATCGAAATCATTTTTGGCACCCCATGAAAAATGACTTTTTTTTATGAGTTTTGGCGGCGAGTTACAATTTTTAAAGAACAAATTTAGAACGCGTTACAATTTTTTTGGTGCCACTTTTTGAGCTTCATTTATACTTCTATACATTCTCTTATTCGTAGTATAATAGTCATCTTTAATTACATTTGCATTTAGTTTCATATTATTCTTGAAACATAAATACATACAACAGGAATCGTTGACCTCATGGGAGAACCGAATGGCAATTAGTTAAGTGACTAACTTACACTTAATTAAATTCGAACAATTAAGTAGGAGCGTGTAGGTATTCCCTCCCTAGAGACTTTTGAACTGAAATTTGTTAATTTGCTAAGTACGCTGCCTGTAACGTTTAGTGCTAATATGGGTTGCGAATAATGGCTTCCAGTTTATTTGTTCAATGTTACATCCACAAGCATTTTCGCAGGTAAATGGTATTGTATTATATTATAACATAATAAATACTAAACTATCTCTAAATTACAGAATTCCTAAAAAAGAAGAGAAATAAAGAAAAAAAAAATAGAAAAGGAAAAAAAAGAAGAAAAAAATCTCTTCTGAATTTTTTTGAGGAAATCGTGAAAATAACTATTACAAGTGTGCGAAAGCGGGTTGGAATACATTTCCGAAAATACCGATAAATAAGTATTTTCAGCATTTAACCATGCAAAACGATGTTTTTTTTTATCAATCGTTTCAAGTTCGTAAAAATAAGGTTAAAATAGAAAACCGCTTGTGTGTAGAGACTTCATACCGTCTAAATTACGATGTGGAACGGTTAACAAACAAAAAAGATGTCATTTTATCTTTTTGCGCTGTTCGTCTCAAACAAACAACAAAGTAGGTATCTACTGATTTAACTATTATAAAAAGATAAGAAAACAATTGTCATTGTTATTCCTACATTTACCTACGTCCAATAGCCCGGTCAATTTACGAAGTTTTGTTAGGAGGGGTAGGAAGTAATTATGTATGGGACTTTTAAACTGTAACCGGCATCATTTAGTGACAAAAAGATTACATAAAAAAGAAATCGCTACGCAACATAGAAATAAAAAAAAATCTCCCAGAAGGCTTTTAACTTAATAATAATAATTAATTAGATTTAACAATATATTAATGAAGTCATTGAGCAATAAAATAGCCATTGAAATAAAATAATGTAATAATGTAAAAATAATGTGTAGAAATAATTTAAAGCCGTAAAAAGGTGAAAAAAAGAAACCATCAAGTTTTTTAGAACCAGATAATGCAAAATTTTAAATTTGGGGCTGTAACTGGCGAGATTTATTTAAATTTTGTTATATTTCTAGGCTCAAAACCGAAAGCTCTTAAATGACATACCGAAAAAAACTCTTAAATTAGTTCCGGGCACTCCCGAGTCAAACCGTAAAATGACTGGGCTATAACTTGGTGAATGTAATGATGACTCTGAAAATTTCTGGAATAGTCTGGATCCGACACGTATACTTATACTGATATAATTAAAGCTTAACTTATAAAACGTGGTGTAAACTAAGATAAGATAAAAACTATTTTGGTTCTGTTGTTGATTCGACTGATATTTAAACAAAAATTGAGGAATGTTATTGTCTTATTTACGTAATGTTTTTTTTTCTATTTGTCTTCTTCTTTTCGTGTGGATCGTCATGTATTCCTCAGATCGTTTATTTCCAGTATCTTGCCACCTTTGTCGCTCTGGCTGATGCGCTCAATAGGTCTTCTCCTGCAGTGCCGCAATTGGCATTTTATGCGCCAGGAGTGCGATTTTTTAATCTCATTCGGTGAGCTCAGCAGTTGAAAATGTCAGAATTACTATGGAGATACGCATCTTTCTACTGCTGATTCGACTTTCAAAAATCGCTCTCCTGAATTATAATTTTTGAGAGTCAAATCAGCAGGGAGAAAGATGCATATCTTCATAGTAATTTTGACATTTTCAACTGCTGAGCTCACCGAATGAGATTCAAAAATCGCACTCCAGGTTTCAATGACTTCAATAACTGTGCCCTCGAAAAATGCTCTAATCTAACCCAGCGCGGACATAGAGCCGTAGCTAGAACTCCTCGATACGATCGTACGATTTTTAAGGTAAGGCGGAAATGGTTACCTACAGATTTTAAGATAGGCAAACTGGTTCTGTGAAAGCGCCTAATTTCCCACCCTTGCGACATGATTGCAGCTAGAATAATATCAATTTAAGAAAGATGTCATGCTCACACTAACTAAAAGAAGAAGAGCTTGTACTTCAGTTTGCCATAGTATGGGATATTATGATGAGTATTCCCCAAAATTATAGGTATACTACTAGTATGCATGAAGCAAAATTTAGTCCAGAAGCCGTAGCATGTTACACGTGATACGGCTGTATCACGTCTTCTATCTCGTTCGTTCGCTCGCAAATACAAAGAGAGCGAAGGTGTGATAGCCCTATATCACGCTGCCATGCTACCTATGCTGGAGTGCAATTATCTAAGCGCAAATATCGGTTGAAACCATAAAAATTATACCTTACATGAATAGAGCAACTGACATGAGTTGTCAAATGAAACCGTTTTTGGATGTTTTCATGAGACTATTCGCAGGCAAAAATTCGAATACTGTCTATAATTCTTAGTCTAACGTGAAATCGTGGATAAATTAATTAAGTAGTGTCAGTATATTTCACAAAATTATCGACGATTTCACTTTAGATTCGCAATTATACACGGAAACCGAAAATGTTTGCTACACTACAAACGATACCGAAGCGATAGATATGCATTGCAAAGTATTGACTGCAAAGAAAAACTTACAGCTTTAATAATTACTTAAAATATATCTTCTTATCGTTTGGGCAAGCCCTGGTGTCAGAGTTTATTACTTACTACTTTTTACTTACGGCCTCTGACGGCCATCTTAAAATAATGAAAAATTACAATAAGTTATGATGTACGAAGGCGAGCTTAACTCTAAAAGAATTTTCTTACAGCAAACCGTTGAGTGAGAGGAAAACTAATGTGTTTGGGTAAAAACAGTGTGCACACAAATAAAGATCTACTTAATAATGAGATAATAAAATGTATACCTATAAAATAAGAAACAATCTTATGTAAATGTTTAACCAATAAAATCTATTATTGTATTCATTTTAACACTTTAAAAATTTTCCGTGGTTCGTACCATCTATCTGAACAACATAGGAGCAAAAGTAAAATCTAAAAAAAAACAGCGGTTTCATCTATTTGAGAGGAGGAGTAGTAGGCTATATTCTACCCATCAAACTGAACAACTTTTATTATGGGAGCAAACCTGTTTGAACAAAAAAAATCCACTATTTCATACGTTTGAGCTGAGTAGGCAATGCAGTTTAGTATGGAACGCTGACATGTTTGCTCCTATAGTAAAAAAATTTCAGTTTAATGGGTAGAGTATATTGTGGTTAGTGGGAAAGCTGGTGTAGTAAAGGTTAAGGGTTGAATCTCATCTAACAGCACCGCATCGCATTTTTCCGTCTCTCCATCCTTTTCTGTCACTCAGGAACGTCATTTGCTGGGGCGAATAAGATAGACGGAACGCGAACGCGCGCGACAGCACGGCCGCGTGCGTGAAATTTTGCATTACTTTAATGATTGTACATTTATGATACAGAACTATCAGCTGTTCCATAGAAAGTGTCAATAACTACTCTACCAAAATGTATGAAACAGCAGTTTTTTTTCGGTCCCGTAGTACACGTTGTTCAGTTATCAAACTGAGGGGTCTGGAGGTCCCTGTTCGATAAGTAACTCTTTTAATTTTACACCCTGTATAGCTTCAACTACAAAACAGACCCAATATCGTGTAACAGACAAAATAGGTTTTTAGGACGCCCTTTTCCGCACAAAGCCCGACAAAGTAATCTATTAGTCATATTGTACCAACTCATAGAAAAAATATTTCTTCAGAAGATAAACCTCTTGAAAACATGTTTTCGAAAACACTCCTGATTGATGGTATTGTTAGCTGAAGATCGTGAGATTAAAATGGGCTATGAGATGAATTGAATAATTAGCTAATTTGTTCTGAAGTTCCGTTCATTTTCCTCTTCATATCTTTTTGGGATATTTTTCGAGTGAATTAGCCGAGACGTATAGTGGCTATTGAAGCTAGTGAAGCGTTGGTGGCGCGTTGCGGAGAGCTATGGAAACTCAATCGTGAGGTCCGGGTTCGAATCAGGAGTGCAATTCTCTAAGCGCAAACATCGGTTGATACATCGGCGAGCTGTCAATTCGGTAATCTGAAGGATGCAAGAAGGATTTTAGAGAATTGCATCCAATTCCAATGGGACCAACATCGAAATCGAAAAAAAAAATCAGCTGTCCCATACAAAACTGCAAACCGACTCGAGCCATATGTGTGGGACAGCAGTTTTTTTTTTCGTGATTTCGATGTTGGTCCCATAGAGAAAGTTGTTCAATTTGATGGTCTGATCATCCCCTTAAAAAAGTGTCAGCATTAAGAAGGACCTTATATGAGTCGAGTTTGTAGGTAGGTAGGTACTGCAATTTTGAATGAAACAGCAGTTTTATTCGCGATTTAGAAATTGGCTCCATAGTGAAAGTTGTTCAGTTTGATGGTCTGTAGCACCCACTTAAGTATTACTATGGTGTTTTGTTACAGTTGTAGTCTGGATCAGATTAGTACCTATCAACGTAATTTTTTGGAACTGAGATTATGATTAGTAACACAACAACATTATAACAAAAGAATAAATCACAAGAAAAGATGTGTATTGTAGAGTTTCTGGCCGCATCTTTTCTACGACAGAAACGGACAAAACAGCTTCCAGCCACAGACTTAAAAGAAGAACCAAATGTGAAGCACCCATTTCTTTTGTGTGCGTGCTGTCACACGGTACATTATGGTGACGGGTTGTAGGACCTGCGCCTAGAGCTGTGCATCTGTGTGAGTGTAGGTCCCTTGTAGAACAAACGAGATTGTATTACCTTGCATGCTTCACATCTTTTTAGTGCAATATTCGGTCCGTATTTCTTTCAAGTCCGTGCTTCCAGCGCGGTGGTAGAGTCCAAAAATGACGTTCGCTATCTACCTATAGGTGCGAGTAAAAAAACAAACGATGCATGATTCGATAAAGCTCAGAGCCACCACTGAGTGAACTGAAATATTGTACTTAATAACATAAATAACCTACTTTGTGTATTGATAAAATTCTGCTGTTAAATAAAAAGCAAAAGAAAAAAAAACGTATGGACACCCCTATATAATATTAATAAGAAATAGGGTAGCTTAGATTTTTACAAATTCTTTGGAATGTTAGATTTTCTCCTCGATTTCAATGTGGCTCCTATAAAGTAGTTCACTATGATAATCAGATCTGATCCACGCCTAATCTAGACGTCCCATTTTTATTCACTGTATTTAAATTTAACCTTACATGACATTGTCTGACATTGTAATTCACGTACAAGAACATGCCATTAGTTTGTATTATTTCGTATAAATTAATTAAATTAAAAAGTATTTATTTGTCTCTTACAGTTTTCCGTACGAAGATTGTAAAAACGGTTACACTTATTAGTATAAGAGATAAGTGTACTTTTTGCAACCATCAGCAGCAAGGCTGATTCCGTGTTTATGGGGTGTCGAGCATCTCTGTGATCGGGATGGACCAAGTCTGCCTGTATAACTTCAGTCGGTTTAGGAGTTACAGACGTTTAAAGGTCAATAAAAATCAACGATCAGCTGCAAGGCTCAGTTTCGACCTTTGAACGGCTGTATCTCCTAAACCGACTGACAGAGTTCATGTCAGTTTTTTACTGTCCACATAGCTACAATGCATACTACAATAATATCATATTATCAGCCTTGCAGCAGATTGTTAATTTTTTACTGACCTTTAAACGTCTGTAACTCCTAAACCGACTGAAGTTATGCAGGCAGACCTGGTCCATCCCCATCACAGAGATGCTCTACACCCCATAAAAACTGAATCGGCCTTGCTGCTGATGGTTGCAGAAAGTACACTTATCTCTTATAACATTATGGAATCATCTTGATGTCCATCTGTCTGATTATATGTGAGCGCATTTCATTTCTTCGGAGTCACGTGCCTTTTCCACCAGGTAATACCTAATGATAGATGAGAAGCATTACCTCATTATTATAAGGAATAAAATAAATTAGGGCGATCAATAACGTTAACAAGACTACTATTATTAGAAAACCTATAAACACAACACAACACAACAACACAACACACTAACACACAACAACACCACACAACATGGCTGTAACATGTTTATAATCAATAATATTGGAACAGGGTGTGCCATCTATATTGTATGAATTCAAGTTGTAATATTTGACTTGCAAGTTGGTTGGTTGTAATACTGCCAGTAGATGGCGCGCACGTCCCCTTAAGACGTAACAGATTGAAAATTTCGTTCTCTGGGTTGTGGGCTCGGTGGTGTAATTGGTTAGCACGTTTCCCCGGTTTGGAAGAGCGTGGGTTCAAGTCCCGCCCGAGACAAATTTTTCAATATTTTATTTGAACCTATAAACAGTTTCTATTAGCATTTAAGCGCCAGCAAAATTATGGTATAATTCTATTTTCGATACATGAATTCGGTTCCTAATTAAAAATTATACAGTTTCCATCAACGTAATTGCTTTGATTAGTTACTAAGTAAAAATTTTATTTCAACAGATACATAATACAGTGACATTTAATATAGACTAAACAAACTTTAGTTTTAAGTCACTTTATTTGTGATTTTGATTCGTTGAATATGATGATGTGCTCGTGATCGAATAACCTGACCTTATTCTATTTTTTTTTTCAGAACCCAGAACATGAATGAAATCCAAGATAAAACCCGACCACCAATATCAAGAAAAACTACCATATAACATAACCATGACTTCAAACACAACAGCCATGCTTCGGCAGTTGAAACCAACCCAACATCGGCAAACGATAAAAGCGAAACGCCAAAATCCGACTAAATTCAAAATGAAGCCGTACTCCTTAAATTTCACGACAGCAATCATCATTCTAGTCTTGTTGCCTTATAGTTCGACTCTAAGCTTACCTAGCGGGGATCCAGCTCCTGGAAGATCACCTGGACCACCCGAATCAGAACCATTTGATGCAGAAATTAAAGTCGAAAATGCTAATGGTATAACAAACGTAGAAGCACCTAATACAGAAGATGTGACCAATATAGAAGGGCCTGAAGATGTTTACGATGAAACAACAACTAGTGATGACGTAGAAATGACAACGGTCAGTGAGGTGGTTAGTGAAACGATAGTGGGTGATGCTTGTGCCTTCGCGAGGATTCCTAGTGACAGTGACAACATTGTCACTCTAAGTGACGAGGAAAGTGAAGTGAATTTGACAGTTAGTCATCCTGTTTTCGAAACTGATGTGCTAGTCAGGGGAGTCGTTTATGATGGTAAGTTTTAGATTTTAAACTTTTTAGATTTTATGTAGTACGTGTTATACTCTACTGATAATTATTTGCAGTCAACTAAGCTTCAGTTTAATCTTGATAATATCCCATTATCATCGTATTTTTAAATTTGGTTAGGGATGAACGTGTACATAATATTTAGATACTTAGAAATATACTATTGAAAAATTTTCGCACAACTTGAAAACCATTTCTGCATAATTAATAACAGATAATAAACAATTGTTGACTTTTAGTCTTATGTTAGTTATTGGCGCAATGAAGACCTATTATAAGTAGGTATATAAAGTTTTAATGAAAAATAGTGTCCCATAAAGTTACCGATCAAATTATGTTGCTCTTGTTATAGATTCGAGCTAGGCATTCATATTTTTTCATTCATAATATTATGAATAATTAGTCTGTCGGCAACAATTGTCACGCAATGGGTATTGTATGGGTATGGGTATGTATGACACAAATAAATCAAGAACCGGCCAGACATAAAATAGTTGGCTTGGTGGTTGAATAGAATGCCTTCTGGAAATGAATGAATATACCTATCGCAAAGCACTATATTCTCGCTGAGAACAGACGAGAAAGGCCGAGAACGAGAGTGGATGCCCTTCATGGTTCTCGCGGCGTCGTTAGCCGTAGTTATTTTCCTTTGATGCCAGGCTCTTCAATCTCGCGAGAACTTCTAAGGAAAATTACTACGGTTCAATTCGAACGCCGACACGCGAGAACAATTGAACATTCACACTCTCGTTCTTGAGATTTCTCGTCTGATCTCATAGAGAATGTAGTGCATGCTTGAAGTTCTTGCCGAGAAATTTCGCCGAGAAGTTCTCGCGAGAGTGTACTGCCTACTTAAGTAACAGAAGTCTGAAAGGGTTAAAGGGAGTCCAGGAGTGAGATACAGAAAAAGAAATAACTGATGTAACTCGACCAAAAACGATGAAACGGGAAAAACACGAAATAATTACTATACGATCAATCGTTAGGGAAAAACTAATCCTTTTCAGTCAATTGTGTGAAAGTTGAAATTGTAATTATATCCACATCAATTATATTTGTCGATACTATCAAGCGTTGAATGCTTCGTCATTAATAATTCAATGAAATGATATCCAAATTTATCAATAGGTATTTTATTTCCACTTCACTAGGTACATTTGGAAAATTATGATGATGGGGAAAAGATGTGGCTGATCCATAAGAAAAAGGGTATGTAATTTGTGTCTGTGAATATTGTTGATGTTACTAGGTACTTTTTTCAACTTTATTTCAGTTCATAATACAGGGTCTAACTTAAAATGCTGTTAGGGTTCCGTAGTCAACAAGGAACCTTTATAGTTTCGCCATGTCCGTACGTCTGTTAGTCTATCTGTCTGTTCGCGCCTCGCGGCTCTTAGTACGGACAGCATCAAAGAGATCGGACCCCCCTGCGCTTATACAGATTAAGATCGAAGGGTCAGGTTTCTCTGATGCTGACTGTACTAGAATGCTGTAATTTGACATGGGTATAGATAATAATCACGCCAAAAAAGTGGTAAAATAAAATCTTTTCTCGTCTATCCCATAGTATGGGGTGTTGTTGGATAGGTCGCTCGAAAATATTGCGGGTGTGTAAACTATTTTTCGATTCAGGTTGTTTTCCGATGTGTGAAAAATTTAACGGCAGTAGTAAAAAATATAACGAAGTTAGTAAAAAAGTAAATTTAAGAAATCCAAAAAACCGTCTGCGTAAAAAGTTAACTTTAAATAAAAACTGACAAGAAAAAACAAGTCCAGTAGTCTAGAATTCTGTTATGTAATATTGAAGCGACTTTCACAGTCGGGACCCATTATTCGGAAAATTCGATCCGATCTAGAATTTTTAAAATGGGTATTTGTATCACCCCACTCGACATAGTTCGTCAACTTTCATTTTTTTTATTTTTCCTAATATGGCGTCTGATTGTCGCCATATTGAACTTTTATTTACTATCATGTCTTTGGTGACACTCGCAAGATTAAGATATTATCGATTGACGTAAGAATCATCAAAATCGACCCAGGCGTTTGGTCTCTAGTGTGCCACAAAGGTACAAACTTACATACATACATACACAGGCTGTTAAACACATTACCCTTTCTTTGCGTCGCGCAGTCGGGTAAAAGGAAAACTATCACAGCGCTACCGTAGGAATAGTCGACCAACTTATAAAATGTACTTCTAAGTCCGTATATTGTGACGGGCAACTACGGAACCCTACACTGCGCGTGGCCCGACACGCACTTGGCCAGTTTTCATCTAAGGGGATGATCAGACCTTGACTAAACAATTTTCTCTATGGAACTATCATCCAAATCGGGAAAAAATCTGTATAGACGATTAGGTTTGCAGTTCATGTTTTACTTTACTTATAAAGGTGTTAAGTTTAATCATCTAATCAACCTCTTAATATTCGTCAGCATGATAAGAAATATAAAGATAGATAGATTCTCTATGCTCATTTAATGTCGTAATGGAAAAAATATTTTGCTTACATTACGTAGGTATTACTTGTGTTGTGCAATACCAATAAAGATTATAGTATTATTTGAGTAAACAAATAATAAAAGGAAAGATAAGATAATTGTAATGATAATATTTAATTTTAAAAGTAGGAAACAATAAACAATTAAAGACTGTCACATTGTCAAGGTAAATAACAGACAGGAAGCTGGAAATCCATGATAACCGGTACCTATTTGTTTTTGGATCTAAACATGAAATATAATTATTTGACTTTCAGTTTTTGTGTAATTATTATCATGACATGTGTTTAAATTACGTTTTAGTACTCGTGTATCTTTCAATAGATATATATATTAAGACGGCCCGACAGCACAGTCTCTAGTGAACCTGCCTGCTGTGCCGGGGGTCGCGGGTTCGAATCCCGTAAGGGACAAATATTTGTATGGAGAATATGAATATTTGTACCCGAGTCATGGATGTTTGTATCTATATATGTATTCTATATCGTTGTCTAGTTATCATAATACAAGTCCAGGCTAGATTCTGGAACTTTAAATGTGACTAGATAATTTGTGTGGCACTGTCCAAGATATTAATTAATATAGATAACTAGTTTATGTTTCATCAGAACAATACAGGACAAACAGTGACTGACAAAGGTAGCAGTTAAAACTATGGACTCTGTATTGGCCATGTGCGAAGTGGTGATGGGAACTGTCAGCGCCCGGGGTGGCAGAAATATGTACTTTTGTCGGTCAAGCTGTGTAAAATATGCTTGAATCTATGCAAATCCACACACGAAATCTCCAAAACTGTGTGGAGGTCGAAGCAGGTTCTGCTTCGACCTGTTCTGTTGGTGTTTTCTCTATGTTACTTTTGTCATGCGCTTTTGTTTGTTAGTAGAGTTTTGACATCTGGCGAATAAGCGCTTATGTTGAATTATTGTTATTTCGCCGCAAATAAATTGCATTATAATATCAACCGTGTAGTCATTGCACTGACGACACAAACGTCCCCATAACTGTAATGACTAACAAACATAAAATTTCGCACGGAAGTTTCTATTGGCATTTTATGTGCTCACTAAAAAGGGTTTTTTGAAATTTTATCTCCAAAGGTGTGAAAACCGGAATAAAAGTTTGTGCGGAAATTGGCATTGCAAATATCGTGGATTCTAGCAGTGGAGTATTTTAAAATTTGTAATATCGATAATGTTGCTAATTTCTTTAGATTTTACAATATTTTATGAACAAAAATGTTACTTCATATAATTCACCCGCTAGGTCCTTCCCTTCATTATGTCACTGTGCCTTTTAATCCAAGGAAATCACATTCTAAAATCATAAGAAAAACACCAAAACCACCAAATTTAACAATTATCTAATTAACTCATTAAATATTGGCCTTAAAAAAATCAAAATTAGCAATTTTAGATCTTAATAATTATTGTCTATACAAAGGTGTGTGTCTCAAGTAAAAGTGACTTCAACATAAAAAGTAGATGCACATAATACCGATTTTTTCCAATATTTAGGCTTCCCTTTGAACACAGGTTTCATATATGTATTTTATAGAAAAATAAGAAATACGATCTATAGCAAATAGCAAATAAAGCCGAGATGTTTAATATCATTGCTACACTTTTCAATAATTTGTATGTCTTTCAAATAACGAGAAGAAAGCTTCTAAAAACAAAAAAAATATGTTTAACTGTGTTTACCTATCGGGTGCTACCTCTTAACCGGTAAATTCAAACACTCCACTTTACCTGTAACTCGAGATATTGTTTTACGTTAGTTTTCCGAGGGATCATTACTCAAACAGCCCTGTTATTACGTGAGACGGGCCTGAACAAGTTCTGTTCTGTTCCAAAAGTCTTGACACTGACGACGTTTTGCTTAATTAAATTTTGTAAATTTTAATAAAGGAGTTGTCTGCTTTTTGTTGTGACTTGATAATTTAATTATTTTGTAGCTATTTAAATTTTTTACTTTTATTGACACGTGTCGCCTTTACATTTCTCTCAGACAAACTTGTAGTTTGGAGTTTTAAACCATCGGTAGTGACCAAGTTTGAGCACTTATGAATGTTGAGGAGGCGAAAGATGTGTCAGAATCGTAGCATGTGGCGATCTATTGTCTCTGCCTACCCCAGTAGTGGGACATAGGCGTGAGCATATGTATGTATATATGTATGTATGTATTTTGTAATGACCAAGCAACCCCTACGTACCATGCATTATGCCCTCGTAGACAAAGCATAGCAGTCATATTTGACATAGCTCCAGTAAAAAGGTCTCATTCCTATAGCGGCAAAGGACCTTTGTTGCACACAAACTAGGGATAGTACGTAAACTCCGTGTAGAACGTATAAATTCAGTGTTATACAGGGTGTCCAATTAAATGCGTTACATATCGAACAGGGTGCTTCAGACTATCAAACTGAACAACTTTTACTATGGAGCCAACACTAAAATCGCAAAAAAAAACGGCTTTTCCGTAGAAAATATTAATACCTAGTTACTCGACCAAAATGTATGAAACAGGAAATTTGTAATGGAAATTATAAAGTAGTGCATTTGACATGTAATAGTAGATTACACACCGAGGGCAGGAAAGTAAGAAAGGTCTCAGATCTCATGTAATTGTTGACCGAAGCGAACAAACATGTGATCTAAGGCTTTCATAATTACTGCCCGAGGTTAGTATACTATTTTTCGGAAAGCGGCAACTTCGTTTAGCGCAGCGGGACGAAAATTGATGCTTTCCGTCCGGAAGGGAGACAATTTTTTTTATGAAATACAATGACATGAATATGAATAGACAAGTTGCCTTTTTTACCTCCAATGGGACAGGTTTTTTGTGATATTGCCACTATCGACTTTTCGTGTTAAGTAATCTTAAAAACGCCTCATTGAAAATCGAAATTTTGGTTGCCTATACAAGGTGTTACAAAACTACAAATAAACCTTTAAGGGGGTGGTGTAGACCATCAAACTGAACAACTTTCACTATGGGACCAATATCGAAATCGAGAAAAAAAAATTGATGTTCCATACTCTACAAATCGACTAGAGCTAAAATATGTAGGTATGGGATATGAGATTTTTTTTTTCGCGATTTCGATGTTGGTCCCATAGAGAAAGTTGTTCAGTTTGACGGTCTAAACAACCCCCTTAAGAGTTTTAAAAATTTATTGTTACTTATGAAACACCTTGTATAGACGAATATTTACTAGTCTTTAAAATATGAATTTTAAAATGTTACTACACAATAAAGACCAATGTTGCATGCAATAGCAAACATTTCATTTTGATACTTTGCTATTCATGATAAAAAAAAAAA
This sequence comes from Agonopterix heracliana, assembly GCA_963693445.1. Taxonomy (NCBI): domain Eukaryota; kingdom Metazoa; phylum Arthropoda; class Insecta; order Lepidoptera; family Depressariidae; genus Agonopterix; species Agonopterix heracliana. The sequence continues at coordinate 17,396,633 of OY856319.1, forward strand.
AAAAAGAACGGGTGTTTGTTGGAAGCCGTAGTTTTTCTACTCCTGAAATAGCGCCGTGTCTCAAAGGGGCGATATAAAAACAAAGTGAAAAAACTCATTTTAAACTAGTCACATTTCTATGGGTACTAACCGCTTTTGTGAATGAGAACTCAAATAGTCACAAACGTAGTGAGAACCAGTAAGAAAATGAGTAAACTACTATAAGTATTATATTTCTGTTGGTATACAAATTAAAAAAAAACATAATTTTTAATACAGTAAGGGAGGGACAACCCTCCGCAAACTAAAACGGTGAACTCAGACCATCAAACTGAACAACTTTCACTACGGAGCCTACCTCAGGAAAAGCAAAAAATAAAATCAGCTGTCCCATAATATTTGAGTCGGGTCAGTAACGCAGTTTTGTATGAAATAAAACGTCGTATGACACACGTGCGCTTTGATAATTACAGCCTCAGCTTTCTTGTAGACCTCGCCTACGGCTCGATCTAGCAATAACGCCTCGGCTGTAATTATCAACTCACCGAACTTGTATCATAATGTACTACTAGTATTGTATTTATTTATGATATATTGATTACAGTCGTGAATCTAAGTAAAAACGTGTAATTTTACGTATTTTAATTTAGCATTAAGTATCTTATTATATAATACAGTAAACGTTACCAAGAAACCGAATTTGTAGTAAACCGTAAACCCAATTCTCCTTTAATCAAGTCTTAAACATTCAAGGTTACAAGTTTAGACTACAGACTATTATGATGTGGTTATAGTCTGTCTTAATTTACTGTACTGTATTATCGTATCGAGTCTATTAAACAGGGCGTTAGTGAAAACAGTAGTATTACTTTAAAGATTGTTGACCCATGATACTGTGAACAACTTTAAGAAACCTATAGAAAAAAAGCATGGAAATTGTGGACTTTCCATACTAAATACAATCGGCTGAACGAAAGTTTAAAGTCAAAGTTATTGCATAACTACAGGTTGATAAAATATTTTTTTCGTAGATGTGTAAGGACAAGTATCATAAACCTTTAAACCACATACTCTACCTGTAGCACATACTTATTTTGCAAATTACCCTTAAGGTACGTATATTCCTGTTGGGAAAGTTATTCAGTATCATGAGTAAAATCAACCCTAACACCCTGTATATCATGACTATCTACCTCCACACCAGTACCTACTCTCAGTAGATACATTTTTACGTATAAAAAATCCATTAATACCGATTTATCTTACTACGACTTTACTCATAGCTTGTACTATATTAGCATTTATCGTTGTATAATATCCACCATAATGGCCGAGAAGTACGATAAAAAGCTAATAAAACAGCAAATTCAAAGTAAACCTTTACAGCTAAGTAGTTAAGTGCATTTTTCCTTGAAAGCTAAACTGTAATTTGAATGCATAATAGGGTTTGTCGGATCTTATCAATTTTCTGAAGACTATAGCTAACATGGTAACTAGGTTTCTTGTTTAAGTTAGTACTCTGAGCAAGTTTTGTCTAACAAAACATAAATAAAGTTAAGTTATAGCCCGTAGAATCCCACTGCAGGGCAAAGGCCTCCTCTCACGAATAAGGGTGAGAGGGAGTGGGCCATACTCCACCACGCGGGCCCAGTGCGTGTTGGTGGAGGCAAGTTAGTGGTCACCTTGCTGTCAGAGAATTTTCAAGCCGCCAATGGGCCTCTGACCTGGCTTAACGAATAGTTACAACGCCATTTGACGGAACTATCCGAGACCTAAATGCGAAACATAAATGCGTTACATATTTTAGGCTTCAGGGGATATAATTCGGAGCGCGCTCCATACAAAGTAAGATCTGGAGTGCGATTTTTGAATCTCATTCGGTGAGCTCAGCAGTTGAAAATGTCAAAATTACTATGGAGATAATATGCATTTTTCTCCTGCTGATTTGACTTTCAAAAATCATACTTCAGGAGTGTAATTTTTGAAAGTCTCTTTCAGTGAGCTCAGCAGTTGAAAATGTCATAATTACTATCTTCTACTCTTACTAGTGCCGATTTGACTTTCAAAAATTGCACTCTTGAAGTATGATTTTTGAAAGTCAAATCGGCACTAGTAAGATGCGTATCTCCATATAGTCCAGTCATTTTAGAGTTTTCTTGTATGGACACCCTAACAATAATTCATCTATCGCTGAAACTTTCTACTGTGATAAAGTAAAGTATACAGATTACGGTTGACAAATAATCTAGGACCGGAAAAAATTTAACCTAGATTATTTGTCAACCGTTATCTGTATACTTTACTTTATCACACTGCAAAGTTTCAGCGATAGATGAATTATTGTTAGGGTTAAACCCTAAAATGATTGAACTAATAGTAATTTTGACATTTTCAACTGCAGAGCTCACCGAATGAGATTCAAAAATCGCACTCCGGGTAATATTTTCAATACTAACCAATTTAATTTTTCAGAAACAATCTAGAAACTATTGAAAATGTTGTACAATATAGCTTTCGTAAACTTTCAATGAAAATTATAACAGATGTTGTAGCCCAACTAGTTTCGGAAAAAAACCTGTAAAATTAATAGAGTACCGAACTTTATCTCATATTTCAGTCGTTCGGTAGGTGGTTTTTGAGCCGACTTTTTTGCGTCAGTTGGTTTAAGGGGTTGCGTGCACAAATAAGAATTCCATATATCCGATCATTTCTTCATTCCCAAACTCACATTATTTTTGATTTGCACACCGAACACTATGGAAATAACAAAATAAGCAGGCATAAAATCTTAAATTGCCGCCCCAAGTCCCAAACCACTAGATAATTGTCGATTCAAATGCTGCATGTAATCAGCTCAAATCAGTAATTTGAATACATAATAGGCTTGCTGAGTTCTTGTATATTTAATAGACTTACTTTGGGTTTGATTTGTATGTTTGATTCGTAAAATTAAATTGAAACTTTGTACACAAATCCATTATGTGCTGGGTCTATAGTAAAAGTTGTTCAGTTTGATGGTCTGAAGCACCCCTTTATATATTACTGGTATGTTTAGTTGCACCCTGTATACTAGGTATGTTAAAGAAGCTTGTAATTTGACTCAAAATAGAACTTGAGTCAACCCAAAGAGATGCTAGAACCTGCAATTTTTTTTTCTGGCAGCTTCTCAAACGTAGTTCATCATACCGGCGCTAGATGGCGTTGACCAGAGAGGGGTCCGAAGACGAAAAATGTAGGCTAAAAAACAAAAATGCATGTTACTGAGTCAGACGCATCCGTTGACGAAATATACGCTCATATTTTGCTGCTTACTTAAAAACACAAATTCTTACTATTTTATTTGTATTTTATTATCTGCAAGGTCACTCGCCCCTGTCTCGTCAACGCCATCTATCGAGCCACTAGGAACAACTTTTTCTTTTTTAATGGCCTTCTGAAAATAGTATTGAAAATTTGATAGATTGGATAGTATTGAAAATATCACCAGACTTTGTTTGTATGCAGCGCGCATTTGCGCTCTCGGAATAAACTTATCATAAGTAGGTACCTATCTAAGGATATCATAACACCTGTAATATTATACCCAAAGCTTTCATCCAAAGTCAGGTGCAAAACTAGGTCTCGGTCCATCGGGAATGTTTCAACGAGTAATTAATTTCGTATTCTCAGCCGGTGCCTTGTTCAGGAACTCCCTGAGATACCCAGGTGGTCCAGAGACCGATCTATATTGTGGAACGGCTGAAACGATAATGAAGCTGTGAACTACTTTGAATGGAGAAAAAAAATCTAGTATAGGTACCATTTAGTATAGGTTCTCAGACGGGAGTCGAGGTCGAGGCAGACCCCGAAAAAGGTGGCGAACTAGATGCCTACTGCAATGAGTGGTAGAATATAGCACCAAATAGAGATACGTGGAAGAGTTTAGGGGAGACCTTTGCCCAGCAGTGGGACAAAACAGGTTAATAAAAAAAAAAATTTTCATTATTTATGTGACAACAGTTTTTAGCAGACGTTAGACGTTATTGTTTTAAATTAATTTTTATTTCCTTTTTTTTTATTCGAAACTAAAACAATTTCAACTGACCGACTGACAATGCACAGCCTCTTAAATCAAAAGAGGTTCAACGGCCGTATGAATAGATACGACTAGAATTCTAGCTTCTTAAAGCGCGCGCAACGGCGCTAGACTCGCGTAAAAAGTTGTAATCCATTGCTTTATGGATCAAAATGGCGTGGTTATGAGTATAGCGGCGGCGGTCCCCGGCCGGCGTCCCGCTTTTATGAAGCTTGAGGTTAATGATGCCCCGTACTTACACCCTGTAAATTGTTGTAAATATCACTTAAGGCTAGGTTATCCCAGTGCAAGCGTCTCTTTCTTGCAAGCATAAGTTTACAATTAGCCATCCCGCTCCAATTGAAAGCAGGATCGCAAAAAACGTGTTTTTCGTCAATATCTTTGCTCATTGGAGTTTCTAAGCTAAAAATTCTTCTGAGTTCACTAGAAATATTTAATGTATTTAGTTAAGTACAAGAATAAAAATATCAGCAGTTTAATCATAGTATTGAAAAAACATAACAAAAAGGGGTAACTTTGAGATGTTTTTCTATCTAGTAAACTTAATCTAATCGTGTAATTGAGAACAGTCGCCCATCCGCCCGGTCCTTAAATAAGACATAATTTAATTTCAGACTTTAAAACACAGTTTAAAACACTTTCGTTCGTGTTCAAAAAACGGCCTCGACGGGATAACAGCGGCAGCGTCTTAAGTTCTAATAAATATTTTTTTCCAATAAAACAAGTCATTTATTGAAATAAAAGTATTAAGTATACTATTACTAGATATTTTTCTCAGTGTGAATTTTTTTTACTCCGAGATGTTTTCGTCCCTGTTTTCGCCTTTCAAGTTGATCCAGGTTATTATGCCCCTAGGATACATAAGGGTTTGATAAGAATGTTTGGATTTGTTATTCTTACACCATTGAGTCCCAATGGATGGAATTGATTTTTGACCAATGAGTCTTGGGTATATTTTATTCAGATTATATTATTTATACAATAAACGCTGGACTGCCAAACCAGGGTCCTGGGTTCGAATCTCAGTTCGGTCATTGATGTTACATGTTTGTGCCGTTATAAATTTGGTTTCCATACAAATACTGTCGTTTTACATGTGACCGAGTTTCGTCACTTAGTGCTTTGTAAAGTCCATGGTAAATTTAAAATAACTGGACATTAATAAAAAAAAAATCTATAATTGACATTAAATTTGATGTTGCCGTTTCTGTCTTCAGGCATAGCGTTAGAAAGAGAAGGCCGGTGTTTTTTTTTAAAGGTACCTACATAGGTTTTCTCCATGGAGTTTAAAATATTTTCTCCCCTCCGGACGGAAAGGCTGCGCTAAACGAAGTTGTCGCTTTCCACCTCCGTCAAGGAGAAAAATAGTAGGTATACCTACTAACCTCGGACAGTAAATAAGAAAGCCTCAGATCACATGTTTGTTGACCTCGGCTGCGCCACGGTCAACAATGACATGAGATCTGAGTCCTTTCTTACTTTCCTGTCCTCGGTGTGTAATCAACTATTTCTGGCGACCATTTGTATTTGGAGATTGCAGATAGAAATAAATATTTATCATCATCACAGCCTAGGTATACTATAATACGTCCCACTGCATGGCACAGTAGCCTCAGAGAGGGAAGCCTCAAAACATATTAATTAAAGTCAATTAATCGCAAAAAAATTATTAGTGTCTTAAAATTGTACCTACCGGATATCCGAAAAAAATCTTAACATTAACCTTAACTATTCTATAACCATAAAATCACGAGGAATAAAAAAGTAGCGGTTCACTTCATATAAACTCAAATAATATTCGTTAGCGCGATTTAAATGACGTGCAGCGCCATCTTTTGACAAAATTGTTTGTTTGTTCGCACATCACGCAAAAACTACTGAACCGATTTTGATAAAACTTTTTTTGTTTGATAGCTTATGATCTGACTTAAAATCTGGTATATAATTTGTGCGGACGAAGTCGCGGGAAAACATAAGAATAAAATAAATACAAAGAAGTTGTACGTTTAACACTGAATTGTATTTTCATTAATCAATGCAAAAAAAAAAAAACTAAACCGATGGAACAGTTGGTATTCCATCGTAAACTTGAAGTGTAAAATAAATCGTACATCCGGATCGTACGGTATAAATAAATGAGGCATAGCTTGTTCACCGGCCCTCGGTCCACAATAGATTCAATTTGCGAGAGCTTTGAGCGTGTTCGATCACACTCTCTTTGTTTCCCTTGATGGATCATTCTGTACACGTATACTACACCGTACATCTACTTAAGTAGGTATACCACTTTCTACTTCTTTGGTAAGAATCCTGCTATTATTTTCTACTTTGGTTAAGGGGGTTGCAGAGGGCAAGACACTACACTAGATGGCGCTCGGGAGCACTATTCCTGATTTTATCACATTTTATTTTATATCTCGTAATTGTGATGATTTCAATCAAAATTTTCAATTATGCGGGCACTTGTGTGTATGTTTTACTGATCTAGCTACAAGTTATAGTAATTTTATTGTTCATACGAATTTGATATACATTTTAATTTTAATCAATTTCATACAAAACTTTGATTTATAATATTCGTAGACGGTATTAACAAAAGTAATATTTTATATATGGAAAAATAGTTAAGAAAATCTAGATTACGCATCTCAAATAACATTTGCAATTTATAACATACCTAATTACGAAGATATAAAATAAAATGTGATAAAATCAGGAATGATGCTCCCGAGCGCCATCTAGTTGCCTGTGATGTGAACGTCTCTGCAACCCCCTTAATATAACTCTCTATTTTCTCAAAGGAGCCGAAATCGAAGAAAACAATATTTTCTCCCCTCCGGACGGAAAGCGTCAATTGTCGTCCCGCTGCGCTAAACGAAGTTGCCGCTTTCCACCTCCGTCGAGGAGAAAAATAGTATTCTAACCTCGGGCAGTAAATAAGAAAGCCTCAGATCACATGTTTGTTGACCTCGGCTTCGCCTCGGTGATTTGTGAACACTTACATTATTTGAGACTTTTCTTTCTTTCCTGCCCTCGGTGTGTAATCTACTATAGTTTTATCTTAGGACAAAACCTTCTTGGAGGAAGGAACTCTTTATTTTAGAATGAAGTTGTCCTGGATCTTAGGTTCAAGAGCAAATTTTATAAAAATGTTTTCGACTTTGTGTCTATATCAAAAGTTGCTCAGTTTGATGGTGTAAACCACCTTTAAATATTACAAGGGTGTACTGCACTTGTAAACATAGAATACTTAACCAACCCATGGAGTAGGCTAGCAAACAAGTGAAATTTATTACGTTTCTCTGGTGTATATTTGTAGTATTAAGCCGCTTGCAGCAGTAAACTCAAGGCCAGGCCTGAAACAGGTCTGAAGATGAGTTGGACCCTAGGGACTTATGGGACTTTATCTACCTACTCGTTCATAGAGAATAGTGTCAAGATACTTTATAGTGCCTACACTTTGACTTACCAACTACTGGACGTAGGGTCCGCGCTTAAAAGTGTCAGAAACATAAGAGCACCAATAAGTATAAAGAGAAACAATTACGCGACAGTCTTCGCACGCACCGTACCGCGATGGGGTAATAACTAAGCAAGCAAAATGAAAAAGAATTTCAACATTTTCAATGTTTTTAATTGGTTTATATTACTATACACGCTTAGGTTTGTTTAGGTTAGTCTCGGACTCTTTTTTTTTTCGAGAATTTTGTACTAGACCCGTCGTCCATTATTTTGTGTGTCAATTTGTGTCTACACTATAAAATCGTGGGCGCTTGCAAGCACCTAGGCCGAGGTCTTAGATCAAAGTAAAATTAATTGCGCTAAAGCGCTTAAGTTAAAGCACACAACTAGGGCAATTGGTCCATACAAACTAGGGTAAGTAAATTTGAAGTATACAATTAATTTGTTTTGCCTAATTTTGCTGGTTTGAAATGTTCGCGTTATGGCCTATCCATTAATTTAGCTTTGATCTAAGGCCGAGGTTCGAGCACTGTTTTCCTGCCACGAACCCTTTCGGACCAAGATTTTTCGCATTCTGATAATAATGCTGCTACCTATCGTCAGAGAAATGCTTATTTAGCCGGCATTAACCGACGAGAGCGTATCTCTTTTACTTATTCGTATGGCTTTCATAACATGTTAATTTTATTACAATAACAAGTCCAAGTTTTTCAATAATTATTATAATTCGGTAGCCTCTTTCGTCAGATCGACTAAATCTCTAAGCGTAGCTCTTAAGGCGTATCATCCCCGGACTACGACTCTCCACACTAATCAATGCGAACGAGCGCGTGGCTCCGGTCAGAATTTAGCCGTTTTCCTTGAAAAATGAGATGATTTTTTATTAATTTCGAAAAAGTAAGAAAACAACATCTAGTCCGGTTCACGCCCATTAGTAGCTGAAAAAATTATACTTATCTGTCACTCTTAGCAATACCTACGACTGGTACCGTTGGAGTCGTCTCGATGTGCTGTGAACAATAATGTAAATTTTAATTTTCTTCCGATTAAAAATGTAAGAGTAAAATGGTTACAACTGGAAAAAAAAGGAGTTATTTTAGATTCCCTTTTCTTCGGTTTTATTCATTAAAATCGATTTCTAGAAAAACCACATCACTTCGCATATCGTGTAGATATTTCAGTTAATTTTTCAGCTCAAAAAGTACCATAGTTAATGAATAAAATGGTTACAAAGTTAGTTAGTTAATTTCATGGTAAAACCAGGAGGTAGCCCCTTAAATAAATATCAAGAAAGAAGAACAAGACACGTACGTAAGAATATGTATCTTGTGATTCTAACTATCCTCCATAGAAATTCTCCTCAGGGGCAATATTAGAATCGGTTTATTTCTCAAAAATTCTTGGACTATTCTAACTAGTGCATCCTTAAAATAAAAAAAAAACACAGATTATACAGGTTGTTACATAAGTAAGAATACATTTTTAAAACTCTTAAGGGGGTTTTTGGTTGTTTAGACCGTCAAACTGAACAACTTTCTCTATGGGACCAACATCGAAATCGCAAAAAAAAACTGATATCCCATACATATTTTAGCTCTAGTCGATTTGTAGAGTATGTAACATTATTTTTTTTCGCGATTTCGATATTGGTCCCATAGTGAAAGTTGTTCAGTTTGATGGCCTAAACCACCCCCTTAAATGTTTATTTGTATTTTTGTAACACCTTGTATAATACTATACAGTACAGATGCCCAACGTCAAACAATGGAACGCGACTGCCGTAACTTGGGCAGTCTTCGGGCAAAGTAAATTGCTTGATTTTCCGAGGCTCATGAGAAGTTTTTGTAGTCAGATCATGTCTTTTTAGTAACAATTTACACTTTTACGTAAACATTAATTACAAATCGATACCATAACGCCATATCTTGCCATTTTTTAAACAAAAATTTCATTTGTTGGGACAGGACACCATGAAAAAACTAATTGCTCTACAAAAGGCCGAAATAATTAACAAAATCTTCCATCTTCCATCTTTTTATCGATGATATCATGTAATAATTAAGGTACAGAAAGTGGTTTTCGTGTACCTTTTCGCTTCACAGTTCGATAAAAATTCCTACCCTAAATTAACTTTTCAGTTTAAATGAAAAACTTTATTTTTGTAAGTGGAGTTTTTGCAAAGTTTTGAAAGTTCGATAGGTTGATTTTGGCGGCAGGTTGAAGTAAATTGGGTGCTTGTGAATAAAGAATTTTTGCAATTGTTAATTATGAATAAGGATATTTTTTTTATTGAAATATAAAAATATTGTAAAAGCTGAAAACAGTTTTACAGAATCAACACAGAATTATGTAAAAGTGGACTATAATAATACAACAAAGAACAAACTAAAATACAAATGTTTAGTTTTAAGATTATGTGACTATTATGGACTATTAGTGACTATTATGGACTATTTATGTCTTGCGCTATTTATTTTGTGGTGTAGAATTATTGTGAATTTAGAGGTTATGTTCAATTTTGTTATATTATTTCCAATCAGGTAATATTTATTAAGGTTAAACTTTTTAATAAAGAATGAATTTCATTTCAAAAAATACAAATAATACATACACTCTATACAATAAGTGTAAGGAAAAGTATCATTATTTCATTAAACTTTAAACCACATACTTTACCCATCAAACTGAACAACTTTTACTATGGGACTTGGGAGCAAACCTGTCAGAGCCAAAAAAATCTGCTATCTCATACATCTAAGTCAAGTAGGGTATTGCACTTTAGTATGGAACAGCTGCTCCCATAGTAAAAGTTGTTCAGTTTGATGGGTAGAGTATGTGGTTTAAAGGTTAATGATACTTTTTCTTACACCCTGTATAGATAGTCATCGCGAGCGTTTAAAAGTTAAATTCTTTGATTAATTATATGTCAAGATAGAACCTCACGCTTCTAACGTCCTAAAACAAATGGGCCAATTTTCTCTGGTTGGTGTGTGTGAGCCGTCATACAACTTATCTCTGTGTCCGTGTGTAGTGACAGGGTTTATCACCCTAGACTTGGCTGAAATTTACACAGGGTGTAAAGTTAAATGCATTACATATCAAGCGAGGTGCTTCAGACCATCAAACTGAACAACTTTCACTATTGGCCCAGCATCGAAATCACGAAAAAAAAATCTGCTGTTCCATTCCATAGAAAACGTCTTTGAGGCACTGTTACTTTAAAACTATACATTTTATCGAAAATCTGACAACAAACAAGCATAAAGATTAGTTTCTAGATTGTTTCTGAAAAATATCATTGACTTTAATTAGTTAGTATTAAAAATATAACCTGACTTCATTCGTATGCAGCACGCTCCGAATTATATCCCCTTAGGCTGGTTTCGACCAAACTTAGAGTTATAGAAGAGTAACTATACAAGGAATAATTTTAGTCTTGGTGTTTACTTCGAAATAACTTCATTATTGTCTTCTACCATATTAACCCGTACAAAGGAACGAATGTATAATCCACCTAAAGAAAGAGGCCGTTGTATCCGTACTTATTGCAATGTGAGGTTATACAGTTTTAATTTGTTCGTTTTTTTTTTTAATATTATTTTTTTAATTATGTGACATTGACATTTCATTAGTCTCGGTCTAGCTTTACACTGTCAAAATTAGCCGTGTAAAATTTATTCATAGATTAGGGTTGGTAAAAAGCAAAATCAGTTTACTCTATAGTAACCAGCGATTTAAGGCCAGGTTATCCCAGTGCAAGCATCTCTTTCTTGCAAGCATAAGTTTGCAATTAGCCATCCCGCTCCAATTGAAAGCAGGATCGCAAAAAAACGTGTTTTTCATCAATATCTTTGCTCATGGGTGTTTCTAAGCTCAAAATTCTACGGAGTTCACTAGAAATATTTAATGTATTTAGTTAAGTACAAGAATAAAAAGTTAAATATCAGCAGTTTAATCATAGTATTGAAAAAAAACATAACAACAAAAAGGGGTAACTTTGGGATTTTTTTCTATCTATTAAACTTAATCTAATCGTGTAATTGAGAACGGTCGCCTATCAGCCAGATCCTTAAATAAGACATAATGGTTTTCAGACTTTAAAACACAGTTTAAAACACTTTCGTTCGTGTTCAAAAAACGGCCTCGACGGGATAACAGCGTCTTAATCTAAGAATAAAATCTACTCGCGTTTGGTCGAATCGGGCCTTAATGTTACAAATATCCCCCTGTTTAATAACAATGTCCAATTGACGTTGATTTATTGAACAACTAAACTAATAAATCAAAGAAGTAGATACCAAATTTATGAAACCGAGTCCAAATCGACAAGAAGTATTTATTAAACTTGAACCGACCTTGCTCTACAAATTAAACCCAAACCTAATGCAAGAAAAATTATTATAATGTGTTAAACTTTTCGTAGTAAATAACACGAAATTAGGTACAGTCACACACATAAGTTGTTCTACTGGAAAACTGCAGCAAATAATATACGAGTAGCAGTAGAATGCCTGAGTAGTTGGAGATGTTCTTACCGCGTTTGTAATTAATTATTGTAGTTCCCGTTATTTCGGCAGTAGGTATTGCAACTACAAGATAAAGCCTTAGATCAAAGTAAAATTAATGGACAGGCCTTACGCGAACATTTCAAACCAGCAAAATGAGGCAAATTAATTTAGTTTGATCGAAGGATAAAGCAGTAAAATGCTTCACTGTAGTTCCAATGTTGCCTTATGCCCATAAGGCTTAGGGTCTTCTTACATCTAATGGCACTTCTAATTTTTGAAAAAGCTCTCAACAAAATGTTTGTCGTTAAGCAGTGGTAGTAGTAAAGATACGTAATAGAATGCATTTTCGTTTTTAGAATTTTAGTCTGTTTATTTTTTTTAACATGCATTACTTAAAAATTACTCAACTAATTTAGATGAGATTTTCATGAAATGCTTAGATTGGATTAGCATTTAGGATATACTTCATCGGAGTTAATCGCAATGTGAACATTGCATTCGTAAATTTAATCTGAACTATTATACAACTTTAACAGAAGTGTCTGTACTTTAGCTTCGCTTTTAGTGATAAGACCGCCATTGTGCCCTTACGTTCTTTTTATTCTGTTTTTTTGCTGTATTTACAAGAAAAAGATTACGATAATTTCTTTTTAGGTATCCCTGACTCCAAAATAATCAACCTTTTTTAATTTATTTACACTACAACACCTTTTTTAGAATTTTTGTCTTTCTGTTTGTTCAGCATCACGCAAAAACTACTGAACCGATTTTGATGAAACTTTTTTGATTGATAGCTGACCTTTTTTTAACATTGAAAATGTTTTTTCGATCGCTTCTGTATAGCATCCAGATTCACAAAAAGTGAGAAATCGCCCTGGTGTCGTGAGTTTTAGGGCTACGTGAATGGTTGAGGTCTCAAAAGATGTGTCTCAACGAGGACTATAATATGATTTAAAAAAAAATTGAAAAAGTCAAAAACTTTTTTCGAAAATTGTAAAAGTGTCGAAAAATTACGCATTTTTTCGGGGTCTTGTCTCACTATATCGCCTATTTCTCGAGAACAAAAAGCGATATCGAAAAAATGAAAAAAACCCCTCGGGGTATTGAGTTGGGCTACATTTTGAAAAAAACCGGACCTCTCTATCTCTTACGGTCTAGGCTGTGGCTTTTCCTTTATTTAGCGAAATTATTGATAGCGCGGAGCGCTGAAGGCGCGTGGCGTTAAGGCGTGTTACGGACTTAGATAGTTAATTAGAGTAAAGGCATGTTCGTATTTTGATTTAAGTAACTATAATACTTTTGATTAAAAATTTCGTATAATATATTTATAATTGTGATTTTTTTTCTGTTATAAAACAGTGGAATGTTAATAATTTTCATCACATAATTTTAGGTCTCAAAAATGTTTCAAAATTATGTGTAAGGGAAATATTTACAATACTTTATTAATCCTAGTTCTGAAGTGATATTTATTTATTTACAGTAAACAAGATAAAAATATATATTGTGATTTTATTTCGATCTTTAAAATGTTTATTTCTGTTACAATTAATGGTATCCGTGTATTACTAAATTGTTTATTTTTTGGAATGAATAATAAAATTTAAGAATTAAAAAAAATTTAAGTTTAAAAATTAAAATACTTAATTTAAAAAAAAAAATCTGATTCTGCACTGTGCGAGGGATATTCGCGGTTGAAAGATTATTATTAACAGGAATAAAAAATAAATTTCTTTTTTATTTAATTTAATTACTTACACAAGTTCTTAAGACAGCAAATTGTAAATTGCAAATCGTAAACAATGATCGATCTTTCACCACGGAATAATATAATAGATTTCACGAAACACAAACCACTTTTGTACCAGCCATTATCGGCTTCGGGTTTAAAAAATAAGTAAGTGTAAGGTATTTATTTTAAATTGAGCTGATTCAACTTACAACAAAACACACAAAGGCAAAAATCTAGTCCACAGTCCGTCTTTGTATCACAAGTGGATCGTAAACTTCGGTACCTTCCTACTTAAATAAGTTTAGAAAAAGATGTTTATTTATATTGCGCATAGCTGAGAGCAAAATAAGTCCATTATATAAAAAAGAACCATCATAAATAGTAGATTATACACGAGGGTCCAGATCTCATGTAATTGTTGACCGAGGCGAAGCCGAGGTCAACAAACATGTGATCTGAGGTTTTCTTATTTACTGCCCAAGGTTAGTAGGTATACTATTTTTCTCCTCGACGGAGGCGGAAAGCGGCAACTTTGTTTAGCGCAGCGGGACGGAAGTTGACACTTTCCATCCGGAGGAGGGGTGAAAAAAAACCTGACCTACCTTTGTAGAATTATGGAGATCGATCTTTATACTTGAGTTATTGCAATAAAGTTAGGTTGAGTAAGTTATACGATACTAAAAAAATAATAAGTAATCACGAGACTTCTTAAAAAGTCAAGTTAAATTAACATAATTAAATGAGAACATTTATTATACTGCGCATAGCTGAGAGCTAAATAAGTCCATTGTATAATAAAGAACCATCATAAATAGTAGATTACACACCGAGGGCAGGAAAGTAAAGAAAGGTCACAGATCTCATGTAATTGTTGTTGTGTAAAATGTGTTGTGTAAAAATGTAATTGTCAACAAATATGTGATCAAGTTAAGTTGCCATAATTAAAGGAGAATATAGATATACGAGAAATTTTTGGCAGTTTTTTTTTTTCATTTGATATTACAAGATAATTTAGTGTAAAGAATAGAAACTTGAATAGATCCTAAACATGGACAAGAAATTACCTTCGAGTAAATGTATCTGCAATAAAAAAAAATTGTAGCTAAATGTGACTGTAAATTATGTTATTTGTACAAATACAAGCGAAACTAATGTTAAAAGCAATGAAAGTGGCGTAAAGACAATTGTGTCTCTGTGAATAGATCAGGAAGCGGTAGAGACTCATATATTGCATGATAATTGTTAAGGTCCCGAAAGGATAGAAGTCATAAATCAATAGTAAGTATGTTGTTAAAGTAATTTAAGACCATGAAAAAGATGGGACTTTATTGTTCATAGGGTCGCTCACGAACAATATTACAAAAAAATTACTGTGAAAAGGGTGGTACAGAGTCTGTCGCACGTGTCACAGTTACAAATAAAATAAGTTAAAAATCAATATTTGTTGCATTACGCAATCGAGTAAATTTTGTTTTGTTTAAGTAATTCATTTTCAATGTCCAAGAAGGTCGTGATAGACACGAGATCTGTGAATTTTTCAAGTAAAATCAGACTTAAAATCTGGTATATAATTTGTGCGGACGAAGTAGAGGAAACTCTAGTATAGTAAAGTATTTAAAGTCGGTTTGAAGTCGCAGGCGCCGCCGGTTTCGTAATAAATATTTACTGGTTGTTCTACTGCTAGCTATTCGTACAGTGATTGAGCGGTACACATGAAGGCAATTCTTTCTTCCAACTTGTTTGGCAGTTGATAACTTATAACGTCGTCTGTACTTCGTGACAAATTGTCGCGTGCGAGGAAACGGAAGTGAATTCCAATTTGTTGAAGACTTTCTTGCTATGACTTGATTTTTGTGCTTGGTTTTTATTTTGTTTTTTTTTTACCTTATTTTTTCCTTTTATTTATTGCCGTCGATTATGAAAAGAATGGGGTCCATGATATTAATACATGGAGGTTAAAGGGGTAAGCCTACAAACCATAGGGGTAAGAAGTGCAAAGTAGGCGTGGAACGTGTCGCCACAGGTTATACGAAATTTTTAGCCTTATAGCTTTGTATGGCAACATTAAACAGTCTAACTTACGGATGGGTGAAGAACACAGGGTAGAAAAAAAACGGTAACCTTCGAAATTTCGGAAATGTTTTTGGTAATTAAAAAGTCCCCCGGCTACAACAGGCACTTTGAAATCTTCGTTCGATCGATCGATGTTGCAATCCCGATCTGCGGTCGGGCAACAGTAACGTCAGATTTGTCGCTAGCTACGCAGGGTATTTCATAGAAACCAGTAGGTCGCAGCGACACGTCGTCTGCTGCCGCTGCGTGCGATCGGCTACGAGCGAAACGAAACCTTTAAGGCCTCCGCTCATTGCAGCGATATTATCGAGCGATATTATCGCTGCGATTTTGCGATAATTATTCTCAGTACATTTTGTATGGGGACGCGCTCGATCCCACACACTGCCGCAATATTATCGCAACGTGACGCAATCTCTTTCTACTACATTCAGTGAAGGGCGCATGCGTGACGCGAATCGCGGAATCGCTGCAGTGTGTAAGGTGTCGCGATATCGCTGTCGATAATATCGCTCGATAAAATCGCTCGATAATATCGCTGCAATGTGCGGAAGCCTTTAATCCCTTAGATATTTCGTACGACACCCACGCGAAGAAATGGGCTGTCCAATCTACGCTGGAACCGTGTGCCTTTCTAAAGTTCTTAGCAATAACACTGTACCTCACTTTATCGACTCGTCGTCGAATCGACGTGTAAGTGAGGCGTTTTCCATCATCATCAGCCTATCATCGTCCACTGATAAACATAGGCCTCGCCCAAGGCGCGCCACAAAACTCTGTTGTCGGCCTTCCTCATCCAGTCGCTCCCCGCTACTTTTTTTAGGTCGTCTGTCCAGCGGGCAGCAGGACGCCTACCAGGCGCGGTATCCGCTCTAGAACTCTGACACCTATCGTCAGGGTCCACGTTTCTGCACCATAGGTCATCACTGGCAGGACGCACTGATTGAACACCTCTGTTTTGAGGCATTGTGGTAGGGCCGAGGAGAATATGACGGAGTTTGCCGAAAGCAGCCCATCCTAGTTTGATACCTACGCGTAGCGGCCTCCTTGTCGAAGTTTTCCATGGGCAGTAAAAATAAAAATCGATACAAAAACTATAACACCGCGTACCACCACAATGTTTTGCGGTGTGATATCCACCTAAGTCATTCCCTAGTCGAGTGTGAAATATACGACTTTCACCATTTTTGTTCCATAACAATACTTAAGAGCTTAAGAGAATTATGAAAAATGGTTTTGACAAAGTTTTCCATCCACGAAATACCTTACATAAAAACTTTTCTACTGAAGCTCGTAATAATTCAAAACAAAAACAACTGTAGTACAGTGGTTCATGTCCACTTATTTCACATAATAATTCACATTCAAGAATTACATACCCTATTGTACGCTATTATTAAACTGTAATAGAACTGTGTCTGTACATTACAGATATTCCAGAAAAAATAGATAAGTAGGTAAGATGTAACTTTCTTAAAAAAAATTTATGCTAGTTTTTCTCGTCTTTACCCTGTCAGATTGTACCTATATTGTTTTTGCGTTTGAGTAGGTAAATCCTTTACGTACGTTGGTAGTTGGAGTTGGTACTTATTGATGATTGATGTCATCCATGAACTAATGTCGACGGTGATCCTATAATCCTTTGACTATATTATAGGAACTAGTTAATGTTGTGTCTACTGAATATTATAGTTGTTATTAAACTTTGTAAATATACCTATTTTAGTTCATGTTTCGTTCTTCATTTTCATCATCTATTCTTGATGATGTGATGATATTTAACTAGAAATGTAATATTTGTTTATGGAGATACATTACACATTTACCTACTATAGGTACCTAAAATTGATTTCAATAAAAATTATACCGGTGAGCGAATTTGTTAAATAAGTGGATATGCGCAGACATACTACAATGTTTTTGAAACACAACCTCATTCCGCTCCACCGTTTCATTTTCTCCCACAATATTTTCGCTCTCACTCATTATTCTTTAATTTCCTACCTTCACTAAACCCACAGCCAAATTACACGCCATTATCGCCTTTATAACTTTATGCTTACAGTCGAAAACTGCCTAAAACATTTCATCATTAACAGGTAACCAACATTAAAAGGCCTTCCCTACCCTTTTGTCTCAACTAAGAGTTACTAAATCAGAAGGGGGATTGGTTGAAAGTGAGGGGTCAAAGTTGAATGGTTAGCCTTTGCCCTTTGTGGTTGCTAGAGCAATCCCTAATGCGTGTCAAGAGGTGGAATTACAATGGTGACAAACGGTGGGTGACGTTTAGACCTCATTCACTTCCTGGTTGTTTGAAGAGTGACAGGGACCTACCATCCTTTAGTATGTAGTTTTGTCTTGCGAATGAAATTGAAAAAGGGTTCTTTCTGGCTTCTTTGATGACATTGTTCGCTTTAATATTTTTGATGTATTTGTGTGTGTTACCCGAGGTGAAAAATTCAGAGCTTTAGGCAATGACAAATTGATGAAAACGTTCTGCTATGCTGACAAAGGGGTTCAAAGATTTTTCCTTACAGGCTGTCATAGTTATCGGGTGTAATTCTGGTTTTCTTCAGGTCGGCGGTGCCCAATAAAACTTATCTATACCAATACAATATAATATATAATAGTTAGCAAAAAATTATATAGGTATGTAAAATAATCGATAAAATTTACCTATGTATCACAAGAATAGTTTTGAAATGACAAATTTACAACAATATACATTAGATGATATACAAACATAAGGCTATATTAGTTATAAAAGAAGAGATGCAAAATGTATTAAAAACCAGCGGCGCGCCCGCGACTCCGTACGCATAACTTTTGATTGAGTGAACCGATTGCGATGAAACAAAGCCTATGTATTAATCCAACCTAAGTCCTTATGGGCTCATAAACCCCATCCAAATCGGTTCAGTCGTTTTTATGTGATGCGTGCACAAACAAACAGACAACATTCTAAAAATGGTCTAAACGCATTGCAATACGTATTCTAAACCACCCCCACAATTTTTTTTAAATATCTACGACAATTTATGTAGATAAATAGGTACATAAGAGATTGCATTGATATTTTGTCGAATCCACCCTCAAAATGTTGCCAATCGACTGGTATAGTCATTGGTATAGTTTTGAAATCAACTAGAATCTATAACAAACTGAAACATCTTAGTCACGGCACGCACAAAAGTATCTATTTAGAGAAAAAAAATAAACATATAATTCCATTTCCGAACCCTTCCTGTCCAGACTCGGCTTAACTTAATCTTGCTTTTTTTCTCTAGGGTCTCTTCCTCGGTATTCATTCTAGAGTTGCGTCACGTTTTTGACCTTTAGCGTAATTTCACATTAAAATACTTTTTTCTGTTTTTTTCTTTTCCATTTTCCTTTTTTCTGTTTTAATTGATAACTTTTTGAATCTGAGATCCAATCACACACAACTTGACACAACTACACACGATGACGCACTGACAGCGCGGCAGATGTCAGTCCAAAGAACCACACCCGGTGCTTCAATGCGTCAACCGTGTGTGCTTCTACGTGCGGTTTCATACAACTCCTTGCTTCACAAATGACGGACTGACGTTTACTGCTCCGTCAATGCCTCATCGTGTGTGAACGCGCTAAGAGACAGCCAAAGTCTTGCTCATAATAATATTACTGTAAAAAAATATTGAACTCGGTCTTGTTTTGAAGGAGAAAGAAAATAGAGGAATACGAGATGATTTCCCAACGTCCCTGTGATTTCCCTATCCTTTTGCTTGTGTCTATAGAATTATTGCCAATGTCAAGTTGGTTTTGGAAGTATCACAATCTCACCGATTGTTTTCCCACTTCTTTGTTGAAGACGGTTTTAAAAATTGACGAATCCAGAATTATTTGTTCTTATACTTAGTTTAGGTGAATTTTTTTAATGGTACTAATTCAACCATACCTACCTCTTTTCCTTTGAGAAACACGATTTAATACTTATAAAGTAAGCATAAGCATATGCTCACGACTATATTCCCCGAGGGGGTAGTCAGAGAACATCCACGTTTCACCAGTAGAACTGAAACTCTGTCCAGTGTGACGGGGGGTGAGCCCGTCGCCACTTATAATGGACAGAAGGTACAATACACGCCTCGAAATTGAAGCATGAAGGTTTCCTCACGATGTTTTCCGTTGTTTACTTATAAAGTAAAGGTCATTTAAAAGTAATTAATTATTAATTTTAATCGTTAGCTAATCCAAGCGTTGCCCAGTTCAAAAGGCGGCACGGGTCTAATGGGCCACTAAATTATACCCAAAAAGGTTCAGTTAATTTATGACATCAATTCATGAGTTTGAGCTTTGAGCATTTACAAAATGAACAAAAAGTACATACCGAATTATTTATTACAAGCTGTTGCCCGCGACTCCGTTTGCGTAGAACTTAAAAAGTATCCTATGTGTTAATCTAGATCATATTCTATCTGTGTGATAAATTTAATCCAAATCCGTTCAGTCGTTTTTGCGTGATGAGCGTTCAAACAGAGTTGCGTTTACGATTTTGTTATATCGCACTCTTAATCGAATACTGACCTAACTCAAAATTTCGGTGTTTTGAGTTATGATAGCGGAACGACCTAAAAGAGCATGCTTTATCACCTAGACCCCAAAAAAACACCTATTTCCTATAATAAATGGGGTCAAAAATTAGTTGGGTCTTTATTCTTCCAGCGCTACGTGCGCCCTTTTTTAGTCGAACAATGACCGATTTAGTATTGCGTCAACTAGAACCGATTGGGTCTGTGTCGAATAACGACTGATTTGGAGATAAGTCCATATTCGACCAAATATTTAAAAAAACTTAAGAAAATAATTTAAGCAATAACGACCGAATTTGATTTAGGTCATTATTTGACTAAAAGTTCGAACTGTTTGATTGACTTATTACGAAATAGGTCAGTATACTACAATAAAAATTATCGGTTCACGTGACCGTTATCGAAATGAGTCTTTATTCTTTAAAATGATTCAAAATTAAGTTGTCTCATTTCCAAATCGGTCATTATTTTATAAAATTTTCTTGATTTTTTGCGGCTGATTTTGAATTAAGCCTTTGTTTTATAAAAATAAATTGAAATAACGCGTTACATCTAAGAACAGGTCTCTCTACTACTAAAAACATCTGAAGTTCGGTTGGCATAAAACCGAAACAAAATGGAAAAATTTACTCATCTTGCTGTAAATTACCATGTAACCTCCTGTGAACGATTGAGAATCATTGTTTTAAATAATTTCACTAAACGAAAGATACAATAGTACAAACTTATTCTTAAGATCTTAGCAAAATAAATTCTACTTAAAATACATTCTTAGCTAAGTACTAATATTGGCAAATCGTACATAATTGAGGTCAAGCGTAAGCAAAGCAGACAGCGGAAGCAGCGTCAGGTATAAGAATATGCAGAAGCGCTAGATGAAAACGTATAGCATACGTTATGGGGAGAACTAGCAGCTACTCCTTTACTATGTAGACATTAAAAGCTCGACCACCTTCGATGCGGCTTTAAAATGTCAAAATGGCAATGGTGTGCTTGCATTAAGTAGGTAACTGTAGCATAAAATGTCTACGATATCCACATAAGAGCACATGAACGCCAGCAACAAAGTTATGGAGGTCACTGTGATTTAAGTGAATCAATAAATCGACACAGGTTTCTCAAGTAGGTACAAGAATCTTAATCTATAGATGATTTTTAACAGACTTCAAAAAAGGAGAATGTTTGTCTTTATATATTTTTACAAAGAGCATTGCATTTAATGTTTGTCAAAAGTAAGGGTAAGGAAGTAAGTAATTGCATTTTTGTATCAGCAATATTAAAAAATATATAAAATAATTATTATAAGTGATTGAGAATAGAAAGTTATCAGAAGTTGTGTGACTGATCCGTGTTTGACGGTTCACATTATTAGCTTCTCATACAAATTAATCTCATCAGTTTTTGAGTTAACTCACATAACATTTCTCAGACTTTTCACTCAGCTTGTATATCGCTGCTTATAAACGAAAGGGCCACAAGTGAAAAAATTGCGATTGATTGCGAAAGGGAGTTGGCCGATCCAAAGATAATCTGCTGAGATGGGACATATTGCCGGCCGTTGCGTCTAGATGTGGTCAGGTGCAAACCACTTGATATCTATTGCAGTGTAGCCTGTGCCCTGTGTATTGTGCCCTTCAGTACCTAATAGAATAGAGGCTTCCCCTCGAAGAATAGAGGTGGCCAAGTATTGGAAAGACAAGTGTAATCACCTTCACACGAGAAAGAAGATAAATATGGTTGACATTTACAAGTTATGACTAACTCATAAGACGTCAACTTTGGCTCAGGAATGAAAACGTAATGGAAAGAGGATGCAAAAGCTTATCGATATCCGAGATAATTATATCATTATTCCACTCCTATTTTTATTTCCTGTCATAAGAAATAGAAATAGAAATAGAAATGTATTTATTGTGGATAAGGTATGTTTAATGTATTTTCCAATAAAACCTAAGTTTTAATGGTAAAAGTATGAACCGTTTTGTGATTTTTACTAGTTTTACCTGTGACACGGTTAATGGTGAACAATAGCCATGATCTACATGTGCTCGGTTCGTGATAACGACCGAGTACGATAGTACTCGCTGGCAGTGTATAGCCACTCATGTTATTTCAATCCGATAATTTGATACAGTCTTCCGGTCAACATGTTTGAACGCGTACGCACGCATGCATTTTCATTGCATTATGTAAAATCTACTAACTCGATATTTTAAATAATGTTTCAAAAAAGCATTTGGCCAAACATGTAGTAAAATTTTGCTGTACATAATGGGCATAATATTATTGTGTTGTCATACCTATTCCCCGGGTTATTTCTTATTAGTAATTTCTTAACCGTAAATACTTTTAATGAACAAAGCTGTGGAAGAATTAGTCCTAAGTTTGAGGAGTTAAGTAATTTCTTCTCGTTCTAAATACCGCAATGTGTGAAGATGAAATACTTTGACCGGTGTGTACTGCCAGTGATCTATAATATAAACTGAGAGGTGGAAATCATAATTGAAAGAAAGGCCTTATAAAAATTGTAAAAGTCACCCAAAGGGCAACGGAGAAGGCTGGGAGTTTCCCTGCGGTATCGAACCAAAAGTGAAGGTAGCCCGTAGAATTTATATTCGAAAGTGGCAATGTGCTGCGCACATTTATTCTTGGAGAAAGGATGGCTGATGGGGCTCGAGTGACGATCAAGTACTGGAAAGCGCAGCATGGGTAGGCTCTTCACAAGTTGGACCGACGACCTGGTGAAGGTAGCGCGAACCTATTGGATTAGGGCAGCGCAGGGCCGGTCGATGAGGTGATGCTCTGGGAAGGCCTATATCCAGCAGAGGATTTCTATCAGCTAAAGTGATGATGACAAAAACCAAGTTTTTCGTGTTTTATAGTGAATAAAATCATGTAGTTGACAAAGTAGGTATTGCTTATATTCATAATTAGAAATGTATACTTACACTCTTATTGGAGGCTCTATACTACTGAGACCGAATAACGAGTACCAGAATTAAGTTAAGAGTTGCAGAAAACTTAAATATACTACGTATATTTACAGCACCTTTTGTACCATTCGTAAAAAAACACAAACATTAAAAATATGATAATTCCTATTATTTAACTAGATTTTAACTCGTATCAAAATACTGTACAATAAATTACTGTCTAGTATGTAAGCCTCAAATACATTGGATTAATTTGTTTAAGATTCGTTTGATTATTTTAAGATTTTTGACACCTGTTGTGTAAAAGATTGTATTTTTTTACAAATAGAAGTACTTTTCCATTACTTTCATAGCATTTTTTTCATTAAAAAAAAATTATGTAGCCAAACCGTGTGTTTTAAGTCACTCATTTTCAACGAGAATTTGATCGTAAAACGACGTAACTCCTAATAGGTCAATGAATGTAAACTTTTTTTTTGCAAAATAATGACTTATTTTTAGTTAGGTCAACGTTTTTTTTACCCTTTTTGTCAAACATAGGCTTATCTCTGAAGGGTGTAATTTATGTGTATTATTTAGGGAAATATAAATATATATCAAATTTGTAATAGTATTTCTTTAAAGTACGTATTCCCAAGATTCTGCAGTAGGTTTTACTTTTAGGCTACGACACTCACTTAAGATTTTACAGCCGTTTAAAAAAAAATGTTGACTGACGAAAATACATTTTTGTCTATTCCCAAAAAAATGAAAATATGGATTAGGTCAGTATTCGATTAAGAGTGCGATATGTAAATAATATATACGAGTATATACTAGAGTATATATTATAGATAGACTAGCGACCGGTCTTGGCTTCGCCCGGGATATAAATGAGTTTAACATAATATAAACCTTCAAAATTATTTTCTTTAAGAAGGAACAGGCGTTATTATGCGATGCACATAATGCTTTATTAAAAGCACTTTTTAATATTGTTAATATGATAAGAAATAGGATATGGTTTATACTAGATTGGTGGTAGCTGTGAATTTTCATTCTTTTGTAAGTTCATCATTTTTGAGAAAGGCGTCATTATACTCTAGGCGTAATTCGCCTTCGGTACCTTTTAGTCTAGGAAATCTACGGATTTTTGTATTACAACAAAATTTCGACAAGTGTTATAAAATAATACTAGTTCAAACACAATTTACTAAATCTCAAACCGTATTTTCATACACAATTTTCTTCATCAAAGATCAAGACTAGTTTTTATCCGACGAAAAAGGAGGAGGTTCTCAATTCGACCCGTATGTTTTGTTTTGTATGTTTGTTACGCGATTACTCCGCCAATTATGAATTGATTTTGATGAGTCTTTTATTGTTTGGTACTTCATACTTCAGAGGTGGTCCCATTTTAATATGGTGAAGATCTGGTGAAGAGCTTCGAAGATATACAGTGAAACTCCTCTAAAATGTATAGCAAATCATCAGCGATTGAAATAAATGTTTCGTGTTGAATTTCCCCTTGCATGTACAACAGATATGTTGACCCAATACAATACTAACACTAAAAATTTTGAAATAAAAACATTTTTAACAAAAAATTTAAACCGACTTCAAAACTAAAAAGTACTAAAATAATAATTTAACTAGCGTCTTTTAAATACGCATCTATAAAAATATTAGTTTGTTTAGAGTCGGTGTCAAGCTAAGAGCAAAAAATTTACTCGTAAGCCTAGATGCATGCGTATTTAAAATACGCTGGTTATAGTAGATTACAAACCGAGGACAGGAAAGTAAGAAAGATCTCAGATCTCATGTAACATGTGATCTGAGGCTTTCTTATTTACTGTCCGAGGTTAGTATACTATTTTTCTCCACGACGGAGGTGGAAAGCGACAACTTCGTTTTGCGCAGCGGGACGAAAATTTACGCTTTTCGTCCGGAGGGGAGAAAAATTATTATTTTAGTACTTTTTAGTTTTGAAGTTGGTTTTAATTTGTTAGTGATCTGTGATCAAGACAGTAGGTACGCAAGCTTTGATTGCGCCCAGCTTGATAATGTACCACAGCTATGTATACTCTCCCTTTTCTATCTCTGTCTTGTACTTTATTCCTTATTCGAGAGCATATTTTTACATGAACAACTATTCGACATCCGTACTGCATACAAATCACCAATAACTGAACTGGTTTATTCTCAAGTTTTACTATCTTCGAGAATTTATTTACTACAGTGGGATTGTTTGTAGGGTATGTTAACGACGTGCGAGTGTGCTTTATTACCATGTTATAAGAATCCAAATGATTAAAGGGGACGACCTACTCTCTGACCAAATTGGGCACCTAACCCAATTTTGGTCAGCGAGTGGGTCAAACTTTTTAGTAACGTAACTTTTTCTTATGGCCCAATTCGTGTGATGCCATGTGGTTTTCTTCCATTCGTCTGTCTACTCTGCCCCGCCTGAATAACTCTCTCATTTTGACATGGAGACATAAATGATAGGTATTCAGAAACATAAATTACATTACATAAATTACATAAGTAGATACAGTAGATTATCTTGCTAGACCAAGGTAATATTTTATTCTTATGTCTTTTACTAACCATATTCAATCATTAGTTTTTGAGTGGTTTCAAATGGATAATATGCCAGAAGAATGCTAAGTGTATTGTGGACTATTCACTAAACGTATTTGAATGTAATCTTATCAGTTTAAGAAAAATACTAATCGTATCTAAAAATTCAACACAGGGCGGGCACGATTTACTAAGTTACATAAGACTCAAGATTATTGGTATGCACAAAGTTCTAAAGCGCCAACATCGGTTAATTTTAAAAAATCACAAATGACTAACCAGCCAACAACTAAAAAATATCGGTAAGGTAAACTTACTAACGTAGAAAAGGTGGAAAAAAGCGTCGGTTCAGTCATTTGTCATCCAAATTTAGGGGGTTTTCATAATTCTGAACAGCCAAAAAAGTGCTTAGATCGTTACGAAACCTAGACAGATCGACGCAGAAAAATCTGCTGATTCCAATGATATATACAAGGTGTTACAAAACTACAAATAAACATTTAAGGTGGTGGTTTAGACCATCAAACTGAACAACTTTCACTATGGGACCAATATCGAAATAGCGAAAAAAAAAAATTATGTTCTATACTCTACAAATCGACTAGAGCTAAAATATGTATGGGATTTAAAATTATTTTTTTCTTGATTTCAATGTTGGTCCCATAGAGAAAGTTGTTCAGTTTGACGGTCTAAACAACCCCCTTATGAGTTTTAAAAATTTATTGTTACTTATGAAAAACCCTGTATAACTCAATTTGGGCCAAAATGGCGCGTTAGACTTTTTACCTTGGAGGTGACGATATGTTGTGTGGTGGTGGTACGGAATCCTCGGTGCGCGAGTAGCCCGACTTGCACTTGACCGGTTTTATTATTTTGGACTTACTGCAGTTGCGCGCGCTTGTAAGAAGCTTGTCTTCTAGTTGATATTTATTAATACGCCTACATTGCGGTGTGTGCTAGGCCCCTTCTGAGGTTTTTACTCCATCACTGTACAATCACAATTTACAATCTCAAATTACAAAAAAGATTACTCTCTATACTACTATATCAGTAAACAAGTCTAAGTACTTACTTAAATCATTATCAGTTCTATAATTATTTTGGCAATACCAATAAAAATTATGTTAATCGGTTAAATATTATCTTGATAAACCAATTTTGAGTATCATGATTGTAGTCAATATTTATTGCATAAAATATGTAAAATGATTAAAATAATGTAAAGAATGATTCACAATGTAACATTTTTATATTTTTTCTGGAAATTAGTAACATCGCACGTCTGTTATTGGGTGATCGATCACATATCGTGTACCTACCGTCAGTCTCCACCATTTTGTATTATGTATACATGGTACGTTTGTGTTTTTATGTGATTTTGTAGTACAGTCAGCGTCAGAGAAATCTGACCCCCTAAGTATTAAGAATTTGAGGCACAAGCGTCACGTTAGGTGAATCAAGTGTCATCTATTGGTAGACGTTTCCAAGCGATAAACCTGTTCTCGCACTTCCTTTGCATTTTAGATACTAGAGAATCATTCAGCCAATTCTAAATTTTACAAACACAGTGAAAAATTTATAAAATATATCTTTCCATCATAGACGTAGACTCTAGCGATAGACTTGCTCGTTCAAACAAACAACATGTTCAAAAACTCTTCGGGAACATTAGTGCCATCTAGTTTATATAAACAGAAACTACTATAATTTGGTCAAAGAGCATCACTGACCAAGACAGATGCGACAGTTCATGTTGACAGTTATGTTAGGTATTATACCTACTATCTGTGAATCAGTAATGTGTGTATGAATTTGTACAAAGTTGTTTAAATACTAGTGGTGCCCTCGACTACCTACGCGCAGACTACTGAAATAAGTACACACGGCGACACATCAAGCTACGCAAATCCAATATTAAGCTGGCCGCGCGACGTTATACATTAATGTACCTACGCGCGGCCAGCTTATTTTGGTTTTGCGTAACTTGATGTGTCGCCGTGTGTACTTGAAACTTTAGAATAAAATACTTACTCATAACTTTTGATTGTGTGAACTGTGAACAGATTGCTATGAAACAAACATTAAAATGTTTCCCAAGCAAAGCCTTATACAGGGTGTAAAATTAAATGCGACACATACTTAAACTGGTGTATACATTTGAGTCAAGTTATGTTTGCAGTTTTGTATGGGACAGCAGATTTTTTTTTCGCGTTTCGATTTTGTGGTCCCTTAGTAGAGTAGTAGTAGTAGTTGTTCAGTTTGATGGTCTGACTGAAGCACCCCTTTAACTAAATGTCGCATTTAATTTTACACCCTGAATACCTTCTTAATATGCAGACACTTTTTTAAGCGGATGATCAGACCGTCAAACTGAACTACCTACTTTCTCTATGGCACTAACATCGAAATCGCGAAAAAAAAATCGGCTGTCCCATACATTTGGCTCGAGTAAGCTTGCTTGTATGGAAGAGCAGATTTTTTCATCTCGTTCATCTCAAGGTAAAAAATATAAGTTTTCTCATAATTTATATCCCGTAAACAAGTGGTATAAAAATATAATCTCAAGTATCAACGATCTTAGCGTGATTTTCAATGTTCGTCCGGCAACCGCGATAAGTTCAATAAATTGTGCCTATTTTGTGCCCTCTGATTTAAGTCTCTTGATTCATCTATGATCATTATACCTAGTCTTATTTTCTTATATATCACTTTTTGGGTGCCGAAATAAGACAAAATGTAATGGACTTACCCAATTTTGAGGAAATTAATAGACTTTCCTATTTACACAAATTTAAATTACATTTCCTTATAATTTTACATACTTTCAGCAAACAATATAATTACTAAGGAACAATATGGCTTCCAAGAAAAGCTTTCTACTGTTGATGCCATATTTGATATGAGCGACTATGTTGCCCAAGCTATAGATAGCGGTGACAACGTTCTGGTTGTGCTATTGGACCTTTCGAAGGCTTTCGACTGTGTGGATCATGCATTAATGCTGGAGGTCCTACACCGATATGGTGTGAGAGGAATCAGCAATGATTGGTTTAAATCGTATCTACAGAATCGCACCCAAAATGTAGTTATACCAAATCTTGATTGTGCATCGAACACTGTAGAGGATATTACGTCAGACACTATCAATGTAACGCAGGGCATTCCTCAAGGAAGTATCCTTGGACCACTCCTTTTCATTTTGTACGTAAACCAATTACCCAATGCACTAAACAAAAAAGTTGTTATGTTTGCTGACGACGTTTCCATCTTTTTTCGATTTAATAGAAATATGGACACAAATCTAGATTTAGTTGTTACGAAGACTATGGAGACCGTCATTGATTTCTTTAGCCAGCTGTGTTTAAAGTGCAACACAGATAAAACTAAAGCTCTTCTTTTCAAAAATTACAACACCAGAATAAATAACCCGTTGGTTGCGCCTTATGGTTCTCGTATTGAGCTGGTAGACAGTGCCAAGTTTCTGGGTGTGCATATAGATGTACACTTGAACTGGAAGAAGCATATAGAGCAACTGAAAAGTAAGCTAGGAAGTTTCTGCTATGCTTTGAAAAACTTGCTGCAAATATCTACACAGAGAGCTGCCCTTCAGGCCTATTTCGCGTTCTTCCAATCGAAAGTGTTGTATGGCTTAGATGTTTGGGGAGGTTCCGTTAACATCATGGATATATTTAAAATTCAAAAGAAATGTTTGCGTTTACTGGGGAAACTACGTCTCGGGACCGACTCTTGCAGGCCTACCTTTATACGTCTCGGTATCCCTACGGTTACGTCTCTCTATATATTAGAATTATGTAAGCTTGTGCGTCGCTATCCGAACAGATTTCCATTAGCCTCAGCTTTTGTGAGCAGAAGACTGAATGCTCTATATAGCCAGGAATCACTTCTGCAAGTACCAAAAGCAAATACCGCACTCTTTCAACGCGCTGCCGGCTTTAATGCTGTCAGAGTTTATAATAAATTACCATGTTCAATAAGAAATTTGCCAGATAAAAAATTCATTCATGAGCTAAAAGTATATCTAGTAAGAAAGTGCCCATACAATTTGAATGAATTTCTAGAATTAAGCGACTGACATATTAAAGTATATTATCCATGTTAATTCATATACATATTTATTAAGTGTAATATTTTAAATTATATTTTTAAAGTATTGTAAAGTACCTGACATTGTAATAATTGTGTAATAGTTGACTTATTTGTAATTATGTTGAATTATTCTATTTGTTTGTTCCCTAACTGTGATGTAATCTTTGACATGTTAAATTAATCTAATTACTTATTACTATTGCTACTTGTAATGACTGTTAAATTTTATGTGTTTTGTTAATATTCTATACAGCTATTGTTGTCTTTGAATAAATAAATTGAATTACTGACCTTATATTAGAATAGTCGTTTACCTCAAAAAAGATTACAGGTGGTTTTTATTTATTAAAAATATTTAAATAAATTGTTATAAATTATTGTAAAAAATGACAGATTGTCAAACAGATGGTCTGCCATTCTCATTAGTGCAAAGAAGACTAACATCAATCAGGTGCACGCACCCCATTCAAGAGTAACATGCAGTTCCTACTGATCACCGTATCTAGTACTTTAGTACATTGATATCGTTGCTTTCCATCCATGACAGAGATTTGAACTCAGCACTCGCAAAATTCAACTCAATTAATTCAAGCGATCTTACCACTGAGCCAAGCGGTTACTTACTCAACCATGTGAAATTGTGAACTGCTTGGTATCAATCAATCAATCAATTATACTTTATTGCACACCAAAACAGAACATAAATTTGAATAAATGTAAAGAACTAGCTGCTGCCCGCGACTCCATCTGCGTGGACCTTAAAAAAAGTATCCTATGTGTTAATCCAGAACCTGTGTGCCAAATTTCATCCAAATTCGTTCAGCCGTTTATGAGTGATTAAGTCACAAACATCCAAACATCTAAACATCGTCACAAACTTTCGCATTTATAATATTAGTGAGATTACAAGCAGCATAAGCATATGCTCACGACTATATTCCCCGAGGGGGTAGTCAGAGATATTCTGAAACCAGTAGTACCTAAAAAGAAAAAGAAAAATTACAAGTTAAAAAGCGATTTCTTCCAGACAACCTTAGGGTAGAGATTTAGAGAAATTAACAAACGAGAATAGGTAGGCGGTGTAGCTCAAAAGAAAGAAATCTAGAAAAGCAGTGAAGTACTTAAAAATTAAATAATCTATAATATATACATACATACATACATAATTATCTTTTTTACTATATACCTACATACGTAAGTGAATACTACATACAACACGGAATTTCGGTGCCATCAGTGAAAAGTGGATGCTCTGTCAGAATATCTCTGACTACTGAGCATAGGTACATAAACAATCTCAGAAATTAAATCACTTCATAAATCTCACTTTTCCGAATTTCTGGCCACTTCAACACACTCAGCTAGCTTTTCCTAATTAAGGAAGATAAGCCTATCTTTGATTAGATATCTTGGTAGAAACACAATCGTTTCTCTGAACAAAACTTTGTCTATGTTGTAACTAAGGTAAAAACAAACAACCATCAAACTATAAATCAAGCCACGCGTCAAGCGAGCGTGGGATGTGGTTCCAGCAAGCGTAGTAAGCTCTTCAAGCGAGCGTGGTAAGCTGTTTAAGCGAGCTTAGTATTTCTTATTCGCTTGAAAAATTTTCATTATTCGAATATAAAAGCTTTTTTACTGATTTCATGTCTAACTCTTATCTGCCAATCTTAACTGCCACTTCGTATTAGACTTCCCTTGGTTTAGTTGACTCTGCCATTTGTTTTGGACCATCTCTATAAATAGTTTAAAATCTGATGGAGAAAGAGTACAACACTTTTTCTGTGCAAGCAAAGCCACGGGCAGTAGCAAGTACGCTATAACACACAAATTAATAAGATACCAGCGGCCCGCTGCGGCTTCGCACAGGTAGGAATATAGCTTTGTGTCCATCACGGATAATGTAGAATTCTAATGGTGAAAAAATCATTCAGATCGGTTCAGGATAGTTTCGGAGCCTATTCATCACAAACAAACAAAACAAAACAAAATGACTTCAGTGTGAAACCATCCTAACCGAACTACGGCCTTTAAGTTGCGACTAAATTGTGATAAACATTTTATTTCATTCTTGACGCTTTACGAAGCAACATTCAGCTTAAAAGGTATCAAGATGCAAGTCGAAGAAAAGTGTTGTAATAATTTGAAACAAAATATAATAACTCCTTCATTACGAAAGTCAATAAATAATATAATAAAGAAAGAAGGATACATAACGTATGATGTAAGTGAAAAATTAATAAACACTGATGGTGGTAGCTACGTGGGATCGTTATGCGAAATCGTTATTAACGGAAGAACTAAAGATGGTGAAAAAGAAACAAATATTTTTATGAAAATTATAATAGATAACAACGTTTTTAAAGATTTAAGTTCTTTTTCCGATATGTACTTAAGAGAAGTATTCGTTTACAATGATCTTTCTAAAATGTTCTCTGAACTTCAAGATGAAGCTAATTTACCCTTCGAAGAACGGTACAAAATCGTTAAAAGTTACGATGAATCAAACTCTGAAGCTATCATTCTTGAAAATATGGCAAAGAAAGGGTTTAAGACACCTGACCGAATGGAGGTACCCCCCTTAAAATTCATGGAGCTGTCAATACAACAACTTGCAAAAATACATGGGCTATCATTCGCTATGCAAAAAAGGAGACCAGAATATTTTGAAAAGAAAATTCGACCGTTAAATTTGTTAATAGATTTTAGTGGTAATATGTGGAAAAAAGGTGGAGAAAATTTGGCAAAGATTGCTTTTAAAAAATTTCAAGGCGAAGATAAGAAGAAAGCTGAAGATTTCATACCTGTATATTTAGCCAAACATCCACAGTATAAATTGGATAAAACAAGCTCGATTTCCTGTATGTGTCACGGAGATTATCGGGCTCTCAACATCCTCATGAAGAAAATTGTAAGTACTTGAATGTTACATTGATACTTTCGATCCTCACTTTTGTATGGAAGGTCCAAACATTTTTCTCGTTTTTCGACTTACTTTTTCTAATAATAAAAAATTGGGTCAAAGAATGAAACCACTGTAATAAAACAGAGTATCTAGTCGTCCGACAAACGGACGAATAAAATTTTCGTCTACTATCGTCTAGTCGTCCGACTATCGGATGATATTACTTGTACTGTTGATTTATACATCACCATCTAATGTATCAAGTCTGCCACGGATTTTACAACATTATCCGATTCAGTCAGTTAGGTTAGCGAGGAGTGAAGCGAGCGCACTAGCCGAGCGAGCGCAGTGAGCGTGCCGCGGCAGCGGTCGGAGAGTGCCAGAACCGAATCGCTACTGTTTTCAACATTTTGAAATAAGGGTCATGGTCACTGGATTCATTACCTTCGCAGATACATAATTTATTTTATTCATCCGATAGTCGGACGACAAATTATTTTTATTCGTCTGTTTATCGGACGACTAGCAACAGCCGTAATAAAATGTACATTTAGATTTTCCATTTGTCTTTTGCTGTTATTTAGATCGTAGATTGACTAGTCAGTCATTTAGTCATCTTCATTCACTATACAAAAACGTTTCGCCCTAAAGTTTTCCTAAAGTTAATCGTAATGGAAAATAACCTTGCCTTACAATTTCTTACAGAATGGCGAAGTAACAGAAGTTTATCCAGTAGACTTCCAGATGCTCCACTACGGCTGTCCAGTCAACGACTTCCTCTACTTCATATATGGTTGCACTGATCGCAAATTCAGGAATAAACACTTGGATAGTCTCAAGGACATGTACTTTAACACCTTACGTGATTTCCTTCAACATTTTGATATGGATGTCAACGTATACTGCCCGAGGAAAGAATTTGAAACAATTTATAAACAAAGATTTGATTATGCCCTTATGATCACTATGTACTATTTCCCGATAATTTTTGCACCGGAAGATAGTGTTCCTGATTTTAGTAAAGACGATCTGTCTAAAATAGATTATGCTCTTGACGACTGTATTCATGAGAGAATTAAGGAAATTTTTGATGAATGCGTTGAGTTGGGTTTTCTCTAAATGAAAAATGTTTTTTGTAAAATTAATACAAAGAAGAATTGTAGGTATAATAAAGAAGTGGCATGGGCATGGGCAAGTTGCAATTTGATTTCAAAGTGTTAAGATAACTGATGATAATTATTAATTACCTATTATTATTGCGGTTGACATTGAGCAAAAATATGACGATTCTTATTTCTAAAACCAGGCATAGTAACAAACTATTTTTACGTGATAAGGACTAGGTATGTATGATGTGTTGATATGATATAATGATATAACATTTTGTTTTTTTTTTTATTTTTATTTAATACTTTTGTATTTCATTTTAGTAGTAGTAGAATACCTACCCCATAGTCCCAAATACCGCAGTGTCTTGACCAGTGTGTATTGTAAGTGTCTAAACACATTATGCCGAAAGTACGCGACCGAAGTTCGGCACGATTACGCCAGCAATGCTATTTGAATGAACGACGACACATTATGCCGAAATTACGTTGCGTTATAGCGTACAGCCGAACTTCGGTCGGGCGTAAGTTCAGCGGCAACTTAGTCTGTAGTGCACACATTATACGCGAGTTTACGCGACCGAAGTTCGGTTCGATTGCCGACGAAAATCCGGGGGCGGGGACTGAACAAAGTTACGCAAGTTTACGCAACTGAATTTCTGCCGCGTAAGTTCGGCGCTTATGGTGTGTCATATTACCCGAATACGTCGGAACATGGTCGGAACGTAAACTCAGCCGCGGATCTTCGGTCGCGTACTTTCGGTATAGTGTGTTTAGACACTAATAAATGACATATCGAACTCACTCAAGGCATCTGTCACCCAAATAGAGGGTCGGCAAAAGGATGTTTCGGAACTTTCCGTTCAAGTCATCTTAACTATTATAAAACCGTAAAATCATGAAGAATAAAAAGTAGCGGTTCTCTTAATATAAATTCAAATAACATTCGATAGCGCGATTTAAAAACGTGCAGCGCCATCTATTGACAAAATTGTTAGTTTGTTTGTTTGTTCGCGCATCACGCAAAAACTACTGAACCGATTTTGATGAAACTTTTTTTGTTTGATAGCTTATGATCTGACTTAAAATCTGGTATATCATTTGTGCGGACGAAGTCGCGGGAAAACACTAGTCTCTTATAAAGTGTTATCTGGTATCAATTGCTTCAGTATGACCTCCTAATTACAAATATATGAGATGACAAGCGCTCAGACTGTGGGGGTAGAAACTGTGACTACATAAAGATGGCCATACAAAGTAAAAAATAAATGTTTATTCATACCGTGTGGGGTATCAATCGAAAGGGCTCTATGAGTACATTACAAATATATAACGTGTTAATAAATAAGCGCAAAACCTCATACACCCCAACTGATTTACAACAAAATAATTAGATTGAAATAATAATTTCATTATTTTAATATTTAGTTTTTATTTTTTTATTTTATGTTATTCTCTCATTTTAAGTTTTGAGGCAAAAATGATTTGTTATCATTTCAGCAATGAACGAAAGCGCTAAAGTGCTCATAGAAATATTTAAGGAATCTTGTTTTGGTAGTAAGTAGGGTGAATGTGCCCGTTCGGTGGGTTGAGACCTTGTTCAGTAAATTTAATACTTTACAAACAAAGGATTTCAAATTAAAAAAAAATTACCTATGTTGAACCATGATAATTCGATTCTGCTCTCGATTGTAAACAAACTAGTTTTACGTTAATTCATCAAATATCAAATAAATAAATAATAAATATCTTGGACATTGTCACATAAATTATCTAGTCACATTTAAAGTTCCAGAATCTAGCCTGGACTTGTGTTATGATAACTAGACAACGATAATGAAAAGAGAATATGATAATGATAAGAAATGAAAGTTAATTTATCAAATATCAAATAAAGGTATCAAATGAAAGGGCTTTATGAGTAGATTACAAATATATATCATACTACTTATACCATTTTTACTACTTGGTCAAGGAAATTATTAGAAAGCGTCCAAAAATGTACAATGTTATTCAAATTGATGTACATTTTTTATTTTTTTATAAATCTGGTTAATAATTTTTAACGCAATATAGATAATATCCTAAGTCATTTGATATGTATTCTATAAAAAATCAATTCAGTCGTTTATAATCTACAGCAGTTTAAAGTCAACTCAGAATTGTGGATTTTTTTTACTTTTTCGAATAATTTGTTTAACAAAGTAGTGAAAATGATGCAAGTCTGGAATTTCCTGCACACCACAACTTACACAATAATTATTACAAATTAAGTACCTAGGTAAATAGTCTAACAATCTGATTGAATAATAAGATCAGCGTTCTAAAATATTTTGCAATAGAATAGAATAAAAATTATATTACATTAAAATGAATCATGTCATATACAAAATGATACATCGGATAATTAAAAAATATCTCAATTGAGATCTGGTGAAAATGATGTACTGTAAAATTAACACAGGCACAATAAAATTATAAAGTCAGTGAGAGATGTTTGTGGATCTTGCTCTTGTAGCAGTGCAGTTTGTCTCCGAAGACGTCCGCTTCGATAGATTTTGGCGAGCTCGAAATTTTTCAGCGACATGACGTCGTTTTGACCAGAATTCTCACGTACGGAAGGCAGGGTAGGCCGATTCCAGGGGGGGCAGCTGCTGCTGCTTGATGGGTAGAGTATGTGGTTTATAGGTTAATGATACATTTCCTAACACTGTGTATACAAATATATTCAAATATGTTTTCACATTGAACCAACCAATTAACTTGTCCACCGAGTCTCTAACATTTGCGTACTTTTACAGTTTCTTTTATTAGACACAAGGTCGTAAAACACCAGGAAATCTCGAATATTATACTGGTTTTCTGTAAGGACTTATACATTATGTATGAATGAGCTAGTTACGTATCAGAAATAAGCCTGAGATATCAATAGCTTGACCTATATTGTGCACAATTGAATCTATCAGTGGCTTTGTTAGTTAGCTTTTATATTGGACCCGACTTAGCTTTGAGAAGATTTGCTAACTAAAGCAGCTATAAAAATAACTTGGACTCTTTGTCGTTGTCAGATACTTCGTTACAATTTTAAGTGCTATTCCAATCGGTATAGGTACACATTTATTGTCCCCTGATTCAGTAATTGTCACAAAAATATTTTGCCAACTGCGTGGGTTTTGAGATTTTGATTTTTGAGGAATGAGAGCTTTTAAGAGTCTATTAGCTTATCAAAAACCCCCTTAATTTTTTTCTTTTCGTTTTTTTTATTATTTATCATCAAATGCCATACAATGACCCATAAATTCTGTGAAAATTTCAACTAGCTACCTATTATGGTTCAGAAGACACAGCCCTCGGAAACTAGGGCGGACGGACGGACGAACTGCGTAGGCTTATAAATAAAAAATAATAAAAATAAAAAAAACATATTTTCAGACAATGAATAGGGTCCCGTTTTCACCCTTTGGGTACGGAACCCTAAAAAAGAGTTAGTTTCAAAACTTACTCATCTAAAGAGGCTCATTGCTCTACATTGCCTAACTTCGTTGATTAGAATTATACAAGCATTATGGTCCTAGGTACCCAATACGTACACGAAAGATTCGAATAAAGGATTATTTTGATACGTAAAGCTTCGATGAAAGTAAAATTAATGGATACGCCCAAAGCGCGTTAAGTTGAAGCCATAGAGGTAGGAATAGAGGTTGAGAGCTGAGAGAGCGAGATGTACCTAGCGGCACCACTGTATAATAGAAAGAGATACGTGACGCGAATCAATAGAACCGTTTTTTAGTCACTAATCAATTTTTACAATTCGGTTTTCGTGAATAATTGGGAATCTAAAGTGAAATCGTAGATAATTTTGTGAAATATACGTCAGTATACGAATTAATGAAGTAGTGTCAACTACTTCATTAATTTATCCACGATTTTACGTTAGACTCAGAATTATAGACAGTATTAGAATTTTTGCCTGCGAATAGTCTCCAAAAAACATCCAAAAACTGTTTCATTTGACAACTCATGTCACTGACTCTAGTAAGGTATAATAACTTTATGGTGGAAGCACACTACTGGTGCACTTGGTCCATACAAACTGGCACACTTGGTCTGTCATCTCGGTACATATTTGAAGTACTTATACCTGTCATTTGTTTTGCCTTATTTTTCCGGTTTAAAATGTTCGCGTAGGCCTATCCATTAATTTTAATTTGATCGAAGAATTAAAGTAACCCCAGGAAAATCGCCCTTCGGGGGAAATATTTTAACTGAAAGTTAGTTAAAAATGATTTTCCGTTTTACTCTGTTTAACTTTTTTTTTTATTTATTTATATTTAATGGCTTTTTGCTTGTGCGTAGCACCGCATTTCCGCCAGTGTCAAGTGTAATTTATGGGAGTATCTATCCCAATCTCAGGGATTGTTTTTGTTCAAGAACAAGAAGAGATTGAGGATTGCGGAGCCTCGTGGCAGGCAAAAACGCGACGCGCGAAAACCACGCGAGACGTGTGCTCGGGTCAATTCCTGCAACGTGACTCCTCTGTTTTACTTGTCTTGGAAAACGCCATTTTCAAAAGAAATGTCAACGTTAGGATTTGGCTTCTTCAATAGAACCTAAACCAATTCATTTGATAAGGGTCATTTGGCCACAAAAACGTCGAGATCTGATTTATCGGGACGACTTAAAAGCGAGTTTTTTCGCCGAATTTTCGGCTTAACCTCGTCGGCCCATTAATCAATATGAAGTACCTATCTGTAGTACAGTTCGTTTCACACGCCTTTTGCTAACCGAATGAGATACGTAGCTGAATATTTTTGAAAAAATAAAAACATAATTTTGGACAACAAAACTTAAAACAGTTCTGTTACCTATACCTACATGGGTGTAATAAAACACC
The DNA here is from genome assembly GCA_963693445.1 of Agonopterix heracliana. NCBI lineage: Eukaryota > Metazoa > Arthropoda > Insecta > Lepidoptera > Depressariidae > Agonopterix > Agonopterix heracliana. Next base: position 17,435,540 of record OY856319.1, read on the forward strand.
CTAGTAATACTTAAGGGGGTGCTTCAGACAAACAAACTGAACAACTTTTACTATGGAGCCAACATCGAAATCGCAAAAAAAAAACGCTCTTTCATACAAAACTGCACGACCCAAATGTAAGGGACAGCTGATTTTATTTTCGCGATGTCGAAGTTGGTTCCATAGTGCAAGTTGTTCAGTTTCATGGGCTAAAGCACCCCCTTAAGTATTACTTGGGTGTTTTGTTACACCCTGTATACAAGGTGTTTCATAAGTAAAAATAAATATATTTAAAACTCTTAGACTTGTTTAGACCGTCAAACTAAACAACTTTCTCTATGGGACCAACATCGAAATCGCGAAAAAAAAATCTGATATCCCATACATACAGGGTCCTTCTTAATATGCTGACACTTTTTTAAGGGAATGTTCAGACCATCATACTGAACAACTTTCACAATGGGACCAACATCGAAATAGCGAAAAAAATACTTATATTCCATACATTTTAGCTTGAGTCGATTTGTAGAGTATGGAACATAATTTTTTTTTTCGCGTTTTCGATATTGGTCACATAGTGAAAGTTGTTCAGTTTGATGGTCTAACTTAACACCCTTTAAATGTTTATTTGTATTTTTGTAACACCTTGTAGATGTTGGTCCTATAGTCCTTATAAAAAGTTGTTCAGTTTGATGGTCCGATCATCCTCTTAAAAACCGTCAGTATATTAAGTTGGACTTGTACACATTTTTACGAAAAGCAACATTAGTTTTGATTTTTTGTACCTGATTTTTTTTCTATCTTCCGGCATCTCTGCATCGTATTGAAATAAAAAAAGTAGGTACTTACCTATATCTATCAAGTTATAAGAGTACCTAATCATAACATTTTTATTAAAATAAGTCCAGTAGTTTTTGAGAGATGCTCAAACAAATAGACAGACAACAACATTTTCGAAACAGACATACATATTCGCACTTTTTCCAGAGGGATAGGCAGAGACTAAGCATCTCCAAGTTTGGGTGGTTCTGAAACACTTCTCTAGCTACCTCTAAGTCCATACATCTTGTCATACATTCCCTTCGATTTCGGTTACGTTTAACCTGCCGTTTTTCTTTTCTTTTTTTAATTTAGTTCCTAAAAAACTCGACAGATGGCATGTTTATCGCCCCATAGAGCCGTTTGCGAGATCCTGTCAAAATCTTGTCAAGACTGTGCCTGCTTTTTTTTTTAATTGCCAAGGGATCGAGCCCATACAGCCATGTCAGGCGTAAAAGTTTTGAATTTTCGATTAAAATGATTAGTAAATAATGAAATATGTCATTAAAATATGCGTTGGCATCTTATATTGATCATCTTTTCACTCTTTATTATTTTAAAGAAACACTTTTTGAAATGTTGACGTTTCTTCGCACAGACCGTAGCGCCATCTATCGCCATCATCGATCCCCTAGAAAACAAAAAGAAAAAAAGCTTACTGTAGGCTGTGCTGTATGCAAGTACTAGGTGGTGGTACAAGTAACATTAGAATTGAAATTGGGGCCCACCTCTAATATTTGCTATTGGTTGGGCAGTCTTGGTCTATAAATTAATATCTTGGACATTGTCACACAAATTATCTGGTCACTTTTAAAATACCAGAAACTAGCCTGGACTTGTATTATGATGACTGATACAAATATTCATCATACAAATATTTGACCCTTACGGGATTCGAACCCGCGACCATCGTCACAGCAGGCAGGTTCACTACAGACTGTGCTATCGGCTCGTCATGTCTGTATGTATAGTATCTATAATTTTGTATAATTATGTTCTACGATAATATTGGATGGAGTTTCTCAAAAAATAGGTATTAGTAATCTTTATACATGGTGTAAAAAAACCCCCATATTTAAAACTAGGGTGTTTTGTTACAGCCTGTACATTCAAAAAACAAAAACACGCAATACCAGCCCTTGCACAGAACTCTTATTCAAATGGTATTAAGTATGGTAATGGCTTGTTTCAAGAGACTAAGTGTTCGGAACGAATATAAGACGGACTTAAGCAAACCGCTACATTAACTCAGGGGTCAGTTTCATGCATAAGTAATGGTTATTTCACAGTACATTTTGTAGGAAATTCACTGACATTTCAGGAGGAAAATTTAGTTATGGGCAAAGCGTTATCATAGTGTTTTCACATTTGCATATAGTGCGGAAATTTATTAATTTATGAGGATGAAGATCATTATCATCATCATGTCAGCCCATAGATGTCCACTGATGGACATATGCATCCTCCAAGAAGCGCCACAACGACCGGTCCTGGGGATGACCATGGCTAATGACATTCTATACACAAGGACTTCGCATCAGTGCGCTATTATTGAGACCGCTAAGTAATTCTTAATGGTTTCACATTACTGTTTTATAACCGAATACATTTGAAAGGACTGGAATGTCAGCGGCAATGTATGACAGCCGAGCATAACTGATGCATACAAAAGTGACATGCATACATTTCAGACACATTTTTTGGTTTTGTTATTTTTAGTACGAGAGCCCACGACCAAAACCATGTCTCATAGCATTACGGCAAAAACCCTATAAAATCGTTAGATTGTATGATTCTGAACCCGACTAGGTGTGTAGTAACGGTCGAAAGTGTAGCAACTGCGTTGGAGGCCATTTCTGCTGTGTCAAAAAAAAAAGACAGTCGGTATCATAGCAATACGTCTGATAGTGAAAATGTACATAGATTTTATAATTGTATTACGAAAAAGTTTGTTTTCAGACATTTTGCGCGTAGCATATAGCCTGAGCGCATTTTTGAAAATGTCAACAAATTTAGCCGACCTGTATCATAGCAATACGGATAATTTTTTTTTTCAACTTTTCGTATTGCTGCCATGATTACCAAAAACCTGTTTTCAGACACTTTAAGTGTATTGAAAAGTTGTCTGATAGAGAAGGTGCTACACTTAATTTGTCTGATATAAATTTTTTGCACATGTGGAGAACTTATTTTATCATGTCCAACAATTTTCAGACATATTGCTATGATACCGATCGGTAAAATTTGTTAACATTTTCAAAACGGTCTCAAAATTTAATGCGTTCACATTTCCGTCTGAAAATTGTTTTGTTCGCATCAAATAACCAAAATTTACTAATAAAAAAGGTTTTCAGACGTATTGCTATGAGACATTTTTTTTGTCTCATTTTTAATTTTTTTAAGTGATTTTACGGGTTTGCGCTACACCACTAACGTCTGAAAAATATGTTTCCGGTATCTCAGAACTATCATTCAACTACAGTCTGCAAATCAGACATATTGCTATGATGCATTTCGGTAAAATTCTTTGACAATTTTGAAAATTCGGTCAGATCAAACGCTACGCGGAAAATGTCTGATATTGGTATTTTCGAGTTCAGGATAATCGTATCTATCGATTTGATGCGGTTTTGGCCGTATTGCTATGAGACAAAAATGTTGGTCGTGGGCTCTCGTACTATTTATGACATTGTGAGTCCATGTGTATACTATATCATTGAACATGGCGTACTGGCCATGTTACCTACCCGGTACATGTTGGTCGTGTTTTCTTTATATCCTCCATATTTACTACCGCATTATTTATGCCTTCGGCAGGTATCTACAGCCGACTCCGTCGATCGTCTTGATCTAATATCAATATACTACACAGTTGAAATTTTAAAATGCACCGTACTGCGCTCGTTTTGCAGTTGCTGGGAAATTTTAAAATCAAGTCACATCGAAGCGAGGGAGGTGCTAGGTACAAAATCAGTTGTGCTATTTTGTAAGTTACCGAGCATTGATCGAGATTGAAGTTTCCTTCTATACAGGGTGTAAGGGACATCCCTCTGCAAACTGAAACGGTGAACTCAGACCATCAAACTGAACAACTTTCACTATGGAGTCTACCTCAGGAAATGCGAAAAAAAATCAGCTTGTCGAGGAAAAACAGCTGGTAAAAATCCCCATAAAAAACTTTCAGCAGACGGACCCTATACAGGGTGTTTCATAAGTACCAATAAATTTTTAAAACTCAAAAGGGTTTGTTAAGACCGTCAAACTGAACAACTTTCTCTATGGGACCAACATCGAAATCGCGAAAAAAATAATTTTAAATCCCATACATATTTTAGCTCTAGTCGATTTGTAGAATATATTTTTTTCGCGATTTCGATATTGGTCCCATAGTGAAAGTTGTTCAGTTTGATGGTCTACACCACCCCCTTAAAGGTTTATTTGTATTTTTGTAACACCTTGTATAGTAGCGATCTCCTCTTTTAGCTAGAGCTAACTTGCTATGTGCATCTCTAAAAGGGAATAAGATAAAAAACTTTATTTCATTTAGTGCATTTTAGATCTAAGACAGAATACCTATCTTCTCTCTGTGTTTTTTGCTGCTGTGGTTTGGTATAAAATAAATTATATTATGATTGCTTAAATAACAGTTTTCTTGCAATTAAGAGGTTGGTTAATTCGTGAAAGTTGTGCAATTTGATGATCTGAAGCACGATAGATTATGTAACGTACCAAAGTAGTATTATACTGTCTCTTATACTTACTGAAGCTTGAACAAAGAAAAACTTGGAACAATCATAAAGAGTTTTACTTATAAAAGTTATAGAGAAGTTAACCCTTCACGTCGCAAACTCTGACATCTTCGTTGAGATTCCGATCTCGTTCGGTTAAAACTTTTGAGCGGACGTCGCGGTCAGACGGCTAGAAATTTAGAATTTCTTGAACAAACTTTTTACACTTACAAGGAGAGTTAAATGTAAAAAGAAATACATTTAGTTGGAAAGGTTTGAAAATTTTACTCTATTAATGTTGACATGTTTTTAAAGGGATGATCATACCATCAAACTGAACAACTTTCTCTATCGGACACATCGAAATCGAAAAAAAATCTGCTGTTTACTTTTTTTTTTTTCGCGATTTCTATGTTGGTCCCTTAGAGAAAGTTGTTCAGTTTGACGGTCTGATCATCTCTTATAAAAGTGTCAGCATAGTAAGATGGACCCTATTATATAGTTTAGGTATTCTAACGATCCATTTTGTGTTATGGTAACTCCGAACCATATTAATAAATACCTGAATAACACTTTTGAATTTTAAGAGATTCATTTCCGACATAATGTAGAGTTATTATCATTTATTTTATGGGATTTTTCCATAGTTCCATAATGTGTCCTTAGTGACCAGCTTCGCGTACCTAAGCATCGCGTAAGAGCACTGCTGCACTGGTAGCATGCTACACGTGATACGGCTGTTTCACGTCTTTTATCTCGTGCGTTCGCGCGCAAATAGAAAGAGAGCGAAGGTGTGAAAGCGCTTTATCACGGTGTCATGCTACCTATGCAGAACTCTCTTCAATTGTTAATTTCTATCGATATAAACGTACGCATCGCGCACGCATGTCGTGTACGCCTTGCACTCGCGTTATAGTCAGCTGTTTCATACATTTTGGTCGACTATTAGCTATTTACATTTTCTACTGAACAACAGTTTTTTACGCGATTTCGTTGTTGGCTAGTAGTTCTTTAGTTTGATGGTACTTTGTTGGGACTTTGTTGATAGTACATAATGCATTTAATTTTGCACCCTGTATACAGTTTTCAAGCACCCTTTTCAAGATGAACGACGTCTCACTAGGTACCTACTTTAATCTCAAGGAAGGCTCTTTTCAGACTCTTATCTCGAAGGGAGCGAAGTAGGTACCTTTGTGATGAGGTAGCTCTTCAATTTACTTTAAAACTTGATCACCTGCCTATATATTTGAGTAAATCGGCGCCAAAAATTAAGGCAGTTTTTGAACATTTTTGTTTTTAGCATAGCATAGCATAGCATATGCTCACGACTATATTCCCTATATTCCGAGATATTGTGAAACATCAGAACATCCACGTTTCACCAGTAGTACCGAAACTCTGTCCAGTGTGACGGGGGGTGAGCCCGTCGCCTCTTATAATGGACAATGTGGGTACAATACATGCCTCGAAATTGAAGCATGCAGGTTTCCTTACGATTTTTTTCTTCACCGAAAAGCCCAGTGGTGTTACAAATCATACATAAATTAAAAAAAACTCATTGGTACGAGTCGGTTTGGACGGGGATCGAACCATCGCCTCCTGCACGGCAGGCAAGGTTACCCGCCACTGGACCATCACGGCTTTGTTTTGTTTTTAGTTTCATGATAAATTCGGAAACATTTATGTAAGTATGTAGAAAATTCTAATTTACAACAAAAATAAAGAAGTTGATAATTTTTTATTTTTACGATTAGCCATTTCTTGTATGAAAAGCTACAAAAGCAGAAATCACCAATGTTCAAAACGAGGATACAAAAATTTTGTTTAAAAACTCACTTTTATTCAAAATATCACATGAAGCTTTGTGATAATTATTTTGAATCATTTTTTGACTCTACCACCGCTTCGGAAGGTGTCCCGTTCGTTGAAGAGAAGATGCGGCCAGAAACTCTACAACACACACACAGCTTTTAAACAAAACAAAATTATACAAAGTACAATAACAAATGCAACATTAAATTACATAGTGTAACTTCGTCAAAACCAAACATTTTGGTCATTCATGATAATAATCAAGTTTATAGTAAACTTTTACAGAGGACTTGCTTCGCAAGGGACTTGTTGTCTGGCAAGTTTAATGTGAGAATATGATGTTAGTTCCCGTTTCCATTGACGCTGAAACGCCTGTACCGATCTTTTTTTCCTGCCCTTATCCCATTACTTGGGGTCGGCCTTAGATTAAACTTATTTTCATCAAAGGGGTCACAATAATATTATTATGTAGTGCTCTTCCATTCATCTATTTTAAGGTTCACGATCTTCCGATCCCAACGGCCGATGCGACTGACGCGTGGTTCTGTCATGTTTTCATAGTAACTATCGGCCGTTACTATGAAAACGTATGGCATATAATAATATGACAGAACCATGCGTCAGTCGCATCGGCCGTTGGCATCGGATTTCAGCATCCACTCCTTTTCTACACATCTTTGACACAATCCATCCTTCTTTTTTTTGGTCGTCCTCTCTTCATGCAGCCATCCACATTCATATTTGTCACACTCGTCTTGTAATATGACACTCATCTCTCCGCATCACATGCTTTATACCAAGATAATCTGTTACTGCGCAGTTTTTCGGTTACAGGCGCTACTTTCAAGATAAGATGAGATAATGATTATTTTTAAACTTTTGATTAAAACTATGACATTAAACGGTAGACCAAAAACGAGGCAAGCCTGATTCGCGTGGTCTACGACTACTTTCAAGCTTCCTCTAATATTCACATAATATTCACATTCCTACCCACAGAACATTGTAAGAGGGGTTATAAGTGCAAAGTAGGCGTGGAACGTGTCGCCACAGGTTATGCAATGATTTGCATAACACCATAAGGCGCGCGGCGTAGTGCGAGTGAGAGGGTATGAATAATTGTAGCAGCGTGAGCGGGAAGACAAGTGGCGACAGCCGTCTCCTAAGCAAAAACGTTATATGTTCTGTGTTCCTAAACCTGTCCATTCTAGTAACACCACACCAATAACAACACAATTTGGTAAAGACATAGAGCACACCCTGTACTTAGTGGACAAGCAAGTGTAATAAAATTATGACAACAATTTCGGAGTGCAGAGGCTTTGCCTCAACACCGTAATTCCTGTATAACTAGGATCAACAGCGGTACCCATTCATTACACTAGACAATTAAGTCCAGCGAGCCCGGGAGATTGCTCTGACCTCGGAACAATTTCAGGGTAGTGCATAACCCTATTTGTATTTCCTATCACAGTTTTAAGGGATTGATCTGAATTCTGGACAAACGCTTTTCCGCCTATTCGAGATTCTACACAATATGATTCCGCACAACTGCAATTGAACACATTTTCTATTCCACGCAGTCTTCAATTTGACACAAACGAATTTCTTCCTAATCGCGATTCTACACAATATGAATTATATAAACAACTCGAACAACACGAACAACTCTTAACAACTCTCAACTCGGACAACATGAAGTGACCAAGTTGTTCGAGTTGACCAAGTTGTCTGAGTTGAGAATCGGTTCGTTTCGCTCAGTGGAGGAACTGAGATGTAATGTTCCTCGACCGGAAAGCGAAGATCTTCCGCCAGGCTAGGTGTGAAGCCTGGGGACTGGCCGTGGTCCAATGGATCCTGTTGGACCTTGTATTATGTATCGAATCTCTGTATTATTATTTGCGTATAGCTTTTATTTCCACCAATCAAAAAGAACAAATTTTTGGGGGGGACTTGAACCCACGCTCTTCCAAACCGGGGAAACGTGCTTACCAATTACACCACCAAGCCCACTACCCAGAGAACGAAATTTTCAATCTGTTACGTCTTAAGGGGACGTGATGCTGCTGAGCTGATATTTCATTTTGCGATTTCATGTTTGCTCTCATAGTAAAAGTTGTTCAGTTGGGTCAGGGCTTTTATGGTCTGACCCACCCCTTAAAATGTCTACACCTTAAATGTATTATGAGGTATTATATGATAAAGACTTGAAAGATTTTGTTATTATGGTAGCTTAAATTCTTTCAAACAAACATTTTGTTGTAAAGCCACAGACCAGTGTGTGTAAAGCTGAAATAAAAACAAAACAAAAAACGTTTTGGCGTGCTAGCCGAAACTATAAAGCTTAGTAGGTCTTTGACCAAGGCATGACCTTTGCTACTATTTCATGTAGACTGGCGCCACGCAGCTTTGAACCTTTATGTATGTCATCCATCACCGCCATTTTATTCACGCGTCACTGATAAAAATGCTATGTCATATCCATGAATCCATAACTAACAATTCGCTTGAGAGTCGCGTGGCTAGAGGTCTACCGAGAGGACGTCTGCGTCGGCTCGTGATTTTTCTGGCCATGTGGTTCGGCCATTTTGTGAACTCTTTTGTGTTTTAACCTTAAAATCTAACCAAGCTTTCAAAGAGCACTTTGATCAAAGATCTTTAGAAAAGGGTATCTGGTTCAAGACCATTCAACCGGAACCGCTTACAATCCCTTGGATTGACAACTGCCCAATGGCCAGACGTGATATGGTAACAGCGCTGAGGCTTCGCTCCGGTCACATTCCATCCAAAAAGTTCACACACCTGATGGGGATTACCGCATCCCCCAATTGTGAAGACTGTGGTGTTTTTGAGGACGTCTTCCATGTCCTGATGGTGTGTGTGCGGGGCGAGCCCCTCAGGAGACAGGTGTATGACGGCTTGCCGTCTCTAAATATCGGGCGTTGTAATTGTGCCTTGGCTGCACCTACGTCGGCTGCACTGCAGCCAAGGCACTTTACTCCATTTACAAGAAAACTCTAAATTTGTAGTTATTTATTTTTCTACTTCTTCCTTCGGTATTTACTGTTTTTTAGGGTTCCGAAGTCAACAAGGAACCCTTATAGTTTCGCCATGTCCGTCCGTCCGTCCGTCCGTCCGTCCGTCCGTCCGTCCGTCCGTCCGTCCGTCCGTCTGTCCGCGGCTTAGCTCAGAGACGCTTAGTACTAGAAAGCTGTAATTTGGCATGAATACACATATTAATCAGGCCGAGAAAGTGGTAAAACAAAATTTTGAAAAATATTTTTTTTTAGGGTACCTCCCCTACCCGTGAAGTGGGGTGCAATTTTTTTTTCTCGTCTATCCCATGGTGTGGGGTATCGTTGGATAGGTCTTTTAAAAATACGGTGGGTGTGGGAAAACCATTTTTCGATTTAGGGATCCGTTAGCGAAATATTAAGCTTTAAGGTGCAAATTTTTGTTAGAGTCGAGTGTCCCCCCCCTCTGCCAGCTAAACGGTTGTTTCTGGATATGTGAAAAAATTCATGGCAGTTGTGTATATAATGAAATTAAAAGGAAAACTATCACCGCTAAGTTAGCTTTACAAGTTAACGAGTAATAGTCGACCAACTTAAAAAATGTACTTTTTAGACTTTATTAGCCGTCAAACCGTAGTATAAAACAAAAAGCCCCCTTCTAAGTTCGTATATTGTGACGGGCAACTACGGAACCCTACCCTGCGCGTGGCCCGACACGCACTTGGCCATTTTTTTAATTAATACCCAACAGGAAAACCCATAGAGCGACATGGCCTCAGGCCAAGCTCTTCAATAAATATTTAAAAAACAATCACTTGAGACTCTAAACTCTTAATTAAAACTACTGATCATTTTACGTATAATCTTCATATAACGAAACGTTGGCTGAATTGTGATAAAACATCGGTGAATCAACAACAGTAACTGTAACAATTTTATAGTATTATTGATAAATAAATTATATTGAACAATTCGCTTCTCTAAGTCCCGCCAATCAGTCCATTATCACATATAAGAAGCACGTATTAAGAATCACGTTAGATGACTGCTATTGGGCACACACCGCCAACTTTCTGTCAAAGAAACTAGCATATCTCGAAGATCCGTCATTCCTAAATGGATACGTTTATACCCAAATGGAAAGGGATTGGTTACGGTTCTGTTGTCCTTGGTGGGAATACACTGGCGCTCGGCCAAACTGTATCGATTGCTTACATAAGAAGACATCTTTTTGCGTTATGTAATGGCTATGGTACGTTTTGAAGACCCGGTGCACACGGAATCGGTTACTGGACCATTCTACGCGGCGTTTTAACGCCTTAAACTTTGTTTTTAAAACAGTTACGTGACTTTCTGACTAACTGATTGAGAAACATATAAAGCACAGCCTAAACCGCTGAAGACAGAAACATGAAATTTGGAATTGTATGTTCTATAGAGGATGCTGGGTCCAAGAAGTCTTAGTTGCATCTAAGAAAGGATTTTTTAGAAAATCATGAAACGTTTTTTTTTTAAATTAAGAGGGTGAAATGGGGTGTAAAAGTTTGTAATCCTGGCAGATATCGTTAGGGCCAAAGCTAGATAGTATAAATATCACTTAGTTTGTTTGCATTATGCTTACAATTTTCCACAGACGTGATGGCGTTTAAACGCCACGTAGAATGGATCTTTAAGGTTTCAGTTGCTATAGCAATTACATTGTTGCCGGAAATGTAGATACATTCTCGGCTTTGCTTTGATCGTATGCTGTGAATCGCTAGGAGCAACTAGAGCCTAACATGATCAAGATGTAAGGTACTAATTATACTAAGGTTGGATTAGAACTTGCACTTTAGCTAAGGGAGATGCTGAGTGCTTTGTGTATATCTACATAAACACAGGACTAAGATCCACATCGGATATATCAGAAACCATGCTACAGTGTGCAGTTGACGCTAGGCTCACCTTTAGTATTGAAGGTTTTAAGACAGACCAGTGTAGTCTATACTAATATTATAAAGAGGAAGATTTGATTATTTGTTTGTTTGTATTGAATAGGCTCCGAAACTACTGGACTGTCTGAAATGCTTATTTGGAGAATAGGTCACTTTTCCGCTTCGATCAACAATATACAACTAACTAACGGGTCGCATACAAAATCAAAGAGAAATTCTGTCCTCGTAAATATACAACATTTTTTGTTAACAAACTGAGAAAACAGTCCTAACACATTATAATTTCGACCTCAAAACAACCATAATTCCTACTAATTTTTGAAGGAACACTGCGGCATTGCGAGACGTGCTTACGTTGGCTTTGTTCGAACGGAACTAATTCAAAATAAGACCTCACTCCAATAGTGAGGCGTTATTTGCCGGGACATTTTTTGAGCGCTGACGCGTTATCTAGTTGGATATTGTTGATCGAAGCTTTTCCGACTATATTCCCCTGTTTCCTCCTCCAAAACTAAACCGATTTTAATAATTCTTTCAAGAATAATATGATAAAGACTTTGGCTATGTCTGTATGTTTTGCTTTTTTTGTTTATATTCGTCAAATTTCTTTGCTGGATGTCTGAAAACGGGCGGTAATATTTGTCATTATCGAAAGTATCTAGTTCATACAGTAATTAATAAATACAAAAAATCAAAACATAGGGACATAACAGAGGTAACATAGATCGTATGGTAAAAATTTTTTTGCTCTTTTGTCATTATTTGTCATTCCAGGGAGGAAACAGGAGAATACGTTTGTATGGAGAAAACGGTACTCCCAATGCTACATTATCCGTGAAGAACATAGGCTAAAGAAACAGTCAAGTGTGTGTCGGGAAGATTCTAAGGCTTTACAAAGTTCGCCGCTTTCATCTAGTCAGAGATATTATTTTACGGACAATTCGGTATGTCAAGTATTTTTTGGTCGTCATTTTTATATTTTTTACTGATAGAAGACATAATTTTAAGACACCTATTTCATTAATTTTTAAATTATTTTGATCTGTAATCTCTAAGTGCAAAAATGATGGAGAAAAAATAATTCGATCTCCATGGAGAAACACTACCTACTGCTATATTTAAAAAAATTAAAACCTGCCTCCTCTTTCTAACTTTATGCTGGAAACAGATACGGCAACATCAAATGTCAAATTCTGACATTGTGAATGTATTTTTTTTCTTAATGGCCGGTTATTTCAAGTTGATTTTATGTTAAACAAGGAGTTCACAGGTATGCCAGTGACGTCACTGGACGTACCGAAAAACGACGTTATTTTATTAAAAATATTTGTAATCCTTTCATTTTAAAATCTTTGTCGTAGAAAATATGATTATTGAGACAATTATCTCGAAATGGTTTTCGATTCAGCCCTCCAAAAAAAAACTTGACATACCGAATTCAGAATACTTACTCACATTTTAGCAGAAACCGTTCGTCGCCATTTCCAGATTCATCCTTTTTACATTGGCTACTGGACAGTAGCCAATGTAAAGAACAACCCTTTCGCATTGGAGTAACAAAATTACAATGCAGCAATACGAGTATGTTGTTACGGGTCGTGAGTTTATGTATGTGTATGTACATTAAAGTAACAACTAGTAGGTATGTTAATATTTTTATGTCATACAACTACAAATTAAGAGAAGTTTATTCCGAGGGCGCAAATGCGCGCTGCATACAAACGTACTATGGTCATATTTTCTATTATAAACCTATTAAAGTCAATGAAATTTTTCAGAAACAATCTAGAAACGAATTTCTATGCTTGTATGAAGTCAGATTTTAGTCAAACGTCGAGGAAAAACAATGACGTCACTATTAAATTTTTAGTACAATCTTACTTCCCTAATATTATAAATGCGAATGCATGTTTGTTTGTTACGCTTTCACGCAAAAACTACTTAACCGATTTTAAAAATTCTTTCACCATTAGAATGCTACATTATCCCTGAGTAACACAGGCTATATAAAACGGCCAAGTGGGAGTCGGGAAAAACTAAATCTCAGGCGGTACGTAGTTCGCCGGGTCAGCTAGTATTTCATATAAAGCCCGCGTTTTGACGTATGATAAAGAATTCTTAATTTGACTCAGGGATTGACTAGTTGGAAACTCGTCAAAAATTCTCAATTCTTGACGCATAAAGTTTCAAGTATGACCCCGGCTTTACCGTTCCGTTCGCTCACGGAATCTTCAAGTCAGTATCGTTTCGAACATAAAATTGAAAATGACTGAGTATAAACAGTTCGTGACCTGAAAACGTATTCAACACAACGCTGCCAAATGACGGGTAACCAAAGTTTTTTTTCAAATGGACTTTTAACGTTGGCTCCGAAGGTTTTACAGTTATGTGCACGGATAGGCGGAAAAGCCAAAACCAACTTTAAGCGCACACGTCCGAAAGCAATTTGCATGCATTTTAGTTCACTATCACGTGGGTTTCTGTCATACATGCATTGCATTTTGGTGGCGTATGTTAACTGGTTTAACTTGTATTAGGTAACACGGTTAGTGGGGTTAAAAGTATAATGAATGATGATAAAAAGGGTTAGGTATAGTGCCTCTGACTGGTATCCACGAGGAATGGGCATTCACTTGCTATAAAGTAGGTACCTATATTTCTTAATTTTCGATGATTTACATTATGAAACCTGTGTTCAAAGGAAAGCTAATTTGAACGTGCATCTACTTTAAAAGTTGAAGTCACTTTTATTTGCGACACACACCATTGTGTATGATCTATATATTGTACTTTTATTAAGACGAATATTAAATATTAATCATCATATCGTATGGCATTTTTTGTCTTCCTGCTTGTATCCGAGGAGGTTTAAATTTCGAGGTCAAGATGTTTTAGCCAGTCTTCCGCTGCCGGGGTTAACCTATGGAGTTCTTCAATTCCACCGGGGAAACGGCGCAGAGTGCACTCATTTACCAAATGGGTGAGGGTTTGGTCAGGTGCCCCGCAGTTGCACATCAGTGACTCCCTCAGGCCCCACTTGTGTGTTGGGAGTTGGTCCTTCCATGGTTAGTTCTGAACCGGTTCAGCTTAGCCCAGGTCGTCCGGTCCTTATCAAAACCAACCGGTTTGACAGTCGGGTCTCGCACGAGGCTTGCATGCAGATGGTCAAGAAGGCCCCAATCTGACCGCCATGCACTATTAATATTGTACTGGGAGTGAATTCGGTCGTTGATGCAGATAGGTGATCTAGACGGGAGACGGTAATCAGGAATTGATATTATGAGTTCACGAGATAATTTAAAAATTTGGAGCGAATTCTTTATGATTGTCGAATTTAATTTCCTTGGATTAGAAGGCACCACAGTGACATAATGAAGGACAAGCCAGTCAAAAATAGGTATACTTACCTACTAAAATGACGTAGTTTAGTAGAGGTGAGGCGGTTCTGGAAGGGTCAAGGTCGATCAGTTGGAGATAGGTACCTACGTCTTAAAGTTCAAAGTTTTGCCCTGATATGGTAAAGTCGATTTTTACGCTCTTCTAAATACAAACGTATTGTAATTCATAGCTCTTTTTCTGTAATTTTTTTGACATGTAAACTTATTATCTCTATATAATATTTAATATGCTGGCAGCTGTCAGTTTGGTCAGATATTTAGCACGAGAAATAAACAAAATATTTACCGGAGCGGTTATATGTATAGGGTGCGTCTGTACATTTTTGGTATTCTTTTCTAAACTGAATTCCTCGTCTCATTCCTCCTCACTCAATAAATGATATTAAACAACTTTCTTTGAGGTAGACCTCTAGCTCTCATAGAAAATAGATCGACTTATCCGCACTTTTGTATGGGAGGTCCAAAAAAAAATCTCGTTTTTCGACCCATGTTCCTTATGGAACGTTTTTTAAATTTTATTATAAATATGTTACAGCCATGTGCTATCTCGAATCAAATTAAAGATTGAAAAATAAGTCCCGGGCTGACTTGAACCTGCACTCTTCCAATCCGGGGAAGTGCGTTATCCAATTTCGCCACCAAAAGACCTTAAGGCGTATCAGCCGTGGACCACTCTCCTCTCACTCACACTCCATACTAATCGATGAGAAAGAGCGCGTTGCTCCGGTCAGAATTTTGCTGTTTTCTTTGAAAAATTCTATGATTTTTTATTAATTTCGAAAAAGTAAAAAAACCACATCATTCTAAATTGTATTGTGAACAATATAGTAAATTTTCATTTTGTTCCGATTAAAAATGTAAGAGTAAAATGGTTACAACTGGAAAAAAAGGGGTGACTTTAGAGTCCCTTTTCTTCGGTTTTATTCATTAAAATCGATTTCTAGAAAAACCACATCACTTCTCATATCCTGTAGATGGTTCAGTTTAAATTTCAGCTCAAAAAGTGCCATAGTTAATGAATAAAATGGTTACAAAATTACCCAAAACCGGCAGGTAGCCCATTAAAAGACGCAACAGCTATTGAAAGTTTTCAGTTTCATTATCTGAATACACCATTAAAATTGTGTTGATGATAAGCATCATATTCATTACACCTTCGTCTGGATGTCTGACAGAAAGAAGAAAATCTTATGCGTATGTGTAGTCAACCAATCTGCATTCAGCACGTGTATGCATGTAGACTAACGCCCATTATACACGCTCTTTAAGGGCAGTCCTGTGACCTGTGACAGAAGGACGTAAGTAGGCTGATGATGATGACAGTACTGAAGTGGAAGTTAGTTCATGTTTATGTAGGTCGGAGTCTTGTAATTGTAACTATCAGGTAATTGCAACTATGGAGCAATTGCGCTTATAAGACTCACTATTCAGTTCTTCTCTTTATAACTGCCTTCTAGATGACTTAACATTTGTGTTTATTGAGAGAAGAACTGAATCGTTATTTTTATAAGTGCAATTGCTCCATTGTTGCAATTACCAGATAGTTACAATTACAAGACTCGACTTCATTATGAAACTATTATACAACGTTAATATAACATGACATTTTCGGCCAAACGGGTTATGTTCCACTCAGTATACACGTCTCAAATTGTGTTAAACCCTACGGTTAAACAGCTTGGACTTCGCTTACTTTGAAAACTGTCAAAATACAAGCGTCATGCAAATTAGAACCGTGTACACAAGAGCTAAAATTCAAATTAGAATTTCGCATTTCCACCGACACAAGACCCGCCACTCAGACGGAATTAGGCTACGAATTAGTATTATTTATTACGTGAGCGAATTACACGAATTTTACTTTTGCCAACAAGGTAATATCTTGGTCTCCAACTTCCCTCTTTACCCTAAAGCCCATAATTGACTGGCAACAGCCAAACTATTTACTTAGGTACAACTTTATAGAGCAAAGTCTATTTATAAACCCTATGACGTCACTCTGGAACAGTATTCGCGATAATTGTCACTTCCACCAAGATAATAAGGTTGGAATTAGCACGAAACTTTAATCCGCTGCATTTTCCACGTCGTCAGGTGGGTGAACGAACTTGCTAGCCATCGATACGAGTGCAATGTCCTGGTTGTAGCCTAGATAGAGTTAGGGACGTCAAGGATATCGGATACGGATATTAAAATTTCATATTCGAAACAATTGGCTCGTCATCTGACACTACTTGCCTCATCAAAGTCCTCTCCACCAGGCTCATCCAATACCTTCGGATTAGCTCATACCTTGCAAGGCGACCCAGTCTCGATGTTTAGCGAGGGAATGGAGCCAGTGTCCTGTGGGGTCCATGCCATAAGGAGATGCGCTGGACGGCGTTTTTGCCTTTTAGTTACGTTTTAAATTAAGCTAGTTTAAGAATGATTATGTTGAATAATAAATAGTCCACGTCAGACGTAAGGTGGTCTGAATAAACTCTGACACCAGGGCCCTATTCAACAAACGTTACAATTGTAATTTACAATTACAATTCTGGGTACATTGCTGAGAATGTTAGGCATATGTTACCTATTGCATGTTTAGCGTCATAAGTAACCAGCAATAGGGCTTGCTGCCACAACGATAAGAAGAAGAATAATAGTAAGGTGCATAAAATAAAAACAATAATATTAATAGGTTTACATTTTCAACATTTACAAAAGTATTTTATGCAGGATATTATTAACAAAGATGCACTCTCTTGTCCTTTTCCTCCAGCATCTCCATGGAACGGGAAACAAGCTACGATCAGAGGTGTGGTCGGATGCTGAGGGACTATAACCAACCGGTAGGAGTCGCATTGAAAGTCTGTTACTTACGGACGCCTGCTATCTAGTTTGCCTCGGGATTTAGAGATTTTATCTCAAATGGATGCCCAATAAGATTGATTCGTCACTTTTTCGGTTTTCCCATTTTTCTTAGAATAAAATGAGCTCTATTTTTAAGAACTTATATGTTTATCAAGTTAAGCTGTTGGACCCAGGCAGGGATGAGAAAAAAACTCTTTTCCTCATGATGAAGCACGAATTTGTATGTCTTTAGTAAAAGCAAAAAAAGTATAGACCGAGAGCCTGCAATAAATTGTTCTTTTCTTACTAATTACTAAAAACAACTGATTCTATTACAGTTTCGGTTACGGATACAGAACTCAGTTACATACATCACTAGTTCCAACTTTAGCAAACATTAGAACTGGAGCTCTGGCATGGTTGAAAATGTTTTTAAAATAGGTTTCTGGGAACTCTATAAGTATGGTAATTCTAGACCAGAATTATTTGGGGTTTTGACTTGGTTTTGTTTACATTCAGTGGGTAATGTCATGTGTCAATATGCCAATTATAATGTCGTAGTGTATACACTGTACAGGGTGTAAGGAAAAGTATGAATAACCTTTAAACCACATACTCTACCCATCAAACTGAACAACTTTGAAGGTATTGGATGGGTATACAGGTACTTGACCTAGGCATTGCAGTTTAATATGGAACGGATGATTTTTTTGTTAAATAATTGCATTATACAGGGTGTAAACATAAATACGTTTCATACTAAAGGGAGTGCTTCAGACCATCAAATTGAACCACTTTCACTAGAGTTTCTGGCCGCATCTTCTCTACAGCGACAACACGTTCCGACGCGGTGGTAGCTTAAAAAAGTATTGACGTTTAATAAGTGTGCTTCAGGCTCCTATATTGAATAAATGATTTTGAATTGAATTTGAATTGAATTCAATTGAACCAAAACTGAAACCGCGAAAAAAATCTGCTATTCCTAAAAAAACGTAAATTGCTGCTCGACCCAAATGCATGGGACAGAAGATTTTTTTTCGCGGTTTCGATGTTTGCTCCGTAGTGAAAGTTGTTCACTTTGATTGTCTCGAGCGTATAATTCATTTTAGATTACACCATGTATACAGGGTGAAATTTGTATCATTAGCATCCTTTTAAACTGAGAGTCTACCCATCGAACTGAAGAACTTTTATTATGTGAACAAACCAATCGGAGCAAAAAAAAAATCTGCTGTCCCATACTAAACCACGCCGCCGCCCTGCCTAAACGACTCAAATGTATGGGACAGCAGATTTTTTTTGCTCCGATTGGTTTGCTCCCATAGTCAAAGTTGTTCAGTTTCATGGGTAGACTCTTAGTTTAAAAGGATGCTAATGATATCAATTTCACCCTGTATTGTGCATTGGTACAGAACTACACCCATCTACAAACTACAAACCAACTTTTCCATATACAAGGTGTCACGAATATTTAATTAGTGACGTATACTGGGTGTAACAAAACAACATAGTAAAAATTAAAGGGGTGTTTTAGAACATCAAACTCTCACTCAAATTATATGGGACAGCAGATTAAATTTTTTCTACGTTGTAGCTCAGTTTGATGGTCTAAACCACCCGTTTAAATATTCCTATAGTTTACTGTAGTAACTATTCAGTAATCTGTGTTATGGTGTTTTGTTACAACCTGTATACAAGGTGTTACAAAAATACAAATAAACCTTTAAGGTTAAGGTGTAGACCATCAAACTGAACAACTTTCACTATGGGACCAATAACGAAATCGCGAAATAAAAAAATATGTTCCATACTCTACAAATAGACTAGAGCTAAAATATGTATGGGATATCAAATTTTTTTCTTCGCGATTTCGATGTTGGTCCCATAGAGTAAGTTGTTCAGTTTGGCAGTCTAAACAACCCCCTTAAGCCCCACTTGCGCCAACCACGGGTTAGCAATTAAAATAGCTCTCTCAGTTGTTTTTCTATACAAAAAGTCATGGGTTACCAACTTAACCTGGAGTTTATTGCTAACCCAGGTTGGCGCAAGTGGGGCTAAGAGTTTTAAATATTTATTGTTACTTATGAAACACCCTGTATACGTCACTAATGAAATATTTAACGCTAATAAATAAGGCGACTCTAAGTATTTTCTGCTGTATTGAGTTTCGTAGTAATTTACCGGTAATTAACGTTGTTAAACAACCTTTCTTAGCATTTTCTTTATTTAGCTCGAGGAAAAAGCTCCGGCTTTAACGCCACTCCAAACTATCATAAAAATTTTACTTTAGAGCTGCATATCGGTTATTTGGATGCATATTTACGTAAAACTTCATTTTTCACAAGAAGAAAAGAAACTTCTTAAGACGCTGTTATCCCGTCGAGGTCGTTTTTTGAACACGAACGAAAGTGTTTTAAACTGTGTTTTAAAGTCTGAAATTAAATTAAATCTTATTTAAGGATCTGGCTGATAGGCGACCGTGCTCAATTACACGATTAGATTAAGTTTAATAGATAGAAAAAAATCCCAAAGTTACCCCTTTTTGTTATGTTTTTTCAATACTATGATTAAACTGCTGATATTTAACTTTTTATTCTTGTACTTAACTAAATACATTAAATATTTCTAGTGAACTCCGTAGAATTTTGAGCTTAGAAACACCCATGAGCAAAGATATTGATGAAAAACACGTTTTTTTGCGATCCTGCTTTCAATTGGAGCGGGATTGCTAATTGAAAACTTATGCTTGCAAGAAAGAGACGCTTGCACCGGGATAACCTGGCCTTAATTTGCTAATCGCAGTACCTAAGTACTGCTGTTGATAGTGTTTTTACAGATCACTCAGACGTTAAGGGCTGTCAATTACATAGAGTTTAGCGCGATGCGAAATTCAGCACAGTTGAATAATAACTGGATTGCAAGTGATTAGAACTGAAATTGGATAAGAATAGAAATTCGATGTTTTAACTTAGCGCAATCGGGCTCCTGCCTGATGCGCTGCAGAAGCGCGGCAGCCTCGACAGCAAACTGAATGCTATGAAATTGAATATGATTCACTTTAGATAGCATAGCATATGCTCACGACTATATTCCCCGAGGGGGTAGTCAGTGATATTCTGAAACCTCAGAACATCCACGTTTCACCAGTAGTACCGAAACTCTGTCCAGTGTGACGGGGGGTGAGCCCGTCGCCACTCACTTCACTTTAGATTATTATTTAAAAAAACCGGTCAATTGCGAGTCGGAGTACCACACCACAATACAACATATTAACTTATGAAAAGTTTTGAATTCTCCGAGACCGACTCACACTTGGCCGCTTCTTATGATTTGTTGTTAGTAGAGTTTGCTCTATAATAATCACACCAAGTTTGACGCTTGAATGTATTACCGTTTTTACGATAGAGCTAGAAGCAAAACGTATGACGCTATTTCTCTTCTTTACAGATGTCGTAGCTACAAATAAAAGATATCTTTTGTCATATAAGATGACGATTTATAAAGGCTTTTGTGGGTTTTATACAATAATTGACGGACAGACAGTGCCTTTGTTGGTATTATCTTGAGCATCTTTCATAGATACTAGTAAAGCAAGAAAATGAATTTATTTCTATGTAGGTATTTGTTTACTTTAACGCTTGTAATACGTTATATCATTTGTTAAGGGGATATTA
This sequence comes from Agonopterix heracliana, assembly GCA_963693445.1. Classification (NCBI taxonomy): domain Eukaryota; kingdom Metazoa; phylum Arthropoda; class Insecta; order Lepidoptera; family Depressariidae; genus Agonopterix; species Agonopterix heracliana. Next base: position 17,456,730 of record OY856319.1, read on the forward strand.
TAGTTGGCGTGCTCCATACAAAAGAAGACTGGTTATATTTTCAATACTAAAATTACTAACCAATTAAATTCATTTTTTTTAGATACCATCTATAGAAAATCTCGATGTCGTATATTTTAACGAAAATCTGACAACATACAAGCAAAGAAGTTAGTTTCTAGAGTGTTTCTAAAAAAATCATTAACTTTAATTGGTTACAATTGAAAATATAACCGGACTTCGTTTGTATGCAGCGCGCCAACGATAATATCCCCCTTTACTAAACTAACTAAAGTGGCAATGGGCGCAGCAAATTTCTCGCAGAACCAATGGCCGATATGGGACCGCAAGTTCTACAAGAAAGCGCAGCGTAGGTAGGCCCAAAATGGTCCACCTTGATGAGCTGGAAGGTGGCAGGAATCCATGAGCGCAGCACAGGACCGGTCGTTTTGGCGATCCGTCAAGGAGGCCTATGTCCAGCAGTGGACGTCTATCAGCTGGTATGATGATGATGATGATTCAAAATTACGAGCAACCAAAAAACTCACAGCCAAAAATACACAAATAAAATATTCCGGAGCAATACAGGGTGTCAGGGACAGCCCTCCGCAAACTGAAACGGTGAACTCAGACCATCAAACTGAACAACTTTCACTACCGAGCCTACCTCAGGAAATGCAAAAATAAATCAGCTGTCCCATATATTTGAGTCTGGTAGGCACGGCAGTTTTGTATGGGACAGCTGTTTTTTTTTTGCGTTTCCTGAGGTACGTAGGCTCCATTGTGAATGTTCTGAGTTCACCGTTTCAGTTTGCAGAGGGCTGTCCCTTACACCCTGTATGTTTTAACCATTTGTGCAAGTTTATGTAAAGTTGACACTGATTGTTATTTGAAATTTTGTAACAAACATTTTAGAAGTTACGGGCTCTGCTACCCTCGGGAGTTATAAATTGTATATTCTCTATTCATGCGTGTATTTAAATTTTGAGGACCTAACAAAATCGATACTATGAAACTAAATATGGGTCGCTTTGAACCTTCACAACATTATAATATCAACTGTAGGGTGTTTTCAAATATGCTGACAGTTTTTAAGGCAATTCGATGAAATCGATACCATCAAACTGAACAACTTCTCACTATATGCCTCGAAATTGAAACATGCAGGTTTCCTCACGATTTTTTCCTTCACCGCAAAGCCAGTGGTGTTACAAATCTTAACTATTATAAAACCGTAAAACCATAAGGAACAAAAAAGTAGCGGTTCACTTCATATAAATTCAAATGACACTCGATAGCGCGATTTAAATGACGTGCAGCGCCATCTATTGACAAAATAGTGTGTTTGTTTGTTTGTTCGCGCATCACGCAAAAACTACTGAACCGATTTAGATGAAACTATTTTTGTTTGATAGCTTATGATCTGACTTAAAATCTGGTATATAGTAATTTGTGCGGACGAAGTCGCGGGAAAACACTAGTCGTATATAAATTCAGAAAAACGCTTTGGTTCGAGTCGGCCTGGACGGGGATCGAACCATCGCCTCTTGCACGGCAGGCAAGGTTACTCGCTACCGGACCGGCACGGCTTTTAAAGATTCAAATAGTTTAAAACAGCGCTGAAAGGTGCACACAGTGTATAATAGTTATATAACAGCCGGGTCAACGACTACACGGCACCCGGCGCCGGTCACGCTATGAACTGCATCGTTGCACTACACTGCACTTTACTGCATGTTAATACTGTCTACTATATGCAACGTATGCGCTGACTTCGATGGCAGTGTTTAAACGAGTAGTTTTAGACTGCATTTGTTTTGGAGCCTGTGTCCTAATAGTGTAAACTACAAAGACCTTAGACCTACGAATAAGAGAATAAATATGGAAGAATAACTCCAAACAAAATCGAAATCATTTTTGGCACCCCATGAAAAATGACATTTTGTATGAGTTTTGGCGGCGAGTTACAATTTTTAAAGAACAAATTTAGAACGCGTTACAATTTTTTTGGTGCCACTTTTTGAGCTTCATTTATACTTCTATACATACTCTTATTCGTAGCCTTAGACAAATACAGATATAGTAGATTACACACCGAGGACAGGAAAGTAAGAAAGGTCTCAGATCTCATGTAATTGTGAACCGAAGCGAAGCCGAGGTTAACAAACATATTGTGATCTGAGGCTTTCTTATTTACTGTCCGAGATTAGTATGCTATTTTTCTTCTCAACGGAGGTGGAAAGCGACAACTTCGTTTAGCGCAGCGGGACGAGAATTGACGCTTTCCGTCCGGAGGGAAGAAAACATTTTGATGACTATGAAATTAACACCACTGTTGTCAGCATAAATTTTAAACTAAGAGTCTATCCATCAAACTGAATAACTTTTACTATGGGAGCACACCAACATAAAAAAGAATCTGCTGTTGCAACGATCGGGTCACTGCCGTTTGAACGACAGTTGTTTAGCAATTTTTAAAAAAATACACAACGTTCTAAAAATGAGTCGTTTCACAAATCATCATTTAGTAGGAATAGGTTTCACAAACCATTTATTTAATTTTGTGATCAGTTGTAAAATTGTCACATTGCAACATTTCATTCTCAAGACACTTCGATACGAAACTGTGTTATTTAAACATTCATCTTTTATTAGAAACTCGTTTTATATTTTATTGTTTGATCAGCAAATTACTAAATATAACAACGTTTTACAAATATCGATGATCACATTATTTCATTTCACAAAACCGAACCAGAGCACCCCTCTTCCACGCAGTCTTGTCTGTACATGCATGTGCATGCTTGCTTGCATGTTGCATGCTTGCTTGCTTGCTGCATGCCTGTGTGCATGCTTGCTTGCATCTTTGCATGTGTGCTTGCTTGCTTGTTTGCTTGTCTGCATGTTAGGGGGTGCAGGGGGGCTGCGCCCCCCGCTCGGGGGGTGCGGGGGGCGGAAGCCCCCTGCCTGAGAAAAACATATTGGAGCTTGTCGAATTCTAGGTTAGGTTAGGTTAGAACATGTATAACACTTAGCGGAGCGAGCGAAGCGAGCGGAGCATCAACATGCTTGCTTGCATGTGCATGCCTGCTTGCATGCTGCATGCTTGCTTGCTGCATGCTTGTGTGTCTGCATGCTTGTGTGCATGCTTGCTTGCATCATTGCTTGAGTGTATGCTTATTTGCTTGTTGCTTAGGGGGCAGAACGGTAACATCAAAACTGTAGGTTAATGGTTAGACTAGGTTAGTTAGTATGTCATGCTGCATTTTTGCGTATATGTATGCTTGGTTTAGCGTGCATGTATGTTTTATGCATGAAGCACCATGAAAGACGGGTGTTACACGCTCATTCTCGCGTCAGTCTGGTCCATCAATCTAGTCATGTCAGACCTAGAACGATCGTCAGACTGACGAACATTATTAAAATATTTGAAATTAAAGTATAAAATGAAGTTGCAGCAAGTTTTTAGTAGATGAATTTTAAAATGGCAAATAACGTTTTGTGATATAAAAAATGATTTACCGTTGTTTGCTAAATAATTCATTTGGTAAATAAGATTGTTGTCGCATAACTGATGTTGAAATGTTGTTTTAACTATAAACATAATATAATTCAATGCATTTGCTAAATGACTACGTTCGATAAGTAAATATGTGTATGAACACCTTTGTTAAATCACTAGTTTGTGAAATGAAACATTGTTAAACGTTGCTTGAGAAGTGATATTTTGCTTATTGATTGTGTGTTAAACATTAGTGAACCCAACGATCGGTTTGCTCTTATAGTAAAAGTTGTTCAGTTTGATGGGCAGACTCTTAGTTTAAAAGGATGCTAATGATATCAATTTCACACTGTATAGAGCAGAACGTTCAAGAAAACACGTTTCTTGTATGATCTAAGATGGGAACAACGCACGTTACGTAAAAGTCTTGCATTGTTGTAACTTGAAACCACACGAACCAATCCACTTGCATCCCCAATTCTATCTAAGAACTACTCTACCTAATCTCCTCTCAGATACGAGACACTCTAAGCTTATCTGTCTGACAACGTGATACTTTATTCAAAACTTTATTACTGGAGACATCGTAGATGGAATGCAGTGAACTTTGAATAGGTTTCTGTCGTATCTTCTGAGAGAATCCCTTCTGCACTGACTTAATATGTTACAACGACGTCTGCTGTTTTATTTCTTGGCAATATCGACTTTAGAATCCGATAGATATAGATTTCGAAATTTAGAATTATAGAAGAAGAAATTCTGATGCATATGTCAAGTCTACCATACCAATCCGCATTGGGCACGCGTTGGGCCTCCTTGAGGGCAGGCTGTGCCTGCAGTGGGACGTATTAGGGTCCTTCTTAATATGCTGACACTTTTTTAAGGGGATGATCAGACCATCAAACTGAACAACTTTTAGTATGAGACCAACTTCGAAATCGCGAAAAAAAAACAGCTACATATTAACTTGGACCCTGTATAGGCTGATGATGATGATGATGAGATATAGATTTCATTTTTATTTGCATTTGCGTGGATTGATTAATCTCGACCAATTTTATGAGAATTTCGGTATGACAACCTCAGCAAACTCAGAAGTACCTACCTATTGAAATTTTTAAGTAGTACCATTGAGTTTAAAAATGTTAAAAATCGGTTGAGTAAATTTCCCGTGACGCTCGGAAATCGAACGACAAACTTAGAAGTAACATTTTGCTTGGATCGGAAGGCAATATTTTTCTGGAACATCACATAATTCTTTCACAGTTTCGTATTAGTTTTACTAGTCATCATCATCATCTCAGCCGATGGACGTCCACAGCTGGACCTAGGCCTCCCCCAGGGATCGCCACAAAGAGCCGCCCTGCGCTACCCTCATTAGGCTAATACCCACGCTGCCACGGATTACATAAGAGTACAACAGATGCCTCACTATCTAAGAACGCTCGCTCCAAGCACGACTGACACGCACATATTGACACTCTGTACGTGAATGTCACGCACACATGGACTCTGGTGCAAGGGATGTCAGTATGATGCGTGCAAAGAGGTGCAAAGAGACCGGTCGTGCTGGCGGGCGGTACGTCTTCTATTTTTGTTACATACTAATGTGTTTAAATTTTGGTTCATCTAAGTCATTCGAATAATTCCAAAAAATGAAAAATACATAAAATTCGGGCCAAACAACCGATTGCGGTGCAGTATTTTTTACAATCTTTCAATTATGAATATTATGATATTACTTTATACATCCGATGATATACAGGGTGTTTCATAAGTAACAATGAATTTTTAAAACTCATAAGGGGGTTGTTTGGACCGTCAAACTGAACGACTTTCTCTATGGGACCAACATCGAAATCGCGAAAAAAATAATGTTATGTCCCATACATATTATTTTAGCTCTAGTCGATTTGTAGAGTAAAGAACATAATTTTTTTTTCGCGATTTCTATATTGGTCCCATAGTGAAAGTTGTTCAGATTCATGGTCTATACCACCCCCTTAAATGTTTATTTGTAGTTTTGAAACACCTTGTATAAGATACTAATTTAATTTTCGAAACGGTAAAACAAATATCAAGGTCGTTCGGTGACAGGCTTGACGCTGCGCGTTCCGGTACGCGGTTACCACTCCAGAACTCGGCATCATCGGCCATCGGTTCTGCAAGCAATGTGCCCTGCCCATTGCTACTTTAGTTTAGCAGTTCTTCGGACTATGTCAGCTACTCTAGTTCTTCTTCGATCTCGCAGGGAAATTACGAGCAAAGCCCTCTCCATTGCCCTTTGGGTGACTTTCAGCCTTTTTATGAGGCCTTGAGTGACCACGTCTCAGTTCCGTATATCATCATTGGTCTAAGACTTTCGTCTTGCGGTTTTTGGGATGTAGAAATACTATGCTCTTCCCGAGCGCTGGGTTCGATGGTTGACCTCTTTCTCGAAGTTTACTAGTAGGTATGTTGTCATACATTTTAGTCCGTGATAAATAAAATTATTTTTATTATTATAACACTTTATTGCACACAAAGACATAAAAATATACAAAGTTGAGAAAACATGTACAAAGGGCGAGCTTATCTCTGAAGAGATTTCTTCCAGCAGACCCGCAAAGGAGACAGTTAATAATTACAAGGCAAACTTATTGTGTACAAACAAACAATAAATCAATATATTATAGAATATACAACCTACAAAATACAATATAATATCAGAATAAATATTATATTTATATACAGGGTCCAACTTAATTTGCTGACACTTTTTAAGGGGATGATCAGACCATCAAATTGAACAACTTTCTCTATGGGACCAATATCGAAAGCGCGAAAAAAAAATCAGCTCTTTCATACAAAACTGCAAACCTACTCGAGCCAAATGTATGGTACCTACAGCAGTTTTTTTTTGCGATTTCGATATTGGTCCCATAGAGAAAGTTGTTCATTTTAATGGTCTGATAATCCCCTTAAAAAAGTGTCAGCATATTAAGAAGGACCCTATATATAGGGTCACGAAATCGCGAAAAAAAAATCTGCTGTGCCATACATTAAGCTCAAGTTGGTTTGCAGTTTAGTATGGAACAGCAGATTTTTTTTTTGCGATTTCGATGTCGGGTCCATAGAGAAAGTTGTTCATTTTAATGGTCTGATAATCCCCTTAAAAAAGTTTTAGCATATTAAGAAGGACCCTATATATAAATATCACTTAAGGTAGAGAGTAGTAGAGTATATTTTCAATATGAACTGTTCTCAAAATGAAATAACTCGTAAAATCACGAGTAGCATTCTGAGAAAAACATCAGTGGTAAATGAAACAATGAACAAAACTTCCGGCACAAAAACTATACTAGCAACTAGGTATATGAATAAACCAGCGGCTGCCGTATGACAGTAGCTTCGCCAGTTCTGATTTATTTATAACAAACTTTTCCCTCAACTTGTCTAAGGCGAGGACGTGTCATATTTAGGTATCCATTGGTTAATCTAGGTCATCTTTATCTGTCCTAGTCTAACCTTTTTAGGTTAATTAAGGTAATGCGTCAAGGGTCGTGCTTTAAAGAAATAAAACATTCGATCCGAGATAACGATGGATATTCTAAACTTGTCAGACAAAAAGTTTATCATGTTAAGCAATCCCTTTGTAAAAAAGGCTTATTTTCAGATCAATGACGAAAAATGCCCGAATTGCTATTTTCGAATGATGCATAATCTCCCACGGACCTGAAAAAAAGACGGACGTAATCTCGTCTAATCACGAGTGAAGCACTCATTTCTTTTGTGTGCGTGCTGTCACGCGGTACATAATGGTGACGGGTGTCGGACCTGCGCCTAGAGCTAGTGCATCTGTGTGAGTGTAGGTCCCTTGTAGAACAGTCGAAAATGTAGGACCTCGCATGCTTCACATCTTTTTAGTGTCACATTACGTCCGTCTTTTTTTCAGGTCCGTGTAATCTCCATAATAATTTTGACATTTTCTACTGCTGACTTTCGAAAATCGGACTCCCTAGTAATCCCTTGTTTATACATACATATATACATATATACATATTCTCACGCCTGTCTTCCACTGGGGTAGGCAGAGACAAACGAACGCCAACTCTCACTAGCTTCCTCCACATTCATTAGTTCTTTCATGCATGCTCGTTGGTTTCGGGTAGATCTGACCTGGCCCTTTTTAAGCACGTCGCCAACTTTGTTTGTCCTGTAACTTATGCCTATAGCACTTCATAGGTGATAATACAAGGTGTTACAAAACTACAAATAAACATTTAAGGGGGTGGTGTAGACCATCAAACTGAACAACTTTCACTATGGGACCAATATCGAAATCGCGAAAAAAAATATTTTTGTTCTATACTCTACAAATCGACTAGAGCTAAAATATGTATGGGATTTAAAAAAAAAAATTTCGCGATTTCGATGTTGGTCCCATAGAGAAAGTTGTTCAGTTTGACGGTCTAAACAACCCCCGAGTTTTAAAAATTTATTGTTACTTATGAAACACCCTGTATATAGCTCTACATACTAAATTTATACAGGGTGTAACAAAACCACCAGTATTACTTAAGGGGGTGCTTCAGATCATCAAACTGAACAACTTTCACTATGGAGACAAATTCGAAATCGCGAAAAAAAAAACAGCTGTTCCATACAAAACTGCAAACCTCCTCGAGCCAAATGTATACAGCTGATATTTTTTTCGCGATTTCAATGTTGGTCTCATAGAGAAAGTTGTTCAGTTTGACGGTCTGATCGTCCCTTTATAAAAGTGTCAGAATATTAAGAAGGACCATGTAGTACCTATACATAATTTTTTAATGGATTGTTCCTATTTTTAGGCCAGACACACGGCCACTGTATGAATAATTCGATTGCTATTTTTTCGACAAAATAACCCACCTCTAATCCAGTCTAGAAGATTGCATCGGAGTTCTTTTATCTCATAATCATAATATCATTTTGGCGTCGCGTCTAGTGTCTGGCAAGCAGTTGTTTTTGAAATTTTAAAAGACTTTATTTTATAATCTTCTTAATATCTCGTTCTCGTCTCCGTCGTCGGCGGCTTCCATTGTGCTTTATTTTAACACCACTAAGATGTTTACTTTAAAGTTTTTAAGACATAATCTCAAAATATCACAAAATTTTACAAAATGTAAAGAATGAAAACAATAATACGAAAGCATGGATAAGTATAATAATATATTTTACAATAAATACATTAAAACAACTGTGAATGTTTTGAGTCAGGCGAGAAAGAGATTCGATTATAACTTAATCTCTTCAATTTTTACTTTATCAATCAATCAATCAATCAAATTATTTATTTCAGAACATAAATTCCATATTGCAGGTATGTCACAAGTTACAATTAATTTCATTGTTAGTATTGCTTACTCACTAGGTTAGTTGTTAGTTAGTCTTTATACAGGGCTACAAAATGGAACGACACTTTTTTACCATTTCAATCTTTAGTAAAAAATGTTTAATTTGTTGGTCTGGTTACTCACTAAAACACGTAAGTAATGTATTTTTCTTCCCTCCGGACGGAAAGCGTCAATTCTCGTCCCGCTGTGCTAAACGAAGTTGACGCTTTCCACCTCCGTCGAGAAGAAAAATAGTATACTAACCACGGACAGTAAATAAGAACGATACCACTAAACGATCACCCATCCAAAGACTGACCGGACCTGACGTTGCTTAACTTAACAGGGCGTTGGCAGTCAGGGGCAACATGCTGATCCGCAGGTTCAATGGCTGCACAAGGTCAGTAAAAGTGACACTTTTCAAATCATATCATTCATTCATTTAGTCATTCTACGCCAGCAGCCTGTGGGTCAATTGCAAACTCAGCTCGCTGAATGCTCTGCGCGTCCAATACAACAACATCGTCATGTTTGCAGAGGCGAGAACGGACGGATATCATGCAATTATGAGGAAAAAGGCAGCCTCACTCGTCAGCCGACTGCGTGCAAGCCATAACAGCATTCTGGAGATGATAGCAGGCAGGTTTGACTGCCCCATCATCACACACTGCGTGAAAGTGATGATTTAACTTATATATATTCTGTTTGTGTTGTATTTTATTATTGATGTGTGTACTTACTAACATAGTTCATAAGTCAAACACTGTTACTAACACATGGATCTAATGGATCTTTGTTATCTTTTTATGAATAAATATTATATTATATATTAACTTCGGTGATCGTTTCCAATACCGAATCTCCACTACGCCAACGAGCGCTTCTGAGCGCAAATGAGTTAAAATAATAAAAAAATAAGTTTGGAAATTTTTGATAACACCTGTTGTTAAGACGCTGTTATTCGGTCGAGGCCGTTTTTTGAACACGAACGAAAGTGTTTTAAACTGTGTTTTAAAGTCTGAAAACCAATTATGTCTTATTTAAGGATCTGGCTGATAGGCGACCGTGCTCAATAACACGATTAGATTAATTTTAATAGATAGAAAAAAATCCCAAAGTTACCCCTTTTTGTTATGTTTTTTCAATACTATGATTAAACTGCTGTGATTGTCGAGACGCACTGACAGATCGTCAATCGAATTTCGTGGTAGCACCCCTGGCCTTAAGAATCGACGACCTAAATCGATTTCAGTTCTAAGCCCAAACAGCAATTAAAGTCAAAGCAGTAAACTTGGCAACTCTGCTATCACGAACTCGACTCAAGTTCACTTGAAACTCAATTGGTTCCCACTCCACTGCGCTAAGTTCCAAACCAAACCTCTTTAGTCTGACTCACAGTTCATATGAGACGGCTTAGTCGATATTTTGCTTTGTGCGGTTAGAATAAAGATCAAAATAAAGTATCAAACTGATAATACTCTAGGAAATCTACGGATTTTTGTATGGAGTAGGTTGCATTAATTGCACTTTAGGGGATTCTTTTGGAATATAGTAGATACATACCTGAAAACATAAATTCTCAATAATCCCCGATTTTTTATTGTGTGTTATTGAATAATTAAGACATTTACAAAACATTAAATTTAGGTATGAACAAAAAATGTAAAACTGGTGATTTTGTACAGGACGGCTTCGCTCAATACGTTTTACTTATAACAATAATAATCCCCGGTTAATATGGTAAATTTGAGTAAATATTTAATATTTTATAAGTATTCAAAAATTATAACCTCAAAACTTTATTATTTACTGTTCGTTTGTACACATTAAATTTGCCTTGTGATAATTAACCGTCTCTTTTGCTGGTATGCTGGAAGAAATATCTTTAGAAATAAGCTTGCCCTTTGTACATTTATATAGATTTTTAGGTATTTCTCAGGGTCCTGAGCCTGTATAACCACGAAATCTCGAAAAAAGGTGTTATAAACTGATACAAATATACGTTCAAACACAATTTACTAAAGTGTCTTTAATGCAATCTCAAACCGTATTTTTCCCCGACTATAAAAAAATGTATTTTATTTGAATCAGTCCTCATCAAACCAATGCCAGCCAATGGTGTCTTTATTAGGTATATACCTACCTATTTTATGTTCTAGTTTTGGAATTTTTGAGGAAGCTTGCGTAATCGAGTAAGGAAATAATATTATTTATTTATTTATGTATTAGGTCTGCCTACAGCTATTACATCTGATACAAGTTTAAGTACATTACAAAGTGATCTTAGGCTAAGATGTATAACTAATTACATTACTATTATGTGCTATTAGCAATATCTTTAAGAGGATAGGCTACGAATTACGATATAGATAGGTAATTAGGAGCTCACCTTTAGCACCTATTCTTTAATACTCAGTTGCAGAAACGCTCATTAAAGTTAATCCTCCATTAAATTTCTTGCTGTCACTTTTTGTCTTGTTGACGTAGTAAAAGCTAGCAAGACATTTAATGGGTAACTAACTTTAATTAGCGTTTCTGCATCTGAGAGTGAGTCTGTTAGAATAAAAAGATTAGTTAGTTTTAAAACAGTAGTAAAATTTTATTACAATTGCTTCGAATATTCCGCTTCGCTACGAACACTTCAATTACATTCGGACAGGTTGAAATGGGTTCAGGGTTTACAGATGTTTATCCCGGAGGAAGATAAGTTTATTTTAACCCGTATTCGCCCGAATAATTACTTTAGCGTGTTAAAATAACGACCTGATAAACGTTTCAATACAGCCGGGAATGCGCATTGAGCAGTTGGTTTCTGAAAATTTCTTTAGATGGAGCCATCTATTAGTTTTTGACCACAAGTTGGCCACTAACATGCTTCCATTCCACACATCCGCACTGGGCCCTCGCTCTCATAATTATTAATGAAAATAAATTTAAAACCGACTTCAAAAGTAAAAAAAAAATATTGAAGCGATGATACCTACGTCTTAAGTGACTTCTAGGGTGTTTTAATTCCCTCAAAAAAAAACGTACTGCAGTCTTGATAACCGGGGCAGATCTATAATTTCAATAGTTAGGTATTTGCGTATTGTACCTCTAAACATGGGCATACGTAGCTCTCGGTTTGTTAGTTCTGCTATGAACCAATTCCCCAGACAAAAGATCGCCATTGTTCCAGGCTCGTCACATTTATCTGTGTCGGGTTTTGCTTTGTATCTGTTTGAGTTTTGAGCCACAAAGGGTATTTCAGTTTTGTGTTCACGTTCCGGCATTACTGCGTATTTTACGTAGATGTCTAAATGCATTTGACAATAGAAATAAGTTATAAATAGACAGAAATAATTATTTCACTATGTAGAAATTTGCATTCACATGCTCATGAATATATTCCCCGAGGGGGCAGGGAATGTGACGGGGAGTGAGACATGTGGAAATAAATTGCGTGAATAGTCAAAGATAAAGTAAATAGCTCACCCAAACCCACCTATGTCAACGCCCGACAGGGCCACTATGTATGAATGAACGTTTGCTACAATTTGCATGTTTTAAAAAATACTTTTTTGCAAGGTGTAACAAAACACCCTATTAATATTGAAGCGATACTTATGAAAGGGCTTTGAAATTCTGATCGGCAACCATTTTGTGTAACGGAAGTTCGAAATTTAGAGCGAGTTATTGAGGCGGGCATACAGACAGACAGAATGGACGAAAGTATAAGGGTTCGCTGTTTGAATACGGAACCCTAAAAACCGTCTGCATAGTTAGTTATTAAGTTGTACTCTGTAGGTAGCAAAATTTCTGACCCCTCCAAAAAAACAGACTAGTTGCAAAAACTCGCATTAAGGCCCTCTTATCCGAATGCAAGCGTCTCTTACTTGCAAGCATAAGTTTGCAATTGTGGTTTCTAAGCTCCAAATTCTACGAATTTCACTAGAAATATTTGATGTATTTAGTTAATTACAAGAATAAAAAATTTAATATCAGCAGTTTAATCATAGTATTGAAAAAAACATAACAAAAAGAGCTAACTTCGGGATTTTTTTCTATCGAGTAAACTTAATCTAATCGTGTTATTGAGAACCATCGCCTATCCGCCAGATCCTTAAATAAGACATAATTTCATTTCAGACTTTAAAACACAGTTTAAAACACTTTCGTTCGTGTTCAAAAAACGGCTTCGACCGGATAATAGCGACTTAAAGTTAATTCTCCATTAAATCTCTTGCTGTCACTATTATCTTTTTGGCGTGGTAAAAGCTATAAAGAGATTTAATGTAGGATTAAATCTAATGAGCGTTTCTGCAATTGAGTGAAAAAGATGTAGGTACTTGGATATGTGCATGCGGTCTGTTTAAAGATCTAAAATTAAATATTTACAAAAATCCGAAGAATGGTTTTCTCTAAGGAATACTAAAGCTGCCACTGTTTCCACAATGCTTTAAATAATTAATATGTTACAACCTAATATATACCAACTACTCAATTATTCTTAGCCCCTCCATTTTAACAACTTTGCACCAATAGCTCAGCCAATAGGCTGGTGTTCGAGAAATAAGGATGTATGCTTCTTATCCGTAACCGAAAACAAGCACGAAAGTCTGATTCTTTAATATTCTATTAAGTAAGTAATATTTAATATTCAGATATTTTAGAAGTGTGGCAACTGCCACTGGATACGTGATCATACCAGGCATTGCTAAAATGTGGTTCCAGCACATATTCGCTTACCTTCCCTACATTAATTTTACCTAGGAGTGATTCCCATCAACTTGTGGCTATTACGGAAAAATCTCACTTCATAATACCATCTAAGTATTATTGACTAGATGACCGTGGCGAACTTCGTACCGCCTTAGAATCTTCCCGACACACACTTTGCCGTTTTTTTAGCCTATGTTCATCACGAATAATGTAGCATTCCAATGGTAAAAGAATTATTCAGATCCGTCCAGGAGTTTCGGAGCCTATTCAATATAACAAACATAGAAAAATTCTAATTTTCCTCTTTATCATATTAATATAGCAATATACAAATCTCTTTACAGCGATGGGATCGTAGAAAGTGAAGGTATTAGATGGAATCACGGGTCTTGTCATATTCACTCAGTAAGAGATGCACATAGCATCTCTACTTATTGCTGTCCTTATCGACGTAACCACTTTTTTGTCCTACGACGGCTGTCTGACTCCGGACTCAGACAGCTGGCTTCATACAAATTGTATAGGATTTTATGACTATCGCTATCTCATACGCGGTTACACTGTTATTCCGTCTACCAGCGTAAGCGAAAAAATTTCTTAGTCTATGGATGGGATATAAAAGTCAGTGACAGCCAGTTTCTCAGTGAGAGATTGTATCATCGGATACATAATCTGTATCCGAAATATTATATCCATAGCATCCCAATAAGAACAAGGAAATGAAATCCATTATTTAAGCGGTACAGCTGCTCAGGTACCAATTTACATGCAAAATAAACGGGACATCGGCTCTTGACCTATTTACGCAATGAGCTAGGTACACCTGTTAGCTACAATATGAGGGTATGGAACAATAGACTGGCACTACTGTGTAAATACCTATGCGATTTTGGACTCTTGATCTATTAACATAAAGTATCTTAATAGAGCCAGAGGATTATGTTGTGAAAGATGTTGATAAAATGTCTGGAACAATTATTCCGCCTTCATACAAAACATTGCATATGCTCACACGACTATATTCCCCGAGGTAGTCATATTCTGAAACCTCAGAACATCCACGTTTCACCAGTAGTACCGAAACTCTGTCCAGTGTGACGGGGGGTGAGCCCGTCGCTACTTATAATGGACAGTGGGTACAAAATAGGTACATACCTCGAAACTGAAGCATGCAGGTTTCCTCACGATGTGTTCATACAAAACAACGTAGCTATAATTTTCTCTTCTGCATTTCTAATAATAGAGTCTTCGCTGTAAGTTAGAATCGGTAATTTGTAGAAACGATCTTTACACGAATCGATTATTTGTAGAAACTGTTGATGAGCTCTATGAGCTCCAACAGTTATTTTAATTCGAGAACACGGACCTGAAAAAAAGACGGACGTAATCTCGCCTAATCACGAGTGAAGCACCCATTTCTTTTGTGTGCGTGCTGTCACGCGGTACATAGTGGTGACGGATGTAGGACCTGCGCCTAGAGCTAGATCATCTGTGTGAGTGTAGGTCCCTTGTAGAACAAACGAAAATGTTGGACCTTGCATGCTTCACATCTTTTTTGTGTCACATTACGTCCGTCTTTTTTTCAGGTCCTTGTTCGAGAAGAGGAAAACCTTTGCTGGAACAAGAGGGATTTAATTTCTATCTGACAAAGTCAATAAAAAAAAGGAAATAATATACAAATCAAACAAGGAACAAAAATTGTTACAAGGAGTTCGTAACAGAAACAGTGATTTTACGAATCGGTCATTTAATTTCATAGAGTATGTAGTCATTTTTCGAATTGTTCATTTGTAGACTGAACCGCCTATTACTTGGTCTTGATCTTAGTAGTAAATAAGTATAAAACAATGGTTTCCGTGGTGTACGGCGTCGAATAACACCAAACCGTTGTCGTAAAATATGACTGGTCTCAGCCACGGACCTGAAAAAAAGACGGACGTAATCTCGTCTAATCACGAGTGAAGCACCCATTTCTTTTGTGTGCGTGCTGTCACGCGGTACATAATGCTGACGGATGTAGGACCTGCGCCTAGAGCAAGTGCATCTGTGTGAGTGTAGGTCCTTTGTAGAACAAACGAAAATGTTGGACCTTGCATGCTTCACATCTTTTTAATGTCACATTACGTCCGTCTTTTTTTCAGGTCCGTGGTCTCAGCATTGTGTTGCATCACCGTATGGCTATCGCTTGCTTGTGCGTTAGCACTGCATTCCCGCCAGTGTCAAGTAGTTTTTGGGAGTATCTATCCCAATCTCAGGGATTGTTTTTGGTCAAGAACAAGAAGAGATTGATGATTGCGGAGCCTCGTGGCAGGCAAAAACGTGTAGCGCGAAAACCACGCGAGACAAGTGCTCGTGTCAGAACCGGCAACGTGACTCCATTACTAAATGTTAATGAATAAGCGCAAAACTACACGCCAACTGATTTCATTATTTAGATACTTAAAATTTAAAGTTAGTCGCATTTTAAGTTTTGAGGCAAAAATGATTTGTTATCAACGTAACGTAACGTGCTCATGGATATATTTTAAGAATCTTGTTTAAACAGTAAGTAGGGTGAGTGTGCCCTTGCGGTGGGTTGAGATCGAGTTCAGTAAGTAAATTTTAAATCAAACAAATTATTTATTGATAGGTATATTCTGCTCTCGATTCTAAACAAACTACTTTCTTGTTTTGCGTTAATTCATTAACACGCATACCTACATTAATTTTTAAACTTAAAGCAACAATCAATTCGCAAGATTATTTGTAATCTCGAGCTCGCTTCGGATTCGCCTTTACCACACCTTGGACACTTGTCATTACGGGACAGGAGAGCGATTTTTGAATCTCATTCGATGAATTCAGCGGTTGAAAATGTCAAAATTTCTATGGAGATATGCATCTTTCTACTGCTGATTTGACTTCCAATCGTAATTCTGGAGTGCGATTTTTTAAAGTCAAATAAGCAGTAGAAAGATGCATGAGAACGCTTTTGTATGACATTTAAAAACCGTCCAAACTCACCGATGACATTCAAAAATCGCACCCCAGAACGGGACGGGAAAATTTTAAGTTTTTAACCGAGATTTTGTGGGATTTATTTATTTTATTTTATTTTATTTTATTCATTTTAGGAAAACTTACGGACTAATTACAGGATAGGGTATCAACATAACCAAAACAAAATTGCCAACTAAAAGTTTCCACAGATAAATATCATTCGTTTTACATAATTGTGTGAAAATACAAATTTTAAATTTTGAATCATTAAAAAATTATCAAAACTTACATTACAAAAAGCTTCAAGCTTGCTGGTACTTCAAACCATCCACAGAGGATAAAAAAATAAGACTAAATAAAGAATTTATATTAACTAAAAGTAAAGAGATGCTGAGTGAGCCGCTAACTCATTAACCTAGGTAGGTATTTTTCAGTAAGAACTCGTTTAACTGAGGTCGTGCTTGTGCAAAACAAATCAAAGTTTAAGTCAACCGAGACACTATTAAAGCTATTAGCGCTGCGCAGTAAGAATGCATTTTGTCTGTAGTTCGTTTTTGCATGGGGAACATGTAGAACGGGACGTTGCCGAAGGCCTAACTGATTGGTACGAAGATATATTTTAGAGACTAAATCGGAGCTGTCAATGGATCCATTAATAATATTAATCAAGTAGCAAATATCGCTAATATTGCGTCGGTGTTCAAGGGGAAGAAAGTGGTAGCGCTTGCATCGATGATGATAGTCGTCTGACCATTGCCGTGCCTTATAATCTAGAAAACGTAAGAATCTTTTCTGAATACCCTCAATACGTGCCTTATATACTTCATATCGTGGGTTCCATACCTGAGATGCATATTCCAAGTGACTGCGTACGAAGGCACAATACAGTATTTTGAGTGACTTCAAATTTTTAAAACTCACCGTAGACCTGATAATAAACCCTAATGCCTTAGAAGCTTTACTTACGATGTGGTCAATATGTTTATCGAATAGAAGTTTACTGTCGTGAACGACGCCTAGTCCCTGATCTCATTTACTTTAATTAATTGATGGTTTAATAGACTATACCCAGAGCCTAGGGTGGTGAATTTGCGCGTAAAAGTCATATAAAAGCATTTAGAAACATTTAGGTCCAATTTATTCACAGCACAATAGTCTTGGAATCTGAATAAGTCTTCTTGAAGGAGTTGTGCATCCTGAGAACTATTAATTAATTTAAGAATTTTCATGTCGTCCGCAAATAAGAGAATGTCCGAATTTTTAAAACAGAACTTAATATCCAATATAAATATAATGAATAAAAGAGGACCCAAAATTGAGCCCTGCGGCACACCCGACGGAATTGAAGTCCAATTAGAGGTACAGCCTTGCATCACTACTGCTTGGGTACGGTTCTCTATATAAGAAACAAACCATCTGTACAGATCTCCGTGAATGCCGGACGACAACAGCTTCCGTAAAAGGATACAATGGTCTATACGATCAAAGCATTTGCTGTAGTCAGTATAGATCACGTCCACTTGTGCACTTGTGTGGGATGTAGAAAGGGCCTCGCAAAGCTTATAATATTGTGCCACCCACGGTAAGACTACGTTTGGTCTAGTGCCTCCACTGTCCTAGCGACTTTATGAAGCGATACAAAGGTTTTACGGGAGTTTATTAAAAATTCTAATCCGCCTCTGTTTCCATTGTTTGTGAGCAAAGCGCTTACAAACGGGTATTTTAACGAAGGTTCCTCCGCCGGGCTGTCAGTGACTAATTAATAGTAAACAACCGATGTAGGTACTATGCAGCCTACTGTAACGTCAAAGGTATTCAAATGTAGGTACCTATCTAAGGGTTGATCACAGACTTAAATCTGTGGGGTTGATCCTTAAACGGATTTAATTAAGAATACAGGTTCATTTTAGTTGTGATATTAGGCATATATCCATCAATTTTAACATACACAAAGAACACTAGTCCACTAGTTTTTAATTACTAACAGAACTTTAAGAGCGTATTCAGACAAAGCGGCAATTTTATTATTAGTGAATAAAGGGTTAATATATTTGCACGTCAAATCAATACAAATCAATTAGAAGTAAATTGATTCTCAAGCTGTTGATGTGATTAATTGAGAACTGGCTGTAGGTGGTAATCAGCGTTAGTGATTAGTGCAAAGAGAGTCGTGTAGCAGTCTCATTAGTATTGCGACAAATTGCTTACGCGGTGCTGCCGGGGACTTTGCAAGACTGTTTAGGATGTGATCACATTGCAGACGTCTTCATGCAGAAACTTAAGTAATAATGTGTTATTGAACTTTATTAAACAATAAACATCACTACGGCTTGATAATAATGAGTAAGCACATAGAGAAAGCTTCGAACAAAATCACGCTAATTGACAATCTATGGGAGACTTTGGACTGGGCTTTGTTTAATAAATGCGACAAGTTACAAATGTTACAATCATAGACGAATTTTTTTTCGCTTACGCTAGTAGACCGAATATCAGTGTAACCGGGTATGAGATAGCGAATTATAAGAAGTGACATCTCGGAGTCAGGTGGTTGTCCCATACAATTTATATGAAGTGACATTTTGGAGTCAGATGGCCGAAGTACAAAAAAGTGGATACGTCGATAAGGACAGCAATAAGTAGCGGTCTCCTTTTTTAACTAGAGCGAATTTCCTATGTGCATCTCTTACTGAGTGATATGACAAGACACGTGCTTCCTTCTAGTGCCTTCTCTTTCTACGGTTACAATTGACAATGACAATTCAGAGTACCTACATTGCTGGCAAGGAGTTTAAAATACCTACAGAGATGGAGATTGCACTACAAACAACTTTTTGAAGCCAGAATCTATGACCTTTATGACGTCACTGATGTTTCACATCGCATTTTCTCAGATGACATGCCTTTAGAATGACCTTGAGAATGACAACTCCATGTAAAGGGGAAATGAGATGGGAAACATCAGTGACGTCATAAAGGTCATAGATTCTAGCTTCAAAAAGATGTTTGTAATGCAATCTCTATCTCTGTAGGTATTTTGAACTTTTTGATTGCTGGTTACTAATGACGCTAAACTTTCAGTGCTTGTTGTGTCCATAGCGCTCTCAGCAATGTACTCTGAATTGTCAATTGTCACTTGTCGCGTTTATTAAACAGGGCCCTGATCATTTCGTGCACTCATTGCTCTAAATAAATCTTAATTGAACCGTAATTGGACTACGGGCGAAGCTCAACATTTTATAATTTGCCAACCGTTTGACAGATTGCTCAGACATTTCAGCCGTCAATCACATAGTAAATAACTCAAGTTTACACCCAGTTAAATAGTAACTGGATTGCAATGTGATTAGAACTGAAATTGGGTAAAGTTTGAACTACGATATTTCAAATTTGCAATGAACATGGTCCTTGAGCGCTCAAAAAGATCTATCGCCCAATGTCTCCCATAGATTGTCCACTAGCGCGATTTTATCAAAACTTTCCCTCTGTAATCTATTTACTCATGTGGTTATAGTCTGGATCTCAAAAGAATTATGTCACACAAATTGTGAACGATAAATTACTAAGATATAGGTAATCCAAGAAATGTGAATGAAAAAAATACTTATTCCTACACAAACGCAATAAAAATGAGGTCGACACATACGACATACACTAACAAAGGTAACGTGGCCAGAATTACCCGATAAAAGCAACCAATCCAATAAAATATAGAATTGCTTTTTATGCTATAATAAAAAAACGTGAAAGGTCTGCGAGTTTTAAAAGGTTGTCTCTAAAATATGATGCATTTTTAATAACAAATTGAAATGGCGCCCAAATTGGGTCATTTCGTTTAATTTTATAGCCGTTCGAGTTGATGTTACAAGTAGAGTAACTCTGTTACGTAATTCAGCTGAGACTTTCCGTTCTTTTGGATTTCGGTATCATTTTAAATTTTCCTAAATGTTTCTCTATCTCTACTGTGGCATAAGCGTATAATTGGATAATATCTTGAAACTCTACCAAATACATTACAGAAGTACACAAGTACGGAAACATTACACATTTGTAGAATGTTTGATGTGGTTACCCTACCGACAAGCTAAAGGTTAAGTGCACACTTGAATGTTGGGAGAAACAACGTTACAAGCACACTTGGATGTACTCCAAGCTTCTCAATAAATGAATTTTAATTCTAACCAAATTGGCCGATGAAAGGCGAGAATTCAATTTGTTCAATATGGCTGCCAAAATTAAAGTGATTCTTTTCTAGTAATTTTAAAGCATCCTCTAGTATTTTATAGTTTGAAGATTAATTCATTTTAAATTTATACGTAGTACACACTAAGTACACACAGTTTAGCCGCCGTAGTATAAATATATAAATAAATAAATAACGCTCACAGGCACATACATTGTAATGATCCCAAACTAGAATGAAATGAATGAATGAAATATACTTTATTTACACCAAAAACACAGATAAGTACAGCATTGAAAAAGAAACAAACAAACAAAAAATTGTAATGGTACAAATAAGGCGGTCTTATCGCTAAAAAGCGATTTCTTCCAGACAACCTTAGGGTAGAGGAAATTTAAACAAAGAAAAACGGGTCGGTGCTATAAAAATAAAAACTAGCACTAAAGGCTTTTTATTATGGAAACCATACAACAACGGCACGAACAAATAACATCCATGACCGAACCGGGATTCGAACCCAGGACCCTGGTTTGGCAGTCCGGCGTGGTAACCATTACACCAACCGGGTCGTCAAGTAGTATGTCAGCGCTATCGCGCTTTTTAAGGCAGGTTTATTCACGGAATGCGACGTGCAAAAGTCGTGCGAAAAGTGTTTATACGTTGTTTTTTTAGACGCTACAGAATTCGCACCGCAAAATTGTCATCATATAAACCTGCCTTAAAGCACGATATCGCTATATCACGCTGATATACTACGGCGGCTAAAGTGACATACCAAGCGATGCGACAATCGTGTGTTCGCGCGATGGCAAAAACTGGGTGTTCTATCATCGCGCGAATTGACGACGCGAGCCACAGCACAAGATTAAATATCTGTACAGATCGGAAGCTTCATACAAGCGGGACGCCGCGCCGGAGAACGCCGCTAGACTCGTAGTTACGCCATTTTGATCCATAAATCAATGGATTACAACTTTTTTCGTGAGTCTAGCGCCTTTGCGCGCGATTTATGAAGCTTGTCTTCTAGTCGGTAACCTATCTTACTTTCGAAATTTCACTGACCGAATTTCAATTGTTCGAAAACGGTTTATAGAAGTTTCTAGTGACAGATATTTTGTTACACATACATTTGTTACTCCTTATAAAGACTTGACAGAAGTATCATTTTCCAGAAAATTTTAAATCAGAATTTCATAATATTTTTTTTTCTTTTGACAACGGTCTTCTGGGTTCGAAGTTTTAAAATGTAGAAGCAACTTCTTCCATAGTATGACTAGGACACAACACAGTAAAGTTTTCTGTAATAATTACCTAGTAGATACATGATACCAGGATTATAGCACCAACATGCTTGCTAGCATGCATGCATGCATGTTGGGGGGTGCGGGGGGCGGAAACCCCCTGCCTGAGAAATACAAACTGGTGGTTTTGGTGGTAAAACACTTAGCGGGCGAAGCGAGCAGAGCATCAAAATGCTTGCTGCATGCTTACTTGCTTGCTGCATGCTTGCTTGCTTGCTGCATGCTTGCTTGCTTGCTGCATGTTTGCTTGAATGTTGCTTGCTTGCTTGTATGCATGTTGGGGGGTGCAGGGGGGCTGCGCCCCCCGCGAGGGGGGTTCGGGGGGCGGAAGCCCCCTGACTGAGAAAAACAAACTGGTGGTTTTAAAATTGTAGGTTAGGTTAGGTTAGAACATGTAAGACACTTAGCGGAGCGAGCGAAGCGAGCCGAGCATCAAAATGCTTGCTGCATGCTTGCTTGCTTGCTGCATGTTTGCTTGCTCGCTGCATGCTTGCTTGCTTGCTGCATGCTACCTTGCTTGCTGCATGCTTGCTTGTTTGCTTATATGTATGATGAAGGTGCAGTGGGGTGGACGCCCTCTGCCTGAGAAAAATAATCTGGTTTTTTTTAAATTCTAGGAAAGGTTAGGTTAAATATTTCTGCGGCTAAAAGTGACTGTACGGAAAAACCAATATTCGAAAAAGTAAATTATCTGACTTACATTACTTTGGAAAACTGTGTTACAGAATTTTGATTCATTGGTTAAAAGAAAAAAAGGACAATAAAAAATCTGGCTCCTCAAAATATGGCGAATAATATTTCGTTGAAACAAAAAAAAGGGAAACAATAAAAAGTGTAACGATTTCGGAGAACTGAAATTCGGAAAACTCTTTTTCGAAAGTACGATAGGTAACCCTTCTAGTCGTATCTATTCATATGAAGCGAGCGAGCGACCGTAGACTAGGGCAGTGGCACGGTCGATACCATCAACCATCAGAGACGCTCAATTTTTGCTGTCGGGAAATATTTTGATGACTAATTGTGCGGGTTTGGATGGAAACAGCGACCACACGGCTGTGGTCGCTGGATGGAAATGAAACGGCCGACGCAATTATCGCGTGAATTTCAATTAGGACACCTATTCAAATTCAATATGTTTGATCGCGCGTTCGTATGAACTAAGTTTGCTTGAATAGACTTACAAACATTTGATTCGCGCGACCGCTCGGGCGACACCTATTCGAGTTCAATATGTTTGATCGCGCGTTCGTACGAGTAAAATTCGCGCGAACGTACGATGATCGCGCATTCGCGTTCTATTAGGACGATGCCAGACTTAGGTCAGATTTAAATGAAATTTAAATTATTAGAATGTGTCCACGCCTTTACTCGTCTCGTTTACGTTTCAACCCGAGCTAGTTTTGGTGACTACTCTAGTTTAGTTGGCAACTTGCATACGTATAGCATCAAGTAGGTAAGTTTATGCATTCGTCTGCGGCTTTCAGAGAAGATTACCGATTTGCGTCTTTGTTACCGAAGACTTTGGTTATAAAATAGTGAAATGATGTTGAAAAGATAATTTTGTCTTTGGAAGTCATGTTCTGGATTGTTCCTCTGCTTCTTTACACATCTTGTATGAATGTGACGTTATAGCACATGATTAAACGTTGGGTACCTATGGGCATTGACTTACACTCTAGCGATAGACAAGCTCGTTCAAAAAAACAACATGTCACACAAACTCAGAATACAGAATAAACCAGAAGGAGTGTTCGATTACATTGGTACGCAGCGCGCTGTGTCCAAAACAATGTCACAATACCGCCCCGCCCGCTCTTCACACATTAATTAATTACTCAAAATGAAATCCTAATGTATTTAATACATACATACATACATACATATTCTCACGCCAGTCTCCCACTGGGGTAGGCAGAAACAACGGAACGCCACTTGCTACGATCCTGACACCTAGCTTCCTCCACATTCATTAGTCCTTTCATGCATGCTCGTCGGTTTCGGGTAGATCTGACCTGGCCCTTCTTAAGCACGTCGCCAATTTGGTCCGAATATGTACGTCTAGGCCGTCCCCTTCCAACATTTCCACTTACGCTTGCCTTATAGGTTGCACTCGTCAATCTGCACTCATCCATTCTTTCCATATGACCAAACCATCTCAACATACCTTTCTCTATCTTTGTCACTACATCCTCTTTCAGACCACAACGTTCTCTGATTAAACTATTTTTCAATTTGTCCATAACAGTTACACCACACATACTTCTCAATGAGCGCATTTCCACAGCGTTAATCCTACTTTCGTGCGTCTTCTGCCATACCCAACATTCACTTCCATACATCAATGTTGGGACTAACACTCCGTTATGAACTGCCATCCGTGCCTTTTTGGACACGTGTTGACTTTTCACAAAAGAATGCAGAGCTCCATTTACCCTATTTCCTGCTTTCACTCTTCTCTCAATATCACCCTCACACTTACCGTCTCTGGTAAACATGCATCCCAAGTACACAAACTCATTCACCTGTTCCAATTTTTCATCACCTATCTTAATACTGCATACAGTACGTTCGTCATCATCATTCCTCTCTAGCACCATAACTTTTGTTTTACTTACATTCAGTTTCATTCCTTTCTTTTTAAAAGACTCATTCATGCATGTCACCATCGCCTGCAAGTCATTCGCCGACGATGCAAGTAGAACTTGATCGTCGGCGTACAACAGACATTTGACCAGCAACTCATTCATTCTTAATCCACATTCACTCTCTTTCAGCTCTACTAAACAACTGTCCATGAATAAATTAAATAGCCACGGGGACGCTACACATCCCTGTCGGACACCACGAGAGATACCGAACCAGTCAGTGTATGCCCCGTTAATCCTGACACAAGCACTTGAATTCTCATAAAGAGATTTCAGCGCCTGTATCAAATTACTATTCACTCCATACATGCGCAGTGTGGACCAAAGTTCATTCCTCACCACTCTGTCGTAGGCTTTTTCTAGATCCACAAAAGCGCAAAAGATCTTTTGGTTTTGAGCCAAAAACTTTTCGCTTATGGACCGTAGTGAAAAAACCTGGTCCGTGCATCCCATTCCCTTTCTAAAACCTGCTTGAGCATCCCATATCTTTCGTTCAGTCTCATTCACCACTCTATCAATTAACACTTTTGCATACAACTTACCAACCACACTGAGAAGGCTAATGCCACGGTAATTTTTGCATTCCTGCTGTATTAATTTATCTATTTAATTAGGGTTTTATTCAGTAATTACTGATTGACTAGATATCGAGCCACTCCAATTTGGAGTTGTTGTGATTGCCTCACTTTCAAGCGCGTTGACGGTTTATTTATTTATTTATTTATTTATTTAAATATTTGCAGTTTGCAGGTTTCTGGTTTATTCTGTATTCTGAGCACACAAAACAACAAAAAATGACATGAATGCGGCCTGTCATTGCCATAGTGACGAAGTGAACTCGGGAACATCAATGCGGTGCGACATTCAAGACATTTTCCTTTGCCAATTTCGAAAAGTTTCATATTAAATATGTTCAGGTTGCTCAGTTCTGGATAAAAGGTGTTCAAGTTTTGTTTTCATTTGTTAGTGACAAAGGAACAGAAAAGTAGAAACTTTTGCACAAAATCTATAACTTCTTATACATTGGGATTTAACCTTTCACAAGCTTTCCTTTCATATCCCACCCTGGAGGGTGAAGATGGAAAACAGACTCTTAAAATCAAGAACTTTTAATACCTTTTGAGCGAAGTACCTAAAATGCCAATCAAAACGTAATTGGGCCCGACCTAGCCACCACTCAGTTTTAGTATAATGTATGAACGATTCATGCACTTCATCATCAGCCTATCTATATACATTCCACTGCAGGATCTACCCTCAGGGAGGGTGTATGGGCGTTAGTCCACCACGCATGCCCAATACCGGTTGGTGGACAACACATACGCATCAGAATTTATTCTTCAGCGTATGCAGGTTTCCTCACGACGTTTTTCTTCGCATACCCTTAACTTTAATGTGCGAATATAATTAAATTCACTCATTTATACAGGCAAAATTTTATATCACTGCGGATAACTTCAGCATGTATTCTACTCACCAACTGAACAACTTTTACTACGGAGCCAACATTGAAATCGCGAAAAAAACAGCTGTTCCATACATTTGAGTCGAATAGGTAGGTACTGCAGTTTTGTATGGGACAGCTGATATTTTTTTCGCGATTTCGAAGTTGGCTCCATAGTGAAAGTTGTTCAGTTTGATACATGCTGAAGTTATCCGCAGTGATATAAAATTTACCCTGTACAGGTACAGGATATAAGGGACAGCCCTCCGCAAACTGAAACGGTGAACTCAGACCATCAAACTGAACAACTTTTTGCGTTTCATGTGGTAAGCTCGAAAGTTGATCAGTTTGACGTGGTTTGACGATGACGGTCTGAGTTCACCGTTTCAGTCTGCGGAGAGCTGTCCCTTACAACCTGTATACAATTTCATATTGGAAACATTAACAACTTACAAAATGCCAATCAATTTAATTTCAACGATTGGTCATACATTTAAGCATTTACCGTAATAACACCGTGAAATCTATTCGATTAGTTTTGATTATTTTCAGTTCTACACATTATCGGAAATAATCGACGTTTTTCGAGTTACGATATGTTTATTTTTCACATAATAGCAATATTAGTATTATTTATGGAAAAAAGTATATCTGAAATTAATAATTCAAAAATATTGGATACTTACTAATAAATTCGTATCTGATTTATATCGTAACAAACTAGAGAAAGATATTGTGAGAAATGAAGAAAATAATGGAAAAGGAAAACCGATGAGCGACGGAAATGAGAATGTTCTAAAACAAAATAAAGAAATCCAAAGTTCGTCATCAGAAAAAAAAGAAGATTTATTATCTGATAGTAAAATGTTCGCAAGAATTGTTAGAACAATAAAAAAGATGTTAAAAGAAGAAGAATATAAGAAATATAAAGGGAAGGAGGAAATTAAAAAATATGTGCCAATAAGTGAAGATTTGGGAGAGCCTTATGTGCCAGATGACACGAATAGGAAAACATATGGTTTTAGAGACGGGTTGACACTTTTGGATCGATCGCTGAACGTGTGATATTGTGCTGAGTAAAAAATAATTAAGGCTAGGATATCCCAGTGCAAGCGTCTCTTTCTTGCAAGCATAAGTTTACAATTAGCCATCCCGCTCCAATTGAAAGCAGGATCGCAAAAAAACGTGTTTTTCGTCAATATCTTTGCTCATGGGAGTTTCTAAGCTAAAACTTCTCCTGAGTTCACTAGAAATATTTAATGTATTTAGTTAAGTACAAGAATAAAACGTTAAATATCAGTAGTTTAATCATAGTATTGAAAAAACATAACAAAAAGGGGTAACTTTGGTTTTTTTTCTATCGAGTAAACTTAATCTAATCGTGTAATTGAGAACAGTCGCCCATCCGCCCGATCCTTAAATAAGACATAATTTTATTTCAGACTTTAAAACACAGTTTAAAACACTTTCGTTCGTATTCAAAAAACGGCCTCGACGGGATAAGAGCGTCTTAAAAAAATATATATTTTTCAACACACTAGCTCGTAAAGTGGCTCTTATTGTACTGCTTTAAAGTTTATGAAGCAGCTTATGAAACACGCGTGCTTTTCACTTAACAGTGCTGCAGTAGTGCGGTTATATTGGTTATATTATCTGCGCGCGCATTAGGTAGGTACTAAATCGAAAGAAGATATCCGCCCGCTAACAACTTTCTATCATCATCATCATATCGTATGGCATATTTTTTTTTTTGTCTTCTTGCTTGGATCCAGGGAGGTTTAAATATAGGACCGGAAAACCTGGGCTAAGCTGAACCGGTTCAGAACTAACCATGGAAGGACCAACTCTCACCTCTTCAAGTGGGGCCTGAGGGAGTCACCGATGTGCGACTGCGGGGCACCTGACCAAACCCTCACCCATGTGGTAAATGAGTGCACCCTACGCCGTTTCCCCGGTGGTATTGAAGAACTCTATAGGTTAACCCCGGCAGCGAAAGACTGGCTAAAACATCTTGACCTCGAAATTTAAACAACTTTCACTATAGGACCTACATTGAAATCGAGTGAAAAAATCAGCTGTTCCATAGGATTTCCTATAGGTTTCTTAGGGAAAGTTGTTCAGTATCATAGGTACAATCACCCCTTAAAGTAATGCAACTGTTTACCCTAACACCCTGTACAATGTGTAATAAAACACCCTAGTAATACTTAGGGGGTGCTTCAGACCATCAAACTGAACAACTTTCACTATGGAGCCAACTTCGAAATCGCAAAAAAAATCAGCTGTCCCATACATTTTAATCGAGTCGGTACAGCAGTTTTGTATGGGACAGCAGATTTTTTTTCCGCGATTTCGAAAGTGAAAGTTGTTCAGTTTCATGCGCTGAAGCACTCCCTTAACCCCCCTCTCCCTTACTTGGGTGTTTTGTTACACCCTGTATAATCAGTAGGTAAAGTAGCTACATAAATAAGTTTTTAGTCATCATAATTTGTATTAAAAACTAGTAGCCTGGGGAAAGAAGATTAATTGAAAAAATCTTGACCATGACACAAGCAATATTATTTTCCAAGTGTAAACTTGAAAATAAAGGTAACAAAAGAATTTCATAGACCTTTGATCTTTCTTTCAGATTTCTTGTCGGTGTCGTTTTAGTCTTTTTTCGTCTTTTTATTCTAAATTAAAAAGGGATACTTATAACATTATGTTTTTGGGGCATACACACAGAATAATATACCTACAGGTGTTTCATAAGTAAAAATAAAATTTTAATACTCTAAATAGATTGTTTAGACCGTCAAACTGAACAACTTTCTCTATGGGACCAACATCAAAATCGCGAAAAAAAAAATCTGATAACCATACCATATTTTAGCTCGAGTCGATTTGTAGAGTATAGAACATCAATTTTTTTTTTCGCGATTTCGATATTGGTCCCATAGTGAAAGTTGTTCAATTTGATGGTCTAAACCACCCCCTTAAATGTTTATTTGTAGTTTTGTAACACCTTGTATATTTAGAGAATAGTTATTTGTTATGCTGGGCTGCAAAGTTGTTTTTTGGCGCGAGTACTTGTATTGAAACCTGAGCAAGCGAAGGATTCAAAGGTACGAGACGCAGAATAACTTTGCAGCCGAGCGAAACAGACAACTTTTCACCTCACAACAGCGAGGAAAAAAAGTGAATTGCTAAAGAGAACAAACATTTTAAAGAGTTTATTTTTCGTGCTGGCCAGTGACATGAAATAGTTATTAATGCATTTTCAGTAGACTGGCGGTATATAAAAATATTGAATAGACAGATTCGAATTTCAAAAACTCTTTCCACGCTAGCGGATAAAATGCACTTTTGCACTCAGATTTCGAATGATAAACAGAATCTTTCCGAGCTTGTGAGGTGAAAAAGAAATTATGAAGGTCTCCCGGGGTAAATGCAACTACATTTCTATCTATCCTACTCCATTCTAAATAGCAACGAAATTTTAAGGCTATTTTGAATTACAGAAACAGAGATTTAAAACACTTAGGGCCTGTTTCACCACTTCTGAGTAAGTTCTTGTTAGCTTATCCGACAGATATATTTTGAGATATTTTGTATGAAATTATGACAAAATATCTGTCGGATAAGCTAACAAGAACATACTCAGAAGTGGTGAAACAGGCCCTTACTCTATTATTCTTAGAACAGCTTTAATAACGTCCAAGGTAATTATGTTGGATACTATAAATCTTTCTGATAAATAAATCATAATTATTTGCTAATCAGAATTGTCCGGAAAATAGGAATCGAAAGATATTTTCATCCTTATTGCGATACCTAACTAGTAAATATAGTACTCGAATGAAGTATAAATAAGACAGTCATTTAATCGATATTTATAAGTGCAATAGTTCCATTTTGTTCAATACATTAAATACCTACTTAAAGTTAAGTTAAGTTATAGCCTGTAGAATCCCACTGCAGGGCAAAGGCCTCCTCTCACGAATAAGGGTGAGAGGGAGTGGGCCATACTCCACCACGCGGGCCCAGTGCGTGTTGGTGGAGGCAAGTTAGTGGTCACCTTGCTGTCAGAGAATTATCAAGCCGCCAATGGGCCTCTGACCTGGCTTAACGAATAGTTACAACGCCATTTGACGGAACTATCCGAGACCAACTGCTTAACGTGCCTTCCGAAGCACGGAAACGCTCGAGATGAAATACCACTAAACGGTCACCCATCCAAAGACTGACCGGACATGACGTTGCTTAACTTCGGTGATCGTTTCCAATACCGAAGCTCCACTACGCCAACGAGCGCGAACTAAATACCTACTTCTTGCATTAATTTTGATCTTGATGCTATTCAAAGGGGAATATTCTATTGATCTGAGTTATGGACAAACGCTTTTCCGCCTATTCGAGATTCTACACAATATGGATTCCGCACAACTGCCATTGAACACATTCTCTATTCCACGCAGACTTCAATTTTACACAAACGCGTTTCTTCCTACTCGCGATTCTACACAATATTAATTACATAAACAACTCGAACAACATGAACAACTCAAACAACGAGGTCAACTCGAACAACATGGACAACTTGGTCAACTCAGACAACATTAATCAACTCCAACAACACGAACAACTCAGGTCAACAACTTGGACAACATAAACAACTCAAACTACTCAAACAACTTGGTCAACTCGAACAACTTTGTCAGCTCGGACAACATGAAGTGACCAAGTTGTTCGAGTTGACCAAGGCCGGCCACATTAGAAACGCCGAAAAATCTGAATACAGTTTGAACAGAATAGATGAAAATTAAATGAGGAAATAGGTATACAATATAATTATAAATTTCGTTCTCTGGTCAGTGGGCTCGGTGGTGTAATTGGTTAGCACGTTTCCCCGGTTTGAAAGAGCGTGGGTTCAAGTCCCGCCCGAGACAAATTTTTCAATCTTTAATTTGATTCGAAATAGCACAACATGGCTGTAACATGTTTATAATCAATAATAGTTGAAATATAATTATATTTCTCATTTATCGTTACCTACTATTTTGATACCTATTCTTCTTCTGTCCAGTCGATGGCATGTCAATGGGTCTTGCCATCGTGGTCAAAAGATCTCCAGCTTCATGTTTCCTCACGATGTTTTTCTTCACCTTTTGAGAGCAGTCGGAAATCGGCAGTGATTTGATTTTGGAATTAGTAAAAATAGAAAAGTTTTGTTCCGCTAATGTTTTCCCGCTGAATCCAACCTTAAAACTATAGCATTCATCTTGTCAGACAACGGAAAAACCCCACTTTGTTTGAAGGCGCATTCAAAATGTCCACCAATCTAGATTTTGGACGCATTCCAATTGCAATTCAACCTGAACCGGTCTTTTGACGTTTGTTTTGTTAAATTCGAGCCAATGTAAAAACTGTCGGGCAAATGTGGGTTAGATTTTGTCGTTTTATTTCCATGGCAAACTTTATCATGTCTGTTACGAAACTATGAACCAAACGGTACTAAATGTTGCGAGTTCTTTTTATTTTACTACTAGCTGTTACCCGCGATTTCTCTGCGTGGATCTATTCCAGAACATATTCTATCTTCGAGCCAAATTTCATCCAAATCTGTTCAGCCGTTTATGCGTGATTTTGTGATTTTTGATTCACTTTTCACATCTAAACACACACGATGTGCGTTCACACACGATGACGGATTGACGGAGCGGCAGACGTCAGTCCGACATTTGTCAATGACACACAAAATAATGGACGCCGGGTCTAGTACACAACCCTAAGTGCGTGTAATTTTTTTTCATTTTGCTTGCGTAGTTTTTACCCCATCGCGGCACGGCGTGCGCCGCGCGCTAACGCGTGCATAGTCGGCCGGTCAAACGAAGACGGTCGCGTAATTGGTTCTCTTTATACGTTTTGGTCATAAAACCTGCGCCTGAGCTCGGTGGCGCTCGGTGGCGCGTTGCGGAGAGGAATGGAATCTCAATCATGAGGTCCGGGTTCGAACCACACACCACATGCCACGTACCAATGAGTTTTCCTAACTTATGTACGTAATACCGACTGCTCTCAAACGGTGAAGGAAAACATCGTGAGGAAACCTGCATACGCTGAAGAAGAAATTCCGATGCCTTTGTGAAGTCTACAAATCCGCATTGGGCACGCGTGGTGGACTAACGCCCAAACACCCTCCTAGAGGGTAGGCCTGTGCCCTGCAGTGGGACGTATATAGGCTGATGATGATGATGATACGTTATGTTGTTCTTTTGGTTCGGACACTTTTGAGCGCGGACCCTACGTCCAGTAGTTGGTAAGTCGATGGGTACGCAGGATATTTCTAAGTGCATAAGTGTGTGCGCTAAACATAGATGCACTCTCGCCCTTACCGATCGGATGCAGTGACTATAACCGGCAGCCACACGGTGATAGCATAGCGTAAATACAATAAAGTGGGTGTGCTTATTGGTCGCGGCGGGTCTATGCTTGTGCGGAGTGCGAGGCGGCTCGCGCGGTGTGCGAGAGGGGTGAGGCACCGGCCGTATCGGTACAGCATAAGCATATGCTATCGACTATATTCCCCGAGGGGGTAGTCAGAGATATTCTGAAACCTCAGAACATCCACGTTTCACCAGTAGTACCTACCAAAACTATGTCCAGTGTGATGGGGGGTGATCCCATCGCCACTTATAATGGACAGTGGGTACAATACATGCCTCGAAATTGAAGCATGCAGGTTTCCTCACGATGTTTTCCTTCACCGAAAAGCCAGTGGTGTTACAAATCGTACATAAATTCCGAAAAACTCATTGGTACGAGTCGGCCTGGACGGGGATCGAACTATCGATATCGCCTCCTGCACGGTAGGCAACGTTACTCGCCACTGGACCACCACGGCTATTCGTATTATATATGTAGTATTCCGTATCGGTACAGCGCGCAGGTAAATTGGTACTGGCTACTGGGGCACACCCACCGCCACCCGCACCCCGCGCACGGTTGGCCTGTCGCGATCGCCGAGCGCGCTCACTTTATTTTATTTAAGCTTTGGTGCTAGCCTAGAAGACGCCCGAAGGAATTAGTCGCTGACACCGTCTGAGCTGATGCTATTCCGGATAACGTAAGCTATTCTAACTTTAAAATAGACTTATCTTAGACATACCTATAAATAACGCAGACTGCAGCCAACTACGTCTCAGTGATCAACTTGTCAAACTTGCCTCATAATATCTCATTTGCATCGCCGATCGGTACTTGAACGCTTTGAAAGTTAATGTACTTCTAGCTTCAGATAAAGTGCTATTTATCATATTTAAACTTTTACTGAGAACAAGTCGATTAAGGCCAGGTTATCCAAGTGCAAGCGTCTCTTTCTTGCAAGCATAATTTTGCAATTAGCCATCCCGCTCTAATTGAAAGCAGGATCGCAAAAAAACGTGTTTTTCATCAATATCTTTGCTCATGGGTGTTTCTAAGCTCAAAATTCTACGGAGTTCACTAGAAATATTTAATGGTACCTATTTAGTTAAGTACAAGAATAAAAAGTTAAATATCAGCAGTTTAATCATAGTATTGAAAAAAACATAACAAAAAGGGGTAACTATGGAATTTTTAACTTAATCTAATCGTGTAATTGAGAACGGTCGCCTATCAGCCAGATCCTTAAATAAGACAAAATTGGTTTTCAGACTTTAAAACACAGTTTAAAACACTTTCGTTCGTGTTCACAAAACGGCCTCGACCGGATAACAGCGTCTTAAGAGAATCGACTTCTCCGTTTTCCCGAAATTGACAGTTTGTATTGCCCTGGTACCTACTGCATTTTCCCCATCTGGATAATCTCTCTTTGGGTTGAGGAAGCGGATTGAGATATGTTCCGAATCTGTTTAACACTTTTTGCGTAATTCGTACATAGACATTCACAGACAGTTATCTTATAGATGATTAAAAGTTAAATATTGTACCAAAGAAACTTATGTGTTATTTTTCTATCTTTTCAGGTAAGAAAGGAGATCCCGGTGAGACCTCTGTAATGTCGAATTTGTAGAACCTCAACAACACACGGACAAAAATATCGTATGTATACTGGGAGTAAAAAAAAACCATGTAGGGGCTTTTAGGGCGTGCTTATGGCCATCAAACTGAACAACTTTCACTATGGAGCCAACTTCGTAATCGCGAAAAAAAACAGCTGTTCCATACATTTGAGTCGAGTCGGTACTGCAGTTTTGTATGAAACTGGTGGCCTTTTTTTATTTCGAGATTTCGATGTTGGCTCCATAGTGAATGTTGTTCAGTTTGATGGTCTGAAGTGCCCCCTAAAGGCTCCAACAGGGTTTTTTTGATACTGTATACAAGATGATACAAAAATACAAATAAACATTTAAGGGCGTGGTTTAGACCATCAAACTGAACAACTTTCACTATGAAACCAATATCGAAATCGTGAAAAAAAAAAACTACAAATCTACTCGAGCTAAATGTATGAGATAGCAAATAATTTATTTCGCGATTTCGGTGTTGGTCCCATAGTGAAAGTTGTTCAATAGATGGTCTAAACAACCCCCTTAAAACTTTTAAATGTTTATTTTTACTTTTGTATCACCCTGTATAGTAGTATCATATAAATAGGTATAGTAGTGTATTAGCAGGCTTTAATTGTCGTAGATTTAACTGAAATTTATTAGACTTTAGTCTAATCTACCTGAATTAGATTTATAACATCACATTTTTCTAAAGTCCACTAATATTTTAAAGCTATAATAAATTTAAACAGAGTGAAATCGATATCATTAGATATAGATCCTTTTAAACTAAGAGTCTACCCATCAAACTGAACAACGTTTACTATGGGAGCAAACCAATCGGAGCAAAAAACAAATCTGCTGTCCCATACATTTGAGTCTTGTAGGCATCGGCGGCGGGTGCAGTTTAGTATGGGACAACAGATTTTTTTTTTTTGCTCCGATTGGTTTGCTCCCATAGTAAAAGTTGTTCAGTTTGATGGGTAGAGTCTTCGTTTAAAAGGATGCTAATGAT
Source organism: Agonopterix heracliana (assembly GCA_963693445.1). NCBI lineage: Eukaryota > Metazoa > Arthropoda > Insecta > Lepidoptera > Depressariidae > Agonopterix > Agonopterix heracliana. The sequence goes on from OY856319.1 coordinate 17,491,845, forward strand.
ATCAAATTCACCATGTATATGTATGATTTTATTCTTCATTTAACCATTATGTCAGTCAGTTTTAGAACTGAAAGCCTGTAGGATTCCACGGTAGTGGGGAAGCCAGTTGCCTGATAGCTGTCTCCCGTTCGCACCGGAGTGAGGTCGGTAGCAAAGTTTCTGAATATCCCGAGGGGATTAAGGTCGGTCGTGACTATAATATACGGTACGTGCATGTATTTCAGGCAGGCCGGGAACTAAGTCTAGGTCGGATCTCTTCAAAGTTGTCTTTGTTAGGTTAACTAAGACGTACATCGTATCTAAGTTATTATCGTCATAGTGCATAAAATATACGGCGAGGCATTTGCTAAGAAGACGCGCGCAAAAATGGTAGATGATGAAAAGATATTCCAATTCCTATCTTGCCATTTCTGATTATCATGATATTTTATCCGACAATGATCTTGGTTACCGACCAAGGTTACAAGGTTGTAAGACCACGATTTTACGGTTCTAGCTTTCCCGCCAATTCTGATTACCGAATATGATTTATTTTTCAGAAAAATGTACTATCCGACATAATTTTAGACGTTACTAAAGCTGTTTGAAGAATAAATGAGAGTAAGTGTTTCAAATCACTGTTTCTGTTATTAAAAGTAGCCTGAAAATGTCTTTACTTTATGGAATGGAGTGGAGTATATACAGGGTGAAATTGATATCATTAGCATCCTTTTAAACTAAGAGTCTACCCATCAAACTGAACAATTTTTACTGTGGGAGCAAACCGATCGGAGCAAAAAAAATCTGTTGTTGCATACATTTGAGTCGAGCAGGCAGCGGCGGTGGGTGCAGTTTAGCATGGTATAGCAGATTTTTTTTTGTTCCCATAGTATAAGTTGTTCAGTTTCTCTTAGTTTAAAAGAATGCTAATGATATCAATTTCACCCTGTAGTATTCTTAGTTAGTTAGTGGTCAACTTGCTGTCAGAGAATTTTCAAGCCTTGGCTTAACGAATAGTTACAACGCCATCTGACGGAACTATCCGAGACCAACTGCTTAACGTGCCTTCTGAAGAACGGAAACGCTCGAGATGAAATACCACTAAACGGTCACCCATCCAAAGACTGACCGGACCTGACGTTGCTTAACTTCGGTGATCGTATCCAATACCGAAGCTCCACTACGCCAACGAGCGCTTCCTCTTCCATCCTTCCATCTTTAGACTATTTCCTACAAACATCTTACATGACATTATTTGCTTTCACAGGTCCTTTCACCCAAATAAAACCAACCTAATTTATTTTCTCGTAAAACATCTATGAACAAACATGACCACTTATGTTCTATGCAGTTGTGGCATCATTACGCTTTCCCATTTGGACGGTGGCCAGAGAGATAGTGCCCGTTGCCAACTACATTCGTTGCGGTTACATAGTATCCTTTATTGCTATTACAAATTAGCTTTTGAGTCTAACCCTAGAAACAAACTTCAAGGGTCACTCGAGTTCAAAGTTCTCGATTTTATTCTGCAAGCTTAATTGTCATAGAAGGCATCGACCTAAAACTATGGACACAGGGTCTGGTACAAAATTCTCGATAAAAGTGTCCCAAACTAACCTTATAAAAATGTGGGTATGCATAGTAATGTAAACAAACTGAAAACATTGCAATTGAAATCGTATGAAGCTAGTCACAAGGGTTAATTTTGCTTGCACCTACTTAACACCATATGCAGCTTCGACTGGAGGTGAAAATGAACATCAAACATGACTTAATGGTTTTTTTTATGTTCGTAAACAAAATGATACTTCTAAATGCTTCTAAATGATAAAACAATAGTTTGCTTACTGAAAATAGGATACACCATCAACTTTTTTCACTTTGCTTAGGTAGTTTTTACATGTTTTTACAACACAGCACGGCATCACACAGTACCAATAGATTTCAGTTTCAGCGTTCAATCATTGACGCCTTGAATAAGCACTGTTCCATTGCAATTATAGGGTTCATTTAGCATTATCTGGATTTCGATTGAACACAACCGACATCTGATTGAACTCAATTGAGTACTGTATGTGCAGTATTGTATAACAAATCTGTTTTAAATCTAAAGCTTATCTGTTTGTATACGAATTGATATTTCGAATATTTAAAGTTTTTCAGTGTTTGCGCTAAACAAAAAGAGTATCTATTACTACAAACAGTAAGATCACTCCCTGCCTACCACCAACTTTTTACCTCACCCCAACTATTGCCCTCTAGTTACATCGGCAGTAACCTATAAACTGACACCACAATTGACACGCTAGAATTTGTGTTTTCGAAACAAAGAGAAAATATGGAGAAAATCATTTCAGGACGAAGGATAAAAACACTTTTTGAATAGATGGGTGTTAAAGCGTTTTATTTACGAAAACGTTATCGTCCCCTCCAAAGCAAACTTGCGAATCTGCAAAACTTGCGTATCTGCACTGAGCACGGGAAACGGTCTTTTAATGGCTACTTTACGTTGTGGCAAATTTTGGTACTTCTAGCTCTTATAGTTTCGGAGATACGAGTGGTGCAAAAACGCGTAAGTACTACTTAGGTATTTATATACTACGGTAAATTTACAAATCTGCACTCGTAGTATGCTACACGTGATACGGCTGTATCACGTCTTTTATCTCGTTCGTTCGCACGCAAATAGAAAGAGAGCTAAGGTGTGATAGCGCTGTATCACTGCGGCATGCTAGCTATGCTGCAATACGTAACTATTCTATGACCAAAGCTTGATCGTATCACAATAACTACGGTAAACTTACGAATATGGCAGATTCGTTACTTTGCTGTAGAAGTTTCTTGGTCTTTATGATCACTTTTTAACTACAGTAAAGTTACGTATGTGGCAGGTAAGTATGTTTTCCGGGGTCAACATTTGTGAGAAAAAAATCATCCATAGAAGGTTAAAGTTGCGTATGTGCTATATCTCGGTAGTCCAAACCGTTATCGCTATTTTGATGTAATCATATGATTTGTCATACAAAAATGGAAAGAAATGTTTAATAATATAATAATATTATCAGCGGGCTTACAATAAAAAAACACTTTAAACAGTTATTAGGCTCCCCTGTAAAATTTGAAAAAAGCAGTTTCGCAAGTTTGCCTTGGAGGGGACGTTATTATAACTAACGCACGCAGCTAAAGTTCAACCCTAGACTCCGTTTCACATGTGCTGACGTCATCAGTTTTATGTTGTTTGTTTGTTTGTTTTGTTTCTCTTAATTGTTAAAATTACAAGTTTAAACCCGTACGTATTGTATAGTTACCTAAATTTGACATTCCGGTTAAAAAGGAATCTGGCCAAAACGGAATCCGTCCAATAAGGAATCTGGCGAAAAAGGACTAAATCGTCCTAACCCTCCAGTAGGCCTCGCATGCCACCCCCGAGAAAACGATAAAAATCGAGATGTGAGCTCCAATATCTCTGTTGTTTTACGTGTGAGAAAAAGAGCGGGCATGACGTTTTTCTCGTTTTTTCGCTTTGTCGTGGGTGACATAATGCCAGCTGTGCTGCAGAGTATAGTTATGCTGTGGTATAGCTGTAGGCGCCATTTCATAACCACTTTGACAAAAATATAAACCATACAATATCTAATCCAACACTGCGTTTTTTTAGTTAAAACTTATAACATATTGAAAATAGTGTACATCATTCGTGTGTTTTATTATTAAAAACACTTTTAAAATAGAGTGCAGCATTCGTAGTTTTTGAACACTGCATTTCATAAAAGCATTTATGTATTTTTGCTCATCAAAGTTAGGCACCTAATAAAACATGTTTACTCCCAGAATGGAAAGATATAATAATACAGGTATATTCACAGAAAAGTTATGTGCGCAATAACAATTCACTTCCCTAAATAAGTAATACTTATTAGGTACCAATTATGGCGTAATTGGTGGGAGTCAAAATGGTGAATTTTAAATTATGATTTCCCAATTTTTCTACAAAATGTCTCTAAAAAAGTACGAAAATAATCTAAATGCTGAATAGTGACTGAATAACTGAACTTGAAAGCTTACAACTGGTTAACTCCTTCTTATGGTGTGTGCAGCAAGCTCTGGTGTCAGATTTTTCAAACCGCCTTACGGCATCGGACGTGGTTTTTTAATGTAACGACTACTACCACCAGAGATAGTCAGGTGCCATCCGAAGCACGGAATCATCTTTCTTTTCAGACAATCAGGTGATTCAGCCTGCAATTTCCTAACCAACTGGGGAAGAACCGGACAAACGCATAAAGTAACATAACAGTTGCCCCCCGTGGGAATCGAACCCACGATCTCTGTGTCAAGAGCCCAATAAACCTCATAAACTATGAAACCACGGAGGCAAAGAAGAATAGCTGTTTAATATACAGGCGATTAAACCTTTAAATCAGCTAATACGTTGCTATTATACAAATTAAAGCATGTTATTTTGTGCCCGAATTGCTCTAATTAACATTTGTGTAAGCGCTTGCACAGACAATAACCAGACAACTATGTCAGTTTGATGTTACCAGAAATGCTTTTATACAATGATTATTCAGCCAAACCTTTGGTAGGTGACGGAGACGGCTTCGTGCATTAGGGGGCTTTACGTTTTTATTTTTCGAATTTAATGCAGACTCGTCTGGCAACACCAGTCAGCAATATGCGCGAATGGAGTCGCTGGCGAATTCAAATCGTTCAACTCAAGCAAGGCAAAGGATAGTCATCAAAATGACCATCACAAACAGAATTGTTTCACGAATGAATTAATTCTTGAAACTCGTAATTGTTTTACGGATTAATTAATTCTTGAAACTGATTTATAAAATGGAATATTGATTGGAAGCAAATCTGTTTTGATGCTCAAATGCCGATTTAATTTATTGGAACGATAATCTCTGTTTCGCCATACCTTAAACCTAATTGTTTGTTATGAATAGCATGAGTAGCATGTGCTACGACTACCCCGAGGGAGTAATGAGAGATATTTTGGAAATCTCAGAACATCCACGTGTCTCACATCTCACACCACGTGTCGAACATCTAGTATACATGAGTATTTATTTTTATTTACCACTAGTTTTTAATTACTAACATTACTTTAAGACGCTATTATCCGGTCGAGGCCGTTTTTTTAAAACGAACGAAAATTGTTTTAAAGTCTGAAATGAAATTATGTCTTATTTAAGGATCTGGCGGATAGGCGGTGGTTCTCAATAACACGATTAGATTAAGTTTACTCGATAGAAAAAAATCCCAAAGTTACCCCTTTTTATTATGTTTTTTCAATACTATGATTAAACTGTTGATATTTAGCTTTTTATTCTTGTACTTAACTAAATACATCAAATATTTCTAGTGAAATTCGTAGAATTTGGAGCTTAGAAACACCCATGAGCAAAGATATTGTTGAAAAACACGTTTTTTTGCGATCCTGCTTTCAATTGGAGCGGGATGGTTAATTGAAAACTTATGCTTGCAAGAAAGAGACGCTTGCACTTGTATAAGAGGGCCTTAAGGGTGTATTCAGACAATGAAACTAAACAAATTACCTTGGTTTGGTCGAAAAACGAGATTTTTTGGACCTCCCATAGAAAATCGATCGGCTGGTCCGCATTCTTGTATGGAAGGTCCACAAAATGGTCTCATGCTTTAGGCATCTATTTATTATACTTACGTTAAAATGTATAGAGTACTAGTATGTATTCTATGTTATTAATTGGGTGAATTAGCTTAGTTAGTTTGAGGCCGAAAAGTTCTGTAGTGGCGACCGCGTACCGGAATGCGCAGCGTGGTTAGGCCCGCCACAAGGTGAACCGAGACGACCTGGTGAAGGCGGCGGGAACCCGTTAGATGAGGGCAGCTCAGGACCGGTCGTTGTGGCGATCCTTGGGAGAGGCCTATGTCCAGCAGTGGACGTCCATCGGCTGAGATGATGATGATGATGATAGACTACTAACTACTACTACTACTAAAAGAACAACAATTCCTTAGTCACGTCGCCTTTGGGAAGAATTTTATTGCAAAATAAGAAAAATATAAAAGTTCTCTAAGTTTTATAACCGGCACGTCAATTTACGTTTCCAACTAAAAGTTTTCTTCGCCAACTTTAAACAACAAGTTATAGCTAAGTTAGCATAAGAATTCTAAAGGAGTTTGTGTTTTACTCTGTGTTAGTGCTTCTTTTCTTTTATTATACAAACAAATCGGTGTCAACTTTTATAAATTATTGCGCCTTTGCGCGCGATTTCGTTCGCGTGGAGTCTGGAAAATCCCTTTAAGAGGTTTCCCTGACCGAACAACCTTGACTCTTTCAGAGCCGCTTTACCTCTACTAAACTACGACATTTTAGTAGGTAGGTATACCTATTTTTGACTGGTTTGTCTTTCATTATGTCACTGTGGTGCCTTCTAATCAAAGGAAATAACATTCTTAAATCATAAGAATACACACCAAATTTAACAATTAACAATTATCAACATATTATTTATCAACTTTCATATATTTGTATTTTTCACAACATGGCGTCTGATAGTCGCCATATTGAATTTTGATTACTGTCATGTCTTTAAGGACACTCGCAGAATTAAGACAAATCGATTGACATAAGAATCATCAAAATCGGCCCACGCGTTTGGTCTCTAGTGTACCACAAAGGTACAAACTTACATACATAGGCTGTAAAAAATACATTACCCTTCATTTGCGTCGCGCAGTCGGTTAAAAACACATTACCCTTCCTTTGCGTCGCGCAGTCGGGTAAAAACGCTATTAACGCAGCTACCGTGAGTTTTCACTGAAGTTGCGGCGCCAATTTTGTATTGACAGAATAAGTTCTCAACGTAATCACTTGGAGCACTGTACGAAATTCAATACAAAAACTGTAGTTTACTACAGTAGTTTTACTACAGTGTAAACTCTTCTCACGCTTTAGATGAAACTTGTTATGAAAATAACTTTGTAGGGGGGATGTACACAGGGTGTTAACTTAAATGCGTAACTACCTATACTTAAGACGCTGTTATCCCGTCGAGGCCGTTTTTTGAACACGAACGAAAGTGTTTTAAACTGTGTTTTAAAGTCTGAAATTAAATTATGTCTTATTTAAGGATCGGGCGGATGGGCGACTGTTCTCAATTACACGATTAGATTAAGTTTACTAAATAGAAAAACATCCCAAAGTTACCCCTTTTTGTTATGTTTTTTCAAAACTATGATTAAACTGCTGATATTTAACTTTTTATTCTTGTACTTAACTAAATACATTAAATATTTCTAGTGAACTCAGAAGAATTTTTAGCTTATTAACTCCCATGAGCAAAGATATTGACGAAAAACACGTTTTTTTGCGATCCTGCTTTCAATTGGAGCGGGATGGCTAATTGTAAACTTATGCTTGCAAGAAAGAGACGCTAGCACTGGGATAACCTAGCCTTAAGGTGGTTGCATAGGTGTCAATTTTATGCAAAAGTTTGAAGCTTTGAAATTTTTCATACAAAATTTTAAAGCTTTGTATTTTTGTAATTATATTATAAATTGCAAATTTTATTTGATACGCCGCATCTAGATTCTTTATAAAATTTTTCCATAAGTAAATTATTACTTTTATTAATTCCGTCTACGCGTATTACGCGTCAAACTTTTGTATGGAATGAAACCACCTAGGGGGTTAGTATAAGAGATAAGCGTACTTTTGGTAACCATCAGCTGCAAGGCTGATTCAGTATTCATGGGGTGTGACGCATGACGTTCAAAGGTGACCTTTGAATGGCTGAATCTCCTAAACCTACTGACAGAACATGCCAGTTTTTGTACTGTTCGCTTAACTACAGTGCATATTACAATAATACCTGCATACACGGACCTGAAAAAAAAAACGGATGTAATGTGACACTAAAAAGATGTGAAGCATGCAAGGTCCTACATTTTCGTTTGTTCTACAAGGGACCTACACTCACACAGATGCACTGGCTCTAGGCGCAGGTCCGACACCCGTCACCATTATGTACCGCGTGACAGCACGCACACAAAAGAAATGGGTGCTTCACTCGTGATTAGACGAGATTACGTCCGTCTTTTTTTCAGGTCCGTGCCAGCATATTAATTTTTAGCAACCATACCAGACCTTTGAACGGCTGTTACTCCTAAAACAACTGGAGTTATGTAGGCAGACCTGGTCCAACCCCATCACAGAGATGCTCTACACCCTATGAACCTATGAATACTGAATCAGCCTTGCAGCTGATGGTTACCAAAAGTGCGCTTATCTCTTTAACCAGGTGCTTCAGACTGAACTGAACGACTTTCGCTATAGGACCAAACATTAAAATCTCAACAAAAAAATCATGGTTTAACCTTTCATTTTCACTTGTTTTCCTGTCTTACAACCTCCATTCATACATAAAACTTGTTGTAATATGAAACTCATCTCCCGTTCACCCTTTCATGTAACTCACCCAATTTGTTAACATTTTCGTAAGGATTTGCAAAACAAATTGCCAAAGTTTTATTTGAATACCCCTCATAGGGTAATAATGCAAACGGCGGAATAATTTACCCCGACTAATGGGGAAATTAAATTACATGGATACACGGAACGTGGACTTAACAAAAGGTTCTGTTTCGAACGTTTATCTCCCTAACTGGGGACCCATGTAAATAAAAGGTACGAAATGGGTGATTACGAGGAAATTTTTTTTCCGATAAGATTTCTATTTTCTAAAGCAGAAAATTCTGATTATTGAACTTTCTGCGTATTGAACATTTTGCGTTCTAATTTGGTAAAAAATGCTCATTTTGCGTTTTGAACGTTTTAGGTATCTCCGTGTACCTACGTTTTACGTACTCTGCGTGTAGACGCTCAATTCGCATCATTCGTCAAACGCTAGAACGATTTAAGCACTCTAGGTCAAACGTCTTTAATCCATGTCATTTGCGTATCACAAGGCATATTCCTTCCGTCGATTCCTTGTTGTCCTCGGAACCCTAAAAACGCACAGAAATTGGGAGAGTAGGTACGTTATATTTCGTTGTTTCGCATCTGCCGGGCGTCCCGTGACGACTTTTTTTCTTAGTGTCATGCAGCTTTATCATGAAAAAATCTGATTCTATTTATTTTCCATAAAATATGAGACACAACTTTCTGATAAAAGTGAAACATCCATGAAGTACTACACGGTGAGAACAGAAGGACAACAGGTGGAAATGCCAAGGCCGAGGGGGGCGGAGGGGGGGGACGGGGGAGAGAACCGTACCGTTTGTTTAGGCCTAATGGAATATCATCATAGATCCGGCCACAGTATATGGAAAGAACAGTGCATTCAATCGATTTAACACCACAGACTTAAAAGAAGAACCAGACGTAATCTCGTCTAATCATGAGTGAAGCACCCATTTCTTTTGTGTATGTGCTGTCACGCGGTACATAATTGTGACGGGTTGTAGGACCTGTGCCTAGAGCTAGTGCATCCTGTGTGAGTGTAGGTCCCTTGTAGAACAAACGAGATTGTATTACCTTGCATGCTTCACATCTTTTTAGTGCAATATTCGGTCCGTATTTCTTTCAAGTCAACACGGACTTGAAAGACATTGATTTATTCAAGTCAAGTCAAAGTCAAAATAATTTCTTCAATATAGGAGCTTGAAGCTTCTGCATCGATTTAGTCGCGAAGCAGCATCGATGCAAATGCGATACAGCGTCGATGCAAACGCGATAAAGCCACGACGCAAAACTTTATTCGTAATATTTCAGTTATTCGTTGACAGCATTTGCTACAATGCACACGCTCGTGTGCATCGATACAAACATGTGTGTGCATCGATACAATCATGCGTTTGAATCGTTATAAACGCCTGTAAATTGGTAGTGTAGCGGTACGTACAAAAATACAAATACAAATACAAATATCTTTATTAACAAAAAGAACAAATCAGTACACCATGATACAATGGACCCCGCAAAGACGAGACGAGACACACGAGACACACGAGACATACAGTCACGAGATTGCCAAACGCGCGTTTTTATCGCTGCAAAAAGTCACAGTCTGTACAGTAGTGCAATATTTGAATCTCATTCGGTGAGCTCAGCAGTTAAGAATGTGAATATTACTATGAAGATATGCATCTTTCTACTGCTGATTTGACTTTCAAAAATCATACTTCAGGAGTGTGATTAAGATTGATATCGCCATAGTAATTTAGACATTTTCATCTGCTGAGCTCAGCGAATGAGATTCAAAAATCGCACTCCTGGGCTACTTTGACTAGACAGGTGACAGTTTGACTAGCTACCATGTGAAAATCTATAATTCTTTTACTTTTTTTCTGTGCCATTGGGATTCTGGTCGACCTATAACGCCCGGTATAAAATCAACCAATCCGATTTCTCAACATTCATCGCTTGTCAAAATCTAAAATTTTAATTGGTTGAATTCACACATCTCTGCTCCTATCTAGATACGAGCACCTATGAATCCTATGATAGATCTATACAGTATCATTACTAGAGAGTTATTCTACTGTAACATTCACACTGTACGATTAATAACAAAACAAGCACCTTTCTGCAATAGCAATAAAGGTCATTATAGCGTGGAGTAAACACAAAAGGTGGAAAATAAGTTACAACGTCATGAGGTTCCTATGTTTAGTTTCTGATAGAACAAAGGAGTTGAGAACTAAGGTTGGAGTCGAGGTCGAGGCAGACCCCGGAAAAGGTATTTTCTCCCCTCCGGACGGAAAGCGTCAATTGACGACCCGCTGCGCTAAACGAAGTTGTCGCTTTCCATCTCCGTCGAGGAGAAAAATAGTATACTAACCTCGGACAACAAAATAAGAAAGCCTCAGATCACATGTGAGCCCTTTCTTACTTCACGTTTACTGTCCTCGGTGTGTAATCTACTATAATTGCGATTGCATGGATTTTTTTCCGCTTTATCAATGTTTGTCCCATGGAGAAAGTTGTTCAGCTATATACAGGGTGTAAGTGACAGCCTAGCAAATACTGAAACGGTGACTTCAGACCATCAAATTAAACAAAAATGTATGGGACAGTAGATTTTTTTCGCGATTGATGGACTTGCCTCGGCTTCGCCTTGGCCCACATTTACACGTTCGTCCTTCAATACCTCTTTTGCTGGCCACTGCAGAAATGTACAATTGCTCCCCTCCGGACGGAAAGCGTCTTGTCGTCCCGCTGCGAACGAAGTTGCCGCTTTCCACCTCAGTCGAGGAGAAAAATAGTATACTAAGCTAGGGCAGTAAATCACACGTTTGTTGACCTCGGCTTTCTTACTTTCCTACCCTCGGTGTGTAATCTACTATACTACTCAAGCAAAACAGAATAAATATGAAATAACATTATTTATTGGACTACGGCAGAGCATATTCAATGCACCAAAAACGTGAGCTTAATTTAACAGTTGCTCACTGAAACAAACATTAAACTGAAATAGGTACTTCAACGATCTAGGCTAGGGCTGTCACAATCGATAACAAAAACTGAATTTTCCATTATTTTTGATCTTTTGAAATCTCATACGACCACGAAATTAATGAAGTCAGTTTTCTTTAAAATGAAATAAGTTATTAATTTAAAATCAGTTGATAATTGTTGCAATAGGATCTCAAAATATTAATTACATTGGAATGATAATTTGAATATGAGAAAAAAAACCATTATAATTAACTATCTGTTTATCTGCAAAAAGTCAATTAAATTTTTTGTATTTTCGATTACTCCTGACCGATTTCGGCCACGGCCACTCAATTGTTTGCGCTGATGAGCTCTCAGGTGGCTATCATAGCCAATCTTTTTGGAGAAGATCCTCGCACATAACGGGCACGTAAGCACGTCGTTTTTATAGTAACATTGTAAAGCCGCTTTAGGACGGGCTTTCAATTCATCACGTTGGGCTATTTTAATAAATGTACTTATAAATTTGACCGTTTAATAACCGCCTAACTTTCAAAAACTTAAAAATGATGAACTTGTCGCGAGTGGTTTTCACGCGTCTCGTTTTTGCCTGCTACGAGGCTTCGCAATCCTCAATCTCTTCTCTTCTCTCTTTTTTCTTGACCAAAAACAATCCCTGAGATTGGGATAGATTACTTTATTCTTGTTCTTAGGGATAGATACTCCCATAAACTATTGACACTGGTGGAAATGCAGTGCTTAAGCAAGCAAGAGCCAATTAATTAAAAAATACATATATATTTGACAACCCTACCTCGCATATGTGAACGTTTGCGAACATTTGTTTAAGTTTCCATCCCATCCGGTATCGCAAAACATTCAGCCATAAAACGATACGAGATTTTTATTATAAAGACATTTCCACCAAATAATAAATCGGAAAATCCTAGTGTATTGTGTTTGTTTACTCGACTCTGAAGTCGAAAGGAGGTTAATGTGCTTCGTTCGAGCAAAAAAACTGCATACTAAACTGCAATACCTACTAGACTCAAATGTATGGAACAGCTGATATTTTTTTTGTTCAGACTGGTTTGTTCCCATTTTTAGGGTTCCGTAGTCAAATCTTCTTATCGAGTGGGCTGCAAGCCCTGGTGTCAGAGTTTATTCAAACCACCTTACGGCCTCTGACGTGGTTTTTATGTAACGACTACTACCACCAGAGATAGGTAGCCGGGACCAACAGCTTAACGTGCCATCCGAAGCACGGAATCATCTTTCTTTTCAGACAATCAGGTGACTCAGCCTGAAATGTCCTAACCAACTGGGGAAAAACGCACAAAGTGACGTTTCACTAGGTGTCCCCCGTGGGAATCGAACCCACGACCTCCGTGTCAAGAGCCCAATGCTCTTAACCATTAGACCACGGAGGCAGTTAAATAAGGAACCCTTATACTTTTGTCCATTCTGTCCGTCTGTCTGTCTGTATGCCCCGCCTCAATAACTCGCTCATTTTGCACCTATTGAATCGAAATTTGGCTTTTTAGGATTCCTTACCCAAACGATGCTATGGGACTAGGGTTACCAAATGGATGGGAAACTCAAACTCAAAAAACTCAAAATTTTTTATTCAAAATAATATTACATAGACAACTTTCTGACGTCATTTTTGATTCTACCACCGCTTCGGAAGGTGTTCCGTTGTAGAGAAGATGCGGCCAGAAACAGAACAACTGCAGGGCAAAGGCCTCCTGTCACGAATAAAGGTGAGATCTTTGTTGTTGTATCACATATTATAAACTAAATTGAAATTTGTTTTAAATATCTACAGAAATAACTAATAAGTGTTTACACCATCCTTATTGACTTAAATAAAGTACGATACGGGTGCCAAGCTAGAACGATTTAACGTGCCAAGCCAAGCTCTGACATACATACAACATAACAACAATGCGGCCCTGAAATGACTGGCAGAATACGACCTCTACTTATCAGTTAAAGATCATGCCCAAAATTATGTGAAAGTTAGTGCGTTCACACACGATGACGCACTGACGGAACAGCAAACGTCAGCCCGTCATTTGTGAAGCAAGGAGTTGTATGAAACCGCACGTAGTAGCACACACGGTGACGCATTGACGCACCGGGTGTGGTTCTATGGACTAACATCTGCCGCTCCGTCAGTGCGTCATCGTGTGTGAACGCACTTAGGCTGAACTTGCGTCTGTCCAAATTGTCACCTAAAGATAGGATATGAGTCAAGATAATCGTTAAATAATTGATGGGAAATATTTAAAAATTCCAAAGTTTAAAAATAGATACCACTTAGGTTATAAAAACAAAGCATTTTTTCCTTACATAAAATTACTATTAAAATGTATTTTATTTTTAAACCCCCATTCCCATATGGCCAAAATACATATGATATGAAGGGATTCATAACTCAGACCAAATTGATGATACCTCGATGGCGCGTCTTTAGCTTGGTTTTGGGCATTGTCTTCTCCTTCTAGTTCTTATCTTCTGCTCTTCTCCACACCCTTCCAGTCGACGAAGAGAAGAAAGCGTAATAATTAGGAAATTCTTTCATCTTACGCTCATATTCTAGTTGCTTTATTAACTTTATGATATCTCTAATATCAAGGTCTAATCGAACTACCTTCTCATAGAGCCTTAAATGAGGATGAACACCAACTTTAAAAGTCAATATATTAAGATTCATGTCGCTGTATAACATTAGCTGCTGGGTCTTCAGGACCCGCAGCAAAGCAAAACAATAACCGATCTTGTATTTTGCATCACCAGAATATTTCTTTCTTAAAAGTTGCGAGTATGGCAACCTGTACCTTGTCGCGTAAATAAACTGAGCCATTATATGAATAGTTCTTATTTTAGCCATTTTCCATGAATAATTAGGATCATAATAAATCTCTCCAGATGCATATTTATGCTCATAGACTCCTTCAAATCTCCTCGTTATGACAGCTACTTCGTCAACGTCGATTGCTAGATTCATGAGAGGAGAATCTTCGCGTTCCATTATCAACGCAATTTCACGTTCTTTCATTCTGTTTTTGATGTCTTTCGCCATTATATCGTCGTCATACGATTCAATAAATCCAACAGGTCTAGCTTTATGGATTCTTTGTGTGGTTTGCACTAAAAACATTGCATCTCTTGTAGTGGTAATGTTATCCGATGTGATGTTTAGGTTAATACGATCGTTGATATTCATTTTGCTATTCCCTTTTCTCATTCGTTTTTGGATTGCATCTCTTGGAGTGGTTATGTTATCCGAAGTATAGTTTAGATTCATATAGTCGTCAATATTAAATTTACGATTTCGTTGTTTCAGTCGTTTTTGAATATCTCCATGGATGCTGTCGTACAAGTCGTCAGAATTCATAGAATATGGTTCTCTGGAGTTCGAAAATTGTAGGACACCTGAAAAGGAAATACGTATTTTATAAGCATAGGCATATGCCTAAAGTATGAACAATTTACAACAAGTATGAGCATATGCTCACGACTATATTCCCCGAGGGGGTAGTCAGAGATATTCTGAAACCTCAAAACATCCACGTTTCACTATAACCGAAACCTTCACTTGTATATGGACAGTGAGTACAATACCAGCCTCTAAATTGAAGCATGCAGTTTTCCTCACGACTATTTTATACGTTTTTTTTTTTTCATTCTTTTCCACACTATATTTTCTTTGACACTATGCAATCCTTGCCTTTGTCGAGCGCGTCCGGACTCTAGAGTAAGCAGGCAGGCAGGCAGGCATAGCGTAATAAAAACTGCGCGGGGGCGGGCGTACAGTCAGCATCAGAGAAACCTGACCCCTCTATCTTAATCTTTATAAGCGCAGGGGGGTTATATTTCTCTGATGCTGACCGTACGATAGTACCAGGCAGATTGTACAAATTGCTAAATCTTATCATCGAAATTTGAACGAATTGAGCATTTGTACAAACTGAGAAATTGTACCAATTGCTCGTAATTCGTTTTCGTAGTACCTGCGCAGGTTGACGTTTAATTTCGCGCGAATTTTTATTAATCAATCACATCTACATTGCACATTTAAGTCCTAAGTCAGCAACAAACAGTTTCACCAAAGTAAAATCAAGAAAAACTTACAGGTATAAATTAAAATAAACAGCATTGCAACAATGTTAATCATAATATGAAAACACTCTGTTTGAAAATGGCCACTCGTAATAAATGTTATGTCGTTAAACTGCACGCAAAATGCTTAATAACAGCGAACATAAAATTACACAGCAAATTGCTTATTTTGCAGTTAGATAAAGGTCACAACTAAACTCAAGCATGTTCTTAGTACTCTATACTGCATTCCATATAAGGACGACGAAATTTTCTGATTTCTATTTAGCTGGCCAATTCTGACAAGCAAATTAAATTTATTTATCAGAAAGATGTACTATCCGACATAATATCTTGGACGTTACTAAAGCTATTCTAAGATTAAAAAAATCAGCTGTCCCATACAAAACTGCAGTAGGTACCTCATCATCACATCCTATATTTAAGTATAGGAAAGTACTTATATATGATGTGATGATGACCCACTGCAGGGCACAGACCTACCCTCAGGGAGAGTGAATGGGCGTTAGTCCACCACGCGTGCCCAATGCGAACTAGTAGACTTCACATACGCATCGGAATTTCTTCTTCAACGTATGCAGGTTTCCTCACGATGTTTTATAGTGCAAGTTGTTCAGTTTGATGAGTAGAATACATGCTGAATTTACAGCAGTGATATAAAATTAATCCCTGTATACGCAATAAACATTTCATTAGACCTACATTCAAAAGGAGGGTTCGGCTCTAAACCGTAATCGGTTGAAAATGGACATGCCGATCTATTTTCGTGTAAGCTCTCAAAATAATGTGTCACAGTGACAAACGATGCTCCTAATCCGCGCACATCGCTTGTCATCCCCTTAACATGGATCATGGCAGGGACGTACTCACGGTGTATTAACACCAGTGTGTATTACCGGTGTTTTTATGCCCAAAATGTCCTTTTAATTCTTCTGGCGATTCGTCCGATTCGCCGCGGATAAGTATGCGAGGTGTCATAGAATTTTATACAAAGAACTCTAAAATTCTATTCTTTCGCCTCCTTCGGCTCGTTCGCCGCGGATTTGTTTGAAAACTTATGATTTGACTTAAAACCTGGGGTGCGATTTTTGAATGTCATCGGTGAGTTTGAAGGGTTTTTAAATCTCATACAAAAGCGTTCTCATGCATCTTTCTACTGCTTATTTGACTTTAAAAAATCGCACTCCTGAATTATGATTTTTGGAAGTCAAATCAGCCGTAGAAAGATGCATATCTCCATAGAAATTTTGTCATTTTCAACTGCTGAGCTCACCGAATGAGATTCAATAATCGCACTCCTGGTATGCAATTTGTGCGGATGAAATCGGGGGTAAATGCTCGTTTTTTAATAATTCTAGAAAAAATTGCGCCACTAACGCCGCTGGTCTGAACCGTTTAAAAAACGCATCATCGTCAGCATGTTTTTCTGCTAGGCATAGGTCTCTTCTAATACCTACACATGCGGCCAACTTTCTCGGTCCCGTGGTTCTTGCATCCAGTCCCTTTCAGCCGTTTTGTGCAGATCTTCGGACCAGCATAGAGTCGTTTCAAAAAACATGAGTTTTCAATCGTAAGATTTATTTAGATATAAAAAGCCGTGGTGGTCCAGTGGCGAGTAACCTTGCCTGCCGTGCAGGAGGCGATGGTTCGATCCCCGTCCAGGCCGACTCGTACCAATGAGTTTTTCGGAATTTATGTACGATTTGTAACACCACTGGCTTTTCGGTGAAGGAAAACATCGTGAGGAAACCTGCATGCTTCAATTTCGAGGCATGTATTGTACCCACTGTCCATTATAAGTGGCGACGGGCTCACCCCCCGTCACACTGGACAGAGTTTCGGTACTACTGGTGAAACGTGGATGTTCTGAGTTTTCAGAATATCTCTGACTACCCCCTCGGGGAATATAGTTGTGAGCATATGCTATACTATGCATATGCTATGCTAAAAATAGCAAGAGAGGTATGCCAGCGAAATGTTATAGGAGGTGGTGACTGCTCTTACATAATGTGATATACTATGCTGTACATATTTTACACAACGAAGTTTCTTTGCATGCCACATAGGTAACTACCCTAAAGCAGGCAAAAAGTTAACCATGCCACAACTACATACTTTAAAAATTAGTCGATACCAGACTAGGTGCAATGTTTTGACAACCCCGAAAAGAAAAGGGTCATCAGCATTTGAAAGAGTATTTTTCAGCTGACGATAAAAAAATCTATCTCAACCTGCTTCACACCTGTTAACATAGTATTAATTAACCAAACTTTGTGTATTAGAATTTAGAATGTTCGATCGTGTGGCCCCCGAAATTAAATCCTTAGTACGTGCCTTGTGACAACGGCTCGGGCATCTAGAGTATTACGGACTTCGTGTGTGATGAAATGTTGTATTAAATTGGAAATTACAGCCGTTTACACAATACAGCTGTGTGGTTCCGGTAGAAACAACCCAATTTTAACGCATGGAAGTCGTACTAGGCGGCTAGAGTATAAGCACAGGTATAATTACCTACGTAAAATAGCCTACAGTGACTTGTTGTATCATCGATATAATCGCAATGCTGTCGCCGGCCATGTACACAGAAAAACTTTTTGGTTTACGATACTACAAACACCGCATAAATTGAGCCCCAGTCGCCTAATCAACTCAGTCGCAATCCGAGCGGCATTCGCATGACACGCGTTCGTAGTGAGCTACATTTTTTATTTTAGGCGGAATAAAGGTGCCACAATACCTTTGCGTGCTTTTAATCGTTGTACATATCTTTCAAAAAGAAAAAACAAATCACGTGGCATTACTTTTCACTCGTAAGTACAGTCAGCAGCAAAAAGATGAATACACTTTTACTACGTCGTAGTATAAAGATGTATACACTTTAGTACTACGCGTAGTACTAAAGTGTATACATCTTTAAGATAATCTCAGATCTAATAAGATGTATACACTTTAGTACTACGCGTAGTACTAAAGTGTATAGGTACATCTTTATACTACGACGTAGTAAAAGTGCATAAATCTTTTTGCTGCTTCTTCTTCTTATCGAGTGGGCTGCAAAGTCCTGGTGTCAGAGTTTATTCAAACCGCCTTACGGCCTCTGACGTGGTTTTTATGTAACGACTACTACCACCAGTGATAGTAGCCGGGACCAACAGCTTAACGTGCCATCCGAAGCACGGAATCAATTTTTTTTTCAGACAATCAGGTGACTCAGCCTGCAATGTCCTAACCAACTGGTGAAAAACGCACAAAGTGACATTTCACTAGGTGCCCCCCGTGGGAATCGAACCCACGACCTCCGTGTCAAGAGCCCAATGCTCTAACCATTAGACCACGGAGGCAGTTGCTTTTTGCTGCTGACTGTATATTAAAACATAAAATTTCTTATTAAATATGTCTCGATTCGTTATATTTCATCGCCATTTTGCAGAACGGGACAGAGTTATATGCGATAAGTTAAAGCTACACGATCACGAACGGCTATAGGTACCATCGTCTTACTCGCGCGCCACCTAATTCATCATAATCTATATTTGCGCATCTACACTGGATGGAACCCCAGTAACAATCATAGTAATTAGTTTACTAATGTAATTAAATTGTAGTCAAATATGAATTCGGTATGTCAAGTTTTTTTTTGGTCATCATTTTTATATTTTTTACGGATAGCAGACATAATTTTAAGACACCTATTTCATTCTTATTGCGATTCATCGAGTTTATCAATATAAATTTAATTTTTAAAATATTTTGATCTGTAATCTCCAAGTGCAAAAATGGTGGAGAGAAAATAATTCGAACTCCATGGAGAAAAACTACTTACTGCTATATTTAAAAAAATTAAAACCTGCCTCCTCTTTCTAACTCTATGCTGGAAACAGATACGGCAACATCAAATGTCAAATTCTGACATTGTAAATGTATTTTTTTTTCTTAATGGTCAGTTATTTTAAGTTCATTTTATGTTTACCAAGGAGTTCACAGGTATGCCAGTGACGTCACTGAACGGACCGAAAAACGACGTTATTTTATTAAAAATATCTGTAATCCTTTCATTTTCAAATCTCTGACATAGAAAATATGATTATTGAGACAATTATCTCGAAATGGTTTTCGATTCGGCCCTCCAAAAAAAAACTTGACATACCGAATTGTTGTAGTATGGTATGATAACACTAATTCATATTTTACTAGTACCATTTTGCAGCATTTTAAAAATGTTCATCCCACACAGAGCAATAAAATATTGTAACGAGATCAGAATCTAGTTACGCATACCATAATAATTTTTTCAGTGTAGTTTTAGCAGGGTTGAACAACCCGAAAGGAATTATGCTCATGAATTTATTATATGTCTGTATCTATCGTGCCTTCTTTCGATAGAATAATTTATGATACATGGTAATAACATTGGCACTGAAATGGAAGCTTCATTTGTATGAATATAGATGCTTGTATTATTTGTCAGTCGCCTAGTTAACGATAATAAGAAATAATAAGAAAACATTTGTCTTCGTTAGAAATGAAAGTTATGTTCTGATTTTCTTTTTCTTGTGATCAGGATGATTAATATATTTATTTTTGTATCCTTTGTATTTTTTTTTGTAAGACTTTTTAGCCCTACGGCTGTATTTGTGTTTGTGTGTTGTAGCAAATGAAAATAAACACTAAGGCCGGATTCGACCAAACTTCGATTTATAGAAGAGTATTCGATTTATACAAGGAACAATTTTACTTTTGTTGTTCACACAACCCATACTAAAAGAACGAATGAAAGAATGTCTAAAGAAAGAGGTCGTTGTATCCACCCGTACTTATTGCAATGTGAGGTTATACAGTTTTAATTTGTTAGGTTTCTTTTTATTATAATTTTTTTAATTATATGACATTGACATTTCATTTCGATTAGGGTTGGTAAAACGCAAAATCAGTTTACTGTGTAGTAACCGGCGACTTAATCTAGAATAAAATGTACTCGCATTTGGTCGAATCGGGCCTCAAAGACAGAAGACATTATTGTGCCAACGTGCTCTAGACCATCACCTACTGAAAAAATTTCACCAAAGAACCTATAAAAAAATGCGAAAAAAATGCTTCTTCCATAGAAAATGTAAATAGCTACTCATCTGGTATGGATCAGCAATTTTTTTTCGCGATTTCAATTTTGATCCCTTAGTGAAAGTTTTTCAGTGTGATTCTTGTTCCAGAGGGTTCATAATTTAGATCAAAAGTTGCTACTTTTACGACCTCGTCATCAGCCTATATATACGTCCCACTGCAGGGCACAGGCCTACTCTCTAGGAGGATGTTTGGGCGTTAGTCCACCACGCGTGCCCAATGCGGATTGGTAGACTTCACATAATAAATGGATCAGAATTTCTTCTTCTACATATGCAGGTTTCCTCACGATGTTTTTCTTCACTGTTTGAGAGAGTTAGAAAAACTCATTGGTACGTGACATGTTCTCCGTGCGGATTCGAACCCGGACCTCATGATTGAGAGTCCATACCTCTCTGCAACGCGCCACCGAGCACTCAATAAATAAATATAAGAATATGAATATGATATAAACATGACGCTGAGGTAGCGGCGCCGGCGGCGTGTCCGTCAGGTTCCCGCGTGCAAAATGTACCGGTGAATTAGGTACTAAGGTGTTACAAAAGTAAAAAAAAAACATTTAAAACTTTTAAGGGGGTTGTTTTGACCATCAAACTGAACAACTTTCACTATGGGACCAACATCGAAACCTCGAAAAAAAAATCTGCTATCAACATTTAGCTCGAGTAGGTAAATTTGTAGTTTAGTATTGTAACATCCGATTTTTTTTTCTCGAATTCGATATTGGTCCCATAGTGGAAGTTGTTCAGTTTGATGATCTAAACCACCCCATTAAAAATGTTTATTGTAATTTTTGTAACACCTTGTATCCTACGAATAAGAATGTATAGAAGTGTAAATGAAGCTCAAAAAGTGGCACCAAAAAAAGTGTACCGTGTTCTAAAGTTGTTCTATTAAAACCTGTACAGTCAGCAGCAAAAAGATGTATGCCTCCTCATGCAAAAGATGTATACACTTTAGTACTACGCGTAGTACTATACATCTTTATACTACGACGTAGTAAAAGTGCATACATCTTTTTGCTGCTGACTGTACCTAGCCGCCAAAACTCATACTAAATGTCATTTTTCATTGGGTGCCAAAAATTATTTAGATTTTGTTTAGAGTTACTCTTCTATAGTTATTCTTATTCGTAGCTTTAGGTAGTCGTTCTTGGGGTGTTAGATTTAATCAAAATGATCTATAAAAGGTGAAACTTTTCTCACCCCTAGCTTTCAATAAACCTTGCGAATTGACAGGTCATCAGTAAAAGTATTGGTCCCGATTTCTTGAGTATTCGGGACAACAGACGTGATCGTTTCGTCACCCTTGTCATTCACGAAGATTTTGTTCGGCTAGAATTGTGACAACATAATTTGAAGAACTTGGACTTTTTTCAGAAGTAACATAACTGCGCGCTTTTATCATAAGCTTTTCATATTAGCAATGTACGTATAGTGGTTGACCTACCAGGGCGTTTCACCGTCACTGGTGTGGTCCTAGCATAGTCCGGAGTAATAAGCACTCACAGCTGAGCTATGCTGTATTTGTCATAGTCAAACCAAAAAATTTGTTTTTCCGTATCGAAATAAATTTTTACCATATTTAATAATACATTAAAACATACAAAGTGATAGATTGCCATTTTCGGGCTAAAGTGTTAAAAACCTTTTCTCAAAAGTGCCTAGATATACCTAAGTCTATTATCGGCTAAGGTCGCAACACTGCAGGCAAGTTCACTAGCAAATTAGCTAGGTAGTTTATACACAGTATACAAGTTCCGTCTTAATGTGCTGACACTTTTTTAAGGGGATGATCAGATCATCAAACTGAAAACTTTCTCTATGGCACCAACATCGATCGCGGAAAAAAACAGCTGTTCCATACAAAACTGCAAACCTACTCGAGCCAAATGTATAGGACAGCTGATTTTTTTTCGCGATTTCGATGTTGGTACCATAAAGAAAGTTGTTCAGTTTTATAGTCTGATCATCCCCTTACAAAAGTGTTAAAATATTAAGAAGGACCCTGTATTTATTTCAAAAACCCAGATTGTCCGAAACAAACATAACGCTTAGTCACTCTAATTCGGGACAGGAAATTGGCCCCTCTGCGGACATTTTCGTGACACAGTGGAGCGTATTGCTGCTTACGCGACAAAGGACGTATCGGTATCGGCAGTTTGTGATTTGATTGCTCTTTTGTTTGGCTTTGAATAATCTTTTTCTCACTGGAATTTCGTAAGCTTGTTATAATGTAATAAGCTTTTAGGAGAAATACCTATACAATAGTATTACTAGTAGGTACTTTGTGCTATTACAGAGTCGATAATTGAATATTTTTGTATCACATTTTTAGGATTCGGTACAGTCTTTGAAAATCGTCTTGGCACTAAGGCGCAGGCCTGTGTGAAAGTAAGCTTTAAATTAGGGGTGTGCTTAGGGTAAATTAATATAGTACTGTTGCCGGGGGACTTTTTAATTACCAAAAATATTACCGATTTTCGTTTAGAAATTGTTGAAAGGTACTACTCACAAACCGCCGTAGAAAAAAAAATCATTCATTCTGTGGGCTATCTAACAAAAAAATGTCT
Source organism: Agonopterix heracliana (assembly GCA_963693445.1). Lineage (NCBI taxonomy): Eukaryota > Metazoa > Arthropoda > Insecta > Lepidoptera > Depressariidae > Agonopterix > Agonopterix heracliana. Next base: position 17,515,076 of record OY856319.1, read on the forward strand.
GTAGGCTATCTGTCATGTAAACATAAATATTTTTGAACGCATGTCTTGGCGGGAAATAATATTCTCTTGCCATTGACGAGTACGCTTATTCTCTAGTTTTCATTGAGATTTGATGCCAAAGAGATCGTAGTGATGTATCCAGGGTGGGATAGTTGGGATTAACCCCCTCAGCTATAATTTTTTCATAGTTTTTTAATGAAAATCCTCCATTTAATTTATTCCTGTAGATATATGAAATCCTGTATTATATTATAGTCGCTTAAAATTTATACTACCGAGTGAAACAAAAAGATCTACAAAAAAGATTATGTCCTTCCCAATAATATTGTACCCACTGTCCATTATAAGTAGCTACGGGCGCACCCCTCAAATAGTTTCGGTACAACTGGTAAAACGTGGATGTTTTGAGGTTTCAGAATATCTCTGACTAACCCCCCTCGGGGAATATAGTCGTGAGCATATGCTTATGCCAATATATATATTTTTTTAATGAAATTCCTAATATGGTTTTCTTTCTTTCCAGTGCACCTACAATTCGAAGACGAAAACCTCCGCGACTACGCCCTCTACTCAATCATCGACAACTTTATCCGAGGCAATTTCACCCCTACCACCTTCATAGAAAGACCATGCAGAGAGCAACCTTTCTTCATACCAAAACGTGAACGAAAACATAAGAAACATTCGAAAAGTTATCGAAATTTAGATTATAGGACAAAAAGTGTTTTAGACGGGTATTATTTTAGGCCGAAGTTTAGCTATAGGGAAGAAAGGTCTGTATTTATGGAAGATAGACCAGTGTTAAGTGAAGATAGTAAAGTTTTAAGGGAAGATAGGTATGTTTTAAGGGAAGATAGGTCAGAGTTAAGGGGAGATAGACCAGGGTTAAGGGAAGAAAGGTCAGTGTTAAGGGAAGATAGGTCTTTATTCAGGGAAGGTCTGAGGTTTCGGAGGAGGTTTTCGCCGGCGAAGGTCGTGAGTGGACCGTTGGAGGGGAGAAGGAGTGTTGTGCTGCAGTGGTCGGTGACTGATGCGGTGCACTTTGACGAGGAAGCTAGTATTGTTTTTAGGTAAGTTCACTTTTATTAAAATTTAAGATCTTCCTTAAGGTGGTTGCAGAGTTGTCAATTTCATACAAAACTTTATCGTAGAACACTCGTAGACGGTTTTATTAAAAGTAATGTTTTATAAGGTACTTGATACAAATAAGGCCTACCTTATTTCAAGTCCTTCTCGCGTAATAAATATAAACTAAAACAAACACAAACATGGTTAATCACCATAATTATATTGTGTTTAACAAGATATTTTGACAAAACAATATAACTTTTAAGAAAAAATAGGCACAATGTAACAAATCGTAAACCTCTTCCATTGGTCATAATAAATCACCACTATTTAACAAGGCCTATAGCATTCCGCCTAAAAAAATCTCCAAAATGGAAGATATTTGAAAATATATATGCTTAAAAATCGTGAGCAGTGGCATTTATTTATAAGATAACAGAATCTTTTACACAATTAATGTAAAATGAGGTACTTAAACTATAACTCAAACATAATGTTTTATATGAAGCAAGAAAAACATAATATCACATAATTGTCAAGACAAATGTAAAAAACTAAGTAAAATCGACATATTTTCTCATAGAAACCAAAGAATTCTGGAACTATGCATACTAAAATTACTTATTAGAATTACAATTACTTATTCCAACCTAGGCCTTATTTGTGGATCTCTGGGTGCCTGGGATAAAAAATAAAAAGAATTACAAGTATTCATTCATGAAAAGTTTAAAGCCATTAAATTTATAACAAAAATGGTAAAGTGTATTACTGCGTTACCTACATTAACATATCAGTTAAAAAAATAACTGTAAAGTTACTGCGAAGTCACGAGATTTTTAGCTCACAGCACGAAAAGTCCTCCTCCAGCAATGAATTTGCCCGCACGACCGCAGAGAGCGAGATAGAGCCGCCCGCGCATCCCTCCCTAGTATATAGGACTTGTAGGTATGTGTGAGTGATATATTCAAGTCATAACTTGATTTATTCGGGTTTTATGTGTATTAGGCTTTATTAAAGCATAGTATTATTTGTATCATATTGTACCTAATATGAAAAAATAGCTTAGAAAATCTAGATTGCGCGTATCAAATAACATTTACAATTTATAATATAATGACGAAGATCTTTGCTTGGCTTTGAAATTTTTGTATAAATAATTTCAAAGCTTGATATCTTCGTCATTATATTATAAATTGTAAATGTTATTTGATACGCGCAATCTAGATTTTCTAAGAGGTTCATAAAACATTACTTAAAGTTTACCGTGCGGCGAGCGGCTGGAACATGCTAAGCTAAGTATGTTTAAACCAGTTGGCCTAAACGAGAGTTAAAAAAAAAATTGTCTGGGGGTGGCCTCTAGTATGTACCTCAATGGTCAGAGGCCTAGTGAGGTAGTTAGAAAATACTCTGACATAGTTCGCCTCCAACAATCCACACCATCACATTCAGCGCACATCAATTTTAGTCCAGTAAAAATACGGGTCGAAAAGAAATAATTTATAATAAGCAATTTTTTTTGCTAGATCGTTTATACAAATGATATTAAGATACTTTATTAACGAGTCCCATTAAATTTCGTATTTTTAGTTTTTGGTACTAAAATGTAATTTTTTTATTTAGGTATAGTGTCAGATTTCTTTCTTTTTAAATTTTTATTGTTTTTTTAGGTCATGAGTTATAATTGCCTGAGTTATAATTATAAAAAATACACCGTGTAAATTTTGTACTAAAATTGAGTTTTTCGTAATTTCTACTAATTTAAAAACAAAGGTTCCGTGATGATTTTTCTTTGGATTTACTTCTAATATAAAAGAATACAAATGTATTTATCAAATGGCATAAAAAAATTTTATATAGGTACTATTTTTTCCCAATTTAACATTTTTTTTTTACTTTTTTTAATTAGGTATTTAAGAAAAGTTTTAGGGGGATTTTCAATCTAAATGATAACTATAATTATAATCTAAAATATAAAAGGAAAAAACCGCCTATTATAAATTATTTATATTCGCCATACAAGCGACCCGTAACTTTACTGGAGTATTTAGAAACGAAGTAGGTAAGGGTAGAATTTTACCGTTTTACTGTCGGCTGTGCATTCGTTCAACGTTTCCATTTACTAACCCTTTGTCCCAGTCATTTGATGCTCAGCCACAATGTAAAATTAAAACAGGTGAACGAGAAAAACTACCTGCCATACGGTTTTGAGCTCTGAAGCAAAAACTTTAAAGTCGAGATTTTAGCGGTTTTAAATTTTTTACGTGGGAAATATGTATTTGAGCAGAATTAACTCTGTTGGATTTTTTCTGTAATTTGATTTGCACATTTTAGTTCAATTCTTCTTTTTATATTCATGATAGTTGGATTCCCCGAAAACGAAATGATGGAATTCCCACACAATTTTTGATCTACATTTTCATATAGGTATTTAAAGGAAGTGTTTCAAAAAAGGGTGCAGATTTCATAGCGAGACATTGATTGAGTTGATTTCATATAATTTATAAATCATTAAAATTATGATAAAAGGTTCATATCATAGACAGATTTACTTATTCAGAAGGCCTAATATCAGTTGACACTGTAGTATACTATTGTAATTTTCTTATGTAAATTGTTTGTCTATTTTGGTTTGCAAATAAACTATAAGTTACGGTGCGCATTTTATGTCAAAATTAGTTCTCAAAGTAATCACTAGGAGCGCTGTACGAAATTCAATACGAAAATAGGAGTAAAATTACTGTAGTTAACTACAGTGCAAACTCATGGTAAGCCTACAACAATTTACAAATTAGCCTTATTATATTTTTAAATTCGTTATTATAAAAAAAAAAAAAAGTCATGAATTTTCAGGATCTGTCATCATCCCTATTAAATAAATAAAAAAAATAATAACGCTCACAGGCACATACATTGTAATGATCCCATGACCCCATTTTGTTATGGAAACCATACAACAACGACACACACATTAACATCCCTAATAGCATTTATTGTTGGCAGTTGGTTGGCCCACACATGTATCGTTCGTTGGGCAACGGTTAGTTTTGGCCGGCTATTTTCGTTATGGGCCAACCATGTAGGGCCTATGTATATAATTCCTACAGTTTCCCAACGGTTGGCAAATGGCAGGTTTAGCCACTGGATATAAGCCTTCGGAATTATATTTAGGTAGCACGGGTCACGGGGTAGGCCGAGACTCGTAGAATATTGAAACGCTGGTGGCGATTGGACAAAGTGTATTCAGTGTTGCCAACTGCTACCTCAGGGCTGTAGCTAAGTAGTTCACAAAAAGTTGCTAGATTGCTCAATTTTCTATCCCATAAAAGTTGCTAGAAGTAGCTAAACATCAAAATCGATTAAAACAACGCGAATTCTTTGAAATTTCTTCAATTTCTCAAAATTTTAATGGTTAAAAAACATTATTGAAACTGTTAACGGTTGTAAAGACAAAATTTGACAGTGTTTCCAACTGCTTTCATTACAGCAACAAATTTAAGAACCGGAGTGAAATATTCTAGGTACCTACTCGAGGGAGTGAAAGTAAAATAATATCGAATATGTAGCTATTTTTTCATACTTTGGCATTATTTATCACTCCATATTCGTTAATTTTTATGGCTCTGGCTACAAAAACTCTCAGTCCCAAAAGTTGCTAGAAAAAGTAGCCAAAAAGTTTAGCTACAAATTTTACAAATTTGTAGCTGCCAGACCTCCAAAAATTGCTAGATCTAGCTACAAAGTTGCTAAGTTGGCATCACTGAGTGTATTTGTTACAACTTTTACAATTTACAAAGTAAACGGCGGTCCGTGGTAACATACACGACAACTATGGCTAACTTCCCTGATCCTTCTATATCTATGCTATGACTAGTTGTATAGGTCCGCGTCTGCGTACATATTACAGCTAGGTAGGTAAGATTACTTGACAAACGTGGCGATCGTCGGGGAGGTCACTCAAACCGGGCGAATCTTAACAGCGCGATGTAGAAACGGGTACAGCGCCATCTAGCGTGGAATGACTGGAACTAGGGTTTTCCTCCCCCTCTAACTCAACGCCACCCGCGCAGTCCACGCACCCACCCCCGCACCCCCTTTACCAGGCACGTATCCAGGGGGGGAGGGATAGGTGGGATTTGTTCCCCCCCGAAATCCCAATTTGTATGGAAAAGTGATGACAGCACTTACTTTTTCATTGTTTTTCTATGAATATCTCCCCCCGAAATTCAAATGTCCCCCCCGAACAAAAGTCTGGATACGTGCTTGCCCTTTTAGCCGGCACTCAATAGTTATTTTTTCAATTGGGCCAACTAATATACTTTTATGGAAATACCAACGTTATATAGCCAACGGTAGCATAAGAAGTAAAGGCCCATTGATGACAATGTTACTATTGGGCCAACGTTGACACATTACAGTATGCCAACGCTATCTAGCCAACGGTAGTAATAGACATAAAGGCCCATTGTTGGCAATCGGTTGGTTATAATCATAATATTCGCCTTCGTTGGGCCAACACAAAGCCATGTAGGCGATCTAACTAACAACATTCCAACTATTTCCCAACTGTTGGCCTATCGTGGCCAACAATAAATGCTATTAGGGATCCACGACAGAACCGGGATTCGAATTCAAGACCCTGGTTTGGCAGTCCGGCGTGGTAACCATTACACCAACCGGGTCGTCGAGCTAGTATTGGCGAGAGACAGTATTGGCAAGCTGTAGTGTTACCTACTACCCCTTTGGGATTGTGTAGATATTATATTTTCGTAGCTTAGAACAAACTTTGGAAAGCATACGATGCAAGATAACCTAAGGACCTGGCCGATACATCAATTTATTGAAAAACGTTCAACGTTAGGTACATACTCGTATCGCTGGCCGATCATGATCTACTGCTTCAAATTCTATAACCAATACAAGCCGATTTTACCAAAGGTTAACAATGTACCTAGGTGTTTTACAACGAAAAATTTAGGTAATATACACCACTTAGGTAGCAAACTTACACATTGTCAAAATCATTGCTATAACTACCAACTATCTTTATAAGCATCCAGTTGTATTAAAACCAACTTTTAGCGCACTGAACGTAAAATATACCTACACCACTCGATTTTAATTACTTAACGAAACTTTAAGGGTGTATTCAGACCGTGAATCTGAACAACTCTCCCTATGGAACATGAGTCGAAAAACGAGAATATTTTTGGACCTCTAAAAATCCGCACTTTTGTATGGGAGGACCAAAATTTTGACCGGGGGGATTATGGTCGTGTGTTTATTTATGTACTAGCGTTGGCCCGCTACTTCGTACACGTGGAGTTAGAATATCGAAAAATCCTTTCATAGTACACCCCTAACATCCTGCGTAGAATCTAAAATCCAAACGTCAAGTTTCTATCGTCAGCGAGGTGGCCTGTCAGGTCAGTCAGTCAGTCATGGAATCGTTTTTAAGTAAGTGTAGATAGATAGAAGCAATGATATTGCTAATACTTTTTTCAAAAGTAAACCCTAACCCTAAGGAGGCACTTGTTGGCGTAGTGAAGCTTCGGTATCGGAAACGATCACCGAAGTAAAGCAACGTCAGGTCCGGTCAGTCTTTGGATGGGTGACCGTTTAGTGGTGTTTCATCTCGAGCGTCTCCGTACTTCGGAAGGCACGTTAAGCAGTTGGTCCCGGATATTTACGTCAGATGGTGGTGTAACTATTCGTTAAGCCAGGTCAGAGGCCTATTGGCGGCTTGAAAATTCTCTGACAGCAAGTTGACCACTAACCTGCCTCCACCAACCCGCACTGGGCCCGCTTGGTGGAGCCCAGGTGGTGGCCCACTCCCTCTCACCTTTATTCGTGAGAGGAGGCCTTTGCCCTTCAGTGGGATCCAACAGGCTATAACTTAACTTTTAAACCCTAATTTACTTAGCCAAAGTAATATGTATTTTTTTAAATAGTAAATGAAAGAACAGCTTCCAATCTGCAACATGCTTCGACAAAAATAAATAGGATCAAAATCAGCATACTAAAAGCCAATAAGTACCTAAAACTGGCGCCTTTTTTCTTTTCGCCTATTTTTTTGGGACGGTCATCAATCAAGCTTAAAAAAATTTTATGACAAGTATTATCTCTAAACTCAGTGCTTACGGAGATGTAATGGCTTGAAGTAAACCTAATGAATATATTATCAACTTCAAGCCTTTATATCTCCGGTCGGACTGAGTTTAGGAATATACATGTAATAAAACGCTAAGATAACCAAACTCGTGGCTCGTGAGGAAACCTGCATGCTTCAATTTCGAGGCATGTATTGTACCCACTGTCCATTATAATCTTTGACTACTTATATGAGGACTGGTAACGTATAATTCCACTAACAAACATTTCTGCCACTTTTTACGGGGGGCGAGGTAACATGCAATCCGCAACTTTGGATTTTATTCCCCATAGCTTTAGATTCTAATTTTGAATGTTAAAATTCATGAAAAGTAGTCTCGTGTGAACCCCAAACGTTCTAAGTTCGAAATTATTGTTTCGCAATTATAGGCTGTCTCGTTTAGTGATAAGGTATAAAATTTTATGTAAATGCACATGATCAATTGATCTTATACCGTGGCAGAGGGGAAATGCTACCGCAAGGCGAGTCCTTATAATAAATAGTCAAAGATTATAAGTGGCGACGGGCCCACCCCCCGTCACACTACTGGACAGAGTTTCGGTACTAGGTACTGGTGAAACGTGAATGTTCTGAGGTTTCAGAATATCTCTGACTACCCCCTCGGGGAATACAGTCGTGAGCATACGCGATGCGAAAAAGCTAAGATAATTATTCAAGTTTGGTTGATGGCCACGCCAAAATCAACGGCGAAAAATAAGGCGCCACCCTGCCATACAAAACCCGCATTGTCTTCAACAGGCTTCGTGCGTTCACACACGATGACGCACTGACGGAGCGGCAGATGTCAGTCCATAGAACCACACCCGGTGCGTCAATGCGTCACCGTGTGTGCTTCTACGTGCGGTTTCATACAACTCCTTGCTTCACAAATGACGGACTGACGTTTGCTGCTCCGCCAGTGCGTCATCGTGTGTGTGAACGCACTTAGTCAAGTTATATGACTGTAGCAAAGTTTCTAACTACTCCGAAAGGGACAACTGGAACCCACTTCCAACTCTACCCAATTCAAGTCTTAAAAGCAATGTCCCAAATATACACTGACCGACAATGTTAGGAGTCACGCACAAAAACAGGGTCCAAATTAATTAGGCTAACTCGATTCTAAACAACACTTTTCCATTAAAACACGGCCAAAAAATTACGTCCGGTGCGGGACTCGACACGCATATTATATTCTGATGGATAACGTACCTACATAATTTAATTACGTAAACACAAACGGTGAACATCATCACGACCCGATTGGTGTAATAGTTACCACGCCGGACTACTTTATCAGGGTCTAGGGTTCGAATCCCGGTTCAGTCATAAGTGTTATACGTTTGTGCCGTTGCTGCATGTATTCCATAATGACAATCATAAGGAAACCTGCAAATGTTGTACATGAAAAGTCCGACTCACACTTGGCCAAACCAAACGATTGTCGAAATCGTCTATGAATATACGATTTGTCTTCAATATACAGTACAGTTAGTACCTACAACACCCGTATTCTTAGTAGCGTCCTCGAACTCTGCCTCGGCACAACCTCAGTCAACAAATGTTTTGACTTCTCCTCGAAATCTACCTACATTCTCAGCCATAATCTCGAGGTTCCTCCACTGAAATTGAGTCGAGTAATTAGTGATAATGGTGGAATTTTAAGTTCTTTTTTTTTTCTTTTTTCGTGCTAAGAATAGCAAAAGATGAATGTGTAGCGGAGCTACGAGAGAGCTGACTAAGCAACAATGCCGAACACATCGATCGAGTCGATGTAAACAAACAGAGATCTATCTAGGTCAGCGCATGCGACCTAGCACGTCACACAGAAGACGGCCAATCACAATATGGATCTGTCCAACGCATCACAGCTCATTACGAATAACAACCAATCATATGGCGAGTCCTGAATCGCACTATCGAAGTTATCAAGAGACTTTGCATATATACAACATCCAACTAAGAACTGTTGGACCGCGGTCACGGGCATTCCAACTAGCCCGTGGAAGATCTTCCCTTTTCCTCCAAAAATGTATAGCTTGGCAAAAAAGTCATGATCGTGGTGACGGGTGTAACAAAAATTTTTGTATGTTGGTGTTGCCAGGTTATGTGTGATTTTGACGTTCTTGCGAGGAGGCAGCGCCCTCATTTTTATCACGACTTTTTTGCTCTAATTATTAAACTATTCATCGGTGACATCTACGCGTCTACGCTACGGTGGTCTCGAGCTACCTTTGAGTTTGACGGTTCATTTCTCATTTTTCAGGCACGGGCCAGACAGAAGGGAAGGGATATGAGGACGGAGCGCGAACGTGGATTGTTTCATACAAAATATGTTAGTACCAGATCGCCTTAAAAAAATTGTATGCGTTCCGTCTTTGTCTCTCGTCCCTACTGGTTGGCGCGCGCCTTACTCGACTCGACCGAGGTTCCTCGGGTCGAAGACGTTTTTGAAATTTTTGTCATACAATTTTACTGAGTGGAGGTTTCGGCTCGAGCACAGGAGTGCGATTTTTGAATCTCATTCGGTGAGCTCAGCAGTTGAAAATGTCAAAATTACTATAGAGATATGCATCTTTCTACTGAACAACTTTCTCTATGGCACCAACATCGAAATAGCGAAAAAAAAAATCTGCTGTTCATACATTTGGCTCGAGTAGGTTAGCAGTTTTGTATGGAACAGCAGAATTTTTTGTCGCGATTTCTATGTTGGTGCCATAGAGAAAGTTGTTCAGTTTGATGGTCTGATCATCCCCTTAAAAAAGTGTCAGCATATTAAGATGGACCCTGTATGTGTAGGGTTGATTTACCACGCATCGTATGAACATCATATACATTTCGTTACTTTTTATTGTTCGTTCTGTTAGTAAAAATAGTATTTGAGCTAAAGAATTACTAAAAATGTAAGTATGCGTTATTTTTCAACGTTTTTTATGCACTGAAAAGACTCAATTTTATGTAGTCAAATCCAACGGGTGCACGCCCCTGACTGGATCCCATTGCTCAGCTTCCCTCAAGCTTCAAAAAAGGGTGAGGTGAGGTGGGGTATCTGAAGTCAGAGGGGGCGGGGAGTGGCCGTTCTGTATGTAGAACTACATACTACTAGTGTTTACCCGCGACTTCGTCCGCACAAAATATATACCAGATTTTAAGTCAGATCATAAGCTATCAAACAAAAAAAGTTTCATCAAAATCGGTTTAGTACTAGTTTTTGCGTGATGCGCGAACAAACAAACAGACAGACAACATTTCTAATAAAGTAGGTGGGTAGGTAGGTAGTAGGTAGTAAACTTTTGAGTCAGGGATACCTGAAAACCATATTGTAATCTTTTTTTTGTAAATATCTTCAATGTACAGACACACTTCAGTAACAGTTTTATAATAGTTTGGATTAGTACCTACCTATTTTGTGGCTCGAGTGGAGGAAATATCGAGGAAGCAACTAAGAATACGGACATTAGTGTAGTATTCGGTCGTTACACTCAGATGTGTATGTTCCACTAATAATACACTAAATTACTCCTCATGTTCGGTAGAACATCAATATCGCTATGAATGCGTCATTAACTCCCTCTCAGTCTCTCTTAATAGTTGAAAGCCGGTGTGACGAAGACAAATGATCCTTTTTATATAATCACCGAGTCACACAGATGTTTAATTTAGTTAATATTTGAAATTGCAATTAGTAAGAATATTAATATTGTCAGAAAAGTCTGTGATGCTTAATTGCAGTTTTAGAAGACGCAGTTTTTTGTTGTTTTGTTCTAGCTGGCTACTGAAGTATGTACCACGTGCAGACATTTTCACTGATAGTGAGGGATTCTCTGAAAGCAATAAAAAAAACGGCCAAGTGTGAGCCGAACTCGCGCATACGGAGGGTTCCGTACCACCATACAATATTACCAAACACTAGCTTTTTCCGTTATCCTTAACGTAAGCCCGGCACAGTTGACCGATTTTAATTATCTTTTGTCTTACCTTAGAGTTCTTACTCTCATCATCGAGTTTGACGGTTGTGTGTATTGCCGTTTTTATGATAGAGCGAAAACAAAAATACTTGAAAAAACACGTTTCGTTTATGAAGACTTATAATTGTTAACTTTTTGACACTTTTCTTATTTTTTTCGAGAATCCACCATAATAACGCACATTCTGTGAAAATTTCAACTGTGCTAGCTATTATGGTTCAAAAGTAACAGCCTTAAAAAGGTTCCAGTTTTCACCCTTTGGGTACGGAACCCTAAAAATAGATGAAGACGGTAGTAATACCCTACTTATGATACTATTGTTAGCACTAAGGCTCAATTCAGACCAAGAAGTTAGTTTTAAACAGCTTGCAATTCTGTACATAGTTGTGGTAGGAATTTTCAGACCGTATTTTGTTGTGAAAGACGAGTTCAGTTGCCATAATTGAGGCAATCCTCTTCCCACAACCGCGCGGCGGCATTGCGGGTGTTCGCGAACTAATCGGTCTGACAAAATGCTCTACATTTACATTTATGAAATATTTTAAGGTGTCACGTTGCAAGTTCTGACATGAGCACTCGTCTGGCGTGGTATTCGCGCGTCGCGTTTTTGCCTGCCACGAGGCTCCACAATCTACAATCTCTTCCTGCAGTGTGATTTTTGAACATCATGCGAGCGCATCGGCAGTAGAAAATGTCAAAATTACTATGGAGATTGTGCATCTTTCTACTGCCGATGTGCTCGTATGATGTTCAAAATCGCACTGCTGTTCTTGATCAATCCCTGAGATTGGGATAGACACTCCCACAAACTACTTGACACTGGCGGAAAAGTCAAATAATTATAAACATAAATGTTTTAGCTGTCTGTCTGATGACATAATCTTAACTATCATAAAACCGTAAAATCATGAGGAACAAAAAAGTAGCAGTTTACTTCATATAAACTCAAATAACACTCGATAGTGCGATTTAAATGACGTGCAGCGCCATCTATTGACAAAATTGTTACTTAGTTTGTTTGTTCGCACATCACGCAAAAACTACTGAACCGATTTTGATGAAACTTTTTTTGTTTGATAGCGTATGATCTGACTTAAAATCTGGTATATAATTTGTGCGGACGAAGTCGCGGGAAAACACTAGTATACTTATAAAATAGTTCCCTGACTGACTGACAGACGACAGCCTGAACCGCTGAAGATAGAAACATGTTTGGAATATACAGGGTCCTTCTTGATATGCTGACACTTTAAGGGGATTAACAGACCATCAAACTGAACAAGAAATCCGCAGAAGAACCAGAGTAGCTGACATAGCCCAAAGAATTGCTAAACTAAAGTGGCAGTGGGCGGGGCACATTGCTCGCAGAACCGATGGTCGATGGGGCCGGAAGGTTCTCGAGTGGCGGCCGCGTACCGGAAAGCGCAGCGTGGGTAGGCCCCCCACACGGTGGACCGACGACCTGGTTAAGGCGGCGGGAAACCGTTGGATGAGGGCAGCGCAGGACCGGTCGTTATAGCGATCCTTGGAGGAGGCCTATATCCAGCAGTGGGCGTCCATCAGCTGAGATGGTGATGATGAAACTGAACAGTTTTCTCTATGTGACCATCATCGAAATGGCGCAACAAAAACAGCTGCTAAACATAAAGGCCCAGAAAGGTAGGTTTGCACTTGGTATGCATTTTTGTAAGGAACAGCAGATATTTTTCGCGATTTCGATGTTGGTGTTCGAGAAAGTTGTTCAGTTTGATGGTCTGATCATCCCCTTAAAATAGAGTCAGCATATCAAGAAGGACCCTATAACGGAGGATGTACTGGACTACTAAGAAAAGAATACTAAGAATGGAATGCACTACGAAAGTATGTCTGTTCCATAAATGGTCGAATAGCCATGTTAACCATTAAAATTTCCTATACTATTTTTGCTCTTTTGCTATATATGTTCCTTGGGGAAATGTTGTTCAGTATTACATGTACAATAACGATGGCTGGTCCCACAGAACATGGACGGGTTATAGAAGTGCAAAGTAGACGTGGAACGTGTCGCCACAGGTTATGCAATGATTTGCATAACACCATAAGGCGCGTGGCGTGGTGCGAGCTAGAGGGCATGAATAATTGTAGCAGCGTGAGCGGGAGTGGCGACGTCGTCTGTGATGCAAAAGCGCTACTTTGTATTTCTAACCCCTCTTATAATGTTCTGTGGCTGGTCCCAACAGCAGTGTGTCTCACCAAATAGTCGATTAAACCAGGCTTAATTTCCACCGAACAACATTGAATGTACCTAGATATAACTGTAGCTCTCTCGTATTGATTCTCCGCTATTTGTTAAAATGTGCGGTTTGCCTGGTTCTGACGGCCTTTAATTATGCATTTTGTTTATTCGTGAATATTTCGATAGTATTCACCTATTTAGCTTAATAGTAAACAATTAAAGTTTTTGAAAGTTTACAAGTCGAACCTGGTTCAAATGTGCTCTTCACGCTCGTGGCGTCCGTCTGCGCTTTATGGCTAGAGCAATGTGTTGAACAAGGATAGACCCGGAGCCTCTTGGGCTCTCTCCCATCTAACGACGGCAAACGGCTTTGATGAAACTGTGGCGAGTAACCTATGTCCTCCTTAAAACTTTTGGATTCGGTACCCCAGGGCTCTGCGGTCTCCACCGCTACTGGCACAAATTGGTACGTTGCCTCTAAACATGCACCGTGGTACGCCGCCTCTAAGCCGTGGTGGTCCATTAGCGAGTAACCTTGCCTGCCGTGCAGGAGGCGATGGTTCGATCCCCATCCAAGCCGACTCGTACCAATGAGTTTTTCGGAATGTATGTACGATTTGTAACACCACTGGCTTTTCGGTGAAGGAAAACATCGTGAGGAAACCTGCATGCTTCAATTTCGAGGCATGTATTGTACCCACTGTCAATTACAAGTGGCGACGGGCTCACCCCCCGTCACACTGGACAGAGTTTCGATACTACTGGTGAAACGTGGATGTTCTGAGATTTCAGAATATCTCTGACTACCCCCTCGGGGGATATAGTCGTGAGCATATGCATGCATGCATGCATGCCTCTAAACATGAGTAGGTGCGTTCACACACGATTCCGCATGGACGGAGCGGTAGACGTAAGTCCGTTATTTGTGAAGCAAGGAGTTGTATGAAACCGCACGTAGAAGCACACACGGTGCGACAATCCGTCACGTGCGGTTTCTTACAACTCCTTGCTTCACAAATGACGGACTGATGTGTGCCGCTCGGTCAATGCGTCATCGTGTGTGACCCCATTAGGTATTTTACCCGTGCCGCACTTTCCACCGCGCCGATCCTAAATTCAATGGTACGATAAATACATTAATTATACAAGCCTGTGATGACACGCACGCTCTGAACGCATGTGAATGTCACTGGAGTGGTGTCATGAAATACTGCGTAGGTTAGTGGAAATTTATGTGAGCTGTGACAAGTTGTGATTTACTAGTTTTTTCTGTGCTCCATGCAAACGAAGTTTAGTTATATTTTCAATACTAACCAATTAAATTCAATGAAATTTTTTGAAACCATAATGGAAACTAATATCTATGATTGTTTGTATGTTGTTAGATTTTCTATTAAATATACAGTTTCAATGCTAGGATTAATTTAAGATTTGTATGGAAATCTTTGTTTGCATTTGCAGCTGCAATTTTAACCTCACCCTTTCTCGCTCGGGCAGGAAGCGTAGCGGAAACTGTAGGCAATGGCCGTATTCCTGTCTCGCTCGTGCTCACTCAGTGCCGCTATATCGCGCATGCTTGCGTCTTGTAAATTTTTCACATTTGTATCAAATGAAACTATTTGTAACTAACACCCGTGTTAGCCCAGTCATTTTAGAGTTTCCTTGTATAGACACCCCAACAATAATTCTTCTATCGCTGAAACTTTGCAGTGTAATAAAGTAAAGTATACAAATTACGGTTGACAAATAATCTAGGACCGGAAAAAATTAAACCTAGATTATTTGTCGGGGGGGCCATGGCCATATTTATTTTTACTTATGAAACACCCTGTATAGTCCCAGGTTAGAGACTTACACCCATATCAGAGATTACTAGGTAACAGATACAGCTGTATCTGCTGCTGGGTTGTTTAGACCGTCAAACTGAACAACTTTCTCTATGGGACCAACATCGAAATCGCGAAAAAAAAAACTGATATCCCATACATATTTTAGCTCTAGTCGATTTGTAGAGTACCTACCTATGGAACATCAATTTTTTTTTTGCGATTTCGATATTGGTCCCATAGTGAAAGTTGTTCAGTTTGACGTTCTAAACAACCCAGCAGCAGATACAGCTGTATCTGTTACCTAGTAATCTCTGATATGGGTGTAAGTCTCTAACCTGGGGCTATACAGGGTGTTTCATAAGTAAAAATAAATATGGCCATGGCCCCCTTGCCCCATGGCCATAGTGAAAGTTGTTCAGTTTGATGGTCTAAACCACCCCCTTAAATGTATATTTGTATTTTTGTAACACCTTGTATAGGTACACCTATGACCTGTTTTATAAACATCAATACACGTGACAATCCTTGAACTTAAGTTCGATTACCAGCACACTACTGCGCACATTAATCAAAGAGCTCACCAACTCTCAACTCTTTTGAGTAATCGCACCACTTTCAAACTTGGCAAGGTTGGCTTGTTTTTTTTAACTTACCACCCACTTAAGAATAGTTTACTTGAACTTAATTATAAAATGGTTGTTTTTCTGGGATGGAAAATAAGCTTGGTTGCTTCAAGAGTGTTAAGTTTGTTTGTGGTTTGAAAGTAATTAAGTTTACTGTATTATTTTATTGACCAAATCAAAATGGTGTTTTTTGGCAGTTCTTAGCGATTATACATATTTGCTTGGTTAATTGATTTCAGACAATGGATATGGGGATTTGATCACAAACGGAAAATATTACTTAAAAATTGCCTAATAACCGAGCATTGCCTTTAAATCCAGTGATCGCTTTAAACACCGAAACCGTACGCCGCCGTGAGCTCTTAAGGGTCGGCACTACCCTGATCGGGCCAAACAGGGTTCGGCGTTCCGACTTTTAAGGATAGTAAATGAAATTCAAAATGAAACTTTAAAATACATTCAACTGAAACATAATGTTTTATTCATCAGGACGAGTCTGCCCATTCAGCCAATCTTCTTTAAAAGTAACACATTGCAAAATGTATTTTATGAAAAGAACCATGAAGTTCAACTTACGGTGAAACATAAAATGCAGTGAAACTTGGTCCGCGCAGATGTCACTTTGTACAAGATGTAACGAAATATGCTAGCAATATTTATGCATGCATGCATATGCTCACGACTATATTCCCCGAGGGGGTAGTGATACATGTTCTGAAA
Organism: Agonopterix heracliana; assembly: GCA_963693445.1. NCBI lineage: Eukaryota > Metazoa > Arthropoda > Insecta > Lepidoptera > Depressariidae > Agonopterix > Agonopterix heracliana. The sequence continues at coordinate 17,531,647 of OY856319.1, forward strand.
CCTCAGAACATCCACGTTTCACCAGTAGTACCGAAACTCTGTTAAGTATATGAAGTGAAACCAAGCTTGCTGAGTGCTTCGAATCAATACCAAACTATTAATGTTCAAAGTCATTGGTGCTGCGTTCACACCTAACATTATTTATGTCATTCCGAGTAAGTACTGAAGCGATCTTAGACCATGTAATTATAGGGACAAGTTACGCGTGTAATTCTACTAACAAACTTTTCTGCCACTTTTTACGGGGGCGAGGTAGCATATAAAATCAACTACTATGGACTTTATTCCATTACTTTAGATTCTAATTTTGAATGTTAAAAACAATGTTACCCTATGTAATAAATTATAGCCTTAAGTATAGATTTATTAATGTTGTAAACTATTATTGTATCTGGCTTTGTTTGGATTTAAAATAAACAATTATTATTATTAAAAAAAAAAAAAAAAAACTGTGGTGTGAACCCCAAACGTGAATAGTTCGACAACTTACAAATCGAATTCCTGGGATTCTTTTCGATTTTCTTTGCGGCCCACTGATTCTACGATGTTTATAATTTAGTCCACCAATGACTATGGGTTTGACATGCCTGCTGCTGTATAGTAACTAACCCAATGTAAACCCTCACCAAGGGAGGGAAGGTCACACTGGCCAGTAATCTATCACTCGGTGTAAATCAGGAGGTCAGCTAATCAACCCGCTCGCCCCGGCTACTTGATGAATTAACTGCGTACGTGAAACATTATTCATCACTTTTCTTTTCAGGCCGTCACGTCGGGGTCAATACATTATTTATTAAGGTTTTTTAGGGTATAATGAATTTGGGTACTGCTATGATCATTAAGAGGGTGCTGCCCTCAATCTTATTTTTTTCATTTCTTATAACTTTTCCATAAAACAAGAATGTCACATTGCAGTCATTGCTGATTTTCAATTTATCGGAATATTAAGATGTTTCAGAATATCTGAGGTTTTAGAATATGCCTGACTGTCCCCACCGGGAAATATAGTCGTGAGCATAATACGAGTATGCTATGCTATGAGCAACTATCTTTAAAAGCGCCAAAGGCGTCTTTTTTTTTCCTTTTTAAAACTGCTTGATACCTACCTGTCTTATAAAATTAATTTAAATTATTGTTTTAAAATCTTTAAAAATAATCGGATTATAAGTGTTTAACATTTACGGTTAGAATTAGAGGAAGATATAACAGAAGTGACGTCGTCGTATTTTAAAACAAAATAATAACGAAGTGTCATACAGTGTCATACAAACATCTGTTTTGCAAGAAAGAGATAGAAGACGATAAAAAACGTATTTCAATCGCTTATACTTAATTACTGTTGTTTTCCATTTGATTGTAATTTCGTTTTAAAATAATGTTATTAAAATAATAAGCTTTTTTTTAATTCGCTATAAGATATTAATTTCCAGCATAGCTAGCATGCCGCAGTGATACAGCGCTATCACACCTTCGCTCTCTTTCTATTTGCGTGCGAACGAAAGAGATAAAAGACGTGATACAGCCGTATCACGTGCTACATGCTACCAGTGCAGTATGAGTCATCATCCCTATTATCTTGTTATAGTCACGGACCTGAAAAAAATTACGTCCGTCTTTATTTCAGGTCTGTGATTATAGTAATAAATTATCTCATTTCACACACTCCCCCCACTTTATTGGATTCTACTGCCTATAACAATAACTTATTTACTTAATTTACCCTGTCACGTGCTTAGATCGAAGTAAAATTAATGGATAGACCGCGAACATTTCAAACCAGAAAAATGAGGCAAAACAAATGAAAGGTATGCTTCAAATTTGTATGCAACTGCCCTAGACTTGACAGATAATGGCGCTAGTTTGTATGGACCAAGTACCCTAGTACTGTGCTTCAACCACAGATTGCCTCCAATTGATACCGCATGATGAAAATTTCGTACAGGCTCGAAGTCACCATTTTTGGCGGTAGGTGCGGGTAGCGGGGCACAAATTAATGCAACATGATTGGCCATTTCAAGTTAGCACTATTTCGATCTCGCTCTATCCCGTTGCTTATATCAGTGCAAAATCATAGATGTGTGGTGCGCATCGGCGGCCCTGTATGCGGTATCTATTGGAGGTGATCTGTGGCTTCAACTTAACGCGCTTTAGGCCTATCCATTAATTTGACTTTGATCTAAGGTCACGTGAACATTTCTTCCAGCACAAAGTTAAATTAACATTTTGTATTGTTTCAGATTACGATATAGGAAGACAACGAGTGCCACCGTATACCAAGTGTTCTTTACTAAAATTTTAAGATTAGGTAAGTCACTGTCAATATTTTTTTATTATAATTAATTTGTCTTTTGCGTTAGCACTGCATTTCCGCAAGAGTCAAGTAATTTGTGGTATGTATCCATCCCAATCTCAGGGATTGTTTTTGGTCAAGAACAAGAAAAGATTGTGCGTTGCGGAACCTCGTGGCAAGCAAAAACGCGAACCGCGCGAACACCACGCGAAAGACAAATGCTAGTGTCAGAACTTGCAATGTTACTTACTGTCAACATTAGCTCGAGTAACGAATTACCTATTTTATTTAAGGTTATGTTTTTAAATAATGCATTCTAAATGCATAGTCCCTCTATTCAGGAATCGTGTTTTTATATGGCCGGGGAGTGCCAAAATTCAACATAGCTGATACTATAATTTCACTCGCCTTCAATAACTTCATCGTATCTAATGCATACTACATACAACTGACCAAAAACAATGGTTTTAGTACCTACGTATTTCTATGATACAATAGAAAGTCTTATTGTGTTTTCTTGTGGAAAGAAAGTTTACCATTAACTCGCTTCAATTAACGGACAATTTTGTTTTCACATCGATTTGTAGAGGTATACAAGGTGTTTCATAAGTAAGAATAAATTTTTTAAACTCTTAAGGGGGTTGTTTAGACCGTCATACTGAACAACTTTCTCTATGGGACCAACATCGAAATCGAGAAAAAAAAAATCTGATATCCCATACATATTTTAGCTCGAGTCGATTTGTAGAGTATAGAACATAATTTTTTTTTCGCGATTTTGATATTGGTCCCATAGTGAAAGTTGTTGAGTTTGATGGTCTAAACCACCCCCTTAAATGTTTATTTGTATTTTTGTAACACCTTGTATAGTTTATTTACGTAAAATTTTTCCAACTAACTACAAATTACTCTTGTTTTTACAAAATAATAATGCGCTTTTCAGCGAACCGAAAAAACACCATAATAAATATTCATTGAGACCCTTTAAATTCAAAGATTTTCTTTCTTTTTTGTAAAATGTCTTAGCTGGTTCATAAAGCATTGTTAAATATGCTGTCACTCTTAATCTTAGGGATTTATTACGAGATAAGACAGTGACGGAATAACGTAATAAATCACTGCTAATCACTTGGTTTCCAAGCTTGTTTATACCGTCTTAGATTATTTAATTTCACTTTCAGTAAAATTTTTGAATAATAATAGGATTTAATCAATTTGCCGACGAACATTGATGTCTTGTATTTTGATTAGTTTTAAACAAAAAGTAATCTAAACTATTATAAAACTGTAACTGAAGTGTGTCTTTACATTGAAGATATTTACAAAAAAAAGATTACGATACTTATGGTTTTTAGGTATAGGTACCTGACTCGAAATCAACCTTTTTTGTATGTCTGTTTGTTTGTTTGTTCGCGCATCACGCAAAAACTACTGGACCGATTTTGATGAAACTTTTTTTGTTTGATAGCTTATGATCTGACTTAAAATCTGGTATATAATTTGTGCGGATGAAGTCGCGGGTAAACACTAGTTATATTTTCAAAGTCTACAGGGGTGATATTGAAATCATTGGCGTCCTTTTAAACAAAGACTCTACAACTTTTACTGCATTTGAGTCGAGTAGGCATTGCAGTGCAAACTTTCTGGAAAGTATGATTCGATATTTCATGTTTTGTGTTTACGTATCGAACCCGATACAAGGGCCGTTAAGAACTCAACAAACATTTTAAAATGATTATTTATGACATTATATATTATTTAATTGGGTATTATAATAATTTGGTTTATTAAAAAGGTAAAAGAAAAAACACTACAGCAAACAAAACTTAACCTAAACTTAAATAATTCTGGACAGAGCCACTACGCCAGGGGGCTAAGTTCCTTAATTGAAAAGCTGGTCATACCTGGCCCGAAGGTGCCCATAATACTGGCCGCGTTTCCGCGTTGAATCGCTATTGATATGCGTTGGGCCAGATATGACCCAGCACGAGGACCGTTACCCGCATCCCGTAATCGTTTGCCCAGGTCCCTCACGAAAGTCTTTGCTTCGTGACCCCACGGGCCTGCCGTCTCCACAGCAAAGGGCACGAAAAGGTAGTTCTCCTCCAGAAATGCGTACCATTGGTGTTTACGTACTGCTGCCCTTTCCGCCGCCGACCCTGCTACTCGGATGGAACCACTCAAGTAAGATGCAGCGTACGTACATGTCGCATGTTGCATCCCACAGAAGACATTTGCCCTTTTTCCACGGCACAAGGGTCAATCCGTCCGGTCTCTTCCCATCGGTACGGCTCAAACCAGGTGGCTCGGTTGTACAGGGAATATTGGCGGACACCAAAGCTCGACGGATAATATCATTAAGCGCGTGGTGCCGCGGAGACCTTCCTGCACATTTGACGCAGCTCAGACCATGGAAGCCGTCTGCCTCCACTGGTGCACCGCAGACGCTGTTGTGTGGAACACATACGCTGCATCCTAATCTTAGGGCCGCTGCTATTCTGAGGGAGTCGTTATCTAGATGTGTGCCCAAATGGGGTGATGGAAGTGCGTGAAGCCATGCGCCAGATTCTACTTGTGATGCGGCTCTTAAGCGAGCAAGATTCGAGCCGGACGAGTTAGACATCAGGTCTTGAAGGATAATGTTACACCTAATCTCATCCCACTCCCGCTGAACTGTAGGTGTGGACGGAGCTTGCATATCGGGGCACAGGGTTCACTAATGTTTAACACACAATCATTAAGCAAAATATCACTTCTCAAGCAACGTTTAACAATGTTTCATTTCACAAACTAGTGATTTAACAAAGGTGTTCATACACATATTTACTTATCGAAAGTAGACATATAGCAAATGCATTGAATTATATTATGTTTATAGTTAAAACAACATTTCAACATCAGTTATGCGACAACAATCTTATTTACCAAATGAATTATTTAGCAAACAACGATAAATCATTTTTTATATCACAAAACGTTATTTGCCATTTTTAAAATTCATCTACTAAACTTGCTGCAACTTCATTTTAAACTTTAATTTCAAATATTTTAATAATGTTCGTCAGTCTGACGATCGTTCTAGGTCTGACGTGACTAGATTGATGGACCAGACTGACGCGAGAATGAGCGTGTAACACCCGTCTTTCATGGTGCTTGATGCATAAAACATACATGCACGCTAAACCAAGCATACATATACACAAAAATGCAGCATGACATACTAACTAACCTAACCTAGTCTAACCATTAACCTACAGTTTTGATGTTACCGTTCTGCCCCCTAAGCAACAAGCAAATAAGCATGCACTCAAGCAATGATGCAAGCAAGCATGCACACAAGCATGCAGACACACAAGCATGCAGCAAGCAAGCAAGCATGCAGCATGCAAGCAGGCATGCACATGCAAGCAAGCATGTTGATGCTCCGCTCGCTTCGCTCGCTCCGCTAAGTGTTATACATGTTCTAACCTAACCTAACCTAGAATTCGACAAGCTCCAATATGTTTTTCTCAGGCAGGGGGCTTCCGCCCCCCGCACCCCCCGAGCGGGGGGCGCAGCCCCCCTGCACCCCCTAACATGCAGACAAGCAAACAAGCAAGCAAGCACACATGCAAAGATGCAAGCAAGCATGCACATGCATGTACAGACAAGACTGCGTGGAAGAGGGGTGCTCTGGTTCGGTTTTGTGAAATGAAATAATGTGATCATCGATATTTGTAAAACGTTGTTATATTTAGTAATTTGCTGATCAAACAATAAAATATAAAACGAGTTTCTAACAAAAGATAAATGTTTAAATAACACAGTTTCGTATCGAAGTGTCTTGAGAATGAAATGTTACAATGTGACAATTTTACAACTGATCACAAAATTAAATAAATGGTTTGTGAAACCTATTCCTACTAAATGATGATTTGTGAAACGACTCATTTTTAGAACGTTGTGTATTTTTTTAAAAATTGCTAAACAACTGTCGTTCAAACGGCAGTGACCCCGGGGCACAGCCTAGACCAAGCCTCAAAGGCTTCGTCCGCGACATTTTAAAATGTTTCTCTACTTAGAATTTATTTTGTCTGTTTTGGGGAAAATACTGAACCGAATTTCACTATTCAAATGCTAAAAAATTTCGGTACTTTTTATTCCGGTATTTTCTTTGAATGACTATATCAATTGATGCCACATATTCGTAGATGCTGGCAAAAACGAGATGGATTTTTTTTTTATTACGTTGCCTGTCCCACTGCTGGGCAAAAGCCTCCTCTTTTACTCTCCAATCCTCTTTGTTGTGTGCAACTTTTGGTCAACTCTCCAAGAAGGCATCCATGTTATCCCTCCACCTTACCCCGACGCCGGCGACCATCCTGGGGAACCCAGTCTGTGCTGATGTTGGCCCATCTTTCCGAATGCATGCGACAGACATGTCCGGCCAATTCCCACTTCAGCTGAGCTGTCATGCCCCACGTCCGCTATTCCAATTCTGGAGCGCAGTTCTGTGTTTCTAACACGATTTGAACTTAAAATATATATATATTTTTTCACACAACACCGCCTGAGGGTTAGTAATACAAAACTAAGGTCTATGCTAGTATTTTATCTGAAGGAGCGACTTGTTTATATGGTAAATGAGACTGATGCCTGAACAGTCCCCACCAGCTAGAAAGATAGATGGAAGGCATTATCCATCAGGTTGCCATGAGAGCTGCCCCGCACCAGTGAGCAGATTTTTTGCAGAGTATGGATTAAGGGGGATAAACGTTAGGATTGGCAAAAACACAATAAATTTTACGGGTATAGCAGGTTCTTATATTCTATTCTATTCTATATACCTTTAAAAAAAATGGCTGCCATCGTGGGTATTTGATGATTTTGCCAATGTCTAGTTTATGTAGCAAAAGTGCTTGACGTTGTTGACTTCAAGGATTGTTTTTCGAAAAGAACACTATCTTGAGCCACCACTGGAACCCCGTTGTAGACCTGGGGGCATTAACAATCGACGAGCGACGCGACTACCCAATAGCAGATCCACAACGCGACTCCATAGCAGGTTCTTGCCGGGTGTTTAATTAATTGCATACATAATTATTACAACTGTACTGCCTCCGTGGTCTAATGGTTAGAGCATTGGGCTCTTGACACGGAGGTCGTGGGTTCGATTCCCACGGGGGGCACCTAGTGAAATGTCACTTTGTGCGTTTTTCCCCAGTTGGTTAGGACATTGCAGGCTGAGTCACATGATTGTCTGAAAAGAAAGATGATTCCGTGCTTCGGATGGCACGTTAAGCTGTTGGTCCCGGCTACTATCACTGGTGGTAGTAGTCGTTACATAAAAACCACGTCAGAGGCCTTAAGGTGGTTTGAATAAACTCTGACACCAGGGCTTTGAAGCCCACTCGATAAGAAGAAGACAACTGTACAGATTTGAGAAGACCTAAACAACACAGTACAGCCATTTTGATGTGTAATCATTTGAGAACGACTACTTCGGCAACACTCCCGGTACACACCGGGATGATTACGGAATGACAAACATCCTCTAGCTGAACACCCATTGAATATTGATAAAAGATGTGTTTTGTACTCTACAAAACTGGCCAAATCCAACGGAACATGACACCCTCCGAGGCGGTGGTAGAGTCAAAAAAAGCAATCTACGTGATTACTTTTTCAGTTTGAATTATGATTTATGACTGTTAATTTTAAGATTGTTTTGAATTAAAATAAGTTTAAACTCTAAACTGCTTCAAAAATTGATCAGCCCACAAATTTATGGTTTTGTTACGAAATTGTTTTGTTGTTCAATTTATCATTCGCAAAATAAAAAAAAATCATTATTTAATTTTGAATATTTTAAAATTGAATTAGGTGACTTGAAATGAGTTTATATATTTAAACATGATGTATTAAGGCTCGTTTAACTTAAAATAACTAAGTTACGCATACATAAACGATCAGATCAATTTTCAAATTATCAAGAGTGCGATTTTTAAAACTCATTCGGTGAGCTCAGCAGTTGAAAATGGCAAAATTACTATGGAGATATGCGTCTTTTTACTGCTGACTTGACTCTCAAACATCATACTTCGGGAGTGCGATTTTTGAATGTCAAATTTACAGTAGAAATATGCGTATAGATCTCCATAGTAATTTTGACATTTTCAACTGCTGAGCTCATCGAATGAGATTCAAAAATTGCACTCCTGTCTAGTTATATTAAATTATTATTCGTCTTACAATCGATTTAGTACTTTCAAGTGCTTTCTACTTATTATGACTAACTCAACATCGATTCAAACACTAAGTGCGTTCACACACGATGACGCATTGACGGAGCGGCAGATGTCAGTCCATAGAACCACCCCCGGTGCGCCAATGCGTCACCGTGTGTGCTTCTACGTGCGGTTTCATAAAACTCCTTGCTTCACAAATGACGGACTGACGCCTGCCGCTCCGTCAATGCGTCATCGTGTGTGAACGCACTTAAATTATGCAGGATGTATACTTAAATGCTTTACTTCTTAAATGGAGTCAGACCATTAAACTGAACAACTTTCACTTTGGTGCTAATCTCGACATCGAAAATTGTGTTGTTGATCCATAAAGTTCAACCTAAATCTGATGTTTTTTCGCGGTTTCTACGTTGGTTCCATATTAAAAGTTATTAAGTTTGATGGTCTGGTGCACCCTCATTAATATGCAACGCATTTAAATCCACACCCTATATACTAATCCAATAAGGTCTCAATCCATTGGGCAAACGGTAATCAATCACAAAAATCTCAAAATAGTTATGTTAGCCTAAAAAATCTTTTAACAAAAAAATCTTACAACCTCTTACAACCTCTAAAAATTTAGGCCAAGGTAAGGGAATATTTTGCCACGAAAAGTAGGTAATAAAGATAGGCGAATGCTGAACTGGAACCAAAAATAATCTTTGTCATATATCAAAAGACTGTCGCATCCATCATTTAGGCGAAAATGTTTTATGATCCTGGTTAGCGGCGGGAAATTTATTTTTGGTTGATAGTTTTGGGTGTTTGAATAAGTTACATTATGCAGGGCTATGATTTTGGCGAATGCAAGCTTCTCAAACGGTGAAGGAAAACACTGTGAAGAAACCTGCATACGTTGAAGAAGAATCAGAACTAAAAAAATCTGCTGTCAATCCTTGTGCCTGTGCCTTGTCCTTGTGCTTGTGCCTGTCAATCACTGTGAAGATACTAAATGACATTTTTGTATGGGTCGGCCGTCGGTCGCCTTCGGTAAATATGTCTCAACCCTTACTAGACTTAAAAATGTATAACACTATATTTGTAAAGTTTAGAAATGTAGTTCTAGTTATGGTAGTAACCTTCGATCAAAATAAAATGAATGGATAGGCCTTACGCGAACATTTCAAACCAGAAAAGTGAAGCAAAACAAATGAAATTTTTACTTGTCACTTGTATGAAAGTGCCCTAGATTTGACAGATAATGGCGCTAGTTTGTATGTACCAAGTGCACCAGTAGTTTGCTTCAACTTACCGCGCTTTAGGCTTATCCATTCATTTTATTTTGATCGAAGGTAGTAACTAGCAAATAATCTGTGTTCGTAGTGAAACCATAGTGAAAACTTTTTTTTTTTTTCATTTGGTCAAACAAAATAAGCACGTACCTACTCCCTAATCATAAATATATGTTTTATCTGAAAATAAATATAATAAGTAAAGAATTTTGCACCTGACAACAAAGACTTGAACGAAATTAATAAAAACAAACACGTTTATTTTTTAATGAAATTTTAGTTAATTTATTAACGAAGCAAAAATCGTAAATAAACCATTTGGCCTCTCAAACCAAAATTACTCTTATGCCAACGACGAAACACTTCAAATCACCTTGTTAGAGGGCCTGATATGTCGGCCCCTCCAGAGTTGAATGTAGTGAATATTACGAGCAATAAATATTGATAAATTCTCCTTTGGAAGACCAATATTTTTTCACGATTTACGACGTCCTTCGATAAAATCTTAAGTGGCAAGTTTTTTGCTGTCAAATGGACGGGAAAAGTGTTTCAATCTCAGCTTTTAAAGCTATAAAGTGAATTGTAAATTACAAAGAATTGGTAGTTTTATATTATTGTGCCAGCAACACTTCGACTCAATGGGATCTTTTGTGTTGACTCCTAGCCCGGCTTGCACCAACAAGTATTTAGGCTTAAACGTATTTAGTGATAGTTCTGTCTTTCACACTGCTCATACAAGTGACAGTCACAGTGATCTAGAACTATATACCAAACATATTCTGTGTTTGAACCCAAGAAGATTTGAATCCTCGTTGAACCTCATCTGACACCACTAGACCAAGACCAAGATTTTTAAGATAAGATAAGATAAGATTTTCTACGATTTTCTACGATTTTTTTTCGCTTACCCTGGTACCGTACCTTTTACCCGCTACTTGTCTCAGGCTGTCGGAGAGTTTTTCTTTGCTGTCGGTCCATACTACACTCTTAGAAAAAGTATATGTCTAGAATGAGCCTCACGGTTACACCGTATAAAACAAAAGGGGCCAACTGTCATACGTTATGGTGTGCGTGAGGCGTCATACAAATTATGTATGTGGGCGTGTATATGGATAGGGTTTTGGGGCCAGTACTGGTTCCAATTTTTTTCGACGTTTTCGCATCTTCGACTGTCAATCTTGACATATAACTTTATCAAAGACCACATACACCATCCAGTTAAAATATACAGCTTTAATTTCATCATTGGAGAGAAAAAAACTGCGTAAAATAGCTTGGTCAGTTAGATAGGTAAATTTATTATTTTCGTAGAAAACTGAAATTCTTTTTTCATGTTTCGTTTTCAAGGAATTCTTATCTAATCATAGATTTGCATGAATCGGCACCCTGTTAAAACAATGATTAAAATTTCATCCATTTGCTTTCCAAAAATCATAAGATTACAAAAGGCGATTCCAACAGTAAAGGCTTTCGATCACAATAGATTATAATAGTACTGCCACAATCAATGCTCCAAAAATGACAATTTCAAAAGTGCTTTAAACTAATATCTGAGGGCATGTTGGTCTTAGTTATGCTATCTTGCAGATAGCAAACCATGTCAATTCGGGAAAAAATTGTCTAAGATTTTACATGAGAATGCATCTAGTGTCTTAGCCATACCCCAAAAAATACGCATTTTTTGTCCATTGTACAAAACTCCCCAAGTTACCCCAAGGCAACCCTGTACTTTCAAACGGGATTGATACTCTAGTTCAACAGTCGTAAGACCAACATTTAATATCAACCCCATAAGGTCAGCAAATCAAATGATCAACAGTTCAAAATCTCAACACTTCATAATATCAACTCAAACGTACCTTTCTCATATTATGCTACACCATGTAATAGGTCGCAACTTGTTATTCGATGAGGTAGGGTTGACAAATGGCCCGCTCTTAGGGGGGTATTACAGAACGACAGTCAAGTGGAGATCTCTTCTTGAGTATAGATAGAAAAGAATGCAAATACATACAACGTATACATGCATCCTTGTCTAGAGATCTCCTTTTGAGTGTCGTTCTATAATACCCCCTAAGTCTATAAGAAAAACTAATCGAGTGCCCAAAGGGAATGATTTGTCAAGAATTGATAGGACTCTTTCCTTTATAAAAACACTACAAAGCAAAACCTAAAACTAGTTTAAGAATAACCTTTTCCGTCCTTACAAGGTATCGGTTTCCCAAAGGACAAAAACTTCCCTTTTTATTATTATTGTCGTACCTATAAACGAAAATACAAAAGAGCGATATAGTATTATCTTCGCACAAGTTTGCCCAAACTACACGTGGGCATATTACGAACGTTCGAACTTTGTTTACCCTTCGTATGTGTTTATTTAGCAATGATGGTAGATAGTTTGTTTTGTGGAAGAAAAATTGTCTCATTTTTCTTTTTTAGGGGCGTAGGGAATGTCTAGATGTTGTTGATTGGACGCTGAAGATTTGTCGCCTTTTATGTTCATGATTATGTCGTAGGTAAAGTATATTTACGTTTATGGCCCACTGGGTATAGTTCTGCCTTGAGTTCAATATATTACACCTATCATTTGAGAATGACATGCCATCGATTGACTCGAAGTTGCAATGGGTTCCTCATTGAGAAACCCTAGCGGGTAGGCTGAGCTCGGCAGCTTATGCAGTTCGAAAAATCAGACAGCTAACCGATATAGCTACTGCAAGACTTGTGTACTTCAGCTACTTCCATAGTATTATGTCTTATGGTATTTTGCTGTGGGGCCGTGCTACAGACGTTGAGACAGTCTTTATCCTTCAAAAACGGGCAATTCGAGCCATTAATAATCTGCGTTGTCGAGATTCATTACGAGACCTTTTTAAAGATATCAGTATTTTGACTTTCTACAGTCAATATATTTACGAAAATATTTTATACGTTCGCAAAAATTTGTCTCTCTTTCCCAAAAACAGTGACGTTCATAATTACAATACAAGAAATAAAAATAAATTAGTGTTCCTACATTTTCGACTCAGTAAGGTCAACACATCTTTCATGGGGCACTGTATACGCTATTATAATAATTAATAAGATACCAGAGGATATTCTAAACTTGCCAGACAAAAAGTTTAAGTCCCATGTTTAAGTCCCATGTTAAGTGTAAAAAAGGTTACTATAAACTCGATGATTATTTGAATGACCAAAATGTCTGGTCTTGACAATGTTACAATATGTAATTCAATACTTTGTACTTTGTATATTTTGTTTTGTTTAAAAAAAGTGTATTGTAGAGTTTCTGGCCGCATCTTCTCTACAACGGAACGACTTCCGAAGCGGTGGTAGAATCAAAAATGACGTCAGAAAGTTATCTATGTGAATTTATTTTGAAAAAAAAAATGTTGATTTTGATTTTGATTTTGACTTTATAGAAAAAGAACTTCACAGAAAATTTTAATCCGCAAACGTAGACTTCACACTATGGTCAATTGGCCTCATTGTTTTATATCCGTTGCAAACTTCGTCAAAGGCAATGCAAAAAAAAATACATACAATTTTGTCCATTCTATGACGGAGTCGAGATCAATACTATTGCTGCTCATAAATTGCAAACTATTGATACTACCGATACCGATAGTACTATAGAAGTTCTAAAACCGCTTGAGAACTCGGTCTTCACACGATATTATACAGAACAGTTACACCTCAAAATACATTCCAAAGTCTCTGAGAACCACAACATGCGTAAGATACCTAGTAAGTAAATAATCCATTAAGAAAACAAAACATTGAGTAAGAAACTTGGCGAAGATTCGGCTAAAGATTCTAAGTGCGAGCCTTGTGGTAGAAACTTTTGTTCTGTGTTGTTTGGACAGATAATACATGTAGGATTTTCGGAATGTGTATCCAAAACTGGTAGAAGTAACTGTTAATAGAAACATCCGTTCTTTTGTCTATTCGGTTATTTTCTTGTTGTAAAGTTATAAAAGACTGTTAATTTATTCTGGGCGTTTTTATTTCCATCCCACATATATTATAGCACAGATTATATAATGGTAATGTACTTTGTAGGTAGGGTAGGTACACCAAACACATTGAATGGAAAAAAATCTTTTCTTTTTAACCTAAACACAACATGTTACACCAACATCTTAACTATTATAAAACCGTAAAATTATGAGGAACAAAAAAGTAGCGGTTCACTTCATATAAATTCGAATAACACTCGATAGCGCGATTTAAATGACGTGCAGCGCCATCTATTGACAAAATTTTTAGTTTGTTTGTTTGTTCGCGCATCACGCAAAAACTACTGAACCGATTTTGATGAAACTTTTTTTGATTGATAGCTTATGATCTGACTTAAAATCTGTTATATAATTTTTGCGGACGAAGTCGCGGGAAAACACTAGTAATATATAGGTAATGCTCTATTCCCCGAGGGGGTAGTAAGAGATATGAAACCTCAGAACATTCAAGTTTCACTATTAGTACCGAAACTCTGTCCAGTGTGACGGTGAGAGTGAGCATTTTTTAATTAAATATATACTAAATAAGGGTTCTATTTTTTAAGAGCTTGTTACCACCAATTATGGTCGTGAATTTATGTGTTTGTTTGTAATTGTAACATTCAAGATATTTTTTTTGTATTCATTATTTTTCCTAATTTTTTAACACTTTTTTTACGCACAAAAACCTCTGAACAGTCCTTTTTTATTAAGATACATAATAAACGCAAAAACGTACCTATAGTTCAAAGAAGTCAGTAACTTTGAACCTTTCTAAGTGTTCAGTGCATTGACTTTCAAATTAATGAAAGCCGGGACTAATACTTTCTCCAAGTGTCCCAGACTAACGTAATTACGAGTCAGTAGGTAATATACACTATAAACTGCCTCCATGGTCTAATGGTTAAGAGCATTGGGGTCTTGACAAGGAGGTCGTGGGTTCGATTCCCACGAGGGACACTTAGTGGAATTTCACTTTGTGCATTTTCCCCCAGTTGGTTAGGACATTGCAGGCTGAATCACCTGATTGTCTGAAAAGAAAGATGATTCCGTGCTTCGGATGGCACGTTAAGCTGTTGGTCCCGGCTACTATCTCTGGTGGGAGTAGTCGTTATATAAAAACCACGTCAGAGGCCGTAAGGCGGTTTGAATAAACTCTGACACCAGGGCTTGTCCACACGATAAGAAGAAGAAGTAATATAAAAAAACTAAAAGCATTGATACTGTTGACATTCTTTTTCATTTTCATTGCGTAGTTTTTACAAATTCTTACAGCACTGGCACGGCATTATAGGCGAGTAGCTTAGTTGGCCGATCAAACAAAGACTGGCCCGTAATTGTTACTCTTTATTAAATACGTTTGGTTAGTCTTTTGGTTCGGACACTTTTGAGCGCGTACCCACTTCAGTGGTACTAAGGTCCAATTCATTCATCATCATCATGGGCCTTATTTCATCTAAGTAGATGTTTCAATCAGCGTCTGTTTGGTTTAGACACCGACGTTCGTGGCTGTATAAGCCAATTCGGGAGCGACAAGACCTGCCGCATTTGCGGCACTTGAGCTGTGTGTCGGTTGGTGCAGGAGCCTGATCGTCCCTGTGTCTTTTGGCTCGCTTTACGGCCAAAGACTCGAACCAGACTTCATCGTGGGCTGTTCGACCGGCAGCTAGTACCTTCCTCCACTCATCCCTATCGCTTGCAAGGCATTCCCACCTCGAGTGGTCAATTTTAAACGACACCATGTCACGCTTGGCACAGTCCTTAAAACGTAACATGGGTCTTCCGACGTTTCGCTTAGCGAAGGCCACTTGACTCAGCATAACTCTTCTGGGCAAACGATTTGCGGTCATACGGTGCACATGCCCCAGCCACCGCAAACGTCTCTGCTTAAGCATAGCAATGACACTGGGAAGCTGTGCAATCTGAAGAACTCTCTCGTTCGTTACCCTATCCTTCCATGTGATTTTCAGTACGCTCCTAAGACAGCGCATGTGGAAATTATTTAGGCGACGTTCTTGCTTTGCGTGTGACGTCCAGGTTTCAGCACCATACAAGAGTGTGCTCAAGACGCATGCCTGGTAAACAAGCATCTTTGTCCTGACAGTTAGATATTTGTTGTCCCACACTCTTGTACTTAGCTTCCCAAACGTCGTAGCCGCTTTGCCGATACGAATGCTGAGACCGAGATTGCTCGACACGGTCGATCCTAGATAACAAAACTTGTCCACAACTTCTAGAGGCACACCATCCAACAAAATAGTCGGTCTGTGGTCAAACCCCTGCGCTAATACTACGGTCTTTTTTACATTAATCGACATGGAGAACAAGGCACATGCCCGAGAGAATTTATCCAGCTGAACTTGCAGCTCTTGAGGGGTTTTTGCAACAAAGGCAGCGTCGTCAGCAAAGAGCAAACTATCCAGATGCAGGTCTTCGCGTTTGAGGCGAGACTTTAGGAGGGAGGTTTTATAAAGTTTGCCGTCTGCTCTGGTGTGAAAATGAACACCCTGGGCGAAATCGTCGAAAGCAACTTTCAGAAGCAGGGAGAAAAATATGCCGAATAATGTCGGAGCCAAGACACATCCCTGACGAACTCCCCTTCGCATATCAAAGGCGGCAGATGTGTTGCCATCGAAGACAATGGCGCCCTTCATGTTTTCGTGAAATGACTTTATCAGCTTCAATAATTTAGGCGGACACCCAATCTTTACAAGTGCAACATACAGCCCTTCCCTACTGACAGTGTCAAAAGCCTTGTTGAGGTCAACAAAAGCGACAACCAAGGAAGTGTTTTGCTCTCGACACTTCTCTTGAAGTTGTCGAAGAGTGAAAATCATGTCAGTGGTAGAACGCTGGGAGCGGAATCCGCATTGTGCTTCAGGGTAAATGCGCTCAGCAAGTTTTTGCAGTTTAGTCAGAATGACTCTAGCGAAAAGCTTGCCTACGATGCTTAGGAGTGATATGCCACGGTAACAATTGCAGTCACCGCGGTCACCTTTGCCTTTGTAAAGGGTAATAATATTTGCATCGCGCATGTCCTGAGGGACGTACTCCCCCTCCCAACATTTTCCTAGGAAATTGTGAAGTACTGGTAGGATGCACCTGAGCTTTACTACCTCCGCTACTATGCCGTCATTTCCTGGACTTTTTCTAGGCCTAAGCTGCTTAACAGCATTGGCAAGCTCACGCACGGTGGGAAGATCATCGAGCTCGCTCCAAGTAGGCAATTCGGGAATTCCGTTTACTGCAACTGAGCTTATGTCTACTGGACGTGAATACAACTCGGTGTAGTGAACCACCCAACGATTCAGTTGACGACCGCTGTTCTCAGTTTCCAGATGACAAACCATAAATAATTCACTCAAAGCCTATCGAATACGATGAAACATTTATTTCATCACGTAAGTTTGCTCTCAAAATAGCACAGTCAAGACTCACTCAAGTACCTAAGCAGCTTGTATATTTAATGTATGTTTATTACGTAAGTGCTTAGGTCTTGTACACAATTTATACAAGTTTATATCCTACACTTCAAGCTTATAAATAGGTATTTCTTACCTCCGGACGGAAAGCGCTCAACGAAGTTGTCGCTTTCCACCTCCGTCGAGAAGAGAGAATTACATGAGATCTGAGACCTTTCTTACTTTCCTGTCCTCGGTGTGTAATCATCGACTATAGAAGACCTTCTTGTCTTTGTGATAACTTTAACACAACATAACATACAACTACATATATGAACATAAGGGAATAAAATGCTTCCTTAAATAGAAAAAATAATACAACAAGGAACAAACTAAACACAAAACTTACAAATAATACTCAATTTACATAAATAAATATTCTTTATTCAACATTTTACATTGTACATACACGGTGACACATCAAGCTACGTAAAACCAAAATAAGCTGGCCGCGCGACTTTATACGTTATACAACATCCGCGCGGCCAACTTATATTGGTTTTGTGAAACTTTATGTGTCGCTCTGTGTACATAATTCTTGAAAATATATCTGATGACCAACGATCAGAAGGACGAAGCGAACACGTTGTCAGAAAACGTCACAACGAAACCTACGATGTTTCAGTTTAGATGCCTACGAGTATTTACCCGCGACTTCGTCCGCACAAATTATACATTACAGGGTCCAACTTAATATGCTGACGTTTTTTTAATGGGATGATCAGACCATCAAACTGAATAACTTTTTCTATGGGACCAACATCGAAATCGCGAAAACAAAATCAGCTGTCCCATACAGTTTTGTATAGAACAGCAGATATTTTTTTTCTCGATTTCGATGTTGGTGCCATAGAGAAAGTTTGAACAACTTTCTCTATAATCATTGATTAATTTCATTCATTCATTCATTTATACAATCTATCCATCTTTTCTTTGGTCGTTGGTATGAAAACCCAAAAACAAAAATGAAACATGCTTTTCAAGACTTTTACGTGTATCCGAGGCTTATAAACAACCTTAAAATTGGATAATGGTCTCGATTCCAGCTAGATTGTTAAACCACTTATTACGACGACTATTTGGATTCCTGGAAGCCCTTTTAGTTATCAATTTCTGTTTGTCTATTAAGCAGAAATGCGAAAGGGGATCAACTAGGTTCTTAAGGGGCCATAGGTCCCGACAAATTTTTTGTATGAGAAACGCGATTGCCGAGCGCTCCGAAAAGTGTGTGCGTGAGCCGTATTTTCGATTAAAAACAACTAACCAAAGTAATTTTTCTAGATTTTATTTATGATTGCACTAGTTAAACTAATGGTGAATATGTGAGTATAAATACCAACAATCGGAAACTATTTTAAGTTCTTCTAAACCGAGAAAAATGTTTGAAAATGCATGAAAATACGTCATCTTTGTGACGATTTTCTATCGAGTGAAGTAGTTCCAATTGTGTATTCAGTTGATGATTTCACTAGATGAACTATCCAAAAATACTGAGGTATGACTTTAGTTTCGGTAAATGGTATAAATCTAGTCGTAAAATGAAAAATAAAAGATGCCTCCGAGGTATTTCCACCTACTATTACGTCTTAAGGGGCCATACGTCCCGGAATAACATCTCTTATTTTTCGTTTTTCTACAAGATTTATAATACAAGTTACCGAAACGAAAAAATTCACAGTATTCTTGGATAGTTTATCTAGTGAAATTATAAATTGAATACGAGATAAAAATTACTTCACAAGTAGTTTTTAACATTATTTTCTCAAACTAGAATAACTTGCAACCGTTTATAATTACTGAAAAAATTTCAACTCACATACCTTCTGGTTAATATGTTAATTTATCTAGTGAAATCACAATAAAATATGTAAAAAGTACTTTCATTAATTCTTTTTTAATCGAAAATACGGCAAACACACGCACTTTTCTGAGGGCTGGGCAATCGCGTTAATCCTAAAAAATATTCGCCTGAACTTGTCGCCCCTTAATTGCTTTTTACGTTCTGCGGCCTGACAACCCTTGGTGGGTCATGGTCTCTTCCACAATTGAATGACATCAGCGTCGATCCCTTTCCTTCTCTATCTGGTAAACTTTCCCATAGCCCTCAGTTCCTCTTGAACACCTCGATCCATCTCAACTTCTGAGTCCCGCGCGATCCCTCTGCTGTGGTTTCCAGTGGGTCTTTGTTTTGGGCTATGTTCTCAACCTTTCAACGTGTTCAATCTTCCCTTCCCAGGTCTTCTGATCTTGCGATGTGACGAGAAAAAAGAAGGTATATATACCTACCCCATTGAAACCATACATCGATAATCCTAGAAATTATTTCAATTAAATCGGTGTCATTGAACCCGACACTGGCATATTTAGAACAAAGTTTCGCACTTCGCCATTTGAAACAATAGAAACGTAACAATATAAACCGACTTAGTAAGCCGTGAAAGCCTTATTGTTAAATCGCTAAGTTAATGACCTTTTCCTGTTAAGTCAATTTATTACTTACGGAATTAAGAGGCGGTTAAAATGAAAGCGTTCTGCGGTCGCAAGTCGCGGGCAAGTACACAGATTTTAGTTCCTTCTAAAAATAAAAACTAGCACTTAATCGTTTTTATCGTCATCACACTATACATACGGTCATTTCACTGCTAGACACACCATCACACGAGGAAGTGAGGTTAGGTTTTAATCCACCTCGCTGGGATTGCGCCACCAGAGGTCCGCCGGGCCGTTGCGAGCTCAATCGAGAGAGCAAAACTCGTGGTTGATCCATGATGGCATCCAATGTTCGGATACTCCACAATACCCCAAAGGCTCAAGAGCCGCAAAAACATTCCGAAATGTGTGGACCCTATACAAGATATCGGTGAGGGTCCCCGAGCTAGACGTGATCTCCGGCGAGAAAAGAGCACGCTACCCGACCCGTTTGTCCTTCCCTCGGAAAGCCTTCCCCCAGGACATAAACTGCCCAGGCCGATTTGGAGGTCTTTAAATAGACTCCGAACTCAAGTCGGCCGGAGTGCCTGCCGGCGACCTGCCCGCAAACTTGCACGCAAATGGAGCTTATGGACGCGGCCGGTGGTGCTATCATGCCATCGACTCGATAGAAGAATCCACCTCGCTAGTTGGTAGAGGCAAATTAGTAAAAGTTGTGGCTATTTATATTTGCTATATATTTAGAGCATCTCTGGCTATACCACTAGGGGAATATAGTCGTATGCGTTTTGTGCACAACTTGATCTCAAAGTATTTTCTTCACATTACGTAAACCGCCATAAAACTACAGTATTATAGAGCAACTACTCAACGTTTAGAAGATACAAGACTACTTAATTGCATATTCCCAAATACAGAGACCACCACTTTTCCGTTACACCCTGTTTACTACATAGGTTGATGAAAATAGTATTATACGAGTATACGCATTCATTTTCTCTGTCTAATCACGTGATCGACACCGCTGTTGAAATAACATGATCGCAGACCGCATTAGTTTTGCCAAGCTTTTACTAAACAACCGTCCATGCTATTATTAGCAGCTGAAAGTTTTTGGTTACATAATTACGTAAACATAATATCGTGTTTTGGGGAAATGCGATTGAAATGTTTTTTATGGAGGCCGCACGATTTAGTATTTTCACATCCCAAAATATTTCAAAGCCCTTTGTTTTGTTAACTAAGTAATTTTTTATGCGCATGTGGCTAGTAGTATTTCACCCAACAAAATAAACTGAACCATTTACACGATATGAGAAGTAATATGTTTTTTTTAGAAAACGATTTTAATGAATAAAACCGAAGAAATAAGGGAATCAAAAGTCACCCCTTTTTTTCCAGTTGTAACCATTTTACTCATACATTTTTAATCGGATGAAAATGAAAATTTACAATATTGTTCACAACACAATTTAGAATGATGTGGTTTTCTTACTTTTTCGAAATTAAAAAAAATCCGAAAAATCGTATCATTTTTCAAAGAAAACGGCTAAATTCTGACCGGAGCCACGCGCTCGTTCGCGTCGATTAATATGGAGAGTCGTGGTCCCGGGAGCGTAAATACAAACCCGGCTACAACACAGACACATGCTGCTCTGTAACGCAGCCGGGTTCGTTTGAATAAAGTACGACACACAAACCCGACTGCAGCACAGACACTTGAAGACCGTCTGTAATGCGACCGGCTTCGAATAACATTATTGTCAGTATTGCCACCGAACCCGGCTGCAATACAGCGCACGCCAGCGCTCTGTATTGCAGCCTGATACGGACGACTCTACGCAAACCAACATCAAACAAACACGGCTGCACTGCAGATCAATCGGTAGCAATGTACGAAGGGAACCTATACGAAGCGGCAACCTATACGTTGCTGTATAAACAGTGAAAATACGAGTAGTAATTAGTTGTACAATAAGGTAAATATTTTAAACAGTGAAAATACGAGTAGTAATTAGTTGTACAATAAGGTAAATATTTCGAATATACCTACTTATTAATTAATAAAAAAGTTATTATTATTCTTTGGTATATCTACTGGGTGTTACAAAAGTAAAGGTAAACATTTAAAACTTTTAAGGAGGTTGTTTAGACCATCAAACTGAAGAACTTTCACTATGGGACCAACATCAAAATCGCGAAAAAAAAAATCTGTTGTGCCATACAATATTTAGCTCGACTAGATTTGTAGTTTAGTATGGAACATCAGATTTTTTTTCTCCATTTTGATGTTGGTCCCATGGTGAAAGTTCTTCAGTTTGATGGTCTAAACAACCTCCTTAAAAGTTTTAAATGTTTACCTTTACTTTTGTAACACCCAGTAGATATACCAAAGAATAATAATAACTTTTTTATTAATTAATAAGTAGGTATATTCGAAATATTTACCTTATTGTACAACTAATTACTACTCGTATTTTCACTGTTTAAAATATTTACCTTATTGTACAACTAATTACTACTCGTATTTTCACTGTTTATACAGCAAGTTAAATAACAACATGCTTTGCAAACTATACAAACAAATGCGGCTGTACCTACTACAGAGGGCTGTGTTGCAGCTGGGTTCGGACGATATATTACTGCTCCGAGTCATTCGCTAGATAATGCAGCACAGACTATGGGTGTCTGTGTTGCAGCCGGGTTCGGACGATCTATTACTGCTCTAAGTCATTCGCTAGATAATGCAGCACAGACTATGGGTGTCTGTGTTGCAGCCGGGTTTGCTTTGCCTTAATACAAACAAACGCGGCTGCACTACAGACTGGCTGTGTTGCAGCCGGGTTCGGACGATCTATTACTGCTCTAAGTCATTCGCAAGTAATGCAGCACAGACTATGAGTGTCTGTGTTGTAGCCGGGTTTGTATTTACGCGTCCCGGAATGATACGCCTTAAAACGAAACGGAATCGTTGGACAGGGACCGTGGAGAAATAAGCTTTAGTGCTAATGACGATAATAATTATGAAGTTAAACTGAATCGAGCTGAAAAGTGACACGCAATGATAGAACCGGGCGTGGCCACTCTATTCAAAATTAACATTAAAAGGAAGCTTCAGACCATCAAACTGAACAACTTTAATTATACCGATCTACATAGAAGAACAATTACAAGAGGGACCAAGAAGGTAGAAATCTTTAAAAAAATTATGATATTTTTTAAATTTCAATGTTCACCATCATCATCTCAACTGATAGACGTCCACTGCTGGACATACGCCCCAAGGATCGCGATAACGACTGTTTCTGCGTTGCCCTCATCCAATAAGTTCCCGCCGCCTTTACCACCGCCTTTCCTATTTCAATGTTGGTACAAAACATGTGTTTGTGTTAATCACGCCAACGGTCTGTTGGTCGGTGAAATCTGTTAAGTTAGGTGAAGCACCGTTTTATGTCTAAACCCTATATATCTGTGGTGCAGAGTTGTACCCCAAAAATGTCTTTGGACAGCCGCGGGCAAAAGTTCCAAATGAAGATTTAATTCTGTTCCTTGTCTCCGAGAAACAATTTCAAAGTAATATCCACAGTGATAAATGGCTCCCGATTTTCTGAATATTAAATAAATATTGGGGGCAGAGGGATAGAAAGTAATAAATATTCACAAAGGGAACCATTAAGGCTCTGAATGGACTTCGACTAATTGCGTTTCGTAGGCGACTGAAGTTGGTTAGAAACCGAGGATTCAGGTCCTTATTAGCGAAAAGGCCCACCGCTGTAACTCCTGTAAACCTTGGATCAACAGCAGCGATACTCACAATATCACGAATAAAGTCCAGCGAAAACCCGGAGATGATTCGAATCTGTCTTGTAATCCGCAACGAATATAATCAAAGGAGATAGGAGAAGTAGGAACAATCATTTTGACTCGATCCCACCCATCCATCTCCCATTGGAAATGGGAGACAGCAATAGGAAAATAATGGATTTAAGTGAGCCAACTCCATGGGTCATTTACGGTATGGTTGAGGAGGAGTAGCAATTGTAAAATATCTACTTAACGATACGTAGGGTTGGATACTCAACAACAGTCCACGATATCGTGCGTGTGTCGTGTGCACGTAAGCCTTAAGGCCCGGTTATTCGAGTGCAAGCGTCTCTTTCTTACAAGCATAAGTTTGCAATTAGCCATCCCGCTTCAATTGAAGGCAGCTCCGCAAAAAAACGTATTTTTCATCAATATCTTTTCTCTCTGGTGGTGGGGGAAAAAACTAGCCTGAGAATAATTTAGACAATGTCTTTTCCTATTTTTCAGTGTATTTTTTTTATTTGTAGTGTTAATAATCTTTAAGTAAAACTTGAAAAATAGTAATAAACTACCTATCTTTGCACTCTTTTATGATCGAGAGAAGTAATAACTATCGTGTTTTGAGCCACAGAATAATCGAGAACAGTTCATGAACAACAACATATATCTTTTCTGGATTAAAACAACGACTATTTCATGCCTTAAAACTCAACCAAAAACAGGCGATTTGGAAGATCCTGCCCTTAAGAGAAGTTTATTCCGAGAGCGAAAATGCGTGCTGTATACAAACGTACTATGGTGATATTTCCAATAGTAACCAATTAATAGTCAATGACATTTTGCAGAAACAATCTAGAAACAAATTTCTATGCTTGTATGGAGTCCGATTTTCGTTAAGTTGTATAGGTTTAAAGTTACAGTGCCTCAAAGATTTCCATACAAATCTTAAATTAATCCTAGCATTGAAACTGTATATTTTAACGAAAATCTGACTACATAAAGCATAGAGATTTGTTTCTAAATTGTTTCTGCAAAATGTCATTGACTATTAATTGGTTAGTATTGAAAATATATTTTACTATCAAGATTTCAATAAACCGCGATGCTATACAACTTATAAAACATCTCATTCAGAACCTTAAAATTGTTTATAAATACTTTTCAATGCCATTTCTATTCTTGTATTTTCGTAAACATTATTTATATTTAACAATTTCAATTTCATTTTATGTTGAATATAAATCACATAATTTTATTATTTACAAGTTATATTAATTCCGTTTCATCGCATGTAACTGTGAAGGTCTCAGAAGAAATTGCAAAGGTTAATGCTATTCTAATTACTTTTGTTTCTTTAATTCAATGAATAATTTATTCGTCATTTTACTTTGAAATTTATTTAATGTTTGAAATCTGGTACATTTGTGTCTAGTACACTCTACAACTATTTCTTACAAAAATTTTGATAAAAACGGGTCACCAACAACATAGACCTTAATATCTCGGAAACTAAGAATGGTAGCTTATTTAAATAAAAAGCATTCTAAAGACATGAATACTACTTCTTAAATTAATACAATTTCTGGTTGCTATGAAGTAATGCCAATAAAAAAGGCTAAAACCTAAGTAAATGATTTTAAAAATGAAATTTATAGTATTCAACATTTATTATTAATGTGGTAATTTTATCACTCACATACACTAAAATATGAGGAAATTTATATCTGTGACAAAAAATTGAAATTTTAAATTGTTGTTCTGCGATATAATTGACGCATTTGTATTTATGTATTTTAATTAAGTCAAACAAATGAAAACTAAAAATGTTATGAATTAATTTAAGACGTATTAAATAGTCTAATAAAATACTTTTTAAGTGAATAAGCTATCATTCTTACTTTCCGAGATATTCAGGTATGTTGGTGACCCGTTATTTTTGTTGTCGAGTGTATATTTGGATTGATTCCATTTCAGCCCTACTCTTATTTAGTAACATAAATAGTCGAAATATTCTAAAATAGCACAGAATATTCACATTTCACTATCCTTTGTCCAACATGACGTCATGTAGTATTAGACCCATCATCACTATTTTTTATTATAAACTAGAGGACCGCGTCGAACTTCGTACCGCCTTAGAATGTTCCCGACACACACTTGGCCGTTTTTTATAGCCTATGTTAATCACTGATAATGTAGCATTCTAATGGTGAATGAATTATTCAGATCGGTCTAGTAGTTTCGGAGTCTATTCATTACAAACAAACAAACAAACAAAAAATCAAATATTTCCTCTTTATAATATTAGTATAGACTAGTGGCCCGCCCCGGCTTCGCACGGGTAGATATAAAATACAGGGTCCTTCTTAATATGCTGACACTTTTTTAAGGGGTTGATCAGACCATCAAACTGAACAACTTTCTCTATGGGACCAACATCGAAATCGCGAAAAAAAATTCTGCTGTCCCATACATTTGGCTTGAGTAGGTTTGCAGTTTTGTATGGAGCGTTAGATTTTTTTTTCGCGATTTCGATGTTGGTCCCATAGAGAAAGTTGTTCAGTTTGATGGTCTGATCATCCTCTTAAAAAAGTGTCAGCATATTAAGTTGGACCCTATATAGCTTATGTTCATCACGGATAATATAGCATTCTAATGGTGAAAGAATTATTCACATCGGTCCAGTAGTTTCGGAGTCTATTCAATACAAACAACAAACTAAAAATCAAACTAAAAAAAATATTGAGTTACTTACTCAACCCAAACAGCAGATTTTTATCGAGATTTCAATGTTGGTCCCATAGTTCACGTTGTTCAGTTTGATTGTCCGTAGCACCCATAAAGTTATTATACCTTACAGGAGTAGAGGAACTGACATGAGTTGTCAAATGAAACCGTTTTTGGATGTTTTAGGAGACTATCGGCAAGGAAAAATTCGAGCACTGTCTGACTATAATTCTGAGTCTAACGTGAAATTGTGGATAAATTAATGTAATAGTGTCAGTATATTATGTCACAAAATTATCTACGATTTCACTTTCAATTCGCAATTATTCTCGGAAACCGAATTTTTACCCTGCGATAAGATCCTCAAAAACGGTTCTATTGCCTAGCGTCACGTATCTCTTTCTATTGTATAGTGGTGCCGCTATGTACATCTCGCTCTCTCAGCTGTCAGTCTCTCTATTAGTAACTTTATGGTAGCACCCCCTTACTAACAAAGTGTTTACTCAGAAAAACTTGGTTGCACGAGCCAAACGATATCGCGACTTGACAATAATGTTTTTAGAAATTAGCTTACGTATTTTCCACGTGGTAAAAGCTTTGTTATGTAATCCAGCTAAGTACAGTCAGTGCCAAAAGTAGCTGTATAAAACTCTATTTCAAATTTTACCTGTCGTTGTTTTCTATTAATTCATAATAAACATACGGCTTTTTGACACCAGAATAATTGCCGACTTTGACAATGGCGACCCTTTTATTAGAAAAGCAGCGAAACAAAATAATCTGCGTCTTTTGGTAGTCTTTTATCTTGCGTTGCAATTGTGCCTTGGCTACGCCTACCACGGCATTTTATATCCTCTGTGATTTTATTCCATTCACAGGAAAATTTTAAAATTGTAGTTTTCATATTAATTTTTAGGTATATTTTTGTATTAATCGTTTTAATAAATATCTGTGAACACTTGATAAACCCACAGAGTAATAATATGGTCTCGGGCCAAGCTCTGTAATCTATAATAAATCTTTAATCATTAAACAATCTTCGGCAAAACAAAATTATAAGGAGGTATTTCGATTAGTCTGAATCCTTAGTCGGTTCATAGAAAACGCTTCTCCTTTTGAGTGGAAAAAGTAATTACACACCGAGGGCAGGAAAGTAAGAAAGGGCTCAGATCTCAAACATGTGATCTGAGGTTTTCTTATTTACTGCCCGAGGTTAGTATACCTACTATTTTTCTCCTCGACGGAATTGGAAAGCGGCAACTTCGTTTAGCGCAGCGGGACGAAAATTGACGCTTTCTTTATTATTTATCTCTTATTAATTATTTTCAACTTTGTTACTATTGTCACGGATGCTGCCAAACGTTAATCGTAAAAAGGCATTCACAAATTCAGAGGGTTTGTCAATTAGCTTTGTAGCTCAGCGGTCGGACGTGCGTTCCCGTAAATTCGAGAAGTCCTGGGTTCGAGCCCTCAATCCGGTGAAAACACTTTTAGATTTTAATATTGTTCGGGAATGTTCTAGAAGAGAGAAGGAGAACGAATATTTAGAAAGAAACAGAAAACAACGAAAAGACAGTCGTTTTTAAGAATCTTCGAGAAAGGAGGAGGAGCTAGAAATAATTAGAAGCGTTTAGAAGGAAACAAGGGAATAACGAAAAGAAGATCGAAATTCGATTGCCTAGAACATTCTAAGCAGTATATAAGCCGGCGAGTTTGCGGCCAAAGGGTAGTACTGAGTTTAACAGTGAAAAGTGCGAAACTAAAAGGAAGAAGAGAAAAAGTGAAAAGTAATAGTGAAAAGTTTCTAGTGAGAAGTGAACAGTGAATAGTCAAGTGACAGTGTAGTGCCGTGACGTCGTAGCTGTGACGTGTGTCGTAACGTGTTGTGACGTGTCGTGACGTCATAGAAGTGACGTAGTGGACGGTGTAAAAGTGGTGTGGTTCCCTGTGACGAGGACCGTGTAAGGGGAATCTCCGCGACGAGGACTCTGCGAGGAGGACCCTGCCAGGAGGACCGTGTGTAAGATAAACCCAATAAACTCTGTAAATTTGGACTTGGCGTTTCACTCCAATCCCTGAACTCGTCGCTCGTAACATTTGGTGTCAGAAGTGGGATTGGAGTAGGATGCCGCTGGTGCCAAAGGAGTTGAAGGGAGTCACCACCCGGGCCATGTCCGAAGCGCGTCTGGAAGGTGCGGCCCTTGCGACTGAGGTGCAGCGAACCCCAGAGCGAAGACCTGTGGGAGGTGAAGTGCAGCGCACTCCGGAGCAGAACCCAGGAAACTTCCTCTATCAAATTCAGCTCATGATGGAGGAACAACTGCGCGCACTGCAAGAGGAACAGGCTCGCCGCCAGGAAGAACAGGCTCGCCGCCAGGAGGAACAGGCTCGCCGCCAGGAGGTACAACTGCGCGCAATGAAAGAGGAACAGGTTCACGAACTGCGCGCAATAAAAGAAGGACAGGCTCGCCGTGAGGAGGAACAGGCTCGCCGTCAGGAGGAACAGACTCGCCGTCAGGAAGAGCAGGCTCACCGTCAGGAAGAACAAATGCGCACGATGCAGGAGACGCTTCATAAAGATATTACGAAAGGTTTGCAGCAGGCAGTGGAGAGAGTCGAAGCCGTAGAAGGGAGGTTGGATCGTGTGAAGGGTGAGTTCGAGGAGAGGTTTGATCGTGTGGAGGGTGAGTTTGCCAAAATCCGGCGAGAGATTGAGCAGAGCAAATCTCATAGCCGTGTCGCTGCTGTTTTTGACTCACCCATACAACCAAAAGGTGTCAAGACTCCGGTTTACGATGGACTGACGTCATGGCCCGCCTTTAAGCTACAATTTGAGACAGCAATGGAGGTCAATGGTTGGGGCAAGAAGGAGGCACAGTCTGCGTTGATATTGGCACTCCAGGGGCAGGCTCTCACCGTGCTGGAAGCCGTAGGTGCTGACGGAAATCTGACGTTCGACAATCTTTTTGGAGCTCTGGAGGCTAGATTCGGCGATGGACATCTCGAGCACGTGTATCGGGCGCGGTTGAAGGAACGTAACCAACATGCTAATGAGAGTCTGCAACAATGGTCCGTGGAAGCAGAAATGCTCGTGCGAAAGGCTTTTCGGTCGTCACCAGCAGTCATCGATGACATGCTCCTGCAGGTCTTTACGGATGGGATACGGGACCCAGAGGTGCGAGCTGCAGTGCGACTTGGGCACCATGTTTCACTCAGGGATGCTGTTGCTCATGCATTGGAGTTGGAAGCCGTACGACAGGATTTTCGTTCCGTTTGCCTCAGGGAGATTGGTGTGACTAGAGCATCAGTGCCAGGAAATCGAAGCGTTAATTATGTGTGCTACGAGTGTGGTGAACGAGGGCATATTCGCCGCTCCTGTCCAGAGCGCGCAGGTCGTCGTTATGTGTGCTACGAGTGTGGTCAACGAGGACATATTCGCAGTTCCTGTCCGAAGCGTACAGGCCGTCGGGATATAGGAGTCTCGACTGATGAGCAGCAGGAAAACTGGAGGGCGTTTTCCGGTGATGTTGCAAATATTAAAGTTAAACAAATATTGGACGGAAATAGTCTGTTAGTTGAAGGAGAAGTAAACGGTAGAATCTGTCAACTAACTTTGGATACCGGAGCTTCGAGAACAGTGATCAGCTCTCGACTGTTAAGCGAAATGAAAAGTTATCAGGAAAAACGATTTCTGCAACAAACCAACCTCCAGTTAACAACAGCTACCGGACAGAGCATACCTGTCAAGGGAGAGTTGGGAGTGTCGATTAAGATCGGGGAAACTCCTTTCAAACATGAGGTGATTGTAGCTGAAATAATGGACGATTGCATCATTGGTTTAGATTTCTTACAAAATCACCAGTGCGATATAGACATGAAAAACGGAGTGCTACGGTGTAACACAGAGGAGGTTCCGATGAAAGGTGGATCATCGGGAAAGGTCTACTGTGTGAGAAGAACAGTTCTCAGGCCTGGATCACAGACCTTGGTACCTGTTGTTTTGCCCAGGAATGACGTTGGGGATGTGGACCTGACGATTGAGAAGGGGAAGGTTGTTGGTCACTGCGAGAAAAATCCTCCTAGGAGATATAAGACTGAGGGGGATGTAGTGTCGAAAGTTAAGGGAGATTCCAGCAAGGACCTGACTAAGTCACAAGCTGGGAAAGCAAAGAAATTGCTGACTAATATGGGAGATGTAGCGTCAATTCAACAACGACCTAGGCGCATTCCGTTTGTTCGTGAAAGCGAATTGCGGGAGGACATGGTCGACATTTATGAACAACTTCGAGAAGCCGGTCAAAACTTCAGTAACCGTTCGAAGACACTATATGACCGAAAGACGAGCTATAAGGGGTTTGAGGAAGGAATATCGTTTTGGCTGTATAATCCAGTTCGAAAGAAAGGGAAGTTTTTGAAGTTTCAAGCAAGTTGGGAAAGGCCGTATGAGGTAGTGACCAAAATGAACGACGTCTCGTATCGAATCCAACGATCGCCAAGGAGTCCGTTGAAGATAGTGCACGTGGATCGATTGGCTCGAAATTTGGGCAGTAATGATGCTCGGGACGAGCAGAACTAAGGGAGGGGCAGTGTCACGGATGCTGCCAAACGTTAATCGTAAAAAGGCATTCACAAATTCAGAGGGTTTGTCAATTAGCTTTGTAGCTCAGCGGTCGGACGTGCGTTCCCGTAAATTCGAGAAGTCCTGGGTTCGAGCCCTCAATCCGGTGAAAACACTTTTAGATTTTAATATTGTTCGGGAATGTTCTAGAAGAGAGAAGGAGAACGAATATTTAGAAAGAAACAGAAAACAACGAAAAGACAGTCGTTTTTAAGAATCTTCGAGAAAGGAGGAGGAGCTAGAAATAATTAGAAGCGTTTAGAAGGAAACAAGGGAATAACGAAAAGAAGATCGAAATTCGATTGCCTAGAACATTCTAAGCAGTATATAAGCCGGCGAGTTTGCGGCCAAAGGGTAGTACTGAGTTTAACAGTGAAAAGTGCGAAACTAAAAGGAAGAAGAGAAAAAGTGAAAAGTAATAGTGAAAAGTTTCTAGTGAGAAGTGAACAGTGAATAGTCAAGTGACAGTGTAGTGCCGTGACGTCGTAGCTGTGACGTGTGTCGTAACGTGTTGTGACGTGTCGTGACGTCATAGAAGTGACGTAGTGGACGGTGTAAAAGTGGTGTGGTTCCCTGTGACGAGGACCGTGTAAGGGGAATCTCCGCGACGAGGACTCTGCGAGGAGGACCCTGCCAGGAGGACCGTGTGTAAGATAAACCCAATAAACTCTGTAAATTTGGACTTGGCGTTTCACTCCAATCCCTGAACTCGTCGCTCGTAACACTATTGATGTTGACTGTACAGGAAAATGGTTCCCATACACTCTAAACATCGTGTCCATTTCCTTTTTTGCATTTTCGCCGTGTGTTAGCAAAATTAATACAGAAGGTAAACTGAAATACCAGTATTTTGGAATTGCCTTTTTTTGACTACCTGCAGCTACATAGAGTGCTCGGAAAATGTGTGAGTACCTGTTAGATTTTAATAAAAGAGGAAGCTGGATTGTTCTATCGTATTCCGTCTAGGAGTTTTAGCTAGAACATAGCTACAGACAATAATTCTGAAAAGAATATAGTTAGGTTACTTATTGTACTGAGGCGTTAAAGGTAAGGCAAATGATTGGCATAGAAATATACGGAATCTGTGGATTTTTTCTATGCTAGGAAGCCTGCAGTATACTTCAATTTCGTGGCGTGGATTGTGTCCGCAGTCCAGAGGGATTCAATTTACCTATGTAATAAGGACCCTTATTTTTTTATTATTGTTCATCAAATCCGGTACTACTGCTACTGGTTAGGCGTGGATGTTCTAAGGTTTCAGAATATCTCTGATTACCCCCTCGGGGAATATAGTCGTGAGCATATGCTTATGCTTATCAAATCTAATACAATGATACATATTCCGTAAAAATGTAAACAGGCCACCTATTACGGTTCAGAAGACGGGATACAGCCCTCCGAACCTAGGACGGATACGGACGGACGGAAAGCCTAGGTTTATAAATATAGGGTCCCGTTTTTACCCATTGGGCACGCAATCCTAAAAATTATGTCTGTTTACCCCCTGGGGTAATACAGTCGTGTACATATGCTTGATTTTAAAATCTAGATCTCTAAAGTCTGTGTTATCAATGTCTCTAAGTTACAAAAATTCGGATAAAATTATGTTTTATTTGTTCTGACGTCACCGGATATGCGATCCCCATGAGAGCTTTACCGTTGCAAATTCAATTTCCCGTCTACACATTGTAATAAATATGAAGGCGAATGATGTATGTAACATTACTCCGCACGAAAAAATTTACGGTTCAATTTGTATGAATACGTTATGAACTCGTTGCCATGAATTTTATCGCTTGATTTTGCGAAAATTTTCGATACAAATTAATTAACATAGTCCTTTATGGGTCAGACCTAGGGTTAGACCCTTTGCCATTACTCACACTATACTTCCTATTATTTACTAATGATACGTAGATGTTCTGGCATAAGCATATGCTCACGACTATATTCCCCGAGGGGGTAGTCAGAGATATTCTGAAACCTCAGAACATCCACTTTTCACCAGTAGTACCGAAACTCTGTCCAGTGTGACGGGGGGTGAGCCCGTCGCCACTTTATAATGGACAGTGGGTACAATACAGGCCTTGAAATTGAAGCATGCAGGTTTCCTCACGATGTTTTCCTTCACCGAAAAGCCAGTGGTGTTACAAATCGTACATAAATTCCGAAAAACTCATTGGTACGAGTTGGCTTGGACGGGGATCGAACCATCGCCTCCTGCACGGCAGGCAAGGTTACTCGCCACTGGACCACCACGGCTTGATGTAGATGTTCTGGGTTTTCAGAATAACTCTGTTTACCACCTCGGGTAGTATAGTCGTGAGCATAAGCTTATTCTATGCTTACTATATTATAGTATACTTACATAATAATTATTAATAGTCTATGTCCTACCAAACGTACAATAATTTGTTACCTTATGGGGTGTTTCAGACCATAATACTGAACAACTTTTAGGTACTATTGGACACTTTGAATTCCTTATCCCGTTTAAAAACGTCTAAATTAGAGATTTACATCCGTATTCTTAGTTCTTTCCTTGAGGCTTCCTCACTCGATTCGAGAACGTTTTTGACATTTTTGTCATACAAATTTTATAAACCTTTTATAAATATTAAGCATAAGCATAAGCATAAGCATATGCTCACGACTATATTCCCCGAGGGGGTAGTCAGAGATATTCTGAAACCTCAGAAAATCCACGTTTCACCTGTAGTACCGAGACTCTGTCCAGTGTGACGGGGGGTGAGCCCGTCGCCACTTATAATGGACTGTGGTACAATACATGCCTTGAAATTGAAGCATGCAGGTTTCCTCACGATGTTTTCCTTCACCGAAAAGCCAGTGGTGTTACAAATCGTACATAAAATTAAACCACTAAAAATACGGGTGTAAATCTCCACAACTAACTGAACAAACAAACTTTCCCGTAGGTATCTTTATGAATTAGCTAACTAACAAGCGAGATGCTGAACTCGGTCTCACGCCCGCTGCAGACGTTAGGACCTAGCTAATTATTCAGTCGAGTGGAACGAAGCTGTTTCTTAGCTATTTATTACTCACCTACCTATTTATGCCGTTGTGGTCCAGTGGCGAGTTACCTTGCCTGCCGTGCAGGAGGCGATGGTTCGATCCCCTTCCAGGAGTGCGATTTTTGAATCTCATTCGGTGAGCTCAGCAGATGAAAATATCGAAATTACTATAAAGATATGCATCTTTCTACTGCTGATTTGACTTTCAAAAATCATACTTCAGGAGTGCGATTTTTGAAAGTCAAATCAGCAGTAGAAAGATGCCTATCTCCATAGTAATTTTGACATTTTCAACTGCTGAGCTCACCGAATGAGATTCAAAAATCGCACTCTAGGCCGACACGTACCAATGAGTTTTTCTGAATTTCTGCTTTTCGGTAAAGGAAAACATCCTGAGGAAACCTGAATGCTTTAATTTCGAGGCATTTACTTACTGTATATTACAAGTGACGACGAACTCACTCCCCGTCACACTGGACAGAGTTTCGGTACTACCAACGTGAAATGGATGTTCTGAGGTTTCAGAATATCTCTAACTACTCTCTCGGGGAATAGTCGTGAGCATATTCCTACGCTATGCTACCTTTTTGTACAGCTGTGTGATCATTTTACACTTTCACCACCGTGTTCTTGTAGCTACGCAGATGTTATACGTAGAATTTCGCTTTGAGAGTGTTATCCGAGAATAACACACTAGACTATAATCCTATTGTAACGTATTTTTACTAAATAACAAGCGACCCGCCCCAGCTTCGCCCGGGTGAGATCTACAATATAAGTATCTACCTTGTATGTAGGTACACATAATCCGGAAAAAGTTTTCTACATGACACTGAAAACCGAATCAAAATACGTTGCGTGGTTTAGGAAGAGTTAGCGGATATACAAACAGACAGAACGACGCGGAAAGAGTTTACCCGTGACTTCGTCAGCACAAATTATTTACCAGATTTTAAGATAAAATCGGTTCGGTAGTTTTTGCGTTATGCTCTAACAAACAAACAAACAGATAGACAAAAAATCAAAAAATTGGTGATTTGGAATCAGTGACACCTAAATAAAATTTCGTAATATTTTTCTTTAAATATCGAAAGACACACTTATATCTATATTGTACCTACATACATACATACATACATACATAAGCTCACGCCATTGTCCCATGAGGGTAGGCAGAGACCACGGACCGCCACACGCTACGACTCTGACACACCTCTTTAGCCTCATTCACATTCATACATCTCTTCATGCACTTTCGTCGATTGAGGGTGCTACGCACTTGTCCTTTTCGGAAAAGATCATTGATTTGATCATGGTATGTTTTCCTCGGACGGCCTCTCCCAACACATCCGCTCACCTTTGCTTGATAAATTTCCTTCGTTAGTCTTCTTTCATTCATTCTCTCTACGTGACCGAACCATCTAAGCATACCCCTTTCAATCCTTGTTACTATATCATCCTTCAACGTACACCAATCTCTTATCACACAGTTCTTGATTCGATCAACCAAAGTAATACCAGACATACTTCGTAAGGAGCGCATTTCAACTGCATTCACTCGACTTTCATTCCTTTTATTCCATACCCAACATTCACTCCCATACATCAGAGTAGGCACCAACACACCGTTGTGAATAGCCAGACGTGCCCTTTTTGACACAGACTGGCTACTCACCACGGCGTGCAGGGCACCATTCACCTTATTTCCTGCTTCGCTCTATTGTACCTACTAGTCTATAATTATTATTAATACCGTCTTCTGCGTCAAACTTTTGTATGAAATTGACAACTTTATGTGTAGAGAAGAGAAGATAATCCCGAAAGTGTTTTTAGCGGCCAAAAGTATATAAAGATTTTTATTAACTGTTAATTTGTGTTATTCAATAAATGAAAAAAAAAACTTCAAAATAATAATTTATTGTCACAATGAATTTGGGGTCAAAAATGCTTAAATTCCCGACACAACAGAAACTGAAACTGAAACAACAGATTTTCTATTGAAGGTATATTAAATTTTAGCCGTTTTTTATCCCAAATGTCTCCATCTTATACAAACTTTGTCATTGTAGCGTCTGTAAAACTGGATTTTAATTTCTTTTTCTGATGATCTGATCGAAATGATCCCACTTTCCTAAACGTCCTAAACTTTTGTAGAAATCCTATTAAATCCCAACTTTCAATTATTTTTGGAACATTGTAACAGATACAGTGAAAAATTCCAAAAGTATCTGGGACACCGAAAACAAAATCCTGCTTTTGCATATTTACGTAGGTATAGGTATTATGGGAAACACACACACATTCAAAAGTGATAGAAACAAATTTACAAAAATGTTACCCTATAACCCTTAGCAGTAAGATTCATAATGCAATAAAACCCGTTTTTATGCGTGCCATCCATAACGGGAATAAATAATTCATTGTGAGAGTTCTAGTAAACATGTCGCATACAGAATTCTTAATCTGCCAAGGAGACCGAACACTCAGTACACTAATCAAGCAGTCATACGTCAAAATTACTACTATGTAAAAAACGTATGCTCAAAGAGGGTAATTTTTAGAGTTCCGTATCCACTGGCCAACAGGACCCTATTACTAAGCCTACGCTATGTTCTTCTGACTGTCCCACCTTTAAACCTTTGTACGATAAAAGTTACACGGTTCTTTCATCGAGTAACATAACATGACAAAAGAAAATATTTATTTGCACACCAAAAATAAAAGAAAACATTTATTTTTCTATGTTATTGGGACTTTATTTATTTGTACAGAAACTTGAAAATCGAACCTACATAACAAAGTCAAGATCAAATTAACCTTTAACTTAACTGATATAATAAAGTATGAAAAGATACCTATTTTTAGGGTTCCGTACCCAAAGGGTGAAAACAGGGCCCCATTCATATTTTATGATATCAACGATAGCTATCACACTTTTGCGTTCTTTGTTAACAATCTAGATGTAACCATTGAACGCAAATAGCGCTCAAGTTAGTATGTCTACGTATCTAGTGTGTTGATCCCCGTATGTGAACTGGTAAAGTGTACTGTCGATACTGCTTGAATTGATTATTGAACCGAAAACCTTTTGTTGTAAATGGCCACGAGAAGCTATGGCACGGGTGAAGTGAGGTTAGAGGGCATTTTAGTAATTACCCAATGATGGTAAAAATTAAGAGGGTCGACAAATTGTAAAAAAAAGGTTTTATGATACTATGGTTTAAATAATTACAAAACAATTACTTTCAATACGTATGTTTGTTATAGCCTATAGAATCCCACTGCAGTGCAAAGGCCTCCTCTCACGAATAAGGGTGAGAGGGAGTGGGCCATACTCCACCACGCGGGCCCAGTGCGTGTTGGTGCAGGCAAGGTAGTGGTCAACATGCTGTCAGAGAATTTTCAAGCCGCCTCAATAGGCCTCTGACAGGTCAGAGGCTTATCTAATAGTTACAACGCCATCTGACGGAACTATCCGAGACCAACTGCTTAACGTGCCTTCCGAAGCACGGAAACGCTCGAGATGAAATACCACTAAACGGTCACCCATCCAAAGACTGTCCGGACCTGACGTTGCTTAACTTCGGTGATCGTTTTCAATACCGAAGCTCCACTACGCCAACGAGCGCTTCGTAAATACGTAATGTACCTAATACTGGCTGATCTTAAACGGTGAAGGAGAAAATCGAGAGGAAACCTGCATACGCTGAAGAAGAAACTATGATGCGTAGGTATATGAAGTCTCCCAATCCGCATTGGGCACTCGTAGTGGACTAACACCAATACATCCTTGAGGATAGGCCTGTGCTCTGCAGTGGGACGTCTATTTATAGCTGATGACATATACATGATGATGATGATAAATTTTCATACAATCTTGACATGACTACCTACGTGCTCTAATGGTTAAGAGCATGGACTCTTGGCACGGACGTCGTGTGTTCAATTCCCACGAGGGACACCTAATGTCACTTTGTTCGTTTTTCCCTAGTTGGTCATTGCAGGCTGAATCACCTGTTTGTCTGAAAAGAAAGATTATTCAGTGCTTCGGATGGCACCTTAAAGCCGTTGGTCCCGGCTTCTATCTCTGGTGTTAGTTGGTAAACAAACATGTGATCTGAGGCTTTCTTATTTATTATCTGATGTTAGTATATTATTTTTCTTTTCGACGGATCTGGAAAGAGACAACTTCGTTTAGCGCAGCGGGACGAGAATTGACGCTTTCCGTCCGGAGGGAAGAAAAAGTATTTCTGGAACTTACCCCCTCCCCAGCATATAGGTACCTAGTTATTATAACACAATTATCCCTTGTTTGCTCCTTTTTTTGTACACCTATTGCAAGAAATGTTGCTAATCCCGTGTTAAAACTTTCAATAATCCTCAAATAAATGCATATACACACTTCTAGTAAATTCCGACATTGTCCAAATAATTAAGATATACTTACTGTAACATAAATAACGACATTTGGTATAAAGTGAAGAACTCACGTGCATTGAATACAAAGTGAATTTGAGAACAATTCTTAGAAAATACTCTTGAAATATTTGAATTTTTAAACGATTTTATTTAACTTCGAACCGGTCTAACTATCTATCTAACTAACTAACAATGGATTCTTGTAATCGAATTTTCACCCACTTCCTGTCAACCGATTCAGTTGAAACTTAAGTGCGTTCACACACGATGACGCACTGACGCAGCGGCAGACGTCAGTCCGTCATTTGTGAAGCAAGGAGTTGTATGAAACCGCACGTAGAAGCACACACGGTGACGCATTGACGCAGCGAGTGTGGTTCTATGGACTGACATCTGCCGCTCCGTCAGTGCGTCATCGTGTGTGAACGCACTTACACACAAGTATAGTTCTGATGACAATGCAATATTATGGTAACATTGAGGTGATATGAAGATGGAGACGGAAGGTGGTCAAGAGATCTCCTCGATTTCTTATAGCAGAGCACTCGTGTTTAGTGTTATATAAATTGTTTTGATGAGACCTTTATGGTACTGGTAAGATTGAGGGTCTGATGATGGAGACGGAAGGCGGTCAAGGGATCTCGTCGATGACACATAGTAGAGCACTCGTGTTTAGAATCATTTAAATTATTTCAATGAGAATTTTGTGGCACTTGTAAGACTGAGGGTCTGAAGATCAAAACACTCGTGTTTGATCTCGTTTCATTTGTTTCGATAAGAACTTTGTGGTATCAGTAAGATTGAGGGTCTTGATGATGAATACAGCGGGTGGTAAAGGAATCTCCTCGATTTATTATAGCATAGCACTCGTGTTTGGTATCATATAATTTGTGTATGAGAACTTTACGGTAGGTAGGTACCGGTAAGATTGAGTATCTAATGTTGGAGATGGAAGGTTTTCAAGGGGTCTATACAACTAATTGTAGCAGAACATTCGTGTTTGGTATCAGTTTATTTGTTTCGATTAATACTTTTTAGTCTCGGTAAGATTGAGCGTCTTATGATAGAGACAGGAGGTGGTCAAGGGTCTTATTTTATTTGTAGCAGATCACTCGCATTCTAACTAATTTAATTCGTTTCTATGAATGTTTTCAGTTTTTACTTTGACTGGGAAACTAAAAAGTAAAAAATAAATTAGGTAAAAAAACTTTTTAAGTTAAACGATTTTATTTGAATGAAAACTGCACTAAACGGTAAAAAATAATTTTCTACATTTTCGTATTATGTTGTACACTACCGTTAGCTGGAAATTTGTGAGTATAACCTATGTCAACCTATCTTCAAAATAGTTATGACGAATAAAGGTATTACAATAGGCATTCATATTTTAGATTAATACTTTGTTAATTAATTTTGATTATAAAATCGTGGGCGCTTGCTAGTAAAATATTAAGGGTCGGCACTACCTACGGCCCGTTTGACATATCTGTCAAAAGAAAAAGACCGGTGGCCGACAACACTCAACCCTATCTTATAAGATTAATGAACAAATAAATTTTATAGCTAAATTTGGCAATAAGTTACTTGCAAAAAACTTGGTCGGCCGCGGCGCAGCTTGGCTGGCATGGCACGTTTACTGGTGTGAAGGAAAAAGTGAACCCTGGTGACACAATATTTTACCTCGTTGAAGTCTGTTGGTATAGAGGCCAATTAGTAAGGCCTAAAAAGTCTGGTAGGCCGCACCCTATCCTGGCAGGTTTATAGGTCCGACCGAATTTAGGGTACCTACTACCTGGAAGGCAGATTTTACCTCATTAAATTGATGTTGAATATTTGGTCGTACGTGGCAATACTCCTGCACCTGCAGCATCTGGATTTGAGGGCCGTAGGTCGAAATTGACATTTACAGTAACAGTATAGTACCGTGATGGACCCAAAATGTGACTGATCAAAGATCACCCCTGGTGGGTCCCAACCATATATACAGTATTACTAAGGCTTAAAAAAACTTAAAATTATTATAACAGAGCAAACTAAAACTTATAACAGAATAATTTTATTATTATAAGGCCGGATTCGACCAAACTTAGATTTATAGAAGAGTAACCTATACAAGGAGCAATTTTACTTTTGTTGTTTACACACCCCGTACTAAAAGAACGAATGTATAATTCACCTAAGGAAAGAGGTCGTTGTATCCGTACTTATTGTAATGTGAGGTTATACAGTTTTAATTTGTTAGGTTTCTTTTTATTATAATTTTTTTAATTATGTGACATTGACATTTCATTTAGATTAGGGTTGGCAAAACGCAAAATCAGTTTACTCTATAGTAACAAAGCCCACGGTTGCCCACTTCTGGCAAGGTACTATTTAGCGACTTTGTTCAAAATTTGAAGTCGACACGATAAGAAGAAGTAACAAAGCGACTTAATCTAAGAATTAAATTTACTCGTGTTTGGTCGAATTGGG
This sequence comes from Agonopterix heracliana, assembly GCA_963693445.1. NCBI lineage: Eukaryota > Metazoa > Arthropoda > Insecta > Lepidoptera > Depressariidae > Agonopterix > Agonopterix heracliana. The sequence continues at coordinate 17,572,402 of OY856319.1, forward strand.
CCTAAGTTTAATATTATTGGTATAAGCAAACTAAGGGTTTGTAATCTTTTATCATCATCATCATCGTCAAATATGTTTTTAGCACGGAATAAAAGTTAATTTTGCAGCAGTAACTGGAGCCTTCAAAAACATTTGTGCAAAAGGACATCAGTGTGACCACTTTTAGTAGATTTCTACTTTATTGGTGGATTTAGGGCAAAGAGAACGATAATTTAGTAGTGGGAAATTCTTTAGCAGAATAGAAATTCGGTATTCGAAAATTTTATCATAAATGCAAGGATTCAGTCTAAAAAAAATCTAAGCTGGCAATACAAATGGCTGTAAAACAATTAAACAAAAAAAAACCATCCATTGCAGGGTTTGGAAGTTTTCCGGAACTACTAGTAAAGCTTTAATGACTGGTTCACTTTTAGACGGATTTAAATTCTAGAGGCATTTTGGGTAACACTTAGCCAAATGTGTTTTTTTTACTAATTCGGACCTGCTGAACACGAATTTCGATGTTGGAACTCCCGATTTTGCGAGTTCAAGGAAGGAGGGCTCTAAAGGTGACTTTTTCAGTTTTTTACGTTTTATCGAAAAGTTTTGTAAAGACAAATTAAATCGGATAAAATTTTCTACATAACACGTTCTTTGCACTTTTGTCATAGGACTTTAACCTTTGAATCCATGTTACAAATTTGAATCGATGAAAACCAATAAAAATTATACAAAAATGCGGAAATAACATGATGAGCGTTCAATAAAATTTATAATAAATGTTGTTCAAAATACATACATACATATACATATTCTCACGCCTGTCTCCCACTGGGGTAGGCAGAAACAACGGAACGCCACCTGCTACGATCCTGACAAACCTCCCTAGCTTCCTCCACATTCATTAGTCCCTTCATGCATGCTCGTCGGTTTCGGGTAGATCTGACCTGGCCCTTCTTAAGCACGTCGCCAATTTGGTCCGAATATGTACGTCTAGGCCGTCCCCTTCCAACATTTCCACTTACGCTTGCCTTATAGGTTGCACTCGTCAATCTGCACTCATCCATTCTTTCCATATGACCAAACCATCGCAACATACCTTTCTCTATCTTTGTCACTACATCCTCTTTCAGACCACAACGTTCTCTGATTAAACTATTTTTCAATTTGTCCATAACAGTTACACCACACATACTTCTCAATGAGCGCATTTCCACAGCGTTAATCCTACTTTCGTGCGTCTTCTGCCATACCCAAGATTCACTTCCATACATCAATGTTGGGACTAACACTCCGTTATGAACTGCCATCCGTGCCTTTTTGGACACGTGTTGACTTTTCACAAAAGAATGCAGAGCTCCATTTACCCTATTTCCTGCTTTCACTCTTCTCTCAATATCACCCTCACACTTACCGTCTCTGGTAAACATGTATCCCAAGTACACAAACTTATTCACCTGTTCCAATTTTTCATCACCTATCTTAATACTGCATACAGTACGTTCGTCATCATCATTCCTCTCTAGCACCATAACTTTTGTTTTACTTACATTCACTTTCATTCCTTTCTTTTTAAAAGACTCATTCATGTTGTTCAAAAACGTGTTTAATATTAAATTTTAACCATCTGGAACGACATAAATATTATTTGGTAGAATTTGAAACAGGACTTTGTAGATTTTGGTAGATTCTCTGAAAAAAGTGGTCAAGCTGAAGGACATTGCGCGACAAAAGAACACACAAATAAAAATAAAAATAAAAATAAAAAAAATAAAAAGCCTTTTAATTTCTTGCTTTAAACACATAGCATAACACAAAGAAAAAGAGACATTACATTTCATTCCAATAGTTACATTAAAAAGTGTCATGCACTATAACAAAATAATTATCTAAGATTTTATACGTCATTGTTAAAATTATTCTCGATAAAAAATAGTTATCATTGTATTATTATTATTACATTATTAATAAACTTCCCTATAAACATCAATTCAATACAATACACCTATGTCAAGTTATACCTATGTTTCCCTTATTTTCTTATTGAATCTATTTAGTAATGTTACAAAATCAATAATATCAACAAACTATCTAACAATGAAACATGCGCAAGAACCCCTCTCAGAGGGTGAAGGCCTCCTCCAGGTTGCTCCACTTTTCTCTATTTTTGGCTACTGTAGTCCAGTTTTTACCAGCTATTTTAATTATTTCATCAGCCCATCTAGCTTGTGGTCTACCTTGCCTGCGCTGACCACTAGGCCCCGGCCAGGTTGTACTTGTTAAGGTCCATCTCTCATCCTGTAGTCTAGCGACATGGCCAGCCCACTTCCATTTAAGAGATAATGCATGTTGTAGAGCATCAATTAATTTTGTTTTCTTTCGTATATCGTTGTGCCGTATTTTATATATCTTTCTTATTTTCATAATACTCCTCTCCATTGCTCTTTGACATGTCCTAATTTTATTTCTTACTTTGTTCGTGAACGTCCATGTTTGAGAGCCATATGTTAAACAGGGTAGAATGCACGAGTCCATGATTTTTTTCTTCATGTGCAGCGGTAAATCTCCTTTCAGTGTTTCTTTCAGCGACCAAAACTTGTTCCAGGTTAACCTGATTCTCCTGTCTACCTCCTCTTCGTTGTTGTTAGTTTTGAAAGAAACTTGTTTTCCTAAATAGATGTACTGGTTTACATATTCTAGTGGTTGTTGCTCTATCATAAGACGACGTGTCAGAACACACAAAAGAATTGCAAAAGTTATTTTAAAAACTAAAATGTTACTTACAAAGGGCACTGTTTGGTAGTTTTTGGTTCATATTCATATTAATTTATTCGCATTCATGTACAGTTACAGCATAGGTGTTACTTAGTAGCTAAAGTCATGTACTTAACCATGAACCCTGAAAGGGCACAGCAATATTAACAAGAAGTATTACAAAGATAAGAAAATAATTATTACAATAGAATTTTATTATTTTACATGTATGCCATGTTAGCTTAATCAAATTAAAGATTGAAAAAGTCGGGCGGCGAGCGGGATTCGAACCCACGACCTGCCTATCTGAATTATTACAATGTCAACAGTTAGGTTCTTGTGGTAGATTTTGGTAGTTTTTGGTTCTTTTGGTAGGTTTTGGTACTATTGGTAGTTTTTGGTAGAGTTTAGTATTATTCGTAGTTTTTGATTGTTTTGGTAGATTTTGGTACTTTTTCGTTGTTTCTGGTCATTTTGGTAGATTTTTATACTTTTTGTTATTATTTGATAGAAGTATGAAAATTACCAAAAACTAACATAATAAACAAAAGAGTTCTTTATGGCTTGGCTACGGGGTGAGTCACTGAGCAAGTAATCACTACGTTTTAGGGTGAGTCTGTTGACATAAAATATAAAATATTTGTTTTGCAAAAGAGGTGCATTCGATCCGTAAGCGGAATTTAGTCCAACAGGCTGTCATGCCGATCCTTGTTCACCGACTTGAAATTGCTCACTGAGACAGCTTTGTATATCCTCGAGCTGTGCAAAATCGTGAGACGATACCCCGACAAATTCCCAAGTAAACCCCCATTCCGTAGCAAAAGACTAAATTTAACTCGCAAAAATGAGCTACTGGTACCAAATTACCGACTAGCATCGATGCAAAGAACTACAAAGTCGAATGCTGTTTTTGTGTATAATAAAATACCAGATGACATTAAAGCCCTACCCGACAAGAGATTTCTGAAGAAGGTATAATTAATCGAAAGGTGTTTTAATAACATTAAACTGATTTTATGCGACATTTAATTTGATTGTAGTAGTGAAAGGTGATAGTATGTAATTGTCTGGCACCTATTGTTTAAATCTGTTTTTTTTTCTTTATGTTTATAAATTATATTGTAGTGTGACTAATACTCTGTACTTACCATCTGAAACTTATGTAAGTAACTACCTACAATTTAAAGTAAATAAATGAAATGAAATGAACCAAAACAAAAAGTACCGAAATAACCATAAACTACCAAAAAGTACGAAAAAGTACCAATATAACCATAAACTACCAAAAATACGAAAAATTACCGAAATAACAATAATCTACCAAAAAGTACGAAAATCTACTAATATAACCAAAAACTATGAAAATTACCAAAAATTACTGAAAGAACCAAAAACTACCATTAATTACCAAAACTACCATAATAACCAAAAACTACCAAACTGTGCTCGGAAAGTAACTTCTGTGAAATTCCTTTGTGTTGTCTTGTGTGTCGCGCAAAATTCTGTCGTGCAAATGTCTTTTGAAGGCAATCGTTTGAGTTACTGCTACGGCACAGAATTCACTCTTATTCCATACTTATGTACAGGTTGAAATCCGATCGGTTTGCGCCCATATTAAAAGTTGTTCAGTTTGATGGGTAGACTCTTAGTTTAAAAGGATGCTAATGATATCAAATTCACCCTGTATAACATATCTGACGATGATGATAATGATAACAGATTATCAATCGTAAGTTTGCTAGTACCTACCAATAATAATAAACTTATAATTATTCTGTTATAATAATGGGGACAAAAATTTACGAGTAATAGTCGACCAATTTATAAAATGTACTTCTAAGTCCACATATCGTGACGGGCAACTACGGAACCTTACACTGCGTGTGGCCCGACACCCACTTGCCCGGTTTTTTATAAGTAATAATGGGTACAAAATGGATCTGTTCATTAATCTTCTAAGACAGTGTTGGGTGTTGCCGGTCACCGGTCTATTCGCAATGATTTCGAACGATTGACGGCCCATAGTAATTTGTATGAAGAAAACGTCCAAAAAAATATGTGATTTTTGGTAACAAATTGCAAAAAAACTAGAAGTCATATCGAAAAACTGATTTGTTTAAAGTGTTCTTTGATGCTTTGCCATTGATTTGAAATATATTTTGTTGTTTTATTTTGTTTAACTAAATCACAGGACTCGGAACGCGGCAGTGCTATTCTAGAGTTTTTCATGAAATTCTCGATTACTTTCTGATGTAACTATAAAATTTTACTGAAATTTTTTTTGTTCATCTTGTACTTCATCTTTTAAAGAAGCGATGGTATTAATTTTGTTTCGAAATATAGCTATTTACTATCCTCAAAAGTCGGAACGCCGGACCCTGTTTGGCCCGATCAGGGTAGTGCCGACCCTTAAACTTTCCTAAAAAAATTGCTATCATCCGTAGGTAGTGCAGGTACAGGTCTTCATAGCTCGATGACATACAACAATGAAAACCACATCAATATCACCTTAGCCGTACTATTTACTTTCAAAATGTTATGATGTAATTTTTTTATTTTGTAAGATAATAGTATGTAACATTTGAGTTATACCTATCTATTACTATGCAAGCGCCCACGATTTTATAATCAAAATTAATTATCAAAGTATTAATCTAAAATACTACTATATAATACTACTATATAATCTATAATACCTTTATTCGTCATAACTATTTTGAAGATAGGTTGACATAGGTTATACTCACAAATTTCCAGCTAACGGTAGTGTACAACATAATACGAAAATGTAGAAAATTATTTTTTACCGTTTAGTGCAGTTTTCATTCAAATAAAATCGTTTAACTTAAAAAGTTTTTTTACCTATTTTATTATATTTAGTGGTCCTCAAAAAAGGAGGCATTCTGTAAGAATTAGTATATGGGTGTAAGTGACAGCCTAGCAAATACTGAACCGGTCAACTCAGATCATCAAACTGAACAACTTTCACTATACGTATGGGACAGCTGATTATTTTTTGCGTTTCCTGAGGTAGGCTCCATAGTGAAAGTTGTTCAGTTTGATGGCCTGAGTTCACCGTTTCAGTATTAGCTAGGCTGTCACATACACCCTGTACATATTGGAACGAATGGATAGAGCTCATTGGTCTTTATTTTTATAGAGATTGATATTGATCGTACCAATGACTTTTTTACTAATGACCGAATTTATGTACGATTTGTAACACTACTGGCTTCTCTGTGAAGGAAAACATCTCGAGGAAACCTGCATGCTTCAATTTCGAGGCATGTATTGTACCCACTGTCCATTATAAGTGGCGACGGGCTCACCCCCCGTCACACTGGACAGAGTTTCGGTACTACTGGTGAAACGTGGATGTTCTGAGGTTTCAGAATATCTCTGACTACCCCCTCGGGGAACATAGTCGTGAGCATAGGCTTATGCTTATGCTTATGCTATCCTGATCGTTTCAAATTCTGAAACTCTTATTCTGCTAGACGATTATTGAAGAAACAAAATCTTGCATAGCACCACTCTAACAACTATATCATATTATTTGAGATATGACACATTGTGTATACTTTATGCTCGAAACAGCTTTTGTTGCCGACAGTTTATGCTGCACTAAATTGCGTTACATTGTTACAATATACGGGATAGTAAATCTTCCGCATCTTAACGCTATGCGGCTGTGTTGGGGTCAACTAAGTAACTATTTATTTATATTAAACTCAATGTTGCCCGCGGCTTCATCTACGTTGATTTAAAAAAGTATCCTATAAATAAAAAAATAAATAAATAACGCTCACAAGCACATACATCGTAATGATCCCAAACTAGCACTAAAGGCTTTTATTATGGAAACCATACAACAACGGCACGAACATATAACATCCATGACCGAACCGGGATTCGAAACCAGGAGCCTGGTTTGGCAGTCCAGCGTGGTAACCGCCACGTTTAGTGGTGGCCCTATGTGTTAATTCAGAACAATTATATTTGTGGACGAAATGTCATCCAAATCCGTTCAGCCGTTTATACGTGATTGAATGAAACACTTAGACGATTTATAAGTCGCGTGGCTAAGTGGGTAACGAGTGGACGTGTCGGCTTGCGATTTAATTGGCCACGTGGCTCCGCCGTTTTATGGCGGTTTCGAGCGTGTGTTTTTGTTTAAAAACGGGGCTTTGAGATCGCCATATCCTATTACCGTACAATATCTAATAAATATATCTTCAACACTTGACACTGGCTGAATCTAACAAGGAAACGGCATTAAATAAAAATAGAATAGAATAGACGATTTATATAAATTATATTACTAGTGTTTACTCGCGACTTCGTCTGCACAAATTATCTTATACCAGATTTTAAGTCAGATCATAAGCTTTATTAAACAAAGTTTCATCAAAATCGGTTCAGTAGTTTTTGCGTGATGCGCGAACAAACAAACAAAAAAAACAGAAAAACAGACAGAACATTTTTCTAAAAAAGGTTGATTTCAAGTCAGGGATACCTAAAAACCATCAATTGTCCAATGTACAGACACACTTCAGTTACAGTTTTATAATTGTTTAGACTCGTACCTTATCGTCTTGATTAACAGTTCAATATTTACACAATGCGGTTGAAATGTGAACCAATTTAGTGTTTATTAATAACCAGTGGAGCTAGATTAAAGCTGTGCAGTCTACAGGGTGGTTTAAGACGTAGGTACTATGACGATTTTAGATTTACATAAGAGTGATATAAGTCTGATTGTTAACTCTTGCCTTGTTCAAGGAAATAAGCATTCATGCATAAAGACCTCCGCACATTGCAGCGATATTATCGAGCGATTTTATCGAGCGATATTATCGACAGCGATATCGCGACACCTTACACACTGCAGCGATTCCGCGATTCGCGTCACGCATGCGCCCCACCACTGAATGTAGTCGAAAGAGTTGCGATAATATCGCGGCAGTGTGTGGGATCGAGCGCGTCCCCATACAAAATGTACTGAGAACAATTATCGCAAAATCGCAGCGATATTATCGCTCAATAATATCGCGGCAGTGTGTAGGATCGCGCGCGTCGCCATACAAAATGTACTGGAAACAGTTATCGCAAAATCGCAGCGATATTATCGCTCGATAAAATTCGGAGGCCTTCATGCTCACGAATGGTAGAGAACCTGAGTGAGCATGAGAATATAGATATAGGTCGATCAGAATCATATGGCACAAAAAGACGTATAAAAATAGGGATATTCACATGGTATAGTGTCAAACTGTCATCTGTCTAGTCAAAGTAGGCCCTGTACATACGGCGATTTTTTGCAGCGATAAAAACGTGCTTTTGTCGATCCAGTAACTTTATCGCATTAACAGGTGTTTGAATCGATTTTAACGCATGATTGTATCGATGCATACGCGCGTGTGCATTGTGGCAAAGGCTGTGGACGAATAGCTGATCAAATATTACGAAAGTTCTGCTTCGTTTTTGCATTGATGCTGCATCGCGATTCAATCGATGCTTTTTACAGCACTTCTGCACTGCTTGTTTATTCTAAAATTTGGTTTCCCTATTTGCCATCAGATTCTGGTCCACCTATGCATGCATATTGCGCCATATAAGTCGTGGTGGTCCAGTGGTCGAGTAAACTTGCCTGCCGTGCATGAGGCGATGGTTCGATCCCCGTCCAGGCTGACTCGTACCAATGAGTTTTTAGGAATCTATGTACGATTTGTGTCACCATTGGCTTTTCAGTATATGAAAACATCGTGAAGAAACCAGCATGCTTCAAATTCGAGGCATGTATTGTACCCTCTTTCCATTACAAGTGGCGACTCCCCGTCACACTAGCTGGACAGAGTTTCGGTACTACTAGTGATACGTGGATGTTCTGAGTTTTCAGAATATCTCTGTGAATATAGTTGTGAGCTTATGCTTATGCTATGCCTATGAAGTTTTTAAAGGCACCCTGTATGTACAATTATGATGTTTAATCGAATACTACCGCAAACCGCAAGACCGTCTATTGAGAAGTCTTGACTAGATATATTCCAAGAATATGAACCTACATGCCTACAACCAGCATTTGTAGAAAAGTTTTTGTCTATACGTAATTGTAAGTACTACTCCTAAGTATGTAGTGTACAAAATGGTTTATTGAATAATCCAATCAAAATAAATAACCATATGACCATCAGAGGCCGTAATGCGGTCTGAAAAACTCACTGTCTCAGCCTCTACTGTATAAATATGCATAAGCATAAGCATATGCTCACAACTATATTTTCCGAGGAGGTAGTCAGAGATATTCTGAAACCTCAGAACATCCACGTTTCACCAGTAGTACCGAAACTCTGTCCAGCGCGACGGGGGGTGAGCCCGTCGCCAGTTATAATGGACAGTGGGTACAATACACGCCTCGAAATTGAAGCATGCAGGTTTCCTCTCGATGTTTTCCTTCACCGAAAAGCCAGTGGTCCAGTGGCGAGTAACCTTGCATGCCGTGCAGGAGGCGATGGTTCGATCCCCGTCCAGGCCGACTCGTACCAATGAGTTTTTCGGAATTTTTGTACGATTTGTAACACCTGGCTTTTTGGTGAAGGAAAACTTCGTGAGGAAACCTGCATGCTTCAATTTCGAGGCATGTATTGCACCCACTGTACATTATAAGTGGCGACGGGCTCACCCCCCATCACACTGGACAGAGTTTCGGGACTACTGGTGAATCGTGGATGTTCTGAGATTTCAGAATGTCTCTGACTACCCCTTCGGGGAACATAGTCGTGAGCATTATGCTCATGCTAGTAAATAAATTGTGTTGACATTGAAAAAATCTACTTCATCTTTTAAATATTTGATTGACCTTTTCACTACCAAGGGTTATGATCGTGAGTTTAATGTCCTACTTTTGCCATCAAAGTGCGATTGGAGACAAAACTTCCTTACAAAACATTTATGACTACTTAACATGCTTTCTTCATAAGTAGGAAAATTTTCCGCCAGGTCGCCCTAGACGTCGGGGGACCGAAGCCCAACATTTGTTGTCGCAAACTTCTATAACACACGAAGTGGCAAACTTTGCTAGTGTCAGGATTAGTTTCTTCCAACTGCGTTAGATGTCGCCGCAAACTAAACCACTAACACAACTGAGTGCGCTCTTTGTCTTTGGCTTAAGTTGGAGTAGTTTGCGGTCGCAATTTTAGCGCGGTCACTGCTCATTAGAACAATTTATAAAACACAAAATAATACCTATACATACAATACATAAGTTAAGTACATGTTATTTTATGGTACGGTTCTGACATTTGTTCGGTGTAGGGCATTTTGGAATCGGCAGATTCTGGAAATCATAGATTCTGGATGCGGCAGATTCTTGATTTAACCGATTTTGGCAGATTCTTGATGCGGCTGATTTTGAATTCGGCAGATTCTGGAATCGGTAGATTCTGGAATAGGCAGATTCGGGAATCGGCAGATTCTGGAATCGACAGATTCTGGATTGGACCTATTCTTTGACGGCCCGACAGCACAGTCTGTAGTGAACCTGCCTGCTGTGCCGGGGGTCGCGGGTTCGAATCCCGTAAGGGACAAATATTTGTATGACGAATATGAATATTTGTACCCGAGTCATGGATGTTTGTATCTATATATGTATTCTATATCGTTGTCTAGTTATCATAATACAAGTCCAGGCTAGATTCTGGAACTTTAAATGTGACTAGATAATTTGTGTGAGACTGTCCAAGATATTTATTTATTTATTCTCGGTTTAGCAGATTTTGGATTGGCAAGAAAATGTACTGTTGGGTTAGGTTAGGTGAGTAAGTCCGCTCTCTCTCACCATAATTCATGACAGGTGCCTTGTAGCCTACATGCGATATTCAACGTGTAGCAAAATCAACCAGAAAGCAGAAAGTACTTTACTTTTCTTTTGTCTTGAACATTTGCTATTATATGTTTTAAAATTTGCAAAATAACAAATGTAATTGATTTTTATTTATTTTAAACATGAAAAGCGACCTAACTAATTTGTATGAAAACTGACAAACTTGATAAGTACCGATTTATAATATTAAAGTAATATTATTAGATACTAAAAAGTTAAAACTATATTACGTACGGCGTTAAAACGTACGGTACGGCGTTTTTAAAACGAACAAAATAATCAAAACCAACTTGACAAGTAGGTAAACCGCGTTTATCTCTATCGTGCTTTAATTATAGGTCAAAATACTCGTATGACCTAATTCACTATAGGCAATTTATTTATCAACGCAAACACAAACATATTCATACACCAATAAATTGCTATTCAGCATGCAGGCTTAATCAAATAATGCTTCGGGCGATTCATGATAACCAGATCGTTTGAATCAAACTGCATTATAATAAATTGTACCCATGACATTATACATGGTTTCATCGCAACGCAACCCCAAACGCACGACCTGTATATTTTTTAATTTGTGTAAAATATACTTCATCATCAGCCTATCATCGTCCACTGCTGAACATAGGCCTCTTCCAAGGCGCGCCACAAAACTCTGTCCTCGGCCTTCCTCATCCAATCGCTCCCCGCTACTATTTTTAGGTCGTCTGTCCAGCGGGCAGCAGGACGTCCCACACTACGCCTTCCAGTTCGCGGTCTCCACTCTAGAACTCCGACACCCCATCGGTTGTCAGTTCTTCGGCAGATATGACCAGCCCATTGCCACTTAAGCTTGCTAATTTTCTGAGCTTTATCAGCCACTTTAGTTCTGTGATGAATCACTTCATTTCTGATGTGATCCCTCAGAGAAACACCGAGCATAGCTCTCTCCATAGCTCGCTGAGCGACCTTGAATTGATGAACTAAACTAAAATATACTTAAGTACTTATAATTATTATTGTGCAGAATCATTATCGATACCAACGAAGTCTGTTTATATTTTCAATACTAACCAAAATACCATAAAGTTGAAGCTATACGTTAGGAACTTCATATTCGAGCTAACTACAGATACCATAAGAGCTCGGTGGTGCATTGCGGAGAGGTATGGACTTTCAATCATGAGGTCCGAGTTCGAATCCGCACGGACAACATGCCACGTACCAATGAGTTTTTCTAACTTATGAAACCGACTGCTCTCAAACGGTGAAGGAAAACATCGTGAGGAAACCTGCATATGCAGAAGAAGAAATTCTGATGCATATGTGAAGTGTACCAATCCGCATTGGGCACGCGTGGTAGACTAACGCCCAAACACCCTCCTAGAGGCTAGGCCTGTGCCCTGCAGTGGGACGTAATATAGGCTGATGATGACTGATACCTACTTTGCTCTGCTTATTCATAATTTACTAAAATAGTCAACGTAGCTTATTGTGTTGGTTATAATTAGTCAATGCATTGACGAACCAACTAGAGCATACAATTGTAACAAAAGCTTTTGTTAACAAAATGAAGTTAATTGGGTATTATTAGGACCAATATACAAACAATCATTGATATAATGTTGAATCCTAAATCAATTTTATAGCTAATTAATTGAAATACCAAATCTTTTGTTGTGCGTATCATCATCGATATATCATCTAAGAGATACGTGAACTACCAACTAAAATCCGGTTTAGTTCTTCGGTTTGGTTTTCTCTTTAATCTTTGATGAAGGAAAAAGAAGCAAACAATTTCTTCTTTTTCTTTCTAGTCGATGGTAATTGGCATGTCATTGAGACTTTCCATATTATGGTGGTAATGAAATTTCCCTATCCAAACTAACATACCCTTTCTTTTGTTCCAGAATGTGCTATAAAACTACGAGGGACGAGAACGGGCCGGGTACACTCTGGCCACCTCCCCCGAACCCACGGGTGCCGCCTTCTCATCCCCCAACCTTCACCAAAAAACGCCTTACTCATCGAACTTCACAAACTAAACGTGCCCTGTGCTACCGGCTTCATAAAATTCGCTCCAAACACCCCAATACTCTGCGGAAAACTGGAACAAATACCAGTACAAAACAGAAGATTCCTCTACCAGTCTTCGACGAGAAACCAGGCTATAGAACTACATGGTCGACCCACGTTCGCCGCTACCTACCGCCTTGTAGACCACTGCCATGAGGTCTTACTAACTGGTAGAAACGGCTCGTTCGAAGTCGGACCTACAACGAAACTCATTTGCTCCTACCAAATCCACTTGCCTTACGGTAACCGCGTCGCTTTGCGGCTCCAAATGGGAACGGGACCAATGGTAGCGAAGGAAAATGACGTGTCGAATATAATACAAGAAGATTTCCAGGACTTTTGTAAAGGGATGGAACTAAGTCTCCAGGATGGGGTGTCGAAGTGGAAACACTGTTCCCAGCCTGGGGACCCTTTGAGGAGTGTCCAGATAGTTTCGGAAAGTAACTCCGTGACATTGAATATAAGCGTGGCTGCAAAGAGAAACTCATCAGCTATGTGGCTGAAGGTGTGGTGGATGGATAAGCCTGTTGAGGAAGTTGTGGGGAACTGTGAATATGGATGGGTGTTGTCTGAGGATTTCTGCATATCAGCTGTGAGGGAAACTAAAAGAGCTTGGAGGCAGGCGGAGACAGAGTGCGTGAGGCTTGGGGGACATCTAGTCAGTATACTGAGTGACAGGCAACAGCAGATAGTAGATCAACTTCTTATTCATGCGTAAGTATTTACCGTCATATTTTTAGCTTAGAATCGTAGATCAATAATATCTTGTAGTTCTTATATTTCATCTATGCTTAGAATATACTTAGTTCCGTGTCGTGAGAAGTGACTTTATGACTCAGATCCAGTTACAAGGTTCCGACACCGCTATGTTTAAGCAATGACACAATAAATCAGTAGAACCATAGTTCAAGGATTCTACAAAAATAGGGTTACCATTTAAGAGTATGGAAAACTTGTAGGGTCTTGCAATATAAGGGATAAAGTTTCTTATGACTGTTGCTGTGGCTGAAAATAGAAATGGAACACATCATGGTGATCATACCATTCTCAATTCAATTCAATTCAATTTAAATCTGAATAATCAAAGATGCTAAAAATGTACCTTGCTACTCTACTAGCCTTAAGAGGTGTTGATCAGTTGTAACAACAGTTTTATCCGCTCCGAAAGGTATAGTAGTCATGAATTATGAACAAGGAATATAATTACTCATTATGAATGTTAAAAATAACGAAGAAAAAGTTTTCTTTTTTGAAATGTCAACCTTTTCAATGAAATGTCATCCTCAATAAGTGGAATCGATACGAAGGGGAAGATTCCTATGGGACGAAAGATATCGAGTACGACAAAATGATGTACCTATATCGGAATCGATGTTGACATTAAAGAGTTTTTCATGTCATATCCCATAGGATTCAACTCTGGAAACTGACTTTTATCAAACCTCGTTTACTTTATAGGTTTGCTTTTTGTTGAGGGAAAATATAGTGAGAAAACGTTTTATCACCATCAGTGTATGCGATCTAATTCTGGGCACACAAATGCCTCCGTGGTCTAAATGGTTAAGAGCATTGGGCTCTTGACACGGTGGTCGTGGGTTCGGTTCCCACGGGGGACACCTAGTGATATGTCACTTTGTGCGTTTTTCCCCAGTTTGTCAGGAGTCAGGACATTGCAGGCTGAATCCACCTGAAAAGAAAGATGATACCGTGCTTCGGATGGCACGTTAAGCCGTTGGTAGTTAAGGGTTTTTGAGCTTTATTCGCGCGTGTTCCTGAAATACACGGCCGTGTTTTTCCCTAGAAACCTAATTAAATTTATGAACATTTAAAAAAAAGTTTGCCAAATCTCTCTAGCCATTCTCAAGTGGTGAGCTTACCATCAAACACCATTTTATGTGTGTTACATTAGTTTATGTATGCTATAATAATACCTCATTCGCTTGCTACTCATAATTACTCTCTACACGGTACATAATTTTCGGGTAAATTAATTTCCATAATAATATTTACGCACTTTACTGACAACGTTTTACAAGATCATCAAAATTTCCCTGGAAGGCGGATGTTTGTAAACCCAGACGAAAATTAATGTAAATTTTAAGAGCTTTTGAAATATACTGTGTTAAGGCGCTTACAGTAATAGCACAACCTCTGCATTTTCATTAGCTTCAGCCTTGCAAAAATATTTTCTTTATATTGAATTTAATGTGGAGACAGTTTAAACATTTCCGTGTTTTTCTGCAATTTAAACAGTCCTGGTTTTTACACAGGGAAAAATAATGTTAATAACGAGATAGTTTTGTATGGGAAAGATGTAATTTTATTACTGATATAAAAGGTAAAGAAATGGGATGGTCTATGGGGACCCTAATACCTACTGACGGCAACCAAACCATAGCATAAACCTACAACTACATAGGTTGGGGAAAAAAAAGCCGTGGTTGGAGGGAAAGTAGGTAACCTAAATATTAATAAAGACTAATTTTACTGAGAGGAAACATTCTTAATTATATTGCATTCAAAGGTTTCCTTGAATTACTGATTTTTCGGATTTTAGTTGGTTTTAGTCCCGGGTGTGACAAGCGCATTTGCAAATATCTTTGATCACATTTTTTTTTAAAACAACTGAAAGCTTCCTTACAGTAAAATTTGCAATCATCAATATTTAGGGTACCTACTTTAGTACATAAAAGATAGTTTTTATAAAAAATTGCGTTTTGCTTGTGTCTAGCACTGCATTTCTAGTGATTTTTGGAAGTATCGTAAGCTCAAGGATTGTTTTATGCAGTAAAACACATTTGAGCACAAAATGGCAGAGCCACGTGGCTAGCTAGCCCACGGCCCACGCGCCTAAAGCATGTCCGCTCGGTGAATTGAAATCAATAAAAATAAGTGTTACTTATGTAAGCGCCTTAAGATCACTTATAACAACTATAACTTTGTAATTTTATAACTGTTTTCTTAAGATAATTAATTTATCTTTTAGACAACCCTTATTTTTCCTAAATAATGGCCTTGGAGAGTTCAAAATTCTAAGAAAGGAGTTTCTTTTATAAAAAGTAAAGAGAAATTATGATGTTTTAATTAACTGTAAATTTTAAAGAATATAAGATTACTTAAAGGTTTTCTAGCGGAGCGACAGCAAATACAATGAAAGTAGATTTCTTGTCGTTTTTCAGTTTAGAAAAAAGAAGTTACAAATCATATTTAATAGTAGATTTCGCCTCGGTCAACAAACATGTGATCTGAGGCTTTCTTATTTACTGGCCGAGGTTAGTATACTATTTTTCTCCTCGACGGAGGTGGAAAGCGACAACTTCGTTTGTCAATTTTCAATTGACGCTTTCCGTCCGGAGGGGAGAAAAAAACATAATAAGCCGCGACGCGACGGGGTCACTCCCCGTCACACTGGACAGAGTTTCGGTACTACTGGTGAAACGTGTAAGTTCAGAGTTTTCAGAATATCGCTGACTACCTTTGGGGAATAGTCGTGATCATAATGCTTTTTGTTTAGACTCTAAACCAATCCTTTATTACTCATACAACATTTCAAAGCCTTATACCTTCGTAATTATATTATAAATTGTAAATGGTATTTAATACGCGCAATCTAGATTTTCTAAGCTATTTTTCTATAATATAAAACATTACTTCTATTAATTCCGTCTACGAGTGTTCTACGACAAAGTTTTGTATGAAATTGACAACTCTGCAACTACCTTAAGATTCTATTTCTAATGTCGTCCTTGTTGTAGGCCAGGAGCGGGGGTGGATGACGTCTACTGGATCGGAGCCACTGATGCCGTCCACGAGGGAGAGTTCCGATGGTCTGACGGGCTACCCTTCTCTTTTGCACGTAAGTTATAATGTCTCAGGGCAAAGGAACCTTGTTGTCGGGTTATTAATTGATCCTAAATCAACACTAATTCCTCTAAATAATTTTAAAAAAATCGTTAAATCTACACAAATCTACACATTCCTAAAACAAAGCCAGTAATCAGCAACATGCTTTGTCAAAAATAAATATGTATATCTTGGAAACTAAAACCGACAAGAAGAGTCTTTTTCCCAGAGTACGAATAAACTCATAATTCGTGTACTATTAGATGCTAGGCTGCAAAGTTTCTTTTTGGCGCGAGTACTTTTATTGAAACCTGAGCAAGCGAAGGATTCTAGGATTCAAATAATAGAATCCTGAGCGTTTAGCGAAGGTTTCAAAGGTACGAGACGCAGAATAACTTTGCAGCCGAGCGAAACACACAATTTTTCACCTCACAACAGCGAGGAAAAAAAGTGAATTGCTAAAAAGAACATTTCAAAAAGTTTTTATTTTCGTGCTGGCCAGTGTCATGAAATAGTTATTAAGCATTTTCAGTGCATTGGCGGTATACAAAAATATTGAATAGACAGATTCGAATTTCAAAAACTCTTTCCACGCTAGCGGATAAAATACACTTTTGCACTCAGATTTCGAACGATAAACAGAATCTTTCCGAGCTTGTGAGGTGAAATAGTTATTTGTTATGCTAGGCTGCAAAGTTGTTTTTGGCGCGAGTACTTATATTGAAACCTGAGCAAGCGAAGGATCCTAGGATTGAAACACGAGCGAAGTGAGTGGTTCAAATATAGAATCCGGAGCGTAGCGAAGGTTTCAAAGGTACGAGACGCAGAATAATTTTGCAGCCGAGCGAAACACACAACTTTTCACCTCACAACAGCGAGGAAAATGTTAGGTGCAAGCACTGAGTTTAGATGTATAGAGCGAACATCGCACTTCATGACGTTGTCCCATTCTATTGCGGCTATATTACTCATGCATTTAGTCACTGTCTCACTGCGGTCACGTGTAGCAGTTTATTTGAAAACCAATTGATCAGATCAAAATATGTCCTGGTGTGTAGTGTGTACTGAGACACTGCGCAAATAATTCAGGAAATGTAAGGAAATGTAAAGGAATAACTTCTCATAGGTAAACAAGATGAATTAATTATTAATATTCATTTTAAATAAGTATTATTTTAAATGTTATTTTTATCCCACACTGGAAAAATAATTATATGCAAATGCAAATAAGGACAAATCTATACGTGAAAAAGAGTAGACAAGAGATATTGCTACTCAAAGGGATTATATTTAGTTATAATCTCTTTGTTGACACACATAAATTATAGTGAAGGACAAACCTATACGCGAAAAAGAGAAGACAATAATATGCACGAATATATGCATAGTTCTTTATGTAAGCAACATAATCTTTTTGTCTTTCTCGCACGTATGGTTTTACTATCTTTTTATCTGGACTCGAATGGATTCGAATTTTAAAAACTCTTTCCACGCTAGCGGATAAAATGCACTTTTGCACTCAGATTTCGAATAATAAACAGAATCTTTCCGAGCTTGTGAGGTGAAAAATAAATTAAAGATTTGTTTGAATATGAAAAGAGGACAAAATACTGTTTTAAAGGAGCTAGTAGAATGCTACATTATCAGTGATTAATATACAGGTGTTTCATAAGTAACAATAAATATTTAAAACTCTTAAGGGGGTTGTTTAGACCGTCAAACTGAACAACTTTCTCTATGGGACCGACATCGAAACCGCAAAAAAAAAATTGATATCCTATACATATTTTAGCTCTAGTCGATTTGTAGAGTATGGAACATAATTTTTTTTTCGTGATTTCGATATTGGTCCCATAGTGAAAGTTGTTCAGTTTGATGGTCTACACCACCACCTTAAAGGTTTATTTGTATTTTTGTAACACATTGTAGACTATAGAAAACGGCCAAGAGTGTGTCGGGAAGATTCTAAGGCGGTACGAAGTCCTCTAGTCACAAATACAAACAAAAATATTTTCGGACGCTATGACCTAAAATGTCACATTATCCAGATAAATGGAAGTTAAGATCGTTAGTTAGTTCTTAACACCCTAATATATCTTTGTAACGATCTCTATGAGGGCTAATACTTATTATTTGTCTTCGCATCACTACGATTTTAGCATTGCACATATTTTTTTAATTATTAAGGGCCTGTTTCACCACTTCTGAAGTAAGTTCTTGTTAGCGTATCCGACAGATATTTTGACATAATTTCATACAAAATATCGCAAAATATCTGTCGGATAAGCTAACAAGAACTTACTCAGAAGTGGTGAAACAGGCCCTAAATCTACTTAACTTTTATTTTCTCCCAGAATTTAACATCTTATAATTTTTTTTTTTTTTTTTTACCAAATACGTTAAATTTTCTTGATATAAGTTCGTTTAGTTCAAAGATAAAAAAAAAAACAAGTTTAAGCAAAAACAAAAAAATGAAGAAAAAAACAGTTTTTTTTTTCAAGGTTTTTGTATTGGGACTCCCCTTATTTTTTTATTTTTTATTTTTATTTTTAGTCACATAATTTGTGTTTTAATTTTGGATTTGCCACATATTCTGTGAAAATTTTAACTCCCTATCTACGAGACGGACGACGGACGGACAGACAGCGTAGGCTAAGTAAAGTAATAGGGTCCAGATAGCACCCTTTCGGTTCGATACCCTAAAAACTACCCATGATATTCAAGTTTCGTTGATTTGATGACTGGTGCGATGCAAAGAGAATGGAATCACTACGTTTTAGTGCGATGCTTGAAAAAAACAAAATGTTGATTAAGCCTGAACCTTCTATTCCCTTTGCAATTACTTGTACCGAACTGTCATCATAAATATTCATTATACTATACTATGCAAGCACTGTAATAAAAAAAACGACTTAGATTAAAATGTAGTGCCCAAAAAAAGCCAAAAACGTTTGAAAGTTTGAACAAAGTATTCGGCCGTACTCAGAATAAGCATTTAAAATGCATGATATCTCGGAGACAAAAATAAAAAACCGACTGCGCTTTCAACAGATTGAAATACACCCAGCTTTTTAAATATTTTCTTTGAGTTTTATTATCCAAGACTCTGGCAGCAATGACACTACGAAGTCTCGTTTATTTTCTTCATTCATTCTTATTTAAATTAATATTGGTTTAGTGGCCTTTCTTTCCATGCACGGGACGGAGGTATGATCCAAGGATCACACTCACCATTAAGGCCAGGTTATCCAAGTGCAAGCGTCTCTTTCTTGCAAGCATAAGTTTGCAATTAGCCATCCCGCTCCAATTAAAAGCAGGATCGCAAAAAAACGTGTTTTTCATCAATATCTTTGCTCATGAGTGTTTCTAAGCTCAAAATTCTACGGAGTTCACTAGAAATATTCAATGTATTTAGTTAAGTACAAGAATAAAAAGTTAAATATCAGCAGTTTAATCATAGTATTGAAAAAACATAACAAAAAAGGGTAACTGGGATTTTTTTCTATCTATTAAACTTAATCTAATCGTGTAATTAAGAACGGTCGCCTATCAGCCAGATCCTTAAATAAAACATAATTGGTTTTCAGACTTTAAAACACAGTTTAAAACACTTTCGTTCGTGTTCAAAAAAGGGCCTCGACCGGATAACAGCGTCTTAATGAGTTTTTAGAAAGATGATTCCGTGCTTCGGATGGCACGTTAAGCCGTCGGTCCCGGCTGCTATCTCTGGTGGTAGTAGTCGTTACATAAAAACCACGTCAGAGGCTGTAAGGCGGTCTGAAAAAACTCAGACACCAGGGCTTGCTGCCCACGCGATAAGAAGAAGGCCAAGGCCACTGGGTTTTTTGGTGAAGGAAAACATCGTAAGGAAACTTACATGCTTAATTTTGAAGGCGTATATTTTGTCTAGTATAATAAAAAAGGGTGACAAATTCACTACCTGTCATACTGGAGTTAGGTAGCATAGCATAATTATGCTCACGACTATATTCCCCGAGGGGGTATTCAGAGATATTCTGAAACCTCAGAACATCCACGTCTGGAATTAGGTAGGTACCTATAGGGTCCAACTTAATATGCTGACACTTTTTTAAGAGGATGATCAGACCATCAAACTGAACAACTTTCTCTATGGGACCAACATCGAAATCGCGAAAAAAAAATCTAACGCTCCATACAAAACTGCAAACCTACTCGAGCCAAATGTATGGGACAGCAGATTTTTTTTTCGCGATTTCGAAGTTGGTCCCATAGAGAAAGATGTTCAGTTTGATGGTCTGATCAACTCCTTAAAAAAGTGTCAGCATATTAAGAAGGACCCTGTATAAACCGTTTGAACCGTAATAGGTTTAAATTTTCCAAGAATTCCATATTATATATTATGTTAGATATACCTATCATATAAATAATAAAGAACTGTAAAAATTAAGGGGGTTATATAAACCGAACGTAAAACCCATAAAAACACGAGTTTCTTTATCGACTTTTTTTTTCTCTATCTTAAAAACACATACATACCTACCAGCATCAAACATGGTATAACTACAGTACAAACTCTAAAGTAAAATAATGAAAACCGGCCAAGTGTGAGTCGGGCTTGCTCAAAGTATCCCGAACTAAATAAAAGAAAACAATATTTTTTTTTGCAAATACAAAACAAAACTATATAAGGTTAAATTTAAATAGTTGGCGAAACTTAACAAACGCATTTGGTATCTGTTACTAATTACGTGGTAATGATCCCCCGCTCTATCATATGATTCTGAGGTCAATATTCGCCCGCCGGTCGCGCACTGCGTACGATACGTACGATAGTAATAATTTTGTAAATCATCAATACCGATTACAAACATTGATAATGCAATCTGTTATCATTAACAAGTGCCCTGGTTGAGTTTCGCCAACTAATTAAAAATGACCCTATATTCATTGATTGTAAGGAACACTCGGAGCGAGGTACACTCGCACTTAGCCAGCCTTTTGCTAGTATATTTTATTGCACCGCTGGGCAAAAATGCTGTTACTTTAGTACTCTTATCTCACATAATTTTGGGCATAGAGGGTTAAGTGCCATTTACGCCTCCGACGTATCGTCTAGACAGTTTGGCGGCCCATTAATGCTGCGACGAGATTTATTCTACACCATGCTTAGTACACGTCTGTTTTGTAAGCTTTCAATGAGGAGTTTTCTGACAGCTAGTCAAATGAAGTTCAACATATCGGCGGAGTTGCGTTGTGGGTCTGCTATTGGGTGGTCACGAGTCGCGTGTCGCTCGTCGCTATAAAAGTAGCACAAAACACTATAAAAGAACTACTAGTGAAACGTGGATGTTCTGAGGTTTCAGAATATCTCTAACTACCCCCTCGGGGAATATAGTCGTGAGCATATACTATATATGCTTACTATAAAACACAGATTTTAAAAAAGTAGGTATTTTGTGACTAAAATTTCTTTTTAAAATTTCATTTAATTTTACATCGACGTAGTTACAAATACACAAAATAAATACCCTTGGGCGATAAATAAAGCGTATAATTTAACTTCAATCGAGTCGGGTCTTTAATATTCATTGAATTGAAACAAAACAATTCATTTGAGCTTGTAAATGTCAACATAAGAGTGGTGCTGCGTTCAATGCATTTTACAAGAATGTTTGTTGCTGACACTTGAGGCACTTATAGGCAGGGGCGTATTCTCCTAAGGGTAAAATGGGCAAGTGCTAAGGGCGGCCTTCTCAAGGGGGGTGGCCCGTAGGGAAGAAATTATTGCCCAAAGAAATACAGTAGGACAGACAAAAGTGCGGAAAAATTTCGAGCTTGCTCTGTTTTTTCTGTTTAGTAATGTACGCATAGACCAGCAGAGTTACAATCACAGCCAAACCGTATTGCGGAGAAAATTTTCAAGTTCGCTTCGCTCGCTCAGGTCTCTATTTTTCATACTGCACTGCATACATAGACTGATAAGAGTTTTAGCACAGCAAAGTGTATAACGGAAAAAACTTGAGCTCGCTTCGCTCGCTCCATATTTTAAATTTTGCTGTTACTTTCTCAAAATACTATTTGGACGTGGCAGTGCTGTTATAAAATAACCGACAACTTTTGTCGGTCAATTCATAAATATCTCAAAACCTTACAACTTTTTCTGGCACAAATCTTGGATAAGGGCCCGCCGCCCGCCGGCAAACTGCAATTATAGGGGCCAATAGGGGGGCGGCCAAATATATTTGCCCAGGGGCGAAATATTTGTAAATACATCCCTGCTTATAGGACATGAATGCACGGACTTTTGTTCAGGAAAAGAGTACGAAATACAACAATTTAGGTACGCTACTGTTGTTTCTATTACCAAGGACAAAAGTCCATTGTGTCCTACAGGCAGCGGCGGATCCAGGATTTCATGTTGGGGGGGGGGGGGGGGCATCGGCCGACTCGGGCCACGTATTGAGATTAAAAAAAATTAAGAGTGCTCATTTCTCCTTACTCGGCCTCAAAACTCAGAGGTTCGTGGGGGGGGGGGGGGGGGCATGCATGTTATGGAAACCATAAAACAACAGCACAAACATATAACATCCATGACCGAACCGGGATTCGAACCCAGGACCCTGGTTTGGCAGTCTGGCATGGTAACCATTACACCAACCGGGTCGGCAATAGGTAACCACTAACCAAAACGTAACGATTAATAATGAGGTTCTGTACAAAGCTACAAATGCCGTAAAAAAAAAATCACGCCATAGCTGTGTGCGACTAATACTGTACTATGGTTAGGTATTGTCATAAAATCATTCTCTATACTGTACTATACTACTATACTAAGCCCCACTTGCGCCAACCCGGGTTAGCAATAAACTCCAGGTTAAGTTAGTAACCCATGATTTTTTGTATAGAAAAACAACTGAAAGAGCCATTTTATCCGGAGTTAATTGCTAACCCGTGATTGGCGCAAGTGGGCCTTAAAGACTGAATTATTACAATCCAAGATCCCATGAAAGCCAAACCTTCGTTATTTTATAAAAGCTGAAAGTTTATCTGCGCATGCTTGTTCCCAACACAGGTAGGAACGATGGACAACTATGAAGTTTGAGCCATCGTGGCTTTGGCAGGTAGCAGGTTAAAATTGTCTGGCCAGGGGTTGAAAGTATCAAAACCGTCGGGCTACTGAGGAAACATCTTCTTATAGAGTTACCCAAGTAACATTTATAAAATTCAGCTTTTATACTCTGATAATAGGTATAGTTACAATGCCGACCCTTAAACTTTAATAAGGGTAAAAATATGTTTCTTCAGAACTCTTTTTTTGGGTTATTGTTATCTGTCTTAATGAATGGGTATGGGAATTTCTATTTTTGGGTTACTGGTATCTATCTTCTATAGGTGCAAAAATGAGCGAGCAATTGAGGTGTGAGCAGTGGAATTGCGAGGCATACAGACAGACAGAATGGACGAAAGTATAGGGGTTCCTTATTTGACTACGGAACCCTAAAAACACGACTCAAGAACACTTTACCCATTCGGTCAATTTACAGTATACCAGATGTCCCATAAAGTAACGGCACAATAAATTATTTAAACTGCCGCGTATCTCTTGTAACCCTTAGAGATTAATCCTTACCTTAAGCTTGGTGCACACTGTTGTGCGTACGCGATGAGGAAAACACGGCGGAACAAGCGAATGGAGGGGTTATCGTCTGAGATCTTTTTAGAGCTCTTTATCGGTTGTGCGTAATACAGTACTCTCTCTTAAGACGCTGTTATCCCGTCGAGGCCGTTTTTTGAACACGAACGAAAGTGTTTTAAACTGTGTTTTAAAGTCTGAAATTAAATTATGTCTTATTTAAGGATCGGGCGGATGGGCGACTGTTCTCAATTACACGATTAGATAAGTTTACTAGATAGAAAAACATCCCAAAGTTACCCCTTTTTGTTATGTTTTTTCAATACTATGATTAAACTGCTGATATTTAACTTTTTATTCTTGTACTTAACTAAATACATTAAATATTTCTAGTGAACTCAGAAGAATTTTTAGCTTAGAAACTCCCATGAGCAAAGATATTGACGAAAAACACGTTTTTTTGCGATCCTGCTTTCAATTGGAGCGGGATGGCTAATTGTAAACTTATGCTTGCAAGAAAGAGACGCTTGCACTGGGATAACCTAGCCTTAATACGGCTCATAAAAAAAGCCGTGGTGGTCCAGTGGCGAGTAACCTTGCCTGCCGTGCAGGAGGCGATAATTTGATCCCCGTCCAGTCCAACTCGTACCAATGAGTTTTTCGGAATTTATGTACGATTTGTAACACCACTGGCTTTTCGGTGAAGGAAAACATCGTGAGGAAACCTGCATGATTCAATTTCGAGGCGTGTATTGTACCCACTGTCCATTATAAGTGGCGACGGGCTCACCCCCCGTCATACTGGACAGAGTTTCGGTACTACTGGTGAAACGTGGATGTTCTGAGGTTTCAGAATGTCTCTGATTACCCCCTCGGGGAATATAATCGTGAGCATATTTATGCTTTTGGAAGTGAAAAATTTTCCATTGTTATCGCTTTTACAAAAAATAGTAATTTGATTTGTGTAGCTCCCACGATGCAAGCTTCCGTTGCCTCACAGCGCAGTGTTCAAAGTTTTCATGGAGAACATGTAACTTCAAAATTGGCAAATAAATTTTGTTATTATTCAATCCCACGTGGTGGATTATGGCCCACTCCGTCTATCTCACCTTTATTCGTGAGAGATATTTGCCCTACAGAGAGATCCTACGAGGTATAACATCTTTTTAAAGTAAACTATGCAAACAAAATGATGTAATTTGGTCTTTCGATAAAATTTATTATAACAGCTACAAAGAAAACAACTACGTAATGTTGTTGCCAATTGTAGTCCCATATGACATGCATTACATAATATATATATACTGGTGAAACGTGGATGTTCTGAGGTTTCAGAATATCTCTGACTACCCCCTCGGGGAATATAGTCGTGAGCATATGCATATGCTTACAATAAATTGTTTAAACTACCGCCTATCTCTTGTTACCTGTAGATTAATCCTTACCTTAAGCTTAGCGCACACTGTTGTGCATACGCGATGAGGAAAACGGCGGAACAAACGAATGGCGGGATTATTGTCAGGGATCTCTTTAGAACTCTTCATCAGCTTACCACATCGCTTCGTGATTACGTTACGTAATACTGGTGGATTTTCTGAGAGCCAATTAAAAACTCGATCAAAGAATACTAATATCTAGATGGAAAGCGAAAAGCTCAAGCTCGGCGGAGTAACAACTCTGTTTCGAACGTTCGTCGGTCTAACTCCTGAGGATGCTCCTTGGTGGAGCGAAACACGTGTAGAGTAAAAGTTATTTGGTGGGCAGGTTGTATTGCATAACGTAATACAACTTTGTCTACTAGGTATTTAGAAGCGGAGGTCTCGACACAATCGTCTCATCTACCTGTTAGTCATGGATTTCCGCAAAGTAACGCCTGATTCAATAAATCCTTAACAAAATCAAATCCTATTATTATTTAAAAGGTTATCTATTGTATGAAGCATCTATTGGCGCACCTTGGCAGTAAAACCGACTCGTTAGGGCACGAAGCTCTCATTTATGGATGTAGGCTCTTTTGTCACCATTTTGGCCGCCCCTAAATCGGGAGAGGCTAAAATGGTGTACATTTTTATTTATAGTAGTAGTGTTTAGATTTATTTCTTTTAGGTTTTCATTGTTTTGTTTTGTAAAGTTCTAAGGTTAAGGCACGATGGGGCTGACATAATCTCAGGGTTAAAAGCCCCCATATAAATAAAAATGATTAAAAAAAAAAACTCTCACGACACGTTTGGCAGCTGCGAAAATTAGAAATTTTCAAAAAAAGCGTCCTGAATCGGCTGCGATTTCAATTCAATTCAATTCAATACATTTATTTCGGAAAACAAAACAACGACAATTTTTTTTTCAACAGTTTTATTTGTTTTACTTGGTCGTTCCTGAAGAAAATTTTCGAAAACTACTTCTACTACTTAGGGGTCCTTCTGTCTTAAGTTATTACGTAATTAGCTAGCATAACATCTTATAGTGACCATATCAATATTAAAAATCTTTTATGTTTTAAATAAATAGACTGACTTGGCCATCGCATGAAAACAATGTATCTCATAAGTAGATAGTACATATTATTAATTAAATTATATTGTTTAGTGCGATTGCCAAGTCAATCGATTTATTTTAAACATTGATATGGTCACTATAACATTTTATCTGGATTAACAAGTAAAGGCGTGTCTCTTGCTAAAAAGAAAACAAAACATAGCTTGTGTAGCATTTATATTGTCGTCCACCATCTTGTTTTAAAACAAAATTGTATTGGGCGACGCCATTATGTTTAATGTTTTTTTTATTATGTTTTAAAAAAAAAACGAGCGCTGGATACAAGCGAAAGATACTTTTTAGAGTCAACTTAATAATTTTTGTATAAAAATCCTGTGATAATGTGAAGTCGTCAAATTTTAGCCAAATTTTATCTCTTTTTCCTAATTAATTGCTTATTAAGTCAAAATGAAAGATATTCTAATCTTAACATAATCATAACGTTAAGTACCTAATTAATAAGAAGAGGGTTTTTAACCTTCCACTGGAATTAAACATAAAATTTTTAAGACGACCGTTTTCTAGGCATAAAGATTTTGTATAGAAAAACATTCACCACCTTAAATCAAGCACCAACCATCCATTTGAGCCGTTCGTTAAAATTGTAAGGGTGTATTCAGATAAAGAAACTATAGTAGATTACACACCGAGGGCAGGAAAGTAAGAAAGGTCTCAGAGCTCATGTAATTGTTCTGAGGCTTTCTTTTTTACAGCCCAAGGTTAGTATACTATTTTTCACCTCGACAGAGATGGAAAGCGGCAACTTCGTATAGCGCAGCGGGACGAAAATTGACGCTTTCCGTCCGGAGGAGAGAAAAACTACTTTCCCTAAAAAACATGGGTCGAAAAAAATTTGAAAATTGTTTGCACCTCCATAGAAAATCAATCGTTTGATCTGCACTTTTGTATGATAGCGTTTTTTTTAAAGAAAAGTCGAATAATTTGTATGTAAGCTTTTTATGACAATTTCCGAATGGTTTTGGAATTTTGAAACTTTTTTCGAAGTGAAAATTTTTCCATTGTTATCGCTTTTACAAAAAATAGTAATTTGATTTGTGTAGCTCCCACGATGCAAGCTCTCGTTGCCTCACAGCGAAGTGTTCAAAGTTTTCATGGTGAATAGGTAACCTCAAAATTGTCAAATTCCCACGTGGTGGATTATGGCCCACTCCGTCTATCTCACCTTTATTCGTGAGAGGTATTTGCCCTACAGAGAGATCCTACGAGGTATAACATCTTTATAAAGTAAACTATGCAAACAAAATTATTTAATTTGGTCTTTCGATAAAATTGATTATAACAGCTACAAAGAAAACAACTATGTAGTTGCCAATTGTAGTCCCATATGACATGCATTACATAAAGTTTGTAAATTCTAAAGTTATCCATACAAAGTGTTAGGTACTAACTAAAAACATGTTCGTACTTAACGCCAAACAAACATTTGTGAGCAGTGTTCTTGCAGTGTTTGCCTGTACTTATGTCAACATGTTTATTTTATGTTGCATGTAAATTAACTTGTTTTACAGCACCGCAAATAAGTTGGGTCCTAGAATCGTAATTTTGTTAACTCAACTCTGCAGGACTTAGTGCACTTACTGGAATCGATAGTTTGAGATCACAGAAGAGAGGGGGGATAAGAGGAGTTAGAAGTGCAAAGTAGGCGTGGAACGTGTCGCCACAGGTTATGCAATGATTTGCATAACACCATAAGGCGCGCGGCGTGGTGCGAGCGAGAGGGCATGAGTAATTGTAGCAGCGTGAGGAAGACAAGTGGCGACAGCCGTCTCCGAATCAAAAGCGCTACTTTGTATTTCTAACCCCTCTTATAATATTCTGCGGTTGAGACACAGTCAGAAACCAGTTTGAGCACTGTAAGTGTTGATATCCTGAATATCATCATCATCATCGAGATTTGTAATTAGCTTAGGGTAATTCTAGGATAGATGCCGCACTTTTTGAAATATCGTTATATTTCTCAGTTCAATGACAGGAACCAAATAATATGGTAGGATACAGATACATTGGTCCTTCGTCTACTATTTCATTCGAAAAAAATATCATCATTGTTTATACTTTTTATGCTTTGTTAATTTTCCCTGACCTCTAAAATTTGAAGTATATATGCCCCATAGCGGATAGTTGCCTCACCAGTAAAAACAGCCTAGGGGATATGTGCCCTATCAAGAAAAAAAAACTTTTTATGCAAGAACATTAGTTATTTACGATGAATGGATGAATCCAAATAAAAATGATATTTTTTATTTTTCTTAAAGAAGATTTAACCTATTAAATGACAGTAGAGTATAGATGCCTCATCAAAAAGAACTTAATTTACTCTTTTTGATGGGGCATCTATACTCTACTGTCATTTAATATGTTAAATCTTAATATTATAAATAATTTGCTACCTAAGCAGGTACATAACAATCATTGCAATACCTATTTGCATGCTCATCACAACATCTATAACAATATCTGAATAATTAAGGATAAGCCTCAAGACGCCCCTAGAGGCATCTATACCTTAACAAAATTGGGGCAAGTATACTTTTCGTAGGGGATAGATGCCTATTGCAATAACAAATAAACAAAATAATGAAATTAAAAACAATCTTCTTTGCGGGTATGCATACACTACTCTTAAATAGGGAAACACCAAAAATTTTTTTTTTATTTATCAGGGAAAAAGTATAAACACCACAACAACACCGTAAAATAATAATTGTAAATATTACCTTCGCGCCAAAACTTCTAAGGAAACTGACTCGTGCGCACAACCACTCAGCGTCGTGTAGCGCGGCACCCTACGCGGGGGCGGGGGGGTCTCTTGTTTAGTAGTAGAATGACCGCCACCCAAGGTAGCGAAACTAGAGTTTTCAAATTCAGGGCGTCTATCCCACTGCGGCATCTATCCTAGAATTATCTACAGTTGTTTAAGGATGTGTTTATAAATGCTGTAAATCTTCCTAAGAATAATCAAATAAAACATACCCTCCTTCTGTCGCAGTCGGGTAAAAATAAAAATAAAATCGGCCTAACATGGTCCACTGCTGAACAAAGACCTATCCCAAGGCGCGCCACAAAAATCTATCTTCGGCCTTCCGCATCCAGTCGCTCCCCGCTACCTTTTTAGGTCTGTCCAGTGGGTCGCAGGGCGTCCCACACTACTCCTGCCAGGTGGTCTCCACTCTAGAGCTCATCAGACTCCCCATCGGTTGTCAGTTCTTCGGCAGATACGACCAACCTATAATTGCCCTTCAGCTTGCTAATTTCCTGAGCTACGTATCGACGTATCACCTTATATTCGGAATATTCAACATTTATATTATCCCTGACTACCCGGGGAAAATTGTAATGAGCATTATATTATTTGTACATTGATGTTTTAGTAGTTTTATTGCCTACTAGACGTCCGATATAAACGTACAACTAGACACTTCGACTGTTACTAGTCGTCCGATAAAAAATTTGATTAAATTCATTGCGGGTTCCAAGACAGAATAATAACCCCATCTCCCACTCGCTCACTGGATTTCATTGTCTAGTGTAAGTGGTCGTTACTGTTGATCCTGGTTTACAGGAGTTAAAGTGCTAGAAGGGATCATGCCCAAATTTCTATGAAAGTTAGGCTGAACTTGCGTCTGGTCAAATTGTCACCTAAAGATAGGACATGTAATAAGCCTTATTTTAACAAGAAAATCGCTAAATAATTGATGGGTAATATTTAAAAAATCCTAAGTTAAAAAATAGATAGGTTATTAAAACAAAATCATTAATTCCATACAAAAAAATACTATAAAAATTGCATTTTATTTTTAAACCCCCATTCCCATAGGGCCAAATATGCATTTAATGGGATTCATAACTCAGACCAAATATTTTTTTAAATAAATTATGATGAAGCATTGATGACGCATCTTTAGCCTGGTTTCGGGTATAATTCTTTGTTGGACTAAGCGAGTGAAGAAATTTATATACTTACATAAATCATTTTTTTTTCTGACTACCGAAAGGGATTACGGTCGTGAGTTTATGTATGTGTCCAACATATTTATTTATTTTTTATTTTATTTATGTATGTCTCATAATATAGCGAAACGTTACACTGTGAATATCGACAAATTGGTTGCTCTCATCGATACATCTTACTTTCCATTAGGCACATAGTGAAATGGCGGCGTATCATGAAATGGCCAGGCAGATTAATTAATACGGTCAGACTACGACATAGACAAGTTTATCCTTAACTGGTATCTCATCGGTCCTCGTTTGCAAGTCATTAGTCCTCATATCGGTTAACGGCTCGCCCCAACGTTTGGACAAGTGGGTCAAGGCTTAATGAAACTTAGGGGCTTGCTCACTATCCTAGCTGTTATAACTATACCAGGGGTGGCCAAGAACAAGACGTCGACCGCGGTCGACAGTTCGACCGATGAAGACATTAAAATTGACAGTCATTAAAATCGGGCGATAAAATTGAAGGAAATATTCAAACTTACCAGAACTTTAATATTTCTTTCAATAACTTACGACATACTTTTTGAAAGTGTAGATGTTTGGAAACTGTGATAAGTGATCTTATTATTATTATGTCTACGAAAAGAAGAGTGTCAGAATCAGCGTTTTCTACGATGGAATGAATCATCGGTCTCGGTTGACAGACTATAAATGCATGACCAACATAAAAAATACTTATAACTTTTGAACGAACCAATTGCGATGAAATAAAGCATATATTGTATTATAGAAACTTAGCCCTATGATTTCGTGAAAACCGCATCCAAATCGGTTCAGTAGTTTTTAAGTGATGCGTGCACATACATAACGACAAACAGACTCGACCCCACGCCACTCAATTTTTTTTTTTGCAGATATCTCCAATGAACATCCACACCATTTTTTTTAAGTATTCGTGAGATTAAAACACTTTATTATACACTCGTAACTATTCGTTAAGCCAGGTCAGAGGCCTATTAAGGCGGCTTGAAAACCCTCTGTCAGCTAGTTGACCACTAACTTGCCTCGACCAATACGCACTGGGCCCGCGTGGTGGAGTACGACCCACTCCCTCTCACCCTTATTTGTGAGAGGAGACCTTTGCCCTGCAGTGGGATTCTACAGGCTTTAACTTACTTACTATTATACACTTTGAATTTTTTTTTTTTTTTTTCTAGCCTATTTCATCCCACTGCTGGGCAAAGGCCTCCCCTTCAATCTTCCAACCATCTCTGTCCTGGGCATGCTCTGGCCACGCGTCATCGAAAGCATCCAGATCGTCCCGCCACCTCTTCCTAGGACGACCTGGACGCCGATGACCGTTTTCTGGGATCCAGGGCGTTACAATTCTTGCCCACCTTTCTTGATGCATCCGACAGACATGGCCGGCCCAATCCCACTTTAATCTGGCGGTTTTTTCCCCCACATCGGCTATTTGTGTTTTAGAGCGCAGTGTAGTGTTTCTGATACGATCCGTTCTTTTAACACCCAGTATACTACGCTCCATTGCCCTCTGGCAAACCTTGAGTTTGGACTTTTGAAACTCGGTGAGAGACCAGGTCTGGGCACCGTAGGTTAGGATAGGCAGGATACACATGTCGATGAGTCTCCGTTTGAGGGATAGCGGGAGTTTTCCCTTCATTATCTCCTTCATGGACCAGTAGCTCTTCCAGGCGTTGTCGACACGGCGTGCGACTTCTTTGAATTACATTTACACTTTGAATTACAGAAGAAAAAAACAGCTTATTTCTAAAGAGATTTCTTCCAGCAGACCTAAAAAATTAATCGGTTATTTGTATTTGCATTTTTTAAACAGCTCAAATTTGTTATCTTGTGTAGTGTGTAGTCTTCTTAACAATGCGGTTGGAAGGAAACGTAAACATCTTGCATTGTTACGCTGTCAATGTTAATAGTACTAGACACTCAGATGCCACCATTACATCATATAGGTATTCTTAGTTATAGTTAGGCAGTGACAGCATGTAAATCATTATGCCGGAGTCTGGTGCCAAGCAGCTTGCTGCGTTCCGTCGGTGTGCAGGAGTGCCAGTGCCATATTTCTGGGTAAGCTCGCTACATCTTCGACCCCATCTTTGTCCTGAGGACTAGATTGAGGTCAAGAGCAAACCCATCTATAGTAAAAAAAAGTAAGACTATCAATAGTAAGTAAGCTTTACAAGTTAACGAGTAATAGTCGACCAGCTTAAAAAAAATACTTTTTAGACTTTATTAGCCGTTAAACCGTAGTATAAAACAAAAAGCCCCCTTCTAATTTCGCATCCTCTTTTATAATGAGAACCGGCAAGGTTTGGAACTCTCTCCCTGCGTCTGTCTTTCCAAGTGAATACAATCAGGACATTTTTAAAAGAAGAATTAATAGGCTTTTTCTGGGTGAGCGCGTTACATCCTCGGCTTCATCTTCACTTTCCATCAGGTGAGCTGAAGCAAAGCGCAAGCCCATTTTTAATAAAAAAAAAAAAAGTGCACCTACCAACAAATATCTCGAAAACTACCGATTGGATACTAGTAGTGACACCTTACATCGATGCTACAAACTAAATCATAGTTCTTGGTGATTTATGTAAGGTGTCACTACTAGTATCCAATCGGAGATATTTGTGGTAGGTGCACTTACCCGCTAGGCGCACTTTGCCACCTTCACCTACCCTAAGCGGTTTAGACGTATTTCTTACTGTGATCTATAAAAAACATAAAAACACGTTTTTCTCGAAATCGCTAAAACGGGCATGTGCCCTTTTGGCTTAGCACGGCAGTATATACTCGCCACTGGACCACCACGGCCTCCTAACCACCATGGTAGGTAACTAATAAGGTCACGAGTTAACATAACACAGATTTTAACCCCTCAGCCCCAAACGTAACTATTATGTAAGTAGGTCAAAGCGCAACGTTATTAGCTTAACAAAAATAACGTAAACATTGTTCAAGTAACACGAGAACTACGTGTAAAAACGTAAATGGCGCTATAAAACGTGTATATTGTGCCGAGATTACGTTACGTGAGCAATACGGCCTATTAGTAGCTTTTTAACCGACTTTCGTAAAAGTTAGTTCATTAATTAACTCTTATTTTAAAATAATGGTCTACATCTTGGTTTTAGATGATTTAGCCAATTTCTAGTTTATGTAGCGAAAATACTTGACGTTTACGGTTGTACACACGGCGTCAGCTCAGGCTACCCTGTTTGGACTTTGAACTATTAGAAGTTGACCGCTGCGAATCGTGCGAGAGGGTACGGTATGAAGTGCGATCGTGTGCGGCCATGTGTAGTTCAACCCTAAAGAGGAAAGATTTGATTTTTGTTTGTTTGTTTGTTTGTATTGAAAAGGCTCCGAAACTAATGGACCGATCTGAATAATTCTTTCACCACTCGAATAATACATTATCCATGATTAACATAGGCTATAAAAAACGGCCAAGTGTGTGTCGGGAAGATTCTAAGGCGGTACGAAGTTCGCCGAGGTCATCTGGTGTATGATATAAAGATATGTTTAAAAAAAAACTTTATTTAAGTATTACCACTAGCATTCAACACAAATAGCTTCCGGAATGTTATGGTCTGAAATAAAGTTTTTTATATCTAATCTAATCTAAACTATTACATAACTGTAACTGAAGTGTGTCTGTACATTGAAGATATTTACAAAAAAAAGATTACGATATGGTTTTTAGGTATCCCTGACTAATCAACCTATTTAGAAATTTTGTCTGTTTGTTTGTTTATTTGTTTGTAACAGCATCACACAAAAACGACTGAACCTATTTTGATAAAGCTTTTTTGGTTTGATAGCTTATGATTTGACTTAAAATCTGGTAAGTTTATATAATTTGTGCAGACGAAGTCGCGGGTTAACTCTAGTTATTATTAAAGTCTTATTTAATAATAACGCTACTGCAAAATTACTTCTTGATCATTTCATAAATTCAAATCAAAGTTTATAATCCAACTATAAAAATTGTTTCGTAGCATTCTTACCTCTACGTTACACTAGCAGCAATCGCAGCTAACGTTCCAAAATAACCATAATCATTATCATTCCGTAAGACACATTTTCGTTTAACATAAACTCTAAGAATAAACTTAAACATCTTTCCTGATAAGGTACCCCGTAATTTCGTGTAGCTTTAAGACTCCCGTAGCAATTTCGTAGCAACTTCGTAGTACGCGTAGCGCATAAACGCGTAGTAAATGTCGGTTTGTTGTAATATATCTTTTTAATTGCTACTGCATTGCTAACTGCGATATTTACTTTTGTTTTTGTATGAAAGAATTAAAACTTTTGTTTAGTTTTTTGTTCTCTGTTTTGTTATTACATACTTAAGGGTATATTATTCGGAGCGCGCTCCATACAAACGTACTATGGTGATATTTTCAATACTAACCAATTTAAGTCAATGAAATTTTGCAGAAACAATCTAGAAACAAATTTCTATGCTTGTATGGAGTCAGATTTTCGTTTAAATGTATTGTTTTTAAGTTACATTGCTTCAAAGATTTCCATACAAATCTTAAATTAATCCTAGCACTGAAACCGTATATTTTAACGAAAATCTGACTCCATACAAGCATAGATATTTGTTTCTTGATTGTTCCTGCAAAATTGTATTGACTTTAAATATTACCATAGTACGTTTGTATGCACCGCGCATTTTCGCTCTCGGAATAAAATTCTCTTAAGGCGTATCATCCCGGGACCACGACTCTCCATACTAAACGATGCGAACGAGCGCGTGGCTCCGGTCAGAATTTAGCCGTTTTCTTTGAAAAATGAGACGATTTTTATTAATTTCGAAAAAGTTAGAAAACCACATCATTCTAAATTGTGTTGTGAACAATATTGTAAATTTTCATTTCATTATCGATTAAAAATGTAAGAGTAAAATGGTTACAACTGGAAAAAAGGACTGATTTTAGATTCCCTTTTCTTCGGTTTTATTCATTAAAATCGATTTCTAGAAAAAACAGATCTCTTCTCATATTGTGTAGATAGTTCAGCATATTTTTCAGCTCAAAAAGTGCCATAGTTAATTAATAAAATGGTTACAAAGTTACCCAATTTCAAACCCAAGTTAAAACCAGGAGGTAGTAAGGGGGTGCTTCAGACCATCAGACTGAGCAACTTTTACGGAGGGTCTTTGAAAAAATCTGCTGTTCTATCATTTAGGTCTAGTAGATATTGATATTTTCTATGGAACAATTCATTTTTAGGGTTCCGTACCCAAAGGTTGAAAACGGGACCCTATTACTAAGCCTACGTTGTCCGTCCGTCCGTCCGTCCGTCCTACCTATTTAGGGCTGTAACTTTTGAACCGTAATAGCTAGTTAGTTGAAATTTTCACAAAATATGCTTTATTACGGCGGATTCGTTGAAAAATAATAAAAATATCAAAAATAAAAAAATAAAGGGGGGTTCTCAACAAGAAACTAGTTTTTATCGACGTTTTTTCTTCTCGCTCTCTAGTAAAAACGGTAATACATACAAGCGTCAAACTTGGTGTGATTATAGAGCAAACTCTACAGTATAACGACAAATAATAAAAACCGGCCAAGTGTGAGTCGGTCTCACGCTTAAGGTCCCGAAGAAAACAGTTTTTTTCCAAGTTAATATGTTGTGTTCTGTGATGGTGTGGTACGGAACCCTCGATGCGCGACTAGCCCGACTCGCACATGACCTATTTTATTTTTTTATTATTTCAATATTGTTCCTATAGTAACAGTTGTTCAGTTTGATGGTCTGAAGTGGTTGCTTTAAATACTTTAGGGGGTCCTAGTTGACGTTGACACCCTTTATATGTTGTAGGTACTTAGAAAGGTTATCACTGACCACCCCCTCTGGGAATATAGTTGTGAGTATATATGCTATGTCAGATAAGTCACTGAACTTTCAAAACTAATTAGAAAAGTTGCGCTGACAGCAAAGATGTTTAACTTAAAATCTCATGTTGGCAGATAGCCAATTTGATCCTTGTCAATGTATTTAAACTACTCAAGATTGCACTCACTATGATTGATTTGGACTTTATGAAACCAATCATAAATATCAATTTTATATTTTATTGAATTCAGTTTTGGTTTTGCTTATAAATTGTACATTTTTATTTTAAACTAGTGTTTTCCGGCGACTTGACAATTCCTCATGATTTGACGGTTTTATAATAGTTAAGATTTACATATGAAAATATCAAAGAATCAGTGCATAGTAAGTAAAGTACAAAAGTACAAAAGGTGAACTTTAAACAATTTTACTGACGTGGATGTGAAGCTTGTAAGTATACCGTCAGATTTTTATTATTAATCTGATTAAAAATACATATTTAGCGTTTTTTTTAAGACAGGAAAGAAGGAAGGAAAAAACAGACTCATTGTTTTCGAATTTGTAATATGAAAATGAACAACAATATTTTACCTATTGAACTCCACAAAAACGTTTAATTTCTCTTTTCCTTCTCCTCTCGTCTTCGTCAATTATAGAAACGTACAAAAATAATGTAAAAATAGATTTTGGAATGATTATTTAAATAATAATTTATAAAATTTATTTGATCTAAACTATTATAAAACTGTAACAGAATGTGTATGTATACCTATTGAAGATATTTACAAGAAAAAGATTACGATATGGTTTTTAGGTGTCCCTGACTCCAAATCAAACTTTTTTAGAATTTGTGTCTGTATGTTTGTCTGTTTATTTGTTTGTATGTTCGTAACAGCATCACGCAAAAACTACTGAACCGATTTTGATGAAACTTTTGTTGTTTGATAGCTTATGATCTGACTTAAAATCTGATATATAATTTGTGCGGTAAACTCTGTCATTTATACTTTTTTAATTACAAAATATTAAAATAAAATATAAGATAAGACATAAGTTAGAAAAAAAAAAGAAACAATACTATTAATAAAAAAATATCTTCGACGGCAAGGTGCCCAAGATTTCTCATTTATGCTTCTTTCTTGATTTGATTTCTTATTTGGCTTTATTTTAAAGCTATGCCAGCCCCATCGCATGATACCTTAATCTCCACAATATAAAATTAACCTTTTCACCTCACAAGCTCGGAAAGATTCTGTTTATCATTCGAAATCTGAGTGCAAACGTGTATTTTATCCGCTAGCGTGGAAAAAGTTTTTGAAATTCGAATCTGTCTGTTCAATATTTTTATATACCGCCAATCCACTGAAAATGCTTAATATCTATTTCATACCACTGGCCAGCACGAAAATAAAAACTTTTTGAAATGTTCTTTTTAGCAATTCACTTTTTTTCCTCGCTGTTGTGAGGTGAAAAATTGTGTGTTTCGCTCGGCTGCAAAGTTATTCTGCGTCTCGTACCTCGCTTCGCTCGTGGTTCAATCCTAGAATCCTTCGCTTGCTCAGGTTTCAATAAAAGTACTCGCGCCAAAAAGCAACTTTGCAGCCTAGCATAACAAATAACAATTTTAAATGAAACCTTATACAAATCCATGAACTGTACAAAACAACCAGTATTTTACTCAGCGTATTTTTCTTTATTGAGTGTAGTTTTCTTTATCGAGTGTATGTATTTTCTTTATTCAGTGTATTTTCTGCTCGCTCCATATTTTCGTTCCTCGAATCAATTTCCATTGTTCTAACGCAAAAATTGGAATTGGAATCCTCGGGGTACAATTCATTAAGAAATATTTGTTCCACAAATTAAATTTTTGCCCGCGGCCGTGAATTAATTGAGGTTCTTTATAATTAAAATCGAAACGTCTTAATGAACAAATCAAGCCCGAACAGCTTTTTAATTATTGCGTAAAGATATGTTTTGAATTAGAATTGTTTTGGAATTTAATTCTAAATTTGAGATTTCAATTTGAAAGAGATTAAAGTAAATTTCTCATTAAAGTAGAGCAGTTGTAGATTCGCGTACCATAAAGGCGTGGTTACACAGTGTGAGCTAGCTAGCAAGTTCAATCGCAGAAGTTTAAAACATTGAGGTTCGTTTCAGATTCAGTTGAGTTTCAGTGTCGACTTTGTTGATTCAGCTATAAGGAATATTGTATCGCACTAAACTTGTTCAAAGTTAATTTATTGCATAACTACAGGTTTAAAAAAGATCTTAATTGTATATTATCACATTGTATCTCCATAGCTTACCAGTTTAGGTGTACAATAATATTTCGAATTTTAGTCGAATTTAAAATTATTACAATTGTTGATGATGTACTTAAATGTCAAATAGTTATAATACAAAATTAACAGAATGCCAAACAAAAAAAAATGAAAATATAAATTAAAAATCAGAATGTCAATTGGATTAACAACGATAAATGACAAGCCGAGATTTAGAGCCGTTTTGAACTCCAAATAAAGTATTTCTATTCTTCTTTTTCTCGTATATCAAAACCTATACATACAATCTTGACCCTACTTAGACTAACATCACGTTCAAAAGTATATGAATTTAGGATTTAGTGACGATCGTTATAACATCTCAGCTTCCCGAGCAATAAGTTGTGTTACGTAACAGTTGGCATTTACTGCAGTGCATAGAACTACTCGCACTGTATGATCGCATGGTACTACGTGGTACTACTCTCATTTGCGAATCAGTCAGTGGCTCGTATCAAAGTCAAAGTCAAAGTCAATATAATTTATTCAATATAGGAGCTTGAAGCACACTTATTAAACGTCAAATCTTTTTTAAGCTACCACCGCGTAGGAACGTGTTGTCGCTGTAGAAAAGATGCGGCCAGAAACTCTACAACATATCACGACTTAATAACTATTACAATATAAATTCTTAAGCTATGGTTATGCATACAATAATACATAGTCTATCTAATAAAATAATTGATACTATACAGTAATGTAAATAAACTATAAGTTAGTGACCTCAGACCCAAGCATTTTGATCATTTAAATCGTAGGTAGTTACTACGTTTGCTGTTTTTAAGAAGACGTACTATACAACATGATTCGCACATAACTGCTTTCTCGGCATGGCTTCTCGTCATCGTATGACCAGCAGAGACGAGTCGAGCTACTGACGTTAACGATGGCACACTGATCACTATCAGGTCAGCAGCTAGCATTGTGTAAACAATCCTTAAGATTCAGCTGCAAGATCACACTCTATTTTAATGAAATGCTATTTAAGATGCTATAGGCAGCCAGCTTGCGCCAATCCGTGTTTTGATTGTTTTTGCTCATTCTGTTTTATTTGTATTTTAAAATTCAACAGTATAGGGCACTATTATGCATAAACTATCACAGTAGCGTAGCGAGGATGGGGCTGGAAGAGGCTGGGGAGGGGGCAAATGCCCCCAACGGCACTTTACTACGGGCGGAAAATTCGGGAAAAATATAGAATTAAAAATAATAATTCTATAAAAATTCCAGCTGGTTTCGCTTGCTCTAAGTTTCTGTTTTAATTACTTATAACATAATCCTAAAGACCACAGCTAAGACGTGGTGCTGAAAATCTCGAGCTTGCTTTGCTCGATCCATAGCTTTTACTAACGTTACTTAAAATATTTTGTGCGTCAACAGCTCTGGCTCCAACCGACTCGTATGGAGGAGAAAAGTCGAGGTGCTACTTGTGCATCCTCCATTGAAAAGGGAAGATTTTCCGCCAGGCTAGGTGTGAAGCCTGGGGACCGGCCGTGGTCCAACAGTTCTTGGTTGAGACTTGTACCTAATCTCTGTGATTATTTCTCTTGCGCGATTTATGTCTTGCGTGAACCTTGTTTGTGGTAGGTTATGAGTTACGTATTCACAGTAAACGTCGTCTTTGTATGGAGCATATTTCCGAGGGCGACGGTATCGCCATCTGTTGGCTTCTTTGCTATGTGGGTGTTGACATATGTGACAAGTCCCCACATTATTATTATTTTGTCAGCAACGAATTGAAATTATTCTAAATGAATATCTCTTCCACAGACTGGTTCCCAGGGTGGCGCAAACACAGCAGCCAGCCTAACGACGACGGGACCTCAGGGCAGGACTGCGTGGAGGCCAGGCGGGAGTTCCCCCCGCGCCCCCCGCCCGCCGCGGCCACCTTCATGTG
The DNA here is from genome assembly GCA_963693445.1 of Agonopterix heracliana. NCBI lineage: Eukaryota > Metazoa > Arthropoda > Insecta > Lepidoptera > Depressariidae > Agonopterix > Agonopterix heracliana. The sequence goes on from OY856319.1 coordinate 17,613,123, forward strand.
GAACGACAGGGGCTGCAGAGAGCATAACTACTTCGTCTGCGAGCGACCTTCTGTTGATGGTAAGTTGATTGTATAATAAGTCTGTGTGTTCTGTCGTCTTGATGCGGCCGATGCGACTGACGCGTGGTTCTGTCATGTTTTCATAGTAACTATCGGCCGTCGGCCGCGAGCTTACTATGAAAACGTATGGCATATATGACAAAACCACGCGTCAGTCGCATCGGCCGCTGGGATCGGAAGTGAACCTTTAAGATTTATATCACAATGTAATGTGCTCGTTTAGACTGCAGAGGACAGTGAAAGTGTTAGTCTTCATACAAAAAGCTAAATATTACGCCACTAAAACGTTAAAAAATTTAAGATTTTGATCTCGTTTGATTCATTCTATTCTATTTTTATTTATTCATTTAATGGCGTTTCCTTGTTAGATTTCGCCAGTGTCAAGTTATTTGAGGGAGTGTCTATTCAATCTCGTGGATTGTTTTTGAGTAAGAACAACTGAGAAGGATTTAGGAGCCTCGTGGCAGGCTGAGACGCGAACCGCGCGAACACCACGCGAGAGACAAGTGTTCGAGGCAAACCCTGCAACGTGACTCCGTTTGATTCATTGCACTGTATACTAATCCTACGTTTATACGATTTTTCTTTAAAGACACTTCAATATTGTGAAATAAATAGTTTTGCATCGCTAAGTGGAAATTTTAATACTCGTCTCTACAAATGACTACTAATTTATCATACCAAATGACATATTTAAAAAAAAAGACGTTGAAATTTGTTATACGTTAAGATTTAGGAATGTAAATCATTTAGTTTCAGTTTTGCTAGTAAAACGCTGTGTTAGCTTCACAATTAAAGACAAATTCAAAATGTTTTATTCAAAATAATACTACATGGACACTGGACAGCTTTCTGCCGTCATTTTTGACTCTACCACCGCGTCGGAAGGTGTTCCGTTGTAGAGAAGATGCGGCCAGAAATACTACAACACCATCTTTAAAAAAATATATATGCAAAAAACAATCTTACACGTATTAGTAAGAAGCCTGTGCCTGGCAGCAGGACAAATGTAGGCTGATGATGATGATAATTATGAACGTATTCAAACCGTTTTAGGCCTTTTCATGACGTAGGTAGTGCACAGAATTTAATGTGTCTTGTACTACCTTTTTCTAGCCCTGTTTATATGGATACTTTTGCCACAGATTATATAATACTATACACTTTTGCTTTGATCATTTATAAGTATTAAAATTATTATCAATGAAAAATTTACGCTATCCAAATTGGATGCGTATACTGAAGAAGGGCCAAATTAAATGTACCCGAAACCGACGAGCTTGTATGAAGACTTATGAATGTTGAGGAGGCGAGAGATGAGTGTCAGAAACGTAGCATGTGGCCATCTGTTGTCTCTGCCTACCCCAGTATTGGGACATAGGCATGAGCATATGTATGTATGTATGTGTATGTCAAAAGTAAGTAAGTTATAGCCAATAGAATCCCACTGCAGGGCAAAGGCCTCCGCTCACGAATAAGGGTGAGAGGGAATGGGCCATACTCCACCACGCGGGCCCAGTGCGTGTTGGTGGAGGCAAGTTAGTGGTCAACTTGCTGTCAGAGAATTTTCAAACCGCCACAATAGGCCTCTGACCTGGCTTAACGAATAGTTACAACACCATCTGACGAAACTATCCGAGACCAACTGCTTAACGTGCCTTCTGAAGCACGGAAACGCTCGAGATGAAATACCACTAAACGGTCACCCATCCAAAGACTGACCGGACCTGACGTTGCTTAACTTCGGTGATCGTTTCCAATACCGAAGCTCCACTACGCCAACGAGCGAGCAGTGTATGTATGTAGGTAATCTAAAATCTAATCTAAAAAAAAAGGCCCTTTAAAAAAATCTGCTGCTGGGCTGTTTTTAAATGAATAAAGTTTTATCTTATCTTATCTTATCTTATCTTATCATAAACGAATAAAAACGTTTGAGTCATCCACCACTGACGGAAACTTTGTTTTTCATAGGCTCTGTTGCCCAAAACTGGGTTTGTCGGTCGTTTGCGTAAACTATATGTAGTATTATTTTTATTTCTGTGGCAGTAGCATCTTCAGCAACTATGACAAATGACTTCCGAACACAATAACATTGACCCAGTTCCTCCTTTTGCCACAAAACAGGGAAATACAGCGTGTAAACATAAAAGCGTTACATACTTTATGGGGTGCTTCAGACCAACAAACTGGACAACTTTCACTATAAAGGGTGAAATTGATGTCATTAGCATCCTTTTAAACTAAGAGTCTACCCATGAAACTGAACAACTTTTACTTTGGGAGCAAATCAATCAGCTGTCCCATACTAAACTGCACCCGCCGCCGGCCGCTGCCTACACGACTCAAATGTATGTGACAGCAGATTTTTTTTTTGCTCTGATTTGTTTGCTCCTATAGTAAAAGTTGTTCAGTTTGATGGGTAGACTCTTAGTTTAAAAGGATGCTAATGACATCGATTTCATCCTGTATAGCCTCCGTGGTCTAATGGTTTAGGAACATTGGGCTCTTGACACGGAGGTCGTGGGTTCGATTCCCACGGGGGACACCTATGATATGTCACTTTGTGCATTTTTCCCCAGTTTGTTCGGACATTACAGGCTGAATCACCTGATTGTCTGAAAAGAAAGATGATTCCGTGCTTCGGATGGCACGTTAAGCCGTTGGTCCCGGATACTATCTCTGGCGGTTAGTAGTTGTAACAGGGCTTGCACACGATAAGAAGAAGACTATAAAGCCATCATTAAAATTGCGAAAAAAACAGCTGTTTCATAGAAAATGTTAATAGCTTCTTTTCAAAAATTTTATGATATGGCCATTGACATAGGTGGTAAGTCAATGGAAATAGCAGATTATTTTATCGCGATTTCAAAGTTTGTCCCTTAGTGAAAGTTGTTCAGTTTGATGATCTTAAACACCCAGCTTCAAAACGATCCCGATTCCACGGTATATAATGTAAAAGTTGGTAGTAAAATTCCTATTTCTATTAAAATAATATGCTAAAATTACAAGCGTAAGTATAAAGGCTTTTCATAATTCTAATCTTACGTGGGTGTCGGAAGGATGGGGTCGGAGTGGTCCAAAGTTATTTCCCACGAGAACCACATAAATGTTTCTTTGTTTTTAATTACACCTTCCCACATGGGTGCTTAGGAGCAGGTGCTGTGTAAACTGTTAAGGCAGCGAAAAAGGAAAGTAACAATCTTGGCACATGAGATTTTAATTAATACAATAAATACAATTTAAATATAATTATCCTATTATTGGTTGGAGGTTTAAAGATTAGATTACAAATAATATTTAATAGGGCGATTTACAACATCACGCTGAAGAATTTTGGAGCCAAAATCGAAATACAACTTTAAAAGATCTGCATTTCCATAGAAAAATATATACGAACCGTGATTGGACTACGTACGAACCATAACTTTTGACACTTTTGGTATTGCGCTAATTGCTGTACTGCTCGCTCTTGACAGCCGTTAGAGCGTTTTGACAGATCGCTCAGACGGTAAAGGCTGTCAGTCACATAGAGTTTACCGCGATACGGAATTCAGCACAGTTGAATAGTAATTGGATTGCAATGTGATTAGAACTGAAATTGGATAAGAATAGAACTTCGATGTTTTACTTATCGCAATCGGGCTTCTGGCCTCTCTGAAAGCTCGACACAAAACTACGTGCAACACTCTTGCCTATACCGTGGCCTTAATAAGTTGAACTTAATTCATCATACAAAAGTAAACACGAACCATAATTTAAACAACACCCTATACAACCAAACTTGGTCACACCTGTATAAAAGCAATGTTTAGAAAGCCAACAGTGTAAGAGTGGGTCGTTAACAGTTTTACGGCAAAAGACTCGTAACACTGTTGTGATTAAATGGGCTGGCAACTTTAACATCTGGCGTCGTTCTACGACGAGAAACTAGCGTTTTAAGAATTCGGTATGTCAAGTTTTTTTTTTGTCTTTATTTTATATTTTTTACGGATAGAAGACCTCATTTTATAGTAGATTACACACCGAGGACAGGAAAGTAAGAAGAAGAATAAGATCTGAGGCTTTCTTATACTTTACTTTACGTTACTTTACGTTTTTCTTGATTTTTAAAATTCAAAATTAGAATCTAAAATAACGGAATAAAGTCCAAAGTTGCGGATTTAATGATACCTCGCCCCCCGCAAAAAGTTGCAGAAAAGTGAAAAAAAATAGTCAAGTTGAAGTACCTACGATGAATGAGCCAAATATAGTAGGTACTGTAGCCACGATACTTTTTAATTACCAAAAAGATTACCGATTCCCGTTTAGATTTTATTGTAAGGTACAACATTACGAAACAAGTACCGCCGTAAAAAAAAAAAAAAAAATGTATGAAATTTTTCAATTTTTAAGTTTCCGTTTTTTTTTTCTATAGCTACTGTCATGTTCTTTACCTTACTCTTACTTCAATGCTCAAAAATTTCATACAAAGTTCTTTATTTTTTTTGTTTCGGGTTGTGATCTGTAAGACTTAGGTTTTTATATTAGTAATTTTGTACCTTACAATAATATCTAATCGGCAATCGGTAATCTTTTTGGTAATTAAAATGTCCCGTGGCTACAGTACTAATAGAAAAAGCCGTTGAGTAAAACCGAAAAATAAATAAAAGAACATTCGTAAGTATTTGAATATCGAATTATGAAAGCGTCGAAGCCTCGAAGCACACCAAATCCAAATATTAGTCTTGGCAACCATTTTATATAGAACCGTGAACTTTTGGCATTAGAAGGATAAGCGAAATAAACTTTTAAAATTACGGAAGTAATGTTCCTTGCAGTTCACGCTTCTGAACCAATCAGGTAAATTGTAGTTTTTCATCTATTTCTGCAAAGGTTACGACTTCTGATATTGTCTTAAACCCTATACAGGGTTTAAATTTAAATACGTTACATACTTTAGGGGTTGCTACAGACCATCAAACTGAACAACTTTCACTATGGGACCAACATTGAAAACGCGAAATGAAAATCAGCCGTCGGGGTCGACGTCTGACTTATGTAACAGCAGTTTTTTTTGCGTTTCCCACATTACACACTACACAGTAGGTATGTAACGTATTTAAGTTTACACCATGTATACAGGGTCATTCTTAATAATTATGTGGACGGTTTACGACGATTATCAGACCATTAATAGAAATGTTTGCTATGGAATGATTTGTACATGGCACATCAGATTTTTTTTAGTGTTTATATAAAGACACTAGTGTTTACCCGCGACTTCGTCCGCACAAATTAGATTTTAAGTCAGATCATAAGCTCAAAACAAAAAAAGTTTCATCAAAATCGGTTCAGTAGTTTTTGTGTGAAACAAATAACAAACAGACAGACACAATTTCTAAAAAATGTATCATCATCTTTTTTTGTAAATATCTTCAATGTACAGACGCACTTCAGTTACCGTTTTATAATAGTTTAGATAGCTTGATGGTCTGATCGCTCCCAAAACCATCAGCATGTAGAATGTACCTTACAGAAGAGAAGTGACAGAATGAGATTAACTTAGTACGTACCTACGCGATTATAATGTATGGAGATTACAAAGAAAAATGTTTCTAGTTCCACAATTCAAACGGTCCAAGTTACACTGGCACCACGCATGTGATGTGACCCAGTTGTATTGACTAGGGTTGTTCCGGTTACGAGATTTCGGATTCGGATTTGGACATAATAGTTAGGGAATCAAGCGTTTCACAGAATGTCACAAATATTACTAAACTTATACTAAAAATGTATTTTGTATACCACAGATCAGTGTAACAAAAACAGAAAGGTTTCGTCATATTTTAACGGGTGCTTCAGACTATCTAATTGAACAACTTTTACTTTGGAGTGAACAGAAATAGCAAAAAAATGTTGGAGATCCATGTTGGAGATATTAATACCTGAAGTTTGCTGTAAAAATCAACTTCATTAAAATTATGTTAACGAAATCATTTTTTTCTTTCTATTATTAGTTGTATTCCAGAAACCATAATGGTTATGCATTTTTATATTAAGGTATTTACAATAATGAATATTATCATACTGATGCCATGGACTTGTAAGAAATACGGTCCGAATATTGTACTAAAACGATGTGAAGCATGCAAGGTACTACCATCTCGTTTGTTCTACAAGGGACTTATACTCACATAGATGCATAGCTCAAGGCGCAGGTCCTACAACCCGTCACCTTATGTACCACGTGACAGCACGCACACAAAAGAAATGGGTGCTTCACTCATGATTAGACGACATTACGTCTGGTTCTTCTTTTAAATCTGTGACTGATGACTAAAATAAATTTTATTAAGAAGGAAATTCATGGTCCATCTATTTGAAAATCTTTAATATAATTTCGGGTAGGTACGGATACAGAAATCCATAATATCCCTTATTATTGCCTCACTTCACTTTTTACGAGTGTAAAGGGTGAACGGGGCGGTGCATTGTCATCAAACAAATGACTTGCGTATCCTATTCCAGGGATGGTCGTAAAAAACTAACTTCAATACATATAAAATACAGTCTAAAATCGATTACTGATAGTACGTAATACCTGAACAAATACAGTTACTACTATAGTGCTAGCGGTTCATCGGAAATTTCATAAGAATACTGCACTTTTTGTTAAAGGCAAGCTGCTATGCACAGTGGTAGTTAGGACCATTTGGAATGATTTGACCCGTAGTGATTTTTGATTCACCCCTTAGGGGGTGATTTTCGGGGGGTGGGGGGTGAACTACTCCTTAAATTCTTAAAATTGCTAATCTTAACCGATATTGACAATCAGGGACTCATTTTCGCATAATTTGAGGTCGTCAAATTTGAATTTGGAGTAATTTTGATCATCCGAACTTCTATTTTGGATATTTTGGACCTTAAGGACGTTTTTTGGTACGAAATTTAAAAAATTGATAAATAGTCATACAATAGCCATATTAGAGTCAATTTCGGGAAACTCGATGGCGCTAAATTGAAATAAGTCGTCAAAAACATATTTTGGAAAAAATTGGAGGGGATACAAAATGATAAAAAAAATTTTTTTTTTTTAAACCAGACTGCTTATTGTTTTTAGGGTTCCGAACCAAAAAGGCGCCCAACAGGATCCTATTACTAAGCCTACGTTGTCCATCCATCCGCCTGTCCGTCCGTCCCGTCTACCTGTACTGCCTGTCCTACCTATAAAAGGGCTGTATCTTTTGAAACGTAGTAGCTAGATGGTTGAAATTTTCAGAGAATATGCGTTATTATGGCGGATTTGTTAAAAAAATAATAATAAAAGCAAAAAGTTAAAAATTAAGGGGGGTCTCCATACAAAAAACTATTTTTTTAACGTTTATAGTTTTTGCTCTATCGTAAAAATGGTAATACATACAAGCATCAAATTTGGTACGGTTATAGTGCAAACTCTATAGTATAACAAGAAATAATAAAAATTGGCCAAGTGTGTGTCGGGCTCGCGCTAAGGGTCCCGGAAATAACACATTTTTTAGTGATTTTTTTTTAACCGTGTCGAAATTTTCAGTGGTTGTTCAGACCATCAAACTGAACAACTTTTACTATGGGTGGAAATCCGAAATCGAAAAAAAAACATCGGTCTCATACATTTGAGTCGAGCAGGCATAGCAGTTTAGTGTGGAGCAGTATATTTTTTTTTTTGCGTATTCTGATTTCCACCCATAGTAAAAGTTGTTCAGTTTGATGGTCTGAACAACCACTGGAAATTTCGACAAGAATAAAAAAATTTTACCAAAAAAAAATTGTTACTACCGGGACCTATAGTGAGAGCCCGACACACACTTGGCCAATTTTTATTATTTCTTGTTATACCATAGTGGTTGCACTATAACCGTACCAAGTTTGACGTTTGTATGTATAAAAGTGTTTACGATAGAGCTAAAACTATAAACGTTAAAAAAATAGTTTTTTGTATGGCGACCCCACTTAATTTTTTACTTTTTGCTCATCTTATTATTTTTTAACAAATCTGCCATAATAACGCATATTCTCTGAAAATTTCAACCATCTAGCTACTACGGTTCAAAAGATACAGCCCTTTATAGGTATGACAGGCAGTACAGGTAGACAGGACGGACGGCCAGAAGGACGGATGGACCACGTAGGCTTATTAATAGGATCCTGTTGGGCGCCTTTTTGGTTCGGAACCCTAAAAACAATACGCAGTCTGATTAAAAACAAATTTTTTTTGTTGTCTTTTTCTACCCCCTCCAATTTCTTTCCGAAAATATGTTTTTGACGACTTATTTCGATTTAGCGCCATCGAGTTTGACGAAATTGACTCTAATATGGCTATTGTATGACTTTTTATCATTTTTTTTAATTTCGTACCAAAAAACGTCCTTACGGTCTAAAATATCCAAAATAGAAGTTCGAATGATCAAAATTACTCCAAATTCAAATTTGACGACCTCAAATTATGCGAAAATGAGTCCCTGATTGTCAATATCGGTTAAGATCAGTAATTTTAAGAATTTAAGGAGTAGTTCACCCCCCACACCTCCAAAATCACCCCCTAAGGGGTGAATCAAAAATCACTACGGGTCAAATCATTCCAAATGGTCCTAACTACCACTGTGCAAAGCGGCTTGCCTTTAACAAAAAGTGCAGTATTGTTTGGCGTACCGCTAGCACTACTATACCTACCTACAGTTACCTACTTGGCTATGTGCACGACGGTAACCTATCTTACTTTCGAAATTTCACTGACCGAATTTCAGTTGTTCGAAAACGGTTTATAGAAGTTTCTAGTGACAGATATTTTGTTACACATACATTTGTTACTCCTTATAAAGACTTGACAGAAGTATCATTTTCCAGAAAATTTAAAATCAGAATTTCATAATCTTTTTTTTTTTCTTTTGACAACGGTCTTCTGGGTTCGAAGTTTTAAAATGTAGAAGCAACTTCTTCCAAAGTATGACTAGGACACAACACGGTAAAGTTTTCTGTAATAATTACCTAGTAGATACATGATACCAGGATTATAGCACCAACATGCTTGCTAGCATGCTGCTTGCTTGCTTGCTTGTTGCATGCTTGCTTACTTGTTAGCTTGTATGCATGTTGGGGGGTGCGGGGGCGGAAACCCCCTGTCTGAGAAACACAAACTAGTGGTTTTAAAATTGTAGTTTAGGTTAGGTTAGAACATGTAAAACACTTAGCGGGCGAAGCGAGCAGAGCATCAAAATGCTTGCTGCATGCTTACTTGCTTGCTGCATGCTTGCTTGCTGCATGCTTGCTTGCTGCATGCTTGCTTGCTGCATGCTTGCTTGCTTGCTGCATGTTTGCTTGCATGTTGCTTGCTTGCTTGTATGCATGTTGGGGGGTGCAGGGGTAACCGTGCACGACACTAGCTCCCCGTGAATTATTTGTACATAAAATGTTAGGATAAAGTTTGTTATTTTATATAAAACTAAGTAAAACTAAATAAATAAGCGATATTAAAAATGTATCCCTGCCAAATTTTAAGTTAGTCTTTGTAGTTTTGAATATTTGAATGTAGCGTCAGTGTAAAGTGCTTGCATAGATTCAATCAAATCCTTTGACTACTTATATGTGGACTAGTTACGCGTGTAATTCTACTAACAAACATTTCTGCTTCTTTTTGCGGGGGGCGAGGTAACATGAAATCCGTAACTTTGGATTTTATTCTCCATAACTTTAGATTCTAATTTTTATTGTTTAAAATCATGAGTTTCGGTACTACTGGTGAAACGTGGATGTTCTGTGATTTCAGAATATCTCTGACTACCCCCTTGGGGAATATAGTCGTGAGCATATGCTATGCTATGCTAAAATCATGAAAAGTAGTCTCGTGTGAACCCCAAACGTTCGAAGGTACCTACAGTTTCGAAAGTATAGGCTGCCTCGTTTAGTGATAATGATAACGTATAAAATTGAAGTGCACATGATCAATTGTTCTTATACCGTGGCAGAGGGGAAATGCTAACTCAAGGCTAGTCCTTATATTCTATTCTTATTTAATGGCGTTTCCTTGTAAGATTTCGCCAGTGTCAAGTGTTGAAGATATATTTATTAGATATTGTAAGGTAATAGGATATGGCGATCTCAAAGCCCCGTTTTTAATCAAAAACACAAACTCGAAACCGACATAAAACGGCGGAGCCACGTGGCCAATTAAATCGCAAGCCGACACGTCCACTCGTTACCCACTTAGCCACGCGACTCCTAGTCCTTATATTAAATAGTCAAAGATCAAATCTGACACAACTTCGCCGTAAAAGTTCTAATTTCTGTCACAGCGTGCGCTGCGATCGACTTGACAGTTCACAACACCCACTTCGCACATAATATGATCACCGACGAATCGATCCTCCAGGTGAATAAAGTCTACTCGACTGCCAAAAAATGGTATCCCCAAATCACCTGAAAAATCTAGGTGTTTACTTCATTCCTTTGAGACAAAAACATGGGTTGAGGGTGGTATTTTATATGGTCTTACGTTGCATGTTTCGTATAATGTCATCTTTTGCAAGATCGAATCTAGCCAGCCATGTACGCAAAAACCGTGCCGCCAGCATGTGCGCTTGCGTAGGACTGGAAAAACACTAAATTATACACCCTAACCGTGTGCGTGGGCTTATGCCCTAACAGTGGGGACGACGGGAGCTGAGAATGATGTACTTACAAAAAATGGAAATTTTGTGTTTTTTTGTGATCAATAAAACTGTCAACCTGTCGACCATAAATCACTCATAAATAAAATACAAACTAATTATTTAACTTCTTCAACTTTCCGTTCACATAAATTTAATAATTTCGTACAAAAAAAAACGTTGGCAACTTTATAGCTTGTTTCGAATCTTTTTATAGTCGACTTTGCCTTCAACCCTTTTTTTATTACAAAACTTTTGTCTTTGAAGAAAAATAAAACTACGTAAGAGTTTTATTAGCCTTATTCTTAGGACTATTTTTACTTTACGGGACGGTAAAGGTATGCATTTGGGATTTGAAGTTGTTATGCATCTTGCGAATTTTAAAAGATTAAGGGCCTGTTTCACCACTTCTGAGTAAGTTCTTGTTAGCTTATCCGACAGATATTTTAACATAATTTCATACAAAATATCTCAAAATATCTGTCGGATAAGCTAACGAGAACTTACTCAGAAGTGGTGAAACAGGCCCTAATTAAATTAAAATTTAAATTTAAATTATTCCGTTTACAAAATCGATTACTTATTTAAACTATTATAAAACTGTAACGGAAGTGTGTCTGTACATTGAAGATATTATTTACAAAAAAAAGATTACGATATGGTTTTTAGGTATCCCTGACTCGAAATCTACCTTTTTTAGAAATTTTGTTTGTCTGTTCGTTTGTGTATTTGTTTGATTGTTTGTTTGTTCGCGCATCACGCGAAAACTACTGAACCGATTTTGATGAAACCTTTTTGTTTGATAGCTTATGATCTGACTTAAAATCTGGTATATAATTTGTGCGGATGAAGTCGCGGGTAAACACTTGTTATTACTATACTTAGAAAAAAAATCTGTGATCAATGTCCATTGTCTGAAATGACTTAACTAGAAATCAGAATAACTAAAAACTGCCAAAAATCCCATGCCGATTTGATATCAATATTGAGGAATCGCGTTGCAAGTCTTTTAAGGCCTCCGCACATTGCAGCGATATTATCGAGCGATTTTATCGAGCGATATTATCGACAGCGATATCGCGACACCTTACACACTGCAGCGATTCCGCGATTCGCGTCACGCATGCGCCCCACCACTGAATGTAGTCGAAAGAGTTGCGATAATACCGCGGCAGTGTGTGGGATCGAGCGCGTCCCCATACAAAATGAACTGAGAACAATTATCGCAAAATCGCAGCGATATTATCGCTCGATACTATCGCGGCAGTGTGTAAGATCGCGGCATCCCCATACAAAATGTACTGGAAACAATTATCGCAAAATCGCAGCGATATTATCGCTCGATAAAATCGCTGCAATGAGCGGAGGCCTTTATGAGGTGGACGCGTGTCCGTTGCCTGCTCCTCGGCTTGCAACGAAACTCCTCTATTTTATAGTGGCTTAACTGTGTGATTTGTGCATAAAACAACCCTTGAAGTCACCAAATATCACTTTTATTATTTAACTAGATATTGACAAAATCATCAAGAATATACAATTGGATCGGGTAGTTACTCAATAAAACCCCAGTTTAGGAAAGTAGATGAATCGGCAAAGTAAAACTGAATGTAACGTACAGTCAGCAGCAATAAGTTATAAACAGTTTAGTACTACGACGTAGAACAAAAGTGTTTCTGCTGACTGTACGTACACGAAGAAAAATATCTAGTTGTATCTGTTACAACTATTTATTTTAGTAGACTTTACTAGAAAGAGAAGTTTATTCCGAGAGCGCAAATGCGCGCTCCATACAAACGTAGATACTATGGTGATATTTTCAATATTAACCAATTAAGTCAATGCAATTTTTCAGAAACAATCTAGAAACGAATCTCTATGCTTGTATGAAGTCAGATTTTCGTTAAAATATAATGTTTTAATTCTAGGATTAATTTAAGATTTGTATGGAAATCTTTGAGGCACTGTAACTTTAAAACTATACATTTGAACGAAAATCTGACTCCATAAAAGCATAAAGATTTGTTTCTAGATTGTTTCCGCAAACATTGACTTTAATTGGTTAGTATTGAAAATATCACCATAGTACGTTTGTATGGAGCGCGCCAACGGTAATATACGCTTAAAATTTGTTGTTATAAATCTTAGGGGTCGCGTACCGTCGTCGACAGCTTGCGACAGCGGTCGCTGAGAGTCGCACAAACAAACTGTCGCTCGTCTGTAAGTGCCCTACTTATTCTGGAAGATTTAACTTAAGAAAAATCTGCTAAAATAAATAGTTGTCACATAGATATACTACTAGATATTGTTCTCTGTGTATCGTAATGTTACCACGGACTTGAAAAAAAGACGGACGTAATCTCGTCTAATCACGAGTGAAGCACGCATTTATTTTTGTGTGCCTGACGAACTGTCAAGCGGTACATAATGGTGGCGGGTTGTAGGACCTGCGCCTAGAGCTAGTGCATCTGTGTGAGTGTAGGGCCCTTGTAGAACAAACAAAAATGTAGGACCTTGCATGATTCACATATAGTTAAAGTCACATTACGTCCGTCTTTTTTTCAGGTCCGTGAATATTACAAGACACCAGGTTATAGTAGATTACAAGAAAGGTCTCAGATCTCGTGTTATTGTTGACCGAGCCGAAACCGAGGTCAACACACATATGATCTGAGGCTTTCTTTTTTACTGCCCGAGGTTAGTATACTATTTTTCTCCTCGACGGAGATGGAAAGCGGCAACTTCGTTTAGCGCAGCGGGACGAAAATTGACGCTTTCCGTCCGGATGGGAGAAAATGTAGTTTAATATAACGACAGTTAACATCTTCGCCGCCGTACCGCTCTGCCAGATTACTAGACACTTCCGCAGTACTCCATTACTTCTTAACAGCTCGCTTTTATACACTGATGGAAAAGCGAAGTGTTATAGCTTTTTTTAAATCAAGAATGAAATAGGCGTTTCTCTTTTGTTTTTAAATTGTTAAACAAATTATCAAGATACGTTTTTTCTGTCTATTGACTCACTTTAGAACCAACTAAAAACGTACTTACATAGCTATAAGAATGACATAAAAGTACATACATAAAGCCTGACCAGGAATATAAAAAACCTGGTTTGGGGGCGCTGCAATCGACTGTCATCTTTAATGTTAGTGTTCAAAGTACAAAAATTAGAATTAGAATCGAAAGAAAATGTTTACAATATTGTTCACTACACATTAAGAATGATGTGGTTTTCTTAATTTTTCGAAATTAATAAAAAAACCATTGAATTTTTCAAAGAAATCAGCTGAATTCTGATAGCCACGCGCTCGTTCTCATCGATTAGTATGGAGAGTCGTGGTCCAGGGATAATACGCTTTAACCTTACTGTATAGTGTCAATTGTTTTATTAAATTTATTTTATTTATTATTTATTTATTGGTATATGACAATACAATGTTGTAGATTAACAAATAATCGACGCACTATAATAGACTATGTATTATTGTATACAAAGCTTAAGAATTTATATTGTAATAGTTGGCCGCACCTTCTCTACAGCGACAACACGTTCCGACGCGGTGGTAGCTTAAAAAAGATTTGACGTTTAATAAGTGTACTTCGGGTGATTTTTAAACTATAAAGTTTAACGAAAATCTGACTGATTAAAAGGGTTCTAGATTGTTTCTGAAAAATTGTAGTATTCAAATACATATAACCAAACTTCATTTGTATGGAGCGCGCCAACGGTAATATCCCCTATATTGAAGTTTTACAAAGATGTAAACAGTAATGTTTTTTTAATAGCTAAAAGAAAAAATGTTATACAAAAATCGTTAGTAGTTGAAAAGATTAAATTTGCCAACAGGCTTATCCAATTTCCAGTAAATTTAGTTTTTCTTTGTCTAGGTAATGTGATTTATACATACAGGTGCTTTGCTATAACTTAATCTTTCAGTCTGGTGAAGTACACAATTTTCTTTTATACTTTTGTAACATGTTTCGTTAAAGCTTTCCATTTTGTACTCCTCAAGATTTTGTATTCGAAATAATCAGTAGCTTCGACAATAGGCCCTGCGGCCGTATTATAATGTGCGCGTCAAGGCTTTACACGCCTTTCATCTCGTTCGTTCGGGTGCAAATAGAAAGAGACATAAGGCGCGATAGCGCTATGTCAAGCTGCTATACTAAAACCACTGCTGGTCAAATTATTCTTCAACTTACTCCAATCCCTTATCACTATCACACTGTTCTGTTCTGGATTCGGTCGGCGACTGTAACACCATACATATTTCGAAACGAGCGCATTTTCGACTTTTGTTGATTTTATTCCACACTCCACATTTACTCCCGTACATATCTAAGTCTCTTTACACATCAAATCAAATAAACTGTGTCCAATTGCTCTGCTTTGAAAACCTAAGAAGACCGTAACCGACCGTTAAAAGCACGATCAAAATAACGCGTTTTGCGGTCACAGTGGCTGACTTTTATCGGAATTGTAAGATTCAAAATAATTTGTTGAAAAAACGTTACTTTACTAATAACTACAATATATTATACTATATAATAACTAATAACTATATAATACTTATTATTAGGGTTTCATACTGTACTTATTTGACATAGCCCAAAGAATTGCTAAACTAAAGTGGTAATATGGCACATTACTCGCAAAATTGATGGCCGACGACTGCGCCGAAGAGTTCTCGAGTGGCGACCGCGTACCGGAAAGCGCAACGACGGTGGGGACCCGTTGGATGAGGGCAGCGTAGGAGGCTTACAGGCATATCGAGCAGTGAACGTCCATCGACTGAGATGATGACGATGATGCATGTACGTATTGTTCGTATCACAATAATTGAGTGTAGACAAAAACAAATTTCTAAGTAGGTAATAAATCGAATAAAATAATGTAGACGCGTCTATTCCCCGATGGCAGATATATTTCAATTGTAGCATAATATTATTTAGGATGTATCCAAAAATCAAAGGTAGCAAAAACTTGGTACGACTTCGAAATCGAATCGTGGTAGTTGTACTGAAATGTGTTAAACCTTCTTTCGTTTAGTTTGTGCCATATAATTTTTTTAAAGTAGCGAGCGAAATAGTTAAATTAATAAATTTCGTGAGGAAACATAAAGTTGCGGTTCACTTCATATAAACTCAAATGACACTCGATAGCGCGATTTAAATGACGTGCAGCTCCATCTATTGATAAAATTGCAAAAACTACTGAACCGATTTTGATGAAACTTTTTTTGTTTGGTAGCTTATGATCTGACTTAAAATCTGATAAGTATATAATTTGTGCGGACGAAGTCGCGGGAAAACACTAGTATTTTATATTAGGAGAGAGACCGTCCTAAGACCGTGACCGCTGACCGCGTTGGTTTAACTATACTTTACGGTTCGCGTAAAAATGCAGTAAAAATGAAACTCTGCCCGAACGACCTTTAAAGGGTTATCTGGTAAACTTCTCGGATAATGGGGCTGCAAGTTTCTTTTTTACTTCTTTATTGGCTTTTTGTGGTTTGAGCTTTTTTAGAGTTCCGTACCAAATAGCCTTATTACAATTTTAGTATGACAGCAGAATTTTTTTGAGTTCTCATACTTGGTCCCAGTAAAAGTCATATTGATGGGTACTTTCAACCCTTTGAGATTTCGGGAGCGATCGCCTTACACTAATGTAGGTATTGGCGCGCTTGTTGTCGCAAAATTTTCGTTAAAATTTACAGTTTCAATGCTAGGAATAATTTAAGATTTGTATGGAAATCTTTATGGCTATATCTTTGAAACATATAAACAATCTTACACCATACAAGCATAGAGATTCATTTCTAGATTGTTTCTGAAAAATTTCATTGACTTTGACTCCTAAACATATTTAATAAAATGCGGAGAATGTTATTGTCTAAATAATGGAGATTAAACTAATATTTACACGAGTACCTATATAAAACGTTGATGTTTTGAGTTTTACTAAGGAACACTTTTTTATTTATTTATAGTTAATGGACTTATCTTGCTTGTGCGTTAGCACCGCATTTCCGCCTATGTCAAGTGGTTTGAGGGAGTGTCTATCCAATCTCGAGGATTGTTTTTGAGTAAGTACAACTGAGAAGGATTGTGGAGCCTCGTGGCAGGCTGAAACGCGAACCGCGCGAACACCACGCGAGAGACAAGTGTTCGGGGCAAACCCTGCAACGTGACTCTAAGGAACACTTATTACTCATGTTCGAGTCGCACTTGGCAGGTTTTCTATCATGTTTTTGTTGGTGACTGAACTCATAAAAATAAATGTTAGGTTCGTCGGTCGTTAAGGGATTCATATTTAAAAGTTTATTTTAGTTTTTCATTCTATTGCATGTTGGAATAACAAATAAACAAAGTCGTGAAAAGGACTATTTTTGCACTAAAAATAAATTACATGGAAACTTTCACAGTTAAACTTATTTGAAATTTAAATGCATGCTTAATAATTTGCTTCGTAGTAAATAAGTCTGCATAGTTCGTATATTATGTATGAATATCACAAAAAAATACTAACTTTTGGGTATTTATTTATTGAAACGCGCTGCATACAAATGAATGCAGTAATTACCTATAACAACTCAGCACAATCTATCATCAGCATCACCTCCATTCATCCTATGCCCAGCAGTGGGTTGAATTGGGCTGATTTGATTGATTGATTGACTGTTGTAAAAACGTAGCATTTTCGATTTATTTCAACCCAATTGGCGCATAGGTATAACAATCCGCATACTGCAGCAGTATTTTACCTACACACCTATAAAGAGTCAGCTTATTATTACATTATTATATTATTACAATTGATATTTCGCAATTTATTTGTGAAAAGCGTAGAAAGAGCAAGCAAAATACTTGGCCTATGGTGAAAAGCGAAATCTTGATAACCCATAGACATAATTCCGTGACGGAAAATGTAACAGAAAAGCTAGGAAGAACGTCCCTGCAGAAAAGCGACTCAATCTGACATTTCGGTAAAGTGGAACGTTATGTTCCACCCAGCTTAATATTATGTTAGAAAAGATATAATACAAACAAAACACAATAATACCTCTTTTAGAAGTCTACTTTTAGAATTAGTTCATCGATTCCCACCGTAACAACGATTTTCTATTAACTGCGGTCACGATTCTCTCACCAATGGATTTCTTTTATCGAGAAGCGCTATTTTATCCAGATCCTCTTTTTACCTTTTCTATTCGTGGTTTCTCGTGTTGCGCTGTTACTTATTCATGAATGAAGAAAGAAAATGCATCTTGAATTGGTCAAAAGAAATAAAATTATTTGAAACTAGAGGACCGCGGCGAACTTCGTACCGTCTTAGACTCTTCCCGACACACACTTGGCCGTTTTTTACAGCCTATGTTATGATCTATGAGACAAATATTAGTATCTATCGGTTGGTGTTATGGTTACCACGCCGGACTGCCAAACCAGGGTCCTGGGTTCGAATCCCGGATCGGTCATGGATGTTGCCATTATTGTATGATTCCCATAACAAAAAGCCTGAGGGATCATTACAATGTATGTGCCTGTGAGCGTTATTTATTTATCAGCTGTTTCATAACATTTGAGGCGAGTAGTACTTGCAGTTTTGTATGGAAAAGCCGTTTTTTATTTCGCGATTTCCAATTCAGCCCCATAGTGAAATTTGCTTATTCTTATGGTCTGATCATTCCCTTAAAACAACCCCAATTGTCATTATTTATGTACATATTTGTCAAATTATAGCAGTTTAATGGAGCGTAGTACCTACTCATTCCTAATGAGCGTTTTTCTTTTTGTTTTCTTGGGTATCGATAGATGGCGCTACGGTCTGTGCGAAGAAACGTCAACATTTCAAAAAGTGTTTCTTTAAAATAATAAATTAAATTAAATTAAATTAAAAAGTATTTATTTGTCTCTTATTACAGTTACACAGGTACACAATAAATATAGCACGGTTTTAAAAATAACATGGAGACAAAAAGGTTAAGGACTCAGTTTAACAGTCGGGGTCACATAAAGAGTGAAAGATGATCAAGAAGATGCCAACGCATCTTTTAATGACATATTTCAATATTTACTAATCATTTTAATCGAAAATTCGAAACTTTTACGCCTGGCATGGCTGTATGGGCTCAATCCCTTGATATTCCAAAAAAAGGCAGGCACAGTCACGACAAGATTTTGACAGGATCTCGCGAACGGCTCTATGGGGCGATAAACATGCCATCGAGTTTAATGGGAACTAATTTAAAAAAGAAAAGAAAAACGCTCATTCTGTGTTTAAACTGTGCATCATTATGAACTCTTCAATATTTCTTAGAAGAACAAAATAAATGAATCGTAGAGTCAACAGTCGTGTTAAGTTAAATTTTCTCCACTCAACAGAAGACCAATGCCCTCAAAAGTAATTAAAGTCCACCCATAATAAGTTAATTATTCTTTGTTTTAGAATTTGCTTATTTAATTGGTTTCACGTGGTGCCGTTCGCCAATTTTGTCTAGACGCTGTTTTCTTTACAGCAGACACTTAGTAAAGTAATTTTGATGAACATTGTTAGACTACTTTTAAATGAACGAAGGAATAGGAATAATAAAAAAGCTTTTTTAACAAAAACCTACCAAAGTACAGACACAGACATTGTTTAAAAATCGCATTGCCTTATAAAGGTTAATTGAAAACAGGACGAAACTTTGTGTGTATGCAGCGCGTTCAGCAGGTTAGTAGAGGGCAAAAGAAGCGTCGGTAGGCCACGAATGTCATGGCTTGCGAATCTGAAAGAGTGGACAGACATCGCCAGCGTCGAAGAGCTGTTTCGTTTGGCGAGAGATAGACAGGGATATGCAGAGCTGACTGCCAACCTCCAGTAATGGAGAGGAACCCGAAGAAGAAGAAGCGCGTTCGGGCGCCCTCGCAGTTTAGTCAAATCATTTTAGAGTTTCCTTGTATGGACACCCTAACAATAATTCATCTATCGCTGAAACTTTGCAGTGTGACTAAGTAAAGTATACAGATTACGGTTGACAAATAATCTAGGACCGGAAAAAATTAAACCTAGATTATTTGTAAACCGTAATCTGTATATGATGATGATGATGAATCTGTATACTTTACTTTATTATTGTTAGGGTCAAACCCTAAAATGATTGGACTAGTTTGCTTGAATTTAAACGTAATATCTGTGTTCTTGTTTTTTTATCAATTTAACAGTGTACTGAGAAGGAAAATAGGTTATGCCATTTCATTGGAAATAACGTCTTAAATGTCTTTTTCTTTTAATGTCAAGGAAAATTGTTTTCGTTTCATTTGTTTTATAAATTACTTACGTATTTTCTTCGTATTTTACTTTGTTCTCTTTTTCTTTTGTTTTTATGACAAAGAATATAGAGGCGATTAGAAAAGGTCGCTTTTATAATTAATTTTATTGTATTCTGGCATCTAAAAACAATTTAAATTAAAGGCTCCACCTATTCGTCCGATATTTATACAGGGTGTAAGGAAAAGTATCATCAACCTTTAAACCACATACTCTACCCATCAAACTGAACAACTTTTACTATGGTAGCAAACCAATCAGAACCAAAAATAATCAAAGTAAACTGCTTAGAAAAAGTATATGTCTAGAATCAGTCTCACTAATATCCCGTATAACACAAAAGGGGCTAAGTTTCATAGGCTGGTTTGCGTGAGGCGCCCTACTTTTGTATGTGTGCGTGTATATGTATAGGGTTTAGGAACCAGTACTGGTTCCAATTTTTTTCGACGCTTTCGTATCTTCGACTGTTTATCTTGACATATACTTTATCAAAGGTAAACCGTAATACCTACTCGATTCAGACTTGACTCTAACAAAAATATTTATGCACTTTAAAGCTTAATGTTTCGCTAACGGATCCCTAAATCAAAAAATGGTTTCTCACATCCACAATATTTTTAAAAGACCTATCCATCGGAAGATTTTATTTTACCACTTTGTTGGCGTGATTAATATGTATACCCATGCCAAATTATAGCTTTCTAGTACCAAAGCTTCGATCAACAATATACAACTAGATAACGCGTCAGCGCTCAAAACATGTCCCGGCAAATAACGCCTCACTATTGGAGTGAGGTCTTATTCTGAATTAGTTGCGTTCGAACAAAGCCAACGTAAGCACGTCTCGCAATGCCGCAGTGTTCCTTCAAAAATTACTAGGAATTATGGTTGCTTTGAGGTCGAAATTATAATGTATTCGGACTGTTTTCTCGGTTCGTTAACAAAAAAATTTGTATATTCACGAGGACAGAATTTCTCTTTAATTTTGTATGCGACCCGTTATCTAGTTGTATATTGTTGATCGAAGTACTAAAGTGTCTCTGAGCCAAGCTGCGGACAGACGGACGGACATGGCGAAACTATAAGGGTTCTTTAATGACTGCGGAACCCTAAAAAGGACTCATTTTATTGTTATATGCCATTACTTTTGACTCCACGAAATAATAATTGTAACCAAATCCACAACCGCAAACACAGTTAAAAAGGATCTTTATATAAATAGAATTAAGGATAGATATAAGTGTATAAAAGATTACCGTTTTCCTTCTTAAAGAGAATCATCAATCTATGTTCATTTTAACATTCAAAGCTCACTACTGCGGTCAGATAAGTGGTTTATAAAATAAAGATATAAATGATTTAGGGCCTGTTTCACCACTTCTGAATAAGTTCTTGTTAGCTTATCCGACAGATATTTTGACATAATTTCATACAAAATATGTCAAACTATCTGTCGGATAAGCTAACAAGAACTTACCCAGAAGTGGTGAAACAGGCCCTTAGATTTATTATTTCAATAACACATCCAATACCTAAACCTATAGGCCAGCGTTGGAGGCCTAAAGTTTAGACTTATATTATAAGTCTTATTAAGGACTTATTCCATTAGACTAAAGCCTCCAACGCTGGCCTAGTGTGGGTTGGTGGAGGTGAATAATTAAAAGTTCTATTGAAGCTGAATGCCCACGAACATGGATGTACTTCATACATAATTAAATTACTTTTGGACTTACAACAAAAATTCAGCTGGTACCTACCTATATCATTTTAATTTAATGGTAATGGGTAATGGGAGCCGATTCGATTGATTTACAGGCTGGTTAACTAAAGCTGGCGCATTCACAGACACATACACATGCGTTTTTCCTGTCACTGCGTCCGTGCTTGATAGAGATAGAGAAACTTATCATTATGCGTGCAGTGAGACAAAGGTATTGGGTAAATGTGTGGCACGCGCCAGCTTTAGTTAACCGACCTGTATCTATCCTGTGGCTAAGGCTTGTTATTACTTTGAAAAAAATACAAAATATAAAACGATTGGCGCCTGTGATTTCGCATGCAGACCATAATTGAAACTCGAATTTGAGAACTGTAAATACTTATTCGTAACTTTTGACCTAGCAAAACTTTTGGACAATTGCATGACTATGCTTTTGTGAAAACTCCATCATAATCAATTTAGTAGGTAGTTTATAAGTGGAGCGTGCACAAATATTATAAATTATAAAAATTGTCTTAATGCATTCTATTACGTATCCTATCCTATCCTATTTTCTTGCAAATACACAGATAAGCTTAGATAACAATTTTATTATGTGCGTCTAAAATTGTATCCAACGTCTTAAACAAAAACAAATAAGTATAGTCAGTGACACTGACGTAACCTACAAAATGTAAACGTATTCTGTTTCGCTCTCGGGAAATGGCAGGTACGGATTTAGGAACATTCGATGAAGCACACCATCGATGTTACGTACCATCGATGTAACGTACCATCGATGTAGCGTACCATCGATGTAACGTACCATCGATGAACTGAGTTCGATGAAGAGACAATCTAAGTTTTGACTTTCAAGGCAAAATAGGGTGTGGGACTCTATGGACTGTAGGAATTCAAACACTGGTTTGCTTCAACTATTTAATTAGCAACTAACACAATGCGGACAAAACGTGCGTAAACGCGTGAGAGACAAAAAACTTATATTTCCGTTTATTTCAATATTGCCAGCAACATACCCAACATACCCATACATACCTATACCCTTCACCCTTGTGAAGAGAAAAAACCGTAACCGTCGTAGCCCCATCATACGTGGTACCGCACCGGCTCCTGATTCCTGCATCAAAGCAGCCACGATGCCGTCTCCAGTATATATACCCCTGACACTGTACACATGGACAGATGGACGACTACGGACAACATCCTAAGTTACCTCGGCACCAGGTTCCATGCTAAGGATGGTGGGCCTCTCCCGGTGAGGGTACGGGTATTGGAGAGCAGGTCTACAGACTTAGCCTTCAAGCTCCGAGTCCCCGTCGCTCACCTGAAAACGTTCCTGCTCCCCTAAGTGTGGCCTACCGGAGTCGTGTTTAGACGCTTTAGGGAATCGAGGACAATAAACCCTAACAACCCTTTCAACACTAACACTCCCTAGTGTTAGTGTTGAAATAATTGTAGGTATATTTTGTATGTATTTTAAGTTAATGTATTTATAATATGGGTCCGTTATGATGTAAATTGTACTGTTACTTGATTTCAATAAATAAAATAAATAGGTATACCTATTGTTTATGAAGCATTCGAGACATTACTCCAAAGATGCTCAAATGACCCAGCGAGATCCAGTCGATCGCGAAAGCCTTAAAAATCGGCATTTAATCCCGGAGAATGCCGGTAGTATATTCTTTTTTTTTAAATATCTTAACTGTTATAAAATCGTAAAAATCATGGGGAATAAGAAAGTAGCGGTTTACTTCATATAAACTCAAATAACACTCGATAGCGCGATTTAAATGACGCGTGGCGCCATCTATTGACAATTTTGTTTGTTTGTTTGTTCGCGCATCACGCAAAAACTACTGAACCTATTTTGATGAAACTTTTTTTGTTTGATAGCTTATGATCTGATTTAAAATCTGGTATATAATTTATGCGGACGAAGTCGCGGGTTAAATCTAGTTG
This sequence comes from Agonopterix heracliana, assembly GCA_963693445.1. Taxonomy (NCBI): domain Eukaryota; kingdom Metazoa; phylum Arthropoda; class Insecta; order Lepidoptera; family Depressariidae; genus Agonopterix; species Agonopterix heracliana. Next base: position 17,636,839 of record OY856319.1, read on the forward strand.
ATAAAAATAGTTGTGATATTAAATATTTTCTTCCGATTTAAAATTCGAACTTCCGTCACACAAAAAGGTTCAGAATTTCAAATCCCTCCCATATGAAGTATCAGTATCACTTCAATAATAAAAGCTCTCCTGTCACGTTTTGAAAAAAATCGCCTATAGTGACCTAAAAGTTCGTCTCTACAGCGAAAGGCAACATCTTGCGGCTTGCCTCTTCAACATAATAATAATAATGTGTATCATGTTGTGCGCTCGGAGATGGTATCCGCCATGTGTATCCCTTACATAGATTAACTTGTCTCTTGAACGGGCCTCTACATGTTGGCTTCGGCTCCATGCACGCCTTCCAAAGGTCCGGGACTTAATTGCCCGTGATTACGGATCGTAAGACACATAATAATAATATTTATTTATTCAAGTAACAAGGACTCATAGTTAGTATGTTCTTATTCTATGTTAGAAGGAATATACACTGAAACAATTAAAATTGACATAATACGTCCGGACGCTTGGAATGCAACGCTAGAAATGAGTCATCAATTTAAATGATCAAAATGCTTGGGTCTGAGTGTCACTAACATATAGTTTACTGTATAGTATCAATTATTTAATTAAATAGACTATGTATTACTGTATACATAACCTTAGCATAAGAATTTATATTGTAATAGTCATTAAGTCGTGTTATGCTGTAGAGTTTCTGGCCGCATCTTCTCTACAGCGACAACACGTTCCGACGCGGTGGTAGCTTAAAAAAGTATTTACGTTTAATAAGTGTGCTTCAGGCTCCTATATTGAATAAATGATTTTGAATTGAATTTGAATTGAGAATCATCGCTGCGCCATTCCATTTGAGATAGCGCAGCAATGAGTCACATACGGCAGTCCAACCTACCGGCGATCATAGTCAAAATGCTGTTGGTGCTGGCCCGCACCCTGCGCACCAGGGACGCGCATCTCTTGCGCATTGTGGCGTAAAAGCAATTTGTTCGCGCCTCGGCGAACATCCCTGATGCGCTACAGAAACGGGGCAACCCCATCAGCACTCTGAACGCATTATTATATTGGACGCGAAGGGCGCTGTATGCCTTTTGAGTATATGTAGCCCATAGGGAACAGTGTAATTTCAACATTTTTTGAGCAACGTGCAAACCTACGAGCTACCATGTTCGCTCTCACAGACAGCGCCCTCCGCTCCCTCTCGATGTCTTCATCATCCTTGAGGCCGGGGGTCAGTATATGTCCCAGATACTTAAACCTGTATACTCTTTGTAGTGGCACTCCATAGAGTTTGATAGGTGGTATTGTAGCAGGAATTTTATTTTCGGCCCCAAAGACCATGAATTCGCTCTTTTTTACATTATATGTAAGTCCATGACTCGTAGCAAAAGCCTCACATAAATCACTTCATAAACCAAATACGTCCCTGTGAAAAGATTTGAATATCTCACCGCAAACAGATTTGAATGTCTGATCCACGCAATATATCCAAGCAAGTGAAAACAATATGCTGAAGCGGAGCGATCTGTTTGTTCCTAGCTGCGAAGCGGTTTCAATTCACTAATCTTCTAATTTCGAAGAAATCCTCTAATTTACGATTGTTTCCCGATGGCAATTAATTATTTAGCTTTGTCTAATTCAATTCCACTCATCCTCTGTAAAACCACATAAATATATACCCCACGAGATAAAGCTTTTACTCTATGATAGGTTCACTATAGCGTAATAAATAACAATAATATATGCGGTGCGGTGCGGTAAACATCGAACCTGCATGCTTCAATTTCGAGGCATGTATTGTACCCACTGTCCATTATATGTGGCGACGGGCTCACCCCCCGTCACACTGGTCAGTTTCGGTACTACTGGTGAAACGTGGATGTTCTAAGGTTTCAGAATATCTCTGACTGACCCCCTCGCGGAATATAGTCGTGCGCATATGCTTATGGTTTGTCAAAAACTACTGAACCGATTTTGATGAACCTTTTTTTGTTGGATAGCTTATGATCTGACTTAAAATCTGGTATATAATTTATGCAGACGAAGTCGCGGGTTAACTCTAGTGTTATATATTTTCACTCATTCACATACATTTTCGATTTTTGTAATGATATTGTAAAACACTTCTATCATCGTATTTCTTACTTAAATAGATCACGAATCTTTTTAGGGTAGCTATAAAATAACTTTCATTTTTATATTTAAGAACGGATCGTAACAAAAAGATAAAATTTAAAGAGACTCGGTGAGTCAACAAGCATTTTAGACGAGTGTTCCTGACTCCTCTCTATTGAACAAACACTTGGGACTCACGTACACTTAGCTACATAAATACTGGGCCCCTAGACCACGGACCTAAAAAAAAGACGGACGTAATCTCGTCTAATCACGAGTGAAGCACCCATTTCTTTTGTGTGCGTGCTGTCACGCGGTACATAATGGTGACAAATGTAGGACCTGCGCCTAGAGCTAGTGTGAGTGTAGGTCCCTTGTTGAACAAACGAAAATGTTGGACCTTGCATGCTTCACATCTTTTTAGTGTCACATTACGTCCGTCTTTTTTTCAGGTCCGTGCCCTAGACAACGTATCTTTCGATTAGCGTTAACGACAGTAGAAAACATAAAATTATATGGACTTGACGTATGGTGATGAAAGCAAACGTCAAAATGATACGATCGCTAATGTCAAATCCATACATTCTGTCATTTTCTACTAGCGTCATCGCCAATAGAATGTCACTTTGTTTAGTAATATAATACAGGGACTATTAGATATATTATTTTGCATCTTAACTATTATAAAACTGTAACTGAACTGTGTCTGTACATTGAAGATATTTACAAAAAAAAGATTACGATATGGTTTTTAAATATCCCCGACTCGAAATCAACCTTTTTTAGAAATTTTGTCTGTCTGTTTGTCTGTTTGTTTGTGTGTTTGTTTGTGTGTTTGTTTGTTTGTTTGTTTGATCGCGCATCACGCAAAAACTACTGAACCGATTTTGATGAAACTTTTTTTGTTTGATAGCTTATGATCTGACTTAAAATCTGGTATATAATTTGTGCGGACGAAGTCGCGGGAAAACACTAGTTACAAATAAAATTGATCGAAAAAAATAAACTACAAATTAAAATGGATAGAATAAGATTGTAGATCTTTGTAATTTTGTTGAAGTATCAAGGACTGTTTTTATGAGCAAAAACACAGTTGAAAAAGAAGATGGCGAAGCCTTGTGGCACGCTAGAACGCGAACCGCGCGAACACCGTGCGAATGACACAACCGCTCGTGACTAAACATGCAACGTGTCCCCAATTCAATTTTGAACACAAAAGCAGCGATAACATTACCCAACATGAAGGGCCGATTTCGGCATACATTGTCTGATTTCTCGACTACAGATGCATATGGTCGGATGTACGAAACTGCAACTTTACAGGAGAGCAAAAACAAAATTGGCAAACATATTGCTTCATATTTATTCAGTTTTAAGTTGTGCAATTATAATTCCTTTTCTAATCCTTGGTAGACTCTTATACCTTTCGATTCCTGTTACTTGAAATACTAAAGCTTTTAATTGTGTTTAATAAACGATGTTTTTTAATTAAATTGGTGACATCCGACTTTATGCCTGCATTAAGTTGAATTATTATCAAAATCTGTGTCCTATATATCTAAATCCGACTGTATACTTGCAATTTTTGCTATCATATTTGAAAGGTACGTTAACTTGTACCATATCTATTATGGCTTTATAATTATAATCTTAGTCTGATTTATGAATGTTTCATTATGCTTCTGACCGAATATACTTTCGTACAGAGTCTAAAGCATGAAGCACCTATAATAATTAATGAATTTCGAAAGATGTGCATAGTTTTTTGGCATGGCTTATATCTAACAGGGATGGGATATAGTATATCTAACAGTCTGTCGCAAGATTATTAGCGCCAAGTTTCAAATTTCTATATTAAGTGTGAAATTATTTGGAGACCCATTTCAAAGGGGGTATTAGGTCATTATACATTGTTGAAAATTGGTCAAGTGTCATGAAACTTTATACCAGATGAATTTGTAAACATTCTTCAGAAAAACTATTTTCATTAAAGAGCAGAGGCCTGGTCAGTCGATCTGACGCGGTGGTAGAGTCAAAAATGACGTCAGAAAGCTATCCATTTTGAATAAAACATTTTGAGTTTGAGTTTTGAGTTTGAGTCTTGCTTTTGTTTTTGTCTTCCATGGCTGTTTTTCAGATAAATTCATAAACACATCATATTAATAACAAACTTCCTATTCGCTAACTAGAGTTATTCCAAATTTTCGAAAGCCCAAACAAAACAAAAATAATCGGGCATATTATATTATGTAATTAGTTTATTACTAAATTTTTAACCCTCTTTAAGATATTAGTTTAATTGATGCTTTGGAAACCATGACTACCGAATAAAAAACGATAAAATTGTCTATTTATACCAGTCCCCTGCACCCGTTACATTTCTCATCCCTAGTGAACATACTTCCCAGATAAACATAGTCTTTTAACTGTTTCAATATTTCATCTCCAATGTTTATACTGGATCCAGTCATGAATTTATCCCATTCAAACACCAATTTCGACTATAAATTTATCCCTCTCCACGCTGTAAGCCTTCCACCACCACCACCGCACGCCTTCTTCAGATCCACAAAGGCACAGAATACATTTTGGTGTACAGCGAGGACTTTTTCGACTAGACAAGTACACCGTAAGGAGAAGACCTGATCAGTACAACCCATACCCTTTCTAAATCACGCTTACTTATGCATCCCATATCATATTTTCAGTTTCTTTCACAGCCCTTTCAATCAAAACCATGGCATACAATTTGCCAACAAAGCTGAAGAGGCTTATGCCTCGGTCGTTTTTACATTCTTGCTGACCACCCTTTCCTTTATAAAGCGGAACAATGACTGCTTTGACCCAGTCATCTGGGTCCTGCCCGTACTTCCAGCATCAGTTGAAAAGCTGATCTACCACTACAATGCCTCCATATTTCAGCATTTCTATCGACACTCTATCATTATTTTATGTAATTGTTTGACAAGCATACTACTCGCTGCTGCCGAAAATATCGTATCTATCTGAAGTACCGACCAAGTAATGTTGATTTAATCAAGAGAATAAAGTTGTATTATCATCTACCTACATTAATTCAACCACCAAGTTATCCTTATTATAGTCAGAATGTCTCTAATTGACATCCAACCTTATGCGTTTGACTGATCGGTAAAATATTTTTGAAGCATAATGCTTGATGTGATTATATATACCCACATTCAACGTGTACTTTAGAAGCATAAAAACGTATGTGCTGTAACTCCTACCGAGAGGAATAAAATTATTCTAACGCATAAAGTTTCAAGTAGAAATACGTCAGCTAAAAGATTTTACGAATTTGTGAATATAGATGTATGTAAAAATGATACTTGATGCCTCACTAGTATTTCAGAAAGCCTTCACATCCGACTTAATGCACTACTGTATTTTCTCAACGGATGAAGATAGAAATACCAAAGTCAGTTTGTTAGAAAGAGAAACAAAACCTTATAACCGCTGGCTAAAAAAGTGAATTTGGTCGGAAACATATATCCGACCTCATGCTTCTGATGTCGAGATTTGTTTTCTCTATTTTAAAGTGTAGCGATCAATGCAAGCAATTTATGCCGTAATCGGCCCTAAATGTAGGGTAATGTAATCGCTGCTTAATTTTAGTGTACCTACCTAAAGATGATGTGTGTTCATTATAGTAAAAAGTACCTACATTATTATCTACCTGCGCTAAAACAAAAAAAAAAACATTGGATCAATGCAATGACCTCATCCTGACCTGAGCTGTCCTGATTGGTCAACCTCCTCCATTAAATCTCTTGCTGGCTTTTGCTACGTCAACAAGACAAAAAGTGACAGCAAGAGATTTAATGGAGGATTACATTTAATGAGCGTTTCTGCAACTGAGTGTGGAAGTGTTAGAACAGTTAAATTGGTAGGTAGGTACTCCAGTTTTGTTTATATTCTATTTATATTTTATTTAGTTTTTTTAGTCGATTCTGCTACTTTAAGGTGGTTGCAGAGTTGTCAATTTCATACAAAACTTTCTCGTAGACGGTATTAATAAAAGTAATGTTTTATATGGAAAAATAGTTTAAAAAAATCTAGATTGGGCGTATCAAACAATATTTACAATTTATAATATAATGACGAAGATATCAAGCATTGAAATTATTCATAGATTAATTAATCTGTGTGACACAGTCCAAGATATGTATTTATTTATCAGTTGTTAGGGGTACATTATCGGGTCTGAGTGTACCACTCTACGGTTGAGTGTCATATAACACCCACGCTTCCTTCTAACCTTTCTGAATTTTTTACGAAACTACTTACTTTTAGTGTTTGAAAAATGACTTGTTTTAAACTGAAACGCTGTTTTATAGGAGAAAAAATGATGGTAGAGCAAGGAATAGCTTTAACTATCAATATAATTGGCTCTTTATGCATTCAAACGTAACGAAGGGACAGAAAGAGTATCTAGGACTGCATACAGTACGGATAATCCTTGCCCCCCCCCCCCCCCCCCCCCCCCAATTTCTTACCTCACCCCCTCTGTCAGGATCGTGGCGTAAAATGTTAACAAATGCGTATGCCTCAGCAAGTGTCCAAGGTGTGGTTAATGTAAACGCAAATAGTTCGGGCCTCACCGGGCTGGGCCGCAGCGGATAAATCTGTTCAAAATCGCTTCTATACAATTTATATTTCGGATTTCCGTCCGCCCCGAAGCCGCCCGTCGTAGTCTGCTTTACCAAGCGGAAGTTTTAACAACTTCTGACAGTATTACATCCTCTGTGGTATTACCACGTATTACGTCAATCTAATAATCCGTCAATGCGTTGCGACTCGGCCCTCTATATAAGTGCGAAGTACAGATTTTCCGCTGTGATGGGGCCCAATCCTCCTCGATGCAGCCCGCTCTGATATGCGCTGACCTTTAGAGCTACGAATAAAGAAATAAATATGGAAATATAATTCACGTCAAAAAATGACCCCACGAACTTTGGTGTACACCACGCAAGCGCGCAAGACTCAATCATTATGGCGACTCCAATTACGGCGTTTGCCGCCAAAACTCATGGTGCCCAAAATTAAGGAGATTTTGTTCGGAGTTATCGTTCCATATTTATTTCTTTATTCGTAGCTTTAGAGTGTATTTTCTTTGACGAAGGTACCTAAAAGTGTGTGGTCGAAGTGGCGTTTGTTACGTCATCTCAAAGTCTACATGGTCGAATTTGATGTTTGCTAAGTCGATAACTTTCCATTATGTAAAGTATATTGACTTTTACCAAACAATGAAGCTTAGTACCTAGAAAAACAGTCACAAAATTACTTTTAGACCTAAAACAACACATTGGTTGTGATATATCACTTCACCAAACACAGTTGTTCACATACGGTATAACTGAAAGGAACTGGAATTGTTTTTTCAACACTCTTGCTCGTAAAGTGGCTCTTAAAACGTGTGCGTTTTACTTAACATTAATACGATATTTTTTCCTCGCAAGTGAGTTGAAAATCTCGTTTACAGCACTCGCCTGCGGCTTACGTTGACTGCCACCTTTAGAGACGTGAAAAGAACTTTAGTAACTCAAATTGTTCTTCTTGTTTCAGATCCATACACAGCGTCAAAAATCCAGTGCAACGAGACAATAGTGCTATCACACTCGCACCCGCACGCCACTGTATCCAGCCCCGGGTTCCCTCGCTCTTACCCGGACGACGCGCAGTGCGTGAGTGAGATTCGAGCGCCACATGCGCACACGCTGCGTCTACACTTTGAGGAGCTGCTGACTGAACATGAGCCTCAGTAAGTCATCATATCATATAATAATAATAAACCCGCAGGGCAGCTTGTGGCGAGCTGTTGGTGATTGGCGACACCACGGACCCGATTCTCCAGAGGGCCAGGATTGATTTGGCCCTCACCTCCTGTCTTGCCTTAACCGACCAGCTAGGAGTGGAGACGCAAGAGCGGAACCTATGCTCCAGGTTGGAAGTGTAAAATGTCATAACGCCGGGACCTGCTGACTGGTGCGCTTAGCACCGGGAACCGGCGCCCGCAGACTCAACTCTTTACAACCTTAGCCGCTCACTAGATGTTACTGCCTTGTCGCTCCTTGCGAGCGGCTATTTTGGGGGGCCCATCAAATGAGTTGGCATGTCACCGTCTGCCATTTTTGACAAACTACATACATTTGTTAAATCAGGCGTCACTAGTCTCTCCGCAATAACCCAGATTTCCCAGTTCACCCCCCATAACCCTAGTAGTTTTCTGTCCTTTCTACAATAGTCTCTGCACCGAATGTTGTATGTCTTCTGGTGCATTTGCATAAAATATTCAAAGATAGACCATGATTGGTGCATCCCATTGCATTTAGATAAAGGTGTCTCAAATTATTTTCATTAAAAGCTAGCAAAACAGTAATATTCATAACTGCACATAGGTAAGTATCATGAATTTCTCTTATTCCTAAAGGAACAGCTTTTGGTCTCAAACTAAGAAGAGTGTTAAATTTAATTAGTTATTTCGAGAAACTTTGCAGTTCTATTCTGCAAGTTTAGCTGAGTCAGAAAATTTGCGGTATTCTTGTAACAATGCGGCTCAAATTAAACCTTCGAGAAATTTATTTTAAACTAGATTTACCATCGCTTAGTGTACCTAAGTAGAATTCGTTAGCTAGTCGGAAGTACCTATTAGGTACACAGGGTGTAAGGAAAAGTATAATTAACCTTTAAACCACAAAGGTATACTCTACCCATCAAACTGAACAACTTTTACCATGGGAGCAAATAAAACCTGTCAGAGCAAAAGAAAATCAGGTGTTCCATACTAAACTGCAATGCCTACTCGACTCAAACGTCTGTAGGCCTCGCATGCCACCCCCGAGTAAACGATAAAAATCGAGATGTGCCTCCATCCTTACTAATTTACGTATGCCAGAAAGAGCGCGCATGACGATTTTGTTGTTTAAACCCTTTGTCGTGGGTGGCATGCTAGCCCTGCTGGAGCAGCTTTATTTTTACTCTGACAGGTTTGCTCCCATGGGTAGAGTATGTGGTTTAAAGGTAAATGATACTTCTTTTCCTTGCACACTGTTTATTCCTATAAGTTGGCTTAGGGTTGAACTACACCACGTAGCACAGCATCGCATTTTTCCGTCGCTCCATCCTTTTTTGCATATAATATAGACGGAACGCGATCGCACGCGGCGTGCTGTTTCGTTCCGTCTATCTTATATGCTCTAGCAAATGACGTTCCTGAGTGACAGAAAACGATGGAGCGACGGAAAAATGCGATGCCGTGCTTCCTGATGTAGTTCAACCCTTATACAGCCAGGCACGTCGGTGTCTAATCCGAAAAGACACTGTTTGAAACATCTAATTGGATGGAATAAGGCCTATTATGATGATCATACACCATTTAAAGCTGTAACTTTTGAACCGTTATTGCTAGACAGTTGAAATTTTCACAGAATGTGCGTTATTATGGCGGATTTGCTAACAAATAATAAACATATCAAAGATTTAAAAATGAAGGGGGGTTCCCATACAATAATCTAGTTTCAAAGTCTAGTTTCAAAGTTTTTTCTTCTCGCTCTATCGTAAAAACGGTAATACATACAAGCGCCAAACTTGGTGTGATTATAGAGCAATCTTTACATAAAAGTTATTTAGTTTGATCACCTGAATCACCCTGGAAATTTAGCTAATGTTTTTATTATCACTCAGCATACAATAAGGAATCCTACTGCTCGCTACACCGCGGTGGTTCAAAGTTTTTGCGTGTTTTGGCAAAGTGCAAGTTCTGTACGTAGGTACTATTAAACATTCTGTGTTTTAGTGTACAAAATAATAAAATTAAACTATCAGCAAGGAAGAAACAATGTCTAAACTCAATTATTTAACTTGAAACCATTATAAAGCCAAACGACGTTTTTAAAGAACAACATTATGTAAATAGCGTGGCTTTAAGCACGCACGTTCAAAAATATTAAAATTTTAACAAAGACCCGTTGCCGACAACATGGATATTTATGTTAAATATTTTTAACAAAGACTTTAATTCTGGAAACATTGTGTTTGTTTGTTTAGCTTTAAAGTTAAGCTTAGGGAATAATGCTTTTAAATTTTCCGGTGACAATTTTAGCATAGCGTAGCATATACTCACGACTGTATTCCCCAAGGGGTCAGAGATATTCTTAAAACACAAAACATCCACGTTTCACAGGTAGAAAAAAAATGAGGATGAAATAAATGATAAAGTTAAAATTTATAGGGTGTTAATTTTAATATAAAACCTTGGAAAAACGTAAACGGTTATAAACTCTGGTGTGTGGAAACCTGGCTATACCCACACCCTGGAAACTTTATACAAACTGGCTCGCATTGACAAGAAAAGGTAAGCACATGTAATACTGAGTCGTACTAGGTACTGTATGTATGGAACAGCAGATAATTTTCTTCTCGATTTCGAAGTTTGCTCCATACTGTATTAAAGTTATTATTATACTGTATTTGCTTTTCAGCTCTGCTTGTTTTGGAGCTAGCAACATGAACATGCTTTTGGTGAATCAGCATTGATTCATTGTTTACTGAAACCATATTCCTCAATACGTACAATCATCGACAAATATTATCTATTCGCTAACGTCTAAGCGCTTTCACACGCGGAGCGGCAGATGTCAGTCCGTCATTTGTGAAGCAAGGAGTAGTATGAAACCGCACGTAGAAGCACACACGGTGCCTAAGTATTACTATGTTTTGTTACACCCTGTATACGTCCCATTGCATGGCACAGGCCTTCACCCCATGGAGGGTGTATGGGCGTTAGTCCACTACGCGTGCCCAATGCGGATTGGTGATAACCAGCACGTAATAGTTGGGCATAGGTATATTTAATATTATTGATTATAAACATGTTACAGCCATGTTGTGCTATTTCGAATCAAATTAAAGATTGAAAAATTTGTCACAGTTTGTTACAGCCATGTTGTGCTATAGCACAACATGGCTGTAACATGTTTATAATCAATAATATTGGAACAGGGTGTGCCATCTATATTGTATGAATTCAAGTTGTAATATTTGACTTGCAAGTTGGTTGGTTATAATACTGCCAGTAGATGGCGCGCACGTCCCCTTAAGACGCAACAGATTGAAAATTTCGTTCTTTGGGTTGTGGGCTCGGTGGTGTAATTGGTTAGCACGTTTCCCCGGTTTGGAAGAGCGTGGGTTCAAGTCCCGCCCGAGACAAATTTTTCAATCTTTAATTTGATAGGTATATTTGTAAAAATATCTTGTACATATACACTTGACTGTACAATGAGACCACAGTAGAATGAATACGAATGGACACGTTCGGTTCGGATACGTACGTACGATGCCGTCGCTCAAAGTCTGGTTATGCAAGCCAATGCAAAATCTGATTGCAGCACGACTCAATCAATTCATGAATTTTGTCCTGCATTTTGATTTACTCTTACAAAATTCCGATTGAAATTCAAGTTGGAGCCTTTAACGAAAATTGTTTTTTTTTTTAGTCTTTTCAGTAATTAAAATCGATGGCTACAGATGTGCCCTTTTATATTGAATCCCACAACAAACATCGTTGTGAAAAATCGGCTTCACCGATAAAAGAATTTTCAACTGCAATAATCGAAATTTATAACTAAATAAAAAATAAAAACATGCCTACAAAAAATAAAAATGTAACGGACTTTAAATGTGACTAGATAATTTGTGTGACAAAGTCCAAGATAAAAAAAAAAATTGTAGGCAATCGACAGATTATGTTGAAAATTTTAACACCATGTTGGACGCATATAGTTTTTATGACAATATAGTAATTATGGAGACATTGAGCTGATCTTATGGTGGTCGACGGATCACTTACTCGTGTTTGGTCTCATTTAGTTTGTCCCGATGAGGATGAGGGCTTTATAGTCTCACTGCCTTAGAAACTAAAAAGTCCGAAAATCTAATGAATAAAATTATTAAAAATAAAACGCAAAAAAATCGTTATTTATTTAACTTTTTTTTTATTTGAATGGTTCTATAGTCACATTTCAAATTATATAGGTAGTCTGCTCTGCAATAGGTATATGTAATTCTCATCTATATAGCTATCTAAATTTTTGTTTATTGCCACTGGTCCTATATAAACGTAGTTCAATTTGATGTTCTGACGAAACCCCTTGAGTATGTGACGCATTGAAGTCTACAACCTGTATAATACATGTTGTAGACTTCAATGCGTCACATACATGCAAAGTAACTAACTACAATTTATGAATTATAATATCCATAAAAATAAAGTGACAACTTGAAAATTCTCTGACAGCAAGTTGACCACTGACTTGCCTCCACCAACACGAACTGGACCCGCGTGGTGGAGTATGGCCCACTCCCTCTCGCCCCTATTCGTGAAAGGAGGCCTTTGCCCTGCAGTGGGGTTCTACAGGCTATAACTTATACTTTTTTTAACTTAATATCCATAAAATTATTCAATACACATACCAGCTGGGATAAAGCTTTAACTTTAATTTATTGTACTAAAATTAATATACCTAGCTGAAACATAAATATCTTGCAGTATTTATTAAGTAAATAACTAGATGAATAGCTGTTACATGCATTCTGAGCCATAACGTGTTTACATTAGCAAATTTACATTAAAACAGACTAGCTAATGCAAATTAAACCTTGTCTCTGTCGGAATAAAGGCGAATTTAACTTGTCATGTTTAAATATTGCAGTATTGTGCATGCAAAATGTTTTAACATATTTATAGAGTGATTTTAATTTAGGAGCAAGGAGCGAGTTTCTGTTGCTTACTAATTAACAAAACCGGCCTTAATTTACAAAACTTAATTTAAAAACTAATCAATAACACAATTTCTGCTGAAATCTTGCTCTTGCTGCAAGAACAAAAAACATTGAATAAAAGGAACTTTTTAAACTGCAGCGACGACAACGTATGAGACCGCAGATTTAGTTTTTCGGCCCTTTAAATATTACAAGGGTGTTTTGTTACGCCTTGAATATAAGGGATGAATTAAAAGGCTTAGATCAAAGTAAAATTAATGGATTACGCGAACATTTCAAACCAGAAAAATGAGGCAAAAAAATGAATGGTATACTTCAAATTTGTACCGAGATGACAAACAGTTGCCCTAATTTGTATGGACCAATTGCCCTAGTTGTGTGCTTCAACTTAACGCGCTTTAGGTTTATCCATTAATTTTACTTTGATCTAAGTTAAAAGAAAATAAAAAAAGTAGATTTTGTTTTAAAACTATCAAATGTTTTTAATGCCAGCATTCGTAATACGTAGCGTAACTAGTTAAACAAACTTTGCTGCACTGGCCCCTAATAAGGGTTCCCCACGGCCTTAATGAATTATAGTGCTAAAGTTTTAATGTCAGAATTGCAGGAAGTTTGCAGATTTTAACGTCTCGAAAGTACTATTTTGTTTCCTTTACGCTAAAATGTTGCAATTTAGAATTGCATATTTAAAGAAGAACTATTTCCAAATGAAAATTCTTTGTATTAAAACACGTAGGAGAAGCTATTGTTTTGACGTTTATTTTTTCCCGATTTCAAAATTGTGAAATAAATAAAAATTTAAGTAAGTTCCAATAAATAATAATTTTATATGTCTTAAAACTGCCCCTCAATATAACCATTAAGGTTTTAGACTTAACTTGTGTAATTTTCCGCTTCCTGTGTCTTCCGATTTCCGAGAAAAATGCTTCTGACAGACGGATGGTCGGACTGACAGCGAGAGAATCCCATAAGTGTTCCGTTTTGCCAATTTTTCGTACGGAACACTAAAAAACTAGGCATCTTATCTTACTTCCATTACATCCAAAAATCCAAATACGAGTACCCCGAAAATTCTAGACATCTAAAGAATGACACTATCGTTTGTAAAACAAATTGTTTCTTTACTTTCCTTCGCTTTTCACGCTCTTGAGATATTTCTCATCTTTTATCTTCGAATCCATCTCTGCTTTACGATGAATGATTATTTGAGAACGTTTTATTAGAGCCCTTGTAGTCTTACCATGTGGTTATTAAAACTTAAATCTACTTCAAATTAATTCATAGTAGCCATTGGTTAAAGCAAAAATAAATAAATGTCATAGTCATTATTCCGTGTGGTGCCGGCTAAGAATAGCATCATCCCATTTCCTCCTGTAGGTGTCGTAAAAGGCGACTAAGGGAGGATGAGCAGCAGCATCCTCTGAGTATAAATATCCAACCAACTGCGATCCCCAACCCGCCTGTAAAGCGTGGCGATTATGGCAAAACCCCCCAACATGGACCGGTCGTTGTGGCGATCCTTGGGGGAGGCCTATGTCCAGCAGTGGACGTCCATCGGCTGAGATGATGATGATGATGATAGACATTATTACACAGATTATCCTGTGTAGATTTGTTTCAATCAAAGTAGATGCGAGCAAGGTACGAAAATGCAGTCCAGACTAGTATTATATTATAGTGAATGTCTAAATAATATTAAAGGCATATTTATTGATAAAATATCTACGTACAAATAACACCCAACTTTGTTAATTTGCAAATACTGCTAAATGAATGTTCATGGCGATTTACTTGTTTTGTAGCTTTGATATGTACGCTAAAACTACACGGACAAAAATGTCTAGTAGTATATCAAAATCATTTATTTCAGAACATACCTATACCATAACAATGTCAAAAATTACAATTGACAAATTGATTCATTGATTGATTGTTATGTGACAACCATTAGAAGACTACTAGAAAATTGTTGTTAAAAATCTTATTCTGGTAGATTTAACTAAAATCTACTTATACAGGGTGAAATCGATATCATTAGCATCCTTTTAAACTAAGAGTCTACCCATCAAACTGAACAACTTTTACTATGGGAGCAAAACAATCGGAGCAAAAAAAAATCTGCTGTACCATACTAAACCCGCCGCCGCTGCCTACACGACTTAAATGTATGGGACAGCAGATTTTTTTTGCTCCGATTGGTTTGCTCCCATATTAAGGCTAGGTTATCCCAGTGCAAGCATCTCTTTCTTGCAAGCATAAGTTTACAATTAGCCATCCCGCTCAAATTGAAAGCAGGATCGCAAAAAAACGTGTTTTTCGTCAATATCTTTGCTCATGGGTGTTTCTAAGCTAAAAATTCTTCTGAGTTCACTAGAAATATTTAATGTATTTAGTTATGTACAAGAATAAAAAGTTAAATATCAGCAGTTCAATCATAGTATTGAAAAAACATAACAAAAAGGGGTAACTTTGGGATGTTTTTCTATCTAGTAAACTTAATCTAATCGTGTAATTGAGAACAGTCGCCCATCCGCCCGATCCTTAAATAAGACATAATTTAATTTCAGACTTTAAAACACAGTTTAAAACACTTTCGTTCGTGTTCAAAAAACGGCCTCGACGGGATAACAGCGTCTTAAAAGTTATTCAGTTTGATGGGTAGACTCTTAGTTTAAAAGGATGCTTATGATATCAATTTCACCCGGTATATCAACAAATCTAGTTGTCTGCTAAAAAAAATAGTTACCACATATTATGTAGGCTACTCATTATTTTACGCTTGCTGAAACATATTATCAAATAACTAAATAAAACATGTGAGGAAGTTATTATCTCTAAGTGAATCGAGAGTCCAGACAGAGCCACTTGTCCATGCAAATCACTTTCTGTTCTATCTAATTTAAAAATAAAAATCATAACAAAGGAAAGACCAGCATTGTACCACTCCGTTTTAAAAAATAAAGGTTCCAAAGAGAAACTCATTTGTCCAACTGTCTCCCAGGCGTCTCGACTGTTGGGGGGAGGGAACTAGGGAGGGGGCAGTCAGCTGTTTCCTTTAGTTTTATTTCGAGGACCGAAGACGTGCTTTTTGAACAATTGGAATTTAATTGTGCAAATTCAGAGCTTGTTTCATCTAGTACTGTACCCGGGGGACTTTTTAATTACCAAAAAGATTACCGAATGCCGTTTAGAAATTGTTGTAAGGTACTAAATGACTATAATATAAAAACCTAAGTCTTACAGATCACAACCCGCCATCGGTCCTAGCTGCAGTTGTCTCTTTCGCACTCTAGTCGGTAGGGTGTATTGGTAGGGCGGATCGGACAAATATGTATACGGTTGGAAAAGTGACCTATTCTCAAAATTAGCATTTCAGCCCGCCTATCCTCGCGTTTGGTCCAATCGGGCCTTAGTTTAAAAGGATGCCAATGATATCAATTTCACCCTGTATATTCCAAACATATTTCCATCTTCAGCGGTATAGGCTGTGCGTTGTCAGAATAAAGAAATTACACTCTGTTTTAAAAGTACAGAGTTTCGGTACTACTGGTGAATGGTGGATGTTCTGAGGTTTCAGAATAACTCTGACTATCGTGAGCATATGCTATGCTATGCTATGCTATGCTTTAAAAGTATAGCAGATATTTTGCTATACAACTGCCATGATAACAAGACGCAACTGAAGAAGTGTAGGGTAGACTCTTTGAAAAAGCAGTGATGGTAAACAGAATTTATTGTCAGCCCTTAAAAATATACCAGCGTTCTTTGTATAACATTGTTCGCGTCTTGTCCCATTCTACCCATTTTAACCCGTATTTTGAAACTTCCGGATATTATTTCATGTAATATATCCGGTATTCCGGCTATTCTAACCCGACAAGAGTTACGGCTTGTCACTACGGTAGCATGCAGTTTTAGTTGTGAATAATTTAACAGAATTATGTTCTGCTTCTATTCTCCGTTGAAAGTTAAACCATATTACAACTAGACATAAAGTTTTTTTTTGTATGTCAGCTAGATTGTATTTGTGTCTCTTGACTTTATACTAAATAAAAACTCAGGGATTGTTTTTTTAAAACTGAACCAGTATTGTGGAGGCAACTGTCTGGTCTTGATAATGTTAATATGTAATTCATTATTGTATATAGGGTCCTTCTTAATATGCTGACACTTTTTTAAGGGGATGATCAGACCATCAAACTGAACAACTTTCTCTATGGGACCAACATCAAAATCGCAAAAAAAAAATCAGCTTCTCCATACAAAACTGCAAACCTACTCGAGCCAAATGTATGGGACAGCTGTATTTTTTTCGCGATTTCAATGTTGGTCCCATAGAGAAAGTTGTTCAGTTTGATGGTCTGGTCATCCCCTTAAAAAAGTGTCAGCATATTAAGTTGGACCCTGTACGTATTTTGTATATTTTTTTTTGTTTAAAAGATCTGAGTTTTTGGCCGCATTTTTTCTACAACGGAACACCTTCTGACGCGGTGGTAGTCAAATAATTTCGTCAGAAACTATATCATCATCATTATCAGCCTATAAACGTCTCACTGCAGGGCATAGGCCTGCCCTCAAGGAACGGGCATTAGTCCACCACGCGTGCCCACTGCGTATTGGTAGGCTTCACATGCACATCAGAATCATCTTCTATTCTTTCTTCTTCTTCTATTCTGAGTTGAAATAAGGTTTGCTATCGTAAAGTTGTCCAGATATTTATGAACACCTAACATGCCTAGATACTTTTGATGCTGACTGTAGGGGAAAGGTGTAAAAGATGATCCCCTTAAGGGAAAATGCTCGTAGTTTAAAAAATATTCGGTTTAATTCTGAAGTTTAAGCGATTAATGATAGCAAGTTTATCTGTCTACCTGTTATCATACTCAAAATGTTGAATTTAGTGATATTTCATTATTATATTTAAATTTTTCTAAAACCCTACGAAACGATCATCTTGGACACCCCGGTGTCCAAGATGATCCCTAGGGTATGGGCAAGATGATCATGCCCCTTTTTAAGGAAAATTATATGTTTTTGTGGAATTAAATGTTATCTCAAAGAACTAGTCTCAAGCTGAGCCAGCCTTCTTAATACTCACAAAATAAGTAATAACAACCATTATTATAATAAAATCAATCGTATAGTGTATAATTTTAGCAAGATTCTAAAATACCGTACTTAATCTCATACACCCGAGAACAGGATCATCTTGCCCCAATTTCAACTTTTTTAGTCTTTGTTCGATAACATAATTTTTATGCTTTCTGTTGTTACCATACCATTCAAAATACTAAATAGGGGCATTATATAAAGCCACTTACACAACAATCTTTGTTATTGACTGCCTAGATCAAAAGTTACCTAAGCTTAAAATCAACCCTACCTTAGATCAAAGTAACAAAATTTATGTTTAGTTCCATAAAAATTTACTCGTCTGTCACATCGCCATGACGAATTCACTGATGCGAGGGGGTATCGGGGGCTACGTTTTACCAAACAAAACAACCAGATAGGGTTTATAGTTTCGCTGCAATTGAGAGGGATCATCTTACCTCAAGGGATCATCTCGTACACCTTTCCCCTACCTATGGTGTGGTATTATTTTGAATAAAAACTTCGGAGTTTTAGTTGAGTTTGAGATTGACTTGTGACGTTGTAATGCTTCAGTGATTATTCAAATCTGATCCCGCGGTGTTATTTTATTTATGGCTGTAGAAATATTTATATGTCCACATTCGTCGCCATTCTTCATTATACAGACACAAAGGGCAGCTACCAGAAGCATTACAGCAACAAGAAAACGTTCTTAGGAGACTAACTTTAACTTTTGGAACATTTTACTCCTGCATTCACAGATTTTGAAAAAAATTACTGTTTAGTATGAAGAAAATTTGGGAAGTGTTTACAAAATCACTATTTCTTTTTGCGTTTTCTTCTGAGATCTAATACCTCGACCTCGGTTGACCCCATAGAGACTTATGTTCTTTATCAAGTAAGGAATCGAATGGGATAAAAAAAGGTTTGTGAAAATTTCAGTTTTTCTCGATGACAGTAATTTTTTTTCAAAATCTGTGAACGCAGAAGTAAAATGCTCCAAAAGTTAGGGTTAGTCTCCTAAGAACGTTTTCTTGTAGCTGTAATGCTTCTGGTAGCTGCCCTTTGTATCAACCCATCTTAACTTTCCACCCTGTATACAAGGTGTTACAAAAATACAAATAAACCTTTATCTGGGGTTGGTTTAGACCATCAAACTGAACAACTTTCACTATGGGACCAATATCGAAATCGCGAAAAAAAAATTGGATGTTCTAACTCTACCTAAAAACAGGTCTGCTGAAGTGGGATTGGGCAGGACATATCTGCCGAATGCACCCGGAGAGGTGGACCAAGATGGCCACAGAATGGGTTCCACAAGACGGTTGCCGGGGTCTAGGAAGACCCAAGAGAAGATGGAGTGACGACTTGAATACCTTCCTGAACGGTTGGCCTGATTTCGCGTTGCATAGGGAAGATTGGAGAAAAAGAAAGGAGGCCTTTGCCAAGCAGTGGGACACAAAATAGGCTACAAAAAAAAAATTACTCTACAAATCGACTTGAGCTAAAATATGTATGGGGTTTAAAAAAAAAAGTCGAGATTTCGATGTTGGTCCCATAGAGAAAGTTGTTCAGTTTGACGGTCTAAACAACCCCCTTAAGAGTTTTAAATATTTATTGTTACTTATGAAACACCCTGTATATTTCGTCTACAACAACACCGGGTGTTTAAAAGTTCCTGAATAAAATTATTAGGCCTATCCAAGAAACGGAATCTATCCACCTAAACTATCCACAAATCAAACCTCGAGCACTTGTTTCCAATCACTCTCTCGCCGGCATCGAATGAATCCCGGATGAGATCCGGTAATAAATCACATCCGGACCCCGGACGGCCGTGATCCGATCTGATTGTGGCTCGTCCGGGGATGCTTACTTTGTTTCGTCTGAACCGTAACTGGAGGTTTGATTTGAACGTTAACTTGTGATGTAGAAAGTTTTTTTTTTCGAAATTGATTTAACTGATTCCCATGGTGTTTTTAAATCTATTGAGAAATAAGTAGCTACTTATTTAGGACAACAGATTTTTTTTCGCGTTTTCTGAGGTAGACTCCATAGTGAAAGTTGTTCAATTTGATGGTCCGAGTTCACCGTTGCAGTATTTGCCAGGCTGTCACTTACACCCTGTATACCATATTCAGAATACCGAAACTCTCTCCACTGTGACAGGGTGTAAGTCCGTCATTATTTATGGACATTACAATACATGACATATTACAATACATGACTCAAATTTAAGAATTTTTTTACATTCTTTAGCCATCATCGTCTGCATAATTGCAGGTGCATTCCACTTTAGGACACAGGTCTGCACTTAAGAACATGGCTAAAAAAACAGGTTTTCAACACATGTTTTTCCTTAAATCTTTTAGAAATAAAGAAAAAAATTATTACCGTACTGATCATGCAAAAAAAACAAAATAACATAGCGATATGTCATCAAGTATATCGGTAAGCTCAAGGTGAAAATGGGCTGGCCATATCACCAGAAAATAAAGCTCGTGGGGCAAAGCACTGTTAGAATTTAGACCGTGGGGAGAGAAACCACGAAACGACCGCAAGTATGTATTATCAAAAGAAAAACTAGAGTAAAATGGATAGAGAACACACAAGATTTAAGGCACATTGCAGCGATATTATCGACAGCGATATCGCGACACCTTACACACTGCAGCGATTCCGCGATTCGCGTCACGCATGCGCCCCACCACTGAATGTAGTCGAAAGAGTTGCGATAATATCGCGGCAGTGTGTGGGATCGAGCGCGTCCCCATACAAATTGTACTGAGAACAATTATCGCAAAATCGCAGCGATATTATCGCTCGATAATATCGCGGCATTGTGTAGGATCGCGCGCGTCCCTATACAAAATTTACTGGAAACAATTATCGCAAAATCGCAGTGATATTATCGCTCGATAAAATCGCTGCAATGAGCGGAGGCCTTGAGAGGGATGTCAAAAGGGGCCTACCACCATTACGATTGAAAATGGCTAAGAAGAATATTGTATTAAGACCAACATAAAACTATTAGCTATAAAGCTTAACACGTTCACACCCTGGAGGTCTGAGGGTTAAAAAGAACTAGAGCATCTATTCGCAGCCCCCACCTTTCAAATAAATAGTAGCACATCTGTAGTGGGTGATTTTTCGCCGACATCTGTGCTTTTTCTCATGTAATGGCGGTTCGCGTTCTAAGTGCTGGAAGTGCCCTTGAGATATATGTTTCTACATATTTTTTATTTAGCTTAAATACTATGTTGATAAAATAAAACTGTAGTATTCTCCTGTGTTTATTTATTAATTTAAGGCTAGTTAATTGTCACAGGTAGCGCCTACCTGCGACATCAGGCGGGAGACAAATACAGGGTGTAAGGAAAAGTATCATTAACCTTTGAACCACATACTCTACCCAACAAACTGAACAACTTTTTCTATGGGAGCAAATCGATCAGAGCAAAAAAAATCTGCTGTCCCACACAAAACTCCAAATATATGCAACAGCAGACACCCTGTGTATTGTATTTTGTACTCACGACTATATTTTTGCACCCGTGACAGCATAACGGTCGGTAGTGAGCCCGTTTTCAGTTTTAGTGGACAACAAAAATACATGCCTCGAAATTTTGAATCATTCCCATTACGCCGCTTCCCATGACGCCGTTTTATGTTTAGGTTTTCTCTTTTAATTTTCTTTGCAATGTTTTCCTTCATTGAAAACTTGTCTGATCCAGGATAGAATCTAACTACTTACCCCTAAATTGAAAGAAATAACTACAATGACATCAAATACTAAACGTGTTAAAATATATACATCCGAATTAATTTAAAGTTTCAAAATAAACATTAAAATAAAAATATTACTTTTATGGATATTAAAAAAGATGTTCCTCTCAAAATACAAAACGTTCCGAAACCGCATTAAAATTCACAACAGCTTTTTACCTTACGGAAGTAAACAAACCTTGAACAATATTTTTTTCATTCAGCCCATTGTTTTGGACAAAAAAGAATTTTCAACAGTTTCCATTAAATTTCCTTTGTTACCCCTTTCACGTAAGTATTTTAATTTTAATGTTTTTGGTGTAATTTTAAACTTAATGGATTGTTTCCATTTTCTATTTTCGTCGAATTTAGCTTTTTTTATCTTTTACATCATCAAATCAAATCAAATCAAATATACTTTATTTTACACCAAAATACAAACAGTAAAATACAGAAAGAAAAAACAGTAGGCACAAAAAATAAGGCGGTCTTATCGCTAAGAAGCGATTTCTTCCAGACAACCTTAGGGTAGAGGAAACGGTGAACGAAGAAAGGTAGGCGGTGTTTCCAGAAAAATGGTCAAAAAGGAGCAGTTATCAGTAAATAAAACAAAAAGCAAGTATACACAATAAACCTATTATAAATAATACAAATATACGTAATAGATAGGCATATATATATATATATACACATAAATATACATACACAAACATCATACATAAATACGCGTACTACACAACAAAACACGATAGGAAAAATGAACCACAGACATAAGAAAAAATTTACTTACGAAAAAAAGATAGAGGGTCAGTGATCGAGGAAATGAGACTTAACTTTCGACTTAAAAACATTCAAGGAAGGTGCACGTCTGATGGACTCTGGCAACAAGTTCCAAAGCCGAACGGCATGAACGGAGAAGGAATGGGTGTAAAAGTTAGTGGAGTGGATGGGAATATTGAGGGAGAGGTTTTCAGAGGAACGCAGAAGACGACCAGTGGTGGAGGAACTGAAAACAAAGCGTTCCTTGAGGTAATTAGGAGTCATGGGATTGAAGAGGATGGAGTAGAGAAGGTTAAGGATGTGAGCTTCCCTACGACGTTTGATCGGGAGCCACTTAAGTCGAGCGCGGAATTCCGACACATGATCGTACTTACGCAGGCCATAAATGAACCTAATGCAAAGGTTTTGAAGTCGCTCGAGTTTATTAAGTAGCTCCACAGTCAGGTCAAGGTAGCAGGAGTCAGCGTAGTCTAGGATGGGTAATAGGAGGGATTGTGCAAGCGCAATTTTGGTGCTAGTGGGTAGAAAATTCCGTAGTCGTTTCAAAGAACTGTAAGCAGCAAACATCCTCCTACTAACTTCAGCAACCTGAGGGCCCCAGGAGAGCGTGTTATCAAACATAATTCCCAAGTTTTTAACAGTAGTACTGTAAGGTATACGTATACCATCGAATACTACAGGAGGTAACTGGTCAAGAGGAAGCCTCGATGTAAACCATGGACTCCCTATGACGATAACTTGGGTCTTGTTAGGATTTACCTTAAGGCCATAAGATAAGCTCCAGTCACGAATACGGTTTAAGTCATCATTGGTGTCATCAATGGCTTGAGAGATGTTATCCATACACGACTGTGAATATATCTGAAGATCATCTGCATACAAGTGGTAGGAGGAAGTGAGTTGAGAGGTGATGGAGTTAATGAAAAGAGCAAACAAGAGGGGAGATAGCACGCCACCCTGCGGCACGCCTGCAGAGGTATCACACCACGAAGAAAAGGTGTCTTCAACCTTTATACGCTGCCGGCGCCCAAACAGGTAACTATGAAACCAGTCAATTACCGTTGGAGATATGTTAAGAGTACGTAAGAGTCCTAACAAGATATCAAAATCAACATTATTAAAAGCGTTGCTGAAATCCAGCAATGTTAGAACGGTAAGTTGTTTGTTTTCCAATCCAAAACGAATGTCATCGGAGATTTTAACAAGAGCTGTAACCGTACTATGACCAGGTCGGAAACCAGACTGATAGGGATTAAGGAGGTGGTTTTTTGATAGGAAAAGACTGAGTTGCCTATGGACTAAACGTTCAAGGACTTTAGACAGAAAAGGAAGAATGGAAATAGGGCGATATTCGGAGAAGGTGGATGGGTTACTCTTTTTAGGTAAAGGAATTACTTCAGCATCTTTCCAGATCTTGGGAAAGGTGGAAGAGGAAATAGATCTGTTGAAGATCTTGGTGATTATAGGAGCAAGGGAATCAAGGAGAGGAATGATCATATTACGGCTAACCCTGTCACCTCCGACGGCATTCGAGGCGATGGAGATGATGTTCCTCTTAACATCACAATCAGTAAATTGACAAAAAGAAAAGGAAGAGAACTTAGGAGTTGGCTGTGAAGAAAGATTGTTTAGAGTATTAGCCTTGGTAAGATCATCTAATGTTGATGCAGCCGAAAAATGTTTGTTTAAAGAATTAATGTCTAGGTCTTTTGAAGCAGGATTAGTACGAGTTTTGCCAATTCCTAAGGATTTAAGAAATTTCCAGACTTTCGCTGGATCTCCGTTTTCAACGGAACTATGAATGTGACGTCTTTGTGCATCTCTACACACTCGATTGCAGCGATTCCTAATGATGTGATATTTGTCACGGTTGGCCTCTGACGATTGAGCTTTATATTTCGCCTTTGCACGGTTTTTCTTACAAATTAAAGTTTTAATTTCCTCCGTCAGCCAAGGAGCAGGAAGATGCTTGACTCTTACTGGCCGAATAGGAGCATGTTTGTCATACAGTTGAATTATTATGGAGTTAAAAAGCAGAACTTGTTCATCAACTGTAGCTGCGTCGTCAAGAATTGACCAGTCGGTTTTGGCAGCGTCTTTACGCAGTTGTTCTGTATCCATAGCACGAAAATTACGCTGCAGCAGGATTTTAGGGTTGGCTTTTGGAGGACGGATTTTATAAGATAAATAGATAAGGTCATGGTAAGAGAAAGCATCAGCACTGAACTGGCCATGTTTAGTAACATGATCAAGGGAACTAACTAACATCAGGTCAAGAAGAGAAGGAAGGCAATTTGGAAAATTGTGGGTAGCAGAAAGTGGAAGGATATGTAGGTTGCTGGAATTGGCGAGGGATTTCAAACGTTGAGAACGGGAGTCATTTTTAAGGAGACATGTGTTGAAGTCACCCATAATGATCGTGTGACTATAGGAAGTAGAAAAATCTTCCAAAAGATTTTCGAGGCTGGGAAAGTAATCGATTGTTAGGGATGGACTATAAAAAACACCAAGAAGAACTTTTGTGTGGGAGAGAGTAACCTCCAAAAAAAGATGCTCAGCAGTGCTGGGAGGAGGGGGTTGGGGAGACTTGCTGATGATAGAGAAGGGGATGTTACTACGTAGAAAGATCGCAACTCCACCATGGCAGGTATTGGTGCGATCGTTACGAATTAATACAAAGCCAGGTAAGGAATAAGATGTGGAAGGGAGACATGGATGAAGGAAGGATTCAGAGACAAGAACTGCATGAATGTTTCTGTTGTCGAAAGTTGTAAGTAGGTCAGTATAATGAGCAGGGATGCTCTGCGCATTGATATGAACCACATTGAAATTTTTTGAGACATCCGAAAACTGGCAGTTCAGATGATCGTTTAGAGAGAGAGAACTAGTGCTGTGAAAACTGTCATTGCTGCTCAGATTTTCAGACGTAGATGAAAAAGAGAGAAAATGTTCGCTGTCATCGCTGGTATTCATTAATGTAGTACAGATAATAAAATAATATAATAAATAAATAAATAAACAACAAAAATTTTAAAACTAGAAAAAAAAAAAAAAAAAAAAAAAAAAATCAAATTTAAAATTTAGCTCGCTTCTCTACCCGCCAGCAGAATGTTAGAATATGGAACCTAATAATTACACAACACATTTGGTACACTAAAATTACAAAAGAAAAGAAATAATAATTTAGAAATAAGTCGAATGTGCGTGGAGCGGAACGTTAAATCATTCAAACTGCAGCTGCATTAAAAAATGTCTTGACCAAACTACTTTCGTTACACAACGCGCGAAAAATCACTCGGATTGCCAAAACGAAAGAGAAAAAGCATGCGAGGATATGCATGCTAGGGTGAGATAGACTCCCCGAGCGACCCCTCACACGCTTCGGAACGGACTCTAAAAATTCTCGACACAGTAACATAAATTAAGCAAAAAAAACGGAACAGAACAACTGTCAAAGTCAAATTAGTTGTCATCATCTGTCAGACGGACAAGTTAAATTGCGAATCAAAACAATGCAATAATTTTTGAGAATTTTGAAAATAAAACAAGAGGGTAACAAACAGTGCAGCAACAGTACCTACATTTTGAAAAACAAAGTGACTACGGAAAGATACAAAAACTATTTACCCGCGCTCCACGCACCCAAAAACAACAACTATCGTGCTACTTTTTTGGAGGAACTCGCTTCCTTTGGATTCGGTTAACAGCTGGAGGTGCTTCCGGGGCAGGCTCCGGGCAGGGCAACTTATCGAGCTCGGTGTGGGAAGCAATTCGATGCCGCGAGCCGTCCGGCCCCAAGACGAATATGTTCCCATCCCTCGTCCAGCACTGGGATACACCATGCCGCTCCCTAGCCGCCATGAAGAGCCCGTGACGCGCCTTCGTCAGGAACTCTGACACCGTAACACCACTACCCTTAAGGTTTTTTTTGGCAAACCACATCTCGCTGCGGACTGACAAATTCTTCAGCTTTACAAGAATTGGCCTCGTCCTTTTGCCTGAGCCTCTTTTACATCATCCTTAAGTTACAACAGTTTTTTTTAAGTATTAGATAGTACTCTGTGGTATAAGCCTATATTAGTAACAGAACACTGTAGTAGGTACTATTTAAAGGCCAATTTTTGAGTCTAAACTTTAGACCCTTAACTCGGAGTTTAGATTTTCGATTTTGCTAAGATTTTGTCGGAACTTTATTGGAATGGCTAGTTAAAAGAAGAATGGCGGATGCGCATGTCATTTTCTGTTTCAGTTTTAGAGAGACCGTTCATGAATAAAACTTTGCAATACGTGTAGAGTAAAACAAAACTCAGAAAGTTATTGTGGCCGTAGAAGTTGGAAATTGGGGGAAAGGTATTTCTCCTTTATAATACCTTTTGAATACATACATACATACATACATATACTCACGCCTGTGTCCCATTGGGGTAGGCAGAGACAATTGATCGCCATCGGCTACGATCCTGACATACCTCTTTTGCCTCTTCCACAGTCATAAGTCGTTTCATACACGCTCGTCGGTTTCGGGTACATTTGATCTGGCCCTTCTTAAGTATGCTGCCAATTTGGTCTGCATACGTACGTCTAGGGCGACCCCTTTCGACTTTTCCATTCACACTTGCTTTATATATTTCATACGTCATTCTACTATCACTCATCCTTTCCACAACCTTTTGAATCAAGTGAGTTAACCTCATAATCATTCTCATAAATCTTCTATGTATTAATTGTTTTTATTTTAATGAAAATTCACGATAACCGTATAATATTAATAATAATAATTGAAGAAAACAAAATAACACAAAAACTGAGTTCAACCCAGGGTTGGCAGAGACCACGGACCGCCACACGCTACGACTCTGACACACCTCTTTAGCCTCATTCACATATCTCTTCATGCACTTTCGTCGATTGAGGGTGCTAAGCGCTTGTCCTTTTCGGAAAGGATCATTGATTTGATCATGGTATGTTTTCCTCGGACGGCCTCTCCCAACACTTCCAATCATCTTTGCTTGATAAATTTCATTCGTTAGTTTTCTTTCATTCATTCTCTCTACGTGACCGAACCACCACACTGTCGGCTTTTAGTATACGTATAAATAGCTGGGCCCTAATTCGCCATTGCTCCTAAACGAAAACGTTCACGATATGTCAGTCACATCCAGTACACTAACTCTTTAATTTCCATCAGCAGAAGAGCTGAGTCACTGATACGTTACCGGGCGTGATACGGCTTTTTGCTGTTCTGCCAAGATAAATGTCAGGCGAGGTAGTCAGCTGCCAAGATAGCTTAACGCCGAGGATTGTGCTTGGCTCGTACAGTTATGTAAACATTGTTTGAGAGAAAAGTTTAATATTTAAAGATATATGCAATTGGAAAAGGGTTATGTGACATTTTGTTATCTAAAAGCTGATTGAAAGTTTGTATGAAATATTTAAGGCATCATGAAAAAGTGAAAGTTAACCAAGGTGCAATAGAGAGGACTATGCTCGGAGTTTCCCTGCGAGATCGAATCAGAAATGAAAAGATTCACAGAGGAATTAGGGAACCCAGAGGGGTACGGACCTCGGCATAGGACGTTGCTGGGACTACGCGGCGGATTGGGTAGCGGGACTAGCGGGGATCGGTGAGTGGAGATAGTCCAATCAGCGAGACTTGCTGATTACTCAGGGGCCGATCGCTATAATTTTAAACAGTGACGTTCGGCTTTTTAAGTTTTTTCGCGTTTCCTGACGCACGCTCTAGTGAAAGTTTTTCTGTTTCATTTGCGGAGGGCTGTCTCTTAGTCCCTGTATATTATCTGTAGTCGCGTTCTTTAAAACGGCTCCATAACGGCTCTAAAGATTTGTATTCAGATAGTGATTTACTTTGCATGAACATTTCAGCCTACTGCAATCATAAATAGATGGCGCTGGAACATAAAGTAGGCAAGAAATCATGGTTATTCGTGTGAAAATGGATTTTCTTAGGTATGAAACCTATTTAGATTAATTTAGAAGACGCCGAGAAAACTCGTTAACGGTTAGCATGCCACCCACGACAAAGCGTTTAAACGAGAAACACGTCACGCGCGCTCTTTCTGGCATACGTAAAATAATAAGGATGAAGGCACATCTCGATTTTTATCGTTTTCTCGGGGGTGGCATGCGAGGCCTACAGGTATTAGAATACTAGATACCTAAACTATGTTAGGAGTCTTTTTCTTCCTCTTCTGAGTTTCGTAACGAACTGTACTAAAGTACCACTACGTAAACTCTTGAACACACTTGATATTCAGTGCACATCTCCATTATTATTCTAAAAATGCAAAGTGTACGAGTCTTGAGCGAATCTTTTCAAGTTATCTTAAGAATCTTATTTGAACTTATGCAAATGACAAGTTTACATTTTGTATACAGCAGGGTATAAACTTAAATGGGGTCTGAAGCACCCCTGAACATGCAACTTTCACTATAGGAAACATTTCTTCGTTCCTTAGAAAACGGAACAGCTGATTTGGTCTGCCGTTTCTACGTTGGTCTCATAGTGAAAGTGGTCTAGTTTGATGGGGGTAGCCGCGAAATTCGTCACGAAATTCGCCAATGGTAGAAACTGGATGGTCTGAAATTTTACACCCTGTGTAACATACAGGGTTCTAGGGTTTTTCAATCAAATTGATACAGGGTCGTGATTTCGATGTTGGTCCCATACTGAAAGTTTTTCAGTTTTATGGTCTGATCCTGATTTTCTGAGGATCCTGTATAATGACCGCAAAACTGAAAAACTGTTTATATGGAATCGATAACAGATCAGTGACATTCTATTGGCGTAGACGCTAGTAGAAAATGACAGAATGTATGGATTTGACATTGGCAATCGAAACATTTTGACATTTGCTGTCGTCACCATGCGTCCATACATTTTTATGTTTTCTACTGTCTAACGACAGCGTTAACGTTAACATGCTAGTCGAAAGATACCGTGTCTATAGGCCCAGTTCATAAAATATAAAGTGCCGGGGCCATTGACCAGAAAGCCGGGGCACACTGCTCAAAGTACCTACAGATAGCCGATAGGGCCGGCGAACAGTTCTCAAGTGTCGATCTCGTACCGAGAAGAGCAGTGAGCTTCGGTAGCTGGGTTGGCAGTGAGCCGACGACCTGGTGACAGTGGTGGAAACCGAGAGCAGCGCAGGACCGGTCGTTATGGCGATCCTTATGGGAGGCCAGCGTCTAGTGGTGGATATCTATCTGCTGAGACGATGATGATGTCATAAAATATACAATTTGAGCATTTTTTGAGGAGTAAGATTTGCAGCCTGGCACTATCGTCATCATCAGCCTAGTATACATCCCACTGCAGGATACAGGCCTACCATAGAGAGTGTATGGGCGTTTGTCTACCACGCGTTCCCAAAGCAGAGCGGTAGACTTCACATACGCATCAGAATGACTTCTTCAGCATATGAAGGTTTCCTCACGAAGTTTTCCTTCGCCGGGCATACATTGTACCAATCAAACAACCGCCAACTTTGCCAATGCCACAGAATTTTGGAATATCACCGGTGAAGTACTAATTTTTATATTAATTTCGCAAGTAATCTTACTAAATTAATTTTTTTAAACATTTTCCATTTAAAGCACTTAAAATGTTTAAATAGAGAACTTGAAACATCTCGTTATTAATTATCTAACTAAGAGGTAGTTTTAATTGAATTTCATACCCTAGAGAAACGCTCTTAGAATTAATTCTTGAACTAGAACTTTACTTTTAAAACGTTTTAATATTTTTATTTTAAATTTAATTTATTGCTGAGTATCTTTTCTTTGTGGATCACTGTTGATTCTGTCTGTAATTGTAATGTTATATGTAAACGCGGTGATAGATCAACCAACCCATAGTTGAACTCCTCAACCTATCAGTTTCCTGTTCCAAAAGACATACAGGGTTTAAGTGACAGCGTCCGATACCGTGACGGACGGTGACAGGGACGAGGGACCGGTCGGTGTCGGACGCTCGGCGGGGTAACAACTCTGTTTCGAACGTTCGTCGGTCTAACTCCTGAGGATGCTCCTTGGTGGAGTAGAAATTATTTGGTGGGCAGGTTGTATTGCATAACGTAATATAACTTTGTCTACTAGGTATTTAGAAGCGGAGGTCTCGACATAATCGTGTCATCTATCTGTTAATCATGGATTTCCGAAAAGTAACGCCTGTTTCAATAAATCAAAAATATACGGTTAACTAGATTCGTAATGCCATCATAAACCTATATAAAACACACTTACATACTAACACTTACTTACTTTATTTAATACTTACTAACTTTGTGCTGCACAATTCCTGACCTATTCTACACAATTTAATAATCGCTTTATATATAGCTAGGACCAGACAGGGTGTGAACCCAATTACAGAGCAAACACTTGCTGTTACAAAGTGCTAAGTACAGGGGCGGATCTAGGGATTCGTTCTAACAGGGGCCTATCGAATGCATGTTTGTACGAAACTTGACCGTTAAGGCCTCCGCTCATTGCAGCGATTTTATCGAGCGATAATATCGCTGCGATTTTGCGATAATTGTTTCCAGTACATTTTGTATGGGGACGCGCACGATCCTACACACTGCCGCGATATTATCGAGTGATAATATCGCTGCGATTTTGCGATAATTGTTTTCAGTACATTTTGTAAGGGGACGCGCTCGATCCCACACACTGCCGCGATATTATCGCACCTCTTTCGACTACATTCAGTGGTGGGGCGCATGCGTGACGCGAATCGCGGAATCGCTGCAGTGTGTAAGGTGTCGCGATATCGCTGTCGATAATATCGCTCGATAAAATCGCTCGATAATATCGCTGCAATGTGCGGAAGTCTCTACAGAAAACTGTTACCATGATTATTTTGATCTTGCATTTAAATTTATAAGTAAGGCACCTACTAGCTTTTGCCCGCGGCTTCATCTGCGTGGAGACATACATTTTGTATCTTGCGTTTATTGTTTCCTTTCTTAATTTATATCCTGTGACTCTAATTTCATTTAATTGTAGTTTTTGTGTTTGAAAATAATAAGGATCAATCTGCTGTTCTTATTTGAGGTTGGTGCATTATATTCAACATGTACATTACAATTATAAGAACTGTTTCAACTCATCTCTAACAACTGTCATTTCAATGATCCTTTCTCATACTTGTCCTACAATCATCATTATCGGCCCAGTAAGCTCAAGTACTTGGTATAGGCCTCTGCATTTCCACGCTAACTAGAAGGGTCTCACTCTAGTCTCATCTACGGTTCGCCGGCTACTGTACATTTCAGCCGACCATCTGCAGCAGCCAAATGGTCTGCCCACTAGCCGTTCCTCCTCCAACAGCTGCCACTCTGTCATACAATATGTCAAAATAATTTCTTGTACGAAAATGTACAGTTGTGAGGCCTACGGGGCACACCGGACCCTCTGTCTGGATTCGGCCCTGGCGATGCGAAATTCCATGCCTTGCCTTGTTAGCCGCTATGCGCTGGCGAATAGTGACATAGTATAAATATTGTATGACTAAACGGTAGCTTGTCGGCTTTAGTATAGGTACGAGTAGCTAGATGGCATGAATGTTACAACGTGCATTAATAATAACAGAGTTAGCCAGGCATTCATACAGACTATTTCTTTTTCTCACTAGGCGCAGACAGTCTTGGAATATGGCATCAGATAAATCTTCTCAGGGAGTCGCGTTGCAAGTCTGTTAGTGGGCAGTCGCGTATCGGGTTCTCTCCGGCATCGGCATGCACGTGGCTCCACCATTTTGTATTAGCTCAAATATATTTTTGAACATAAAATACTTTGGCAAAAATGTAATGCTAGATACAATAAATAAATAATAATAAATAACGCTCACAAGCACATACACTGTAAAGATCCCAAACTAGCACTAAAGGCTTTTATTATGGAAACCATACAACAACGGCACGAACATATAACATCCATGACCGAACCGGGATTCGAACCAGGACCCTGGTTTGGCAGTCCGGCGTGGTAACCATTACACCAACCGGGTCGTCAACAATCAATAAACAAATTATGGTATAAGCTAGGAATCAAAATTACTACACTTACCATCGGTGCTTTCACAATTCACACGAGAGTGGAAAATAAAAATCACTTTCTGTACTCCATTCATACCCCAAAAACGATAGTTGTGTTTTAGTGAGTCCAGTGTCAGCGATATAAAAAAAGCGTCATCGTTTCCGGTTTAGCAATCAAAATGTTTCAACGAAATGGTGGATGTCGCTCGTTCTCGTTCCACTCTTTTTTATTGACAAAAGGTTTGTGGCGCGAACGTTGCGTTGCCGAAAATATAGAATCCATATTCCAAATCGAAATGCCAAATACAGCAGTTTGCGGCAGATTGAATGGGATATTGTAGTTTAGGAGCCAATTTCATTTAGTTATACACCTTATTTTTATTAAAAGATGGACGCCGGATTAAGACCCCTAAGGAGTGTTCATCAAATTAGATTTAGTAAGAATTGATAAAATATTGATAAAGAGATAATAAAGAATTGATAAAGAGGCAGAGGAAGGAAAAGGTTGATGTCGTGTCGTATCAAGAACTCAAGACACTAGCGGAAAAGAGACAAGATTGGCGAATACTCCACCGACAAGAGCGTAGCTCTTAAATTAGATGATGATGATAAAATATTAATTCATAATTTCTCGCACTATTTAGGGCCTGTTTCACCACTTCTGAATAAGTTCTTGTTAGCTTATCTGACAGATATTTTGACATAATTTCATACAAATCTGTCGGATAAGCTACCAAGAACTTACCCAGAAGTGGTGAAACAGGCTTTTAGTCTTTTAATCGTGTGGGCAAGCCCTGGTGTCAGAGTTTATTCAAACCGCCTTACGGCCTCTGACGTGTGTTTTTTATGTAACGACTACTACCAGATATAGTAGCCGGGACCAAGGGCTTAACGTGCTATCCGAAGCACGGAATCATTTTCCTTTTCAGACAATCAGGTGATTCAGCCTGCAATGCCCTAACCAACTGGGGAAAAAACATAAAGTGATATATCACTAGGTAGGTTGTCCCCCGTGGGAATCGAACCCACGACCTCCGTGTTAAGAGCCCAATACTCTTAACCGTTAGACCACAGAGGCAATTATTACTCATCACTGATGAGTCATTCATTCCAGAAGCAGTACCCAAACTCTGTTAAATGTGTGGTAGGTAGTAAGCCTGTCACCACTTGCTTAAGTCAACACATTTACTGAAACAAAAAGCTGTAAGCTCTTACGCTATCTATACAAGGCACCAAATTATTCTGTGTTCTCGGTCGAAGTGCGTTGTTAACTCGCGCGACATAATGCAGCCATCGAGGCGTAGGCCGTATTTATATCTGGCGACACGACATATTCCAAAATAAGCGTATAAGCGACATATATAATATAATATATATTTTATTATATCAGGAGGCGCTTGAAGCGTAAAGTTGGGCCAATATACATAAGTAAGAATAAATTTTTAAAACTCTTAAGGGGGTTGTTTAGACCGTCAAACTGAACAACTTTCACTAGGGGACCAACATCGAAATCGCGAAAAAAAATATCTGATATCCCATATATATTTTAGCTCGAGTCAATTTGCAGAGTATAGAACATAATTTTTTTTTTCGCGATTTCGATGTTGGTCCCATAAAGAAAGTTGTTCAGTTTTATGGTCTAAACCACCCCCTTAAAGGTTTATGTATAACGTACTTTGTAGGGCCAATTTAATAGGTCATATTTGACGTCTGTCAGTTTTAGCTTTATAGTGAGGTGACCTGCTTAAAAACATCGATTAAAGTGAATGAATCGATACGGATTTCGAACATACGTGAATCGAATTATATGTGAATATCGCGATTTTTTGGAACTACTTTTTACTTCGATTTTTTTTGGGACACATCCCTAGTGTTAAAAAGAAAATGGGTTCACTGACGCAACATTGTAATGACGTTCAGTTCTTTAGAATAGAAATTGTTTATTATGTTTAGAATGGTTTGGAATAGCAAAGTAAATCGTAAAATTACCTTCTTTGGTCATTATTACTATAAATATGTAATCGTAATTAAAAAGAGTAAAGCAATTGTGCAGTTCTAACTTCGACAAAATAAATATTAAATAAAATAAATAAATAAAATAACGCTCACACGCACATACATTGTAATGATCCCAAGTAAGCCTCAGGCTTTTTGTTATGGGCACCACACAACAAACGGCACACACATATAAAATCCATGACCGAACCGGGATTCGAACCCAGGACCCTGGATTGGCAGTCCGGCGTGGTAACCATCACACCAACCGGGTCGTCGAATATTATTCTATGCCCGCCGTTACAAGGTTACATTTGATGAAGTATCAATAGATGTCAAATGTGACCTATTAACTTGGCCTGACTTTAGTTATTAGTTACCTACGTAAAATGAAAATTTACAAATTTCGGTACTGGTAAATGGTTAGGTAACTAGCACGGGTTGCGTAGGCGATCGAGGGGGATTGTTTTATGAGAGTAGGGCTCTCGGAAGCCCTAGCTTGCAACAATGCAACCATTTGCTGATTGTTTTGTGACGTGTTTAAATGTTTGTGACTTTGAAACTCCGTTGCAGAAATGCTCATTAAAGTTAATCCTCCATTAATTCTTTGGTAAGCCCTGGCTCCCTGTGGAGCCGAACCACCCATTGTTATCTTGTATCTCATTTTAGTAGGGTACCGAGCGGTTAAATCTCTAGCTGTCACTTTTTGTTTTGTTGACGTAGTAAAAGCTAGCAAGAGATTTAATGGAGGATTCACTTTAATTAGCGTTTCTGCAACTGACACTATCACTCATAAACGGTAGAATGGATTTGAATGTTTGGCACCATAGACTTAAACTCTAGCGATAGACTTGCCCTTTCATAGAAGCAACATGTTCCACTTGAATGAGATGTACGCACCTGATTGATGTTCCCGAGTTCACTTCGTCACTATGGCAATGGCAGACCGCAATGTGTCATTTTGTGTTGTTTTGTGTGACATGTTGTTTGTTTGAACGAGCTTGTCTATCGCTAGAGTAATATGTCTATGTTTGGCAGACAGTATAAATAATGCAGCCCAGGGCTTGCAGCCCACTCGATAAGAAGAGTATAAATAATAATACTTAGAAGTCTCAAAGGGGTTAAGTATCTACGTGTCACAGCTTGTGTCCCCATATGCACGCATGCCTTCCAAAGGTCCGGGCTACGGCCCGTGAAATGTCTTCTGCGATTTATTATTCCATAAGATAAGATAAGATAAAGATAAATATTCTTTATTTGCACACCAAAAATACACAAAAACAACAACAATATAACAAAAGGCGGCCTTATCACTAAAAGTTATTTCTTCCAGACAACCAAAAAACGAAAACAAAAAACAAAAACTTAAATGGCTCTTCGACCTAAATGTATGGAACAGCTGATTTATTTTTCGCGATTTCGATCTTGAATAGTGAAAGACTGAAGTAGTCCGAAGCACCCGTAACGAAATTCGCGCTTCGAAAAAAAAAACCGCTTTTAATTTTACTCCATGTAGTCAATGGAGTAGAAGATTTATAGAGTAAAGACCGCGTTTGGGCAAATGTAACATAATTATGACGTCGGTTGGCTAAATGGAGCGGCGGCGGCGGTCTGGGGGGCAGTAAATGGATACGTAAACTTGCATATTGAACTCACTGTTGCGCAATAGCGAGATCTAAGTCCAGCAATCATAAAGAAATACGTACTCCTTGACAGGAGAGGAGCAGGCTTAAAAAAAAGTGCATAGAGAATCCTTGAGCTTTTTTTTGGCAGCTTAGGCATCCAACGAAGGTCATCCTCTTATCACGTAAACTCTCTTACCTCTTATCTTCTCTTAAATGTAGTCGGCGCAATAATAGTATGTCATCTTCTTATATTAATTTCTAGGCCTCATTTCAGCGCTCTCTCCTTTCTTACACATCTTTTTTCGCACAACCTATCCATCTTTTCTTTGATCTCATGCAACCATGCATATTTACTCTTTCGATTCTATAGGTAGTATGGAATGCCCTTCGGCCCGCTGGACCGACGACCTGAGAAAGCTAAAATTCAACAAATTGAAAATCATTTATTCAAGAACATTTCCAGCGATGGACGATGACAGGCAGATAATGAATCTATAGGTATCACTTAAACACATAAAAGATTTAACCTAGAATTTAATATTTTAACGGATTCAGGTCAGTTAACTAAAGCTGGCGCGTGCCACACATTTACGCAATGTCTTTGTCTCAATGCACGCATAATGAAAAGTTTCTCTATCTCCATCAAGCACGGACGCAGTGACAGGAAAAACGCATTTGTGTGTGTCTGTGAACGCACCAGCTTTAGTCAACCAGCCTATACCGCGTTTTGGTATACGTTCCCGATAATTCGGCAGTGTTACAACTGCCATGATCACGGGATAATTGAAGAACTCCTGTTACATTTTTTGGAGCAGACAAATCACAGACAATCAGATAGATTTGTCTGCTCTTAAAAATCTACCTGAAATATCGGGAACTCAAATAAGTATACTAAAACGCGATAAGAACTCGTTCAAAATAAATTGAAATTGTTTATTTATGCACACCAGTAATGTAAAAGATAGGAACAATGCGATGACGCATTAAAATAACGCCGCGTAAGTCTCAAACGTACGTAAAAGCGTACTCGGATTATGTCGTCTAATATAAAACCAGTGAGCCAGGTTCGTTTAGTTCATTTGTATCGCTTCAATATGCCGTTACGACACGAGCGGCTGCGTCGCGGAGTGGATTGCAAGCTTAGCTGGCTTGTTATTTCAATTTACTCAAGGGTTGAAAGTTGGTCTTTGGATGGTTTGTTAAAAAAACTAGTTTTATTAGGTATCTTAAGGTGGTTGCAGAGTTGTCAATTTCATACAAAACTTTGTCGTAGAACACTCGTAGACGGTGTAAATAAAAATAATGTTTTATTATATGGAAAAATAGCGTAGAAAATCTAGACTGCGCGTATCAAATAATATTTACAATTTATAATATAATTACGAAGATATCAAGCTTTTGTATGAATATTTTCAAAGCTTGATATCTATATTATATCTTCGTAATTAGGTATATTATAAATTGTAAATATTATTTGATACGCGCAATCAAGATTTTCTACGCTATTTTTCCATTTATAAAACATTACTTTTATTAATATATACCGTCTATAAGAGTGTTCTGCGACAAAGTTTTGTTTGTTTTTTTTAATGTTTTTATATGAATTTTGTATGTATTTGTTAGATTGTTTTGTTTTGTATTGACAACTCTGCAACCACCTTAACGAATTTTACCTAGCCTTACTCTATGAATCTAATGAAACAGGAAACACATTCAGGTGTGGTTGGATGCAGTGGCGATACTGGAAGAGTGCATCTGTGTTTATTACATGAGTTTATTAAAAGGATCCATTTTCATCAATACATTTTAGCGTATAGTCACAGAATAGGTAATAGTATATAGTTCTACATACAGAACGGCCACTCCCCGCCCCCCTCTGACTTCAGATACCCAACCCTGGGAAACTTGAGGGAAACCGAGCAAGGGAATGCTAGGCGCGCGCACCCGTTGGATTTGACTACATTAAATTGAGTCTTTTCAGTGCATAAAAAACATAGCATGCACTACCTATATTCCCCGAGGGGGGAGTCAGATATATTCTGAAACCTCAGAACATCCACGTTTCACCAGTAGTACCGAAACAAAAAACGCAACGCGAGTGCATAAAAAACGTTGAAAAATAACGCTAAATTATTTTTTTTTAGTAATTCTTTAGCTCAAATACTATTTTTAATAACAGAACGAACAATTAAAAGTAACGAAATGTATACGATGTGTGGTGAGTCAACCCTACACATTTGTAAAGGACAATTTGCACCAAATGCGAATGTGCGAACGTCATCATGTCAAATCCAAAACGTTGTTCGAAGTGCCGGACCTGTGGTATTTTATTTTATTTTTATTTAATAAGGAAATCAACAGCGTTACAAACATAAATGACATCAGGGTTGATTACAAAGGTAGGTACAGCCTTTACAGATTTCCACGTAATACATAGATTGACGTGTTAGGTTGAATAAAATATAGTAGATAGGTAGCATAATTATAGGTACTCGTACTTACGAGTATTACATAATAATTTGCAAGATTCAATTTCGGGTTAGAGTAGGTATAACTTAGTAGTTAGTACCAAGGTAAATGATACAAAATATTATTATGAACTAATGTGTTTATGTGTGGTTGGCATAGGTATAAGTTATGGAACTCGATGTCGATTTGTTTCTCATAATCTCTACTATACGAGTATATTAGCTATACCTCAATTAAATGGAGTGTTGCCTAATCACAGTTGGCGCACATCTTGTCGTGGTTTAGATTTAATTTAGACCATCAAACAGCGGAATCAAATATAAAAAATCTACTGTCTCCACGTCTCATACAAAACTGTAGTACGGACTCGACTCTAAAATATGGAATACTAAATTTTTTTCTAATTTTATTTCACTATTGGCTCCATAGTGAAAGTTGTTCAGTTTGATGGTCTAAAGTTTAGACCACTATTAATATTTCATGGGGGGGTACGAAATAATACCCTCCTATGAAATAATGCTTTGGTCTTTGTAAATCCCTTCTTTAATAGTTCTATCAGTTTGTAACACCATGGGCTTAATATTAATCATATAGGCAGGTATAAAACGAAAAAGTAATCACTCATTAATAAATTGATGTTATCACAAATTGCACACATACGTAAGATATGCTCACGACTATATTACCCGAGCTTTGGGGATGTATCCAATTATATTTTGTTGATATTGAAGCATGAACATGAAATAGCCTTTGTGTTTTGTTCGTTCGCGCTCCAATAATTTGTAAAGCCTATTATAATAACGTAGATTATCTAAAAACAGGTTCACAAAATATTGAGCGAACGTTGCATAAAGGACGATGTAATTAGGTAATTAAATATGGCCGCTCGATGGCTTAGTGCACGGAGAGAAAAAAGCTAATCACTTTTAGTAGGTAACTACTTAAGCTTTTGTAGAATATAATTAAGACAACGATCCATTACCCTTATCTGTCGCTAAAACTATTATACTGGGTGGCATTGAACGAAGGACTTACCGAAAATATCGGAAATGATTAATGACGTGTTCCTAATTGTATTACTAATTGTTTGTTCGTTCATAATTGGTATGGGAAACAAGCTGAGCAACGTCTGGTACGGATTAGTCTTTGTATGGGTATACTAAACAGAATAGTCTCGAGTGTCTCCGTACTTCGAAAGGCACGTTAAGCAGTTAATACTGGATTGTGCCGTTAGATGGCGGTATAACTCTTCGTTAAACCTGGTAAGAGGCAAATCACGGTGACTGGACACGACTGCCGCCGCAAGTAGTAAAAAAATCAAATGAAATGCCTAACATGTGTCTTCACGAGCCCGCCCTCTATTATGACAAAGATATCAAAAATGTATATGTAAATTATTTAGTGAGGGATTATACATAGGTACCTACTGATGATACTAATCAAAGACAATACGACCAATCAACATTCCAATATTTTTCAATAATAAAAAATTCAAAAGAAGGAATTTAAATTACATCCCACGACACAAAAGTTTAATCAAGTTTAAAAGCATGAACTTTGCACTGAAAAGGTCCCTGACTCAGCGTAAACGTCCCTATAATAATCCGCGATGATATTCTGTCGAGCTGAACGAGGGCAAAGATCGTTGAGATCGCTCAGGGTCGGACTCAGGAATACACCACATAAGAGTGGCCCCCATAAACTTTAGTAGTGGTTCCAATAAAAGTAGGAGTTTCATCCCTAAATGGGAATAAACGTTGACTTTAATCCGCTGATGCTCTCAATATATTTCTTGCACTCATGTTCTTACAAAAGGTCTCAATAAACCCTAAGGTGTGTTAAATGTTAAGTGTTGAGATGATTAAGTTATATTTGATATAATAATAATAATGATAAATTACAACAGTTTAAAGTATTTATAATATGGGCCCGTGATTATCCTATACAGGGTGTAACAAAACACCCTAGTAATACTTCAGACCATCAATCGGAACAACTTTCACTATGGAGCCAACTTCGAAATCGCGAAAAAAAACAGCGAAAAAAAACATCCCATACATTTTAGTCGAGTCGGTACAGCAGTTTTACAGCAGTCGGTACAAGTTTTTCAGTTTCATGGGCTAAAGCACCCCCTTAAGTATTACTAGGGTGTTTTGTTACACCCTGTATTGTACTGATTCAAATAAATAAATAAAAATTTTACCTCTTTGTCCAGTTTATTAATAATTACTGTAAGGTATAAAGTCCGGAAAAAAAAAATAGTATTATACTCTGCATATTGCTCACCCAACTTTATAATACAAAGGACCCAGACTTGGAGTATCATCATCGTCAGCCTACATACGTCCCACTACAAGGCAAAGGCAACTAACTATTGAGCTTTGGTCCACCACGCGTGCCCAATGCGAATCGGTAGACTTCACATACACATCAGAATTTCTTCTTCAGTGTATGCAGGTTTTCTCACGGTGTTTTCCTTCACCGTTTGAGAGCAGCCTTTAATATAAATATAAATAAATAAATATCTTGGACAGTGTGACACAAATTATCTAGTCACATTTAAAGTTCCAGAATCTAGCCTGGACTTGTATTATGATAACTAGACAACGATATAGAATACATATATAGATACAAACATCCATGACTCGGGTACAAATATTCATATTCGTCATACAAATATTTGTCCCTTACGGGATTCGAACCTGCGACCCCCGGCACAGCTGGCAGGTTCACTACAGACTGTGCTGTCATGTACTTAAAGTGAGAAAAACTCATTGGTACGTGGCATGTCGTGTGTGAGAGTTCGGGCCCTCATGATTGAGTTTCAAAGATTATGCAGATTATTAGGAAAGCAATATAGGGAGTAACGAAATTTCAAACTATAAAAGAGGCCCCCCACTTTACAGTGGCCCCTAGAACTCCGCTCTTAATGCGGCCCTGTCTGATCGTTGAAGTTAGCAACAAAGCTTTAGCACTCCTTTGTTATAATGAGGTGTTGGACAAAATGTTGCAAGTTGGAGTGGCATTAATGATAGTCATGTTCATATTCCGTCGGATAAAGGGGAAGCATTTTATCGATTAATTTCTAGCGAAAATGTATTATATAGGGAATTGATATATTGTTAAAATAATAACTACAGATACAATAAGTATGTATAAAAAATTTAAATAATAAAATGAAACCTACCGAATTAAAACTGTATAACCTCACATTAATGCAATTAAGTACGGATACAACGACCTCTTTCTTTAGGTGAATTATACATTCGTTCTTTTAGTACCTACGGGGTGTGTAAAAACCAAAAATAAAATTTTTCCTTGTATATAATTACTCTTCTATAAATCTAAGTTTGGTCGAATCCGGCCTTAGGCACATTACGAAATAAGTATGTATTGTTTCATTGTATCTAAGGATGAAAAACCTAGATACCCATAGGACAGGGAATTCCAGATTACGAGTTTTAGTAAGATACAAAAGACAATGCCAGGTTTCCAAAGAAACTTAGGCCACCGGTGTACACATATGAAAATGAAAATAATGGTAGGTAATGCCGATTGTTAAAAACGGCATAGAAAAAGGTTTATAGCGAAATTACCTTTATTTTATTTGTTGTTTTACCAGTTTTCGGGATCCGTAACAAAAAATAAATCTTAAGTAGATTACAATTTTTATAATGATCCCGGGATCGGTTTCTTATTCTTAGAGAAAGAAAGAAATCATACAAAAGCAATTAAAAAAGAATATTCATAGCAGATTAGTTCATTTTAAATGAGTGTAACGTATGGCGTGTAGTATCTGTCTACTTCATAAGGAAATAAAGACGTTAACTTGTATATTTATGTAGCATGTATTTAACACAAAAAACATACGGGTCGAATTGAGAACCTCCTCCTTTTGTTGAAGTCGGTTAAAAAGCCGTGGTAGTCCAGTGGCGAGTAACCTTGCCTGCCGTCGAGGGCGATGGTTTGATTCCCGTCCAGGCCGACTCGTACCAATGAGTTTTTCGGAATTTATGTACGATTTGTAACACCACTGGCTTTTCGCTGAATGAAAACATCGTGAGGAAACCTGCATGCTTCAATTTCGAGGCATGTATTGTACCCACTGTCCATTATAAGTGGCGACAGGCTCACCCCCGTCACACTGGACAGACTTACGGTTCTACTGGTGAAACGTGGATATTCTGAGGTTTCAGAATATCTCAGACTCGAGGAATATAGTCATAAGCATTTGCTTATGCTTATGCTATGTATTTAACACAGCTATGGTTCACATTAACATCACAGAGAAATAGTACTTGAGGTTAAACACACGAGAATTATTATGGTCATAAATTGAACCGCAGTCACCACAGAGAAGCTTTCGCTTACTTAGAGTGCCCGCAGAGAGTTGCTAGGAAACGTGTTGTCTCTTGTTTTAACTTTCTAATCTCTGTCTCACCTCAATAATTGTAACTCGTTATTCTTGTGCTATACCATTTCACTTTGGCTATACTCTTAGCTATACTAAAGTCAACATAGCAAGAAAGTTCCATACAAAAGGAAGTTCTGACCTAGTACGAACATTTAGTGTTTTTAACACAATCTAGAAACAAACAAACAAACAAAATCTAGAAGTTTAATATATTGGCATTTGTCAGATTTCCTTTTCAGTGTTCAGTTCTAATTCTGATAACATTCGAATGGCTCAAAGTTTTCAATACAAATCTTAAATTAATCTTAGAAATGAATATGCATAGCAAAGACATTGGTTTCTAAATCAAATTTTAAAAAAATACTTTAATTGGTTAATATATAAAATAGGACGGAACTTCGTTTGTATGCAGCGTGCTTGAGAGCTTTCGGAATAAAGTTAAAAGTTTGTATGGAAAATTAAACATTTTTTTTCGGGCTTTAGTTTTTGGTTACGGGTTCTTTGTAAGATAGGCTTTGATGTCCTCGAGTATTCTATTAGGGTGTTTTGTTACACCCTGTAAGCGCATATTATGACGGGCTGCATAGGGGCACCAGCCCAAATGCTAATGATATCAATTTCACCCTGTATATAAAACACAAAACAGATTGCAACTAAAATATAAAATTTCTACGGCTCCTTACCGCATTTTCATTTTTTGTTCCCAATGTCTAGGTGATAAGCTGATAAATCAGAGAACTAAAATGTTGACATAGCTAAGAAAATTAGCAAGCTAAAGTGGGAATGGCCCTCCCATTTCTGCCGGAGAACTGACAAACGATGGGGAGTCAGAGTTCATGATTGGAGACCACAAACTGGCAGGTGTAGTGCAGGACGCTGGACAGACGACCTAAAAAGACTGAAGAGGGTTGACTGACTGAGGACGTGACTGGATGAGGAAGGCCGGGGATGGTTTTTAGCGCCTTGGTTTAGGCCTTTGTTTAGCAGTGGACGATGATAGGCTGATGATGATGAATTAAAAATTAAAACGCAGTATTATAACACAACTACCAGGATCACAAGAACACTTATCTCGGAACATGATGCCATCTGTAACTTATGTTACTACACTAATTCCAA
Source organism: Agonopterix heracliana (assembly GCA_963693445.1). NCBI lineage: Eukaryota > Metazoa > Arthropoda > Insecta > Lepidoptera > Depressariidae > Agonopterix > Agonopterix heracliana. The sequence continues at coordinate 17,681,073 of OY856319.1, forward strand.
ATGTTCGTAAACTTATTTCAACATTAATCGCTTATGTTTGTACTTTAATGTCTTACTCCAAGTTATATGAGATGTCAGCTATTAATTGGTGTGAAGCATGTTTTGGAAACAACCGTTTATCAGACGTCTTGAATCAACCACGGCAACCATGGCAATTCACACTACAGGTCACTTTTGAAACATCTACGAAACGAGAGCAATATCGACTGGTAAGTTCGAAGTACGACGGCCTAACAACTACATCGGGTATAGGACCCTAAGTAGGTGTGTTCCAAAGCTGTACAACGAGCTACCAGCCGATATTCGAAATGAGGCAAAGAAGCCGAAATTTTGTAGAATGTTAAAGGAACTGTTACTATCAAATGTTATCAGTGATTAGCTAGTACGTACTTTGTACACGAGTCATGTAACGTGTAAAAATAGACTATATAATGCGAGACTGTAATTTTATGTTTCCTACAGCCAAACCATAAAACATGGTTTTGTAGGACTTTAATTAAAAATGTATTTCCAAACTTATTAATTAAATCAATTTAAAAAAAAAGGGGGCGTCCGAGGAGAACTAACTCTACTTGACGAGTTAGAACTAAATCCTCTATCCTTGAGCCAAATAAAGGCCGCCGTGCCGATGAATGCATGGCTAGGGGCACCGAAGAAATAAACTTCCAGCAAAACAGCTTACGATCATGCTCGCGGCGGCACGTACAAGAATGAACGGCAGTTTGGTAGAAACAACGCTGAGCATACAGGGGTGGCTGCTGCGAGCTTGTACGAAGCTGTTTTCTGGTAGGATATGTGGAAAATAAGCTCGCCCCTAGAACATAATAGTTTCGCGAGCTTAATCTCCAGCATAAGCTTTTTTGCCATGAGTCCAGGCGCCGCCCTTGTGATAGATGGTTTTTCTTGACATGCCAAGTTCGACAGTTATTTCTACTATAGTAGTAATTATTAAACGCGGATTTTTTTGTTCTACAGCTGCAGCTATGACTACCTGGAGATCACAGAGCTGGGACTGGAGAACATCACGGACCCTGCCCACGAGGACTGGCTCCTCAGGGACCACCAGGAGCCTTACAGCTCTGAGAATGAGGTAATACATCATTTAGTTACATCACAGCTGCAGCTATGACCTGGAGATCACGGAGCTGGGACTGGAGAACATCACGGACTCTGCCCACGAGGACTGGCTCCTCAGGGACTACCAGGAGTCTTACAGCTCTGAGAATGAGGTAAATACATCATTTTCATTATTATCTGGGGGCACGGCAGTGCCCCCGCCAAGACGAGCCAGAAGAGCAGTGGGCGCACTACCGTAACTTATCTTGAAGCGATTTGGCGTATTTTTTTTCTATTTCATATTTATAGCCCTTAGATTTTATGAATTCGCAGACGTCGTTGATTTCGTCACCATCTCACTCTCTTAATCAAGCACGTTTGATCTTTAAAACCTAACAGGTACTTCCCGGAGTCCTAGGAAGCTGAAAAGCCAATGCCTAAAAATGGCGCCTTTTTTCTTTTCGCCCATTTTTTTAGCGCCGCCATCAATCAAACTTGAATATTGTCTTTTGACACGCAGACTGACTTTAGCTTTTAACTAAATAGAAAACTAAAAAATGTGCAAACATGTAGGTATAGGCACAAAGGAAATCGTTCTAGTACAAAGGCTATAACGATCAAAGGTTATGGAACACAGTGTAAAACTTACACTTTACCGATTCTCAAAATTGGCCCAGTGTGATATGTTACGTGGGTACAATAAGCGGTAGGTACAATGCATGCATCGAAATTAAACCATGTAGGTTTCCTCACAATGTACCGAAAAAGCCAGAAGTGTTACAAATCGTACATAAATTCCTAAAAACTCATTGGTCTGCCTGGACGGGGTACGAACTATCGCCTTCTGCACGGCAGGCATAGCTACTCGAATCGCCACTGGACCACCACGTCTGACGTCGTCAATGCATCGGCTTTAAGGCCTCCGCACATCGCAGCGATTTTATCGAGCGATAATATCGCTGCGATTTTGCGATAATTGTTCTCAGTACATTTTGTATGGAGACGCGCGCGATCCTACACACTGCCGCGATATTATCGAGCGATAATATCGCTGCGATTTTGCGATAATTGTTCTCAGTACATTTTGTATGGGGACGCGCTCGATCCCACACACTGCCGCGATATTATCGCAACCTGACGCAATCTCTTTCGACTACATTCAGTGGTGGGCGCATGCGTGATGTGAATCGCGGAATCGCTGCAGTGTGTAAGGTGTTGCGATATCGCTGTCGATAATATCGCTCGATAATATCGCTGCAATGTGCGGAGGCCTTTATTCTTTGACTACTTATATGAGGACTGGTAACGCGAGTAATTCTACTAACAAACATTTCTGCCACTTTTTGCGGGGGGCGAGGTAACATGCAATCCGCAACTTTGGATTTTATTCACCCTGACTTTAGACTCTAATTTTAAAAATCATGAAAAGTAGTCTCGTGTGTACCCCAAACGTTCTAAGTTCGAAATTATTGTTTCGCAATTATAGGCTGTCTCGTTTAGTGATAAGGTATACAATTTTATGTAAATGCACATGATCAATTGATCTTATACCGTGGCAGCTACCGCAAGGCGAGTCCTTATGATAAATAGTCAAAGGCTTTATTGCTTAGTCAGATCTCCCTAACACCTTGAAAGCGTAGATGCCAGATCATATAATCTAGTTTGTACGTTATTGATTAGTTAGATGGTTCCAATTAAAAGTAGGTGAAGGTATTTGTTGTATTAATAATGAAGGCTAGTTTATCTGTTTATTTATTCATTCAAGAACTAGTTTTCTAGCGCATTGTCTTCATATCGATTAACTATCATCATCATCATCATCAGAGTGTGCTCTCATCAGGACGGTAGAACAAATCTGCCGACCCTTATACAGGGTGTAAGGAAAAGTATCATTAACGTTTACACCACATACTCAACCCCCATCAAACTTAAAAACTTTTACTATGGGGGCAAACCAGTCAGCGCAAAAAAAATCTGCTTTTTCATATATTTTTGAGTTGAGTAGGCATTGCAGTTTAGTATGGAACAGCTGAATTTTGTTTTTTAATTCTTACCGGTTTGCTCCTATAGTTAAAGTTGTTAAGTTTGATTGTTTGTTCGAGCATCACGCAAAAACTACTGAACCGGTTGTGATGAAACTTTTTTGTTTGATTTCTTATGATTAGACTTAAAATATGTGCGCACAAAGTCACGGCTAAACTCAAGTAAATAATACAATCTTAAAATCTCGGTGCTACGCCGTAGCACGCGTAGTACATTATAATAATACGTGCTACGCAACGCGCTACGAGTCCCAATAATTTATCAAATAAAATTCAAATTAGATAAAGACAAAGGTTTTAAACTCTAAGGTAATAAGATTCAAATTGCATTGAAAATAATTTACAAAGTCGTCTTATCCAAATTCATTAAAGTTAAACATTTGCACATGTAACACAAACCAATTTATTTCATTAAAATCACTTCAATTTGTTTTTCTTTTATGCCAATGTACTCTTTATTACCACAGTGACTAAGTTGAACTGCTTTTTAAAATAATTATGTTTTAAATTGTACGTGTTCCCACAATTGCTTCTGTCACAACTTTGTATTTTTTGTAAGACACGGTCTTTGCTAACATGACTTTTGACATATAGTAGATTACACACCAAGGACAGGAAAGTAAGGCCATGCCCCCCCCCCCCCCCCCCCCACGAATCTCTGAATTTTGAGGGCGAGTAAAGAAATGAGCTCTCTTCATTTTTTAAAATCTTAATACGTGGCCCGAGTCGGCCTATGGGCCCCCACCAACATGAAATCCTGGATCCGCCCCGTGTAAGAAAGGTCTCAGATCTCATGTAATCGGCTCGGTTTCGCCTCGGTCAACAAACATGTGATCTGAGGCTTTCTTATTTACTGTCCGAGGTTAGTAGGTATACTATTTTTCTCCTCGACTGAGGTGGAAAGCGACAACTTCGTTTAGAGCAGCGGGACGAAAACTTACGCTTTCCGTCCGGAGGGGAGAAAAGAATATTTTTTCATGAATATCGGTAGCTAGATGTTTTTTTTTGTATATATTTTTTGTTTTCGTGGATGTTCTGAGTTTTCAAAATTTCTCTGACTAACCCTGTTGGGCAATATAGTCGTGAGCTATATGCATTGCTTTATTTTTTTTAAGGTAACTTTAAGAAGAATATCGATAAGTACGGATTATTACGAGTTATATATCGTTGAAATTGAGCTCCTTTTCAGAGGTCAACAAGTAATAAGTTTTCCAGTTTTTAAGTGTCAATTGTTTTAGTACAATCACCTCAAACTATTTTTTTTCCACCAGGTCTGGGAAGAGCTGGAAACTCTGCTACCCGAGTCAGACTCGATCAGCACCGGGTGGACCCGTGACAGCCTCACGTCGGTGTCGAGGCGTCTGTGTGGCGACTGGGGAGGCAAGCTGAAGCTACTGCGGTACCAGTCCAGGGGCAACTGGCTGCGCCTGAAGTTCAGGTCCGACCACTCTCGGCACTTCGCCGGCTACAGAGCGAAGATCACTGTCGCTGACTGTGAGTACACTCTGCTCCTCGCGTCAGACTCGATCAGACCAGAGACAGCCTCACGTCAGTGTCGAGGCGTGTGAGCAGCGACTGGGGAGGCAAGCTGAAGCTACTGCGGTACTAGCGGTACCTGCGGTATGTCCCTACATCGCTCGCGGCACTTCGCCGGCTACAGAGCGAAGATCACTGTCGCTGATTGTGAGTACACTCTGCTCCTCGCGTCAGACTCGATCAGACCAGAGACAGCCTCACGTCAGTGTCGAGGCGTGTGAGCAGCGACTGGGGAAGCAAGCTGAAGTTACTGCGGTACCAGTCCAGGGGCAACTGGCTGCGCCTGAAGTTCAGGTCCGACCACTCGCGGCACTTCGCCGGCTACAGAGCGAAGATCACTGTCGCTGATTGTGAGTACATACTGCTTCCCGAGTCAGACTAGATCAGACCAGAGACAGCCTCACGTCAGTGTCGAGGCGTCTGTGTGGCGACTGGGGGATAAGCTGCGGCATAAGAATAGTTAATTATTAACTATTCTTATGACTGCGGTACCAGTTTAGAGGCAACTGGCTGAGGCTAAAGTTCAGGTCCGACCACTCGCGGCACTTCGCTGGCTAAGCGAAGATCACTGTCGCTGATTAAGTACACTCTTTATAATAAAAATCGGATAGGCTGAATTAGGGATATAGCCGCAGTGGAATACGTGAAACGTCTTGTACCGAGTAATGGCTTAACAACCGAAATGAAAACCGTATCATGTCAAAAAAATTTTTTTTAAGTATTACTTAGGTATAACTTTAACAGGATATTTAAAGATGGTTTATTATTGTTGTTCGTATCATCAGCTTATACACAGGGTGTAATGTAAATACTGAAACGGCGAATTCAGATCATCAAACTGAACAACTTTCACTATAGAGCCAACCTAAGGAAACGAAAGGAAGCGATGGTAGTCCATACGGAAGAGAGCTAGCGACTCAATCAAGAGGCGGCGGTTCGATTCCTGGCCTGTACCACTAAGTTCTACGGAATTTATGTACGGTTGTATTTAACATTATCACTAGCTCGACGGTGAAGGAAAACATCGTAAGGAAACCTGCATACCCGAGAATAATAAAAAATTAGTTCGGATGTATGTGTAAAATATGGGTGAGCTTGGGGCGAACACAAAAGATCAGCGATGGTCGCAGTGTTACATAACGAACCTTGCTTGCAATAGCCCAGCCAACAATAATAAGGAAACGAGAAAAAATCCGACTTTTTCATAAAGAATCGGTACCTACCTACGGCTGTAAAGTAGTTTTGCAGTTACATTCATATTACACCCTGTACAGAGTATGTATTGAAATTGTAACGTATTTGTGTTACAATTCTTAAGTGGGAGATTTAGACCATCAAACTGGACAACTCTCATTGTAGACCAACATTAAATTATTTAAAAAAAAACTGCTGTTCCATACATTAGGGTCAGGTCTCGTTTTCTACGACCAGTCATTTTTCTTTTTTCTCTTAATATTGGTCCCACAGTAAAAGTGATTGGATTATAAGCATTCTATCTGAAATATCTAATATCTAATCTAATCTATAATCTAAACTATTATAAAACTGTAACTGAAGTGTGTCTGTACATTGAAGATATTTACAAAAAAAAGATTACGATATGGTTTTTAGGTATCCCTGACTCGAACTCAACTTTTTTTAGAAATTTTGTCTGTCTGTTTGTTTGTGTGTTTGTTTGTTTGTTTGTTTGTTTGTTTGTTTGTTTGTTTGTTCGCGCATCACGCAAAAACTACTGAACCGATTTTGATGAAACTTTTTTTGTTTGATTGTTTATGATCTGACTTAAAATCTGGTAAGTATATAATTTGAAGTCGCGGGAACACTAGTATGAAATAAAACAAAAATTCGAAATACCAGATTCGTGACAGAGTTGCAATACTGCAAAAAACTCTTATAACAATGCACAAAAGGCATGAATTCCAACGCCCACGGCCAGAACATTTTCCATTCAGAACTTACAGTTGTGAACCGGTCGGAACTGACGACAGGATGCTAAGCGACCGGACACAATGCATCCAACTTTGATCAATGTACTATGAACTGTAAGACCTTGAAATAGAGCGCGAATTCGATTGAGGAGTCGGTTGTATTGTAGTTGAAATGTTCATTGTGGCGTGCGATATTTGTCTAATATCGATTACAGGATCTATGTAAAGCAAATACACCCTTAGGACACAGATTACGCATGTGCTCGCGATTATATTCCCAGAGAAGGTAGTCAGAAATATTTTGAAAACTCAGAATATATAGTACCTTAACTGTCCAGTGTGGCGGTTAGTGAGCCTTTCGCCACTTACAGTGAGTACAATACATGCCTCGAATTGACGCATACAGTAGGTTTCCTCAAGATTTTGTCCTTCACCGAAAAGTCGGTGGTATTACAAATCGTATTTATAGGAATATGTGTATCTATATAGAAGAAGGAATCCACCTGATTGTCTGAAAAGAAAGATGATTCTGTGCTTCGGATGGCACGTTAAACCGTTGGTCCTGGCCACTATCTCTAGTAGTACCTAGTCGTTACATAAAAACCACGTCAGAGGCCGTAAGGCGGTTTGAATAAACTCTGACATCAGGGCTTGCCACGATAAGAAGAAGAGACAGCCCGGCAAATACTGAAACGATGAATTCAGATTCAGAATTGGTGGCTCCAGCCACCCTCAGGAAACTCGAAAAAAATCACTGCTCCATACAAAACAGCTGTACCTACTCGACTCATGTGTCTCTTTATGAAATAGCTTTTTTTCACGTTTCCTTAGGGTGTTTCCATAATGAAAATTGTTCAGTTTGATGGTTCAATTAACCGTTTCAGTATTTGCTAGGCTTTCACTTACACCCTGTATTTATAATCTGACTACGTTACGCAATAATGTTGTTCAATGGAATACCTTTCAACCAAAATGTTGATCGAAGCCAACATCCGATGAACAAAACTTTATGGTTTCAAATATAAATACAGTTGATCCACATCGTTGACCTAGCTCCACAATGTTGACATACTACCGTTCAATCCGCATAGCCCCGCAAGTCAAGGCAGATTCATCCTTATACCTTTGACACAGAGCCCTGATCAGGTGCCTTCAAACATTGAGCAAACTACATATTAGTTCCATCCACAATGTCCCACAAGACACGCGAATTTCTCCCTTATAGCTTAGACACAGAGCTCCAATCCAGGGTCTTCTAACATTGCACGTGCTACACTTTGAGCAGGGCGCGAACTTTGCGTGCAAGTCGAACGAACCTGCTTCCGAACTAACTTCGGAAACTAACTACTAGTTTTAATTAACTGAGATAACGGTTCCACGGTTCTTATTATATTACGAACCAGCTGGGTCACGTTTCGCCACGAAATTAATTTCGAATATTCAACGACCATTGTCACACATTTAGGACGTTTTACAATCATCACAGAATAAATAATAGCACTGCATACAGAAGTTTCACTTCCATGCAACGCGCATTAAAGTTGATAAAAGTAACCTATGAAACATACTTCTTCTTGTTGTATGAACTCTTGTCAGAGGGTCGTATTGTAAAGTCGACGATGGTAGGGTACGGGGGACTCTTGTTTGCATTCTCCTCGCTCGATCATGCTTTGATATCTTAGTGCAAACGAAATGGAACGCTGGCTGATAGACAGCTTCCGCCATCTCTCGGTGATATTTCAAAGCACTATGAGCGACAGCGCGCTACACCTCACCGCTGCGCTGTAATAGTGAGAGATTTCGCCCATATCAAACACTGTCTTGTTGGTCTAGTGGTCTAGACAACGAGCTCACGATTCGGGTACTTATGGTTCGAGCCTCGTGTCGGCCGGTCGTCTTTTTCTATTTATTTATCAATGTGGCCCCATCCGCTAATAAGGGGCAACGACAATAATTAAGCCGTTCTAAAATCCTAGGCGACTTACCTATCTATACCCAATATACATATTAATCTATGCGCTCGATGAGTACTGCCGCTTTCGCAATGTTTCTCCACTTCTGGCGGTAGGCGGTAGGTGGCATCGCTCTCACACTGGACTTTTGGGTCACTTTCCTGATCAAGTCTGTCAATCGGGGAGGTGAAATTACACCTTGTTCATTTGCCTTCTACCTTGCACCACAAGTCTTACCATTGAGTGATCGTTTCTGTAAATATGAACGAAGATTTTATCTAAGAAATAATAGTGCGAACCAAATTGAATCGTGTCGGTTTATTACTTTGAACTAGGCCATCTCTATGCGAGGATTGCAAGGTTTCTGCGAAATGTATGATTTTTCCCCATTGACAGTGTGGAGTGAGCCAGGCTTCTGTCACAAAAGAGGCAGGTACCGAGTCGCGTGGCTAGAGGTCTACCGAGAGGACGTCTGCGTCGGCTCGTGGTTTTTCTGGCCATGTGGCTCGGCCATTTTGTGAACTCTTTTATGTTTTAACCTTAAAACAATCACTTGAGACTCTAAACTACTTACATAGGAATTAATACTGATCATTTTCATACGTATACTCTCCACATAACGAGACGTTGGCTGAATTGTGATAACACATCATTGAATTGAATTGAGGCAGGTACCTTTTTTACAGGTTTTTATACAAAAACGAGCATACGTGCACGCTTCGCCATCTCAGATAAAGTTGGTCCAACGCCAGTACTAAGTTCTATCTACAAGGTGTAAAATTAAATGCGTTATTATTAAACAGGGTGCTTCAGACCATCAAACCGAACAACTTTTACTACGGGACTACCGTTGAATGCATACATTTTTGTCAAGTCACCACGTCTTCATAGAATAGTGAAGGCAGACTAAGCCGTCAATGTACCTACTTCAAATGGCACGCTTTTGGGGTATGGTAAAAACGGGTCGTCATAGGGTGTAGCGGAGCTACGAGAGAGCTGAACAAGCAACAATGCCGAACACATCGATCGAGTCGATGTAAACAAACAGAGATCTATCTAGGTCAGCGCATGCGACCTAGCACGTCACACAGAAGACGGCCTATCACAATATGGATCTGTCCAACGCATCACAGCTCATTACGAATAACAACCAATCATATGGCGAGTCCTGAATCGCACTATCGAAGTTATCAAGAGACTTTGCATATATACAACATCCCACTAAGAACTGTTGGACCGCGGTCCCGGGCATTCCAACTAGCCCGTGGAAGATCTTCCCTTTTCCTCCAAATAGGGTATGATAAGAATGGGTTTAAGACGAATCCCTTACTCCCGAACTCAGTTCCTCTTTATTGGCTTACATTGCTCGCGTTCTGATGCGCAATGCGTATTTTAAGACTATACGTGTGGTCGACTATAATATCCATAAACCCTCACCTTGAGGGAAGGCCTGTGCCCCTGCAATCATCATCATCATAATCATCTCAGCCGATGGACGTCCACTGCTGGACATAGGCCTCCCCCAAGGATCGCCATAACGACCGGTCCTGCGCTGCCCTCATCCAACGGTTTCCCGCCGCCTTCACCAGGTCGTCGGTCCACCGTGTGGGGGGCCTACCCACGCTGCGCTTTCCGGTACGCGGCCGCCACTCGAGAACCTTCCGGCCCGCCCCATCGGCTATCGGTTCTGCGAGCAATGTGCACCGCCCACTGCCACTTTAGTTTAGCAATTCTTTGGGCTATGTCAGCTACTCTGGTTCTTCTGCGGATTTCTTCATTTCTGATCCGATCTCGCAAGCAAGATCGCTCGCAAGATCTTGCCCCTGCAATAAGGACAGTAAAGGATAAACTATAATGAACATAATGTACACGTAAGTAGGTAAGCTGCTCAGTGTATTGTGCGTCTCTGTGAGATTAAGGCAGAAGCTCCTTAGCTACCTGTTCTCATAATTTCAATTATCTCTCTCGACTTAAGATAATTTATTCTGTACTCGTTCCCCGTTCTTATATTCGAGATCGGAATCGCTTACTTAGTGAGGTGAAAGGAATTAATAAAGAAAAGTGTTTCAAGATAAGATTCTACTTATTTATACATACGAATTGTATTGTACCCACTGTCCATTATAAGTGGCGACGGGCTCACCCCCCGTTACACTGGACAGAGTTTCGGTACTACTGGTGAAACGTGGATTTTCTGAGGTTTCAGAATATCTCTGACTACCCCCTCGGGGAATATAGTCGTGAGCATATGCATGCATGCGTATTGTTACGCCTGTCTCCCGTTGAGGTAGGCTGAGACAACAGAAGGCCACCTGCTACGATCCATTCATCTCTTTTTTTTTAAGCTTGGACATTGTCGCACAAATAATATAATCTCATTAAGCCCCACTTGCGCCAACCTGGGATAGCAATAAACTCCGGGTTAAGTTGGTAACCCATGATTTTTTGTATAGAAAAACAACTGAAAGAGCCATTTTATCCGGAGTTAATTGCTAACCCGTGGTTGGCGCAAGTGGGGCTTAAAGTGCCGGAATTTAACACGGACTTGAATGATTAGACATCGATATAGAATACATAAATATACATAGAAAAATCCATAACTCGGCTACAAAATATTTGTATTCATCATACAAATATTTGTCCCTTGCGGGATTCGAATCCACGACCCTCAGCACAGCAGGCAGGTGCACTACGGACTGGGCTATCGGGCCGTCATCCTGACACCTCTCTCGCTTCCTCCACATTCATCAGTCCTTTCATGCATGCTGGTCGGTTTACATCTGACCTGACCTTTTTTAGGGGTCCCATACATAACTGCGACGTCGCATCGCATCGCAAATATCTGCGTGCAATATTATCAAGATAGACAGTCAAAGCTACGAAAGCGTCGAAAAAAATAAGAACCAGTACTGGTTCCAAAACCCGATACATATACACGCACACACACATAATTTGTATGGCGCCTCACGCACACCAACCTAAGAAAGCTAGCTCCTTTTGTTTTATACGGAACAAGTGTGAGGCTCATTCTAGACATATACTTTTTCTAAGAATCATACATAAGTCATCGAGCGCTGGCAGATATTTGCGATGCGATGCGACGTCGCAGTTATGTGTGGACGCGCTTAACCAATTTGATTAGTGTACATAACGTCTAGGTCGTCCCCTTTCGACTTTTCCTAGCCAGCCCACTGCCCGTCTCCCTTAGCGACGCCGTTACGTAGGTTTTAAGTTAATTTAGGCTATTAAAGAAATAATCTTTAACCCAAAACACTTTTCTACACGACATTCGTTCGTTTCGTTGGGACTTTTAAACTCGCGCTCAGAACAGCAAAAATTTAAATTAAATTGCATACGTAGAATTCTCCTGATACACAAAACGTACTTGAATGTACGGAATCGTTGGATTCCGGGCCGCTTGTGAGCGAATGAATGAGTGAATGGAAAGTTAACGAGGAGCTAGCTGGCAAGAGTGCAAAAAGCCTAATGGTAATCAGGTACTGGATGCAAATTTTACATCGTGAATGCTGATCAGTGACGGATTTAGGCCTTTAAGAGAATATTGTTCCAAGAGCGAAAATGCGCGCTGCATACAAACGTACTATGGTGATATTTTCAATACTAACCAATTAAAGTCAGTGAAATTTTGCAGAAACAATCTAGAAATATACAGTTTCAATGCTAGGATTAATTTAAGATTTGTATGGAAATCTTTGAGGCACTGTAACTTGAAAACATACACACTACACATGTATACACTTGTATACATTTTAAAGAAAATCTGACTCTATAGAAGCATAGTTTGTTTCTAGATTGTTTCTGCCAAATTTCATTAACTTTAATTGGTTAGTATTGAAAATATCACCCTAGTACGTTTGTATGGAGCGCGCTCCGAATAATATACCCTTAAATGCCCCAGGCAGTAAAATCTCAAGGCCCTTCTACATGCTTCTTCCTTGATTTTCCTATTGATGTGAAACATCTAGTGCGACTCGTTCCTATGCCGTGATGACAGATTATGGCACGACACCGTCACGCCACGTTTGTCAGCTAATTAGTTCTTCGTACTTGAAGCGCAAAGTTCGAAATTTTCGAAAAAAGTGCTTGAAATCGTGAGAGTGCGGTATTTCGATGTTTCACATCTGCCGGAAGTCCCGCGACGTCCACTTTTTTTAAGTAACAATACTAACATAGCGTCGCTTTAGAGTGAAAACCTCGTAAGTACAAAATTTTACAGCGTAACCAAAAAACAGATTTCCGAGCATGTTCAGAGTTTTTCTTTCTTATTTAATTAAAATAAATTTTTCACTAGAATTGATCCTTACGAGGTTTTCACTCTCAAGCAACGATAGGTAGGTAGGTACTTACTTATACCAACCACCATAATCCCTTTTGATTTTTTGTAGCTAAAAACATTGCTACAACCTTAGAAAAGTATATGTCTAGAATGAGCCTCACGGTTATACCGAAAACAAAAGTGGGCAACTTTCATAGGTTGGTATGCGTGAGGCGCCATACAAATAATTTATGTGTGCGTGTATATGGATAGCGTGTTGGTATGGGGCATGGAGTACAATGGGGCCAGTACTGGTTCCACGACGCTTTCGTATCTTCGACTGTCAATCTTGACATATTTATTTATCTACCAAGAACAATATTTTCAGGCGTGAAGTTGTAGCAAGCCTCACCATTATTTTGGAGGTTTCTAAGCCTTTTTTATGTGTGTATAATTTTTTTTTTTTTATATCTAATAGTATATGGTAACAACTACCTATTTAGTGTTGCAGAATTTACTAGAAAGTTTTTAACATAAATTTTTCTAGAAAAGTCAGTTGTTATCAAGTTCTCTCCGTGTGGGCCCTGCAGGCAGTCTGTTTGCGTTTCCGAATAATCCATCCCTGGTGGTGATGCAAGCTTTTTTATCTTTGAAACTTTGCCATCATGTTGACTGTGTAGTGTGTAACCTTGCATTTACATTTTTGGCTATACAGCGCGTTTTAAACGAACATTTTACTACAAGGGCTCAATGTTACCTATTGTGTTAGAGAATCAAGAAACCGAGTATAGTTTCCACCAGCACCTTTCTTTCATCGGAATCTCAATCCCAAGATGGCCACCATGCATAGAAGAAACGAGCCTCATTTATTATACAGGTTGTTACATAAGAACAAATAAATTTTTAAAACTCTTAAGGGGGTTATTTATACCGTCAAACTGAACAACTTTCTCTATGGGACCAACATCGAAATCGCGAAAAAAAATAATCTGATATCCTTTATTTTTCATTTTCATTCATTTATTCTTTATTTTTTTATTTATTTTATTTTATAAGGGGTGATGGTACCCATGAAAGGTACTTAACAACTTTTCCTAAGAGACCTATAGGAAATACACAATTTTTTTTCGACTTTCCATAGGTACTCAATGCAATCAGCTGACTGAACGTTTATATGAAAAGTCTTTTTTTTTGCGAATTTCCTATATGTTTCTTATGGAAAGTTGTTCAGTATTATGGATACAATAACCACTTTAAGTAATGCGACTGTTTTACCCTAACATCCTGTATAATGTTTGAGCGTGGCTGGTGCGTGTTTTTTGTACGAGGATAAACATTATTATATACCTATCTCTGGCTTAGTTGCGACGTAGGTACACGTATATGATAAATTCCCTATATTTTTCCCTAGACAGACATAATGCTATATAAAACGTGAATAACGGGCGATCAAAGGGCCTTCACGCGCCATCGCACGGCTATGCCTCAATAGTGCCAATACTTTCAATCCGTCACGCGCTCGCCCCATTTCATGGCACGCGTCATTTGTTCCTACGGTCTACGGTCGTCTAAACTGGGTTTAAGTCATGTTACGGTCACAATATATTGTTTAAGGCGAATCAGCCCTGGACCACAACTCTTCTACCCTATTTACTGTACCTACCCTATTTATTAGCAAATAAATGATTTGTATTTAATTTTTTTATTTGCTCCATACTAAATCGATGCGAACGAGCGCGTGGCTCCGGTCAGAATTTAGCAGTTTTCTTTGAAAAATTATATGATTTTTTACTAATTTCGAAAAAGTAAGAAAACCACATCATTCTAAATTGTGTTGTGAACAATACAGTAAATTTTCATTTTCTTCCGATTAAAAATGTAAGAGTAAAATGGTTACAACTGGAAAAAAAGGGGTGACTTTAGAGTCCCTTTTCTTCGATTTTATTCATTAAAATCGATTTCTAGAAAAACCACATCACTTCTCATATCGTATAGATGATTCAGTTTATTTTTCAGCTCATAAAGTTTCATAGTTAAGTGATGAATAAAATGGTTACAAAGTTACACAAAATCAGGAGGTAGCCCCTTAAATAGTGATTATGAATTGTCATTTCGAAGTTAGGTCCATAATGAAAATCGTTCAGTTTCATGGGCTGAACACACAAGTATTGTAAGGGTGTTTTGTTACACCCTGTGTGGGTGCTGAGAAAGGGGTGGCAGATACTTATTACATGGCCTAAGACAAGTCTGCAAATCCGCCACTACTGCTACACTAAATTTTGTTTTAAGTTTTTTAGTTTTAACTATCTGTTAATAATAGTTATTTGTTATGCTAGGCTGCAAAGTGGTTTTTTGGCGCGAGTACTTGTATTGAAACCTGAGCAAGCGAAGGATTCAAAGGTACGAGACGCAGAATAACTTTGCAGCCGAGCGAAACACAAAATTTTTCACCTCACAACAGAAAGGAAAAAATATTTGTATGTGTACTGCTTGATTCATGTATTGTGTTTGTAAATACTAGTTTCATTTATGAGGACGACTGACTGTGACGAGTTAATTTATTTATGTATGACTTATGTACGACATCAAAAACAAACTGGGTTACCTATATTTTGTGTGCCCAGCAGTCAATACCAACGTTTAGGGCCAACCTGGAAAATGTCCAACCATGCTCGTTTATTTTTCTAGAAATTATCACTAAGTATAAAACAAAGTCGCTTTCTCTGTCCCTATGTCCCTTTGTATGCTTAAATCTTTGAAACTACGCAACGGATTTTGATGCGGTTTTTTTTAATAGATAGAGTGATTCAAGAGGAAGGTTTATATGTGCATTGCATCCGTGCGAAGCCGGGGCGGGTCGCTAGTTTATTAACTAAACAGCTGATTTATGAATGAAATAATCAATGAGCTATAAAAGAGCTGCATGGCTTAATTAGGTATCTCAAAAAAATTTCATTTTCTGTCACCTATATTTAAAATAGGTGAATAAATATAGTAAATAGATACCAGTAATAATTGTTCAGATTGATGGTCTGAAGCTTAAAATATGTTTTTCTCCCCTCCGGACGGAAAGCGTCAAGCGTCGTCCCGCTGCGCTAAACGAAGTTGTCGCTTTCCACCTCCGTCGAGGAGAAAAATAGTATACTAACCTCGGACAGTAAATAAGAAAGCCTCAGATCACATGTTTGTTGGAGATCTGAGACCTTTCTTACTTTCCTGTCATCGGTGTGTAATCTACTACTTATAAGATTACACTCTTTATAATGCCGTATCGCCAAAATCATTTTTGCGTCTTAATTTTCACTTTGATCTCCCTTGTAGAAGACAGAAAACATGTCGGTAATGAGTCCCTCGGGAACTCTTTAATTTCCGAGAGTATGTTTTGCGGTCTGAGTAATTCTGGAAGGTCTACCGCTAACTAAGCACGCGTTCCCGTGGGAGCTGTTGGTGAACCATTCAACAAATATACTGTGGATTTTCATCTGGATTAAGGGGCCATAGGTCCCGACGAATATTTTCTATGAGAAACGCGATTGCCCAGCGCTCCGAAAAGTGAGCCGTATTTTCGATTAAAAAGAACTAACCAAAGTACTTTTTCTAGATTTCTTTTTAATGATTTCACTAGTTAATTTAATGGTGAATATGTAAGTATAAATGCAAAAGATCGAAAACTATTTTAAGTTCTTCTAAAACGAGATATATGTTTAAAAATGCATGAAAATACGTCATCTTTGTGACGATTTTCTATCGAGTGCAGTAATTCAGTTTATGATTTCACTAGATAAACTATCCAAAAATACTGAGGCATGACTTTAGATTCGGTAAATGGTGTAAATCTAGTCATAATGAAAAATAAAAGATGCCTCCGAGGTATTTCCACCTACTATTACGCCTTAAAATAGACGTTGCTTAGTTTGTTCGATGCTTAGAGAGCTTAGACAAAATACGATTGGCCTTCTCTGCTCTCGCGAAGACTATCATTATCTAAGTTAGAAAGTATTGGGAACAATTATTTATGAAAAACGCTACGCAATGACTCAAATAAAGATACATCCAAAAAACTATGACAACTTTACTGTTTCAGGTCAATGAATCTTGTTCTCTAAAAAAGTGCAAAACTGGCTAAAAGGTGCAAACCCTTTTAACATTGTGAAACGTTTTATACACCCCTATTTTTTACTCACAAAATCTAAGGGTGTATTCAGATAATGAAATTAAACAACTTCCGTAAGGAATATGGGTCGTAAAACGAGAATTATTAAAGTGCGGATCAGCCAATTGATTTTCTATTGCATCCGGAAAATTTTCTCGTTTTTCGACCCATGTTCCAAAAAAATGGTTTAGTTTCATTATCTGAATAGGTCCACCCTTACCTAATTAAAAAAAAGGGTTTTTTTTTCACACCAAAGACATACTAAATTGTGGTCGATTGCGAGAACCTAAATCTGCCTATGTGTACCTACTCTTTTTGTCAGATACCTGCTGAAAGAAATCTCTTCAAAGTTATTTCGTACTTTGTACTCTTCAGTTTTATTAGTCTTATAGATAATACCTACGTCTTAATATTCAAATAAACTATTCTAATAAAGTTATTAGATATTAGTTAATAGAGTTAGTTATTGCTTTAGAGAGGGTATCCCCAAGGGTATGAATCTAATGCAAACATTTGTTATTTCCAGCTCAATCCTGTATGGACGTCAAACAAGTTCTGTTCAACGGACATTGCTACCTGTTCTCTGGATATCCGAAAGCATCGTGGGCTACTGCTAAGCAGGTATGTTATAAGAGATAAGTGTACTTTTTGCAACCATCAGCAGCAAGGCTAATTCAGTGTTTATGGAGTGTAGAGCATCTCTGTGATGTGATTGGGATGGACCAGGTCTGCCTTCATAACTTCAATCGGTTTAGGAGTTACAGACGTTTAAAGGTCATTAAATAATTAACGATCACTTAGACGAAACACTATAGGTAGGTACTATAGTTTTTAGTATGTGTCACATTTCTAAAAATCTTAATGACATTATCGCACCCCCACCAACCCTCATCCCTAGTAGTACAATGACCGAGCTCATAATTACAATACCTACATGTCATGTCTGTACGTACACTCGACCAAGTGTGCAAGATGTACTGTAGACACTTCTTACTGCACAAAAATGTTTGTAGTAAAAGTTTGAAAAACACATTTGATAAGAAACTTTTGAAATTCTGCTTGTAGATTTTCCGTATTCGAGTTCACGAAACTTAAGGAACAAATATATCTTTAAGCTTCTCCTTTTCTATTTTTAATCGACTTAGAAGCCATATAACAAGACGAAGTTAAACTAAGACCATCGACTTATAATGGCTCAAGAGTATCTATAACTTGGTCTAACTCTAAACGAGTCAAAGTAAGTCTGAAAAGTAATAAATTCCCGAATCGATTTCAAGTTTAACACCTGGAGAAGTATTAACAAGCAGATGGAAAGTTTGAAGTTTTCGTTCCGAAAAGTTTTTTTTGCCTTTTCTTGCTCGTTAAAATTCTTTGCATCGATATCTAAGTATTTCAACTTTTCAAGGTATGTAGGTAACCGGCAACCTTCCGAAAATGTTGTTCAAAGTTTGAGAGGGTAAATTCCGATTGATTGATTTCCGTTGACCGAATGCGGAAAAGTTTAATGCTTTTCCCCTTGCCGAAAGAAGTTTCTTTATGCAGTATTTTTACCTGACAGAACCAGTCTTCAATTTGCTTATTAATATGTAATTTCAAGCTACCTAGGTTCAAAATTTTTTATGTTAAAATCTTTGATAAATGATTGGTCTTCGCTGCGCTCCGACCAGCGATATCTAAGATAAAATTCGAGAACTATCATAATAATAATAATAATAACCCCGCGGGGGCAGCTTGTGGCGAGCTGACGGTGATTGGCGACACCGCGGACCCCTATCCAGGGGGACCATACAGACATGCGCTCACACACACACATACAGACAGTAACACACCCCCCTACCTCTGACTTGCCTTCATTGGCCGTTCAGAGCGGAATCGCAAGAGCAGAGCCTATGCTCCAGGTTGGAAGTGTATTGCACGTAATGGCGTAATAACGGGGAAACCCGCTCACGGGGGTAAACCCCGCGATGGTGAAACCGGTGCCGCACCTCTCGACAACCTTTAGCCGCTCAGTGGGATGTTGCCCCATTGTCGCACTTTGTGCGTGCGGCCGTTTTATGGGGCCCACTCGACGAGTCGGCGAGTCACCGCCTGCCCTATTTACAATTTCGAGACTAGTTGTCATGGCAGGCGTCCGTTAGTCTCCTCCCATAGCCCAGTATCCATCCATCCAACTTTCACCTTCATAGCCCAAGACCTTATTTTTCCATCGCGGCCATAGCGCCGTACTCCAATAGTCTGTGCACCTGGTGGGGACCATCCCCGTGTGTATCATATTGTGCGCTCGGAGATGGTATCCGCCATGTGTATCCCTTACATTTAGATTAACTTGTCTTTTGAACGGGCCTCTACATGTTGGCTTCGGCTCCATGCACGCCTTCCAAAGGTCCGGGACTTAATTGCCCGTGATTACGGATCGTAAGACACATAATAATAATAAATTTTATTTATTTTCTCCAAAAATTGTTAAATATAAGTACACATAGATACACAGGAGGAATAATACACACATTTTTATACAAACAACAATTTGAAGGAGACTGGAGCCTAACGTAGGTAAACCATAAGGTAAACCTGAGAATTGTAAGTCTCCAGGCACCCCCACCCGCAGCTTGACTAACAACACTTTTTTGGTAGTGATCTGATAGTGGATCTTATACATAAGGAGTTGGGAGAAATAAAGTCTAATAAGATACAACTACAAAAATAAAAAATATAAAAAAAAAAAAAAAAAATCAAAACAGACAAGAAAAAGTGAAGTTTATGCTGAGAAAATTTTTTCATATACCGAATATTTCATGAGACGTGTGATTTGACTGTGGTGTGTAAGTGTAGTGAGTGAGTGTGATGTATGAATGTAGGGCTGAATTTCGCTTCTATCAGTCCACCGCCCAACGCTAATCCCCTGGCCAAAGAGACACCATTTGATATTATTTAGCAATCTTAAAATCCCAAATATTACAATACATTATGCTCAGGTAACAGTTTACCTTTGTGCAAAAAGGGGAGATTCTTTTTGCAGAAATATTTCTGACCACTTTGAAAGGAGGAAAAAATTGTACTAAAAATCATAATGTAAATGGTAGTTGCGGAAAGATTTTGCGGCAACCCGGCGGCGTTGTATGAACCCCCGTGTAACCTTTCACATAAATCACTTTTCGTTCACCAAACAATAGGTGCATAATTTTCCGGTCGGATCTTAGCTACGTTTTTTTAGGTGTGTTCGCCAATCCATCTCCTTTCCACTAGTGGCTTGATTAGTATCATCATCATCAGCCTACTGCAGGGCAAAGGCCTACCCTCAGCGACGGTGTACGGGCGTTAGTCCACCATCGGTGCGCAATGCGGATTGGTAAACTCCACATACGCACCAGAATTTATTCCTCAGCGTAAGCAGTTTTCCTCACGATGTTTCCTCACCGTTTGAGATATCTGTATTGGATACATTTTTCCATCCCCAGGTTTGCGAAGGCCTCAACATGCACCTATCATCCGTACACACGTCCGAAGAAGAGCGCTTCATTGTGTCCGGGATAAGGCAGAGCAGCGATTACAGCGCTGGCTCCGTCTACTGGCTCGGGGCGCGTCTAGCGAAGACAGCTGACAACTTCAGCTGGGTCGATGGAAGCGCTGCATTGTACCAGGCATGGCCACCGTATAATGAGACTGAGGAGCTGGGGCAGGCGTGTTTGGGTGTTCAGGTATTGAGATTGAGCTTTTTGATTTGGTTGGACTGCTTTCGAGGCAATATGGGAAGAAAAGCAATGCTTTTCAGAACAAGAATTTGGGTTTAAATTACCCGGTACAGAATATACAGGGTGTAAAATTTAATGCGTTAAACCATTTAAGCTTTAGACCATCAAACTGAACAACTTTCACAATGGAGCCAACATCGAAATCGCGAATGAAAAATCAGCTGTTCCATATGTTTGGGTCGAGTAGCCATTGACGTTTTATATAGAACAGGATCTTTTTTCCACGATATAGATGTCGGCTCCACAGTGAAAGCTGTTCAGTTTTATGGTTTGAAGCACCCCCTTTTGATATTTAACGCAACGAATTTTACACCCTGTATAAATAATAGAGCTACGTGCATTCTAGCCACTCCTTGCCCTAGACATTAAAAACCGCACCTGGCCAATTTATTTTCAGGCACTCATTCTCTTTTTTATCCCATAATTTTTGGTGCTTTTAATCTTAATAATTTTACTACCAACTTTCAAGTTTGTTGAAACACTGCTAAGCAAACAACTTTGTAATTAACTTGCCTATGAGGATAAAAGTTTTTCAGTTAAGTATAAGAAAAATACGGTGGAAGAAAATATACTCCTTCATAAATTGTGTAAAGCGTCAAAGAAGTTTGTTCATTTGCACCACAATATAAAAGAAAACTAGGAAGATACCTACTATAATAGTACAGCTATTGCAATAAGACGAGTTAAACTATTTAAATAAGATTTTGAAGAAATTATATCGTACCTACTAAAAGTAAGTTATAGCCTTTAAGCTCTACAAGGGCAAACGTATCCGAACTTAACTTGAAGACTTGACTTATAACTTTAAAGGTAAAGACAAATATTAAAAACGCAATAACTCTGACTCAGGTACTACTGGTGAAACGTGGAATGTGAATGTTCTGAGGTTTCAGAATATCTCTGACTACCCTCTCGGGGGATATAGTCGTAAGCATATGCTATGCAATAACTCAGAACTAAAATTCCTTGGGTTACCTAGTTGATATTTGCAAGAACCCGGCGATATATCAATTTCGTTTAAAATCTCAACCACCTTAAACATCCCATACACAGACACTTGACGTAGCATTTAACTGTCAATAGTGGAAATCATCTCCGGTACCATCTCAACCCAGCGGCCTCTACTGGACGTTACACAAGTGCGCAGTTACCGGAGGGTACGTCTGCAAACGACGACTCAACCCTGAGCATGTCGTCAAGAATCGAACCGTTGAGGGTAATTCAGGCAAGTGTTCGATTATTTTGCACTTTATAAAAGTCTGTTTTTAGCGCTGGGGGAGATCAGGAATATATACAGATACAGAGATTCCTTCGAAACCGTCTCTATTGACCTGGTCATCATTAAACTTTACAGATTGGGGATATGGAATAAACACTAAATATTTGAGCCTAAACTCGATGTATCTAATTGTGATACTTGCTGAGACTCTTTCGAAACTTTTATTATGGAGCTACTCATCTTAAAACCCTGTGGTGATCGTAAATAATCTTCATTGTTTGAGCCCAAGCTCCATAATTCTGAGTGTGATATTGAGATTGCTTTAAAGCTCTGAAATAAAGCTGATTATCTTGGACTATTTCCAAGATAATCAGCTTTATTTCAGAGCTTCTGAAGAAGTAGCGGTCACTGCTAATGTAACTAACAATTGTTTGTATTTCAGGGGAACTTACCAGTCCGAACCACCCAGGCATGTATGACAACGACCAGGACTACTGGGTGCACGTAGTGGGACCAGCTGACACCAGACTCATCTTCGTGTTTACCTCCATTGACCTGGAGTACCAGAAGGACTGCCTGTACGACTTTGTTGAGGTACGTGCATCTATAGAAAAAACGTACCTACTTCAAAGGGCATGCGTTTGGCTTACGTCTTCTTTTATCCTGATGATAAGCGATAACGAGACCGATGGTGTAACAGGTTTACCCAGAAGCTTCCTTGCCCATTCACTCTTAAAGACACCGAGTTTCTATCGAGGGCTCTGTACTTCTTAGTGGTGGAGTAGAAAAGAGCCTACCGCTAGTGCGGATCTTGTCTCTCTGAAACGGTGATTCAGCCATCAAGAGTAGGAAACTCGACTCTATTCGGAGCTTTGGATGCATGTCCCGTTAATAATCTGGTTATAAAATGGGTTTCTCATGAGATGCTGGTTAAGCCGAGCCGTCTTCTTCTTCGGGTTCGTCTACATTTCTGGAGGTTGGCAGTCAGCTCTGCCTATACCTGCATATCCCTGCATGTCACTTGCTAAATCTTCGACACTGGCGTTGCCTGTCCATTCCTTAAGGTTCGGGAGCAATGACGTTCTTGGACAGACAGACGCTTCTTTAGTCCTCTATTTAGCAAATACTAAGAGGCTTATGATGACTGAATAATAGTTCTAGAATCCAACAGATATCTTTCTAAACATTTTGTTCTCGTCTTTCACTACTCCGAAGCGTATTTCCGTTGTATACAAGGCCAGTACGCAACCATAGGAAACTGCTCAAGTATATTTTGTAATGCTGTTATTCACATCTGCTATTCCGAAATATACACGATTTTTGCGTACTGGTCGTGTATGCTTCGGAATGGTCGAGGTGAGTGAATCGATTCCAAACTCTACAACGCCAGTTCCACCTGATAAAGGATTCATGAAGATATGCATAAGTCAATCAAATAGTAGATGGATTTGAGATTTAAATTGGTAATTGAGTTATTATGATACAATAAATGAAACACGACTGTTCAGTGATACTTTTTATCAAAAGAAATCATAAAGAATAGATTACCTATCTATTCTTTGTTGCTAATATTATAAAGAGGAAAGATTATATTTGTTTGTTTGTTTGTATAGCATTAGCTCCAAAACTACTTGACCGATCTGAATAATTCTTTCACCATTAGAATGCTACATTATCCGTGATGAACATAGGCTAAAAAACGACCAAATATATGTCGGGAAAATTCAAAGGCTTGTAACTAATCGCGTATACTTAGTTCGTAACCGAGTGTACTATCACCTGTATTCCGATATTTCCAATACGATACTACATGATTAGTCTGCAGTGCGTACTAGCGCAGTATACAAGGTGTTACAAAACTACAAATAAACATTTAAGGGGGTGGTTTAGACCATCAAACTCAACAACTTTCACTATGGGACCAATATCGAAATCGCGAAAAAATAAAATTATGTTCTATACTCTACAAATCGACTCGAGCTAAAATATGTATGGGATATCAGATTTTTTTTTTCGCGATTTCGATGTTGGTCCCATAGAGAAAGTTGTTCAGTTTGACGGTCTAAACAACCCCCTTAAGAGTTTTAAAAATTTATTCTTACTTATGTAACACCCTGTATAACGGAACCAGCTTAACAGCGTAGATCATTCCGAAATATACACGATTATTGCATACTATTGATGTATAGTTCGGTACACGCTCATGCGAAACTTGTATTCCAAAGTGTACTCGATTAGTTTCACACCCTTGCGTACTGGCCTTGTATACAACGGAAATACGCTACTCCGAACCGAAAGCAACAATATAAAGAAATGGAAAATCTAAGTACGATATACCTATGGTAGGTACGCTATTTGACTACTTCCGCAAAGTTTCACTTTACCCCAAAAGAATCAAAGGAAGTCGTTCCAATTTCTATAGATATAGCGAGGACAAAGAGGTTTTAGTTGACAAGTGAATTTGGAGAAAGCTTGCCAAAGCATTTAGTGCTGTACGAGATACGAAACAGTTGCTTTGGATATCGTCCAGAAACGTGAACGATTAAATATGTTCCCAATAATTTCAATTTCAATTTATTTCATAGGTTTGCCAAATAGCGACGAACTTTTTATAACAAAAGTAGGTAATTAATCTCAATTTTCTGCATCGACGTGGCAAACGTCGTACTAATCGTGCACATTATGAACCAACCGTCGATCGCATTCGATCAATGTCTCGTAACCAATGAAGCAATAAACTATATGACTATGACTATGATGACCATTACGTTTTTCAAACACATATCGATTTCACCGTGCATATGTGTAAGTACGTAATCGTACTTCTGTAATTTTTAAGTTTGTTCTTTCTCAATTTCCGTTTTCAACAATGCCTAGGTATCTTAACCTAACATTCTGTTCCAGCTTCGAGACGTCCAAAACATGAAGTCATCGCGGTATTGCGGTTCAGTTGGCGAGACAAGATGGGTGGCGTCCGGTAACACAGCGATACTACATTTCCATTCTGATTACAAGTAAGCGTATTCTTTTGACCCCCTTGACCCTACGACAAAAAATCTGAGAAAGTTTTGGAAGATAACGAAGACGTTCGTCAAAACCTTGTGTCTCCTGTTTTATCATCTGGAAATCGTTTCAAAACACCTCTTAGAAGAATCAGAATGATTCCGTTTTTTCAACAATGAAACCAGTTCCGATAAACTCATCCTAAACATAATTTCGAACCAAAACACATTATTGTGGATGTTCTGGGATTTCAGAATATCTCTGACTACCCCCTCGGGGAATATAGTCGTGGGCATATGCTATGCTATGCTATGCTAACACTCATTATTTATTGTCTATCAAAACAGTATAATACTGCTGGTAGGTTATCTGCTATTCTTAACGGACCAGTATACAAAATGCCATGTTTTTTTCTCTCTATAGTTCCTATATTTTTGAATAACTGAAGCAGCCTTTATAAGATAGTTTCGAGTAATCCTTGGGCTTGTTGGACTTCATTGTTTCATTGGTTTGAAATAGTCACCGATAACTTCTATTAGGAGTATATCACAGATTCGTGCAAAAAAATTAAATTTTGTCTGAAATTTATTTAGAAATGGTAGTGTGGTAGACCAGCAATAAACTTAAAGAATCTGTTAATCTATTTCCAGTACACAAGGATCGGGGTATTCACTGAAGTGGAGTGCAGTGGAGTTAGTCGGATGTCCATCGCAGACGTTTACATCTAAGGAAGGTTTCCTCAAGAGCCCGAACTATCCAAATTTTCTCCTTCCTAACCTGGATTGCACCATCGATATTCTTGCTCCAACAGGTACCTTTACTTTAAACTTATTCAATTAGTGACATCTGGTATAAATGATGAAAAAATGTTAGGTACCTACTTATCCGCCGTGCTTTGTGACTTTGTATTTGCAAGGTATGTTTTTTTCTCCCCTCCAGACGGAAAGCGTCAATTTTCATCCCGCTGCGCTAAACGAAGTTGCCGCTTTCCACCTCCGTCGAGGAGAAAAATAGTATACTAACTTCGGGCAGTAAATAAGAAAGCCTCAGATCACATGTTCGCCTCGGTCAACAATTACATGAGATCTGAGACCTTTCTTACTTTCCTGCCCTCGGTGTGTAATCCACTATTGGTGTATTGCAACCCGCTCACTGGCTTGCACATTGTTCGTCCATTACGCATTAGGAAGCAGAACAAAACCTCATAACTAGTCATCCCAGAACGAAGTATGCTTTATTACTATCAAATATAGTATTCGTAAGAAACCAGAAAGCAGGTTACCCAGGTAATTACTTGAAATCCAACGTCGGAAGAACTCTTTTTTGTCAACATACCTTCAAATTACCTTCTGGCGCCAAGCAGCTAGCTGCGTTCCGTCGGTGCGCAGGAGTGCCAGTGCCATTCTGGGTAAGCTCGCTACATCTTTGACCCCATCTTTGTCTTGAGGACTAGATTGAGGTCAAGAGCAAGAACATCGATAGAAAAAAAAAATTGAACCATCTCTTTAAAAATGCCTTTCTTCATCAGGAAAACGCGTCTTCCTCAACATCAGCTCCTTCGACTTCGGTTACGGAACATTCGAGAACGGCGTCCCCTCCAACCTGTCTGAGCCAATACCAGAAGACACATTTCTAGAAATACAAATAGACCTGCAGAGTACACCAATCAGACCATTTACTGACGCCAATATTTTGACCAATGGCCTCTTTGTATCTCAAACTGAAACTTTAAGGTTGAGGCTTAGGACAGGGGAAAGTGTTAAAGGAAAAGGATTTTATGCTCATTTCAAAACTGGTAAGTAGGTAGCACAAGTCTTGGTTGTCGGCGACTACTCTCGCTTTGCCTGCAGGAAGCAACGGTGTGATCCCCCAGGTCGACTCGTACCAATGAGTTTTTAGCAATTTTATGTACGTATGATTTGTAAAACCTCTGGCTTTTTGTTAAAGGAAAACTTCGTGGGGAAACTTCCGTGCTCCAATTTCTAGGGTGCGTTGAATGTCCATTAAAACGGGCTCATTGCCTGAAACACTGAACAGAGTTTGGGTGCAATGTGAATTATTCTGAATATGTTAATACCTAGACGCAGACGACACGCCATGTACCAAATTAAGTAGTTTTTCTATCTTATGCACGTAATACCGACTGCTCTCAAACGGTGAAGGAAAACATCGTGAGGAAACCTGCATACAATGAAGGAGAATTTCCATTCCACCAATTCGCATTTAGCACGCGTGACGGACTGACGTGTCCGGCAGTGGGGCGTATATAATGCTGATGATGATGATTACCTCTAGGTAAAGGTAGCTAGATTATAGGAATAAATATTTGAATATCGCATCACATAAAGCAGAAAAATGTTCTGACAGTAATTAACGAATTATACAATAATTGCAATTAATTTCAGTAAGCTTCCTAAATGTAACTCACATAGTGAACCTACAAGACGTTCGCTCTGGTCGGCTGTCGGCACCAAACTGGCCAGCTCCTGCCCCTGTGCGGTCTAAACTGCGCACGCGTCTATTAGCTCCCCACGCGCATACTCTCACCATTGCGTTTGCGCATACGAGGCTTGTCGTTCTGCCTGATGACGTGTTGCCTTGTGGAGAAGGGAACGGATGGATTGAGGTATGAACTTGCCAATGACTTTTGTGTTTTCTCTGAGACTTTTAAGTTAGTAAACATATACGTACCGGAAGGCGCAGCGTGTTAGGTGGGACCACAGGTGGACCGACGACCTGGTGAAGGTGGCAGGAATCCGTTGTAGCAATCCTTGGGGTCGGCCTATGTCCAGCAGTGGACGTCTTTTGGCCGAGTTGGTGATGGTGATGAAACATGGGCTGACCCTGTCTTTCTTCTTCTGGATACATTCTACTTTTTACCTGGTTTTATACTGCAAAATGATAAACAATAAATGGGCAACAATAGGCTAGGGAAACGTAAAATGGTTTTGTAAGCACAACAATATTTTTAACATACATCCAGTATTCAATGTCATAAAAACGAAATCCATACGATTTCAGGTAAAAGACAGTTATACCGACAACAATGGGACGCAGTGGACTCTATGCGAGGTGGATAGAAGTAAAAGAAAGATGGAGCCAACTGTTCCACTCGTTATACATTCCTACCTGCATTCTCTGACTGTGACGCAGTTTGCAGGCGACAGTGGTGTTAATATTGACGCTTCTCTGCTCGTCAATAAAGGTAACAATACTTCCCATATTTGGCTTCAAAATGTGTCCCCCAAGGCATTAAACTGGTTACTTTTTGTTTTTGACGAAGTTGGAGTCCCACAAGGCAGTGTATTTGATCCTTTTTCATTTTTCTTTTACACATGTAATCATTGGTCTCATGGTAAGTGCCTATGTCTTCCAGATCCAGATTATCATAACAAACTATTGTTACTGCCAGAAGAAACAAGCCTGGAGTCCTGTTATCCTAACCCGTGCTTCCATGGAGGAAGATGTGCCTCCGATGAGACCAGGAACTTCTGTCAGTGCTCGGGATATTACACAGGTCAGTAATAATTTGGTTTTAAAGTAGGCAAAGATGTAGACGCATCAAAATATGAGATTGGGAATGGTTCACTTTTACCATCCAAATTGTAGGATGGAATAACGTTAAAGTTTGGCTAGCTTATGTTCGCATAAAATACGTTCGCGTAAAATAAATGTAACTATCAACTAATTTAATTTGTGTAGGTACCCACATTTTCTATAGCGGTAAGACTTAACATTGTATAATTTAAATTTTCGTATTGTATACTTAAGCTACAATGTATGCTGTGACAGCCTGTAAGGGAAGTAGCACTTTATTATTAAGTTAAAATGTATCCAAAATGTAATAGTGTATACTTTGTTGGCAGTCCTTAAATAAATAAATAAATAAAAGCCTTAGAACAAACCATAGGTACCCCTAATAGCCCTTACTTAATTACTTTTCTCCCCTCCGGACGGAAAGCATCAATTTTCGTCCCGCTGCGCTAAACGAAGTTGCCGCTTTCCACCTCCTTCGGAGAGAAAAATAGTATACTAACGTCGACAGTAAATAAGAAAGCCTCATCCCCTTTCATACTTTCCTGCCCTCGCTGTGTAACACTTGCATATAAATAATAAATAAATAAATAAATGTTTAATGAGCAGAAAAAAACTACAGAAAGTGATATGAAGCCCTGAACCCCAAGCATATTCCACAGCGTTACTATTAATTACCTATTGCTATTTCGGTTCCAGGTGTATTCTGCCTCATAACAGCTTGCGAGCGGTCTCCCTGCGTATTCGGTAACTGTTCCCTGTCTCTGCAAGAAGGCAGCGAGGGGGAGGCGTACACGTGCGTGTGCGCGCGCGGGTGGCGCGGCCGGCGCTGCGCGGAGCGCGTGCGGCCCTGCGCCTCGCGTCCCTGCAACAACAGGGGCGCCTGCATCGAGAGGGATGGGGGGTTCCTGTGCCAGTGCAATCCCTCGTGGAAGGGGAAAAGGTGAGTCGAGGACGCTTTGACTGAAATTTGGTTTTAAGCTGTTGCGCGTTTCTCAATCGAAGAATTTGCAACACAGTGTGACAGGATTGGTTACGTAATTTATACAGCGAATTAGCTTTTCCCCACAGCTTTCACCGCGACTTATTCGTTTTTTTCGGTACTCAAACTCCGTCCCCACACCATAAGCTCTTTGCTAAAGGTTCGAAATTTGTTGGTGATCGAACGTTTGAGCCTAGGAGAGTTAATTCTTAACTTCCAAATTATTAAATCTGTCAGGATAGGATAATTTTTAAACCGTTTATAAATCATAATTCATTTTTCTTCAACAGATGTGAAATGCCAAATCCAAGTCCAAGAATCGTAAGTCTTGGAACCAGAATGATACAAGAGCCTTTTTGGATTGGCCTCATAGCTGTCTTCGTCGTTCTCGGGGTCATCGGTCTAGTCTGGTGTGCCAAGAGACATTTCCCGGAAAAAATAGAGAAGCTTCTAGCTGAGGAGGCTGACAGATGTGCTAGACGTAAGTGTGTTTCTAGATTTTCTTTTGGAGGACAAATCTTTAGGCACAAATTGAAAATTGGAACTTAAAAAAGACTTGTTCTACCAATCTGGACCTTTTTCATGAGCACACTATCTTGCTTTATCACTTTGGTAAACACGGTTCTCGAACTTTCGCTTTTTTTTACTAAAATGAAGAAAAGAAAAGTATAAATCACCGTAGGTTTTAATGAATAATGCTTTCTAACTGTCAGATCTTTTTCTGTTTTACTCATGTGTTTCGATAAACGCACTTTCTCTGGGATGGTAAGAAAATGTCGGCGTCTTTTTTTACTTTTTCTTTTTCTGTGTCGGTTTTACTTGCGAGTCCAGAAATAGTTATTTATAATGATTGTTTGTCCAATGTAATTTTTCGATACAGTTTCTGGATTCTGTGGGAATCACAATTCTTTTGACTTGGACTTTCTGCGCCACAATTCGCTTACTTCTGATACTAAGCAGTTTTGTTTGTGAAGGATAATATCATAAAGGGTCCGAAACCTACATGTCGTTTTACAGTACCTAGGACCATATTCCAAGTTAAATAAATTGTGTGATAAAACAACAAAAGGGTTTGCCAGATCTTCCATTCTGCCTTGACATTTTTACGTAGACGATGTCCTCCTCGTATGAAAGAAAAGTTCCAAACATTAATTGCAATATAATTACCTATATAGCAAATGTTGTAAATATAAACCAATATCATTATGACAATAAACGTAGTTAAAAACAAAATTATGTAATTATAAATACACAAGAGTTGTCCGCTTCCGCTGACTGGTAGGTATCGAATAATATCCTGAAACTGACAGTAAATTCTATTGAAAAACTAAACCCATCACAGTAGGTGAGGGGCTTATCGTGAAGAAGGTAATCAGAGATATTAAAACTCAGAACATCCATGTTTCACTAGTAGTACCGAAAGAACCAATAAGAATAAAATATGTGACTATATCAAAAATTAAATCCTCCCTGGATTCCTCATAAACAACGTAAATTGAATAACACGAATAACTTTGTAACTTTCCCTGTACCTATTTCGTTGGAAAATCCATTAAAATGTGATAGCAAATGAAACATCTGGCATTCCTATATATGTGTGGGGCTAGCGTCGCGGGCAGGCCGTCAGCGATACGCAGCCGTGCCGCAGGCGGAGCGCTGACCAGCGGCCGAACCGCGGCGGTCGGAACGCGGCGTGCGAGACGCGCCCGACGGTACGTGCCGTAGCCCGTACGGTAGCTGCCACCTTGGTTTTAGGCTTGCTGTGACATTTTTTGGGTGACAAGCATCTAATTTAGATTGTATTTAATGCCCTCTTCAAAATCGGCAGTCTTTCAATAGTTAGAGTAGGTTAGTGAATTCATTAAAAAAAATCATACAAGACACTCACAAACTTTGTTAAGAACATAATAACGCGTGACACCCAAAAAGTACCACATCCTCGGCGTCGAAGACAAGTAGTTAGATCAACAGCGATCAACGAGCATTGGCGTTTATCCAGCAGTTTTCAGCCGCGTTTGACGCGAGGGGCGTTTGTCCACAGCGGCGGTATTGCGCGAGCCGCCACCTCATCGCACGCTACTGACTCGGCTCGGCATCCGCAAGCCGTCAGTGACCCTATCGGCGCATCCCCGTGCCGCTCGCACCTTTAGCTTGGACGATCTCTTAAAGCCGCCGCCAGGACGTAAGGAGTGGAGCGAAGTTGGGCCTGAGACGCGCACTCCGCAATCACAATCGCGTACATTCCCATACTCTCATGTTTAGTAGAAATTAGCATAGGGATTGATAGAGAAATAGAGATTAGATAATTTGAATGAGTGATAGACTCATTTGTTGAAAAGGTTTAATTTTGTAGTCCACACCGTTTCTGAAAGACTGATAGAAGCGTTTACGAGCATGGAAACAAAAATACGCACCTCACTGGAAAAACGTTCAAACAAAACACAGATTGCTTGATCAGACTTGTAGAAACACAGTGGAGTTCTGTAAAACAAAGAACACATAACGCTTTAGCAAAGATAATTTGCGACATACTAATCAATCTCGCAAACATTTGATCAAACCCGTTGCGGGGTGCGTCGTAAGCCAGAGCCCTGTGTGCGTGAATGTACGTACAGTTGTGTCCCGCTATTGAATGACTCGATGTGGAATGCTGTAGACCAAAAAACACGGCGGTCGCTGAAATTTTGGGACTTGAATTTGTCTGTGTGCACGGTGACAAAGCACAAACACAAAAGCATCTATTGTAGCGCTCCTTCCTTCGTTAGCACCTTTTTAGATCGTCCAACTATCTTATGCTCTTGTACTATCTTTAATATTAAATATAGACTTGTTTATTTATCAAGTCATTTACTTTTTTCTGTTATAAAATATGTTTCACTAAACTATTATGGACAGTACAAAGGCTACATTGTCTATTGAATGTTGCTTGTGCATGCTATTTTGTACAATGTTCTGCTACCCTATGTGTGTTCAAAACTATGTTTCGATAAATCTACAAATCTCTAAACCCACGTTTAAATCTAGAGCAAAATGTTCATCTGCCACATTTCATTGTATAGCTATTGAAATATTTCCTTCTTGTATATCTTCAGAGGTTTCAACTTTCGAAGTAAACTTCTTTTCAATAACTGTACCTACTTACATCTACATTAAACTTCGTTGAATCAAAATCATCATCTCTTCTAATTTTAACATACAAAAGACGTACACGAACACTAAACAAAGTATTACACATGTTTCAATTGGCTTGAGAATCAAAATTTATGAATGATTTCGACCTGATAGCACTATCCTAAAGAATTGGCTTCCATAGCAGCACTAAGTTGTAATTTACAAAATGGAAAAGGCATGAAACCGATTCAATGTGCCTCTCCCAATAATTGTTGTGATTCAATTTTGAAATATGAATATTGTGTAGCTTTGTATTGAAAATCGATGTCGTCGAATGCTTAAGTAGATTTGAATCTTCTTAAACACATCTTTTATTAAAAGTCTTGATACAGGAACACCGTCACCGCGGAAGAAACGAAACAATTCTACGCCGACGAAGAAAAACGCCGCTGAGAAGAAACAGATTTTACAACAACTTATAAGCCCGGCGTCAGCAAACGATCATTCGAAAAAGATAACTATGGGGGAGCTAATACAGATGTCAGAAAAAAGGACTTTAAGTACAGTAGAAAGCGCTCCAGCTTTTATAGACTATGGTGATAATAAAGAGACATCATTCGCAAGTGAAGCATCTACCCCTTCAACTTCCCCTTCAATGAGACACATTATATCAGATCCTAAGCTAGAAAAGAAAGTAACATTCGCTAGACTTTTAAACAGAGTCTCAGCAGAAATGAGTTCGAGTTCAGAAGTAGATATAGCTAATACAATAGCTATACCAATGGCATT
Organism: Agonopterix heracliana; assembly: GCA_963693445.1. Classification (NCBI taxonomy): domain Eukaryota; kingdom Metazoa; phylum Arthropoda; class Insecta; order Lepidoptera; family Depressariidae; genus Agonopterix; species Agonopterix heracliana. Next base: position 17,714,406 of record OY856319.1, read on the forward strand.
GATATCTGATAGAACGTTGAGAGCTAAGGCATCGAGTACTCCACCTTCTCCAGGAGTAGAAGTCAGGTCGCCTCATAGCACATCGAGCAATCAGGGAAGTGACTCGATGTCTAGTCTTGATTTGACGTTAGCAAATGCGGCTTTGAAGAAATATTCGAGGTAACAACTTCCACTGTTCGAGGTGTTCCGCTTAATATAACAATAACATACTGTAGGAAACCATTGCCATGTATTCAGTTCATGGTGTCTATGATAGTGAAATTCCTGTAAAATTCCACGTATGGGTCGATCTAAAACCGATCTATCTGCCAATTTATAAGAGATAAATTATGCTCTAGATCACAGCTTAATAAAGAGAATATACCTACTTATATTTTAGCAACAACAATTATCTGAGATATCTTTTTCAGAACACCAAAAATCTCCAGCGCTGATTCGATCCTGGCCATGTTCAGGAACTTCTCGTCATCATCAGCTGCGATAGTCTCTCGAGCATCTTCCGGCGGAGTATCAGCTTCCAGTACACCTTCGGCTTCATCTCCTCAGGATGATACTGTTGATGCTGATGACATATCATGGGCTTCGTCTCATATTCCATCGCTCGCGCCAGACTCTCCTGTCGCTAGGCCCCATAATACTATTGAGATACAGGTACATGTTTACTGATCGTAAATAAATGGATTGCATTTACTTTACACGTCAGGGATGGCTAATATGTTCGTATTCTTCCCCCAGGTCTTGGATCCACTCAGTGCTCACAAATCTTCAGGCTTAGGCAGCAACCTTCTACACCCACCTTCAATCCTCCTCGAAGTTCCAAGCAGCATCAACAAATGCCTCTCACCTATCAGAGAACTTCCCACACCTTTACCCACTCCTCTCCCTACACCCATGCCCACCCCGCTACCATCCCCTCGCATGCCCAGAGCCAACATGGAGCAAAGCATCAAGAATGAAACTTTTATATCGCCTAGTGAAGACGAAATGGATGAGATTCGGTTTGAGACGAAACCTGAAAGGCCACCTGAGTTGAGGTTGAAGGTATTTAGATAAACAGCTCAACAGTTATGTTTTATCTATAAAGTGTTTCCTCTACATTCGAATTTGTGACAAATATACTTTCAGGGTAATAAACACTATACGATAAAGCCCGTAGTCCATCTGATATGAACTAATTTTCTACTTTACTTGCAGCTTCGACAGCCAGTAGTCAGCGCCACCAGCACGGACACCCCAACGCCGTCCACCCACGTGACCGACTCACCCAGTCCCAGCTTCACGCACAGCCAGGACTCTGAGCGGGAGTCATCCCCATCCCCAAACACTCCTGCTTTACTAGTCCCTATGCTAACAATAGAACGACCCTCCCCAGGCTCCCCGCCACCTAGACGCACTCCACCGCACTTAGAATTCCAACCACCTCCCCTTATAACTGTCACCTATAATGCAAGCGAAGAATCCGACGAACCACTATCACCTCGACCACCACCGCCATCAGGAAACATGTGCTATTTAAGTCCTTTCTCAATGTCTGCTAGAGGCGAGAGAGCACCTTCAGAATCCAATCTTTCCTCGTCCGGCTATAGCTCCATGGCAAGTCCCGGCCCTTCTAGATGCGGTTCCAGTAATCCTCTATGCCCCTCCGAAATGGAAGACCCAGGGTCTGGAGGAGGCCCATCCTGTTTTCAATCGAGAAGACGACCTTTAATGAAGACCAACTCAAGTCCTGCGACATCCAATGATGATTCAAATGAAAGGAGACGAGGTCGATCTGATTCGGAGACTTTATCCGACGATCCGTTGTTAGAATCCAACGATGAGGGGATAGGAACGGATGAGAGGGTAGACGATGTACCGTCCAGTGCAAAAGAAATGGAAACATTGGTGGTATTGAAAGAGACATTAGATATACCACAAGCAACTCTGTGTTCTCCTAGTGGAGTAACGAAATGCTCTATAGTGAAATGCATTAGTGTCGAAAGAGGATTAGATGAGAAGGCTTGTTTAAGGCCTCCAACTTTACTTTCAGACTGCAGCCGACCGCTAAGTCCAGTGAGTTCGAGAAGTGAAAGTCCTTTGAGCGATAAAACTGGCTTAGGAAGATTCTCACCACAATTTTATGGTCGACAGTTGCCCTTCACGGATTCGGATGGACTGTACGACTTCCCCAGTTCAGAGTGTGTGAAAGGGGGGAGCTGTAAGGGAAGTAGTATCCAGAGGAAAGCAGGACGAAGGAGAGACAGGAGGACGACGAGGACCGCTAGTCACGAAATGACGGGAACAGCTAAATCAACGTTGCCGCATATGCCGCATTCTATGCACAATTTGTTGGAGGTTAGTGTTAGATTTGTCTGACAGATAGCTATAGAAGAAAAATAGAACACAAAAGCCATGACATTAATGGTCTAAGTACCAACGCCCCGTGTCTTAGAACTGTCGCACCATAGTCCTATCTCACTTTGCACAGATATGAGCGAGTTGAAAGTGCGACAAAGCCTTGTCTTGCTCTTGCGCCATGTGCGGAGAACAGATCCAAAGATGGGCGGAACTAGCACATCTGAGAAATATTTAAAGCTCATTAACAAACTTCCACATTGACATTTTTGTTATCAATTAAATTGCTTCACCTCATGCTCATAACTTCATAACCTCAATACTCCATAAGCCTTTCAATGCTCGATCGTGTTTTTATTAGTCTTCTTTATTCTGTCAGCTCAGAGAGCTGCTAGGTACCTACGTCAACTGTTTTCTGGTTTGCTTCAAGCTGATCATTCCACACATCAAGTTGTCCATAACCACTTCGTCCACAATCTGAACTACCTCTTTTTCGACCAGGTGCCAGGTTGTCGAGATTCAGCCACCAGAGGTCGTAAGTCAGGACGTCGGCGGTCAAGATCTCAGGCACCAGCTCCTCCATCCTCGTCATCTTCAGAAGACTCCGTATCAAATGCTTCAGTCGCTTCAGTGGCTTCTGCGAGAGAATTGAGGCTGCCACCAGACGTCGAAATGCAGGTATTGTATTTTTCAAATGATTTGCAAATTGATGATGATGATTTGTATATAATTGTTTTGTTGATAACACATTGAATGTGTCTCTATTTTAACTTTGATTGGGAGTAATGACGGATGATTTATAAGTGCACCGTAATTTTTGGAATTCTTTTTAATCTTTCTTTATTGATAATAAATAAAGGTTTTTATTCGAAATAAAATCTGTTGCTGGTATATCTGCTTATATTAAATTTTATGTTTATAAATAGGTACCTAAAACACAGTTTGCTTGTAAAAATTTCAACACTTGTAAAAACTAAACACTGCCTTTTTGAAGTCATAATTTTTATGCACCTTCGAATTTGTTTCGCCTAAACCAGGGATGTCCGAAATTTATTTTTGTTGTTTATTTGGTCGTTGAAGTCAGGAAAATATTTTAAACTTGAACTGGCCTAAACATCGTTTAATGTAATATTAAGTACTTACCTAATGTATGTACGTTTTTAGCTTTATTTCATTGCAAATTATAGCACTATTTTCCATGTAGGCTACCTGTAGAACCTTGACAAAGCAAATTAATTGCAGTTATGTTTGACAAAAGCCTAATGACCTATAGTCCAATCATTTTAGGGTTCGACCCTAACAATAATTCATCTATCGCTGAAACTTTGCAGTGCGATAAAGTAAAGTATACAGATTACGGTTGAAAAATAATCTAGGTTAAATTTTTTCCGGTCCTAGATTATTAGTCAACCGCAATCTGTATACTTTACTTTATCACACTGCAAAGTTTCAGCGATAGATGAATTATTGTTAGGGTGTACATAAGTACAAGGAAACTCTAAAATGACTGGACTACTACGAATAAAGAAATAAATATGGAAATATAATTCACGTCAAAAAATGACCCCACGAACTTTGGTGTACACCACGCAAGCGCGCAAGACTCAATCATTATGGCGACTCCAATTACGGCGTTTGCCGCCAAAACTCATGGTGCCAAAAATTTAGGAGATTTTGTTCGGAGTTATCGTTCCATATTTATTTCTTTATTCGTAGCTAATGACATTAAAACATGTGATTATAAGGGGATATAATTCGGAGCGCGCTCCATACAAACGTAGGTACTACGGTGATATTTTCAGTAGTTAGGTACTAACAAATTAAAGTCAATGAAATTTTGCAGAAACAAATCTCTTTTGTTCTAATCTAACTATGGAGTCAGATTTTCGTTAAAATATACAGTTTCAATGCTAGGATTAATTTAAGATTTGTATGGAAATCTTTGAGGCACTGTAACTTTAAAACTATACATTTTAACGAAAATCGGACTCTATACAAGCATAGAAATTTGTTTTTAGATTGATTTTGAAAAATTTCATTTAGTTTAAGTAATTGGTTAGTATTGAAAATATAGGTATGGAGCGCGCTCCGAATTATATCCTCTTATCAAAGGTTCCGTGGTGGCTTATACTTCTATACCTACATTTATTTGTTGTAATTGTAATTCTGAACACGCACTATATTTTTTGTGGCTTCTACTAGACAATTTGAAATTTTTTCCAGCAGTCAGAACAGATGCGGTTAAGGAAACCACTTCGTCGGCAAAAATGTCGTAGTTCCGAGGTGATTGTATTACCTACGTGGCATTTTGGAATATGTTGCATTTAAATCGTACTTACCTATTACTGTTAATAGTGTTATGTTGTTTGCTAAGATTGTTATTGAATGCTGTTAACTATTAGTAAGTATCTTAATGTCAGTACATTAGATTACCTTATAGATCATCAGCTACTATCGTCCACACTAGTGGGGCACAGGCCTAACCCTTATACATGTAGTACCTAAGTATCATAGGTACCACAATAGATATTCTTTGAACTGGAAATTCAAAACCTACCTTTTAATAAAATATGCCTAATTGCTGCGTAGCTACTCATCGTAGGTAGACGTTTCCCATCATAACTAATTACTTAATTACTGAGGAATGTCCATTAAGGTGGTTTCCGTCCATACAAAACGTTGTCGTATAACACTCGTAGACGGTATTAATAAAAGTAATGTTTTATATATGGAAAAATAGCTTAGAAAATCTAGTTTCCGCGAATCAAATAATATTTACAATTTATAATATTATTACGAAGATATCACGCTTTGAAATTATTCATACAAAATTTCAAACCCTTATAATTATCTTCGTAATTATATTACAAATTGTAAATATTATTTGATTCGCGGAAACTAGATTTTCTAAGCTATTTTTCCATATATAAAACATTACTTTTATTAACACCGTCTACGAGTGTTATACGACAACGTTTTGTATGAAATTGACAGCTCTCCAACCATTAAGGTGGTTGGAGAGCTGTCAATTTCATACAAAGTACAAAAGTAGGTATTTATTGTGTTTCTGTGAATTTCATTTCATACATCTATGATTATATCACGTAGGTCATCATTTAGTCCAATACATAAACTCATAGTTACCTAATTCTTCAGAAACATTGCTATATCCTAAAACCACAGATTTTTAAAGCAAGCCATTGTACAGTCAGCAGCAATAAGTTATATAGGTACACTTTTGTTTTACGTCGTAGTACTAATGTGTATATAACTTATTGCTGCTGACTGTACAGGTATAGCGTTTACGAGGATATAACTGTTAGCGCGCTTCATACAAACGAAGTGTAAAAGAAGGAAGTTTTAGTTTTGTGACATTTTTAGCATATATATAGGTTTCCTCACGATGTTTTCATTCACCGTTTGAGAGCAGTCGTACATAAGTTAGAGAAACTCCGCGGTAGGTAACTACATGACATGTCGTCCGCGCGGATTCGAACCCGGACCTCATGATTGAGTGTCTATACCTATCCGCAACGCGCCTCCGACACGGCGACGCTCAAGTAGTTAGTTATAATTATTCTACAGTGCCCAGACCTGGTCTCTCACTGAGTCTCAAAAGTTCAAACCCAAGGTTTGCCAAAGGGCAATGGAGCGTAGACCGTAGTATACTAGGTGTTAAAAAGATCGTGTCAGAAACACTACACTGCGCTCCAAAACACGATTAGCCGAATTGGGGAAAAAACCGCCAGATTAAAGTGGGATTGGGCCGGCCATGTCTGTCGGATGCACCAGGAAAGGTGGGCAAGAATCGTCACGCCCTGGATCCCAGAAAACGGTCATCCGCGTCCGGGTCGTCCTAGGAAGAGGTGGCGGGACGATCTCGATACTTTCGATGACGCGTGGCCAGAGCATGCCCAGGACAGAGATGGTTGCAGGATTAAAGGGGACGCCTTTGCCCAGCAGTGGGATGGAATAGGCTAATAAAAAATATATATACAAGGTGTTTCATAAGTAAAAATAAATGTTTAAAACTCTTAAGGGGGTTGTTTAGACCGTCAACCTGAACAACTTTCTCTATGGGACCAACATCGAAATCGCGAAAAAAAAAATTGAAATCCCATACATATTTTAGCTCTAGTCGATTTGTAGAGTATAGAACATCAATTTTATTTTTCGCGATTTCGGTATTGGTCCCATAGTGAAAGTTGTTCAGTTTGATGGTCTAAACCACCCCCTTAAATGTTTATTTGTATTTTTGTAACACCTTGTATATACAGGGTCCTTCTTAATATGCTGACACTTTTTTAAGGGGATGATCAGACCATCAAACTGAACAACTTTCTCTATGGGACCAACATCGAAATCGCGAAAAAAAAATCTGCTGTCCCATACATTTGGCTCGAGTAGGTTTGCAGTTTTGTATGGAAGAGCAGATTTGTTTTCGCGCTTTCGATATTGGTCCCATAGAGAAAGTTGTTCAGTTTGATGGTCTGATCATCCCCTTAAAAAAGTGTCAGCATATTAAGTTGGACCCTATACAAGGTGTTACAAAAATACAAATAAACCTTTAAGGGGGTGGTGTAGACCATCAAACTAAACAACTTTCACTACGGGACCAATATCGAAATCGCGAAATTAAAAATTTATGTTCCATACTCTACAAATCAACTAGAGCTAAAATATGTATGGGATATCAAATATTTTTTTTCGCGATTTCGATGTTGGTCCCATAGAGAAAGTTGTTCAGTTTGACGGTCTAAACAACCCCCTTAAGAGTTTTAAAAATTTATTCTTACTTATAACAATAAATATTCAAAACTCTTAAGGGGGTTGTTTAGACCGTCAAACTGAACAACTTTCTCTATGGGACCAACATCGAAATCACAAAAAAATAATTTTGATATCCCATACCTACCATATTTTAGCTCTAGTCGATTTGTAGAGTATGGAACATCATTTTTTTTTCGCGATTTCAATATTGTTCCCATAGTGAAAGTTGTTCAGTTTGATGGTCTAAACCACCCCCTTAAATGTTTATTTGTATTTTTGTAACACCTTGTATATTAAAATAAATTTATCGGCGGCCTCCTGTCCCCACGGCAGTGACACAGCCTTCCGCTCAAGGAGGGTTGTATGGGGCCTTGAGGGGAATCAAGGATTGGGCGTTATCACAATACGCGATGGAAGATATTAAAAAATTTAAACAATTTATTGTTTCGCAGGATACATCATCCAAAATTTCTTCAAGCCTGGACTTGACGGAGGACTCCAGGAAACCAGCTAAAATCAACAAGTTGAGGACTATCAGTAATCAGATCAGGTAAATAAGCATTATGATAGTCAGCCTATACAGGGTCCTTCTTAATATGCTGACACTTTTTTAATGGGATGTTCAGACCATCAAACTGAACAACTTTCTCTATGGGACCAACATCGAAATCGCGAAAAAAAAATCAGCTGTCCCACACATTTGGCTAGAGTAGATTTGCAGTTTTGTATGGAAGAGTGTTTTCGCGATTTTGAAGTTGGTCCCTTAGCGAAAGTTTCTCAGTTTGATGTCAGTTTGATGGTCTGATATCCTCAAAAGTATCAGCATATTCAGTTGGACCCTATATACGTTCCACTGCAGGGCACAGACCTCCCTCAGGGAGGGTGTATGGTAGTCCACGACGCGTGCCCAATGCGGATTGGTGGGTTAGGTGTGAAATTTTGCATCAGAAGAAATTCTGATGCGTATGTGTACATACGCATCAGAATTTCTTCTTTAGCGTATGCAGGTTTACTCACGATGTTTTCTTTCACCGTTTGAGAGCAGTCGGTATTTACATATACAAGGTGTTACAAAACTACAAATAAACATTTAAGGGGGTGGTATAGACCATCAAACTGAACAACTTTCACTATGGGACCAACATCGAAATCGTGAAAAAAAAATTGATGTTCCATACCTACAAATCGACTAGAGCTAAAATATGTATGGGATGTGAAATTTTTTTTTTTGCGATTTCGATGTTGGTCTCATAGAGAAAGTTGTTCAGTTTGACGGTCTAAACAACCCCCTTAAGAGTTTCAAATATTTATTGTTACTTATGAAACACCCTGTATACGTTCCACTGCAGGGCACAGACCTCCCTCAGGGAGGGTGTATGGTAGTCCACGACGCGTGCCCAATGCGGATTGGTGGATTAGGTACCCATACGCATCAGAATTTCTTCTTCAGCGTATGCAGGTTTACTCACGATGTTTTCTTTCACCGTTTGAGAGCAGTCGGTATTTATATAAGTTACAAAACCTGCTCGCAGAACCGATGGCCGATGGGGCCGAAAGGTTCTCGAGTGGCGACCGCGTACCGGAAAGCGCAGCGTGGGTAGCTCTCCACAAGGTGAACCGACGACCTGGTGAAGGCGGGAACCTGTTGGATGAGGGCAGGGCAGGACTCGTCGTTATGGCGATTTGGGGAGGCCTATGTCTAGCAGTGGACGTCCATCGGCTGAGATGATGATGATGATGAAGTTACCAAAACTCATTGGCATGTCGTCCGTGAGGATTCGAACCGAGACCTCCATTATTGAGTGTCGATACTACTCCGCAACGCACCACCGACGCTCTCGAATCTCGAGGAAAAAGCCTGTGGTATTGTTCAAATTAAATTTTGTTGTTCTGCTTATTGCCAGATTCCTCCGCCGCCTAGAACGAAGCCTCAAAATGAAGGAGAGCTACCCAGCGGTCTCCGACGACGAAGGCGACGAGTCTTCCAGCGTGACCTCACCTCTACTCCAAGGTCGGAAGGACCTAAACAGGGTGCCCGGCCACGCGATATCAGCACCTCTCCTAGGCGCCGCAAGACCCAAAATAACCCGGCAAAGACGATACGATAGGTCATTACATAGTGAAGACACGAGGACTTTAAACGCTCCTGGACAAGACAATTCTGATTAGAAAAGTTGATTATTAAGTAAAATAAAACAGGGGTGAAATAATGTAGCAGTGAAACTAAAATATCTGGGTATACTGAAAAAAATCTATAAAATGACAGCTGTCAAAATTGTCATAGAATATACAACATTCTAATCTAATGTGATATATTAATATTTAAGAAACACGAAGCTGTAGTGATGTTATCGGTTTAGTAAGTAAAAGTTATTTAGTGAACGCGTAAATGAAACTTTTCATTTCTTTCTGTTCACTTTTGATGTCTTGAACTATACCTGTATCTAGTCGATGCTTGAACGTGTAAATAATTTTCTTATAGCAATAACTTGTTTATAGATATACTTACGTAGATATTTAGTGTAGATAAAGTAAACATATTAGTATAGTACGACACAAAGTTGATGGAACGTTAGTTTTTCTTTTCAGCTTAGAGTGAGCAGGATTTTTAGTTAGATTGCTAATTTTAATTTGTCGCGCTAATTTAATAGTTTCAGATATAAAACTACCCTGTAAACTGTAAATATATTTAAACGTATTGCTCAAAAGCATATTTTGTGAAATCGTTTTTTGCGCACTTTTGCTGTTTTGTAAATAAATAATTATGTACATACTTGGAGTCGAGAGAAGTTCTCTGTCGTGATTATTTATGGATATAATGTAAATCTTAGTATGTAAGTTTAAAAAACAAAATGAAAGGCCCAAAAAAATCGGTATACCAAATGCACAATTACTATTATACAATCGTATGTATTGATATATGCACGCATTATTACTTATGTGTATTAAGATATAATGTCTTGAATTAAACCTATAAAATTATTATCTGACGCACCAATAGTATAGACACTGCAATACATCTAGATAAACTTGTTAAGGTCTAGAACCTAATCCTTAAAAAAGCCTTTAGACACAATTTAGTTACTAAAATGTCTTCATGAATGTCCATAATATGTAGTAATTGTTAGCGTAAATTTCCAATTGCCCAATATTGTTTATATTTTTACTTGGTACATAAATATTTATAATTTGTGTTAAAGGAAAGCCTTAGCCATCTGTCATCGTCCTTTCAAAACTTCCTTTACGACTATCGTTCTTCATCGTAAACTTTATAAACTATCTGTCTAATTAAATAATAAAAATGTGGTCATTGTCTATAATTACGATAAATTCGCGATCTTTAAATAGGTACGGGTTTTAATGCCAGTTCATGTCATAGATGAATCTATACTAGATTAGATATACTAGCGTAATCGTGGACAGAGTATACAATAGAGTAGGTATAATCTTCATCAGAGACAAAATAATATTGTTTTCTTTAACATCTCATTAGCCTGCATTTTGCAGACCGATACTTGTTATGTTACGTAAAATTTTAGCGTAAGCCCTGACTATTTCGATGACGCGCGCTTTACCAACCAAATGAAAAAGACAAACAACTTTGAAAGTCATAGTACTAAAAATTGGAGCCATGTCGTAAGACTCCACTCTCTGTAAAAAAAGGAATTTTTTGACTTTTTCACACTAATTAAAATATGTTCGTTCCAAAAATACCGTGTTCTCGCTTGCTACTATTATTATGGCTACCATTACGCTAGTATAGTGATGTTTAGTTACGCAGATATCTAATCGATACTAAATCAACCTTTAGTTTAGATATCTGTGGTTTAGATAGTTAGTAACCATCCCAGCAATAATTTTATGTGATTTGACTGTTCAAAGACTGACGTTAAATCTGTGTGCAAGAACCAAAAATAGAATCTGTGTTTAGTTTCGGTGTACTATCGTGTAATATTGATTATAATATTGTATCTGTAAAGTGTTGCTTACTAAAATGTCAAAATCGATTTAATGCAATGACTGGTGAATCGGTGAATAAATGTTTTCATTTACAAGAAAGAAAATGAAATTAAGTAATACATTTCAAAATTAAATCAGTTTCATTATTTATATCTGTATTCCTTGTTTTCGCTGCGGAATATAAATCACATGAGGAAGGCGCAAGTGAGCAAGCAAATCAAAAGTCAAACACTTGTAGGTATAGCTAACACCCCTTGGATTCACTAATTCCTGAAATGTTCTTTTATTTTCGGATATATAATACGATTCTTTTGACGTAGGTAGCTCGCCAAATAATAATTATGTTTCGGTTTGATACGGTCTGAATTTTAGATAATTTAAATACGAGATATTTAAACTATCGAGACGTACCTATTGTTTGCACAAAATGTAGAACTTCCCGAGGTGGGTGCTTAAAATACGCCTTACATAATATCCGTGCTTTAGAATCGATTACAAGGCTGAAGAGCTACCTAAGCAACCGTTTTGTCATTTACGATTTGCTTGCACCTTCCTCTTGATTTTATATTCACTGATTCACGCTATCGACAAAATATCTAAGTATGTTATCGTATTCATTGCGTCTAAATATAAAATAGTGTAACTTAATAAATTATGGAAAAAGATGGCCTGTTCATTGAGACTGATTTTCTAAAACTTAACTCTTAAATCGTTGCTTAATTCCTCTTTTGCTCGATCGGTGTGTGCGTATTTTTTAACTTTAAGACTGATTTGCACAGAAAATAATTTAGGCTAAAACATAGCCACCGTCTCTCTCACATTGTTGATACCGTACTGATGAGTTGATGACAGTGACATTACCATAATTACTTACTTAATTAAACATGTTTAAATAAAATAAAATAAAAATCGCTTGTTTCACACTTTCGCCCATAAGCAGTAGAATTTAGGTACATAGTTCAAAATTAATACAATGACATTTAAGCCTAAATACTTTTTTGTGCAAGTCACCTTTAAATTATTCTTTTCAGCAATCGTACTTATTTCCTAAATTAGAGTACTTTTTGCCTCAAAAACTTTAAATTCGTTAAAATATCTTCATGACACATACAAGTCGTCGTACATAATTATTATTAATTAAAAATAAAATAATTAAAACCAAATTAGATGCATCGTGAGAGCACCCAATTATCGTAAGCAATATCCACCTAATATTAATATTTAATTAAAAAAATTATTTCATAAAATGTCGTGGTGTTAATATTAAATTAAATTAAAACTCTGTGATTGAAAAGTGTGTGGCTCAAATAATGATTTGATTTTTGATAAAATTAATGCATTGTAGTAGATTTCTTTCCCTTATTTATTTGTCGTATCAATTATGTAGTCTTCTATTTACCACCTATAAAGAATAGTTTAAAAAACAGCTATCACATTTCTCAAGATAACATTAATTTAAGCCGCTCTATTGTGAACGAGCAAATAAAAAACCCTAAAAAGATTACTCAATCCGTGTAGGACCATGGATGTAGATTATAGTTCACATAAAAGTAGGTGCACCTTTATTGTAGAAAATAAAGAATTATAAAATCGAGTTTCGTAGCTAATGTGAAATGATTTTTACATCCTAGACGTTTTCTTCTTACTTGGTTACTTGGTGGGTCTAAGTGTGTTGTCTCAAGATGGCTGAATTTTACAGTCAATGCAGGTTGGGCGAAATAATTGTTGTATTGATTCTAATTATACACTTATGTGGAATACAGTGCGACTTTTTTTAAGCCGGATCGGTTTTTAAAAAACCGTCATGATAGCAGTCATGCCGTTGGATTATATTTATCTAACAACAAAGATAAGGCTTGTAAAAAAACGTTCCTTGCAAAATTCAACAATGCTAACTAAGTATATTAAACAACTTATTTAAATAAGTTTTAAAAACCAACTTCAGTTTTTGGCTTAGAACATTTTATATACGAAAATAATTCAAATGCACTATGAAATATGCCAATTCCATAATGCGTTATTTGACATCCTTCAGCTCTTTACATTTTTCACAACATGGCGAAGTTTTTTAAAAATATAGTGAGGCTTCAGTGGGTGTAATTACCTAATTGAATATAGAAAACATCAAAACGTTACCATGTACAATGTTACATTAGTTAATATTTACCCACCGACTCCTAACTAAGCAGAGTTAAGCCGACGAATTGACTAATTTTGACCCTGTAGGTACCCGGACTTTCGATTTTCGGTATATCGCGACCGTTTCGGTCCGAACTTTATTGTAATAGAGTTGACATTGGAACGAAAGCGTTCACGCAATTGCGAAGTTCGAATGTCCGGGTAGACCCCCTGGTCAGTTTTCGATATAACAAATTTTCACAAGTACTGCAACTTCAACATCAATTTGTATGTTGCTGTTGGATGGAATAGACCCACTTTGCTATTTTTATTTTATAATTGTGTATTTTAAAAGTGTGACATTACAATTATTTGTATATTTGGGTGGAACTGAAACCAGATCCGTTTTTTATTTTTTTATTTCTGAGCTTTTTATTACGAGTTACCTTTTGAACAGACACGATGGGTCTAATATTTTTATTTTATTATAGTTACTATGTAGGACGTTTAAGTCTTTAAAAAATGTAGGTTACTACTATACTCCATTCCAAATAGCAACGAAATTTAAAGGATTTTCAAGCACGTATCCAGACTTTTGTTTCGGGGGGACAAAACTAAACTGGAACTGGTCTTGGGGTAACTGTGACTAAACTAAATTTTTATGATAAGACCTATATACCAGTTTGTGATAATAAATTATTTCTTATTTCAGGGGGGGACATACATTTTCGGGGGGGGGGGGGGGGGGGGGGGTTCATAGAAAAACCATGAAAAAGAAAGTGCTGTAATCACTTTTCCCTACAAATTTTAGGATTTCGGGGGGGGGGGGGGGGGATAAATCCCACCTATCCCCCCTGGACACGTGTCTAGTCATTTTGACTTTCACTTATTCTTAGAACAACTTTAGTAACGTCCAAGATATTATATCGGATATTGTCTGTAAAACTGCTCATTAAAGAGCTGTCCGCACTCGTCGAGAGTACAGGCGACAGGAGAGCTGGCAGCTTCCTCCGGCAGCGGATATAATAAGCCTAGCAATGCAGAGGGGAATGCTGCCAGCCCCCTGCGTACGGCGCCCCAAGGCGAGGCCTTAAATGAGGTGTTTTGTTTATAGGTTTTTATTTTCTTTTACCTATGTTAATATTATATACACCTAGCTAAGTATAATGTTTTCATAATTTTAATATTTATGTTTATTTATTTAATAAGATAATAGTTACTTTGACGCATATTATTTTTTTTGCTGATTAGTCTTTGCCAGAAAGCTAAATAGGAATAGGAAAATGTTTTAGTGCTTATATGGAATGGAGTATATTACCTACCTACTTCCCAATGGGGTAGGCAGAGACCAGATCGCGCCATCTACTACGATCCTTACATACATCTTTTGCCTCATTCACATCCATACAACTCTTCATACATGCCCGTCGGTTTCGAGTACTCCGCACCACCCCTTTTTGTAGGACGCAACGCAACTATTTAATTTTAAATTTTTATACAAAAGATAAATTAATTTAGTTATTACCTGGATCAAATAGTTATTATATTATGTACTTGGGTTACGTTATTGTGATGTCACAACTTTTCTTGTCTCCTTTTTTATAATTTTTAAAATGTAAGCGATTCAAAAAGTGGAAACATAGAATTAAGATATCGTGTAAATATGTTTTACACAACACATACTTATTAAGATGTATATTCATTATTATATATTAAAAACTTATTCACAAACAATGTAAAGAAATAAATAAATTTTGCTTGTTAAATTTCTCTTTTTTTCCTTAACCTTTTCATTTTTAGGTAACTAATAAGGAAACGAGTAGGAAAGCGCATTCATTAAATGGATATCTTCCTCGAATATCCATTTAATGGTAAACCTTCATCTTGCCGCACAACGCTAAGCCGAAAGTCGTGGCCAGGCTATTAGGTTAAAAAATGTGTAGGTAGCCCTTTCACTAATGCCTAAAGATGCACTTTTACGTTCTTTTGTATTAAAGCTATTCAAAACCAATATAAGCTGGCCGCGCGACGTTATACATTACTCAACCTACGCGTGGTCAGCTTATTTTGGTTTTGTATAGCTTGTTGTATTAGACTATTTTGACAGGAATATTTAAATGAGACTTCAATAATTTGGCAAAACATATTTTATTACAATTTTGTAAACAATCACAAATCAAACTAAAAATCACAGTGCGTATAGTTAATTGATTTTTATTATTAAATACTTCCTAATGTAGGAATTAATAAAGTCCTACGCTATGACGCCCGGGTTTCATCTGGAAAACCGATAGCCAAGTCAGCAGCGAATTGTATTTAGTACCTACATAGTTGAGGGTCGCGGGTTTGAACCCGCGAAATTAAATCTTACGATTCAAAAATAGCACTTCTGGAGTGCGATTTTTGAATCTCAATCGCTGAATTCAGCAGTTAAAAATGTTACGGAGATATGCATCTTTCTACTGCTGATTTGACTTTCAAAAATCATACTACAGGAGAGAGATTTTTGAGAGTCAAATAAGCACTAGAAAGATGCGCATCTCCATAGTAATTTTGAAATTTTCAACTGCTGAGCTCACCGAATGAGATTCAAAAATCGCACTCCTGGACTGTGATTTTTTGAACTCATACGTTGAACTAAGCAGTTGAAAATGACAATAAGTTTGAAAATCAAATCAGCAGTAGAAAGATGCATAAGTACCTCCACAATAAGTTTCACATTTTCTACTGCCGAGTTTCAGCAGTTAGTGTCAATCGAATGCAGATTAAAACGAAAAAGCTACTTGTCGGCATCCATCGAAACCCGTACGACGCATTAAGGCCTCCGCTCATTGCAGCGATATTATCGCTGCGATTTTGCGATAATTGTTCTCAGTACATTTTGTATGGGGACGCGCTCGATCCCACACACTGCCGCGATATTATCGCAACCTGACGCAATCTCTTTCTACTACATTCAGTGAAGGGCGCATGCGTGACGCGAATCGCGGAATCGCTGCAGTGTGTAAGGTGTCGCGATATCGCTGTCGATAATATCGCTGCAATGTGCGGAAGCCTATAAGCAGCAGATACAAAACAATGCTGCAGTGTACAAGACTGTTGTTGATAATACAATATGTACATAATAACTACATGCGATTTCACTGTTATTTACACAAAAAGGTATTATTTTAAAGTAGCAAGCGGGCGAATTTAAACTAGTCTATTTTACTAAATTATTATCTTTAGTCTCACAATCAGATCAGATTCTGTCACTATAAAATAATCAAAATACAGGGTGTAAGGGAAAATATCATTAACCTTTTAACCACATACTCTATCCATCAAACTGAACAACTTTTACTATGGGAGCAAATATGTCAGAACGAAAAAAAATCTGCTGTCCCATACTAAACTGCAATACCTACTCGATGCAAATGTATGGGACAGAAGATTTTTTTTGTACTCCTGACAGGTTTGTTCCCATAGTAAAAGTTGTTCAGTTTGATGGGTAGAGTATGTGGTTTTAAGTTTAATGAGACTTTTCCTTACACCCTCACATATAGGAGAGCCCTCACAGAATTACGTTAGCGATGTCTTCCAAACTCGTAACGCAATCAGCACTTGCTGATTGTTTGTTTGTTTGATTTATGAAGAAGTTTCTTCACACAGAAATGATTCGTTTGAAAGGGTTCTAGAACCATATCACACAAGCTATTTTTCAGCGTAGGCTATTTAATAATTATAATAATAATAATAATAAAGATCCCCCGCGGGGGCAGCTTGTGGCGAGCTGACGGTGAGTGGCGACACCGCGAACCCCTATCCAGGGGGACCATACAGACATGCGCTCACACACACACATACAGACAGTAACACACCCCCCTACCTCTGGCTTGCCTTCATTGGCCGTCCAGAGTGGAATCGCAAGAGCAGAACCTATGCTCCAGGTTGGAAGTGTATTGCACGTAATGGCGTAATAACGGGGAAACCCGCTCACGGGGGTAAACCCCGCGATGGTGAAACCGGTGCCGCACCTCTCGACAACCTTTAGCCGCTCAGTGGGATGTTGCCCCATTGTCGCACTTTGAGCGTGCGGCCGTTTTATGGGGCCCACTCGACGAGTCGGCGAGTCACCGCCTGCCCTATTTACAATTTCGAGACTAGTTGTCATGGCAGGCGTCCGTTAGTCTCCTCCCATAGCCCAGTATCCATCCATCCAACTTTCACCTTCATAGCCCAAGACCTTATTTTTCCATCGCGGCCATAGCGCCGTACTCCAATAGTCTTTGCACCTGGCGGGGACCATCCCCGTGTGTATCATATTGTGCGCTCGGAGATGGTATCCGCCATGTGTATCCCTTACATTTAGATTAACTTGTCTTTTGAACGGGCCTCTACATGTTGGCTTCGGCCCCATGCACGCCTTCCAAAGGTCCGGGACTTAATTGCCCGTGATTACGGATCGTAAGACACATAATAATAATAATAATAATTTATTGTTTCACAAAGTACAAGGATTATAAAAAGCTTAGACATATAGAGTACACAATAGGTAGATATTTAAGCCTCGTATGCACTAGGCTACAATTGACGCGCTACACGTGACGCTCAACATGTTCGGCAACGTTGCAAAATGCGCGACGTTGCTTCTTTTGCAAAAAGGAGAAACTTTGAAAGAAGCAACGTCGCGCGTTGTTTTACAACAGTAGCAATGATTTTTTCCCAGGGTGGGCCAGGCCCAGGCGAGGTTGATGTAATAAAACTAAAAGAGCGAGCGAAGCGAGCTCGAGATTTCACTGAATTCTGGAATGAGCAAAGCTAAGTGAGCTCGAGATTTTAATGCAATGCATCTAGGTCTTTGTGATACAATCGTAGCCAAGAGCGAGCGAAGCGAGCTTGACATTTCACCGAATTCTGGACCGAGCGAAGTGAGCTCGAGATTTTACTGCAATGTGTCTAGCCAGAAGCGAGCGAAGTGAGCTCGAGATTTTACTGCAATATAGTGAGATCAGTGTAATACGATTTAAATCCTGGAGCGAGCGAAGCGAGCTCGAGTTTTTACAACCTAAAAGCTGGAAAGAGCAAAGCAAACTTAAGATTTAACTACTCTATGAATACGAGCCAAAACCTAGAGCGAGCGAAGCGAGCTCGACATTTCACCTAATTCTGTGAGTTCGAGGTTTTACTGCAATGTGTCTAGCCAGATTTTACAGCAATATAAATAAGATCAGAGCAGTATGTTCTAAAAACAGGAGCGAGCGAAGCGAGCTCAAGATTTTGCTTCAAGATTTGGAAGATTTTGCGAATGTCATTCTGACCACATTGACTTTTCAAGAAAGTGGCCATGAGAAACGAAACAAGAAAATAATATCGTGTTTATTTATCATTACCTATTGATATCTCCTAATTTAAGTAATTGATTCATTTGATTTCTGGGGTGGGCCAGAGGCCCCCCCCCCCCCCCTCCCCCTTTGCTACGCCTATGATTCCGCCGCGACACTGGTCCTATCCTCTGACGTTCGATTATTAATAATTCGTGACCGTTCCTGTCCGAACATCATTGGAATAGACTTTATATTGGAACGAAAACGTTCTCGCAATTGCGAAAATCTAATTTCGTTGTATTGGCGATGTAGCGGCGACATCGCGAAGATATCGATCCGTCAACGCTTACGCTCAAGAATCGCTTGTGTGATTTGGCATTTACATATTCATTTGTAAAACAACAAAACAAAAGTATTCAACATATCGCTAGAAGCCGAATTATTATCATACAATACAATATACACAATTATGTAAAATTAAATTAAAATGGCACTTAAACATTTTTGTCACAAAAAAATTCATTAATTATTAAGTTTTTTAGAGTTTTGTTACTCAAAGCAGATTCATCAAATATCACATAGGTAAGTTTTTTTCCAAAAGTTCAGTATTTTTTTTTCATATTATGCTATGCATGTAGCAATATGGCAAAGCAAAAAAATTATATTCGAGAGATCTTTAAGTAGTTAACATTCGAAATTACAAAACACATAAGAGAGAGCCCGGCTTCACCTTAACGAGTAAAGCCCGGCCAGAAAAATAAAAAACCAGAGGGCAATAGTCGATTTAAGGTAGATTTAAGGGGGTTAGATAAAAAGTTGGTGGGAGGCAGGGTGTGTCCAATGTCCATACTGGGGTGCGTTCAGAACACAGAGTGCGCCCAGAGTGCACCCCGAGTGCAACTTTTCGCACTAACGCCGTTCCGAGGCTGGGTGAAAAGCGTTCTAAGTTCTAACATCAATTAAAACATCTACTAGTCCCCGAGACCATCGAAGCGACTTAAGGGTATATTACCGTTGGCGCGCTCCATACAAACGTACTATGTTGATATTTTCAATACTAACCAATGAGCGTTTTTCTTTTCTTTTTTAAATTTAATTCCTAAAAAACTCGACAGATGGCATGTTTATCGCTCCATAGAGCCGTTCGCGACATCCTGTCAAAATCTTGTCAAGACGGTGTCTACCTTTTTTTGGAAAGCCAAGGATCGAGCCCATACAACCATTTCAGGCGTAAAAGTTTCGAATTTTCGATTAAAATTATTAGTAAATAATGAAATATGCCACCAAAACATGCGTTGACATCTTCTTGATCATCTTTTCCCTCTTTATTATTTTATAGAAACACTTTTTGATTTTTTGACGTTTATTCGCACAGAACGTAGCGCCATCTATCGATCCCCTAGAAAACCAAAAGGAAAACACTCATTAAAGTCAATTAAATTTTGCAGAAACAATGCAGAAATAAATCTCTACGCTTGTATGGAGTCAGACTTTCGTTAAAATGTAGGTACAGTTTTAAAGTTACAGTGCCTCAAACAGTTTCATAATAGCATTGAAACGTATATTTTAACGAAAATCAGACAACATACAAGCATAGATATTCGTTTCTAGATTGTTTCTGAAGAATTTCATTGACTTTAATTGGTTAATATTGAAAATATCACCATAGTACGTTTGTATGCAGCGCGCATTTGCGCTCTCGGAATAAACATCTCTTAAGGCGTATCATCCCGGGACCACGACTCTCCATACTAATAGATGCGAACGAGCGCGTGGTTCCGATCAGAATTTAGCCGTTTTCTTTGAAAAATTAGAAGATTTTTTATTAATTTCGAAAAAGTAAGAAAACCACATAATTCTTAATTGTGTTGTAAGCAATATTGTAAATTTTCATTTTCTTTCGATTAAAAATGTAAGGGTATAAAATGGTTATAACTGGAAAAAAAGGAACAAAATGTCTGCGCTACGCTTAACTAAATAGTCCCCATGAAATTTCTACCGACTCTCTTTTCTGTGGCAATACTAAATAAATGCTTACAATAAAGAACGAATTGTTCATAATTTAGAATAAATTATTTAAATACATATACATACGTACATTCACGACCATAACTACTTTCGGAGTGATCAAAAACATTGCTTGCTACAAGTATTTTTAGAAATTAATTATTTAGTTAATTATTTACAAGTAAAAAACTATTTATTCTTAGTATCACATGTGTATGAAAAAAATAATCAATTACAGAAAAATGCGTGTAATTTCTACAAATAGCATTCATCTTTGGTTGTACACACAGCGACTGGTCAGGCTACCCTGTTTGGACTTTGAACTATTAGAATTTGAACGCTGCGAATCGTGTGAGAGGGTGCGGTAGTTGTTGTTGTTTCGTCTCACGGCACGCTGCGCCCGCGCCGGCAGCCGCGTCTATGCAGGCTCTCTACCGCACTATTTTGTGTTTTGTACGTAGTTAAGGGTATATATAGGGTGCGTAACATGATGTGTCGCCGTGTGTACGTATAGACACGTAGACCACCACTGTTTTTAAATCAAAAAATAATTAAGGGTGTATTCAGATAATTAAGCTAAACAACTTTCCCTAAGGAATATGGGTCGAAAAATGAGTTTTTTTTTGGACACCCATATAAAATCGATCAGCCGATCCGCACTTTTGTATGGAAGGTTCGACCATTTTTCTCGTTTTCACGCCTCTTCGTTCCGTTCATAAACGCTTGGATTGTTAACGTGACCTTTTTACACAAATTATTTTTATTTTAATAAAAAAACTTGGTTTAAATATTCGAGTTACACTCTAATGTGGTTTAAAGGTTAATTATACTTTTCCTTACACCCTGTATACATACATATACTCACGCGCATGCCTTAATGGGTATAGCAGAGCCTCAGGTGAACCGTTGGCCCAATAAAAAAGTGCTAGCTAAGGTTGAAATTCGCTTGCACATTCTAAAACAGTAAGATCTAATTTTTTACAGACTTCAAAAAAAGGAGATTCCCAATTCGTCTGTATGTCCCTTTTTTACCTTTTTACGAGTCCTTTCAGAGTTTAATGGCGCCCTCACAATATTGAGCTACTCCAATAAGTCGCATTAAAAAATAGCTTTAAAGCGATTGGAGTAGCAGTTTAATAATTTAGGTTTAAATACATAGTTTAAATCTTTAATATTGTGGGGGGGGGGGGCCTCTGAACGGTAAAAAGACCCTTAACATATTTAATCAGATCAATTTCTTGGCCGACTACACCAAAAAGCGAACACCGAACCCTCTTTTGATAAAATAGGTAGCTAATTGTAATGAATGTCAACACTTGAATCCACTACTATACGCAATGGGTGGAGTAAGGCAAACTCCTTCGCATCCCAATTTCCCATGATTATGACGTGATATATTACTCGCTCAAATAAAGGGATCATCGAAATCCCACAAACTTTGAATAATTTTGTCTTTTATTCGAATGAAAGGTTCTAAAACTTTCAAGACAACGAGTTTTGTTGGTTTTGTTTTTAGTCGCATCCTACATAATATTATCAAAGGAAAATATACCGTATTTCTTTACGACAAAACAGAATGTTCCACGTAAGAACGTACTAAAAAACTAGTGAACTTGAATTGTTTCGGTCACACAGGTCAGCACCTAGTTAAGAGATGCAATTCTCTGATGTACCTTCCCCCGCTGTGAAACCATTCGAAACGAATCAATCCGCTTTGCAAGTTATAAGTTCAATTAAAACTAAAACATACCATCGTGAATACCGATCGGTATCAAAATAGCGAGAAATATCGCAAAATTCCTCAAAACCAATCTCCAATCGTCAGGCACGGCGTACGGCAAAATAATCCCCGTCAATTTATGAATCTCATGAGCCGTACAAATAAAAATATACGACGTCAGAATCAAATTCAAAATCGGCGCACTAGGTATCAATACCAACACTCCATGCGTATCAGCCGCTAACCAAATATGAGACTGACTTGCAAATAACTCTAACGTAATAGTACCAAACCAGGCGAACATACTTGAATGTCGCATCCTCAACGCCCCGGAGACATTCCGCAGCAAGATATAGCTTACTATAGGTAAGAAAGAGACGTAGCTATGTATCTCGTTGCAGTCGAATATGTTAGTGCAGAAGAATGTGAATGTTACGTAGCTGCCGATGCCGATGAAGGCCAGGAGCGTGGCCGAGAGGGACAGGCCTGGTGTGAAGAGGTTGCTGTGATTGTTGTCGTCGAGAAGGTTGTATCGCTGGGCGAGGAGGTACGCTGTTGCGAATATTATGCCGTATGCCATTGAGTATCTGTGAAGAAAGAAGGAATGTTAGTATTACCACGTCTCACTCCGCACGTTAGGTATAAAAATGTACCTACGCGGTCGCGCCGCGACGTCGCGGCCTAATTCAGTCGAGTGTCACGCGCTCATTGCATCGCACCGAACGACCTTGATATTTGTCTTTTCGTTTCGAAAATTAAATTAGTATCCTATACATCGTCGGATGTATAAAGTAATATCATAATATTCATCATCGAAAGATTGTTAAAACTTTTTATTTTGTGTGTATTTTAAGCCTGGAATAAACACTAAAATAGCCTCAAATTCACCGATCCTGCTTCCACCTCAGCCACCACTGATGTATGTCATCATCGGCGTTAACGAACAGCGCCTTCCACGGCCTCGTCACGAATATCTTCTGGAAGAACACCTCGCTCATGTACAGCACTGTCACTATCGTCAACAGTCCGATCACTTTGACTGCTATGTACAGATACTGGTACGGTTTGGACTCCACCGTGTGGGTCGATGATTGAGTGATGTGCGGTGGGAGGGCGAAGATTACGAACATCTGGAATAAGTTCATTAGATTGATATGTGATTCGTAGTGGCTACGTAATATTAATGTTGGTGTACCTAATAAACTATTACACTATGAGCCTATTGTTGGAATAAAAACCGCGGCAGTCGCGGGATGCCCGACAGATGTGGAACATCGAAATAACGCACTCTCCCAATTTCAAGCGCTTTTCGATAATTTTGAACTTTGGTCGTGAGGAACGAAGAACTTATCGCAACTGTCAAACGTGGCGTGACGGCGTCATGCCATAATTTGTCGTTACATCATACAAGTCGGTTTTACTGTCAAGGCGCGCCAATTGGTGTTTCACATCAAGAAGCTTTCAAGCCGCCTTAATAAATGGAAACCATAAGGGCACTAACATAAAACATCGATAACAGAACCGGTATGTGAACCCAGGACTCTGGTTTGACCGCGATGGTTTGGTCGTCTACGGATGCGGATTGCTGAACTTAACATACGCATTACACTTTCTGCTACAGCGTATGCAGGTTTCCTCACGATGTCTACCATCACATAAGAGATAAGTGTACTTTTTGCAACCATCAGCAGCAAGGCTGATTCAATGTTTATGGGGTGTAGAGCATCTCTGTGATAGGGATGGACCAGGTCTGCATAACTTCAGTCGGTTCAGGAGTTACAGACGTTTACAGAGGGCCTACCATGAGTTTTCCCTGTACTTTTCTACTGTAGTTACGTCGCCAATTAGTATGACAGAAATTAGTACTCAACGTAACCACTAGGAGTGCTGTACGAAATTCAATACAAAATTGGTGACGTAACTACAGTAGTAAAGAACGGTGAAAACTCATGGTAGACCCACTGATCAGTAAAAATTAACGTAGTATGCACTGTAGCTATGTGAACAGAATAAAAACTGACATGAACTGCCAGTCGGTTTAAGAGATACAGCCGTTCAAAGGTCGGACCTTTGAACGGCTCTAACTCCTAAACCGACTGATGAATCATGTCAGTTTTTGTACTGTTCAGATAGCTACAGTGCATACTACAATAATATCATACGATCAGCTGCATTTTTTCCTGACCTTTAAACGTCTGTAACTCCTGAACCGACTGAAGTTATGCAGGCCGACCTGGTCCATCCCTATCACAGAGATGCTCTACACTCCATAAATACTGAACCAGCCTTGCTGCTGATGGTTGCAAAAAGTACTCTTATCTCTTACTAGTGTCACAGATTATATAATACTATACAGTACAGATGCCCAACGTCAAACAATGGAACGCGACTGCCGTAACGCGGGCAGTCTTCGGGCAAAGTAAATTGCTTGATTTTCCGAGGCTCACGAGATTTTTTTGTAGTCAGATCATGTATTTTTAGTAACAATTTACACTTTTACGCAAACATTAATTACAAATCGATACCATAACGCCGTATATTGTCATTTTTTTAACAAAAATTTCATTTGTATGAGATGGGACACCATGCTAGTGTTTTCCCGCGACTTCGTCCGCACAAATTATATACCAGATTTTAAGTCAGATCATAAGCTATAAAACAAAAAAAGTTTCATCAAAATCGGTTCAGTAGTTTTTGCGTGATGCGCGAACAAACAAACAAACAAATAAACAAACAAACAAATAAACAAACAAACACACAAACAAACAGACAAACAGACAGACAACATTTCTTAAAAAGGTTGATTTCGAGTCCGGGATACCTAAAAACAATATCGTAATCTTTTTTTTGTAAAAATCTTCAATGTACAGACACACTTCAGTTACAGTTTTATAATAGTTAAGATACTATAATTGTCAATATTAGATCCTGTAAATTTCTCCCAAAAAAAAAAACAAAAAGAAACTCACCAAAGTATACCAAAAAGACACCAGCGGTATGAAACTATAAAACTGATATGGTCTATTCATGGTCAAACAAAGAACCACAGTCAAAAAATTGAGTCGAAATATCACTCTGAAATATCTGACCAATCCCGTGTCTCCAGTCTTCCAGGTGTAGTAGAAATGTCCGTAGCCGGTGAGGAATAGATATGCTGAGACTAGCGCTCTTACTAGCATGTAAATAGGGAGTATTTTGCTTGCTCCCGTCACTTGGTATACTAAAATGACGAGTTGCATCCAACCTTTCCATTCATCTGTTTGCTCTCGGTGGAGTACTCTGGAATAGTAGTATTGATATTAGAGGAGAAAAGTGTGATTCGATCGATGCTTGCGCTCTCTTAAAAATACTTTTAAGTACAGGGTGTTTCATAAGTAACAATAAATATTTAAAACTCTTAAGGGGGTTGTTTAGACCGTCAAACTGAACAACTTTCTCTATGGAACCAACATCGAAATAGCGAAAAAAAAAATGAAATCCCATACATATTTTAGCTCTAGTCGATTTGTAGAGTATAGAACATAATTTTTTTTCCCGATTTCGATATTGGTCCCATAGTGAAAGTTGTTCAGTTTGGTGGTCTAAACCACCCCCTTAAAGGTTTATTTGTATTTTTGTAACAGCTTGTATAAGGTCCAAAAAAATTAGCTGAAAATGTTTTAAGTGGATGATCAGACCAACAAATTGAACCGCATTCTCTAAGGGACCAAAAGGGTAAGGGTGTTTCATAAGTAACAATAAATATTTAAAACTCTTAAGGGGGTTGTTTAGACCGTTAAACTGAACAACTTTCAATAAGGAAAATGGTAAAAAAAAATCTGATGTCCCATTTGAGTTGAGTCATACTGTAGTTTCGTTATGAAACAACAGATTGTTTTTTTTTATGTCGGCTCCATAGTGAAAGTTGTTCAGTTTGGTAGTCTAACTAAACCACCACCCCTTTAAATATTACTAGGGTGTTTTGGTAAACCCTGTATAGGGTCTTTCTTACTATGCTGACGCTTTTTTAAGGGGATGATCAGACCATCAAACAGAATAACTTCCACTATGGGATTAACTTCGAAATTGGGGAAAAAATCCGCTTTTCCATAGAAAACTGCAAACCTACTCGACCAAAATGTATGGGACAACAGATTTGTTTCATGATTTGGACTTTAGATCGCTATTTTAGGTTTCAGTGTTGAATAAACTGTAAAGTGGTGATAAGGCAGCTTGCATTTCGCCTTCAAAAACATTGAAATAGAAGCCTTGTACTTTAAGCTGTCTTTCTTTTTCTTGTCGATTATTATATCTTAAATCTTGGTTCAAATTTATTTCTTTTTCATCACACATCACTTATTTAGCCTATTTTGTGTCCCACTGCTGGGTAAAGGCCTCACCTTCTTTCCTCCATCCCTATGCAACGCGAAATCGGGCCAACCGTTCAGGAAGGTATTCAAATCGTCGCTCCATCTTCTCTTGGGTCTTCCTCGACGTCAGCAACCGTCTTGTGGAAGCCATTCTGTGACCATCTTGGTCCCCTTTTCCGGGTGCATACGGCAGATATGTCCCGCCCAATCCCACTTCAGCAGAGCTGTTTTTAGGCCTACGTTAGGGCTGCCATAAATGTGAGAAAGCCGACCGGGACATTTTGGAATAAAAATAGGATATGACGCTAACCTATACCAAAGGCGTAGCGTGGGATTCTGTCGCCTGGGGCACAGACCTATTTTGCCGCCCTCTTTTGTCTATATAGATAATAAGTACACAAAAAATTATGGAGAGAGCGCAGCGAGCTCGAAATTTTTTAAAAAATCTTGGTTTTCAAAAATTTAAACATCGAAGAGGGCGTGGCGAGCTCAACTTTTCCCCTCGATAGGAATCGGTTGTAGCCAGAACTCTATCTATACAAAACAGATGCACCTAAGAGCGATGGAGCGAGCGAAGTGAGCACGATTTTTTTTTTTACGATCTTAGATGTGGTTAGAAGTACAAGGTGCGGCGGTGTGTGTCAACGTACACGCCACCCGTGGAAAAATTGCTTGGTTTGTGGACTATCTATGGGCGATCGCGTCATAATTCACTAACCGGGACAAATGACTTGCTGACAGGAACATAGGGACATAAGGCTTGAAACCGGGACATGTCCCGGTGTACCGGGACGTATGGCAGCCCTAGCCTACGTCCGCTATGCCAGTTTTGGAGCGCAAAACACCATCACCTTACCAAATCAACAATTTCTACGAACACAGACTAAGAAAAAGAAAGCACTCACCGACTAGACTTCGAATCGTCCGTAAAAAACAGTCCCAGAGCAAAAACATAGCCGACCGGCAGCCAGAAGCTCCACTCAGAATAATACTTGTTCTCCTTCATGAAGAAATTCGTTCTATCGCAGAGGTAGAAGTAGGCCATGATCATGCCGAGCTTGGCGAGCGCGGCGAGGGGCGAGGGGGATGCGGAGGGAGAGGGGGAGCAGGGGGAGGGGGAAGGGTCGCCGGGAGGGGGGACGAGGCTGTAGCCGGCGAGCCGCTGCTGCAGCGTGCCCGACCAGCGCCATATGGCACGAGCGCCCGCCAGCACTGCGCTGCAGACGAGTTTACATTGGTTAGTTTAGTCACAGATTATATAATACTATACAGTACAGATGCCCCACGTCAAACAATGGAACGCGACTGCCGTAACGCGGGCAGTCTTCGGGCAAAGTAAATTGCTAGATTTTCCGAGGCTCATGAGATTTTTTTGTAGTCAGATCATGTATTTTTAGTAACAATTTACACTTTTACGTAAACATTAATTACAAATCGATACCATAACGCCACATTTTGCCATTTTTTTAACAAAAATTTCATTTGTATCGGATAGGACACCATGGTTTAGTTTAACAATAGTGAGACTATCTATAGTATATTACCTCATAACTAGCGATAGAAATAAGAAGCAATAACATTGATTCTATAGGTCTACCAGAATGTAATGGCATAAAAAAGTAAACAAATACTGATTTTAACAAGGTAGTTTCAGACTGTCATCTGTCTAGTCAAAGTAGGCCCTTTACAAACTGCTACTTTTTGTAGCTATAAAAACGCATTTGTCAATCGCGTGACTGCATCTCTACGTTAGCAAATGCTGCATCACGACTGAATCAATGCAGAAGCGCTGCAAAAAGTCTTAATACTGTATTCTTGCATAGCGGTAAAGGAGAAATTTTGGGCACACGTGGTGACTAACGCCACACCTTGAAAATAAGCCTGTGCCCTGCAGTGAGACGCATATAGGCTGATGATGATGATGCCATGATCAAGTGATCTCACCATAGTACGAACAGTGTCTGGGTCAGTGCAGCAGGACCCGTCGTTGAAGTTCATGTGGTCGTTACAGAACATGTTGAGGATGTGATCTATGGTCAGTGACTCACCATAGTACGAACAGTGCCTGGGTCAGTATCTGTAGGCGCGTGTAGGGCTCGGGCGCGGCGCAGCAGGACCCGTCGTTGAAGTTCATGTGGTCGTTACAGAACATGTTGAGCAGTATCTGAGCGCAGTGTCGAAGGGTTGTGGCGCTAAGTCGGCTCCCGTGCTCTGAGATAGCTCCTTGTGCCACCAGGCGGGGAGAGTTCCAGATTTTTGCTGCGCTGTGGGTTAGTATCTGCAATGGAAGCAAGTCAAAGAATATAAGGTCTAACAAAATTAGGTGAAACTATTTTAAGGGGCAGATCAGACCATAAAACTGAACAACTTTCTCTTTGGGACCATTAACGAAATCGTAAAAAAAAAATCTGCGGTCCCATACATTTCGGTCGAGTAGGATTATTATAGTATTAGTTTAGTAGTTTATTCCCCGAGGGGGTAGTCAGAGATATTCTGAAACCGCAGAACATCCACGTTTCACTTTTAGAACCGAAACTCTGTCCAGTGTGACGACAGCCCGTCGTCACGTATAATGAAAAAAAAATTATGATAACTTTAAAAAATGCTGACAGATTAAAAAGCCCCTCACCTCTACAGCAGCTCTATTATAAGCATCTATATCACTATTACTTATTTTATTCTTCAACTTCGCACTGTCTACCGGTTCTAGTAGCTTCCAGAGGACCTGAGTGTTTCTCGCGGCGAGCGAATCTATGGCTTGTACCAAGTGCGTAAGGTTCCTTTTGTATTGTTCTAGAACTAGGTCTGTTGTGTTACGCGTAGAGAGAAGGTGTAGGCCTGTGCTTGCTATTATTACTGACGGTGGTTTGTCTGAGACTTGCCTGGAAAAAGGAAAACAATATTTATAACTAGTTAGTTAGTAGCACAACGGTTTTTGTCATCGTAGCGAGGTAATTGCATATTTTTTTAGTCAAATAATCCTTATAAACACAAAAAGTTTCATTAAAATCGGTTCAGTCGTTTTTGCATGAAACTCGAACAAACAAACAACAAGAAACTAGTTTTTATCAAAGTTTTTTCTTCTCGCTCTATCGTAAAAACGGTAATACGTACAAGAGTCGAAGTTGGAGTGATTATAGAGCAAACAACAGTACAACGACAAATAATAAAAAACCGGCCAAGTGTGAGTCGGTCTCGCGCTAAAATTAAAGGAAAATTGTTTATAAGTTAATATGTGTGGTGATGGCACAGAGGATTGTACAGAGTAACAGCTACTAAGGAGAGTCCATTTTATTAGCCTATTCTTGTAAGGCTGCCTTAAAGGAAATAAATTTAATTGGAGTAAGTATGAAGGTAGGTACATGTTTTATGACTCAATTGTAAATTGTTTTTGTATATTTTGTTAGTAATTATTTGTTATTAATTCATTTTAGGCATGAAAATATTAAAACAATTTACTTATCTTTTGTAGTTCTTAGACATATTTAGTTGTAGTTAAAACTATGTATTTCATTAAAATAAAAATAAACAAACAAACAGACAGACAAAATTTCTAAAAAAGGTTGATTTCGAATCAGGGATACCTAAAAACCATATCGTAATCTTTTTAAATATCTTTAATGTACAGACACACTTCTGTTACAGTTTTATAACAGTTTAGATTAGATTCGATAGAGATGAATAAAATAATTACCAGCTCCGAAACTGTTCGACCATGGTCTTAGAGACGTCGTCGCTCCATATAAATGTAACAGATAGCCTAAGCTTTGGATCCACATACGTATAGTTTGGCATGTGGTGGTCTACTGTTGAGTATGACGTGTCCATGTCCAAACGAGTTTTGAGTACTCCTGCAATGGAATAAGGTAAATTATTCGATACGTTTTAATCGTTTTTATTATAGAACAGATACGAGCCTGAGCCAAATTGTTGTAAAATGGAAAGACTCAAACAAGTAAATCTTAGGCCCGAATTAATGAGCTAATCCCAAGCTCTTGCACACAAGAATTTAAAATTGTAAATTATTTCATCAGCCTTTATAGGGTGAAATTTATATCATTAGCATCCTTTTAAACTGAGAGTCTACCCATTGAACTGAACAACTTTTACTATGGGATCAATTAGATCGGAGCAAAAAATCAGCTGTTACATTTTAGATTTTAGTCGAGTAAGCATTGCAGTTTAGTATGGAACAGCAGTTTTTTTTTGGTTCGATTGGTTTGTTCAGTTTGATGAGATGTAGACTTGCTGCTCTAAGCATGCGGCGTTCGCATCGCTTAGCGTTACTTTTGAGGCACCATTGGGGTTATGAATGAGAGAGTGAATTTTGTTCATTGATAATTTGATAGTAAGAGGAACTGGGTGGAAGATTCCTCCACTGAAAAGGGAATATCTTCCGCCAGGCTAGGTGGTCCAACAGTTCTTATTTGGACCTTGTATATCTATCGAATCACTGTGATTAAATCTCTTGCGCGATTTATGTCTTGCATTCGATTGTGAACCTTATTTCTTGTAGATTACGGTGCACATTTGCGGGTGCGACAGGTAGCGCCATCTGTTGGCTTAGTAGCTATAGCTTGCGCTGTTGTAGGTGCCATCTGTGGCAAGTCTCGGAGACACATGCGTTAGTTTCTTACCTATAAAATACTCGTAGAGCTGTTCAAGTCGCGAGTCGCCGATAAAGGCGAAACTGTTGTATTTCCCCCAGAAGGCGAGGTACCGCAGGCATCGCCGCGCGTCTCTGTAATCAACATAAATACTTACAATTAGTTTTAAGCTATTTTTAAGAGGCAGATAAAATGTACCCGAAACCTTGATCAAAGTAAAATTAATGGATAGGCCTTACGCGAACATTTCAAACCAGAAAAAAGAGGCAAAACAAATGAAAGGTATACTTCAAATTTGTATGCAACTGCCCTAGATTTGACAGATAATGGCGCTAGTTTGTATGGACCAAGTGCCCTAGTAGTGTGCTTCAACTTAGCTCACTTTAGGCCTATCCATTAATTTTACTTTTGATCTAAGCCCGAAACCGACGAGCGTGTATGAAACTTCTTGTGACTGTGGAAGAGGCAAAAGAGGTAAGATTTAATATGTCAGAATCGTAGCTGAAGGTGATCAACTGTCTCTGCCCACCCCAGTGGGACACAGGCATGAGTAGGTATTGGTATGTATGCAGTTTTAGGCTGGAAATAGACCTCAGAGATTCCATCCCATTGTCTGATCCAATAGTATATTAGTCCCTCTCCCTCCCATCCCATCACGAAAGAGATGGATGGAAGCATCAGACAATAGTATAATGTCTGATGCTGAAATCCCTCTCCTTCTACGTATTAACGTATTCCTAGGCCTTGGCCTCTATTTTTAAAACTATTCTATTCTATTTTTAAGGTTATGGCGTCCATCTTGGTGTAGATGATTTTGCCTATGTCGAGTTTTTGTAGCAAAAGTGCTTGACGTTGTACGGTTATATAATATTTTGGTAACTTCAAGGGTTGTTCTTATAAAAGAACAATATCCTGAGCCACCACTGGGATTCCGCTGTAGGCCGGGGATGGGGCAACCGACGAGCGACACGCGACACGTGACCACCCAATAGCAGACCCACAACGCAACTCCTATTTTTAAAACAATCACCTCGGTTAAGAGGTTTGTCCTTGCAGCGCGCTCCATACAAACGAAGTACGTATCGTCCTGTAGTTTCTAAACGACATTTTTTAAACACCATCTAGGTAGAAACTAATCTCTGTCTCTGTATTCTGTCATAAGTTTACTGTTACAGTTACTGAAAAGGGATAGAATTTCCATAACTAGATATTTAAGTATTTGTTTATTGTGGGTCTTACGATTATGAAGTATTAAGAGTACTTTATATGATAATTAGCTTCAATTGAGAAGTGTCAAAGTTCAGTTAAATTTAAATTCATGAGTCTGCTCATCCTACATTATTAAAATTCGGTTATTGTGAGTTTTTGGAAATTAAACATTCAGTGACCGCTTCTATACTTATTTTAAAACTTAAAATCAGTGATGACTCAAATAAAAATGCTTAATTATTTTTGTGACCTATGTCACGGAATTTTTTGAAAAAAATTTTAGGACATAAATGACCTTTCTACCACTACTTCATGATTTCTAGAGATATCTCTTAAGGGGCTACCTGCCGGTTTTGGTTAATTTTGTAACCATTTTATTCATTAACTATGGCACTTTTTGAGCTGAATTTTAAACTGAACCATCTACAGGATATGAGAAGTGATGTGGTTTTTCTAAAAATCGATTTTAATGAATAAAACCGATGAAAAGGGACTCTAAAGTCACCCCTTTTTTTCCAATTGTAACCATTTTACTCTTACATTTTTAATCGGAACAAAATGAAAATTTACTATATTGTTCACAATACAATTTAGAATGATGTGGTTTTTTTACTTTTTCGAAATTAATAAAAAATCATCGAATTTTTCAAAGAAAACAGCAAAATTCTGACCGGAGCCACGCGCTCTTTCTCATCGATTAGTATGGAGTGTGAGTGAGAGGAGAGTGGTCCACGGCTGATACGCCTTAAGGCAGGGTTTGACCTTTACCGTTAATACATATTATACAGGGTCCAACTTAATATGCTGACAGTTTTTTAAAAGGATAAACTGAACATCTTCCTTTATAGTCCCATTCATAATGGGTCGAGTAAGATAGCAGTTTTTTTTTTGTATAGAACAGTCGATTTCTTTTTCACGATTTCGACATTGGAAATTCTGTAATAACCCTGTAAATATCGTGTTTTATGCATTTACATAATGCAAACAAACTAGTGCATATAATCTGATATCTACTGATAACAAACCAATCAACAACAAATCACAAGTGAATCGTAGTCAGATTGTCAAGCAACGAGATAAGATTAGCTAAACCGTAATACAAACAATTCACTTCAACACAAATGATAAGAATTAACACTCATCAACACACTGATACCTTGAAAATTAATGCAGTGTAATACCACTGTTAGCTCAGTTGGTAGTAACCCTGCAGGCTGATCCGAGGGTCGCAGGTTCAAATCCCGCAAGGGGCAAATACTTACCCTACTATTTAAATGGGACTTTAAGACCATCAAACTAAATAACTTTCACAAAGCATTAAAAAAATCTGCTCTCCCATACATTTGAGTCTAATAGGCACTACAGTTTTGTATGAAACAGATGATATTTTTTTCGCGTTTTCGAAGTTGGCTCCATAGTGAAAGTCGTCCAGTTTGATGGTGTAAACCACCCTTATAAATACAAGGTGTTTCATAAGTAAAAATAAATATTTAAAACTCTTAAGGGGGTTATTTAGACCGTCAAACTGAACAACTTTATCTATGGAACCAACATCGCGAAAAAAAAAAATCTGATATCCCATACATATTTTAGCTCTAGTCAATTTGTAGAGACATCATTTTTTTTTCCCGATTTCGAAGTTGGTCCCATAGTGAAAGTTGTTCAGTTTGATGGTCTAAATCACACCCTTAAATGTTTATTTGCAGTTTTGTAACATCTTGTATAATTATGTACGCACGGCGACAGATCAACCTAACCTACCCATAGTTGGACCTTATGTCCATGAACATAGAGACATGGGTAGGTTGATCTGTCACCATGTGATCTCTTCATGGTTTTAGGGTAAACAGTTTGTACCCATGATATTGAACAACTTTCCCTAAGAAACCTGTAGGAAATTCGCAAAAAGCAATTTAAACTTTTCATACAAATGTTCTATCTGATGATTTAGTATGGAAATTGGAAAGTTCACAATTTTTTTGTGAATTTCTATGTTTCTTAGGGAACGTTGTTCAGTATTATGGTTACAATCAGCTCTTAAAGTAATGCAACTTTTTACCATAACACCCTGACTCTCTACACTCCTGTATTTTAAGGCAAGAAAGATATCTATTTACTTACATATTTACTTTGACGACTGATTAATCTACTACATAAGCATAAGCATATGCTCACGACTATATTCCCCGAGGGGGTAGTCAGAGATATTCTGAAACCTCAGAACATCCACGTTTCACCAGTAGTACCGAAAACTCTGTCCAGTGTGACAGGGGGTGAGCCCGTCGCCACTTATAATGGACAGTGGGTACAATACATGCCTCGAAATTGAAGCATGCAGGTTTCCTCACGATGTTTTCCTTCACCGTAAAGCCAGTGGTGTTACAAATCGTACATAAATTCCGAAAAACTCATCGGTACGAGTCGGCCTGGACGGGGATCGAACCATCGCCTCCTGCACGGCAGGCAAGGTTACTCGCCACTGGACCACCACGGCTGTTTTTTTTTTTGTGTTAATCTACTATAGTTTATAAAATTTAGCACAATCCTAATAGAGGTTGAAATTTTAATTTTGTGAGCAAAAAGACTAACATTTTTCAGGTTTATAAACACTTTAACTGCTGGCGACCTATGTCGTAGGTCAGCGACAAATGGGCTGCAATGCGCACGACTTAAACGTTGAGTCAGAATTGTATAGCATTCCACAGTGTTAGCACTGCGCGAGTATCATTGTTTTGTGCTTAGCAGCGAAAGTGTTAATTTACTAGTGTTCGCCCCGTGGCTTTGCCCGTGCAGACCTATACACTGTACAAGGTCTTGGCCGGGGAGTCATGCATTTTGTAAAGGGCTCCTTTGTAGGAATGCAATGTATTGATTGTGAATTGTGATCGAGTCCATAGTCTGACTCACACCTGGCCGAAATTCGGGTGGCCGTGACAACCTTTTTTGGGGGCTGGATCCATGTGATTTACTCATCAATGAATAAATGTACCTAAAAAGTTTTACAAAAAAATTAAAAGAAAAGTCTTACGTCTTTGAATATCTGTGCAGCATACAGCCATAGGGCTGCCATTCATGATCGCCCTTGTACCTTCCAGACGAAAGAAGCCAAGTGCAAGAGTCTGGCCCTAAAGAGAAATAAAAAAAATTTTGTTTAAAAAAAATTTTTTTTTTACGAAATATTGTTTGCACACGGAGCTTTGTTTGAATCGTAGGTTTGAATAATTATTATTTGTCTTGATAGTTAATTTACTTCATAAAGCCGTACATTTTGAAGAAAATGAACCTCAACTCACCATATCGTAGGTGTAATATTCCATGATATCCAATAAATCCTATGACCAACACGAAGGCCACCAGCTTCGCGTTCTCTACATTTAATTGGTCTATAAACCATTCCGCCGAAGATTTTTTGGAGTACACCATACCGACCACTTAAGGAAAACGGAAAAGGTGCGAAAGTAAACATTCAATTATGCATGTTGCGAATGTATTATAAAATAAAGTAATATTGCCACTTTATCTTATTCACGTTGTTGAGGATATTCACAGTATTTCTAGCTAGGAATTTGAGTATTAACAATAAAAACTTAAATTATTTTAGCGCAAAATTTGAGCCAGTCTTCAAAAGGCGACAATCAGCAACAATTCGTGTTTTCGAAACACGATTTTTGTACATTTTGGCTTGATAGACAAGGATAAAAATTAAATTTTTCTATGTAAGTAAATTTACAGTCTATTTCAGTTTGTTTTACCAATGACATTCTAGACGAAGGAAAAAAAGCGCACTGAGGAGTGACCACAGACCATAAATAGATATTTCGAGCGACAGACGATCAACCATGATTGTCAAGCAAACATTTCGCTATTATTCTCGTGAAAGAGTGACAAAGAAAGCAGCTTTTGACATTTCACCTTCTACCTATAATAGACGGAGACGGATAGAATGCTCGCCTTTTCGTTTTTTTCCAATATTTTTACTAGCCTGGTTACT
This sequence comes from Agonopterix heracliana, assembly GCA_963693445.1. Classification (NCBI taxonomy): domain Eukaryota; kingdom Metazoa; phylum Arthropoda; class Insecta; order Lepidoptera; family Depressariidae; genus Agonopterix; species Agonopterix heracliana. The sequence goes on from OY856319.1 coordinate 17,750,777, forward strand.
AGACCTTTTGGCTAAATCTTATTTTATTTCTAATTTTCTTCTGCTTTTACATCAAAACGCCGGTATTCGACGTTTTGATGGTTCTTTGGAGTTTTTGGAGACAATCGAAAGACGCAGGAAAAGCAGAGAAGTCCACAGGAAAGAGGTGAACCGACCGCTTTGCCGCGCTAAAATCACGGAACGCTTTTCCTGTTTACGACCCATGCACCATCATATTTCACTGAACTATATATTGTTCACTTGCACGACACTTTGTTACGCAAAACAACACCAATTTTACGAACCAAAACTCACTATAAACAATAAAAATTCGATGAAATATGAGGACTCCAAACGTCAGCTACCGAATCCCGCCAAAAACTCCATTTAATTTAGACATTTCAAATGCTGCCAGAATCAAAAATTCATGAGAGTTGATATATATACTTATATTACTCTTTGGTTGATATTAAAGGCCGCTGCCTTTGACTACAAACACGTGTAAAACCGTAGAAAGAGAAGGCACTAGAAAGAAGTACGTCATATTTACTCAGTAAGAGATGCACATAGCAAATTCGGTCTAGTTAAAAAAGGAGATCGCTATCATATTGCTGTCCTTATCGACGTATCCACTTTTTTGTATTTCGGCCATCTGACTACAAAATGTCTCTTCATATAAATTGTATGGGACAACCACCTGACTCCGAGATGTCACTCCGTATAAATTCGCTATCTCCAGGGACGCTTCTTCCTAGGCTATCTCATACCCGGTTACACTGATATTCGGTCTACCAGCGTAAGCGAAAAAATTTTCGTCTATGTGTAAAACAAACATTTCTGACATTTTTTGCGGGGGGCGAGGTAACACGCAATCCGCAACTTTGGATTTTATTCCCCATAACTTTAGATTCTAATTTTGAATGTTTAAAAACCATGAAAAGTAATAGGCTGTCTCGTTTAGTGATAAGGTATAAAATTTAATGTAAAAGCACATGATCAATTGATCTTATACCATGGCAGACGGGAAATGCTACCGCAAGGCGAGTGAGCGTTTTTCTTTTTGTTTTCTAGGGGGTAGATAGATGGCGCTACGGTCTATGCGAAGAAACGTCAACATTTCAAAAAGTGTTTCTTTAAAATAATAAAGAGTGAAAAAATGATCAAGAAGATGCCAACGCATCTTTTGATGACATGTCTCATTATTTACTAATCATTTTAATCGAAAATTCTAAACTTTTACGCCTGACATGGCTGTATGGGCTCGATCCCTTGGCATTCCAAAAAAAGGCAGGCACAGTTTGACAAGATTTTGACAGGATCTCGCGAACGGCTCTATGGGCCCATAAACATGCCATCTGTCGAGTTTTTTAGGAACTAAATTAAAAAAAGAAAAGATTAACGCTCTCAAAGTTCATGTCACGTGTGCGATTTAAGTGCTCATCTCATTAAATCTCTTCACAGTTTTTTTTTCACAAACTGGTTATTTCAATTTGGCAACACCTTACGTCTAAATTGAATTGCAAATGGCCACTATGTCCCCGTCTGAGGTTTGTGAAAATAATTAAAATATTAAATTTTTCTCATGTTTTCTTGTAAAATTTACACTTTTACTTCTAGCCTAATGCTTTTCCAATTAAACATGATGTATTTTGTATGCCTCAGCGTAGATATTGAATTTATTTTGACCATCCTGTTGTGACAGATTTCTCCGCAAAATTTTTGTCACAATTTCTATTGTTATGTTATCCAAATGCTTGTTCCGAGTTTCAAATAGATAATAATAACAACCCGTTAATCTTGAACTTGCTAGTGGTCTTATAGAAATAACTGTAAATGTATTTAAATTTATTCAATTTATCTATTTCAACAATGACTGTAATTTGTATGTGTTCGTGTTTTTAGCGAAGATTACAGAAAGAACTCATGTCCCTGATGAAGGAACCGCCACCAGGAGTCACCGTAGACGGAGACCAGGCCAGTCAAAATCTTACGCTGTAAGTGTTCTACATTTTAATTAAAATTTGAACCTGTCTAAATATTAGATTTGATCATAAAGTTATTATACCTTACAGGAATAGAGTTGTCAAATGAAACCGTTTTTGGATGTTTTCAGGAGACTATTCGCATGCAAAAATTCTAATACTGTCTATAATTCTGAGTCTAACGTGAAATCGTGGATAAATTAATGAACTAGTGTCAGTATATTTCACAAAATTATCTACGATATTAGATTCCCAATTATTCATGGAAACCGAATTATAAAAATTGATTAGTGACTAGAAAATGGTTCTATTGCCTCGCGTCACATATCTTTTTCTATTATACAGTGGTGCCGCTAGGTACATCTCTCTCTCTCGGCTGTATGTTCCTCTATTCCTGGTATAATACCTCTATGGATTTGATACATGTCTGATACCATATATTTTATTGTATTCTCTTATTTGCATTATTTATTTAACTTTTTTCCCTCTACTTATCATAATATGTATTTGCAATTCTATCTTCAGTAGTGTCGTTTGGGAATAATGTAGTTTGGAATTAATTTATAGCCATTTTCTCTGTGGTTCAAGCTTAGACCACCCCATCTTTATCTAGGTGATTAAGGGATAAGTTTTATTTGCAGTTTCTCTGTGTGCTTATAAGATTGTTTGTAGTTTTTCTGATCACCTTGAAAGGGATTAAGGTTGTGAGTGTAAGAGCATTTGTTTTTATTTATACAGGGTGTAAGCATAGACATATTACTCTAGCGATAGACAAGCTCGTTCAGACAAACAACATGTCACAAAAAAAACACAAAATGACACATTGCGGTCTGTCATTGCCATAGTGACGAAGTGAATTCGGGAAAATCAATCAGGTGCGGACACCTCATTCAAGTGAAACATGTTGCTTCTATGCAAGGGCAAGTCTATCGCTAGAGTTTAAGTCTATGGGTGTAAGGAAAAGTATCATTGACCTTTTATCCACATAATCTACCCATCAAGCTGAATAACTTTTACTATGGGAGCAAACCTGTCAGAGCAAAAAAAATCTGCTGTTCCATACTAAAGTGCAATACCTAGTCGACCTAAATGTATGAGACAGCAGATTTTTTGTTGCTCTGGAAGGTTTGCTCCGATAGTAAAAGGAAAGTAAAGAGTATTAGTGGTTCCCGTGACTGCATCTGATTTTTTTCAATCATCATCAGCCCGGTAAAACCCCACTGCTGGGTATAGGCCTCTTCATCAGAACATATTCTATCTGTGTGCCCAATGTCATTTAAATTTGTTCAGCCATTTGGGCCCGATTGAGTCATAAACATCCAAACATTGTCACAATCTGCCTTTGTAATATTAAGCTGGTTAAAAGGATTAAATTTAACTAAATTAACAATTTAAACTTTCTGTCTGTAAAATCCTATCAATAATATTTCATTACTAGGAACACATTTCAGTTTGCATCATCCATAATCACTGCCTACCCCAATAAGAGAAAATGTGAGCAGTATAAGACTGTTTTTGTAAAGTAGCCGGCAAACAGTGGATGAGACTAGCGGGGGAAAATTGGGAAAATTTTCTAGTTGGCGTGAAAATGAAGAGACCTATACCCAGCAGTGGGGTTTACCGGGCTGATGATGATGATGATAAGACTGTTGATGATTATGCTTGAATATGACCCAAGCTTGAGGGTAAATAAGACCAGTCTAGACCAGTTTATGTAATAAGATTTCTAAACAATGTTAGGTCATAGTATAATTGTGTTTGGGTCGATTGTGAAATGTGTAGTAAATATGTTTGTTAAGAATCACATATCCAATAGCAGACCTACAACGCGACTCCACGGGCATGTAATATAACTAAAAATAAAGTAAAGTTGTGAGGGTAATAGTGCACAGTTCTTTTTAGTTGTTGCAGTTCGATAGGTAAAGTGACTTACAATATCAATTACAAGGATTGCTATCACGGCTATCAATATACATTCAATTTCTATTAGACTATGAGAAATCTCTTAAGATGTGGTGTTTCAATTTATTTTTGTACAAAGGAAAGGATTGTATTTCTTTGATATCATCTCCTTCCGCCTATGCCTCCGTGGTCTAATCATCATAAATTTAAATACTAGTCTACAATTTAAAATAAAATTTACTTAATTTTAAGTAAAATATACATGTGTTTGGGTAAACAGTTGCATTACTTTATGGGGTGATTGTATCCATGATACTGAACAACTTTCCTAAAGGAACAAAGGTAAATTAGCAAAATAAAAATCTATTTTCATACAAAAAAGTTTGGTCAGCTGATGGCTTTTAGTATGGAAAATACACATTTTTGTTTCCGAATTTCCTATTGGTTTCAGGGAAAGTTGTTCAATATCATGGGTACGATCAGCTCTGAAAGTAAGGCAACTGTTTACCCTAACATCCTGTATTATATGTATTTTACTTCAAGTAAAATATATTAGACATACGGTACTACTGGTGAAACGTGAATATTTTGAGGTTTCAGAATATCTCTGACTACCCCCTCGGGGAATATAGTCGTGAGCATATGCTATGCTGCTAAAATACATTTCATTTTAGTCTTGACACTTGATTGAAATAGAACATTTCACACCATTTTATCAGATTGTGGGTTTTATCCTACGAGTACATACCCCTATAGAGACGTAATATAAGGCGACCCAACTCTGTCAACTCGTCAGTGACTTTTCACTGAAATATTTCGCAACGCCTTTGTTTTCCGCCATTGTTTCGAATAGACTTCGTAGTACTTCGGAGCATTTCCAGGCCCCCCGCACCTCAGCTAGTTGACAGAATTGTTTTCTTTTAAATTCGCATGTATTACGTCTCTATAGGGGTATATGCTCGTAGGTTTTATCCAATTTAATCCAGTGGGTTTTATCGGGTCAGGGAAATCATGCGAACCCTGGACACGATTAACCAATTTCTATAACACATGCATTATTCATTCAATTTAATCGCAAAGATGCATCCATGAATAATAAATTTTGTACGACATTGTTGCATGATTGAATTCATACCATGGCATAATTGTCGCCCTTGACTTTATTCATTAATTAAAGAACTGATATAAAAACTTTAGAATTTTGTATTAAGGTGATGCGGCAGTATTATAAACTAGGCTTTGTTTGCGACTTCGTTTGCATAGAATCTATAACCCTGAAAACGGTTCTACCAGAACCCGTCACTGTCTTAACACTAAACACAAATGGGCCGCAGTGCGCACGACTCATACGTTGAGTCAGAATTGTATAGCATTCCACAGTGTTAGCACTGCGCTAATATCATTAGTTCGAGCTTAGCAGCGAAAGCGTTATGGGGGCACCGATCCTAATTGTGCTGCCCTCAATCGTATTTTTTTATTTCTAAACATTTCCAAAAAATCAATGTCAAATTGTAGTCCTGATTGGTTATCAATTTATCGATTTATTACAGATTATGTTTTATCCTTGCAGTTATAATATTTAAAACCGCCAAAAGTGGCCACTTCATAAGCGTTATAAAAACAAATTCCCAGTGACCCGATAAATTGAAAATCTGCAATGACTACAATGTGACATTCTTGTTTTTTGGGAAATGGTTAATTTGTTAGGAAATAAAAAAAAATACGTTTGAGGGCAGCACAATAGGCTCGGTGCCCGCTTAATAGAAGTCGCATGTACCCGCGTAGCGTGCCTCTCTCACGGCTCCCTGCTACCCAATCTTCCGCGTAGTCCCAGCAGCGCCCAAGGCCGAAGTTCGAACCCTTGTGCTTGTTCTTTCACTGGTTCGGTGGACCTACCAGGGCGCTTCGTTGTCACCGGTGTGGCCCTCCGTCAGCAGTAATAAGCAATCGATGCTCCCTGAGTAAAGCCTTATTGGTAATTTAGAAAAAAAACACAGATCTGTTGTCTTCCACGACTTTCTGAGACTTTCGACTTTTGAAAATGAATCTGCCAAATGAATTATTTTTTTTTTTCTCTGCGTCACAAAGGTACAACTTTTGAATAAGTCATCAGTGCAATAATTTTTTTAAATATAGTCCAAAAAATGCTAATGAAAATAACTTTAATTTTCATTAGTCTTTATGGCTTGACTTTAATAAAGGTTGTCTTTAATTTTATTAGATTTTGTGGTCACACTAGTTCTCAAACTAAACTAGCCCTAAGTCCTAAAATTTGCAGCATAAGCACAGAATAATAATAAGTTACGCATAAGCTCACACATACAAACACATCAGTGCGTGTCCAGGATGAGATCAAACCGCCTTCTACTCAAATGGCGCGGTTGGTACCACTGGACCACCTATTAATTGTTAAACCCTTTTTATTTATGTGCAGGTGGACAGTTCATATGGAGGGAGTGCCGGGCACTCTCTACGAGGGAGAAAAATTCGTATTGCAATTCAAATTCACAAACAAGTACCCTTTTGATTCCCCTGAGGTGAGTGCATGAACTATTTTACATATGTTATGTTTCGTATTCGCTCGTCACGTTTTTGAGTAAATTATGACTTATTAAAAGGGTGCTTTCTTCGTTCACCGTTTCCTCTACCCTAAGGTTGTCTGGAAGAAATCGCTTCTTAGCGATAAGACCGCCTTATTTTTGTGCCTACTGTTTTTTCTTTCTGTATTTTACTGTTTGTATTTTGGTGTAAAATAAAGTATATTTGATTGATTGATTGATTGTAAAGTTCATATTTATTTAGCATGTAACAGTTAAGTGATGACTACTGTAGACTTGTGTTTTCGTAATAAATATTTGCTCAGGTATTACTATCATACTCATACGTACTTATTGTTAAAATAATTAGCTGGTATTGCACTTGACTTTATATCAATTCAGTCCAACGCCTTGACTTGACATTCTAAGGGTCAGGGGAAATATACATTACGTTTTTCCTGCACGCTATGTAATCATCTGCAGCTAGGTCTACATGGACTTTCGATTTCCGATAGAATCGTGAATGTTTTCATTCAAATATCAACTGTGTTCTAATGAAGGTGCGACAAAAATTATCACGATAATAGAAAGTCAGCGTTTAGGGTCTGGCTTTATTTTGTTTTCTTTAATTAATGTGGTTCATTTTGATCACCTGAACCAACGCTGAAAATTTTATCAGTGATCCTTTTCTAAAAATGTTTCAAGACGGTATACTTGTTTTGCGTTACTTGGGAATTAGGAACATTTTATAAGTTGCTTAGGTATAAGGCTTCATCCAATATAAGATTTAAACAAAAACGTGATAATTCATTGTTTGTATGACATGACAAGTCCAATAGGCGCGTGCGATCATAAATTATATTGATAAGATTAGTTAAATTAGGCTAATTGTAGCATAGATTATACAAAGTACGTTGACCTGGAAATACTTCATGACTAAGTAGGTATAGCATAATTTTCACAAAACTATTTGAAATCAGTTATGTTATGTTGATTGATTGATTTGTTGGTCGGGCTATTGCAAGCAAGGGTCGTTATTTAACACTTAGACAATCGCTGGTCCTTTGTGTTTCCCCCAAGCTCACCCATATTTTACGCATACCTCCGAACTTATGGGATTTTCTATTCATTCTCGGGAATGCAGACTTCCTCACGATGTTTTCCTTCACCGCCGAGCTAGTGAATGATAAATACAACCGTACATAAATTCCGTAGAACTTAGTGGTACACGCCAGGAATCGAACCATTGCCTCGTAATTGATGCGCTGGCTCTCTTCCGTATGGGCTATCATTGCTCTTATATCTCATGTAACTTTTGTATTGGACTCCAGAGGTAGAAAAGCCCAGGTATTTCTGACTGTCGGAAATTACATTCGGAACGTGAAATGAAAAACTCAATGAAATCAACTGCTATGTTGTTGTTCCTACACCAATGTCATATAATTTAGCGAATTATGTAGGCCACCTTACCAGGACTAGGTCATATTGGTACCAAAGTGCTAAAGAGAGCAGAGCTGTTCATTCGTTATTGTTTTAAAAAGTGTTCACGACTCTTTAGTTAGCAACTTTTATCGTTGACTGTTGTGTTTTGTTTGATTGTGAAAGAATTGATCCTTTGAGCCGGATCAATGGTCTAAAATGTTTATCATATTGAAAGATCTCAGTACAGTCTTAGAAGAGGTTCAGCAGTAATGACTGATGATGAACATAATATGCATATTGTGATAAAATTACGGTCATGATATTCAACGATTACATATTCAGAATATCCACAATTTACTAGTTGTGTGCCCAAACTCTTGTGTGACTGGCAGACACCACTTTTAATGGACAATATTGGTAATAGTTAAGCGGGCTCGTTTTCCGCAACTCGACGTCCTAGACGCCTATTTTGCGTGATGTAGGTATCTTTACTCCATCCCAGCTCCTCCATGAAGCCCACCAGCTTGTTAATGCTGTCGAAGATTTCTGGAAGAGACCCCTGTGTTGTTCCAATAATGGGCAATAGTAAAAGTATTGATAATATTACAAGCCTCGAAATTGACGTATGTAGGTTTCCTCTAAACTTGTCGGCGATACGGGAGAAGGTAGATAATAAGGAGTGTAATCCTGTCCCATTCGCACTCACTCCGTACTACATGTGCTAATCTCTTGTCAGTGAAAGCCGATTCCAGAGTGAAACACTGGCCACTAGAAAACCACGAGTTTACAATGTTTTAGTGATTATGATCTACTTGCAAACCCAACTGACACAGCAAATTCTAATTTTACTTGCCGTACATGCCGCCGTATCTGTCGCTCTCGTATCGGGCTTTTTAGTCACGAGCATAAGTGTCGCCAGGACGCTGCTTAAATCTTCTTTTATAGATGGAAAGGCCAAGGATGATGATGAGTGGTAAAGATAACTGTGTAGTAGACTTTAGTAAATGGCAACCCCCTTCCGTTGCAGGTGACATTCATAGGCAGCAACATACCGATACACCCGCACGTGTACTCCAACGGGCACATCTGCCTGTCGATCCTCACCGACGACTGGTCGCCCGCCCTCTCCGTCCAGTCCGTCTGTCTCTCCATCGTATCCATGCTCAGCAGCTGTAAGGAGAAGGTAATGACACGTTGCAGGTGACATTCATAGGCAGCAACATACCGATACACCCGCAATCCATGCTCAGCAGCTGTAAGGAGAAGGTAATGACACGTTGCAGATGATATTCATAGAATTGATGCGACGAATATTATGTATATTTGTATTTTGCCACGAAGACAGTAGTAGTATAGTTATAGTCGATTTTGAAGCAAGTAGGCGATCACAACTAGACCCCAAACGTGGTGAATTGAAAGCCCGACCACCAGCGGCTTTACAATATCACTATGAGAATGACGTGCTCACGTGCCCGCTATGTGCGAGGATCTTCTCCAAGAAGATTGGCTATATTAGCGACATGAGGGCCCATCAACGCCAACAACGGAGTTGAAGCAGTCGCCGTGGCCGAAATCGGTCAGGAGCAATAATATGCACCCAATATAGTTAGATTACACACCGAGGGCAGGAAAGTATGAAATGTCTCAGATCTCATGTATATACTATTTTTCTCCTCGACGTAGGTGGAAAGCTGCAACTTCGTTTAGCGCAGCGGGACGAAAATTGACGCTTTCCGTCCGGAGGGGAGAAAAGATTTTCATTTAATTTCTGTCATACAGACATACATTTTCCTAAAGCAATATTTCTCTATAAAATAATTCACTGAGTCTTCAGTCAGACTCAATAGCTGGTAATATTCAAAAAGTTGAATGAATCGCCTATGGCCCAAAAATTACAAACATGTTTATAAACAAACATCGTTTTCCTGATTTCATTATCATGCTTCTTCTGATTATTAAAGTAATTATTTATAATAACTAAGTACCATGTTTTTATATCATCATCGTCATCAGCCCGGTAAAAATGTTTTTATAGCATTTTAAAATTATTTTTCCTCATTCGTATTCGCCGAAAAGTTGAAATGTTCGTTGCCTCACTAATTCATGAAACCACAAGGAAAACAAGAAAGATCTAGATAGTCTTTGTTACTATACACGCATGTTAAAAGCGCTTGTGACGTTTTTCTCGTTGAGTCGCATAGTCGTACGTGGCATGCTAGCACTACTAGTGGAGTAACGATGGCAGGGCACAGACATACCCGCTAGGAAGGCGTTTAGGCATTAGTCCATAACGCGTGCCCATTGCGGATTGGTAGACTTCACATATCACGCATCAGAATTTCTTTGCAACGTTTGCAGGTGCGTCTTATGATGTTTTCCTTCGCCGTTTGAGAGCAGTTACTCTTAAGTTCATAAGTTACAAAAAAGTCATTGGTACCGAGAAACCGTACCTCAAGATTGAGTTCACATCTCTGCAACGCGCCACAGATGCAGAAGGTCCATCGCGTTTTATCATAAAGAATAAGGTTGTGTTAGGCTATAAAGCCCGACCAGAAATATAAAAAACCTCGCCATGTTGCGGAAAATCATTGGAACTAATTTTTGTACATGGAACACTAACATTAAAGGTGACAGTCGATTGCAGCGCCCCCAAACCAGGTTTTTTATATTCTTGGTCAGGCTTTACAATATTTGTATTGATAGCTGACGTCATGAAAGGCAGGTACAACCTGTCTGAGTAATAATAATAAGAATTACGTCCAATTAACGTAAATAATTATTTATTTTCAGAAAAGGCCACCGGACAACTCGTTTTACGTTAAAACCTGCAACAAAAATCCTAAGAAAACGAAATGGTGGTATCATGGTATGTACCTAGTACTTTAACATTCCATTAACTTATTTAACGTCAATCGGAAATGAAGCTTTAACTTATAGCAGGAGCGATTAAAATTGCAATTGACAACATTTCATTTTAAGAAAGGTACCAAAATTAGAAATCATTTGGAGATTTTGTGATTAAAAGCTTGTATCAAAATTATCAGATTTTTCTATCCATTATTTCTAAAAAAAATACTGAAAAATATAATAGTGGTCGAATGAGATTTGATTCCTTTGCCTGCTTGGCTTTTCTATTTTTTTTTTTTAAAGTTTATCCTTTCGGATAGGCTATGGGAACTAGCCCTTACTGCCTGGTCATTAGTGTCTTTTTTTCTTTGTACTTAAACCTAACCTAACCTAAATACCTAACTCTTGAAATGCGAGGGTGGTACACACATTCCAATGGTCAGGGGAGTTTTATGCGAGAATCAATCCGAATCAAACGGGAGCGCCTTCTTTATTTCTCACTTTTACTATATTGCTCTCCATTAATGGCACATTATCAAACTAATTCCACCACATTAACACAATAATAGCCACGAAAAACGAATTTAGAAAATTAAGAAACAAAGCCCGTCTGTTTCTTCACAATTCCCGTGCAAAACTCTCCTGATGACGATGGGATGATAGATGAACGATGAGGATGAAATTTTGGTCGATTTTGTAAGCACGCGCGTTGCCGCCAAAATCACCAGTACGATTTAACTTGCACCAAAACTTTTGTTCTTTCTTCGTATGTATTTGAGATTCCTGTTATGTTGGTCGATTTACGCAACTTTTTGGCACACAATCCGGACGAAATTATGTCACAAATATCACTAAAACCAATTTTTCACGAATATCAAATACAACTTTGACCGAACAAATTTAATGGCGGGAAGCCAATCTTGGCTTTTCTATTGTATTTGACAGTTTTTATTTTTAATGTTTTGAGGCCAAGGTATCTTGGCCATAAAGCCTACGTTTTTCAGAAAATTCAAAAGTAAATTAAAAATAGAAATATCAGTTAAAAATAAAATCGAAAAAATACGTATCTCATATTTTTTAACCTATTTTTATATTTTTCATTAAAAATTGGTGGTTAAAAAAATGAAATGTCAATTGCACAGATTATCGAATGGCGATAAGTCAAATGTGGCCTGTTAATTTGAATGAAATATATCAAGCAAAGGTGAGCGGAAGTGTTGGGAGAGGCCGTCCGAGGAAAACATACCATGATCAAATCAATGATCTTTTCCGAAATGGACAAGTGCGTAGCACCCCCTATCGACGGTAGCGAATGAAAATATGGATGAATGTGAATGAGGCTAAAGAGGTGTGTCAGAATCGTAGCGTGTGGCGGTCCGTGGTCTCTGCCTACCCCCATGGGATAATGGCGTGAGCTTATGTATGTATGTATGTATTTTTGATATTGTCAGTGTCATTTTAACGACCCGGATAGTGGAAGGCTCTGGATTCCAAAGCAGAGGTCCAGGGTTTGAATCCCGGTTCGATCATGGATGTTTTATGTTTGTGTCGTATAGTTTCTATAATAGAGGGCCTTTTAGCTCCAGTTGGGAAACCCCTTTAAGGGTTGAACCTCATCTAACAGCACCGCATCGCATCGCGCGCGACAGAACGCCGCGTGCGGTCGCGTTCCGTCTACCTTATTTGCTCTAGCAAATGACGTTCCTGTGTGACAGAAAAGGATAGAGCGACGGAAAAATGCGATGCGGTGCTACGTGGTGTAGTTCAACCCTAATCATCAGTCCTATCTATCTCGTTTATTATTAAACAGATAACGTATCTTGTGTCATTATCACAAATCGGACGATATATTACTAATGCCTTCGTAAACATGCTCGTATGTTTCGAAATCTATTTTTAGACATATTATGTGCATCGACTATTTCCTTGAGACTATAATTTAATTATATTTGACTTTGTTATAAACTCCTAAGGTAAAAAAGGTTGAGGCGGACTCTCGCACCATTAATATACAATACAGGATATAAACTTATATGCGTTACATACTTAAGAAGTTTAGAGGCTGCTTCAGACTATCAAACTGAACAACTTTTATGGGACCAACATTGAAATTGAAATAAAATAAACAACAACAATATTTTTTAGTGATTTCTATGTTGGCTCTATAGCGAAAGTTGTTCAGTTTGATGGTCTAATCTAAAGCACCTAGGTTTACATCTCATTATTGTGAGATGTTAAACAAGTAAAACCAAACTTTGATAATAATTATCTTCTTCTCGCTCTTTATCTTCCAAAAATACACCTTTTTAGATATTAATCTTACATCGGCAATGCAAAACAACATCGTCCGTCCCTCTTACAATCGAATAGGCATCCTCCCTTTCCATTCCCTCCTACGTCATACTCATCCTTCCGCTCTCTCTCGCACATACATACCTTGTCTTCCATCCCTCTTTTACCTGGGATGTCATACGTCCTACGTCTTTCATCCCTTTCACACAGCGCACTGCATTCTATCTGTCATCCCTCACTCACACTATCTACATCTACGAACAAATACTTATTATTTGTTCGTAGATCTACATTCCGTTACACTCAGACTTCTACGTTCCATTCCCACATTATTGTGTTATGTTAGGTATTTACCAAAATGTTACTACTGGTAACATTACAACAACACCTACAAAAGTTAGTTCGAATGATTTATAGTCTGTCTATAAAGTCGTGACATGAATGTTTGAGGAACTAATCATTTTAGTGCGGTGGTGTTGCCAGATTATGCTTGATTTAGACGTTCTTGCGTGGAGACTGCGCCCTCATTTTTTGTCAAGACTTTATAGACAGACTGTACCGCGATGTTTAATTTTTCTATTCAGTACTTAATTTAATAAATAAAACTAATAACTTAATTTGTTATCTTTGCAGACGATTCCGTGTAACATAACATCTCGTCGCTACATCGAGCTTGGGACGATTAAATCTCAGTATGTGATAAGTGTTACGGCATGTGCGTCAAATAATAGTGTATGTACATACGAGTGACAAGTGACTGACAGAGGGATGGTTGGCGTCAAATTGACAGTTTGCGTCGTCGCGGCCGTGTTGCCGACCTGAAGTTTGTGGCAGCCTAAAAGTGGTCCCATTTTGGAATATGTTCGCGGAACCCTGAAAGTGTTCAAGGAAACTATGTGCATCTTAGATAGAGCTAACAAATATTGTGCATTTTTCAAAAATTAAACATCGGTTGATAATTTAAAAAACTGCTAATTTATAAGGCGCCATTTTTAGATCGCTCTTTTATAGTTTGTTTATAGATGCTATTTTGTTTCATTTCTTGTGTTTTATGCGGAAAATTTATGTCTCGGAAATCATTTCGAATCCAAAACTTAAAATCTAGAGGCATGTTTTTTAAAATTAAAACTATTCCAGAAGACAATTATATTCTATTTCTTCTTTACATGTATCTGATCGAACTTCACATCTTTATTTTTCAAATTCACTGGTTGTATCGTAAAATCTTTAGGAAAATAGCTTTTTCATGTAAAATGTGTATACGTTAGCCTAAATATGTTTAGCCTCAAGCTATGACTAGGTCGAGGGTGGAACATTCTTACCCAGAAAATGCCTATTCGCTCGTCATATTGAACACATTAAGGTTGCTTATTATCATTGACTTACACTCTAGCAATAGACAGACCCTTTCATAAAAGCAACATGTTCCACTTGAATGCGGTGAACGCACCGCATTGATGTTCCCGAGTTCACTTCGTCACTATGGCAATGACATCGCAATGTGTCATTTTGTGTGACATGTTCTTTGTTTGAACGAGCTTGTCTATCGCTAGAATATATGTCAGTGCTTATTATATATTGGTCGTTAGCAGGATCTAATGGGCAATTTTAACAACTTATAAGTGAAACAACACGGTCGATCACCAACAAAGACGATTAGAATTGTCAGTGCTAAATTATAAATATTGTAATTAGATTAATAGGTTATGAAATAAAAATGTACTGCTTACAGAATGTTAAAAATTTTCAGTCATATTCATTTAGTTGTATATAATTTTTTATTCAATTTTATAATATATAGGTGTTTGCGAGAATTTAGTTTTATTTGTTTGTAACATGTTGAAATATTCTTTGTTTTACACGTACGTAAACTCGCGACGTTAATCCCAGAGTGGGCAGAAAGTACAACAACTATCATCTTTTGTTCTAGACTTTGCGTCAACTGTTATTGTCCCACTATTGGGCAAAGGCCTCCACTAATAATAGAATGCCATACTACTCTTGATTTTATAATCAACAAAAATCGCGAATAAATCAGCTGTTCCATATATTTGGGTTGAGATATTGATATTTTCTTTGGAATAATCTTTTTTCGTGATTTTAATATCGGTGTCGTAGTAAAAGTTGTTCAGTTTGATGGTCTGAAGCACCCCCTTAAATATGTAATGCATATGCATACACTCTGTTACACAAGCTAGATAAGTCATGAGTGGAAAACTTAAGACAAAATGAGCTATTTGTCTCATCTTTTTAGTTCCCATCTGTCATGTTTTTTTTTTCTTTTTTTACGTATATGTTTGTCCTTATTGTATATTCTATGAATAAAGCATCATTAGATGACTCAAATTGTACCTGCAAGGCACCAGATACTAGGGTCATTTTCCCATGTTACAAATGAATGTGTAAATGAGCATTTTTCAGAAAAAAAAGTGTGCTATAGCATATTATGACAATTTTGTTTTGTTTTTTGGCACCCTGTCGTAATGTACCCTCAACAGGCATAAAAAAATCTAAATCTCCATCATTTTTTCATAAAGAAAATTGCTCATATATTTTCTCCATAAACTATGTAAAACAATTTTATAACAGTCATTACAGGTTAAAGTGACATTTGACCTGAATTTCTTTTAGATATAAAACCTAATGGTACATTGAAATTAATATTAAATATTTTAGAATTTTGTTAGAATGTTTTTTTTTTCTTTTTTGTAATTTAATCGAATGTCCTATTACTATGTCATGGAAGATTGCAGCTTTGTCTAAAATAGAAGATCAATAAATCTTGCACGCCAAGTTACTTTATATAATATTTAAACTCTGTTTGTTTCATGTCATAAGACCTAAGATATTTTACATTTTCTTAAAAGCTGTTTATTGCTTTTTTTAAAGAGTAATTATTTATAAACTGCCTGCAGTCCAGAGTTCGCTTAGGCTACAACTTTCTGGGTACAAAATTGTACTGGTAAATTTCATTAAAATCGATTCAGTAGTTTAGACATAACAAAAAGACGAATATACTCTCAGATATAAAATACAAGTAATATTAGAGTTAAATGGCTTTTACTTTAACTGAAGGAAAACAAACATACATAGTCTGTATCTGTCTTTGTTACTTTGCGCATGCCAAAATGAGCGCGATCTATCCCGCTTTTTCGTGAGCCACATATGGTAGTATGCCTACCAAATAGTATCAAATAAAGTATGACAATTTGAATGTCTTAATATTTGACCAATCTATGGGCTAAAATATCGTGCGATCTTCCGACATTATATTAAACATACTATGTGATAAATTGATAATATATGCATTCTGTAAAAAAAATATTCCTTATATAATTTGTGTCGGTACTTGGATATGTTTATGTGATAATAACGCAATACAATGCAATCTGGGAATGAACGTCAATTAAATTCATAGTAAAATAGCTAAAAACACTGACCAGATAATATTTAAAAAACTTAGAAATGTTGCGGACGAAATGTGAACTAATTTACTTGTTATTGCTGTGTTATACAGCTATAAATTATAGTGTTGCAGAATTTGTGCTGGACCTGAAAAAAAGACGGACGTAATGTGACACTAAAAAGATGTGAAGCATGCAAGGTCCAACATTTTCGTTTGTTCTACAAGGGACCTACACTCACAGATCTAGGCGCAAGTCCTACATCCGTCACCATTATGTACCGCGTGACAGCACGCACACAAAAGAAATGGGTGTTTCACTCGTGATTAGACGAGATTACGTCCGTCTTTTTTTCAGGTCCGTGACAGGCGCAACAGTTTTTTCCACTTTTCCTACGAATTAAATAAAAATTCATTTAATGTCCCTCATTGCGGACAACTTGCATGGAGACAAAGTAATGCTTCGCTTATTTTGAAATATAGTTGGGACAACAAAAAACTGACCTAAACATAGTAATTATGATATTTTATATCGTAATTAATGAATCTTTATGTTCCTTGGGGAAAGTTGTTCAGATTCACGGTCTGAATACACCCTTATTAAAGTTTCGTTACTAATTAAAAACTAGTAGTATACTCATGCTCATTTTTCCTATTGGGGAGAGCTGGGCCTCAAGTTTATGCGTTAAGTTAAGGTAGACTTTAGAACACCGTGGCATGGGGCATTACCGCGAGCATCATATTAACAGGCCCGGAATGCCGGCTCGATACAACGAGCTATACAAGCGCACGCACACATGGCATGGAACAGGCCTTCTGCAAAGGTAGCATGACACCGTGATAAAGCGATATCACACCTTCCCTCTCTTTCTATTTGCGTGCGAACGGACCTGTTTCTGTTTATACTTGCCGTGGGCAGCAGAGTTCTGAAGTATACTTACCTTAAAACCGAAACCGCTTTAGACATGGGCACGGCACTCTTTTATTCTTTATCCTATTTCTAACTACATTGAAAATATATCGGGGGGGTTTTTTAATTTTTTTTATCGCAATGGAATAATTTATCACGGTCGAAAATATACCGTATTTCATTGTACTTGAGTAATATTTGATAATTATAGATACTTTATATACAAATAAAATTTTACACTTCTTGGATTTAATTTGTAGCGAATTGCACCAAATAAATGACCTAAAAAATAAAATATGCTGATTTTACTACTTATGTAAAGCGTGACCAGAAAAATAAATAATCTGCTATGGGGGCGCTGCAATCGAATAAAAACATTAATGTCAATATATCGAATACAAAAATTAGTTCAACTATTTTCCGCAACATGGCGAGGTGTTTTTTCTGGTTAGGCTTTATTTTTGTGAGGGTCGAGACTTTAGAGTTGAGACACATTGACCGACGGCGAACGACGGCGGGCCCACACAAAAGTTAGCGGGTTTAGTATGGGACAACGTCCCTATCCTCCGCCGTCAACGCGACGACTGGCGCCGAACGCGTTCCCATACTAATCGGGGGTTTTTGTATGGGCTTGCCGTTCGCCGTCCTTCAATGTGTCTAAACCCTTAAACATTCTTCAAGTAAAATGATGAAATAGGGTTACATGAAATACACGAGACTATTTTTTATTTTGTGACTTAACGCGCTGGTAATAAGAACTAATTTCGTCAAGCGGTTATCTCCGTCGTATAGTAATCTACAATCAGGGTTGTTTCAGATGGTAACTTGTAAAGCAAAGCGAACAATGTAGACTTCGTTGTGTATATTATTCACTGTATGATTAAATGAAATTGTGAAGTTTATATGAATTTTATTTGCTTAGGTACCTTTTTAGGGTTGAACCTCATCTGACAGCACCGCATCTCATTTTTCCGTCGCTCCATCCTTTTCTGTAACTCAGGAACGTCATTTGCTAGACCAAAAGAGATAGACGGAACGCGACCGCGACGGAAAAATGCGATGCGGTGCATAGAGAAACTTTTAATAAGCGTGCAGTGAGTGAGACGAAGGAATTGTGTAAATGTGTGGCACGTGCCAGCTTTAGTTAACCGGCACCTACATTAGGTACCTACTGTTCTAAACAACTTAGTTTTTACACATCAGAAAATTTTTACTTGTCACTTTTAGCAAGGACAGAGATATATTAATTAATGTCCCCTTTAAAAAAAAACAAATTTAATGTTAAAACAGTCTTTTATTAACAGAAAATCCAAACTATACAATATAATTTATTTACAATTAATTTGTTTAAAATAAAATAAATCAAAATTAAGTCTAGCCATGTCTAGTCCTGATTTGTATTGATATTATAAATATTAAAACGTTTTTAATATTATATAAAGATTATTTACAACGTGTTTTAATAAGATACGGCTAACCACCGCCGCATTTCTACTAACTAAAACACTAAAAAAGAATTATTTAAATGCAGATAGTTTAAGGTTGAAATTAGAATAACAAAGTCAAGGCAAACATTTAAGTAGGTACTAGGGTGGGTCGCTCTTGTATGGGAAATTTTTTTTTTCTTTCGCTTGTTTTGTAATAGCAATAAAAACGTGACCCACCTCCAGTAATGGAAAAATAAGCAAAAAAAAACTTTCTAAGTAGTCTCCTTCTACCCGCGCATCGGATTTGAAAAACAGGAATTTTCATTTTTTTTCTGAACTGATTGGACTTTTGTTTTTCGTGTCTTGAAAAAAAAACAGGTAAGTTTGTTAAAAAATACACAGTTCAGGGACAAGAAATTATAATTAAATTAAATAATTTCAACATTTGTTCAGAGAAAATAAAAAAATAAAACATTTAAATACTATCTTTAAAATCTTTCTTACTTTCAAACTTAGGCATTTGCCTTCGAGAACGAATTTTATTCTTTGTCAAAGCTATTCTAGTATCTTTGCGGCAAAGCTGTAAAGACGCCTATGTAACTGTCTTTACAGCCCGCTCAACAGCTTGAGTATGACATGGTAGTCGCAGAAAAAGAACTTCATCATTACCACCTGAATCCGCTAGAGAATGAAGAGTTTCATCCGAAACTTTGCTCAATATAGGTGGCTCAGAATAAGTTTGCTGCCAGTCAATCAAATCTATGTATGTCGAAGCGTTTAAATTGATCATTGGCACTTCAAAGACTCGAAGCTGACTTGAATTAGATTCTGCTCTTGCCCTTAAAATGCGCCTTGCAGCGAGTTCTCTCACGTGTTTCTGTTTGTCAGACATCATGGACAAATTGTGAGTTGTTTTAGTTCATTCTTAGGTCTGGCAGTTGAAAAATATAACCGCAAGATCCTATTGCCCTTTGTAAGCCATCTGGCATGAGAAATTTTTTCTGGGGAACGATAGGACAAATCAGGAGGACACTCACCACTGATTACGGCAGATGTAATATCATAAAGGTAGCGTTGATCAGAACTAAGGACCGATTAGTCTATGAGTTTTATTAAATTATCATTTGCGATTGTATCTGTTATTAATTTAGCCATTTAATATCATTTTATGTCGTTTAGTTTTTAAGATATACCCTCAAAGAAAAGGGTAGATTTGTAGCATTTATTTCAAACTTTAAGCGTAATGCGCGGGTAATTAAACGCATACAAAAAATATAAAAAATATACTAGTTTTCTTGTCTATATTCAGGTCACGTTTCCCGCACTATTACAAATCAAAATTAAAAAAAACAAAAAACGACCCACCCTAGTAGGTACCTACCTAGTTATTTTATCACATAGTTAAATAGGTAATTAATTAATTGATATAAAAAAGGCGGTTACAAATTTTAGAGGTCGTCGGACCCATGATTGTTTTTCATGGGAGTTTTCTTGTAAATTAATTCTATGTAAAAAATAAATATAAAATCGACCGCGTGTGGTTCCACAACCTAATTCCTTTTTATATACTTACAACCACGGACCTGAAAAAAAGACGGACGTAATGTGACACTAAAAAGTGTGAAGCATGCAAGGTCCTACATTTTCGTTTGTTCTACAAGGGAACTACACTCACACAGATGCACTAGCTCTAGGCGCAGGTCCGACACCCGTCACCATTATGTACCGCGTGACAGCACGCACACAAAAGAAATGGGTGCTTCACTCGTGATTAGACGAGATTACGTCCGTCTTTTATTCGGGTCCGTGCTTACAACCTAATTCAGTTTAACAAACATGTTTTAAAAATTACCCCGAAACCAGGCACGTATCCAGTATGTGTGCCCTTGGTGGCTGGCATTGATATCTTAGGGTCAGCACATACCTAGTGGAGAACTGTTCGAGCAGAGTAGAACAGCGAACTGTTTCATTAATCAATTGATAATGAACTCAATAGTAATTGAAATAGAGTTGAAAATAGCGTGCAAAAAATCAAGCGAAAACTTAACAGTGACAGGGATCTCTTCACGCACGAACAGTTCTCCGCTATAATAGGTATGCGCTGACCCTTATACAGGGTGTCAGGAAAAGTATCTTAACCTTTAAACCACATACTCTACCCATCAAACTGAACAACTTTTACTAGCAGACTTATCAGCGCAAAAAAAATCTGCTGTTCCATACAATACTTTTCCTTACAACATGTATAATAAGGTCAATGATGTGATGGCCGAAGCTTCGATTCAGTTGGCTGATAAATGATAACAAAAATTCTAAAAAATTCCATCCAAACATAAAAACTTTCGGATTCATACATAAAAATGTTGTCATTCATAGCGCAAACACAGTGCTATCGTAAAATACTATCGAAAATAAATTAACTATATCAAAATAATAATGTTTTACGCCGTTTTAAATTAAATTATAACACAAACAACAATCATTGTACTTATATTAACCAAAATTGGCACTTAAGGCATTATTTTAGGAAGCCTACTCAAATAATATTCATGATCGTACCTCGTCACCAGAATACCGTCTGTGACTTTTACTGGACTATTGATCGAGTAATCTATATACTCTCCTTTAGCAGTCGTCATTTTACCATCAACCGATTTCAGTATCGCGTTTCCAGCGCAGATATCCCACTTTTTAATAGCTGTAGCGTGGAGATATACGTCGTAGGTACCGTTTATCACGCCCATGACTTTGTATCCAGCTCCTGCCGCTTGTGAGACGGTGGTTTTCGGGCCAAAAGCTTCTTTAGCAATTTTTTCTACTTTTCCCGGATGTGAACGGGAGACAACTACGTGGGGTTGATCTTTGTTCTCTTCTTTCTGTGGAGACAGATGTTTATTATAAAAAATTGTGAATGTACCAAAATAATGATTACATACTTAGAAGAGTCTGAATCCTTTAAGATTACATATCATGTTTTGCGATGGATTGGTCCATTGCATTGTATATGGAGATTTAGAGGATGTATATGGAGATTTAGAGGAAGAGCCAATTATAGCTAGACATCCACTGATGATGTTGGCCTGCTTCCTCTAATGCTTATCTAAGGGTGCTTCCACATCTTGCGAACCGCTCGCTAGTGAGCGGCGCCCGGTGTGGACGCACCCTAATGTGTTTTTGGCTCACACTGAATGATCATGCTAGCCTCATAGGGCACTTTATCATATTAACTGAAAACCGGCCAAGAGCGTGTCGGATTCGCCCATGATAGTTCCGTAGCTATTATTGATTTAAAGAAGAAAA
Source organism: Agonopterix heracliana (assembly GCA_963693445.1). Taxonomy (NCBI): domain Eukaryota; kingdom Metazoa; phylum Arthropoda; class Insecta; order Lepidoptera; family Depressariidae; genus Agonopterix; species Agonopterix heracliana. The sequence continues at coordinate 17,772,778 of OY856319.1, forward strand.
GTTATTAACTTACACCCTACTTTTGACTTTGAGCGCAGATATCTCGAGACGGAAGCATTATAACGATGTAGTGTGTAAGGGAGTGTTGTTCCATTAGACAAGATCTATCCAACGACAAGTCACTCGATTTATTTAAAAAAACTATTTGTTTCCAAGTCCCGTTCAGTTGACATGGGGAAAAAATTCGTGATGAAAAAATGATTTTTTTTCATGACTACTTTGTTTCTGTTATTGGGTTACTGTTATCTGTCGTTATAACAAATTTCGATTCAATAGGCGCAAAAATGCGCGATAAATCGAGGTGGGGCATACATACAGACAGGATGAACGAAAGTATAAGGGTTCCTTGTTTGACTACGGAACCCTCAAAAAAAAGAAAAGTTTAAACGTTGAATAAAGAATTATTAACGAAATTTACATGTGGCACGCTACGTATGTTAGCGGATGTCTGCTTTGTGAACCATCCCCAGTACGTCCGAGCCGGGAACGGGTAGTGAATCACACCGATGATGGGAACTCCTTTGATCGCTACACACACCATAGTTGTTACGTACTGGTAGAGAGCCTCTGCAAACATAATGTACTTTATTTAAGTAATAAGGCTTACCAACTAAATACATATAATACAACCTTATTCTATGTCAACTTATGTACGTATTACAGACTGCTCTCAAACGGTGAAGGAAAACATTGTGAAGAAACCTGCATATGCAGAAGAAGAAATTCCGATGCGTATGTGAAGTCTACCAATACCACACTGGGCACGCGTGGTGGACTAACGCCCAAACACACCCTCCTAGAGGCTAGGCCTGTGCCCTGCAGTGGGACGTATATAGGCTGATGATGATGATTCTATGTCATATTACTGTTTTAATCATAGAGTGGCACCCAACGGATGGAAAGAGGAAACGAGATAGGGAAGTGAAAAGGAAGGAAGATCATAAATCATAATAATAATTCATAATTCATTCATCAAATTAAAGATTGAAAAATTTGTCTCAGGCGGGACTTGAACCCGCACTAGGAAGGAAGGAAGAAAGATGATTAACCTAATGCATGGAGTTAGAATCATAAAGGATGCCACTCCTCCGACGGGCTGATCGCGTACTTTCTGCGAAGGCCGAATCGCGCGGCAGCGAAATTGCCCGTCTAATGGATCATGGATCTAAATCATAAAGGATACCACTTCTCCTTACAAGCATTGAAACAAGAAAATTGGCAATGGCGTCGTCGATATTTCGAATTTTAGGTGTGTCCCTTTCTATCCAATGACTTAGTTACGAAAATGACAGGAGAGAAGCTAGGTAACATTTTTGATGTTGGATTAGAAATGGACAAAGTTAACGTCACAAAAAAGATGCGACAGAAAAGAACGATCATTACCGACCACCAAGGAGTATTATCATGTTTCACTACTTGTTAGGCAGTCTGTCGGCAATATAATATTGCCATATAATAATAAAGACAAATTATCAGGAGACACCACAACTGTTTGTATTTCATCTTTTTCAAGTGAGATTTTAGTTTTATTAAGTACTAGTGTTTTCCCGCGACTTCGTCCGCACAAATTATATACCAGATTTTAAGTCAGATCATAAGCTATCAAACAAAAAAGTTTCATCATAATCGGTTCAGTAGTTTTTGCGTGATGCGCGAACAAACAAACAAACAAACAATTTTGTCAATAGATGGCGCTGCACGTTTTTAAATCGCGCTATCGAATGTTATTTTAATTTATATGAAGTGAACCGCTACTTTTTTATTCCTCATGATTTTACGGTTTTATAATAGTTAAGATTGTTCAAATTATTCTATGCATTTTTTTTTTGCAGACGTATTTTTGTCTATTCTATCACATAAAACAAAAACACAAATTTCGTTAAAAAATGACATACATATTATTAGAATTAGGGTGATGATTTGTAACATATGTTTGTTTGTTGTTGTTTGAATGTTTTAATTTGGTTCTTCTTCTTATCGTGTGGGCAAGCCCTGGTGTCAGAGTTTATTCAACACCTTACGGCCTCTGACATAGTTTTTTATGTAACAACGACTTAATGTGCCATCCGAAGCACGGAATCTCAGACAATCAGGTGTTAACAACCAACTGGAGAAAAATGCACAAAGTGACATATCACTAGGTGTCCCCCGTGGGAATCGAACCCACGACCTTCGTATCAAGAGCCCAATGCTCTTAACCATTAGACCATAGAGGCAGTTCATTTGTAACATATGGAATGTTTTAATTTGGTGATTCTGCCATAAAACACAATTAATTTTCTTTGTAAAACAAACACGACATCAGTAACCTTATCACAGCACATTTCGTTACCTGTATACTCCTGCGTGGCGTCCAAAGGATCAATCCAGACGGTCACATCTCTCGCAAGAACATGTTCATCCATCATATAATCTATCACCCTGTGTTCACTCGGTACGTCCTCCGTATCGAACGGCTTCTGATCTTCACAGCTCGGGTCGTTAGTCGAGTGCTCTTCCGACACTATAGCAACCTTCGGAAAGCTCTTTTTCAACCCATAATACATGACACAATGAGAAGCGAAATCAGCGTCGGTGACGGGATCATTCGCCCCTTCTTTCGTCTTTCCTTTACTTTTGAGGTTTAGCTCATGGTTTTTACCGTCAGCCACCTTCGCTCCACCCCTCTCAGCAGCATAAATACAGGCTTTTAATAACGTTTTTAGGTTTACGAACTCGCTTTTGTCGGTCGGGTAACTCGCGGTGCCGGAACGCCAGTAAATTATAACGAATAATACGAAAACTAATGTGAAACAAGCAAATTTGTTTAATCTGAGTGTTCCACCGAAATTCATTGTGGTTTTTGTTAGTTTGGGACTCGACACGAATTTAAAATTCTGTAATTTTTTTTTTTTTTTTTTGCGACAGCTTACTTAGCTGTCACTGTCAGTGTCAGGTCAGCTGGGCTGGATTAAGTTTCGTTTAGAAACGTAGTAAAAATTCTGTTTATGTTTAGAAATTTTCACGGTCGGATACACGCTGAAGCCGTGTCCCTTGCACATAATTTTTTTTGCAGAAATTAGACAAAAACCTGCAGGGCTAGCATGATACCCCGCGACTTCGAGTCTCTCTATACCATATCTCTATTTTGGCGCGGCTTCGCCTCTGTCTCTACCGTAGAAAGAGCAAGTAATAGAACGAAGAACGTGTTTTGTCTCATTTACTCAATGAGGGATGCATAATACAAATTCACTCTAGTTAAAAAAGGAGATCGCTACCTTATTGCTGTCCTTATTGACGTAGCCATATTTTTGCTCTATCCTCTATGGTCTGACGCCGGAGTCAGTCAACAAAAATTTCATAAAAATGTTTGTTGCTCTATATTTCGATGAATAGTTATTTCGTAATAATTTAATTCGTTGTAATTTGTTGCGAGTGGGTGTCTTTAAGTTAACAACATGGTAGCGTGCAGCGTTTTAGGATGCAAGAGCCGCACTGAACGTTGCAAAGAAAATATTTCATTCCACGGGTATGTTAATACATTAATTCACGTTTTATTGCAGGAAACATTAATAATAAAACGCATTTTAATAGTTTCATTCATCGGGCAAGTGTTAAAGACAATAATTTAAAAGTTAAAGCTAAATTTTGTGATTTGTAATCTCAATAAGGGTGGTCAGATGTCAAATTAAAATTACCCTGTTTCCACCTTGAAAATAAGGTACACCAAGGGCTGTGCCAAGGGTAAGCCGGAAGAGGTTTCATGAGGTGTTTTGTAACCGCTAGTTAAACGTAGTTAAGCATACCATACCATGGATAGCTGTCATTGCCTCAGGGTTAAAAGCTCCAACAAAAAACAGCATTAAAAATAGAGGTCGGTTAACTAAAGCTGGCGCGTGCCACACATTTACGCAATGCCTTTGTCTCACTGCACGCAGAATGTCTCATCGAACTCATTTATATATGTGTCTGTGAACGTGCCAGCATCTTTAGTTAGGTTAACCTGTAAAACATACCATGATAGATGTCGTTGACGTGAGTTGAATCCTTGGGCCTGTTTCACCACTTCTGGGTAAGTTCTTGGTGAAACAGGCCCTTAGAGTATTTATTTATTCTACTAACAAACTTTTCTGCCACTTTTTGGAGGTATGTATGTTTGAGGCAGCATGAAATCCGCATTTTTGGACTTTATTCCATTACTTTAGATTTTAATTTAAATGTTAAAATTCATGAAAAACTGTGTCGTGTGAACCCCAAACGCGATAGTTTCGAAAGTATTGTTCCGCAATTAAAGGCTGTTTAGTGATAGACAAGGTATAAAATTGTATGTAAATGCGTAAGATTGTTTGATCTGGCACGTTGGCAGAAGGGAAATGCTAAGGCGAGGCGGTCCCTATATAAATCGTCTAAGGTTGGATCATAAAGAATAGTTAGTGAGGTTTTTTTTATGTCTGTTTGTCTATTCGTTTGATTTTTTGTGTGTTTGTTTGTTTGTTCGAGCATCACGTAAAAACTACTATACTTACCAATTTTTTCGTATAGGTAGGGAGTTGTAGCTTTTTTGCGTTTTTAAGTGATGTATTTTTTCTTCAGTTTTCCAAGCGACGAATATTTTAAAAATATATGGGTCTTCGCAACTGGCAGACTCAATTGGTCACCTACTATAAATTCGCGTATTTGAAGAACATCTGTTTATTGAAAATATACGTATAAGAGAAATGGAATACAGTGACACTCCAACACGGTATATAAAGGTAAATTCAATATGTCGGTAGATAGTACAAGTAGATAATTATAATAGTCAAAGTAGGTATATCTAGTTTAGGTAGGAAAGAGTATAGGTCATTTATTATTTGTAAACTGGAAGACTAAGGGCCTGTTTCGCCACTTCTGAATAAGTTCTTGTTACGTTATCCGACAGATATTTTGACATTATTTCATACAAAATATGTCAAACTATCTGTCGTATAAGCTAACGAGAACTTACCCAGAAGTGGTGAAACAGGCCCTAAGGCATTGTCCTAATTGGGCAATAAGCTGGTTAGATTCTTTATTAAATAATGTTAGGTAGCATTGCTTTCTTTTTTTAGTTCTAGTTCTATTCTATTCTATATTTTAAAAAATGGCTGCCATCTTGGGTATGTGATGATTTTGCCAATGTCGAGTTTTTATAGCAAAAGTGCTTGACGTTGTACGGTTATATTGATATTTTGGTGACTTCAAGGGTTGTTCTTATAAAAGAACAATATCCTGAGCCACCACTGGAGTTCCACTGTGGACCGGGGATGGGGCAACCGACACGACCACCCAATAGCAGAGCCACAGAGCAACTCTTAGTTCTAGTAATGTTTTCGAGATGATTGTTTTCATACAAGAAGCGAAAACCAGTTTACCTACTTAAGCCTACTAAAAATCAGGTTCGGGTTTCGATCTCATTTGATTCTGTACCCCTTAAACTAGGTTACCTACCAATACACTAAATGTTGGCTCCCTGCAAATTGTTCAATGTAATTGATGATGTAATTAAGTTCGAGCTAAGTAGGGTCGAAATGTATGGATTTTGACATTTAACTGTAGGTTTTAGCAAGGTCTTACAATTATAGTACAGAATACGAGCCTCTATAGCTTACCAGAAAAGGTGTGTATCATATCTTACATAAAAATATGATAATGTTCTATAAGTTAACAACATAATTTATGATTTGATACAAATAAATAACTTTATTAAAATGTATTCTCGTTATTATAATGACACAACAGGTGACATAAATTGATAATTGCATATTGCATAATGTGCTATTATTATGTTCTTCTACTTCTTATCGAGTGGGCTGCAAGCCCTGGTGTCAGAGTTTATTCAAACCGCCTTACGGCCTTTGACGTGGTTTTTATGTAACGACTACTACCACCAGAGATAGTAGCCGTGACCAACAGTTTAACGTGCCATCCAAAGCACGGAATCATCTTTCTTTTCAGACAATCAGGTGACTCAGCCTGCAATGTCCTAACCAACTGGGGAAAAACGCACAAAGTGACATTTCACTAGGTGCCCCCCGTGGGAATGGCCGTGGTGGTCCAGTGGCGAGTAACCTTGCCTGCCGTGCAGGAAGCGATGGTTCGATCCCCGTCCAAGCCGACTCGTACCAATGAGTTTTTCGGAATTTATGTACGATTTGTAACGCCACTGGCTTTTCGGTGAAGGAAAACATCGTGAGGAAACCTGCATGCTTCAATTTCGAGGCATGTATAGTACCCACTGTCCATTATAAGTGGCGACGGGCTCACCCCCCGTCACACTGGACAGAGTTTCGGTACTACTGGTGAAACGTGGATGTTTTGAGATTTTATAATATCTCTGACTACCCCCTCGGGGAATATAGTCGTGAGCATATGCCCCCCGTGGGAATCGAACCCACGACCTCCGTGTCAAGAGCCCAAGCTCTTAACCATTAGACCACGGAGGCAGTTCCACGGAGGCGGATTATGTTCAATGGGTACCAGCCCGTCTAGTATGATTTCTCTACTAGCGTGCCGACTCTATGTTTTCCATACTAAGTACTTGTCGCAGCTAGCGCGACGCTCTGAAAAGCGTGAGAACAGCAGTGCGAATTTTGAAAGTCACACGTTCAAATCAGCAGTAGAAAGACGCATAATCTCCATTGTAATTTAAACATTTTCTACTGCTGTTTACAGCGAGTTACGGGTGTCTTTCAAAAATCGCACTACAGGGGCTATAGACAAGGTAACATTTCTATTGGCGTAGACGCTAGTAGAAATGACAGAATGTATGGATTTGACATTGGCGATCGAAACATTTTGACGTTTTCTTTCTCCACCGTACGTCTAATCCATACGTTTATTTTTTTTTCTACTGTCGTTAATGCTAATCGAAAGTACTTTTTCTAGAGGCCCTGGTTATTTTCTAAGCAGCCGAAGGCGCGGTGCGCACATGTAGTGAAATCGTACTAGACTCAAAGGACTGTTCACCCTACGAGCGGCGCGGGAATCTCATTCGGTGAATTCAGCAATTGTAAATGTCAAAATAACTATGGAGATGTGCATCTTTATACTGTGGATTTGACTTTCAAAAATCGCTATGTATGATTAATGATTTTTGAAAGTCAAATCAGCAGTAGAAAGATGCATATCTCCAAAGTAATTTTGACATTTTCAACTGCTGAGCTCACCGAATGAGATTCAAAAATCGCACTTGTGTACACACACGCCGTGTGTACATAATATATCATAGTTCATTTACCCATTTTTATGGGAGTTTGATTTCCTATGGTATCACTGGATGAAATTATCGCTGTCTCATACGCGGTTACACTGATGTTCCGTCTATCAGCGTAAGCGAAATACTTGGCCTATGGTCTCTACAGTAGCTAACATGATGCGCGCGACTTACGATGACGCGAGCGCCCAACTGTCATTCGTAGACTCTAGTCTACAAATGCGAGCATGATCACCGTTCGGTAGAGTTTGTGGCTCTACGTTTGACGTTTATCTTTAGAGATATATGTCTTGCACCGATGGGGTCCGCGACTGTTGTTTTAAGTGGACTTTTCAGTAATAATTCATGAAATTTGGCAGTGAAAATAATATTTTTATGGTATTCATTCACTGTGGCGGCTCAAATGACTTGAAAAACACATTAAATATAAAAGATTGCATTAATTAAAACAATGATAAAATCCGCAAGTAAACCTAAGTTTTGAAATGAACACACACAAACAAACAACATCTCACCCTCAAAGCGTATTACTCCATTCCGTCGTGAAAAAAGAAACCCAAGCATGTTCTACTAGCCATGTGCCTTCACAGAGTTCCCCACGATTTTGTTCTGCTCCAACATCAGGCCCTCAGCAGTTCATGTACAGAACGCATGTGCTACTCACCGTCTCACCGAACACTATCAAAAGAGCCCAAGCACGGTCAACTAGCTATGTGCCTTCGCAGAGTTCCCCACAATATTGTTCTGCTCCAACAACAGGCCCTCAGCAGTCCATGTACAGAAGCTACTCACCGTCTCACCGAACACTATCAAAAGAGCCCAAGCACGGTCAACTAGCTATGTGCCTTCGCAGAGTTCCCCACAATATTGTTCTGCTCCAACAACAGGCCCTAAGCAGTCCATGTTCAGAAGCTACTCACCGTCTCACCGAACAGTATCAAAAGAGCCCAAGCACGGTCAACTAGCTATGTGCCTTCGCAGAGTTCCCCAAAATGTTGTTCTGCTCCATCATGAGAACCTCAGCAGTTCATGTACAGAAGCTACTCACCGTCTCACCGAACACTATCAAAAGAGCCCAAGCACGGTTAACTAGCTATGTGCCTTCGCAGAGCTCATGTTGTTCTGCTCCATCATCAGGCCCTCAGCAGGTCATGTACAGAAGCTATTCACCGTCTCACCGAACACTATCAAAAGAGCCCAAGCACAGTTAACTAGCTATGTTCTTTCGCAGAGTTCCCCACGATGTTGTTCTGCTCCAACATCAGGCCCGCAGCAGTTCATGTACAGAAGCTACTCACCGTCTCACCGAACACTATCAAAAGAGCCCAAGCACGGTTAACTAGCTATGTGCGCAGAGTTCCCCACGATATTGTTCTGCTCCATCATCAGGCCCTCAGCAGGTCATGTACAGAAGCTACTCATCGTCTCACCGAACACTATCAAAAGAGCCCAAGCTCGGTTAACTAGCTATGTGCGCAGAGTTCCCCACGATATTGTTCTGCTCCATCATCAGGCCCTCAGCAGGTCGTGTACAGAAGCTATTCACCATCTCACCGAACACTATCAAAAGAGCCCAAGCATGGTTAACTAGCTATGTGCTTTCGCAGAGTTCCCCACGATGTTGTTCTGCTCCAACATCAGGCCCGCAGCAGTTCATGTACAGAAGCTACTCACCGTCTCACCGAACACTATCAAAAGAGCCCAAGCACGGTTAACTAGCTATGTGCCTTCGCAGAGTTCATGTTGTTCTGCTCCATCATCGGGCCCTCAGCAGGTCATGTACAGAAGCTACTCATCGTCTCACCGAACACTATCAAAAGAGCCCAAGCACGGTTAACTAGCTATGTGCCTTCGCAGAGTTCATGTTGTCCTGCTCCATCAGAAGGCCCTCAGCAGTTCATGTACAGAAGCTATTCACCGTCTCACCGAACACTATCAAAAGAGCCCAAGCACGGTTAACTAGCTATTTGCCTCCAGAGAATTCCTCACAATGTTGTTCTACTCCATCATCAGTAGACAAGTGACAGAGAAGGAGTTGGTTCTTCACGGTAGTACAATAATAAAGCGATTACTATTGTCAAAGAAAAACTCATATTTTATTAAAGCAACAGATTTTAATAAAATTTTTAATATCCCGGACCCAAAAAAAATTAAACTTCAAATTGGTATCTTTATTGCTAAGTTAGGTACAGATAGGTACATAATATACTTTGAAAAATCTATGCAGTTTCATTGTCACGTACGACAGCTAGAAATTTTACAATAAAGAACATTAAATACATTCAATAAATCTAATAAGTACAATTTAGTTGATATCCTTAAGTCAATAAAGTAAATTAATTACTTACAACTACAGGGTGAAATTGATAGTAGCATACATTTAAACTAAGAGTCTACCCATCACACTGAACAACTTTTACTATGGGAGCAAACCGATTGGAGCAAAAAAAATCTGTTGTCCCATACTAAACTGAAACTGCTAAAATGCCTACTCGACTCAAATGTATGCAACAGCAGATTTTTATTTTGCTCCGATCGGTTTGTTTCCATAGTAAAAGTTGTTCAGTTTAAGCTAATGATATCAATTTCAATAATAAACTTCCAAAAATTAACTTACATTACACACAAAGAAAACAATAGGTATAACCACTTATAAATGATGAACAACTAGTTACTACATTACAATAATTAATAACTAAATGCACTGATGAACAATGATGATCAACAACATTGCAACAAATGAAAGATTATAATTATTACAAATAAATACAAGAATATAACTTATAAGGTATTACCTAAAAATAATAAGGTAGTTTTAGGTACGGTTTAGAGTCATCACTATGACTCCCATGGGAGATAATTTGGTACAAATTATATCAATGGCTACAACATCAAAATTGTGTCCTAGTGACCCGGCCCCAGCTTTACCCGGTTGGGGGTAAATAATATAAGTAAATACACCTACTATGAGAGCTCAGTGGCCCGTTGCGGACAGGTATGGACTCTCAATCATGAGGTCCGGATTCGAATCCGCACGGACAACATGCCACGTACCAATGAGTTTTTCTAACTTATGATTGTATTACTGACTGGTCTCAAACGGTGAAGGAAAACATCGTGAGGAAACCTACATATGCAGAAGAAGAAATTCTGATGCGTATGTGAAGTCTACCAATCCGCATTGGACACGCGTGGTGGACTAACGCCCAAACACCCTCCTAGAGGGCAGGCCTGTGCCTGCAGTGGGACGTATATAGGCTGATGATGATGATGATACCTACTATACACATAAATATTTCAGAAGAAATTCTCTGACAACAGTCTCGACTGCTGTAGCAGTTCTGTCATATTGCATCCTCAGCGCACGACCATGCCCTTAACGACATCTTCCAAAGGGCTCTATTTTCTGCAAAGATATCATGCGTGCCTTCAGGCCTCAGCCGCACCAAAAGTAACAGGCTTGACGGCCTAACTTTGACGCCCTGGCAGAAGGGCAAGCGCCTCCCGTGGGATGCTACATGCATCAGCACCATCGCCGCCAGCTACCTTAGCCGCACCTCACGGACCCCTGGAGCAGCTGCAGAGAGTCTGGTACTCAAGACTTGAAGCACCAATATCTGTTTGTTCCGGTCACAGGAGCCTGAAATCGGGCATAAGACTTAGGGAGAGGAAATGTGACCCCCACTCCGGGTGGTTCTTGATGCAAACCATGGCCATAGCAATACAACGCGGCAGCGGTGCTAGCGTTATGGGCACTTTTGCACCTGGATCGATACGGGGCGGGCTATTTGATTAAGTTTAGCTGTGAGTTTCTTTTCTTTTGTTTCTCTTAATTTGTTTTGTTTATTATGTTGTATATAAAGGATTTAACACATTATACCTTCATTTAGTATCTCCTAAACTTTGTTAAAAAGACTAAGATGACATACTTACATGGTTACTCCTAGATTGTATGACTTAAGGTAATTCTGATTCTTCCACTGGTTTATCGTTGTTGGAACATGGATACATGAAAAGCTTTTTATAACTGCATCAGTATCTTCTCGTGCCTTCAGTTAAAGACACTATCAGTAATATCCGCCAATGGTGAAGTCTTCAAATTGTCAGAAAGTTTATTTGCTCTCACTGTGCTTAGATTTCTGAAAATTAAATGTAAAATTACGTTATAACGTGAAATACAAGTAGGTAGAAAGTCGGAAGAAAAATGTATATTTGACATCCAATAATACTTACATAACATTGTTTTCTTTAGAAAACATGCTGACGTGACGATTATTTACTGAAAAACAGGTTTATTTCGCTATTTTAGTTGTGTAAAACTGTTTATTCTTGATTTTTCCAAAATAAAATTTTCGAACCAGCTATTTTCACGCTGCCACAGATCATTAAGAAAATCCAATGACAAGATTTTTTCTTTTTTTTGGCTTCGGTAACCAGGCTTTTAGCCTGAATTACCGGTTTTCTATATGGAATGTTGAGTTAACGGTAGCATCCCGGCTCTATTTTTTTTTTGCTGGAATGTTGGCCATTGTTGACTAATCTTGACAAATTCTAACATTCATGTGTCAACATTCTTATTACAGTGTGATAAAGATGAAAATGGCTCAATTCACATGAATATTTTAATGGCACGAAATCAATTGTTTACGCTATTTCCACGCTGGTTGCCATGGTAACCGTGTGACGTCATCTCACGCTGCCGGCCTAGTACTAGGTTGCGTTCCGAATTACGCAGAACTCCGAACAGCATTGACTTGCAATTTTCTTCTACACGTTCAGTTTTGATAGCAAGACTCACCAGAATCTGGTGCTGAAGCCAGGAATGTCTCCGCACTAGGGATCTCCTCAACGGCTAACAGCATCGACTTGCAATTTTCTTGTACACGTTCAGTTTTGATAGCAAAAACACACGTTTAACCAGAATCTGATGCTGAAGACAGGAATGTCTCCGTACGAGGGATCTCCTCAACGGATAACAGCATTGGCTTGCAATTTTCTTGTAGACGTTCAGTTTTGATAGCAAAAACACACGTTTAACCATAATCTGGTGCTGAAGCAAGGAATGTCTCCGTACGAGGGATCTCCTTAACGGATAACAGCATTGGCTTGCAATTTTCTTGTAGACGTTCAGTTTTGATAGCAAAAACATACATTTAACCAGAATCTGGTGCTGAAGCCAGGAATGTCTCCATAAGAGGGAACTCCTCAACGGTTAATAGCATTGACTTGATATTTTTTTTGTATTCGTTCAGTTTTGATAGCAATACACACATTTAACCAGAATCTGGTGCTGAAGCAAGGAATGTCTCCGTACGAGGGATCTCCTCAACGGATAACAGCATTGGCTTGCAATTTTTTTGTAGACGTTCAGTTTTGATAGCAAAAACACACGTTTAACCAGAATCTGGTGCTGAAGCCAGGAATGTCACCGTACGAGGGATCTCCTCAACGGATAACAGCATGGGCTTGCAATTTTCTTGTAGACGTTCAGTTTTGATAGCAAAAAACCACTTTTAACCATAATCTGGTGCTGAAGCAAGGAATGTCTCCGTACGAGGGAACTCCTCAACGGCTAACAGCATTGACCCGTAGTTTTTTTGTAGACGTTCAGTTTTGATAGCAAAACACCATGTTTAACCAGAATCTGGTGCTGAAGCCAGGAATGTCTCCATACGAGAGAGCTCCTCAACGGTTAATAGCATTGACTTGATATTTTTTTTGTATTCGTTCAGTTTTGATAGCAATACACACATTTAACCAGAATCTGCAATGGTGCTAAAGCCAGGAATGTCTCCGTACGAAGGAGCTCCTCAACGGCGAACAGTATTGACTTCATTTTTTTTGTACTCGTTCAGTTTTGCTGTTCGCCGTTGAGGAGTTCCTTCGTACGGAGATATTTCAGGTTAAATGTGAGTTTTTACTATGAAAACTGAACGCGTACAAAAAAAATCAAGTCAATGCTGTTAGCCGTTGAGGAGTTCCCTCGTACGGAGACATTCCTGTCTTCAGCAACAGATTCTGGTTAAATGTGAGTTTTTACTATCAAAACTGAACGTGTACAAAAAAATCAAGTCAGTGCTGTTAGCCGTTAAAGATTCCCTCGTACGGAGACATTTCTGGCTTCAGCACCAGATTCTGGTTAAATGTGAGTTTTTACTATCAAAACTGAACGTGTACAAAAAAATCAAGTCAATGTTGTTAGCCGTTGAGGAGATCCCTCGTACGGAGACATTCCTGGCTTGAGCAAAAGATTCTGGTTAAATGTGAGTTTTTACTATCAAAACTCAAAACTGAACGCGTACAAAAAAAGTCAAGTCAATGCTGTTAGCCGTTGAGGAGTTCCCTCGCATGGAGACATTCCTGGCTTGAGCAAAAGATTCTGGTTAAATGTGAGTTTTTACTATCAAAACTCAAAACTGAACGCGTACAAAAAAAGTCAAGTCAATGCTGTTAGCCGTTGAGGAGTTCCCTCGTACGGAGACATTCCTTGGTTCAGCACCAGATTCTGGTTAAATTTGAGTTTTTACTATCAAAACTGAACGCGTACAAAAAAATCATAGTTAGGTATGCTGTTAGCCGTTGAGGAGTTCCTTCGTACGGAGACATTCCTGTCTTCAGCACCAGATTCTGGTTAAACATGGTGTTTTGCTATCAAAACTGAACGTCTTCAAAAAAACAACGGGTCAATGCTGTTAGCCGTTGAGGAGTTCCCTCGTACGGAGACATTCCTTGCTTCAGCACCAGATTATGGTTAAACGTGGTTTTTTGCTATCAAAACTGAACGTCTACAAGAAAATTGCAAGTCAATGCTGTTAACCGTTGAGGAGATCCCTCGTACGGAGACATTCCTGGCTGGGATTCTGGTTAAAATGTGTGTTTAACAACACAAAAAACATATGGCAACACTGGGTCGCACCGTGCCCGCCCGCCCTCCGCACGTGCCTGTCCGTTCGCCGCCCGCACCCGCACGTCCTCCGTCCGCGCCCGTCCGTCTTCTGCCTGCGCCCGTCCGTCCACGTCTTCCACTCGTGCTCCGTCCGTGCCCATCCCGTCCTCCGCACGCGCCCGTCCGTTCGCCGCCCGCGCCCACGTCCTCCTTCCGCGCCCGTCCATCCACGTCCTCCGCTCGTGCTACGTCCGCGCCCGCACGTGCTCCGTCCGTGCCCGTCCCGTCCTCTGCCCGCGCCCGTCCGGTGTAATGTGAACAGCGCTTAAATTTTCTATTTTCATTATTTCATTCATTCGCTCAACGGTCCTTTGGTAAGTTTCGGTTTTTGCACCACTAGTTACTACCAACATGCAGATATTATTATTTTTATATCTGGCAACATCGATTTTTAAATGTGACCACCCCAGCGTGAAAATAGCCTTTGCCTAAAATTTTAGTTTTCAAATGTCAAACATATGTCAAGTGAAAAAAACCAATAGCTTGAATTTAAGAATAAAACATAACGTGTAAGCGAGACGTCGCTATACCAACAGTATCTCCTTACTCTTTACTCGAAACATAAGCACTCAAAGCACGCAACGAAATAGGCAAAAGAACGAATGATATTGGGGCAGCTCTAATTACCGATTCGGTGATACCATATTTAAAAATGATCGTTTTAACCGTATGGTATCCCAGCGAACCCGCGCCGCGACTCTGCTTTCTCTCGGTAGAGTGGCTGCCGAGCTGTCAAATCATGCTCACCATCGCGGGATAAATGACAGGTGCGAGTTTGATTTTCAAACCCGCAGGCGCGCGTCAAGCGACTAATCATGCTAGCACTGCTGGGCATTAAAATTATTAATACAAAATTTCAAACCCTTATATCTTCGTAATTATATTACAAATTGTAAATATTATTGGATATGCGCAAACTAGATTTTCTAAGTTATTTTTCCATATATAAAACATTACTTTTATTAACACCGTCTACGAGTGTTATACGACAACGTTTTTTATGAAATTGACAGCTCTCCAACCACCTTAACGTGTCTTTTTTTACTCGTACTTTTGTTCGATGAACTAAATGAACTAAGACCGATTGGGTTTGAGGAATAGTTCGTTCTAGTTCAGTCGGTCGGTTCACCTCTTTCCCGTGGACTTCTCTGCTTTTCCTGCGTCTTTCGATTGTCTCCAAAAACTCCAAAGAACCATCAAAGCGTCGAATACCAGCGTTTTGATGTGAAAACGGAAGAAAGTTAAAATAAAATAAGATTTAGCCAAAAGGTCTAGTAACCAGGCTAGTAAATAAATTGAAAAAAAAAAAATATCTTAAAAACAGTGTTGCCAGAAGGTTACTTTTGTAACCTTTTAGGTGATTTTTAGCCCTGTCAGGTTACTTTTAGGTTACACGATTCAAAAGGTTACTTTTAGGTGACTTTTCGGAATTTGTATAATCAATCATATTTTTCCATGAAACGGAATACTTTTTCATATATTTTGCACTGTTTTATAACGCAAAACGTTCGTAACGTAGTGAGTGCACGTTTTTCTCCGTTTTCTTTTCTCTCGCACTAATGTATAGGTACCAAATCACGAATGATCGCTCGATCAATCAATCGGATGAAAATGCAACTTGAAATGGAAAACGCTACCGAATGTTTTACATTTCTGAAAGTCAATGGAACCAACATCTGTCGATCAACTTTTAACACCTTATTACTGGAAAAAAATATGAAAGGTTACTTTTCACACCAAAAGGTTACTTTTTAATCGAATTCCGGTTACTTTTGACAAGATCCGGCTGGCAACACTGCTTACAAAAAAAAAAAAAAAAAAAAAGTGAAGTGTCAGTCACTCGTCGATATTTCTCAAAATTTTACCATTATAACAGGCAATTTAACGCCACTGAAGCGTGTGATTCGTAAAGTGCTATTAAACTATAGTGCCAAACCTTCCTGAAAATGATTTTGATCGATATTTATGACATGGTCAGTATACTAACCTTACTTATTATAAAACGTTATAAAAATCATGTTTTACCTTTTATCCATCGTTCTAGGCCGGTTGGTGGACATTAGTCATCGCTCTCCAGGTCGTCTTCATCTCAACTTATTACCTATGGGCTAAGAAAAGGCCAAAAAGGCGTTACGACTCGCAAACCAATGGGAAACCCGTGGAATGGAAACCAGTACCATTGATTGAAGACGACGTGATAGTCGAAGAGCCTCCACTGATGGGTAAAATTGACGAAAATGTTCTTAACGTTGGTGCTACAAGCTTCTTATGCTTGGATAAAGAAGAATCGATCATGGACGCTGCTTTAAAATCGTTAAACAAGTACGGAGTGGGGTCTTGTGGCCCCAGAGGGTTCTACGGGACAATAGATGTGCATTTAGAGCTGGAGGAACGTCTAGCGAAGTTCCTGGAAGTAGAGGAGACGTGTGTTTACTCGTACGGGTTCTCTACAATAGCCAGTGCGATTCCCGCTTATGCTAAACGCGGTGATATCATTTTCGCGTAAGTACCTACTGTGCTTCCTACTTTTAATTTTATAAGCATAAGCATATGCTCACGACTATATTCCCCGAGGGGGTAGTCAAACATATTCTGAAACCTCAGAACATCCATGTTTCACCAGTAGTACCGAGACTGTCCAGTGTAATAGGGGGTGAGCCCGTTGCCGTCTGTTCCAAAAAAAATCTGCTGTTCCATAACAAATTGCAATACCTATTCGACTCAAACTAAAAAAGTATAGTAGTGTAGTAGTAGTTCTCTGGGTAGTGGGCTCGGTGGTGTAATTGGTTAGCATGTTTCCCCAGTTTGGAAGAGCGTGGGTTCAAGTCCCGCCCGAAACAAATTTTTCAATCTTTAATTTGATAAAAAAGTATAATTAACATTTAAACCATTTAAGGTTTAAAGGTTAATTATACTTTTTCCTTACAACCTGTATAATTATACAAATATTTTTATGACTTAAACGTAAAATAAGAGGATAATAAAATGAAATAAGATACTATTGTTATACGTTATACCTCAAAACAGTTTCATGTTTTATTGATATTTGAGTTATTATCAGGGAATGTTTTCCATTAGCGGTGGTTGCATACAGTGTTTTTATTGCCTTTGTGAGTAATTGTGGTTAAACAACCAATCTGGTACAGTCAAAATCAAAAGTAAAAATTTTTATGGTAGTAACTATGAAAAATGTTATATGATTTTGTATTTGTGCGATTTAATTTATTTGTAGCTTTATGTGAAGTTTTTTTTTTTTTTTTTTAATATTAAAAAATGGGTTTGCTCTTGTCCTTAATCCAGTCCTGAGGACAGAGATTTAATACTCTTTAATATTACATCTGTAACTTTTCTAAAATATAACTTTGTTCATGATTAATTTCAGTTTGAATTTTGCTGAATTTCATTGACTTTTGCTGTTGACTTTACCAGAAATTTTACATAGCCATTGTAGGTAGCTTAATTCCCTGAGTGACGTATTGAAGCCCCGATACATTCGGCGCAAACTGGGCATTGGGCAATCAGCAGAACTAATGCTGGTTCGCAAAATTTCCTTACCACACTGACAAGTCAAACTTAATGACATGCTATCCACTTTACTGAAGACTAGAGGCGCGTCTCCGTACGCGCGGACCACTGACTTTAAATACTCATAACTTTTGATTGAATTAACTGATTGCGATGAAATGTGCCATAATTGTTAATCCAAACTAAGCCCTACGCCATCAAAATTGTTTGAGTAGTAGTTTTTGTATCCACAAACAAACAGACAAAATTTTAAAAGTGGTCTTAACGTGTTCCAGTAAATATCCTTTTGGACCTTTCCAATAATTTTTTATGCAAATATCTTCAATGAACATCGCTGAGTTTACAATTCTACATTGTCGAAAAATTATTATAATATAGGGCTTTTAATTGCAGGGTTCGAAATTATCAAGATAATTATTTTCTTTGATAATTATTAACATGATAATTATCCAAGCTGATTCTTAGTTTTGAGAGAAATTTCTAACTAAACGTTCTAAAATTGTTGTTTTTGCTTTAATACACTTTTATCCAGACCAAACAGCACCTTGTCTTTGATATTATAATTTCTCATTACATTGAATAAGAAATAATTGAAAAAAAAGATTAAATGTTTGTGAGTTTCTTTTTTCGCGAACCATGATCCAAAACACATGGCGTGATATTGCTAGCGCAAGCTTTTTGTGTTTCCAATCAATTTCATAATTATCAACATATAATTATCGTGATAGTTATCACTTCGAACCCAGTTTAATTGAACTTTGTAACACCATGTAAATACATTAAACCTCTCTTTACAGTGATGAAAATGTATGGTTTGCGATACAAAAAGGCATGGATGCATCTCGCAGCACTATCCGTTACTACAAACACAATGACATGGACCATCTCGAACAATTACTCTCCGAAGCTGCCAAGAAGAAGGAACTCAAGCCTTCGAGACGTGCCTTTCTAATTGCGGAAGCAATTTATTATAATACCGGAGAAATGTGCCCGTTGGAACGACTTGTGAAGATTGCTAGGCAGTATAAGTTGCGGATTATTTTAGATGAAAGTTTGACTATTGGTGTAAGTATAATCTTTTGCAGCCTCTATCTGTACCTTCCCTAATAGAAAAAATGTGTGTCTATAATTTTGTATTTGAACATTTCGCCGTTATACTGCGAAAACCAATTATCTCGAAATTCTGCCGAAAACGACTTAACAATGCTAAAGTACTTAAAATTTTGCGGTCTTTCGTCTGCGAAAACCCATTATACGCTATGACGTATAGTTTTGATTCTAGCTAATGTGATAATCAATTATTTCATGCAGTATCGAGCTTTGCCGTCTAATACAAAGCATTAAGCTGATTTAACTTGACTGCCACCTTATCCATCTCCCGTGATTACCATTTAAACTGATTTAATTTGTTTTACCCGTATGAGAGCTCAAGAAGTATTTTATTTATTACTCAAGAACAACCACTTTTTGAGATTTAAGTGTTCATCTTAACTATTATAAAACTGTAACTGAACTGTGTCTGTACATTGAAGATATTTACAAAAAAAAGGATTACGATATGGTTTTTAAATATCCCCGACTCGAAATCAACCTTTTTTAGAAATTTTGTCTGTCTGTTTGTCTGTTTGTTTGTGTGTTTGTTTGTTTGTTTGTTTGTTTGTTTGATCGCGCATCACGCAAAAACTACTGAACCGATTTTGATGAAACTTTTTTTGTTTGATAGCTTATGATCTGACTTAAAATCTGGTATATAATTTGTGCGGACGAAGTCGCGGGAAAACACTAGTATTCAATTAAAACTGCCTAGTACAAGCTATTAACACAGTTTAATTTGTTTTCCCTGACGGATTCTTTACTACACTCAATACAATCAAATCATCTAAGAAAATATTGTATGAACAGATAATTGGTTTTCTCTGACTATTTTGTATTATAATATCATTCAAATCACTAGTACAGCGAAAAACAGTTAAACTTGTTTAGTTCTGCATGGTGGCGCTCTAGTGTCAGTCTGTCACATCTAGGAAAGGATTGTTATGTTTTTGATAATATTTAGAGTTTCGAAAATGAGTTCAAATGAAATTGATAAACTTGATTTCGATTGTGGTAATGAAGACCAGGAAAAAGGTAAGAAATTATTTAGAGCAAGATCTGCCGCCAGACGTCACTACTTTCTGATGAACAGAAGTTGTAAGATTCTATGTTAGTATGTACTTATGTTCGTGTGCCTACCCGCTAGCTTGGCCAGACAGAGATTTTCCAGGTATCAAGTAATCAAGGTAGGTACGCAAAAATGCTACGAATCTCACTTAAATTCTGTTGGCTGAGTTTTACGTTTTTTATGTTACACAATATCGTAAAAATATCAATACTCCCAGACACACCCCGTCGGCGATATTACCTTACAGACGCTTAAAGTTCTCAAAAAAACTTTTTGATCTCACTATCCGTGAGAATGAACGTGAGTCAGACTGTTAATTTTAAATAGCATGGTGTGTGTATCTGGCAATTACTTTTGCGTTAGAATTTAGGATCCAACTCCTCAATCTGCAGGGGAACTACCAAAACCGTGAGGCTTGAGAATCTATTGATTTTAAATAAGCATACCTAATAGGTACCTATCAAGCAAATAATTTAGGTTTCCCTGACCGAACGACCTTGACTCTTTCAGAACCGCCTCACCTCTACTAAGCTACGTCATTTTCGTAGGTATACCCAATGACATTTTACGAACATACACAAACAAGTTTTTACATATAAAAACATCTAATCTTAGGGTATACCAATTTTTCTTCTTCAAAATATGGCCCGGCCCTGCGTTTACCTATGGGGAGCCTCTTAAGGTTCAGGTTCCAACTCCTCAAATCCTGATGCTGCAGGGAAACTGCTTACCAAGACCTTGAGGCTCGAGGATCTTCTTATTATACATAAGCATAGCGGCGGGTATCAAGTAGATAATTTTTAATTAATATTTGGGTTCCAACTCCTCAATCCTGCTACTGTAGGGGAAATGCATACCAAAACCGTAAGATTTGAGGATCTGTTTATTTTAAATTAGTATAATGGGTATCAACTCGATACTTTAACGCTGAAGTTAAGATTCCAACTCTTCGATCCTGATGCTGCAGGGATACTGCGTAGCAAAACCAGGGATCTTGAAGATCTGATGAGTTTAAATTAGCATAATGGATATCAAGCAGACAACCTTTGGATACAGGAAATTATAGTATAATAACCGTATACTTACTATCTATAGGTTTTTTTTTGGTACCCGCCATGCTAATGTATTATTAGAAGATTCTAAAGCATCACGGTTTTGGTAGGCAGTTCCCCTGCAACATCAGGATTGATTATTTGTTTGATAGGTACCCACTATGCTAATTTAAAATCAACAGTCAACAGAACACAGAACGTTTAAAAACCTAGTATTTATTAGGTTTTACTGTAAGGAGTCGGGGGTTTTTTACCATTTTTAATTTAGTTGAGTTATTTACCTGTCTATGCTTCCGGGAAGCGCCAGGCACCAAAGGACCGAACTGCAGTGCGATTTTTGAACATCATACGATCAACTCGGAGTAGAAAGATGCATAATTACTCAATAGTAATTTTGACATTTTCTACTGCTGAGTTGATCGTACGATGTTCAAAAATCGCACTGCTGGACGTCGCCGCGGAGCGCATCCCATGCCCCTCTGATCGGACCAGCGTTGCCACTCGCTTCCCGAAAGCATAGACAGGTAATAACTCAACTAAATTGAAAATGGTAATAAACCCCCAACTCCATACAGTAAAACCTAATAAATACTAGATTTTTAAACGTTCTCCAGAGAAAACCAATTATCTTGACACATTTTTACGTGTATCTTCACAAAAAGACATCTGTTTCGTAATTTTATATCATTGATAATTAGGAATTAATGAAAGTTAAAACTGATTTCGTAGATATTGTTGTATTCCTATTAATTTAGAAAGAATCGAGATTTTACAGTTTTCAGGGAAAACCAATTAAATAAGAGGCCTCGTGACAGTTATTGTTAAATTTTACTAAAAGCACTCATGTTTTTTAAACTCTAAATCCACGCCCATATAGAAGATTTATCAATGTGCTGATGAAATTATAGAAAAAAATAATATTACCATTACAAGGGTAATTTTCAACAAACTTAACTTTGTAGACGCGATATTTCATTTCGACATTTTGATCAGATAATTGATTTTCGCAGTATAACGGCGATTTGTACTAAAAAATATGGCTTCAAAATACAACTTCTTGTGATCATTATTTTTATTGAAATAACAAGCTATTTATCGATAGTTAGTACTCAAAATTGCTAAGATTATAATATTTGCTAGCAATTTTAAAAACTTTTACCTTTCATTAATGCAGTGAAACTGATATTCATTTTTTTCGTAATCATTCAATCATCTCTTACTGCTGTTATCATGTGACCCAGTTCATTGATTCACATTGATTTGTGAGCAACCACAGAAATTGTTCTATCAAGGACATCTTTAATTTTGTGTTTGTGTTTGACCCACTATTGTAAAGAAGCGCCTCCATTGTTAGATTGCGCCGTGCTGCCTAGATCATCTCCGGTGGATGACTAGCCTAAGGCTATGATCTAAGTTTAACCTTTATAATTTAGCATAGCATATGCTCACGACTATATTCCCCGAGGGGGTAGTCAGAGATATTCTGAAACCTCAGAACATCCACGTTTAACCAGTGCTACCGAAACTCAGTCCAGTGTGACGGGGGGTGAGCCCGTCGCCACTTATAATGGGTACAAATACATGCTTCGAAATTGAAGCATGCAGGTTTCCTCACGATGTTTTCCTTCACCGAAAAGCCAGTGGTGTTACAAATCGTACATAAATTCCGAAAAACTCATTGGTACGAGTCGGCCTGGACGGGGATTGAACCATCGCCTCCTGCACGGCAGGCAAGGTTACTCGCCACTGGACCACCACAGCTTTATAATTTATTCCAGGTAATAGGTAAACACGGGCGTGGTATAACCGAGCACCTGAACATACCGCGCGACGAGATCGACCTGATCGTGGGTTCGCTCGAGCACTCGTTCGCCACTGTCGGCGGGTTCTGCGCCGGAACCCACTTCATTGTGGAGCACCAACGGTTGTCTGGTCTAGGTATGTTGATTTATAACTGGTTGGGCTACAGCATCCGTCATAGTTTTGCATAAAGAAACACGTACTCCTTGACAGGAGAGGAGCAGGCTTACGCATAATTTCCCATACTTTCCCCTCTGCCAAAGTCTCACCCCCGCGACGGCCCTATCTAGCCCAGATGGGCATGCGTTTTACTGCTATTGTCATAGCAACGGTCCCTCCCCCCCGCAATAAATGGCAAAAAAATGTTCTATGGAGAAATAAACAATACTTACTCCTCTCCGGGCGTTGACAGGCGACACGTGTATCTATATCATTTTGCATTGAAAGTACGTCGCACTTCAGACTTTTCACTCCAGTATTTTAGAAGTTAGAGCCCTATTTCTGACTATGAGCTAAGATATTTCGAGACAGAAGCATTATAACGATTTAATTTATTTGGGAGGTTTGTTCCATTGGACAAGACCTATCCAACGACACCTCTTTCCTTTATGACTGCGACTTTTTTTCCTTTATGACTGCGGAAGTTGCAGACTATAAGGCAAGCGTAAGTGGAAATGTTGGAAGGGGACGGCCTAGACGTACATATACGGACCAAATTGGCGACGTGATTAAGAAGGGCCAGGTCAGATCTACCCGAAACCGACGAGCATGCATGAAAGGACTAATGAATGTGGAGGAAGCTAGGGAGGTTTGTCAGGATTGTAGCAAGTGGCGTTCCGTTGTTTCTGCCTACCCCAGTGGGAGACAGGCGGCGTGAGAATATGTATTGTATGTATATAAGTTGTAGAACCCTAAAAACATAAGAGGTGGTACCCAGTACGTTCTCTAGAATGCTACATGACAAGCCAATCAATTCTAAATCTTAAATTATTTCAGGCTATTGCTTCAGTGCATCTTTGCCTCCAATGTTAACGCAAGCCGCCATCTCGGCTCTGGACGTAATGGAAGAGAAGCCCAGCATTATCGGCGAATTGGACGAAATCTCTAAGAAATTGAACAAGTGAGTATGTTATTTATTGAATCAGCCGATTTTACGGAAATAGACAACTAAATAAAAAAAAAACGGTCAAGCCGACACTGATGGTTCCGTACCACACCACACCACCACACAACACATTAAATGACAAAAAAGAAAATTTTGTCCTGGACCTTTATCACGAGACCGACGACTCACACACGGTTTTTATTATTTGTTGTTATACTGTAGAGTTTGCTCTATAATCACACCAAGTTTTACGCTTGTATGTATTACCGTTTTAACGATAGAACGAGAAGAAAAAACGTTGATAAAAACTAGTTTCTTGTTGAGAACCCACCTAAATATTTATCTTTTTGAAATTTTTATTATTTGTTAGCAAATCCGCTATAATAACGCACATTCTGTTCAAAAGTTACAGCCCTAAATAGGCAGGACAGACAGACAGACAGACAGACAGACGGACGGACGGACGGACGGACGGACGGACAACGTAGGCTTAGTAATACCGCTTTCACCATTTTGGTACGGAACCCTAAAAATAACAAAATGACTGACTGGGCTGACCTGCGGGTTCGACTCCCGTAAGGGACAAATATTTGTATGATGAATATTAATATTTGTTTGTACCCGAGTCATGGCTGTTTGTATCTATAAATGTATTAGTTAGTTATTATCCCTAAGTACTATATCGATTTGTTGTGTGCGTGAGTCATTGTTGATAATGTTTTATAGTTCGTAATATCGGACGATATCACAATATGAAACGTATTTTATGACGTTCTGCATTTTTAATATTTGTTCGTTTTGCTAATCTAATCTATTACTACACATAATTTATTTTAATTTAGGTAGCCTTTGATCTGAAGGGTGTCCCAAAACTCAACTTCAAGCCAATCAAATTCAAGTTATATACATATTCTACATTGTCAAAAAGTCTTTTGATTCTACCATTTCGATTGCAACTCATACAGCTTATCTGCATAGCTGTGTGATTGATTATGTATATCCAAGTTATTTGTTTAAAATAGCATAGCATAGCATATGCTCACGACTATATTCCCCGAGGAGGGTAGTCAGAGATATTCTGAAATCTCAGAACATCCAATTTTCACCAGTAGTACCGAAACTCGTGAGCCCGTCGCCACTTATAATGGACAGTGGATACAATACATGCCTCGAAATTGAAGCATGCAGGTTTGCTCACGATGTTTTCCTTCACCGAAAAGCC
The DNA here is from genome assembly GCA_963693445.1 of Agonopterix heracliana. Taxonomy (NCBI): domain Eukaryota; kingdom Metazoa; phylum Arthropoda; class Insecta; order Lepidoptera; family Depressariidae; genus Agonopterix; species Agonopterix heracliana. The sequence goes on from OY856319.1 coordinate 17,797,802, forward strand.
AGTGGTGTTACAAATCGTACATAAATTCCGAAAAACTCATTGGTACGAGTCGGCCTGGACGGGAATCGAACCATCGCCTCCTGCACGGCAGGCAAGATTACTCGCCCCTGGACCACCACGGCTGTTACACACCACAATAAACATTAATTATTTGTATTTGATTGTACCTGTTGGTTTCCAGGGCCTTATCTCAACTGAAACACTTTACGTTCCGAGGAGATGAAATCTCTCCGGTAAAACACATTTACCTCAAGAAAGAAGACTTAACGGACCGTTTAAAACACTCCTACCTCCGCAATATAACCAACTACTGCCTGGAAAAGGGCGTTGCTATGTCGGTAGCAGCTTATTTAAGAGACGTAGAACATAATTGTCCAGAACCTTCGATAAGATTGGCATCGAGTAGAAAGTTGAACGACGATAATATAAAACTTATATGTAAGTTGTTAGATGAAGCTTATGAGAAAGTTGGCCCCAAACCTGAGCTGGTGGCGGTATGATTTAAATTTGCTTGTTTTGCTTGTACCTTGAAAAATCAAGGTATCGTTCGAATATTTGATCGTATATAATAATAATTAGATTGATAGAAGCTTGATTTTACTATTGAGGGCAAAACGGAAAATGTTATTTAGTTAAGTTGTACCTATTCGTTTCAATTCTTTTTAAGGGGAAACTCAACCAAAAAAGGAACATAATATTATTGTCTGTAGTACTACGAAATACATACATTTATATTTACATAATTTTGTATTGAAGGTCGTACAAACATACAATGATCGAAGAATAAAAATGGACGAAAACCAAAGTGCCTATTTGGAGTTTGGTGGGTTACTATTTTTTTATTCGTAGGTCTCAAATAAATTAGGTATTGCAATTTCAGTATTTTGTCACAAATTTTTTGCTTTATAAAATTGTTACCTACGTCTGTAGATTTTGAAGCTGGAATTACACTTCCTTATATTAAGCCTGACCAGGAAAATAAAAAACCTGGATTGGGGGCGCTGCAATCGACTGTCACCTTTAATGTTAGTGTTCCAAGTACAAAAATTAGTTCCAAGGATTTTCCACAACATGGCGAGGTTTTTTATTTTCCTGGTCAGGCTTCACTTTATTTATCTATACCAATTAAAAAGACACTGGCATTGACACACTCCAGGAGTGCGATTTTTGAATGTCATCAGTGAGTTTGAACCGTTTTTAAATCTCATACAAAAGCGTTCTCGTGCATCTTTCTACTGCTTATTCGACTTTTTTAAAAAACGCACTCCTGAATTATGATTTTTGGCAGTCAAATCAGCAGTAGAAAGATGCCTTTATCCATAGTAATTTTGATATTTTCAACTGCTGAATTCATTGAATGAGATTCAAAAATCGCACTCCTGGTCCCACAGAAATCAGTGGTGGATCTTTCGAAACTCCCTGAATTCAATTCGATCCACTGTTGGAGCCTATTAAGACATTCAAGTATCATAGGATCCACTGAGCCTAATGGTGGATCACAGTGAACTTCAGCGTCCTATTCAATCCACTGGTGGATCGAGATAGTGGATCCTACAGGACAGAGGGGACATTCACAATAAAATCGAAGAAAAAAATATTCTTTTTTTTTCATTTAATTATTTTATAGTTCCACAGAGTACTATAATTAGTAATAAATTCCAATAAATTTTATCTAAAATGACGTGAATACCGGAACTATTTTTCTGATATGAAGGAAAAAAATGATAATTTCCCCCAAAGCCATGTTCTTATAAAATGTATGGAATGTAATACCAGCTCCGAATGCTATTTATAACTGTTGTAGATGTTGTTGTGTACATTTATATCACCATGTACATGTTAATAAATGTATTTTAAAGTTTTAAAAGGGAATTGACATATCTAATCTGAACAATGTTCATACTTTTTACTTCAGTGGTTATTATATATTTTCTGATTCTCATAGACTGTTGATATCAACATTTCTATTTAAGCACGAACAAAAAACCAAAAAATATCAGTTTCAATTTATACAAGTCTTGGCTTGAGAAATTTTAACTTTACATTTTTGTAGACAAATATTTTAACTAATTAGTTAGTAAGTTTTTACTAACAAATGTCAAAAAGGTCAGATTATTTGGTTGGTGGAGATCTGTGTCTAGGTATTTGAAAATCTAGAATTTAACAGTTATGTTTGCCTTTTTGGGATGATGGGCTTATGTACGTTTAATGTCTAGGTATAATGTTCATTATGTTTTAAACGAAGACAACATTTTATTTTGAATAATAATTGTAAACTGTGTTGTAACTTGTAACTAGAGGTTACCAAAGAAATGTTTTTAAACTTCTTATTGTATTTTTTAAATATTTCGATTACTTACTATTTAAAGTATCAATATAAATAAATTTTATGTAAGTAGGTATTGTTCAAATGCTTTTAATGCATTTATTATTTAATACAGCATTACAACAATGCGAATATTTATTTCTGAATTATTTTATGGTGTCAGTATTGATTGTATTATTAAAATATTTATGTAGTTTATATTTTACTTCATATCGGACCACATGTATGCCTTAAGTTAATTTTTATTCTTGTTTTGTAAAATAATTATAGTCAAGCTAGCGTGTTGAGGGTATTGCAATTGGCATATTGTTGTTAGTTTTTTCTGTTAACTAAAGAGTGATTTTCTAGAAAAAAAATATGTTGACATTAGCAAGAACTATATCTCTCGACCCGGTTGGTGTAATGGTTACCACGCCGGACTGCCAAACCAGGGTCCTGGGTTCGAATCCCGGTTCGGTCATGGATGTTATATGTTCGTGCCGTTGTTGTATGGTTTCCATAATAAAAGCCTTTAGTGCTAGTTTGGGATCATTGCAATGTATGTGCCTGTGAGCGTTATTTATTTATTTAGAACAGACGTCGCTTTCTACTTGATTACATGATTTAAAAAAAATTTAAGAGGTTTTACAAATGGCAGGTTTGAAATAAAAGTTCATCAAGTTTAGTGCCAACTTATTTTATTTATTTAGGACTTATATTTTAGAAAATCACTTTAGTAAGCAAAATGCAACTTGGTCAAAATGGTATAATATGTTCATTAAATAATTATAAGAAATTTCACAGAAGTCTGCTCCAATGATGGTACTATTAAATACATGACGGTATGTTGGGGCTAACTTTTATCAATAGAATGTGTTTATATAATATTTTGATTATATTATAAATTACTTATCATTGTAATACAGCCAAGTTATATGTTAAGTGCACATTCAGTGAATGACATACTCATGCTATACTGGATGCGTCATATACGATGATTGTACGTACAATTGCTATCCAAGATAAATAGTAATTAGTAATTTTAACAGTACTATATTTTCAGTATCAATCAACTTTCAAACTTTTCTTAACGTCGCCGGTTTTATAATAACATGGAAAAGTAGACGCCACATATGAAGCATAGCGGTAATTAGTTAATTATTCTATAAACACATTTTAATTGACATCTTTTGGTAAACATAAGTACCATCTAATTGAAATAGCATTCATTGCACAGTGCTTAATTTGTTATATTTAAATAAATTATATTTATTATTATAAAGTTGTTACATCAATTATTGCTACTACAAATACAATTATCCTTATTTTAAGTTGGTAACATGAAGACACGAACACTTTTTTCTGGTGGAAATAATTATGGTCAAAATTCCGTTTTAATTTAGATTTTACGTAAACATCAAAGTTTTTCTAATGCATTGACTAAGATCTAACAATATTTCTTAAAGATATAATAACCGTTCTAGTTTCATAGATTAAAAAGGCGTGTAAGTGAGAAGTCTATTATTTGTGAAAAATGCACACTCAAAATATCGTAATAAAATATTTTTTACCGACTAGAGTGTCGTAAAGCGCTAGAAATGGTTCGAATAGTCTATACGAGAGGATTAAAAGTTGTTAACATGTAAAATTGTCTGCTTGGACAGTAAATTGGTAATTTCTATGTCGTGTTGGTCTTCCTGCGCTCAGTGAAGACCAAATAACATCGTTGTTCTATGGATATATTCTGTATTAGGCTAAAATCTACATAATTCTTATAGTATTAAACCTTTATTGAACAATAATTAATCACATAACTACTAGATAAAGTTACAACTTACCTTTTAAATTAAAGTAAGGTACAACACGGACGAGTTAACATGGCACCCCGCTTTTCTTTGTCATCCTTGTCCTTCCAGCGATCGCTCATACTGAATATATTTATCTCTCGCTCTCTTTCTATCTCCAGGTGCCAAGTTAACTCGTTCGAGTTGTAGGTGCTAGCTATGGATTCGATACGATATCGTTACTTATCCTACAAGTTATCGAGTGGATTATCAAAAACAGTATTTCCATATATCCTGTCGATTTTACTCCGGCACCAATTCATCCGTCATATGGCAGTAACCGATATTTCTCTTGAATTCAGTTTCGTTGGGTCCATGCAAAGGTTTGCGTATCTCTATAAGTCTTCTATCTGTTTCTAAGGCTTGATTCTTGTACTCCAAGTCCTTCGTTACACGTTGATAATGATTGTACATACCGTGGTAGGTTGTTCTGTTGATAGTTAGATATTTTTTTATATAGGTAATATTTATATTATAAGACCAAGTGATAAGCCTTGAGGCACACCGATTTTTGTTTGCTATTAATATCGTATTGTTGGATATGTATGTTTTTCTATGTTGTATTTACATTGGAAAAGGTTAAAGATTTTGCAAATATTTTATTTAATATTTAATGGTAGTATTAAATACAAAAAAATATGGTGAGACATCCAGTCAAAGGCTATCGAAAATTCTATAAAGTTACTGTTAGAATCAATACTTACAGTGCATCTTCAAGTTTCTTTTCCAATCTATCTGAACTCAAATGAACCCTTTCGTATTCCTCCAGCAACCCTCTCATTGGTTTATCCTAAAACATAACATTTCATTTGAAAATAAATAATAAGTTACTTTCTTATAGGTAAATATTCAACATACCTGAACTCTCTCAAGCACAGGTCTCCAATTTCTCATTTCCAATCTTGTCTCGACTAGCTTTGTTGGGTTTATTTTATCAGCGACTGCAGCTCGCAAAGATTCTACTTCTCTGTCTACCTTCTGCAGATTTGCTTCCAGCTAGAATAAGGTTATTACCTATTAGATTTAGGTCTTGTATCACCACTTCTGGATAAGTTCTTAATAGCGTATCTGACAGCTCGTTCGATATTATTATCCATCATACGATCTGTCAGATAACCTGTTAAGAACTTATTCAGAAGTGGTGAAATAGACTTTCAATTGATTTCGAAAACGATTCTAACGAGAAACAAATTGGTTATCGATTCTTTTTATTTAGGTTTCATAATTTTATGTTGTGGGATATTCTTTGTTAAGTTATGATTTCTGGTACTACTTAGGGTTTTATTTCTAAACATGTCCCTTTCGTTAAATTGTTTTTTGAATGTATCTTTTAATGTATAAATGGTTCAATTGTATCACCTTGTACTTCTGCCAATCCATTTCATTCCTGGCCCTCTGTATGTCATAGACCCTTCGTCTCATAATCATCTCAACCTCTTGGCTTTGCGCATACATCTGGTTCGAAGCTTGTTCCCTACTCTTGAACATTGTCTCCCGGAGATCTTTTGACTCTGCCATTAATTGCTCGGCGATTTTTATCGTATTCTCTATGCAGTGGACATAGCTTTTTTCTGACATCGAACTAGAAATTTTTACATTTTGTGTGTTAGTCATTTTCAAATTTAAATTAAGTACAACTTAATAGATTCTTGGGCCGTTAAATAGAAAGACTGCCTTTGTCTAACATTTATAGGATAAGTATCCAAAATTATCTTATTGCGATCTACATAAAATGTATAAATGCAAGAGAGTGTTAGCATGTAAGTATGTGAATTTGTAACTTTAAAAATTGATGTATAGTAATTTCTTTTTTTATCTAATAAAGTCGCTCGCAAAATCTCATATAAGCCAGCAATACTCACTCTCCCGGTATTCTAGTCGGGTCCAGCTTATACGATATATCAGAGCTGTCTCTATCCAGATCTTTAACATTGTATTCCAGGGTCAAAGTCTCATCTTTGTTCTGTATCTCCCGTTCTAACCGACACAACACGTTGGTCAGTTCCTTTATTTTCTCCCAGCCCTGATGACACACGTCCGTTAGGACCCGCTTGTGATTTTCTATTGTGTGAAGCTCCTAAAATAGGGTGAGAACTCTCTAATTTATCTGCTACTTCAACAACTTTAATGATGTGTTTGTCATTTACTATCTTTACCTTAGCGTAGGCTATACCCAGATGTATCATGTGACTCATTAATTACATTGGCGTAGACAGTAAGTATAAAAGCATGTCGCCTTATTGAACATATAGACATATCGCAGCAATGCGTGTTTCATGTTTTCCAAGCATAGCATAACAGTATAAAAGCAAAAGCATGCAAAATTGGTAGTTCTAAGGAATAGTTAATTACTACCAACCTAGAACGATTTAACCAACGCTTTTAGTTAGGAGGCTGACACTTCTAGAGAAGTCGTCTATAGACAAAATTGTTATTTTCTTCCATCTGTTGTATTTCATTCACAACACTGTTGCAACTTTTGGATACCTTAGTACACCTTATAATAGTAGAACCAAAAATTTTGAGTATAACACATTCACATTATCTCTGACCTCGTTGGTATGCGATGCCCCTCATGCTTCCCCCTTCGCGTCAGTCAGTACGGACTTACCTAATAATCGCGTCAGTACGGTAGCATCTTCTTTGCCGATACGCGTAGAAAGAGAAGGTAATAGAAGGAAGCACGTGTCTTGTCATATTCACTCAGTAAGAGATGCACATAGCAAATTCGCTCTGGTTAAAAAAGGAAATCGCTACTTATTGCTGTCCTTATCGACGTAACCACTTTTTTGTTCTACGACGGCTGTCTGACTCCGGAGTCAGACATCTTTCTTCATACAAATCGTATAGGATTTTATGACTATCGCTGTCTCATATGTGGTTACACTGATGTTACGTCCACCAGCGTAAGCGAACAATTTTTCGTCTATGCCGATACGGGTCTCGATAATTTAGGTTTCAGACGGAACCAGAGCACCGATAAAACGTAATAGGTGCACATAGATAATGTGGTCTGGTAGTATGTGTGTTATCTAGAGAAAACCCAGCTAAAAATACCTCATTAAGTTCTTCGCCAAGATGATCTCTAGTCAACTCCTTGGGCACCCTCTGGTCTCTATTTGAAAGACATTGCGAAGACACCATTAGAGGAATCTGCAGGGACTCCAAATGTAGCTCAGTGGCGTTCTTCTCCTCTTTCAAGGCACGGATTTCATCCCGCACCATTTCTCTCGTAAATCTTTGCTTTTCGCGCCATGACTGGACTTCAAATATTCTGGGTGACAGGTAGTAAGTGTATAATGGATGGCAGGTCTTGAGGTAGGACTAGGTAAGTTTAGTCGTTCATCATCATCGGCATGTATACGTCCCACTGCAGGTGCAGGACACAGGCATACCTACTCCCAAGGGTGTATGGGCGTTAGACCACCACGCGTACTCAATTCAATACGGAATGGTACGTTTCCTCGCGATGTTTTTCTTCACCGTTTAGAGTCGGTATTACGGCATAAGGAATAAATACTTAAGTAACTTATTTCAGCCTTATTTGAATGCGTTCTTTTAACTTATTATAAGTTAAAAGAACACATTCGTAGAATCAACTTATCCTGATTCTACAAGTAGGTATGTAGGTACCGAACCTCGCTAGACTTCGCCTACACTTTCTCAAGAACTCGGCGAGAATTCTAGGCAAGAACTAAAAGTGTAATTTTTGCGAGGCCGCAGGCTGAGCCGAGCGCGAGGCCGAAGGCAGAACTACGCGTAGGAGCGAAGCTCATGGAACCTGGTGGACCTGGTCTCCGGGGTCAATCTGCCGCCAAGCGAGCCGCAGGCCGAGCTCACTCTCGCGAGAACATTCAATGAAAATGATTACGGCTCACGACGCCAAGAGAACAATGAAGGGCACTCTCGTTCTCGGCCTTTTTCGTTTGTTCTCGGACTTTCTCGTCTGTTCTCGGCGAGGATGTAGAGCCCACACAAGGAAAATAAGTAGATCACGACGCCCCAAGAACAATGAAGGGCATCCACGATCTTGTTCTCGGCTTTTCTCGTTTGTTCTTGGCGAGGATTTAGTAGTGCCTGCTTTATTCGTGAGTACCTAAGGCTGCCTGTCCACTGATGGAGCTATACTCCGTTCAGGAATTAGAGCGACAAAATGTAAACAAAGAAACGTCACTGTCAAAGTGACATTACGTGGTCAGAAACCTTTGGTACATTTTTTAAGAATACAATTATATCAGCACGGCATTTAATAAATTGCGTTGACATTAAAAATTTATCGTCTATCTATAAATAATAAAAACAATCGTGTGTTAGAGATTGAATGAACTACAGAGACTTGAGTAGTGTACGCGGCACCTTACACGCCATAGATAATGATGACTAGACTTTATCATTTGTCTATGGTAGTTACACTGGCAACACAGCACGGTCTCGCGGGCTTTTTGAGAATGAAAATGGCGTCGGTCTCTGTGGTTTGTTCTTGTGCTGTGTTTAATCCTAAATTGTATAATGTGTAAAATTACGAATAGAATTGTTGTAAAACGAATACCTGCTTCTTATTTGTTAAAATCAGAAGTGGGATTCGAATCCAGCGAAGCCTAAACGCTCGCGTTTTGCCCAAATCCTGTAAAGTCTGTTTCAACTTTTTTCCACGAAGTTTTCTATGAAAAGTTAAAATTTGTCGAAAAGTTTGTCATATTATAGTAATGTAACCTACTAACTGATGTGTCTGGTATCATCATACACATTAAGTCTATGGGTATCACGTAGCGTAATACTTGGCCTATGGGGTATCATCATATTCATCATAGCAAAAGCTCTGCAAAGTGTTGTGTTATCAGTCCACGAACGTGGTAGGTGCTTATTGTGAATTTCTGATGGTCTACATTGATAAATCTCCGTCATTCGTTAGGCCCCAGGGTCTTAAACACAGTACAAGAACGGAATGACTACATGCTATCTAGTATAGTTGACCGCCTCGAGGGTTATGGTCGTGGCCCTAGATACCACGCCAAGTGATGATAGCTGCTCACTGGGTTGATTAGTGAGACAGACACGGCTGTGTCCGCATCAGTGCGGGGTCATGTGTTTCAGTTGGATGCTGATCATGGAGTGCTGGCTCCATATGCCATGTCTAGCCTAAACCGGTAAAATTAAAGAGATCACAACGACGGAATGAGTAAGACAAGCATTTTTATCATTAATTGATCTAGAGGTTAACGATTTTGATGCCTGGTTAATTGGATTATGGACGTGAACTCATTCACCGGGATGATTGTGAGTGCTTAGCTCATATTGGGTGGTGTCTTCACTGTGAAGAGCGGACATGGCTCAAAGATTGGGTTTTCAGTGGCAGAGCCCTGGAGTGGTTTTAAATTAGTTCAGATCCATAAGCCCATGGAGCGTAAATATCGCTAATATACTGTGAATGTGAAGTCATGAGCAATAACTTGGAGTTTTACAATAATATCACACATTGTGGATATTCTTTATTTGCACACCAAGAAAATCACTGCAACATAATATTCAACACACTGCATTATTACAATTATTTACGTAGAAAGTCAGCTAAATGCATTTATTGTCTAGCTGAGAATGCACCTGTGTTTTTGTGCATGTACTTAATACTTAAAAATGACCTGCAATGTTAGTTGGGGTGACTGTTTTTCTAATTTTGTTAGCTGTATATCGAAATTGGCTATGAAAATTCATATAGAGAATGTGTGATGAGATGTAATAGTTACATTGAGCGCCACAGTTCACCGTAAACAAGTATGTTATAAAGTTATATGCAATAAATTTATTTAGGACAATGTAAAATTGAATCTGATGGATGTTTGTATCCATGTGCTCTATGCTAGAAATCATAATTATTATGAGTCTGGACTAAATTCTGTTACTTTAATTCGAACTAGATAATTTATGTGACAATGCCCAGGAAATTTATTTGTGATACATTTTGGAATACAAATTTTATCAATTTGGATAACAAAATTACCTATATCCTCTGAACATTTTTGTTTTCTGTGATGATATCCATAACAGGTTGACAATACTCAATCGGAAAATGTTTTATTGTAGTCTAGATACATAGGAGTCATGTCGCTGGTGTGATATGGGGGTCTGGGATTATTTCTCTGGTGATTAGCCACTTAATTAAGTAACTTAGTGTCAATGGGTCTTGGATTTTCTGAGTGGGTCTGATTGTTTCTCATTTTTGAACAAAATGTGCTTCATTTTTGGGATTGAGTAGTCAACAAGGAACCCTTAATTTTGGCAAATAGGGTCCATTGTCTCCTAAACTTGAATTCTGTGAAGGTTTCGTTTCAAGTTCACTACGATGAGGACGTTGCATAACATAATTTTATGTGTCCACATATTTGTGGGTTTTGGTTAAATCATTTTAGGATCTTCGCGATACACTTTTCTGTTGTATGCAGTGCAGTAGTGCTATATTTTAATTTCATTTGATTACCAGTGAAAATTAGTGATTCCATTCTGTTTGGTGAAAATCATGAAAAATGTAAACAAAAACTGACAAGTGTCCAATGTCAGTCTGTAGCTGGTGAAGTAGTTTACATTCATCCATATTGGATAGGCAAAGGAACGAAGCCATACAGCCTGATCCTTTATAGACAAAATGTAGAGAATGATGGGTACAAAGTCCGTCGGTCTTGCGTTCCGTTTCACGCAAAATATGCATCAAATAATAAAAGTTCCAAGAATAGTTATCAATTGTAACGATACACAGAACGATTGAACAATTGTTTTCATGATACACAGATTATAGTCAAATGTTCGATAACCTGCGGTCCATGACTATCGGTATTGGCATCATTGTGTACCAAGATGCAATTTGAATATTTGTGTTGGATGCAGTTTGCAAGATTTGCAACTATGTAATTACATAATAGAACATACCCTAGCTCTATACCTTTAGCTTTGAGATAACCCTATTGGTGCAAAGGTCAGACTGACAAACCAAAGGTTCTGGGTTGGAATCACGGTTCAGTCATGGATGTAATATTTGTGCTGCTATTGTTATAGTTTCAAAGAAGAACAATTAGAAACATTTTCGTTTTAAATTAATTCACAGGTAGTGCATAAAGAACCAGTTAAGGTTTATTTACACACTATGTTTGTCTCTGTCTGAGGATAAAGCCGTCTCAACAGTGAAGTTCTGGACGGGATATGCACTGTAAACATGACGATAAATGAATCAGCGTAAGGATTATTCAGTCTTTGACCTTAGCTGAAAGTTGGAACTAAATTAGGGTCAGTACGGCCGAGTCAAAGAAAAGTCAAGTTTCATTCTGGAAAGAAGGAGGACAAGCTGTCCTGTCACAGTGGCGCTGCTGCGCGCTGGATGGAGTATTTCAGTGCCACAGTATCCTTCTGGAGCGAAGGGAAAGTGGTCAAAACATCAAGTGTGGTGATATGGATTGTGCAATCAGCACCACAACATATCTGGCTGCTGGATGTGCCAGTAGTATCACACACACACAAACACACATACACACAAACCCAAACACATATACACTCACATCACATCATCTCATAAACGAGCTATCTATCTATGCAGGACTTACGTGCCTGGCTGAACATTATTCAGGACTTATGCGCCTGGCTGAACATTATTCAGGACTTATGTGCCTGGCTGAACATTCTTCAGGACTTATGTGCCTGGCTGAACATTCTTCAGGACTTATGTGCCTGGCTGAACATTATTCAGGACGTTATGTGCCTGGCTGGAGCATTCAAGTCATGGTGTTTAGTTGGCGTCACTGCTACGATTCTGGCTACGTCGGAGCTATTGCTGCGAAGTGACGGCTGGCGGGCAACTTATATGTGGCCGGGAAGCAGCGGAGTCTCTGCGCTCTGGAGACTACAATAGTGGCTGCATTCAAAGTGCATGTTCTGCATGGTCATGGAGCTTCAAGTCAATATTGGTAACATTGTATCAAATGGATCTCAATTTTAATTTATTTTATGCCAATCTAAATGTCGGTGACATTGATTTGAATTTATTTTTGGTTAATGTAATCTTGGCAGTGGACTTCCATCGGCTGAGATGATGATGATGATGATGATGATGAATATAATTTTGCAGATGACCATTCATGGGTCTTCGTGATCTTGCTGGTGGCCAAATGGGGAGTGTAACGTGTAGCACGGCGCAACTACCTGAAGAGCACATGCGTGCGCTTACTCCGTGCAGAGAGCATCCTTCGCACCTTGGCGGCGCTGCTCTACGTTGCGCGCCTGTGCGTCTTAGCAACGCTGCGTGCCAGTGTGCCTTGGTGACGCTGCGCGCCAGTGCGTCTTGACGGCGCTGCACTACGCTGCGCGCCAGCGTGCCTTGGTGACGCTGCGCGCCAGTGCGTCTTGGCGCCAGTGTGCCTTAGTGACGCTGCACGCCAGTGCGCCCTGACGGCGCTGCACTGCGCCCTGACGGCGCTGCGCGCCAGCGTGCCTTGGTGACGCTGCGCGCCAGTGCGCCTTGGCGACGCTGGGCGTCTGTGCGCCTTGACGGTGCTGCACTGCGCTGCGCGCCAGTGCGCCTTGGCGACGCTGCGCGCCTGTGCGCCTTGGCGGTGCTGCACTGCGCTGCGCGCCTGTGCGCCTTGACGGTGCTGCACTGCGCTGCGCGCCATTGCGCCTTGGCGACGCTGCGTGCCTGTGCGCCTTGACAGTGCTGCACTGCGCTGAGCGCCAGTGCGCCTTGGCGACGCTACGCGCCTTGAAGGCGCTGCGCGCCAGCGTGCCTTGGTGACGCTGCGCGCTAGTGCGTCTTGGCGCCAGTGTGCCTTAGTGACGCTGCACGCCAGTGCGCCCTGACGGCGCTGCACTGCGCCCTGACGGCGCTGCACTGCGCTGCGCGCCAGCGTGCCTTGGTGACGCTGCGCGCCAGTGCGCCTTGGCGACGCTGCGCGTCTGTGCGCCTTGACGGTGCTGCACTGCGCTGCGCGCCAGTGCGCCTTGGCGACGCTGCACGCCTGTGTGCCTTGGCGGTGCTGCACTGCGCTGCGCGCCAGTGCGCCTTGGTGACGCTGCGCGCCTGTGCGCCTTGACGGTGCTGCACTGCGCTGCGCGCCATTGCGCCTTGGCGACGCTGCGTGCCTGTGCGCCTTGACGGTGCTGCACTGCGCTGCGCGCCAGTGCGCCTTGGCGACGCTACGCGCCTTGAAGGCGATGCACTGCGCTGCGCGCCAGTGCGCCTTGGCGACGCTGCGCGCCTGTGCGCCTCGACGGCGCTGCACTGCGCTGCGCGCCAGTACGCCTTGGCGAGGCTGCGTGCTTGTGCGCCTTGACGACGTTGCTCTACGCTGCGCGCCGGTGTGCCTTGACGGCGCTGCTCCGGGCTGCACGCGCGGCTCCGTGTGGGACGACGAATGTCTTGCCGCACATCTTCCCGGTGTCAATGTGCTGTCAGATACTGATGGCTGACGGGTGCCGTCGGGGATGGTGGCCGGGAGCGTGACTCAGATGCTGACAAGAATCTGTCAAAGTTTGGATCTGACTCTTGCGGACGAGGGCGCCGCATTTTCAGGAGAGGCCGTGTTAGAGATTGAATGAACTACAGAGACTTGAGTAGTGTACGCGGCACCTTACACGCCATAGATAATGATGACTAGACTTTATCATTTGTCTATGGTAGTTACACTGGCAACACAGCACGGTCTCGCGGGCTTTTTGAGAATGAAAATGGCGTCGGTCTCTGTGGTTTGTTCTTGTGCTGTGTTTAATCCTAAATTGTATAATGTGTAAAATTACGAATAGAATTGTTGTAAAACGAATACCTGCTTCTTATTTGTTAAAACGTGACAATTTGAATGAAATTTTTAAATTACGTTATGTAGCCCGCTACTCTGTCTGTGTGGGCTTTTTGTGCTATGCGTAGCATCCGCGCATAGCTTACGGACTCAAACGACGGTATTAAACAATCAAGAGATGCGTTTACGAAATAAAAAATAATTTCTTAAAGAACTTTGTTAAAACGAACCAAAGGTCTCTAATATCTGATTGTTGCCAGACCAAGAAATAAAATATTTACAGTCACGCTTTCTGTTAATCTAAAATAAATTATAACTTGCGTATTTTTTAATTATATTCCATACAAAATTAACATATCATCTGTCGTAATCCTTGGCGAGTAGAACAGAAAATTTACTGTTATTCATTCCGGAGATATGTTTTCTTCCATCTCGAGATGGTATTTTCTACACTGGTATCACCGTTGTTTACATTTTGTCGCTCTAATTCCTGAATGGAGTATAGCTGGCGGAGCGGGGAAGCGGAGTTTTATCAACCAATAAGATTGCATGAAATCGCGGAGCTGAGATGAAATCTTATTGGTTAATAAAACTCCGTTTCCCCGCTCCGCCAGCTAGCTCCGGTAACTAGTAAACAGGCACCCTTATAAGGGATGACGTTTTTAGCCCGAGACTTTTTTTTAAATGTTAGTACTTAGAGTTTACCTATCCCGTAACAACTCATTGTTCACATAGTTATCCCATCTCGTGGTCACAGAAGACTCGTTTCTCAGTTGATTAGCTCGTTGTCTCAGCTCGTACGACTCGAATCTCCTCAACCTGGCTTCATTCTGCAACCGCTGGATGTTTCTCGTCCAGTCTGCTACACTTATACGGGGGTGGGGCTTCTCAAAAACAGGTATTGAAGCGTCCATGACGATTGAAATTGAGGATGGAGTGACCAAAAATATTGTAAAATGTTTTTGGGAGTGACCTAATTTATGTTATCCTACTTTTGTTGTTTGATCGATAAAATTTTATCGATTGATTGAAGTGGGCGGCCAGTCGGGTATATTATAGGCTTATTTTATAGGTTTTAAAAGTAAACGAATCAAATGTTTTGTGTTTTGTATGAGGTTTGAGACTATTACTGCACTGGACACATACTGGACAAGACTAATGCGAAACGAAATATTTTACCTAAAGTTTTAATTATTCGCGCCAACTGCAAGATAGGATAACGGAAAAGCGAATGAATGAAAACCAAAGATCGCTTTGGATCGCACGATTGAAAGAAAAAAAGAAAACAAAATCAATATGGCGGCTCGCTTTTGTTGAGTTTATGCGTAGCCTTTCTTGCTGTGATTTTACTGATAAAATAGTGATAATTTCGACAAATCAAGTGTTAAATTAGTTAAAAATACAAGTTTTACCAAACTAGTGAAGTGAAACTTCCTTAGCGAATCTACAAGGAGCGATGTAAGTTTTTCAAAATTTGCCTAAATTATTCAGTGATTGTCGTGTTTTTAAGTATAAATTGTGCATCAGGTACGACGATAGGCGTGGTGGACGAGGCGGAGGACGCGGTGGAGGTCGCGGAGGCAGCAGGGGCGGGTCTCGGGGCGGTAGATCGAGCGATAGGTCGCTTGAGCGGGGTAGCCGCTTCGGAGGCGGCGGCGGTGGCGGCAGAGGCCGTGATGGCGGCGGCAGTCGTGGCGGAAGCCGCGATGGCGGCCGAGGCTTCGGAGGCCGTGGCGGCCGCGACGACTTCCGCGGCGGCTTCGGCAAAAACGACCAACCTGGCGGCAATCTCCGTAAAATCCGCTGGGACACCGTCCAGCTAACACCGTTCCAGAAGAACTTTTACGTTCCCCACCAGAGTGTACAATCTCGGTCCCCGGCCGAGATCGAGGCTTACCGCAGCCAAAACCAGATCACTGTGAAAGGCAGAGACGTGCCTGCCCCGAGCATTTATTTCGAGGAGGGTGGATTCCCTGATTACGCTATGAAGGAGATATTGAAGCAAGGGTTTCCACATCCGACGCCAATTCAGGCTCAAGGCTGGCCGATAGCTTTGTCGGGGCGTGATTTGGTTGGAATTGCTCAGACGGGCTCCGGGAAGACTTTAGCGTACATTTTGCCAGCTATAGTACATATAATCAATCAGCCGAGGCTGTTACGAGATGATGGACCCATCGTGCTGGTCTTAGCTCCTACTAGAGAGCTTGCGCAACAAATTCAGCAGGTAAATATACTAAAAAACCTTTAAAACTTACACTATTTTGTAATTTTAGGCCTGGTTAAGGATCATAACATGATTGCCTAACTTAACTTAACTTCTGACTAACTTAAACTTAAGCTAATCTGGATATCCCCAGACCTTGTTTTCCAATTAGATAAAAATATGACCCAAAAAGAAGCAATTTAACATTCTATATCAGTTAGGTAAGGTTACTGGCATAGGTATTGACAATACCTGGAGAACATGCCTTACAAGCGGTGAACGATGAAATGAAAAGAGGCAATGGTGGTCGGTAACGTTCATCTCTCTTTCAAAAATATCCATCCATGTATCCAACGTGTTATCGTTGTCCATTTCTATCATGCATAAAAGCAGAAGAGGAAGGAAATTGCGTCATTGGATAGAAAGGGACAAAGTAAACACATTGGAAACATCAATGGAAACGTATACGAATGAAGGACGAACATTACCGACCGCCATGGCCAATTTTCGTGTTTGGATGCTTGTAAGGAGCATTGGCATCCATTGGTTTATATCCATGGTTAGGACTTGTTCATAATCTATGGTTGTTAATGTTTTTTTTGAAGTATGAAGTAATTACAAGCATTTGTTTTCCATTGTGCCGCACCAGACATTGGTTGCGATGAACGGGATCGCTGCAGAGATGTTGGACGGCGATCCCAACGAGTCGGACATGCCACGCATTGTAAATTTACATTTCACTACTAATACGTAGAACTTAGCTTTTTATGGCAGGCTATGTTCGAAAACCTAAACGTTTTTGGGGAATTTTTTGTAAAAAAAAAATGTTTAATACAAGTTTCTTCTAAATTCAAAATTATCTTTTTCGCTAGGTTCCGGTTTCTGAACGTAACCTTAACGTCTTCAGTTTTTAGCACCAGTTTGTATTCTTTGTTGTATTTTTATTTTATAATTCTATTAGATATCCTTAGTATTTTATTTAGGCTTCTACCACTGCTTTCTATTCAGATAGGTTTTTTACGCCCATATTAATAAACAAATTCTTAAGTACTCTCTCAGATCACAGTGTAATGAAACTGGTTGCGCTCGGTGGTCGCGACAGGTCGAGCGGTGGCCGGGGGGAGCGTGTACTGAATTTGCTAGTGCTCCATTCCCTGCACACCGCACGAGTATAGACCCGCCGCCACAGAGAGCAACTACCTACTAGTTAAATTACACTATTCTCAGGCTCTTAACTCTTGAAAACTGCCATGGGGATGTGATATTATTGAATCACCCATTGTTTATCTATAGTTTTTATAAGGCTGTGTTTCCACCAGAGATGTGCGAGGTAGCGAGGAAAAAACCGCCAATAGCGCGCTCGCTCGATCATATCATTGGGGAATCGAAGCACTCTCATTGGCTGATTTTTTCCTCGCTCACTGCCTCGCTACCTCGCACATCTCTGGTGGAAAAGCAGCCTAAAGCTGGGTTGGAAGCGGTTGAGTTTAACCTTTTAGTTTACATCAGAGGGAGTTTAAGAGAACATGCAAGCTCTTGTTTTTGGTTTATTAATATAGGCTTTATATTATTTACTGTCGTCTCTTTGGGTCTAGCATGGCAGTTCGATATAGTAAAGTTATCTTTCTTTCACTTGGCGTGGAACAGCGAGAGGAAGAGCGTGAGATAACGTCGCGCGCCTCATGCTAGGCCCTGTGATAAACGAAAGTTATTCATATCATTTTACCATTATATGTTTCATCCATTCAACCACATCCTTTTCCTATGTTTTTAGTTGTTTGGGGATATCTGTTTAAGATTATTATCACTTATTGTACTGAATGTTTAATAGGTGACTGTTGCAATTTCTGTTGTGTAATAACTACTAGCATAGAGTATAAGCTTACGACTATATTCCCCGAGGGAGTAGTCAGAGATGTTCTAAAGACTCAGAACAGAAAATCCACCATATGGTAATACAGGGTGTCCCGTAAATCAACGTCAAGCCGGAGTCGGGTGACAGGCCAAATCATAATAGTTAACCTTACCAGAAAAATAAAAATGTGTATTTTTCTTTTTAAGTATATATATATTTTTTTAAATGTAGATTCCCTGTGGATTCCAAGCAACAGGTTAGATTAGCACTATTCAGGATTCAATAAGAAAAATATAATTGAGTAGCAAAAGGAGCTATAAAACCATCACAGGATGTATTAAAAAAGCCTATAAATTAAAAAAAATCATGATTTGGATTTTATTTTTTATTTTTCTGGTAACTATTATGATTTGGCCTATCACCCGATTCCGGCTTGACGCTGATTTACGGGATACCCTGTATAATAACAAATCTATTATACATAATAATAATATACACCTCAATTTTATGGTATGGGTTATTCCCGGTATCCCCCACGGTCTCGGCCCCAGTCCCCACTGGGACAGCGGGAAAAAAATGATCGCTGTCCCCCCGCCTCCCCCACTGGGGGCCATCGGGAAAATATGTTATCGTAGTCCCCCACTAAAATAAAATCAATGGATTTTTTATGAAAACTGTAAATAGTTTTGTAATAAACTGTATTATGTTTTTGCAATAAAATAGTGTGCTTTATACATCAATAATTAACTGATAATGTTATAAATTCGAATACAACACTTATTAATTATTTATACAGGGTGAAATTGATATCATTAGCATCCTTTTAAACTAAATAATACCTAAATACCTATTCAGATCTTCCTTCAAAATATATAAATAATTAATAAGTGTTGTATTCGAATTTATAACATTATAAGTTAATTATTGATGTATAAAGCACCAAATGGGTTATTCCCGGTATCCCCCACGGTCTCGGCCCCAGTGGGGGACAGCGGGAAAAAAATGCTCGCTGTCCCCCCGCCTCCCCCACTGGGGGCCATCGGGAAAATATGTTATCGTAGTCCCCCACTAAAATAAAATCAATGGATTTTTTATGAAAACTGTAAATAGTTTTGTAATAAACTGTATTATGTTTTTGCAATAAAATAGTGTGCTTTATACATCAATAATTAACTGATAATGTTATAAATTCGAACACGACACTTATTAATTATTTATACAGGGTGAAATTGATATCATTAGCATCCTTTTAAACTAAATAATACCTAAATACCTATTCAGATCTTCCTTCAAAATATATAAATAATTAATAAGTGTTGTATTCGAATTTATAACATTATAAGTTAATTATTGATGTATAAAGCACACTATTTTATTGCAAAAACATAATACAGTTTATTACAAAACTATTTACAGTTTTCATAAAAAATCCATTGATTTTATTTTAGTGGGGGACTACGATAACATATTTTCCCGATGGCCCCCAGTGGGGGAGGCGGGGGGACAGCGAGCATTTTTTTCCCGCTGTCCCCCACTGGGGCTGAGACCGTGGGGGATACCGGGAATAACCCATTTGGTATCTGTTACTAAGCACAATTAAGTGTTAATGACCCCCCCGCTTGATCATATGATTCTGAGGTCAATGTTCGCCTAAATGCAATCTGTTATCATTAACAATTGCCCTGGTTGAGTTTCGCCAACTAATGAAAAATTACCCTATACAGTATTGAGTTTATGCATTATTTGATCTTGAAAGTGTGAGTTTAAAAATAGTGTAGGGCTTGTTATCTCTTTTTAATCGACTTCAAAAAAGGATGTCCTTAAAGATAATAATTTGTTATCACGCGATATTTGCAACAGCCTTTTCACATTTGCGATTTCATGGCGACAGCGCATAAAATCTACGATAATCTTAAAAATATCAATTTACTCGTGTGTTATTGTGGACTCACCAGAAGTTGCAAGTGTGAAAGGTCGCTTTCTATTTCCACAAAATAATTTTATTTGGTGTACACCTTGCTTTTTGATCGTAAGACCTTATGTGTACATTGTATTTCTGTATAATTTTAAGTGTATAAGTATTTATATTTTGATGTGCAATAAAGTATAATTGACTGCTTATATGCGCATAGATGAAAGAGAGATACGGCACGATCGCACTATTCGAACTTACAATATAGACAAAACAACAGTCACCTATTAAAACATTTCACAAAAATCGACTTTCAAGGCAGTACCTTAAGCTCGACGTTCCCTTGCAGGTGGCCACGGATTTCGGCCAAAATGTCGCAGTGCGTAATACTTGCATCTTCGGTGGTGCGCCCAAAGGACCTCAGGGCAGATGTCTGGAAAGGGGGGTGGAGATCATCATCGCTACTCCGGGAAGACTGATCGATTTCTTGGAGAAAGGTACGTCTAAGGCGCAGTTTATACAGAAGAGGCGTGTGGCGGTGGCGGATAGTCAAAGTAACTCAATTATAAACCTTATAGTGTATGCTACGTGCATAGCGCCGCCACACGTCTCTTCTGTATAAACCTTGGCTTAGAAACCCCATTGCAATTAAAAATAGGATCTCAAATAAGAATCGTGCAGTGGAAATCCGTCTAGTTATACTAACATACATTGAATTACATTGTACATACCAAATATAACATTATTGGTCTAGTTTGGTGGAATTTTACATTGTGTGGAAAACAAATATTATTTATCGAATTTAAGGTCTGCCATCTCTATGAGAGTTAGTGCGAAATGTATGACATTTTCCTGTTGACCGGGTCGCCCTGGCCGCGTGTTTAAATGTTATACTTACAATCTGTAATAAGCTAGACCTGCTTAAGGTACAAATACAAATATATTTATTCAATAAATTCGGTTCGGATACATGCGGTGTGAGTGATAGTGTTGGGCACAGCTCTAGGCACAACACGCAGGTTGTGTCCGTCATACTGATACCAAACACTCTCCTCTTGACTTTTATTGGTGCAAGGTGGTTGCAGAGGTGTAAATTTCATACAAAACTTTGTTGTAGAACAGAACACTCGTAGACGGTATTAATAAAAGTAATGTTTTACATATGGAAAAATATCTTAGAAAATCTAGATTGCGCGTATCAAATAACATTTACAATTTGTAATATAATAACGAAGTTTTGTATGAATAATTTCAAAGCTTGAGATCTTCGTAATTAAGTATATTATAAATGGCAAATATTATTTGATACGCGCAATCTAGATTTTCTAAGCTATTTTTCCATAGGTATATAAAACATTACTTTTATTAATACCGTCTACGAGTGTTCTACGACGAAGTTTTGTATGAAATTTACAACTCTGCAACCACCTTAATATAGTGTTGTTAGCCTTCTCCATGTAATTTGTCGCCATTGTGATAAGCAGTTAGTTTATTGTAAGTCTTTAATTGTGTGAAGGTACAACAAACCTGAAGAGATGCACGTACCTGGTGCTGGACGAGGCTGACAGGATGCTGGACATGGGCTTCGAGCCCCAGATCCGCAAGATCATCGAACAGATTCGTCCGGACAGACAGGTGGGTGAAGAAAATGTTTATGAATTGTTTGCTTGTTTTGTTTGTTATTCTTATGTACACTTGGATCTACACCACATGAATAAATTTAAATTGCCACAGAAACTGAGGGCCAAATCGGACTAGGCGGAATAATGCCATTAAAATTTACTGCAAAACGGCGCTGCTGTTTGCTGAGTTAGATTTTACTGTTTGCACAGTATTTTCAGCTCGAATGGCATAATTACTACTTAGGGTGGACGTATATCTTTCCGCGGCGAAGGAGGTGAACGAAACAAATTTTCTTTTAATTCTTCTGACGATTCGACCGATTCGCCGCGGATAAGTCAAAATTCTAAAATTCTATTCTTTCTCCTCCTTCGGCTCGTTCGCCGCGGATAAATATGCGTCCTCCTTAACAAAGTGCTCGAGCATTTTTCAGCCTAGTCTGAATTGACCCTAACCTTCTAAGGAGCGCACAAAATGATCACTTGCGCTAGTATTATACCTATCGTAACGCGATTGCACGAAGCGTTGTCTCGTCAAACTGAAAAATGTTAGTGTAGGCACTGAAGTTGTATATGGAAAAAGTTAAAATCTTCATTTTTGCCCAAACCTTTGTACACATTCAGATTTGCACTATTGAGAATCTGGCCTCAAAGCCGTGCAATTCTAGAATATGGCCCAGTAACCATTAACCTTGAGTGCAATTCTCTAAGCGCAAACATAGGTTGAAACACGGGTGAGCTGTCAATATGCGTTGTATCAAACTTAATATGACATCTTTGACGATCTGAAGGATGCAAGAAGGATGTTTCCTTAGAGAATAGCACTCCTTATCCGACAATTCCACTGACCATAACAATTAACCGCCAGGTCCTCATGTGGTCTGCGACCTGGCCAAAAGAAGTGCAGAACCTAGCCGAGGAGTTCCTCCACGACTACATCCAGATCAACATCGGCTCCCTGTCCCTCTCTGCCAACCACAACATCCTGCAGATCGTGGACATCTGCGAGGAGTGGGAGAAGGGGGAGAAACTGTTGACGTTGCTCAACGAAATATCTTCCGAGGAGGAAACCAAGACTATCATATTTGCTGAGACTAAGAGAAAGGTGAGGCTTTTATTTTAGATTTATTTATTTTTCAGAACATTTTAGTTAATAGTCTTTATTTCTAGTATTATGTTTGTTCTTAAAGGACGCAATATAGGGTCATTCTTAATATGCTGACACTTTTTAAAGGCGATGATCAGACGGTCAAACTAAACAACTTTCTCTACCATGGCACCAACATCGAAATCGCGTGATGAAAAAATGTGATGTTCCATACAAAACTGTAAGGGTTGAACGCACGCGATCGCGTTCCGTCTATCTTATATGCTCTAGCAAATGACGTTCCTGAGTAAAAGAAAAGGATGGAGCGACAGAAAAGTGCGATCGCGTGCGGCCATGTGTAGTTCAACCCTAAACCCACTTGAGTCAAATGTATGGGACAGCTTCATTTTTGTTCGCGATTTAGATGTTGGTCCCATAGAGAAAGTTGCTCAGTTTGATGGTCTGATCATCCTCTTAAAAAAGTGTCAGCATATTAAGAAGGACCCTGTATAATGAACCTATTATGTAATAAATATATCAATGATATTGCATGAATTCTACCTATTATATGCCCTTGTGACGGAACATAGCTGAACAGCACCATAAATAATAATGTCATCAATTAAGTACGCAATAACGACTATTTCTATATTTAGTTGAGGTCAGTTCAAAAATTTCTTCCGTAAGATAAGATTAATTTTACTGTCCAACATTCATGTTAAATTAATAGGTTGCTGCTAGTGTCATAATATTAAGTCCATTTGTTGAACTAAAGAAATATGTTTCAGGATAATTTCCTATTTTTTATATTTATAACAATGTTTCCGTATTATGTTTTTGAGCGATAAAAAAGGATAAATACGGGAAAATGCTGAGCAATGTGGACTCGGGTCGAACCTTAAAGCAGTCTGTACATTTTAGATTTTCATTTATTCCTGTATTTGACCTAAATCTCAATTATAAAAGTATGTTGAAACTTGAAACCAGCTCTTAAAGTCATTTCAGACAACAGAGCATAATAGCCCTTAATTAAGTTATTGTTAGTATACAGTTGGCAACGAATTGATTTATCACCTTTATTTCTATGTTGATAAGGTTTAGAGCATATTTCCAGTGCATTCACTAACATCAATGTTTAAACCGTAATTTTCCCACAGGTGGACGAAATAACAAAGGCAATAAACCGTGCGGGATGGCGCGCGCTCGCCATACACGGCGACAAGAACCAGCAGGACCGCGACTACGTCCTCAATCAGTTCCGACAGTCCAATGGCGGCATTCTAGTCGCCACCGACGTCGCCGCGAGAGGACTCGGTAAGGTTATCTTGTTTAGTACACTGGAAAGGGCCGCTAGGGATCTGTACTACAGATTACTGAGGCAAGATAGAAGCTACAGACGCGAGTGTGAAACTTTTGCTTAGTTCCTATAGCTCCGTTTTGGAGCTGCTGTCGCCAATTTTGACAGCTCACTACTATAGAACTTGTAGTTATGGGATACAGTGATTTCAGAACGTAAGGAATCATTGGCAAAGGAAAGGTCTTGCATCGCATAAATATTATTATGTCAAATAACGGAGGAGAATTATCGACGTTACAAGGATCTCAACTCGACAAAAATGTGAAAAAAAACCGCCATAACGCTGCTGTTAGTTTTCAACGGTCAAAAACGACTGCATCCCCAAAACGGAACCATAGGAACTAAATCTGTCACAGGCCGGCCGAAGCATGATGCCTGATTTGGCTATATCACGCCTTTTATCTCGTTCGTTCGCGCGCGCAAATAGAAAGAGCTAAAGTGTGATAGCGCTAATATCACGTTTCTATGCTACGGCCGCAGATCTGTACGTCCGTATGGGATATTAGGCTACTTTATAATGAGGCCATTCGCCAGTCTAGGCTGAGGCATAAAGCCGTCTGTTGGAAATTGCTATTAAAATGATTTGTCATAGTATGGCTGGAGACTCTTCACATTTAATCCTGTTTCATACTAGTCTCTTTTTGCGGCACATCTTATGAGGTGAATAACTCACGCAGATAAATAATGAGATGGACTGAACTCAAGAAAACTATAGTTGTCTCGCTTACATTACACTACAACGTATATTTGAGCAAGATACCTAGCTACTATATTCTTGTTTTCGCTCTGATTGAAAGATAAATCGACCCTGTTAGGTTTTTTATAGAAAAGAAACGAGAAAATTTATTTTTAAAATGAAGGAACATTACAAAAGGATGAAAATGTATAGGTAGCCTATTATCACTGTAAACTGCCCAGAAGTTGACTATCTTATGTTTGAGCCACCTATATTAACATTAAACAACGTCTAAACAAATACGTTTAAAAGGTGGTGACACTCCCGCCAACCTTTAAAGAACCTGTCAAATTAAAGGCATCAAACAAAAGATTATAAATGAAACAGTAGCGACGTCTATTATGGTACGTTCTCGCACTGTTTGACCGGGGTGTTTGGTCTAAGAGATGTCAGGAGCGTACGGGAGGTATTTGATGCCATTGCTTAGTGAATTTATGAAATTGGTTGTTAAAAACAACCGCTATCGAGGTTCCAGTATTCACGAAACAGTATTTTGACTATATTATTATTAGCTTGTTAATTAATGATTACTTAGTTTTAAGTTTAGATAATAATTATAACTAAAACCTTTCAAGGACAAATATTTGGTGGCTTTTACAATAGTGCTATCTAGCCGCTCTTTTGACCAAAGTGTCCACTGTATTTAGTTTATTAACCACAAGAGTGTGGTAACTGGTCAGAGTGTTATTTTTTACTTTCGATTTCATCGAATTTGTTTGCCAAATTAAAATAGGGAGGTATTCTAACAGACTGACTGACTTGCGTTTCAGCCGGGGATTTTCGAAACTTCTTTTTCCTTTTTCGCTTACGAGTAATACCTATAAATTTTAATAACATAATCGTGGCTTACACCCTGACAGACGATATAAACAGCGTCTAGCAGTCACTTCTTGCTATGGATGTATTAGTTTATACGATAGCGGCAGTGTTATCAATCATTCACTGTTTAGCATCATTGTTTGGTAGGATATTACATATTCTACTACTTTAATAGCTATAAGAATGCAGTTCTGCAAATTGTTTCATACTAGAATTAGGTATTATTATAAGTCAAATAGCATAGCATAGCTTATGCTCACGACAACATTCCCCGAGGGGGTAGTCATAGATGTTATGAAAGCTCAGAACATCCACGTCATATACAAGACAACAATATCGAAATGCACAAAATCAAGTGAATATTGGAACATAGGCTACCAAACAAATAAAACTGGCGCAATGGATACCATTTGAACTATTCATGGGCTGTGATATCGTATCTTGTGAAGTCTAAACTCACAAGCAGGAAATTATAGTCCTATGATTAAATTAATAAATTTCCATGACTGACTCGGCATTATTCTCAATTGTTTTCATTTCAGAGGCGCATGCGTGCAGAGATAAGGGCTAGCCCGGCGGTGTGTTGCTGACTTGGATATATTATAGATTCTCATGATGGAATCCTTAATGACAGCATTGTTTTAATACTGACTGTCAGCGCACACTGTTTAAATAAGCATGCTGCCTCTAAAAATATAAGCTTTGAGGGTAAAAGAATATGATGGTCTTACAATTAGCTATTTTTAATTAGATATTGGTTAGAGAAAATCGGAACACGTCGGATAGAATTGGTTACGCATGATTTTACTATGACTTTACTATTCTCGGTTGTAAATCAATTAGCTTTTGATCATGCAGTTTTTTTTCTTTGATAGGCAAGCGTATTTTCTAAATGCAAAGATATTGAATAACTTCATGGTTCAGATCAAGAAATCGAAATAGTAGTACCAAAATGACAATAGGAACATACTTGAGTGTTTTTTTTTCATAAATTTGTTTTGTTAGCGTATACTTCTAGCGTACCGAATGTGTATAAATATTTATAAATTATTGTAGATAATCATCAAAAATTTATTTTAAAGTAAGACCATCAAACACAAAAGAGCAATACATGCTTGGTTCACCGTCATGAGAGATTTACCGCAAAGGGCCTACCCTACGCCACCTGACAGCTTGACAAGTAAACGTGACATACAATACGTATGGAGAAAACGTATAAATAAAGTATAAGTCAGCACACCGTTCCACTCTTGGCCTACAACACTCCGGGAGCACTGAAGGGCATAATACAGTTATTTCCAGCTTCCTCGCCTGCCCGTGACTCTATGAAGGTAAATATTCCACTGATTAACGTTTGGGGGAACAGTTCTTCTTTTCGTGGACTTTGCTGAGGCCTTTGACTATGTTTCTCATAAAGTTTACGTGTAAAAATGTTATCAAATCGTTTGTTTCGGTTGAATTACAATTGTAGGTTAGTAGATTCGTTTATAAACATAGCATGCATTTGATTTTATTGTTAATTTGATTTTTTTTACCAACTAAAATGTACGTGTGCCACAAGGGTCACACTTAGGACTATAAGAATTCTTCCCTCAAACAAAAATTTTCCAATCAATTATTTGAGACATATCCATTGCTGTATTTGTTTCTTGTGAACTCGATACCAATTGTCTATTAACAACTAATATGTGTCCACGTCCGTACAGATGTGGAAGACGTGAAGTTTGTGATAAACTATGATTATCCGAATAACTCTGAGGACTATGTTCATCGTATCGGGCGTACGGGACGCTCTAAAAACACCGGAACGGCTTACACGCTGTTCACGCCTAATAATTCTGCAAAGGTAAAAACTACTTTTAAATAATTTGTGTCCAAAAATGTCAAAAATCTTTATCAGCAAACTAACTCCGCATTTTGCCGACATTTTGTTTCCTTTTAACTGTTTTTGTAATCTGTGTGACAATATGTTTTTTTTTACTCAAATAACAAAAAAGAGTTGTAAACAAGCGTTCCATGGTGTATCTCCAGGCTAAAGATCTGATGGCAGTGCTTCAGGAGGCTAATCAAGTCGTCAACCCCAAGCTGTTGGAGTTGGCGCAATGCGGAATGGGCTTCAAGGGCAAATATGGTAAGTTTTAATTCTGTAAATAATGTTAAAATTCCAGTGGCAGTTTTTTAAACAATTGTTTATATTTCAGCAATCTGAAATAGTCATTAGAATTTATCTATTTTAAAATTCTAATGATGTTGATTTTGATTATTAGTGTAAAATAAGTATAATCTCTAAGTAAAAATATATTTATTTGAAATTAGGCACGATTCTGGGACTAACGCCCATGCAGGCTGCATGTCCTTGAGGGCGGGCCCCTGCAGTGTGACGTATATGTCATGCGGGCACTACATCCTCGCCGAGAAAGGCCGAGAACGAGACTGATGCCCTTCATTGATCCATGGCGTCGTGAGCCGCAGTCATTTTTTCCTTCAAAGTTCTCGCGTGTGCTTGAAGTGCCTGCTTTACGTATATGTGTTGATGTTGTGAAGTCATTAATGTAAATGTTTGTACTACACCAGGACGGGGTCGTTTCCGTGACCGTGACGACGATCGTTCGGGCGGCGGTCGCGGCGGCGGGCGCGGGCGGGACTCGCGCGGGCGCGACGGCGGCCGGGGAGGACGCGGCGGCAGTCGCTTCGGCGCCGGCGGCGGCGGCGGCGAGAGGAGTGAGTTACTTGTTAACATTTATTAGTTCTACGACGAGTCTGGGAGTCCCGGGAGCTTTTGCAAACCATTAGAAGGAGGAAAGTCGCCTACATTAGTCATATCTTGAGGACGGATACCAGCTGTTCCAGACTACAGTTACACCTTGGACACTCAGCTGTCTTATGTGCGAAACCGAGTGAGTGCGAACGAGACAGGAATACGCTGTTTCCTACATTTTACGGCACACATCCTACCAAGCAGGGGTAAACATAAAATTTGTGAGGGGACAGGGAATGTCCGTCCTGTATTAAATCAAGTTTTTTAAGGATTATCAGACCATTAAACTGAACAGCTTTCCCTTAAAAATCATCAGCATAATAAGAAAGATATGTTATCTATATCGTTATAGTCATAATAAATAAGTTTTACTGGTGAAAACATGAGAACGAAACAGTCTGTGGCGTACATCACTAAGCCGCACCACCCCCCTGGGGCCGCCCGCGTCGCACCTCAGAGAGGTGCGGCGCGGATGAGAATGTGGAGATGTAGGCTCCTATCTCTGCCAGGATCGTTCTTCAGTGAAACCAAGGTACCGGTGAGGCTATAGTTGGTCTGTTTGCTTGGCTGAAGTGAATATTTACGAGGCAAAACACAAAGGTCGGAACCGGTATCTATCAAAAATTGTATCTTGGTTTTCCTATCCGTAATAAATAGGCGGCTGGTAGCATGACGGTAATTTGCCGCTCTTATTGACCGTCGCGTTGGTTTTCCTTATAATTGCATGGGGGTGTGCACTTTGTTGCCTTCTCACGGAAATTACTATGATACCAGCACATACCTGGTGTTTGACTTCGACCCTGGCTCCGACCCCTGCTCCTTGATCTTGAATATCTGTTGCGACGATATGGTTGACGCCCTCTGGGTTCCCGAAATGACAACTTGGCTATCTGTTGGGTAAGTTCAGTTTGAATACGCGTGGTTATTAAATCATCAATTTTTTTTAACAAACCGTCGTAGTCGTTTGTTGAAGTAGATGCGACTTGCTGTTGAGGCGGTGGCAGCAGCGTAACTTCACATATCTTGTCCGCCAGCTCGGCCACGTCATCTAGGTTGGTGGACGATTGGGAAACTATAATGGCCTGCACGTGTGAAGGTAGTCGACTCGCCCACATGCTGTACAAAAATTCGTCCGTTACGCCTCCATTTGCTAGGGTTTTGAGATGACGCAGGAACTGCGACGGTTTCCGGTCGCCTAATTCCTCGTGCGAAAGTAATTGCCTAATTTGGTGTTCGCGGGAAACAGACAGCCTCCGTGTTAACTCGTGCTTAAGCTTTGCGTACTTGTCAGTCTTCGGGGGATTTCTAATTAAATCTTTTATCTCTCTAACGTACCTTGGATCAAGCGTGGCGATGATATGATTGAACTTGGTAGTATCCTCCTTCACCCCGGATAGTTGAAACTGTGCCTCCGCCTGCGCAAACCACACATCCGGTTCTTCTGCCCAAAATGGCGGCATCCGCACGGCCACGCGGTCAACCGATGTGCCGGACGCCGAGCCGGACGCGGATGCGTCCTGGAAATCAGCCTCTTCACCGCCTTCCGGGCGCCCGCCGGGCTTGCCGGATGCTCCAGATCCATCCGTAGGCATTATTACTTACTGCGCTTGTAATACCTACGAACGTAACGTTATTTCCGTTTGATGCGATGTCCTTTGTTCGGTGTCACCAATGTGGAGATGTAGGCTCCTATCTCTGCCAGGATCGTTCTTCAGTGAAACCAAGGTACGACATTCAATTTGGGTTTAATCAGACCTTTGATTCTAAAGCACAAAGCAAAAGGGCGAAAGCGAGTTTATGCGAAGCGACGTAACGTCTAGCGCGGTAGCTGTCTGGAGTGGCTCTGCGGCGGCCGGCGGTCGTCTGCGACTGGAAAGGTCCCCGCCGCCCGCGCCGCACCTCATGCGTCTTCGACACCTGCGCTAGTGATGTGTGTCGTCGCCTGCGGCTTAGTGATGTACGCCACAAGTCCCTCTCTATTATAATTTTAAAATTGTGGCTCCAGTGTTGATGATTTCGCCAACATCTAGTTTAAACTACAACTCCCCTATATTGGTGTGTGGCTAAGCATAAAAAAAGGGATTTACCAATATTATATCTTATGCTTTCATCCCTAGGCTCAAGATGGGACGATGACTCCTCAGACAACTTCAGCAACAACCAGAGCTCCGGCTTCAACCGTCAAGATAGCTTCGGCAGCCGCCCGAACTTCGGCGGCAACCGCGACGGCGGCTTCAACCGAGACAGCGGCGGTGGCGGCGGCTTCAGAGGCCGAGGCGCGTCCCGAGGCGGCACTCGAGGCCGAGGCACCAACGGCAGCACCGGCTACCAGGGACAGACCCAGAGCTACGGGCAGCAGAGCTTCCCACCGGCTCAGAACTTCGAACAACCCCAATCTCAAGGCTATCCAGGGTTCAACATGCCGCCGCCGACTAGTTACTACAACATGTACGCTCAACCTCCACCGCCGCCCGCTAACAAATTTGGTGCGAAGTAGGTTGTTATGGACATTTTTTAACTAGATCTGCCGATGTTGCTTTTTGGAGGGTTCGAGCTTTTGTGAAGACCATGGTGAAATTGTTAGTCAAACCGATATTTTGAATGGCCTTGCTGACAAGGCCAGGTACAAATTTCTATAGTAATTAATAGAAATAGAAATAGAAATAGAAATATTCTTTATTGTGAATCATAGGTATACATAATTGATGACATTATTACTTTAGGTACAGTTCAGCTATGTTCCGCCACATGGGCATACAATAGTGGGTAGCATTCATGCAATATCATTGAAACATTAATTACTAATAATTGAACAAAACAAACAAAGTTAAACATAATTATTACTCAATGTCAAAACAGTCAAAACTTTACCAAATCTAAGTCATTGCAATAAATCTCAAATGGAAGTATCATCCAGAAATTCATTCAGACTGTAGTAGCATTTAGAATTAAGCAGATCAAAGAGTTTATTCTTAAACACGTTGATTTCAGTTGTATCTCTAATGGGCTTGGGAATTTTATTATAAATATGAGGTGTCCTACAAAACAGACTTTTATGTAGTAAAGCTGTCCTAGAAGGTAACACTGCTAACTTGTCTTGATGCCGCAGACGAGTTCCAAAATTAAATAAGCTGATATTTGTTTTTACAAACACAGCACATTCGTAGATGTACATACACGGAAGAGTTAAAATTTTAAGTTTTGAGAAATGAGGCCTACATGATTGTGTTTGTCTCAAATGGCAAATAGCCCGAATGCAACGTTTTTGAGATTTGAAAGCGAAATCTTTGTTTGTAGAGTTTCCCCAAAACATTATGCCATACCTCAAGATAGATGCCACGTATCCGTGGTATGCCGTTATGACAGCTGAACTATCTACTATTTTGCTGAGGTTATACAGTGCATATGAGCCTTGGTTTACTCGTTTACATAGTTGTTCTATGTGGACATTCCAGTTCATTTGGCTGTCTATGTGTAGTCCCAAAAATTTTGCTACGTTTACTTCTTGTATCGGAATTCCGGAATAGTTAATGTCAAGATTGTGCAAATTATTCTGTCTTTGCCTAAAATTCATTATGTTTGTTTTGTCAAAATTTATCCTAAGATTGTTACGATTAAGCCATTGAATTATTGATGTCAGAGAATTATTAATGTCATTACTTAAATTATTTATGTCATTATTTCTGAATAAGATGGTACTATCGTCTGCAAATAGTGTAATGTCATGATTGGTTGCTAAGGGCAGGTCATTTATATATATCAGGAACAGTAAGGGTCCCAGTACACTGCCTTGCGGTACACCATATTTTATAGTTCTCTTTTCTGAGGCATATGTTAACTCTTTTTTCGTATGTGAGCATATTTGTGTAATTTGTGTCATCTGTGTCCTCCCAGTAAGATACGATTTTATAAGTTTGTGAGCATTTCCTCTTATCCCATAAGAATAAAGCTTTTCCAGCAACGTGGGATGGTCTACGTGGTCAAACGCCTTAGTCATGTCCATGTATAAGGCCACTGTTGGGATTCGTTTGTCCATATTCGAGTATACGGTTTTCAGGAAATTGTATATTGCCAAATTAATAGATTTATTCTTTCTGAAACCGTATTGTTGTGATGTTAGTATCTTATGTGACTCGAAAAAGGAGTAAAAAGATTTGTAAATAAATTTTTCGAAGACTTTGGCAAATATAGTTATAAGTGCCACTGGTCTATAACAGCTCACGTCGTTTCTGTCTCCTTTTTTAAATAACGGTTTAATTATTGACAATTTTAAACCCTCTGGGAAAATTCCTTGATCTATACATTGATTAATAATGTGGCTCATCGATGATTAATTACGTTGCTAAAATATGACTTACTTACGTATTTAAAATTGTACATCCCAAAATATCGCAAAGATAACCAGTGCAGTGCATTCTTTTCATTTTTGTGTCTGGATGGTTAAAACTCGAGTTTCGATGCTCCTCCAATTCGTGATTTTAGACTAAATTGAATATCTTTTGGTCGTCTAGTTAAAAAATGTAGATGAAATATAGTTAGTGTATAGTATTTTAAGTTTTTGTGTATTTTTAAATAGGCATTTGGTCCTTTAGCTTAATTGAAAAAACGAATTGGTAGAATTATGAATCGGCCATTTTATAAATTCGTTGTTTTCACTCAAAATGGCCTCCTACGTCCAAGTAATACAGATTTTAATTTCCAATAGTAGAAATGTGTAACATTCCTTCCAACATTGTTGAGACAATGTGATCGCTATATCTTTTGTGAAATGTGCAATTCACCAGAATAAATATAATTATTGTAAGGAAATTTTGTTTTATTGTAAATTTTTGTTTACACACCTGAATAAATGCATGTAAAGTCCGACCAGAAATATAAAAAACCTCGCAATGTTGCGGAATTCATTGGAACTAATTTTTGTACTCGGAACACTGACATTAAAGGTTATAGTCGATCGCAGCGCCCCCAATTCAGGTTTTTTATATTTCTGGTCAGGCTTAACAACTTTAGCTAAGAAACCTATAGGAAAATCTCAAAAAATTATTTCCATACTAAATGCAACCAGCTGATTGAACGTTTCTACGAAAAGTCGAAAAATTCGTTTGCGAATTTGTTCAGTATCATGTTAATACCCGCTGCACCAGAAGTACCATCGGAAGTACCATCAATGGTACAGTTGGCACTAGGTGGTGCCAGTAGTACCATTAATGGTACAATTGGCACTAGATCGTGCCAGTTCACCCCTTAGGGCCTGTTTCACTACTTATGAGTAAGTTCTTGTGAGCTTATCCGACAGATATTTTGACATATTTTCATACAAAATACGTCAAACTATATGTCGGATAAACTAGCAACAACTTACTCAGAAGTGGTGAAACAGGCCCTAAGTGTACCTGCCGAACGTTCGGTTGAATACGCGCGCAACACTGATCCCTATACCGACGACACACCAGTACGCGCCATATTTAGGGTTGAACTACACATGGCCGCACGCGATCGCACTTTTCCGTCGCTCCATCCTTTTCTGTCACTCAGGAACGTCATTTGCTAGAGCATATAAGATAGACGGAACGCCATAGCCTGCGGCGTGCGGCCATGTGTAGTTCAACCCTTATTAACCGAACGTTAGGCGCGGAACGTTCCGCAGGTGTGTCAGTACACTAAAAGTAATGCAACTGTTTGTCCTGACACCCTGTACATCAAAAGGGGTCATAACAATGAATAAGGGTTGAGCATTTTTCCGTCGCTCCATCTTTTTCTGTCACTCAGGAACGTCATTAGCTAGAGCGAATAAGATAAACGGAAAGCGACCGCACGCGGCCGACCTATCGCGCGCGTTCGCGTTCCGTCTATCTTATTTCCTCTAGCTAGACGTTCCTGAGTGACAGAAAAGGATGGAGCGACGGAAAAATTCGGTTCCATGCTGTCTAATGTGGTTCAACCCTAAATCTAAACTATTATAAAACTGTAACTGAAGTGTGTCTGTACATTGAAGATATTTACAAAAAAAAGAATACGATATGGTTTTTAGGTATCCCTGACTCGAAATCATCCTTTTTTAGAAATTGTATCTGTCTGTTTGTTTGTTTGTTCGCGCATCACGCAAAAACTACTGAACCGATTTTGATGAAACTTTTTTTGTTTGATAGCTTATGATCTGACTTAAAATCTGGTATATAATTTATGCGGACGAAGTCGCGGGAAAACACTAGTGTTAAATAAAACAACAAAATGTCGAACATATAACTTTATTCCTACAAGATAAATTATAAACGCGATTTCATTTCACGGCTTTAACATTCACTATCCCAAAAATAGCAAACAAGATGAAAAGGATATTATTTTGAATGCTACATGGCTCCGTTTAGTGTTGAGCCTGGCCCCTCTCAGGGTCAACATAGTCGAGCTGCTCCTCGGGGTTGTGCGGCCAGAAGGAAGGCTTGTTGAGAGGGTCGAGAGCCTCGTTGGGATACGCATCCTTGAAGTCCTCCATTGTCATCTGATCGTAGGGCAGAAGGGCCTTTGTTTCACCGATTTCCTTTTCGTACCTGTAAGTTGAGATGATTTTTAGTGGGTTTTGTGTAGTTATACACGTATGTAATTTTGTTATACACGGGATTTTTGAGCGTAGGCCTTGACGGAACGGTAGCCGCGTTATCGCCGCGATATTCATGAGATCATTCAGTGTTGCGACGGAATCGCGAAATAACGTTCAGTAAAAATCGCGGCGACCAGTTACGCTCAAAAATCGCTTGTGTGAAATGGCTCTGTCGCTCAGCAATGCTAAAGCTGTCTGGAACGAAATATGAGAGTTCAAACTCCCATATGTCACAAAAATCATGTTTTTAATCCCAATCAGACTCGATTCACACACTATAGATGTCTCTGAATCTCAGCATAATAGGATCTTAACCTTAGTTTGAGAAGTATTTACTTGATTGCAAAATAAATACTTTTATATGCTCGTCAGAGGCCGTTAGGCGGTCTGAAATAACTCTAGGGCATGCCCACACAATAAGAAGAAGCTCCCACCAATATCCAAAGGGAGTAGGCAGAGACCACGGACCACCACACACTGACAAACCTCTAGCCTCATTCACATTCATACATCGTTTCATGCTCTTCCGTTAATTGAAGATGCAAAGCTCTTGTCCTTTTCAGAAAAGATAATTTAATCATGGTATATCTTCCTTGGACAGCCTCTCCAGATACTTTGCTTGATATATTTCATTTGTAAGGTGGTGTTTCTCCTCGGCATTTGAAATTATTCATGAAATATTCTCACGACTATATTCCCCGAGGGGGTAGTCAGAGATATTCTGAAACATCAGAACATCCATGTTTCACCAGTAGTACCGAAACTCTGTCCTGTGTGACACAGGACACAGTTATAAAGCGCGCTGGAGTGTAATAGCACTAAAAAAATTATACCTTTACTTATAAAAATGGTGCAAATATTTGGTTAGGACACTGACATATACTCTAGCGATAGACAAGATCGTTCAAACAAACATGTCACACAAAGTGATACATTGTGGTCTGTCATTACCATAGTGACAAGGTGAAATCGGGAACGTCAATGAGGTGCGCCCACCGCATTCAAGTGGAACACGTTGCTTCTATGAAAGGGCCGGTCCATCGCTAGAGTGTAAGTCAATGGGTGAGGATAATGACTGTTCAAACGCCGAGGAGAAACACCCAAGTCTTCTTTTATATTCATTCTCTCTACGATCAAACCATCTAAGCATACCCCTCTCAAAGCTATTTACTTCATCATACTTCAATTTACACATGTAAAATAGTTGGTGTGGACCACGGACCTGAAAAAAAGACGGACGTAATGTGACACTAAAAAGATGTGAAGTATGCAAGGTCCAACATTTTCGTTTGTTCTACAAGGGACTTACACTCACACAGATGCACTAGCTCTAGGCGCAGGTCCTACAAAGTCAAAGTCAATATAATTTATTCAATATAGGAGCTTGAAGCACACTTATTAAACGTCAAATCTTTTTTAAGCTACCACCGCGTCGGAACGTGTTGTCGCTGTAGAGAAGATGCGGCCAGAAACTCTACATCCGTCACCATTATGTACCGCGTGACAGCACGCACACAAAAGAAATGGGTGCTTCACTCGTGATTAGACGAGATTACGTCCGTCTTTTTTTCAGGTCCGTGGTGTGGAAATGACTTTATCGACAGGTAGACCGCTCGGGTGCATGTTGTCAAGAACCTTATTCATAATGTCGGCGGCTTTGGTGTGTTCATTACACAAAACAAAATGTTCACAAAACAATCAAAATCCTTACTTAGCAATAGCAGCATTGGACTGGGAAACGAAGGCTTCAATAGACTTCTTGATTTCAGTCCATTGGGCCTCAACCTGAGCGGTCTGGGTATCGGCAGGGTACGGAATCTTCAACGCTTCGAACTGCTTCTGGAAGTTGTCGACCATGCCGGGGACAGGCACTGCCTGCTTGTACAGAGCCCAGTTGATCTTTGGCGCCTCTGGCGGGTTAGCCATCACCCTGAAAAACACCGTGAATTAACCAAAAAAGGTCCTACAAAAAAATTATGTAACCAATCCTTGTTGAAACTAACCTCCGAAGGTATCCATCGGAACGGATTTTGAAGCCGGCCAAGTTGACCCTCTGTTCGGCGGGGACCCTCTCGGCAAGGGCGACCCAGTTAACAGAACTCTGTGCGATCCTTTTCGCCATTTTTCGACTGTTTTTTCAGGATTTCAGCTGCTGTCACGGACTTCGACAAGTAAAACCAAAGACAAAACTTGAGATTTTGGTGTTGCCATTTTTTTTTATTTTTGCTCTCATTGTCTATGAAAATAAGGATCCGAGCACACAAGATTTTAGTCAATCTCAAACGTTTACAAATCATTCGGTCTTTCCGGTTTGATCCGACAATCGACAGGATTGGTTGATTGCGTTGATGCATTTTTTTTTTTTTTTTTAAGTTTATCCTTTCGGATAGGCTATGGGAACTAGCCCTTACTGCCTGGTCATTAGTATCTTTTTTCTTTGTACTTAAACCTAACCTAACCTAACCTTAATACCTAACTCTTGAAATGCGCGGGTGGAACCCGCATTCCAATATTCAAGGGAGTTTTACGCGAGGATCAATCCGAATCAAACGGGAGCGCCTTCTTTATTTCTCACTTTTGCTAAATATAGCAAAAATCCACATGCTCTCCATTAATGACACATTATTAAACTAATTCCACCACATTAACACAATAATAGCCACGAAAAAGTAATTTAGAAAATTATGAAACAAAGCCCGGCCTTTTCTTCACGGTTCCCATGCTAAACTCCCCTAACTTAACCTAACCCTAACACATTGAAATGTGAAGATGGACGCATTCCAATGTTCAATAGAGTTTTACACGGGGATACAATCTGAATCAAACGGGAGCGCCTTTCTTTATTTCTCACTTTTACTATATTGTTCTCCATTAATAGCACGTTATTACACTAAATCCACCACATTAACACAATAATAGCCACGAAAAACTAATTTAGAAAATTAAGAAACAAAGCCCGTCCGTTCCGTCATGTTTCCCGCGCAAAACTCTTTGGTGCATATTTTTTTTTTTTTTCAATTTATTTACTAGCCTGGTTACTAGACCTTTTGGCTAAATCTTATTTTATTTTTTATTTTCTTCTGTTTTCACATTAAAACGTTGGTATTCGACGTTTTGATGGTTCTTTGGAGTTTTTGGAGACAATCGAAAGACGCAGGAAAAGCAGAGAAGTCCACAGGAAAGAGGTGAACCGACCGCTTTGCCGCGCTAAAATCACGGAACACTTTTCCTGTTTACGACCCATGCACCATCATATTTCACTGAACTATATATTGTTCACTTGCACGACACTTCGTTACGCAAAACAACACAAATTTTACGAACCAAAACTCACTTTATACAATAAAAATTCGATGAAATATGAGGACTCCAAACGTCAGCTACCAAAGCCCGCTAAAAACTCTTGATGCATATTTTAGCAGGGCCGTTCAAAAATTGTTCATCATGGTTTATTATTGTCGTACGTAGGTCGCAGACTTTGGTAAAGTGATTATGAGTATGGAATAATTTGAGGGCACGGTAGTTACTACCCATCAAGAGGAGCCAAACGAGCGGGACAGGAGGGCACTGCGCCGCATGGCACGTATCGATTTTTTTACCGGCTAAGTGTGAGTTGGACTTGCACATGGAGGGCTCCGTACCACCATACAATATTACACAAACAAATTGTTTTCCGGCTTCCTTAGCGCGAGCCCGACACACACTTGACCGGTTTTTATTATTTGTTGTTTTACCTTAGAGTATGTAGTAGGTAGGTACAGGGTGTAGTCTATCAAAACAAACACCCTAACTAGCAATACTTAACGGGGTCTCAACAGGTAACTCCATCAGGGCAGTCAGGCCATCAAACTGAACAACTTTAACTC
This sequence comes from Agonopterix heracliana, assembly GCA_963693445.1. Taxonomy (NCBI): domain Eukaryota; kingdom Metazoa; phylum Arthropoda; class Insecta; order Lepidoptera; family Depressariidae; genus Agonopterix; species Agonopterix heracliana. The sequence goes on from OY856319.1 coordinate 17,836,534, forward strand.
TGGCTGGAGCCAACATTGAGAAAAAATAAAATAATCGTTGTTCTATAGATTTTAGTCGAGTCGGTGCCTACTGCGGTTTTGTATGAAACAGCAGATTTTTTTTCGCGATTTCGAAGTTGTCTCCATCATAGTGAAAGTTGTTCAGTTTGATGATCTGAACCCCCAGTGAAACGCATTTGCTCGCAGCGGCAATCTTATCACAAGTGAATAAAGGTCAAATTTATTTGGAGCGAACCGGGCAGCGCGGCGTCTCGCGCGGCCGCTGCGTCGGACAGGCGCAAATAAATTTAACCTTTATTCACTAGTGATAAGATTGCCGCTACGAGCTGCAGCAGTGCTAGCATGATACCCCGCGACTTCGAGTCTCTCTATACCATATCTCTATTTCAGCGCGTCTTCGCCTCTGTCTCTACAGTAGCTAACATGATGCCCGCGACTTACGATGATGCGAGCTCTCAACTGTCATTCGTAGACTCTATATAGTCTACAAATGCGAGCATGATCACCGTTCGGTAGAGTTTGTGGCTCTACGTTTATGCAACGAAATAAGTAAAAGAACGAATGATTTTGAGGCAGCTCTAATCACCGATTCGGTGATACCCTATTCAAATTGATCGATTTAACCGTATGATAACCCAGCGAACCCGGGCCGCGACTTTGCTATCTCTTGGTAGAGTGGCTGACGAGCTGTCAAATCATGCTCACCATCGCGGGATAAATGACAGGCGCGGGTATGGATTTCAAACCCGCAGGCGCGCTTCATGCGACTAATCATGCTAGCACTGCAGGTTGCCTTGGGGATCCCACTGGCGAAACCAGCACTCGTAGTATGCTACACGTGATACGACTGTATCACGTCTTTTATCTCGTTCGTTCGCACGCAAATAGAAAGAGAGCTAAGGTGTGATAGCTTGGTGATAGCGCTGTATCACTGCGGCATGCTAGCTATGCTGCATAGCTAGCATGCCCGCAGTGATACAGCGCTATCACATCTTAGCTCTCTTTCTATTTGCTGGCGAACGAACGAGGTAAAAGACGTGATACAGCCGTATCACGTGTAGCATACTACGAGTGCTGGTCTCACCACAGATAACTATTTGCGTTAATAGTCTCTTCCTCTTTATCTTTGTCAGTAGGTATAGGTACTTATCTAAAGACGCTTGGCAACATTCGAAACATCATTGCTTATCAAAGAGCGACAACTTTCTTGTCACCCAACATGCGCTTACCTTGGACATCATTAAATGTCCATGAAATTTCATGAACTCGTTCCTTACTAATGCCGACATACATAGCTATTTGAAATTGGCAAAACGGAACATTTATGGAATCAGCTAGGTGCCTGTCCGTCCGTCCGCCCGTTTGTCACAGGCATTTTTCTGAGAGACTGTAAGACATACAGGGTGTCCCGTAAATAATGGTCCAACGTTAAGGGGAAGATAGCTTGACTAATTTAATTACCTAGGTACCTAAAACTAATTTAAATTGTTTTAACAAAACCATTTTTTGCGGGATTTTTCCATTTCAAAACAATTTAAATTAGTTTTAGGTAACTACCTATACCTACCTAATTAAATAAACAATTTTCCCCTTAACGTTGGACCATTATTTACGGGACACCTGTAGGAAGCTGCAACTTGGCAGAGATAGGTAGTAGCAATTAATCGTCCAATAACATGTTAAATGAAGTTGAAAAAGCTTAATTTGCATACATTGGGGGATATTTTTGAGAGGTAGAAATGTAAACAAGAAAAAAACTTTTTCACCTCACAAGCTCGGAAAGATTCTGTTTATCGTTCGAAATCTGAGTGCAAAAGTGTATTTTATCCGCTAGCGTGGAAAGAGTTTTTGAAATTCGAATCTGTCTATTCAATATTTTTATATACCGCCAATCCACAGAAAATGCTTAATAACTATTTCATGTCACTGGCCAGCGCGAAAAAAGCAACTTTTTAAAATGTTCTTTTTAGCAATTCACTTTATTTCCTCGTTGTTGTGAGGTGAAAATTAAAGTTGTGTGTTTCGCTCGGCTGCAAAGTTATTCTGCGTCTCGTACCTTTGAAACCTTCGCTAAGCTCAGGATTCTATCTTGCTCAGGTACTGATACAATTACTCGCGCCAAAAAGCAACTTTGCAACCATAACTATTTTCTACTACCTATTTCGTGTAGGGTATCTATTGATATGGGACTATTGTAAGTACCTTTTACTCTTAAACCCTAGTTTCTAAAACGATTGAAGATTTAAATTAAAAAGATTTTTTTTTAATTTAAATACATTTATTTAACTTTGGTTTGCTTTAAATACTAATTGGTACAAAATAAATTACGGACTAATATTTACTTAGGTACCTACCTATACCTACTACTTAGATAACTTACAAAACATGAAATTAAGTGAACATCCACAAGTATAAGTAAGTATGTAAGTAGTTCAAACTTCAAGAACACGAAGTAGAGTTATGATTATTTATTCTAATTTTATTGACTTTTCCATCATCAGTCTTCAAAAAAATAAATACTTAACTAGTTACTTAGTTTAAGTATTTATTTTTGGTAGAGTTTGTTGGGTTACATTTTTCAGTTATATTTATTTTTATTTAGCAATAAGGGAATGTTGTTCTTATTTCTTATGATTAATTCGTGCTTCGTTTTGCAATTTTTAACACTTAGACCATTATGTATTTAACCACTTAGGTACCTATGTAATCTAACTTTGGTGTATTGGTGACTTATTTATACCACATACTGCGTAATATTTATGTACATTATTTACAAAAGATCATCAGTAGTCTGATAAATTATACTTAATCTTAAATCATCTTGTTCATGTAATTTCCAATTGTTTACAGTTTGATTCACTCTTTTATCTTAAAGCTATCCTATTTGTCATCACATCTCTAGTAGCATTTTCCTTGCATTGGTCCGCCGTGGGGAATCCGTTATATACGCGAAGTACTTGTGTGGTCCAAACAAATGCTGACAAAAAATGCTATTAGGGATCTACCTACGTCATTTGATTATACCGGGTCCTTTTTATATGCGGACGGTTCTTTAAGAGAAGTTTATTCCGAGCACGGACCTGAAAGAAATACGGACCGAGTATTGCACTAAAAAGATGTGAAGCATGCAAGGTAATACAATCTCGTTTGTTCTACAAGGGACCTACACTCACACAGATGCACTAGCTCTAGGCGCAGGTCCGACAACCCGCACACAAAAGAAATGGGTGCTTTACTCATGATTAGATGACATTCCGTCTGGTTCTTCTTTTAAGAGCGAAAATGCATGCTGCATACAAACAACGTCTGGTGATATTTTCAATACTATCCAATTAAAGACAATGCAATTTTTCAGAAACAATCTAGAAACTAATCTCTTATTTGTATGACTTCTTAGGTAGGTACATCGCTGTAAATTCTGATTCGAAAATGTAAAAATTTGTGCCCTTTTCATGCGTATTTGAACAGATGGAATATAAAAATAGCATCCTCATTCTTTTTATTCAATCATCATCATCACTGGTAAAAAAAGCATTTAGAAAAACGATTGTGATATTTATTGCGTGAAAAAATGAAACCTATCTTTTAATTCTACTTGTAATAATACAGATCTGTAGGTAGAACTGTTATTAATTATAATCATTGATCTTTTATGAGATTCTTTAGTATTTAATGATGGTATTTGGACATACATTAATGCTGCATATTTATAGAATAGACGTTTACGAGTATGTAAATACTGAAACGTCAGCATAGTTACCTTTAATAAAAATAGGAACGTCGTCACGTTCGGTCTTCTCCGTATTATTTTTAAACATTTTGTAATACGATTCTTTTTGAACAGATTAATTGGTTCAAACTTTAAATACCTACTATTCAACCGTGATTCAACCCAAATGTCTCAAATCACTAGTACCTACAAGTTCCACTAAATCAACTTTTGCTTACAACTTTTTTAGCTTCTCACAAAGTATTTTCATTACCCATCGATTTAACATCCTCTAATCATAACTTAGTAGGTTTCTCCTTCTCTTTCCTCTTCTCAACATAATTAGGAGAATTCGAACTCTGTCCCACTGTCCGACTTCCCCACGTTGTCCGTTTCGTTACCGGATTATTTTTACAAAATCTCAAAAGGTTGCCATATGCCGCTCTATATTGTCTATTGGTTGCGGCGTAGATGAGTGGGTTAATTACGCTTGAAGCCCAAGCGAGTATTGAAGCTATGATGTGAAGCCAGGGGTATCTGATGCCGTCGACGGCCACGTTCATGATCATGAGGGGGAGGAAGCAGGCGAGGAAGCAGAGGAAGATGGTCAGCATCAGTGTGGTCAGGCGGGAGTCTTCTTCTTTTTCTCTTGCTGTTTGGCCGCTTAGTTTGCTGTGGGAGAAAATAATTAGGATTAGTTAGGTAACATTCGGTATAATTAATTAAATTATTGGAGGAAATGGATAAATTAAAACAAAATAAAAGTATGTTGGTAACCTACGTAAAATTAAAAGTTTATGGAAAATAAGGATAAAAAGAAATTAGAATAAGTTGGCACTATGAAGATAAGGGATTCGGTTTTATTGGCCGTTCATATCAATTATAAGTGCGTAAAATTAATAGTTTATGGAAAGAAGGGTAAAAACTAATTAGAATAAGGCAATACATTGTAAGGACTATAAGGGATTATTTTTGGCTGTTCAATAGAGATCCTTCAAACTGTCTCTCCTTTCGGTATCGTTATCATATTGCGAATTCAGTATTCATACCGGTCTACTATTTTCGATATGAGGAGGTTTTGGTTTGAAAATAGCATTCGCATTAGAAAAATAGAAAAAGCATGTATCCAGTCAGCATCAAAAGTTAATGAATAGTTGACTTCTTAACTTTATTATCATGAATAAAGATGAGAAGCGTTTATCGTCTTTGGATGCTGATGATAGTAGCATGATCCGTTTAGTCACGATATTGTTTTTAAGTCTGATAAACTGATGACTGATAAATAATAGTGTCATCTAAAGTCATATGTTATTATGCTGACGGTATTTTAAGGCGGTGTTCAGACCACATCGCTAAATAGAATCTGCTGTGCCATACAACACTGCAAACCTAGCAGCAAAACAGCAGCTGGGAAAGCGGTTTTTTTTCTGTTTCGCTGTTGGTCTAATAGAGAAAGTTTTTTAGTTTTATGGTCTGATTATACCCTAAAAACCGTCAGCGAAGAACTATTTATGAATAAGAAGGTTAATGATAATACTAAGTTTCAGATGAATAATGAGCATGCATTAACATCCGCCCAGAACCGGAATCAGCACAAAAAAAACAATCACAACATCGATATCTCACCCACATACACACCTGCGTCCCTCTAGCTTCCTCTTGCTCTGTCTCACCCTCCAATATATGCAAGAGTAGGACACAATGATCACCAAACAGGGCAGAGCGAAGCCGAAGACGAACAAATATTTTTTGGGCGATTTTCCGTCCTTGGGTAGAATGGTACAGGAAAAAGTGCCTTGGTCAAGTCCTAGTTGACCCCAAATCCCGAGTAGTGGTGGCATCTGGAAAAATAAATTATATAGGCATCATCATCAGCATCTTAGGCAATAGATGTCCACTGCTGGATATGGCCGGTCTCCGTCAAGAATCGCCACAAGGGCTGGTCCTGCGCTGCCCTCATCAAACGAGTTCCCGCCACCTTCACCAGCATAGGTAGCATGACACCGTGATAAAGCGCTATCACACCTTCGCTCTCTTTCTATTTGTGAACGAACGAGATAAAAGATATGATACAGCCGTATCACGTGTAGCATGCTACCAGTGCGTGTCATCGGTCCATCTTTTACCAATTAATCAGCACATGCTTCTTTACGATATTTTCCTTCACCGCTTGAAAGTAGTCGATACTACTACGCTTTGATTAAATTAATCAAAGAATTACGTACACACGGCGACACATCATGTTACGCACCCTATATACCCATAACTACACTACGTACAAAACACAGAATAGTGCGGTAGAGAGCCTGCATAGACGCGGCTGCCGGCGCGGGCGCAGCTTGCCGTGAGACGAAACAACAACAACATACCGCACCCTCTCGAACGATTCGCAGCGTTCAACTTCTAATAGTTCAAAGTCAAAACAGGGTAACCTGACGTGTCGCCGTGTGTACGTATAAGTTAGAAAAACTCTTTGGTAGGTACAGTATGGCATTTTGTCTGTGCTGGGTTCGAAGATTACGAACCCGGAGAGGTATGGCCACCGCAACGCTCCACCTACGCTCTTTCCAAAAACGTTATACTTTTGACGATATAATGAATAGGTAGGTGGGTATGAGAAGGAACAGTGGCTAATTAGGTAACAAACAAAACAATACCCTTGTTTAGATACCTACTAAGAATCGTTTAAACAATAGCCTACACTTCAAGCCTGAATAATGCATAGATAATAAACCCCACGAGTCATTAGAATGCATTTAACGCATCCTGCAATTGGTGGAAGTTTGTTTCAAACGCGTAACTCCATTTTATGAGTCCCACACGCACGCAGTCGTGTTTATTAACGAAAATTATAGAAATGTAGCTTTTAATGTTTATCGTTCAGTTTGGGATGCGGTCAAAGTTATGAGAGATTGTAGAGAACCGAAAACTGACTCGGGTCTACAAAGCAGCGGCAGTTCTTCTTATCGCATAGCACTGCCTTGTCTGAAGAAATTCGGAGTGTGGTAAATTTAGAATATCAGACTATCTCCCTCGGGTTGTAGGTATAGTCGTGACCATATTATGCTATTACTAAGAATATTATAATTATGTAAACAGGGTGTAAGGGACTGTCAGGCATAAACTGAAACGGTCAATCAATTTAGACCATCAAGCTGAACAACTTTCACTATGAAGCCAACCATAGGAAACGCGAAAAAATCTGCTGTTCCATACAACAGTGTACTAACCTACTACTAACCTAACCTACCCTACCTGACTTGTATGTATGAAACAGCAGATTGTTTTTTCGCTTTTCCTGAGGATGGCTCCGTGTTCAGTCCATAAAAGTTCAGTTTGATTCACCGTTTCAGTATTTGCATGGCTGTCCCTTACACCCTGTATATCTACCTACCGATTTTGAATACAATTTTATCTTAATTACTGGAATGGGTTAAAGTGAGATTTCGAAGCTTAATCACGTAATATCTAAGGGTTGAACTACACATGGCCGCACGCGATCGCATTTTCCCGTCGCTTCATCCTTTCTGTCACTCAGGAACGTCGTTTGCTAAAGAGTATAAGATAGACGGAACGCGATCGCACGCCGCAGGCGATCGCGTTCCGTCTATCTTATATGCTCTAGCAAATGACGTTCCTGCCTGAGTGACAGAAAAGGATGGAGCGACGGAAAAATGCGATCGCGTGCGGCCATGTGTAGTTCAACCCTAAGAGTAGCTTAATGAAGATTCACAAAATCGCTACCGCGTATAACTTTCGCCACTCGTTCTAGAGTTCATTCTAACACTATTTAACGGATGTTCCTTAATTCGGGACAATTAAACAGGAATTATAAATTATGGAAGTGCAACAACCTTGCTCTAGCTTCCTCCATCATTTTAAATGTTTGTTTTATTGCGTCTGGTTTAGTCGCGCGTTGTATCTTGTAGCAACGAAATTTGAAAATAGGTATGGTTATATCGTCATCATAATTATTAAAGAGATTATTTTCGAAAGAATGAGCGAAAGTAGGATGGCGTATGAAATTTACAAGGCAAGTGTGAAAGGGGTCGCCCAGGCGAATGTACGCTGACCAAATCGGATGCGTACTGAAGTAGGGCCAAATAAAATGTACCCGGAACCGACGAGCTTGTATGAAGAGACTTATGGATGTTGAGGAGGGAGAGACGCATCTCTCGCCTCCTCAACATACGATTCAGAGGGTCTACCCGGAGTCCGGACATTCGAACTTCGCAATTGCGTGCACGTTTTCGTTCTTCGGTTTCGTTCTATTACAATGAAGTTCGAAACGAAACGGTCGCGATTTATCGAAAATCGAAAGTCCATGTACAGGACCTGCTGATCACCTGACACACATGTCAGAATAGTAGCGTGTGTGTAACGATCTGTATTGGGACAAAGGCGTGAGCATATGTACACATGGCGACACATCATGCTACGCACCCTATATACCCATAACTACACTACGTACAAAATACAAAATAGTACGGTAGAGAGCCCGCATAGACGTGGCTCACGGCTGCCGGCGCGGGCGCAGCGTGCTGTGAGACGAAACCACAACAACATATCGCACCCTCTCGCACGATTCGCAGCGTTCAACTTCTAATAGTTCAAAGTCCAAACAGGGTAACCGGACCTGTCACCGTGTGTACGTCCTTAGGTACTATGTATATTTGTTGTCTTTTTTCCGCAAGTGACTCACGACATCCACCTTTCCTTTCACCTGATAACTCTCTTTCGGTCTTACTCTGGTTATACAGGTTTGGGTGCTTTAGACCTCTCCTCTCTTCATTCGTGTTAGCACAAGCCATATCGTATGACAATCAATCATGCTTGTGGACAGATTTACTCAATCAGCAATGGTCGTATTGAGACTACTAGACCATGAAAAATAATCTTCTATAAGTATTCTATAACTTTGCTGTTTTTATTGGATTTGCCTTTGGTAAATATTATTCATCCATTACGCAAATTATATTGATTGGTTAGTTTGATGACGGTCTAGATAATCTAGATTATCTTGACAGCTTGACTCTGATATACTGTGAGAGTCAGTTTGAATTTTGTTAATGTTAGCGGGAAGGTTAATATGTGGGCGTCCACGTTTATATCCATTTACGTTTTATATGTAACGAAATAATTTTTTAACATACTTGCTCGTAAAGTGGCTCTTATTGCACCGTTTTTAGGTAAGTACATAATGCAGCTTATAGAACACGCGTGCAAAAGTGATTACTTTTTTTTTCTATTGTTTGTTTTTAAATCTCAACAAAGACTGAAAAAAATATATTTTTTTTCTGAATTAATTTATCGGTTTTAGTTAAAACATGATAAATAAACACTTCATTTCATCAAACACTTAATTTTAGTTACAAATTAACATTAATTTGTGTTATAAATACATTAATATTAAGTTTGTAACGTTTTTCATATCAGGTTCTCTGCAACAAAATATCGTTGGTTGAATGGCGGCTACAGTCATCGCCTCTTTATAAAAAAATAAAAACTGGCCAAGTGCGTGTCGGGCCACGCGCAAGGTAGGGTTCCGTAGTTGCCCGTCACAATATACGAACTTAGAAGGGGGCTTTTTGTTTTATACTACGGTTTGACGGCTAATAAAGTCTAAAAAGTATTTTTTTTAAGTTGGTCGACTATTACTCGTTAACTTGTAAAGCTAACTTAGCGGTGATAGTTTTCCTTTTAATTTCATTATATACACTACTGCCATGAATTTTTTCACATATCTAGAAACAACCGTTTAGCTGGCAGAGGGGGGGGGACACTCGACTCTAACAAAAATTAGCACCTTAAAGCTTAATATTTCGCTAACGGATCCCTAAATCGAAAAATGGTTTTCCCACACCCACCGTATTTTTAAAAGACCTATCCAACGATACCCCACACCATGGGATAGACGAGAAAAAAATTTCATCCCCACTTCACGGGTAGGGGAGGTACCCTAAAAAAAAATATTTTTCAAAATTTTATTTTACCACTTTCTTGGCGTGATTAATATGTGTACCCATGCCAAATTACAGCTTTCTAGTACTAAGCGTCTCTGAGCTAAGCCGCGGACAGACGGACGGACGGACGGACGGACGGACGGACATGGCGAAACTATAAGGGTTCCTTGTTGACTTCGGAACCCTAAAAAAGTCCAGCCCCATTTTCAAGTATAATTTTTACTATGGCCATTTTCCTCAAACATTTGTCTAAAATTGTTGTATTTTACGAACTTTTAGTGATGTAGCATAGCATGCATAGCATAGCATATGCTCACGACTATATTCCCCGAGGGGGTAGTCAGAGATATTCTGAAACCTCAGAACATCCGCGTTTCACCAGTAGTACCGAAACTCTGTCCAGTGTGACGGGGGGTGAGCCCGTCGCCACTTATAATGGACAGTGGGTACAATACATGCCTCGAAATTGAAGCATGCAGGTTTCCTCACGATGTTTTCCTTCACCGAAAAGCCAGTGGTGTTACAAATCGTACATAAATTCCGAAAAACTCATTGGTACGAGTCGGCCTGGACGGTGATCGAACCATCGCCTCCTGCACGCCAGGCAAGGTTACTCGCCACTGGACCACCACGGCTTTAGTGATGTAAGTACAAAAATTTCGTAAAATACAACAATTTTATTTTAATTTTAGACTAGCCTGGCGGCTCGTGTTGCAATCCCGCCTCGGCTGTAATGACCAACTTTGCTCACTTGTATCATAATGTACTATTGCTTTGATTGCTACTTTATTACACTCGAAGCTTTGCTATTTTGTTTGAGAAAGTTTTTCAGTTTGATGGTTTGGTAACGCATTACATTTTACACCCTGTAGCCCCTGTAGGTACCTATATAATGTTTGCGCAGCATTTCTTTCGTAGCTTGTCATAATGTTTGTTTAGAATTCGTTATGGCTGTTTAGGACTGGGTGGATTTTAGTAGAGTCATTGATCTTGGGCAGTTGCGTTTTGAATTTGAACTCGGTGTTCAAGGCGACCATAAAACCAACATGTGTTTCGCTAGGGTACATATTATAATGGGGTTGGTGATAATTATCATAAATCTCTCAAAAACTGAATTATCATAGTGATCTCACAATTAATCTAATAATCATAATCGGACATGAATTCAAAGACTATTTTTTGTTCATAGGTACTGTACCTATTTACCTACCAACTTAAGGGTTAAGGTGGTTGGAGAGCTGTCAATTTCATACAAAACGTTCTCGTATAACACTCGTAGACGGTGTTAATAAAAGTAATGTTTTATATATGGAAAAATAGCTTAGAAAAATCTAGTTTGCGCATCTCAAATAATATTTCCAATTTGTAATATAGGTAATTACGAAGATATAAGGGTTTGAAATTTTGTATGAATAATTTCAAAGCGTGATATCTTCGTAATAATATTATAAATTGTAAATATTATATGATTCGCGCAAACTAGATTTTCTAATATTTTTCCATGTACTTATAAAACATTACTTTTATTAATACCGTCTACGAGTGTTATACGACAACGTTTTGTATGGACGGAAACCACCTTAAGGTATAACTGAATGTGTAAAGCAAAATGTGCATTTAAGGGGGTGCTTCACACCATCAACGTGAACCACCTTAAACAACGAATACGCGAAAAAATGTCCTCGAGGTTTTTGGTGCGCTCGCTCATGCACTTAAAAATATCCTGCGTACTTACTGCCTAAGCCAACTGCTTTTATAAATAGGCAGCAGTTACTGCCTGTAGTCGATATCGGCTGTAATAAATCAATCAATCAACTGCACGGTAATGAAATTACCATCTCAGTACTCACCATAAGCCCGAACGAGACCAGCCATATAAGGAACAACTGGATCCAGATCTTGGTCGTCGTGTAGATCTGTGAGTACATGTCGTAGTACGCTATCAGCGTATACCTGGAACGTAAGAGATTGTCTGCTTAATGCTAGTTGTTTTAAAGTTCTTTTTTGAGTACCTACCTAATCGCACATTTGTAAAGTATTTAGGAGATAAATGGATGGTTTTGCTCTTTGGCAATAGAGTAACGATAAGGTATTGAGGTGAGGAGGAAGATTTTAACTTATTCGTAAACCAGGAGGCCGATGCCCTGCAATTAGACAAATATTCGTCGTTAATTTCGTCGTGGCTTGCGGGGCGACGACAGCTCTGTTGGAGTAGAGCATGCCCCGGATAGGCAGGTCGTGGGTTCGAATCCCGCTCGCCGCCCGACTTTTTCAATCTTTAATTTGATTAAGCTAACATGGTTTAAATGTAGTTAGAATAATAAATTCGATTAGACAAATATTGGTTCATCATCATCATCAGCCTATTCCGGGTCCTTCTTAATATGCTGTCCCTTTTTATATGCCGTCAAACGGGTCCTTCTTAATATGCCGTCAAACTGAACAACTTTGTCTATGGCACCATCGAAATCGCGAAATTGATGTTGGTCCCATAGACAAGTTGTTCAGATTGATGGTCTGATCATCCTCTTAAAAACCGTCAGCATAATGAAGTTGGTCCCTATTAATATCACCTTCTTAATATGATGAAACTTTTTTAAGGGGATGATCAGACCATCAAACTGAACAACTATCTCTGTGTGTTCTTTTCGCGATTTCCATGTGACCAAAAAATCTGCTGTCATTTGGCACGAGTAGGTTTGCAGTTTTGTATGGGACAGCAGATTTGTTTTTTCGCGATTTCGGTGCCATAGAGAAAGTTGTTCAGTTTGGCGTTCGGATCATCCCCTTAAAAAAGTGTCAGCATATTCCTGTGTCAGCGTGTTCGTCATAGTTAAACCTTTCCTAAAGTCTGTAACGTTTCGTAATAATTTCCCGTACGCAGCATAGCGTAGTTTGTTTTGGAGTACTTATACATTTAGCTACCAACAGTCGCACTATGTTTATCCACTATTCACTTTCATGAAAGCCGAGTGTCTCTTATCAGCGTTTAAAAAGCACTCAAGCGCCTATCGGTCGTGGGAAAGCAAGCACGCTGTATAAACTGGGATTAGATAGCTGAAGTTCCGTCACCCTTTGTAATAAAACTAATACAACATTACGAAAGCTTTATTAATTTGTTGTGATTATATTTTGATTAACCTATATACTTCATTCCATGTAAGGACGAAAGTATTTTCCTATTCGTATTTAGCTTTCAGGCCAATTCTGATTAGCAAATTTAGGGCCTGTTTCACCACTTCTAAGTAAGTTCTTGCTAGCTTATCTGACAGATAGTTTGACGTATTTTGTATGAAAATAATGTCAAAATATCTGTCGGATAAGCTAACAAGAACTTACTCACAAGTGGTGAAACAGGCCCGTAATATAATTTATTTATCAGAAAGATATAAGTACTATCCGACATTTCTTGGACGTTACTAAAGATGATCTAAGAACAAGTGAAAGGATCCAAATAAGTCAAATGTTCCAAATCTCTGCTCCATAGCCTTAAAATTTCGTTGCTATTTGGAATGCACAAATACCTAACCTAACCTAACCTACCTACCTATATCTAGTTGCATAGTTAATTTGACTAGACTTTTTAAATGTGCAAAAAGCTCTGTTTTTGGGTTTTAGTGCATATATCTCGAGATACAAGCTAGCGCCGTCAAAAAATTTTTTTCTTACGCTCCGTTGCAGAAACGCTCATTAGAGTTAATCCTGCATTAAATCTCTTGCTAGCTTTTACTACGTCAACAAGACAAAAAGTTACAGCAAGAGTGCTTTTCTGCAACTGAGTGTTAATTAATTACAATTGCCTATTTTTGTTTTTTGGTCTCTACTCTCTCTATCTGTCTCCATGCTAAATATCGATTCAATATGTTCAAAAATGAGTGAGTAATTGACATACAGACAGACAGAATGGTTGAAAGTTTATAATTTTTCTTCCTTCACATCTATATCACGCTGCCATGCTAGCCATGCTGGTAAACTGGTAAACATAAAAACTAAATCACCAAAAAGACGAACACAACTGCAGTTGACTGCACATTGCATTTCATGGTATAACTGAACAGTGCACTCTTTGTACCTCGGGTGCCGACCCGCCCTGCGCTCGTCAATGGGTTTCTTTTTATATGCACCGCGGGGTGCAATGGATAGGCGAGTGCGATAGCGTTAGCGGTATATGTAAGTACCATACTCATTCTTATATCTGTGGCGGTCACAGAAATCTTAGGGGGGTATTACACAACGACACTTAAGTGGAGGTCTCTTCTTGAGTATAGATAGAAAAGGATGCAAATACATACAACCTAGGTATACATGCATCCTTGTCTATCTTTACTTTAGAAGAGATCTCCACTTGAGTATCGTTCTGTAATACCCCCTTAAAGTCGAGGTTAAAGCATTCGGCGGTCTAACAGGGTCTGACGCACGCAAGTTGCTCAACTTTACGAGATTAAATTATGCACTCAGAGTTACAGAAATATGCAGGGAAAGGAAAGTTATTCTATCAAGCATACAGTGAAAAAATGGTTCGCTTTTTATAACCAAACGTTTGTTTATGTGCTACAAAACAGTTTGGACTCACAAAAGTTTGATTAAACCAGAGAAATTGAACAATTAAACTATAAAAAAAAATGTTTTTTCGGTTAATATGGAAAGGTAAAAACTTTAGAATACAAGTTTAAGGAAAAGACGATAACGAGATTCAGTCGTCACGAAATTTTATGTCAACGGTATTCAAAATCATTCAAGATAACTTCGAGGTTAAAATTCCCATAAATACTTGAATGAACAAACAAACAACCTCTCACCCTAAACGCATACACGTTCTCCGTTCCGTCGCGGGTAAAAATATGGCATGCCAATAAAAAAAAAACATCAATATACCCTACATTGGCGTACGGAAACGCAATGGTAAACGTAATGTAACTTTTTTAACGTTTATTAGGAGTAATGTCACTACACCTGCTTCCGCTTATAACTTGTACTCGTACTATTCGTTATTTCAGTTAACTGTTCTGAAACGAAAGCTACTGAAACACGAAAATAGACTTTAAATCTAATGGCTTATGAAAGGTTTTGCCTCAAAAAGAATTAAGTGACTGCCATTCAATGTTACTTTTATTTATTTGTGCATCGTTTTTATTATTCAAATGCGTTAGTTTTATTATGTGTCTCTGTTCTAACACAATCAATGTTTGACATTAATTATAATGGTTGAATGAAAATAAACGTGATCAAAATGACTGGAACATATTTCTTGTAAGTATCTAGGCAGTCCGTCCCGGGCCTCCTTTCCTAGGAATAGGGGCCTTCAAATCTTATATTTAGTCAGTAAAAGGCAGTTCGGAATTGGCCCTGGCGGGCCTCCGGTTCTGGGACTGCAGTTTCAAGTCGGATGCCAGTCATAGGCGGTCAGAAATCTTTTTTTTTTGTTACAGATGGGTTTGCGCTTGACCTCAATCCCTTCGTCTACTAGATTGAGGTCAAGAGCAAGCCCATCTATAGTAAAAAAAAAAATTATGGGGTCGAAGATGTAGCGAGCTTACCCAGAAGAAGCCTTTCACTTGTACTCTAAAGGATTCCGGGTTGTAAGCGTTCGGAAATACTGACGCAGGCAGGGCATTCCACTCCTGTGCGCATTATAAAAGATTCTGAAAGGCGCCTTAGTGCGAATATATGGGATGTCATCCAAGTAGGGGTGATATCCAGCGGTGCGCCTGGATATCCGATAGCAGAAAGGGGAAGGCGAAATGAGCTCATGTAGCTCCTGAGCACAGTCACCAAGGTACACACTGTAGAAGACTGACAAGCAGGCTACTCTGCAGCGGTGGGCTAGGATATAAAGCTTGGTCTCCACCAGCTTACTGTCGAAATTTATTGCGAATTTTAGAGCCCGCTATGCTCAATACTTGCTCAAACTTTTTGTTTCACAAACAAATCGACTTGATTTCGGCATGTTCTGGGAAAATCTCGAGCACGCTTCCCTCGCGGTTTCAAATCCTGTTGCGATTATCCAAATATGTAGCAGTAAATTCTCGAGGTCGGTTCGCTCTAAGACGAGCGACTAAGGTCCCCGAAAAATCATAGACATCAATTTCAAGGGGGGCCCATTAAGTTTCGCCGCCCCGGGCCTCCGACGGGCTTAGTCCACCCCTGCCTTTCTATCTAACTTGAGGTGAAAATATGGTACATAATATAACTTATATATAATATAACTTTCTCTATGGCACCAACTTCGAAATCGTGAAAAAAAATCAGCAGTCCCATACATTTGGCTCGAGTAGGTTTGCAGTTTTGTATGGGACAGCAGATTTTTTTTTCGCGATTTCAATGTTGGTCCCATAGAACAAGTTGTACAGTTTGATGGTCTGATCAACCCCTTAAAAAAGTGTCGGCATATAAAGTGGACCCTGTATAAAAGATCAACCTCCTTTTTGATATCCTATATTTTTTATTTTTCTTTATTTTATACGTGCATGCTTTCAAACATAGCAATTATATACATTGTTGTTACATTTTATTTATGTTGCCGTGCCCAGAGGGTTTCATATGTAGATCAAAAGTTGTTACATTTAAGACCTAACTGTACCATGTGATTGCAATAAATACATGAATATGAATATGAATATCCGTACAGTCAACAGCAAAATCTTGAAAAATTAATTATGTGTTTTTATCTTACCACAGCAGACATGTATCAAACCAAATCAAGTAAAACTAACATAACGGTTATTTATTTACTTTCAACTAACGTAAAACCAATCACGCACGGATAAGCTACATAAGTGTAGGTTTGCACGCATACCTATCTCTAGATCTTGTTTACATTTTATGAATTCTCCATGTTTTTTAACTTCTATACTTTCACAGTTAATCATTGTTTATGGATCATTAGGAAAGCCATAAGAAATATGAGAGTTTGTTAATTTCTACAATCGAATGTTTAATTTCAAAGCAGAATGTTGAATACCAATGTTGTTCGGTTAGTATATACCTATGTATATGACAATTTTACGGGGATGATCAGACCATGAATAAGCTATTACAGGGTGAAATTGATATCATTAGCATCCTTTTAAACTAAGAGTCTACCCAACAAACTGAACATACTTATACTATGGGAGCAAACAAATCGGAGCAACAAAAAAATCAGCTGTCCCATACTAAACTGCACCCGCCGCCGCTGCCTACAGAATCAAATCTATGGGACAGCAGATTTTTTTGTTGCTCCGATTGGTTTGATGATTTTTGATGATTGGTTTTTTTGTTGCTCCCAGTAAAAGTTGTTCAGTTTGATGGGTAGACTCTTAGTTTAAAAGGATGCTAATGATATCAATTTCACCCTGTATACAACTTTCTCGACGGGACTGTTATACTGACCATCACCTACGACCCATATAAAACAACAGGTACCTAAGCGTACGGAACACTAATTGCCCAAGCCCCAACTCGCACTTGGCCGCTTTTTATCGCGTTTTTGATGTTTTTCTCTGGGGTCTTATTATTGTGTAAGTACCCTATCCGATCGGTATCATACGACATGGTTTTTGGAAGTTCTTAGCGATTCTGATTCTTAATATTTAGTTAATTAAATTCTAACAATGGATGATGATCTCAGTAATAAAATATTATATTACTAAAAAAAGTTGACCGTCACGGGACGCCCGGCAGATTTACTTCTCCCGATTTAAATTCGAACTTCCGTCACACAAAAAGGTTGCCGATCAGGATTTCAAACTTCAAAAAATCTAGTACACGGTACGTACTATACGTTACCAATCGGCAATCGAGTAAACGTTTACAGGTTGTCCCGTTAATAATGGTCCAACGTTAAGGAAAAGATAGCTTAACTCCGCTATAGTTTTTTATCTTACATAAATAGCCCTGCTGATCATCCCTTTAAAATGTTGAGCATTATTTTAGAAAGGCCCTCTATTCTATTGTAATATCAACAATAAAATATTTAGAGACAGTTAAAATTAACACCAATTTTGAACCCCCATGTTTTGTGCTTAGTGATGATAACATTTCAATTTAGTATTTACTTTAAGTGGGTCCATTGTGGTTCAATAATTTGTGAGAAAACTAAGTATTTTTAATGTTCTGTACTTATACAGGGTGTTAGGAAAAGTATCATTAACCTTTAAACCACATATTCTACCCATCAAATTCAACATCTTTTACAATGAGAGCAAACAAGTCAGAGCAAAAAAAATCTGCTGTTTCATTACATTTTAGTCGAGTACCTACCTACCTATTTTTTTTGCTCTGAGAGGTTTGCTCCAATAGTAAAAGTTGTTCAGTTTGATGGGTAGAGTATGTGGTTTAAAGATTAATTTTATTTTTCCTTACACCCTGTATAGGCTGTGGTATAGGCCTACTTAATCATACATGATAAACCTTGTACTCTTGTAAGTACTACCCTAATATAGAAGGTTTTAGTACCTAAGTTAGATGTTAGTAATAGAAGTTTTATTGTACCTTCGTAACGGGGAATCTTGAAAATATAGTTTTCTGTTAGAAGTATTTTAGTATCTTGTGGCTCATCGTACGTACCAATATAAGTTGGCAATACTATGGTAGGTACCTAAATTAAGAATCTGGTAATTTGAAAATCTGGTGTAATTTTAGAATCTAGTAAGTTGGGAATCTGATAAGTTGGTAATGAATGTGCTAAGTTGGGAATCTGGTAAGTTATTGGGAATCAAGAACCTAAGTTGGGAATATGTTAAGTTGTGAATCTGGTAAGTTGGGAATCTCGTAAGCTGGGAATCTGGCGAGTTTTAAAATCTGGTAAGCTGGGTACGAGTGTACATTTTTTCCCCACCTAATGATACCATGTTATTTAGTTTATAATTTATATTGTTTTCCATCGCTTTGTATTCCTTGTCCTAACAATAACACAAAGAAATAGTCATTTACCCATGTCACGTGTCGAGTAATACACATGAGGACATTTAAATTGGATAGCACGGTGCATTAATATTAATGTAATGTAATGACGTGTTATGGTAAGTAATGGTTTAATCTCAGGGAGGGCGATGCACTCCGGCGCATCATGCATGCGTGCTGGAGAAAGTTTATTGAAAGACCCTTTGAAACCTTGTGTGAAGTTACAACTTAAGGGTATATTAGCACATCGAGGGCTCCATACAAACGAAGTCTGGTTATATTTTCAATACTCACCAATTAAAGTCAGAGAAATTTTTCAGAAACAATCTACTAACTAATCTCTATGTTCGTATGAAGTCAGATTTTCTTTTCATACAAGCAACATGTGCCCGCACCTGATAACTGTTCCCGTTCACTTCGTCACTATGGCAATGACAGACCGCAATGTGTCATTTTGTGTTGTTTTGTATGACATGTTGTTTGTTTGAACGAGCTTGTCTATCGCTAGAGTATATGTCAGTGTACACAGTAGTCAGTACTAGGCGGTTACACGGAGAAAAATATCTTCGTTATTTTAGAATAATTTACTAGAAAATATCAGAATTTAAATCGAATTCTGGTAACTAGAATACCTAGCTACTATCTACAGCTAGTAGCTACTTCTAACAACAATCTAGTAAAATCCGATCCGCTAAAAATAAACAAGTAGTCACTAAATACTAATACCTAGATAAAATTTTCTGTTGTACTTAATTGTTTTGTATATTATTGTACCAAAGCTTTCAAAATCTTTTAACACTTTAGTAAACGCATCAATTATTTGTTTAGATAATTCTAATTACATTTTTGTACCTACAGCTTGTTCAATGTTATATTCCAACGAGTGCAAAGAAGTAATAAATATAATCCAGCCAGACTTTTACAAACCGCCTGAGATTTCACATGCATGTTTTTACGATTCCCACAAATTAACCACGCATGGGTATTTTATTTCAATTAAATATCAACAATCATTGTAATAACATTTTCTTGGCTGAAGGCTGAAGGTTATATTATTATTATTTATTATTATAAACGACACCTCACTCGATTGAGGTAGAAAATTTTTTTTTCCAACCCGTTTTTAGTTGTTCCATATTTTTAAACCTATGGAATCGTATGGTACCTACGATAAAGTTTGTTTTTGGGTCAAACAATTCAATGGGTTCAAAAATGTAATGGACATACAAACAGACGGACAGAATGAATGATAGAAGGGTTCATTGTTTGACTACGGAACCTAAAAATACAGTAAAGATACTCACCTATTAACAGTAATAGCAACCATAGAGAGAAGCGAAACCGCCTCGTTTCCATAAAAGACGAAGGCGAACATCTGGCAGAGCTGTGCGCCGAAGGGCCAGTCCTGCTTGATGTACCGGCTGGCTGTGAGCGGCAGGTTGATGCTGCAGAACAGCAGGTCCGAGACGCACAGCGACAGCACGAACATCGTCGTCACGTGCCCTCGGAGCTTCGGGTGGGTTAGGAGAGCCACTGTTGTGATTGCGTTACCTGCAATGGAGAGATGGATTAGAAACTTTACGTAATCTATACGGTCTTTCTTAGCGCTTTCACACAAGATGACGCATTGACCGAGTGGCAAACGTCATTCCGTCATATGTGAAGCAAGGAGTTGTAAGAAACCGCACGTAGAAGCACACGGTGACGGATTGACGCACTGAGTGTAACTGACACTTTTCAGACCAACGATTTTAATGTTACTAAGCTAACTGTTTCATACCGTCAAACTGAATAACTTTCTCTACTGGACCAACAAAGAAATCGCGAAAAAAAAACAGCTGTTTCATTCAGAACTGCGAACCTACTCGAGCCAAATGTATGGGACATTTGGCTCGAGTAGGTTCGCAGTTCTGTATGAAACAACTGTTTTTTTTTCGCGATTTCGATGTTGGTTCAATAGAGAAAGTTGTTCAGTTTGATGGTCTGATCATGCCCTTAAAAAGTGTCAGCATATTTAGGAAGGGTCTGCCTTCCGAACGCGCGCGATAGCACAGCCGCGTGCGGTCGCGTTCCGTCGTATCTTTTGCTCTAGCAAATGACGTTCCTGAGTGACAGAAAAGGATGGAGTGACGGAAAATTGCGATGCCCTGCTGTTAGATGAGGTTCAACCCTAAGACTATTCTAAAAATAAATAAACTTCCCAAAAGTATTAGCGCGAAAATAATTTTAATTATTTTATTTAGTACAGATATTTATTAGTTTATTTCATCATATTTACGTCTTCATTTACTTTCGATATTGACTGCACATTCGCCAAAGTAGTAGATATAATGTGGATAGAATACACAGCGGTGCACTAGCCGGTCTCAATTGATTGGTTAATCGAGAGCACTCGAACCAATTAAACCGATCCGCAGTAGTGCTAAGTTACTTAAATAACCTAAGTGCGTTTCAAAGTAATTGCGGAAAGTTGTACCTACCTTCCTATTTTAATATCTTATACTATTAATACAGAAGGCAGGCACATAAAGTGCAAACTGAAATACAATTCGCATCATAGGAGAAACATTTTGTTGCCTTGTGTTTAGAAAATCGAAGGCCTGTTAGAATCAAAAGGCAGTATAACTACACTGTGTCAGCCCTTGGCATAGTACGGCCGAGATGTCGCAGCCGGTCGGACTTTTGAGATGACTAGCAATTGACAGCAAGTTGATCAATTGCCTCCACCAAAACTCAACTTAAACCAAGGATATCAATGTACTAATAGGTCTATGACTTAAACAATGAAATGATACATTTAATTTTAATGTATCTTTATCAAATAAATCACTTAACTTAAAATTAAAATTTTACATCGCCAATTACATGATAACACGTTTTTAAAACGGTTTAAGCTACAATTTAACAAAACGTAACATTTATCCCTGACAGAAAGTAGGTACAATTAGAAAATATGAAATAAATAAATATATATCTAGGACATTGTCACAATAATTAACTATCTAGTCACTTTTAAAGTTCCAGAATCTAGCCTGGAGATTTGGACAAATAAAAAAAAAATAGATATAACATTTAAACTTAGTGCTATAACGCTTATCGTAACTGGACCAGTGACCATAAATATCGGTTCATATCATTATCATCCTTCATTTGTCATCACAGCATCGATCGGTAATATCGACAAATAAATAAACATTGTCACTTCCCTTCCTGCTTGCCTGGACTGGCTAGGGGCCGCCCTCACACAAAACTGCGATAAAATTGACAGTTTCATTGATTCGCGTTCACCCTCCATTGTGGCGTTGGGGTAATGTTATGAGATACAAATAGGGATGAAGAATTTAGGATGGAAGATGAAATGAGAGATCCCAAATATTAACAAGAGGTCCTTATTGACGTAACCATATTTTGTTTCTACGGCCCGACACAAATGTGCCTGTGCCCTATAGCTTAAATTGCATTTAAAATATCTCCAATATATCTCCATACGTGGTTACATGTTCTAGCGTAAATTAAAATCCTACATGACCAAAACCTTCGAAGTTTCCAACAAAATAAAACTCCTTACATAGCCCCACCTTGATCTACATAGACAGTCCTAAAATAGTAACAACTGTCGCTTAAAAGCTTATCTAAAACAATTATAACTAAACAAAGCTAAATATGCAAAAGGGTGTAAGGTCGGCAACGAAGGTTGAACACACTTTTCAAACCTTATTTTCATAGAAATAAAGGTGACAAACGTGGTTACATAAAGAACGGTGAAAACTCATGGTAGACCCACTGATCTCCTGAACGTTTGCCCAAAGAATTGAGTAATATATAATTGATTAAGATAATATCTTCAATATTTATGGCCATTACTTTTCCTTCATAATACCTACATTATCTTAAAAATTTCCCACCCTCAGCCTGTATAGGTATAATTTACATAGTGTCTAAATATACGAAATACATATACGTTGTTGCTATCTAACAATGATCACGTGACGGACTTAATTGAATGCCAGTTATTTCTTGTTTGTTTGTGGTTCAATTAATTAGTACAATGTTTGTGCTATATATAGATGTTAGATGTACGGAGGAATTAGCACGAGCGTTTTTAATTTAATTGCTGGGTTTTTGAGATATGCAGTAAATTACCAAGTGTCAAAAAAACGTTTTCCTAATAGTGGAAATAACAAAGTGTTGTTCGCGACGATAATATTATCGATATCGATTTTTGAGGTATTGAAGCGACGAAATTAGCATAACTTTTATTTCGGAGACCTTTGCCCAGCAATGGGATATAAAACTCGATGATAAGTTTTGTCCAGAAACGGATGCACAGTAACTAGATAGGTACCTATCCACTTTTCTATGACCGTGGTGTAACAAATATTCCCCCATCAAAATTTGTAGACTAGAACTAAGATAATTTACTTTTTCTAGTCAAAGATGGATCAAATCAAAATACTTAACTATCAAAGAAGTTTGTTCACCAGTCAAGTATGGCCTAGCGTTTATAACCCATAGGTATTATTGTTTTATTAAGGTGGTTGCAGAGTTGTCAATTTCATACAAAACTTGGTCGTAGAACACTCGTAGAAGGTATTAATAAAATTAATATTTTAAGCTTGATATCTTCGTAATTATGTTATAAATTGTTATATATTATTTGATTCGCGCAATCTAGATTTTCTAAGCTATTTTTTCATATATAAAACATTACTTTTATTAATACCGTCTACGAATGTTCTACGACAAAGTTTTGAATGAAATTGACAACTCTGCAATTCAAATGCAGACCCAATTCAAATCACATTCATTAACAAAGAGTACTTTCATCGGAGAAGGGACAGAATATCCCTACTTTTATTTTATGTTTTTATTTGTATGCTATATAATGCGATGCAATAAAACCTTATTTCAAAGGGGCCTCTTTCATTCCACCATGGTGATTTAATGGCGTTGCTTAAAATTACATTTACAGCCAGTATTAATTAGTCAGTTTCAAGCCTCTAGAGATTTCAAATTTCAATTACTACTAAATACTTATCGATGAAATTATAATCTATTTTCTGGTATATTTAATAAAATTTTAAACTGGACGAGGATGCACCATTGAAGATATTTGCAAAAATATTAATTGGGAGGGTTTGGGTTTGGGATACGTAGGTAATGAAATGCATTGAGAACATTTTTAAAATTTTTGTCTGTTTGTCTGTACTTTTCAGTTTGTCCGCTCGTTTATGCACGCATGAACCTATTTGGATGGGGTTTTTACAAAAGCATAGGACTTTTGGATTAACATTTAGGCTTTATTTCATCGCAATCGGTTTATTTTATGCTATCAAAAGTTATTGAGTATTTCATTCGAGTCAGTGTTCTGCGCGTACGAAGTTGCGGGCGCCGCTAGTAAGTGTCTAAACACATTATGCCGAAAGTACGCGACCGAAGTTCGGCACGATTACGCCAGCAATGCTATTTGAATGAACGACGACACATTATGCCGAAATTACGTTGCGTTATAGCGTACAGCCGAACTTCGGTCGGGCGTAAGTTCAGCGGCAACTTAGTCTGTAGTGCACACATTATACGCGAGTTTACGCGACCGAAGTTCGGTTCGATTGCCGACGAAAATCCGGGGGCGGGGTGCAGCGGGGAGGCAGTAAAGTTACGCAAGTTTACGCAACTGAATTTCTGCCGCGTAAGTTCGGCGCTTATGGTGTGTCATATTACCCGAATACGTCGGAACATGGTCGGAACGTAAACTCAGCCGCGGATCTTCGGTCGCGTACTTTCGGTATAGTGTGTTTAGACACTTATATGTACCTAATTCAAAGTATAACTCACCAACTTATTTAAAACTAATAATAAATATATATACTAATTACGAATGAAATGCTGATCTCACAGATGTACAGATAGTACAGATGTACTACTTTTCCCTAGATAATTAATTTAAATACTTAATAATTAATTATTTTTTTCCTATGATGTCATAATTTTGAGTGGGTTTTATTCATGTATTATAATAATAATTATTATTATTTAAAACAGCAGCAATTTTTATTTGGTCTTATACATAAATGAAACTAAACAAACATTTTCGTTTAACTGAATGCATTAAAATATTGTTTTCCATAAAGCGATACGAAGACGATGCGCTGGAATACAGACACTCTAGCTGTTAGAGTATTTTATTAAAACACAGTAAGATAAACATGATCTTTTATTATATTCTATTAGCAGATGATGCATGCTAATAATATCTATTCATGCACCACATCCAAATTATGTTAGACTCTGTAAAAAACCAACGGTAGTTGATGGAATTAGAATTCGTTATTGAATTGTTTGTTTATGCAGCTGTAGTTCGGATATTACTACACCATGTATCATACGGTCAGTAAGACATCTGCGCCCGCGGCATGGTGCCTCGATAAACGTTTTATCGCGCCTGCTAACTCGTTCGTTCGCGCGCAAAAAGAAAGGGAGCTAGGGCGCGATAGCGCTTTATCGCGCGATCATGCCGCGGGCGCTGGAATTTGTTTTTGACATTGACAATATTTTTTTCACCTCTAAGCTCGGAAAGATTCTGTTTATCATTCGAAATCTGAGTGCAAAAGTGCATTTTATCCGCTAGCGTGGAAAGAGTTTTTGAAATTCGATTCTGTCAATTCAATATTTTTCCTATACCGCCAGTCCACTGAAAATGCATTAATAACTATTTCATGTCACTGGCCAGCACGAAAAAAAACTTTTTAAAATGTTGTTCTCTTTAGCAATTCACATTTTTTCCTCGCTGTTGTGAGGTGAAAAGTTGTGTGTTTCGCTCGGCTGCAAAGTTATTCTGCGTCTCGTACCTTTGAAACCTTCGCTATAAGCTCAGGATTCTATTGTTTGAATGGTAAAATCCTTCGCTTGCTCAGGTTTCAATACAAGTACTCGCGCCAAAAATAAACTTTGCAGCCTAGCATAAACAAATAACTATTTTGTCGCTTCGGTAAAGGCCCGATTTTGAGCCAAAGTACGCGACAATCGCGACATCGCCCTGGAGTCTTGGGTTTTGGGACTACGTGGCTGATTGGGGTTTCAAAAGACGCGTCTCGACGTGGGCTACAAAAAGCAAATTCGACATCTTTTCTTTTCATTGAAAATACGTGAAAATGCGTTCGTTTTTCGCCCGGTTTCGGTCAGAAAAAAATTCATACCTAGGTAGGCACCTCGAAAACGAAATAAGATATCAGCGGGGCTAGTACGCCAACCCGCGATATCGTGATATAGCGCTATCACGCTTCCGCACTCTTTCTATTTGCGCGCGATAGAACGAGATAAGAGACTAAATTTGACAGATGGTTGTGTTAAATGTCGCTATCGCGGGTTGGCGTGCTAGCCCCGCTGGTGTCAAAAGATTTAGGTGTCGGATACCGACACCGTACCTATACTTAGTTATGTATGTTATTGCAATTAATGAAACGAAAACATAGTTACCTATCGTTTGATGTTGGATTACGACCGTACTTTACTTATTAAATGTCTTATGTATGTGTTTATGTGTTTAAGTGATCGATTATGGGTTGATTTTAGAACCTGTCTGATTTTAGTATCTGTCTCGGTCAAGGTCAAAAGGAACATTTTTAAAACTCCTAACTTTGATTTCATAAGCATAAGCATATGCTCACGACTATATTCCCCGAGGGGGTAGTCAGAGATATTCTGAATCCTCAGAACATCCACGTTTCACCAGAAGTACCGAAACTCTGTCCAGTGTGACGGGGGGTGAGCCCGTCGCCACTTGTAATGGACAGTGGGTACAATACATGCCTCGAAATTGAAGCATGCAGGTTTCCTCACGATGTTTTCCTTCACCGAAAAGCCAGTGGTGTTACAAATCGTACATAAATTCCGAAAAACTCATTGGTACGAGTCGGCTTGGACGGGGATCGAACGATCGCCTCCTGCACGGCAGGCAAGGTTACTCGCCACTGGATCACCACGACTTAAAATAAGAACTTTGGTTAAATAAAATAACATAACAGTCAATAATGTTGCAGACTTATTGCAGATGTGTGCAAAATGCTTAATTGTCTACGTATATTCCCCGAGGGGGTAGTCAGAGATATTCTGAATCCTCAGAACATCCACGTTTCACCAGAAGTACCGAAACTCTGTCCAGTGTGACGGGGGGTGAGCCCGTCGCCACTTATAATGGACAGTGGGTTTGGGTAACTTTGATTTAAAACGTGAAAATAATTTCGAAGTCGATGTCTGTGTGTATGAATGTGAACCTATCTTTTTTTAGGGAAAACATTGAGGTAGGTACTATGAAAGATATTCGGTATAATAAAACTTCAAAGAATTTATTCAATGTTGTTTTGACACGTTGCTTCCACCAGCCACGCGTCGCATGTAAACAAAGGCGTTTCAACGCCTTCCCCGAATGCACTTACATTATGCCATTAGACTATCATCGCATCGCATCGCATGTAAGCTGATAGTGTAATCAATAATGTTATCGATAAATAAACGACCCAAAATTGTAATATGTTACTGTGAAAATTTTTTATTGTAAAGGGATGATTATGTCATTACGATAAACATCGCGTCCATGGGAGTTCAAGGGTTAGAGGATTTTATAGGTAAATCGCTTTAAAAAAAACACGTATATCACAATGAAACTACGACGTAGGCAGCTACGGTAGTGTTAAAGACATCAACGAGACACCCAAACATCGTTGTTAGTTCGTTTTTGGATTTTATTTATAAATATAACAAAATAATATTTTGATTTACCTACTATTGTGAATCAGAATCAGAATCAGAACTTTATTTGTAAAAACATAGGTGCATTCAGGTGACATAATAAATAAAATGGTTCTAATGTTCTACCACACAGGGCATACAAAATATTAATAAGTAATTTGAAGTTTTATACAACTTTAAATGTCATGCAAAATATAATTAATTAATTGTTTATCATGATTATTTATGAAAAGAAAAGAAATATACATATGTCATGCGAAATCCAAAAATAATCTATACGGTAATTATGAATTATGCGAATTAATTTTGATGAAGTAACAACCCGAAATTTACGAAGCAATTAAATCCCTGTGTGGTATGTATGATAGAACGCAAGCGGTTTGTTTAAGTGGTATTATGTTTAAAAAAATCTTACCAACAACTCCAACTATGCTGAAAATGCAAGCACACACAGCGGCCAAAATAGTTGCTTCTCTCGGAAAAAATAATAGCGTTGAATTATGCATTCCTAACGTCGAATTATCTGCCATTTTGTAATTTTTTATTTCACTTTTTATCGACAAATTGTCAACACTTCACTAACACATCACTGGTTTTTAATTTTGTTGATTTTTTTGTCATTTTTTTATTTATAATTTAATAAAGTGTTTTAGGTGTCAACTTTGTCCTTCTTTTGAGTATTTTTTTAGATTCTCCGTGTGTGGGTGCCGCTGGATCCTGGAACAAAAGAAGTCGAGTTAAAATTTTATTCAAGTTTTTATAGTTACCACGTGTTCTGGATCATGATTAAAAGATTAGTTTATAATTTCGTTCACATATGGCGTGTTACATAAAAAGTAACAATAATGTTAATTATAAATAGTCATTTCGTCTGAGGGAAACATTGAAATGTACTGTTAAAGACGCGACAATTTAATGTACCTATTAAAAAACATAAGGTTCAAAAGGGCATCAAAGAAAGATCTTTTTAAATGTGTAGAACATGAATAAAATAATAGACACTATATTGTTATTATGTTTGTTTATTTATCACTGCCCTTGACGATTTCAAGTAGGATAGGCATAGACATATTACTCTAGCGATAGACAAGCTCGTTCAAACAAACAACATGTCACTTTGATTGATGAAAAGACCAATGAATGAATAGTTTCCAAACAAAAAATTATGGGCAATATTATTAATTGTCAAACGTTTTAAAATCTAAAATTAGAACACTGTTATTCAATAGTCATTATTGTTATGAGGTCAAAAATCTAGTTCTAGATCAAAGAAAAAAAAACTTTAGTGTTGTACCTACTGACGCACTACTTACGTTAAGGGTATATTTTCTAAAACCCCTACTTTTAGGAACATTGTTTTCAGTGATATGCTATTGCATATCCAGTGTTTTATATTTATTATGAAAGAACTGCCTTTACTTAAAAATGTAATGAATCGTTTTTTTGTATGTTTCATATAATTTATTTTAGTAATCGCATAAAATCCGGACACTGTTCGTCGAAATATTGCTAAAAATGGGGTTACTTTAGGAACATTTTTAGAAGGGTTACGTTACACGGATGAATTTACAGTTTACGTAAAAAGAAAGTTTATATAAATTTAAAAAACATAATGAATCGATTTTTTGAAATACCAGTCTGAAACACTAATATTTTTGAAAACATATTATTTAAAATCAAATATTGTGATTACCATACAAAATGGCGAACAAATTCAAGCTTTTGACATCCTGTGACAACTGCAAAATTATCCTTGTTTCTGATTTTTTTCATTGTACGGCGAAATGCCGTTACTGGAGCACGTCCGCGTCAAATGTTTTAAAAATAATTAGCGACAATTTTTTTCTCGATCCGTCTGTGGATGACTGAAACACAAAGGTAATTGAATGGAATAATTCATTATTTGTATTTTTATAAAGCTAAAATTATGATATATTCCAAAAAAAAATAACGAATTCTAGGATAATTTTTGTCATATTGTTCAATCAAATTGAAATGACTTCAATTATGTCAGTGTCGTCTAAGTAGCGTATACCAAATCTATGACCATTCTCTTTGGTCGGCTTTTCAATATACAATTACCAATACAGTCGCGCACAGTTTCAAATAAATTCTAAGCAAGAAGATTAAATTACCTACGTAGTATAAAATTCTTAATAAGAAAATCATGCAATTTTTATTTACTTCTGAATTTAAATCACTGCAAATAATATCAAAACAACTAAAAACTTGCTTCCTACCAATTTCAATGAATAATTGAACAGAAAAGATTTTATTACTTAGGTAGGTACTAGTTTGATGCCAATCCAAACTAAGCCTATGCTTTCGTGAAATCCAAATCTGTTAGGTAGTTTTAAAATAACGTGTGCACAAACAAACAGACAAAAATTCTAAAAATGGTCTCAATGTATTCCATTACGTAGGTACCTATTCCAAACACCGCCAATTAACATTTTTATAAATACATATCTTCAATGTACATCCACGTCATGTTTGCAATTATGACTCAATCACAGACTTAAATTGCAGTCGAATGACATCTCAACCATCAAAATCGGTTCAGTGGTTTAGGCACGTCTGCCAAAACAATAGGAATATTTAAATTCCACGGCTAATTTTTCTCCACTAGTCATAAAAGCAATATTTTTAAAATTTTGTTAAGTAAACTACTATTATTTAAAGAAAACCGGCCAAATGTGAGTCGGACTCACGTACGGAGGGTCCCTTAGCACCATACCATAGCGTACATTCACTTTGACTATACCATACAATACAATAGTAGTAATAATAATTATTGTCTTGAGATATATTGAGATTGAGATTTTTTGCCCAACCGCCATTTCTTGGTGTGGGGCTAGACAGAAGAATATACAGATTATGGGAGATAGTTATAAAATAAGTATTTTTTATGAAAGATAGTTTGTTGCAATGAAAGCGAACCGTAAAAGCTAGCTAGTTTATCAATACAAATACATTTTTAAATGAATTTGAACGGTAATCTCTAAATGCAAAAGTGGTCACAAGAAAATCATTCGAACTCATGTAGAAAAAACTTTGCTAATCTAAAAAAGACACCTTCCTTCTTTTTCTACTTCGATGCTGGAAACAGAAACGGCAACATAAAATGTCAAATTCTGACATTATAATTTTGTTTTTCTTATCGGCCAGTTATTTTATGTACTTTTCAAATTTACCGAGGAGTTTACAGGGCCCGGTTTAATAAACGTGACAATAAGCGTGACAATTACAGGTGGAAAATCTG
The DNA here is from genome assembly GCA_963693445.1 of Agonopterix heracliana. Taxonomy (NCBI): domain Eukaryota; kingdom Metazoa; phylum Arthropoda; class Insecta; order Lepidoptera; family Depressariidae; genus Agonopterix; species Agonopterix heracliana. The sequence continues at coordinate 17,867,099 of OY856319.1, forward strand.
ATAATTTCGTCAAAATGTCATGGTGGAAAATTATAGTACATTACTGCAGTGGCCAGCAAAAGACGCATCGATGGACGAACGTGTAAATGTGGGCCGAGGCGAAGCCAAGGCACACATACGTAAGTCCATCAATGCCTAGTTGTGGCCAAGGCTTGTATAGTGCTTTTCTCAAACAATGCTATTATGTTATTATTATGATTATGCAATAAATATTATGAATTATGAATGCGCGGAAATGAAAATTAATCAACTTTTCAAAATCAATGACGAACAACATTAATTTTTCCTGCGATAAAGCTAGTAACTTATAACTTATCTGTGGTTAAAGTGTCCATTCGTTTTTTTTTTTCATTATAAAGCTTTTTATTTGCAAGCCAGTTCAAAATTTAAACCATACCTTTGATAAGTTACCTCCTTGTTTGCCATGTTTCGGAGTAAAAGATCGTTCCATTTTTAAATTACACGACATAATATAAGTTTACTATGTAATTTATTTGGCCGCTAAACTACGACAGATATAGATTTTCATACAACTATTGCCGGCCTCTGCTCGCATAGTACAGCAATTTCGATTTATTTCAAAGAAGGTTGTCAACATAATGCTCAAATTTCCAAGCATGTTTGAGAAAAGAAATTTTTCGGATTGTAGCGACAATTTGACATATTTCTGTTCAATAATTTTTCTCCTGACAGGTGACATGTGACAGAGGAGTCGCGTGGCTAAGGAGGTAACAAGTAGACGTGTCGTCGGCTTGCGATTTGATTGCCCAAGTGGCTCCGCCGTGTTATGGTGGTTTCAAGTGTGTGTTTTTAATAAAATATATCTTCAACACTTGACACTGGCGAAATCTAACAAGGAAACGCCATTTAATAAAAATAGAATAGACATAATGACAATTTGTCCTGAAAAACTTGACATAAGTATTTGTTTTATTAAACACTTCTTCTTATCGTGTGGGCAGCAAGCCCTGGTATCAGAGTTTTTTTCAGACCGCCTTACGGGCCTCTGACGTGGTTTTTATGTACCTAACCAAAGATAGTAGCCGGGATCAACGGCCTAACGTGCCATCCGAAGCATGGAATCATGTGATTCAGCCTGTAATATCCTAACAAACTGGGGAAAAATGCACAAAGTGACATGTCACTAGGTGTCCCCCGTGGGAATCGAACCTACGACCTACGTAAGCAGAACTCAATGCTCTTGACAATTTTGTCAATGTACATTTTTATTGAACTGTAAATAATTGTCGAATTTTCGCCTGTCGCCTTTCACCTGTAATTGTCGCGTTTATTGAATAGGGCCCTGGAGTGCGATTTTTGAATCTCATTCGCTGAGCTCAGCTGTTGAAAATTTCAAAATTACTATGGAGATATGAATGAATGAATGAAATGAATGAAATATACTTTATTTACACCAAACATAAAATACATTGCACAGGAAAATAAACAAATTATGGTACAAATAAGGCGGTCTTATCGCTAAAAAGCGATTTCTTCCAGACAACCTTAGGGTAGAGGAAATAGTTCAAAGAACGGGTCGGTGTTACAGAAACATTAAATATTAATGTACAAGAAGTGAATAAAAACAGAATACATATATATACATAGGCATACATATCATATATACTTAAAAAATAGATATAAAGGTAAATAATAAATATATATAATTAATAAAATATATTATAATATATATATCACACATGCTGCAACAAAACATAACCATACCTAATAGGTACACGTACCGGATTGATTTAGATAAAATAGATCAGAGGTCAAGGAAATGTGTTTTGACTTTCGATTTAAAAACATCCACAGAAGGAGCATGCCTGATCGACTCTGGCAACGAGTTCCAAAGTCGAGCAGCTTGGACTGTAAAGGAATGGGTGTAGAAGTCGGAAGAGTGGGATGGGATATTGAGAGAGAGATTCTCAGAGGAGCGTAAGGGACGGCCAGTAGTTAGGGAGCTAAAGATGAAGCGTTCTTTGAGGTAAGGGGGTGTCATCGGATTAAATAGGATAGTGTAGAGGAGGGACAGAACATGAGAGTCTCTTCGACGACGGATTGGGAGCCACTTAAGTTTAGCGCGGAATTCGGAGACATGGTCGTATTTCCGTAACCCAAATATAAACCGTATAGCAACGTTTTGAAGGCGTTCAAGTTTATTAAGAAGCTCCACCGTGAGGTCGAGGTAACATGAATCTGCATAATCAAGGATGGGCAACAGGAGGGACTGTGCGAGCGCAATTTTAGTACTTATGGGAAGAAAGTTCCGTAGTCGTTTGAGAGAACTGTAAGCGGCGAACATCCTCCTACTTACCTCGGAGATCTGCGGTACCCAAGACATCGTTTTATCGAAATATATACCCAGATTTTTAACAGTATCGCTGTAGGGTATGCAGACACCGTCGAAAATAACAGAAGGCAGATCTTCAAAGCTGATTCTCGAGACAAGCCGTGGACTACCGATGATGATGACTTGAGTTTTAGAGGGATTTACCCTGAGGCCAAAAAATTTGCTCCACTCAAGGATACGAGTCAAGTCATCGTTTGTTGTTTGGACTGCCTGTGAAATATTGTCCAAGCTTGATTTTGAATAAATCTGTAGATCGTCTGCATATAGATGGTAAGAGGAAGATAGATTTTGAGTAATTGAGTTAATAAATAGAGAAAAAAGGAGAGGAGATAGCACACCACCCTGCGGCACACCAGCAAGAGTATCACACCACGATGAAGAGGTGTCTTCAACCCGTATCCGCTGCCGGCGCCCGTACAGGTAACTATGAAACCAGTCAATTGCTGTTGGAGATACATTAAGAGAACGTAGTAGCCCCAGTAAAATGTCAAAGTCGACTGTGTTGAAGGCATTGCTAAAATCAAGCAACGTTAGGACTGTAAGCTCTCTATTATCCATGCCTTGTCTAATGTCGTCGGAGATCTTGACAAGAGCCGTTACCGTGCTATGACCAGGACGGAAACCGGATTGTGAAGGATTAAGGAGATTATTAGTGGATAGGAATTAGGAGATATGCATCTTCCTACTGCTGATTTGACTTTCAAAAATAGCAATGCTGAAGTATGATTTTTGAAAGTCGCATCAGCAGTAGGAAGATGCAAATCTCCATAGTAATTTTGACATTTTCAACTGCTGAGCTCACCGAATGAGATTCAAAAATCGCACTCCTGGTCGAAAACGACCTTATATTTAAAAAAAAATATCAGGTCGTTTTCGACCAGTTTTAGACCTCGGCTTCACCTCGGTCAGCAATCAAATGACATCTGAGAACTTTCTTACTTTCCTGCCCTCGGTGTGTAATCTACTATATTATTCACACAATTATTCGGTATGTCAAGCATTTTTTTGTCTTTATTTTATATTTTTTACGGATAGAAGATATCATTATAAGAAACATTTTTTTTTTTCAATTCATGAATTTTATCTGTAAATGGCAAAAGTGGGCTCGAAAAAATTATTCGAACTCCACGTTGTTAATTTTGTTGTTTAAAAATTTAATTTAAAAAATAAAAATTACCTGCCTTCTCTTTCTTACTCCATGTTGGAAACAGAAACGGCAACATGAAATGTCAAATTCTGACACATTGAACATATTTTTTCTGAATGACCAGTTATTTTAAGTTGATATTTAGTTTAATCCTTTCATTTTAAATATTCTGACATATAAAATATTGTTATTGAGACAATTATCTCGAAATGGTTTTCCATTTTGTCCTCCCAAAAAAAAACTTGACATACTGAATTGACGAAAATGTCGGTGATTTTTTTTTTCAGTATGTTCAAAATTAGAATACCGGCGGTATATATATCATAGAATCTCCTCCTTGTCGGTTAGTAAAAAATATCACATGTGTAATTTTGAAACTATAAAAATATTTAAAAAAATAAGTGTTTAATAAATTTAATTAGTTATGTAGGCATATTCCGTTACTCTACAATACATATTGTGAAATCATAATTTTTGTATCTCTATACACAATTTTTTTGCCCACAGTGATGATCGTATTTAGTTTGAAAAAAGTGGTATGTATGTAGGTTACACTTTAAATTAACCGAAACTTCCCACTTTGGTTAATTTAAAATGTTTTAGTTAAGTAATGAATTTCTTATTGTGTGAAAAAAAACCTACCTACTAACTAGGTATTCTTCACAAAAAATACTTAACACTTTTCTTATCGATGGTGGGAGCTCAAACAAAAGGTCACGGAAAACTTACAAAACATTATCAACATTTTTTATTGAAAATTGACAGCAAGTGATGACGTCACAAACGAAAATATACCCTTAATGAACCTAAAATGACAAGTCAATACAAAATTTTCGTTTTCCAATAAACTCGAGCACCATTAGTCAGAGCAAGTCACGCGTTAACGGGCTAACCTATTTACATGGATTTACATCACAGTCATACATGGATGAGTATGGAAAGCATATTTATTGTACCCAGTTATCCACTGACATAGTTTACAAGTTTAAATTATCACTTGAGACGGATGCGTTTAAGACGGTTTTAACATACATAACTCACACAAAGAAAGTATGAAATATTTATGATAAATGGCGACAAGAGAGCGCTGGCCCCGATTGAGCGAAAGAATACGGAAGAAAAGAGTTTCTTGACATTTTGATAACAAAATGATCCATTGTTTTATAATTTACAAAAACAAACAATGGTAAAGATATTTTTCAAATGTAAAAACTAACTACTTATATCAACATTTTTTAATTTCGATAATATTTCATATAAAAACCAAAATATCGATAACACACGGAACACTAAATATTATTATCCCATCACTAAAATAAAACTGTCAAAATTTAATTAAAAAAACTAAGATTCGCAATTCAAATTTCGTTCGGTGCTCTTTGATAGAATAACAAGACAGTACTGCAAAATGTTCGTCACCCAACGTCCCTCGCGTTATCGACTCTGAATACTAACTGCTTATAAACATCGATTATGGTTGCCCTGTTAAGTGTCGAGAGACGCTCCTCGATCACTTCCCATCCTTATTAAGAAAGGGTTCTGTGAAAGAATTATGTAACGCGTGTTAAAATACTTGTTATGCTTTGCTGATTAAAAACCTGATGATACAAGGTTATATTTTTAGAAGAAAGATTGGGCTATTTTTAAAGTTTACTTTGTCCTTTCGTTGTAGGTATAGCTTGGCAAAAAAGTCATAATCGTGGTGACAGGTGGAACTAAAATTTTTGTATGGTAGTGTTGCCAGGTTAATGCGCGATTTTGACGTTCTTGCGTGGAGGCAGCGCCCTCATTTAATTTCTACTCTTTTTGGCCAAGCTGTAAGTATCTTTTACGTAAATTAAAAATTTGAACTTATGTGTAAAATTTTAATATCATTCAGAAAACGTTAATAATATGTTTCTTGATCTTACATACATGTACATAAACTTACGACCGTAAGCTTTTGTTGTGGTCAGAAACATTGCTACAACTACCAAATTTTTGTTTATGAATAGTACAACTAGTAGCAAATAGCAATGCTCAATATACAAGATAAAAAAAAAAAAAAAACTCTCATTTAGCTATTTAAGTTTCAGGATGGAACACAGACCAGAGGCTTAGTGGTCTGTGGGATGGAATGACGTGTCAAGTGGTGAGAGGTGGCTAGCCTTTCGCCCACAAAAACACTGCAAAAGAAACCTTTAATCCCTTAGTCGCCTGGTAAGACTATTCCATTCTAAGCTAGAACAACACGCAGGGCTCACCGTGACTCGAAAATTAAAATGAGCTAAATATAAATCACTCTCCTTTTGCACCAGTATAAAACACAGATTTAAAAGAAGAACCAGACGTTATCTCGTCTAATCATGAGTGAAGCACCCATTTCTTTTGTGTGCGTGCTGTCACGTGGTACATAAGTTGACGGGTTGTAGAGCTAGTGCATCAGTGTGAGTGTAGGTCCCTTGTAGAACAACCTTGCATGCTTCACATCTTTTTAGTGCAATATTCGGTCCGTATTTCTTTCAAGTCCGTGGTATAAAACCAAATAAGTAGGTCCTAAGTATTGCTATCACGATGGTGTTAATTTAATTCACTAATCTAATATAATGACATGTGCAAAGTCTTGTTACGGCCATGTTACGACCAAGCTTAACGACAAACGACTGTCAAAATGTCAGTCTGTTATACTTATCCAAAATTAATTAAGTTTTAAGATAAAATAGACTTTATTGCTTTCAAAATAATCTCGATATCGATGTGTGCTAATTAAATAACGCAGCAAATTATCGCGTTAATTTATATACGTTCGAACAGCCGCACAATCATATAAGTCGTAAATTGCCATTGTTATTGTAATAAATAATAATTCATTTGTAATATCGACTGAAGAGATGCGAGAGAAGTACCCACAATGTTTGTTTATTTATAAATCTTTCTGCGAGGCAATAAACCTTATTGGTTACTCATTACAAATTCCATGACGTAAATAATCTTCAAAGTTTGACGTTGATCCAATGACGTCGTCACGACGTGGATCCGCAGAGGTGATCCGCAGAGATGTGCCGAATCCGATGACCAATAGAATTAAATTTTAATTTTAATTAAGAAAATAAAACATTTAATTTTTTCAACTTTATTAAGATATTTATTTATTTATTATTAATCATTTGTTAATGGAAATAATATACATATAAACGATATTGAATAAAACTAACAATCTTAAAACTAACTAGAAATAAACATATCCTAAAACTAAAATATAACTATAAGACTATACAAAATAAATAAGAATCTACCTATAAATTTAAATATCTTATTAATACACAATAACCTAATACTTAATAAACAATAAAAATTACTCCCTAATCAACCCCTCCGTCATGAATAATACCCGGCACAAAGGATCCCAATACACTAGCGGCGTTACCACGCTGGATAGCCAATGACATCCTCTGAACCAGGTACGACCCCGAGCGGGCATCGTTGCCACTTTCAACCATCCTCCTGCCCAGGTCTCTCACAAACGTCTTTGCCTCCACTCCCCAAGTTCCAGACGTCTCTACCGCTACTGGCACGAAAATGTACTGGGACTCCAATAACGCGTACCTCGTATGCTTTTGCGAAGCTGCCTTTTCAGCCGCCGACCCTGCCTCCCGCATAGTACCCCCAATGTGAGACGCCGCATATGTACTCACACAGGTGGCATCCCACAAAAGACAGCGGCCCCTCTGCCACGGTACCAAGGTGAGACCATCCGGTCTTTTCCCATCAGTGCGGCTCAAACCGCGCGGCTCTAGCACACATGGGATGTTAGCCGCAATTAGCGCCCTCCGGACAACCTCATTCAGAGAGTGGTGGCGTGGCCGCCTCCCAGCACATTTTGCGCAACTCAAGGCATGGTGACCATCAGCCCCCACCATCGCACCGCAAACACAACGATGAGGAGCACACACCTTACTACCCAACCTTAAGGCTACTGCAATACGCAAGGTGTCATTGTCGAGGTATGTGCCCAGTTGCGGCGATGGTAGCGCATGAAGCCACGCCCCGGACTCAGGCTTGGAAACAGCTTTAAGGCGAGCCAAATCGGTTCCCGACGCACTCTCCAACAGCTCCGCCAACAGCACTCCACAGGAAACGTTATCCCAATCCCTCTGCACACCAGGACATTCAGGAGCAACCCGTCCCGGAAAAAGCTGCGACCACCTGGACAAAGCCTCATCTACGTACGGTACAGCGAAACCATCACCATTTACAGAGAGAATCTGAGTAACTAAATTCGCTACACCATGCGCAGACGCCAGAAATTTAGGTAAGTACCTACATACTTTATATATCATAATTTTTTGTAACATGTTTATGGAACGTAAGTATAAGAAGTCAATGGATGCTTCCAGCATTTAATTTAATACCTAGGTAATAATAATAACAGAACCATTTCATATCTTTGTACACCTATGAGATTATCGGTGGATCACAGTGTAGGTATAGATAGGTATACTATACTGGTGATTTTGTTTAACCGTTTCGATATTTTCAGGGGTGGTTCAGATCAGACCATCAAAGAGAACAACTTTTATTATGGAAGCAAAGCTGAATTCGTAAAATCAGCTGTCTCATACATGTCGTGAGTCGAGTAGGCATTGCAGTTTAGTATGGAAAAGCAGATATTTTTCTTGCGATTTCGGGTTTGCTAAAGTCGTAAAGTTTGCGTTGGTGCATACCAACGCATGTCACCGCAGTTTCAATGGTCTGAGCCACACAGGAAAATTTCGGAATGGTAAAAAAAAATCACCGCATTATAAAACACAATTAATCGACCTGAAGTGCGATTTTTGAAAATCATACGAGCGGTTCGGCAGTAGAAAATGTCAAAATTACTATGGAGATTATGCATCTTTTTACTGCCGAACCGCTCGTATGATTTTCAAAAATCTCACTTCTGAGCATCACTTTCACAGTAAAGAATATTATTTTGATTTAATTTGACGTTTTCCCGCAATTTTTCTCCTACTATGCCAAAGTTAATGACAGGTCAATTCAATTTAATCGATTAGTCGATTGTTTACGCACAACACTAATCTGCTAAGAGCATGACAAATCGATACTGCTAGCCAAAATTGGTAAATGACGTCGGAAAGTTGATAAATATGGGCGATACTTAGACCACTTAGTCCTTATTGCGGGCACATTAATATCTACTTAAATCGAGGTTAAACTGTGGCTGATTAATGGTGTATGAACATACTTAGGTACTTAGGTACATAGGTACTTTAAAAAGTAATTAAACCAGTAGGTAGGAACGATGACCACTTTGTGAGACTATAACAATATTCTTCGCTATACGAATTTCTAACTATCCATATCCCGTGTAATATATTTTTATTAACCTTAGAATATTTATATATGGACAAGTTACGCCTGTAATTCTAGTAACAAATTTTTCTGCCACTTTTTGCGGGGGGCGAGGTAGCATGAAATCCGCAACTTTGGGACTTTATTCCATTACCTACCTTAGTTTCTAATTTTTAATGTTATAAATCATGAATAACAGTTTCGTGTGAACCCCAAACGTGATAAGTTCCAAATTGTTGTTCCGCAATTATAGGCTGTCGCGTGTGATAAGGTATAAAATTGTAAATGTAAATGCGTAAGATTTGGCACGTTGCAGAGGGGAAATTCTAAGGCGAGGCGGGTCCCTATATAAATAGTCTAAGAATATAACCCATTATACATTATTTGCATAATATTTTTTTATGGTCGTCGCTGTCGCCAAGAAAAATCTTTGGTTACAATGTTTTTTCAAGAAGTTAATCATTGTTAACTTGATGTTATAGTGTTTTCAGACTGTAGGACTCAAAAGGCCTCTTGACTTGGGTTAAAGAATAGCCATCATCATTACCACCAGTACCAACGTTCCATTAAGTAGATAGTACATCAACAAGCGTGTTACCAATTTCACCAAACCTTGTATAAAAAGTAATAAAGAATATTTATGTTATGTTATGTTAAGTAATATACGAATATGCCGATTAATTTGCATTTATGTTAAGGATGGCTAGATAACTATTCTGGTTTCCGGGTAAACGAAATTGTGCGCATGCGCAACTAGGCCACAGTTAATCTTTTCCAAGAGTAGTTCACCTAGTTAGCTGTCACTATCAGAAAGTTCGTTGGCTCACTGTTGATTTCTTAGGTGGTGTCTCATAATAATAAATCTTAGGCTCTTTACGTATTGCGAAATGGGATCAAAATGGGTGGGGGAATAAAATACTTTTTTTTAACCAACTTCATCCCACTGCTGCCGAGACATTTATTTTCTTCACTCTTCAAAAACATGGTAAATGAGGGAGGTAATACCGTTCAGGGGAAGAAACTTGTAACCCTCTCCAAGGAGGCACAGTGTTTAGCCGCCAAAACTTTTAGCCGCCAAAACTTTGCAGTCGCACAGAATATGTTCCAAGGTTTCCTTCCTCCCCGCACGCTAGGCAGTTGGGTATTAGGAGGGAGGGACGGAGAGGAAGAAGAAACCATATCTACGATACCAGTCTGGGTTAATTCATCATCAGGCTATCGTCCACTGCTGAACATTGGCCTCTCCCAAGGCGCACCACAAAACTCTGTCCTGCGGCTTTCCTCATCCAGCCGCTCCCCGCTATATTTTTAGGTCGTGTGTCCAGCGGGCAGCAGGGCGTCCCACACTAATCGTGTCAACTTCATCAGGTGACGACATTTATTTGATAATATTTATGCAATAATTTGAAAGGCTTTTAATGGATCACCAACATTAAGTAGGTACATTCCAAATAAACTATCTCAAAAGATTGTAAGGAAATCAATTAAGCCAATGTACACATTTTACTGGGCACCCTAAGTTTATCAACTGTAAATTATTGGCAGCAAAATGTTGATCAAACATGGCGTTAGCGACCCTGGGTCAGTTTGCTTGGGTGCTATATTTAGAGGCCGAGCAATGAAAACGGTAGACAAATCGTTGCTTATTGACAGGAATTATAGGCAGGACGTGAAAAAGCAAGATGTCTAAAATAAGACTTACATAGTGCTAATTGGATTAACCAAAAGTCTGAGACAGTCATTATATTATTCGCTCATCATCGTCAGCCTATACATAATACGGGACAAGCGCGGCTCGGTGGAAGAAACTTAGTAGTCAATTTGCTGTCTAAGCGTCTTCAAGCCGATTGGCATCTGATAGGTACACAGTCTTCTAAATGCAGTATCATGCAGTTTGGGTACTCTACCTGACCACGTGCCTCCAATTAAATACCACCAAAACGGTCACCAATGCGAACACCGACCGGGCGTTCGCGTCGTTTCCAATGTCGGAGGAAATTACGTTAACGAGCTCTCACATTATCAAAATTAAGATTGCACGTACGTATCTTGTAATGCCCCATAAATGCAAGAGGAGAAGATAAATCCATAAAGTTGCATCAAGTCAAGCCGTCGTGTCAGTTTAACATTTATTATAATGACACCTAGTTAATTTAATAGAGTTTTAACGCTCATGGCATCGTGCCAAAACACGTAATTTTCATTACAGCGTTGTAAAGATTGGTGAAGTAAATTATGAGCATTGTCAAATTGAGCATTGTAAAATCTAATGAGTTTTTTAATGAAGATGTTGAGTGGTAGTACCTATTGAAAATTAGAAACCATTCAATTCCAAACACCTGCATTCAATAGAATATATACTTAGTATGAAAACTAAGTGCATTTTAGGCAGTCTTATCAAAGTCCATATCGAATCGACTATTCTGTATGATTTACAAAATTATATAGGTTTATTATACTTTAGGAATCAGGGCTACACCGAATTGAATCATTTAGTAACTCAATAAAGTTTTTTTTTGCCTAGCCTGGCAATGGCAACATACTAATGTATTGCGTATCAAGGTAAATATTAGAGTTAGGAGAGAAAACGTAATCTCAATCATCTAAAATAACTCGTGTTTATCGTCACGGAAGCTTTTTACCATTCTATTTTACGATTGATTCAAAAGTTACACCCACAACACCACTTGTGTTTAGATTTTAAGACGTTACTCATGGATTTGATGTAATCATTCCTCGTATTTCGGATCACGTAGACCGTTCAGCCCTCTCATTTCTGACCTGTCTCCCGCATATCATCTCAGGGAGAAGGTGGTGGCTGAAAAACAGCCCTGGAGTGCCCATTTCGGAACAGCACAGTTGACGTCACTACCTTTCATTTTCTTTTCTTTCTGCATACACATTTTTTTGGTAGGTTGTTTATGTAATGTAAGCCTAGGGGAGGCGTGTAATTTCTCTATGAATGGAAGTGCATTGTGCATATGAATGGATAGTGGTGGTGCCCTGTGGAGGCGAAACTCCCGCTAGTTTCGCTTCTACAGACACACAGACAAAAATTATGCAATCTATTTTTTTATAAGTAAAGAAAGTATAAAATTTTATGGCGTTTTGGTTATGTATACAGCATAGCATTTCTGCAAGTGAGTATACGTCGTAGTAATGTAAAGGATTTTTATATGTACGAAAACACATTTGAGGTAGGAGGTATTACAAAATAGTGGAGCCTCGTGGCAAAGAAAATATACGGTGGCATGCCAAAAAGTACCCAATACGCGACTTCCTACAAACAGACATGCAGCGAGACTCGATGGTGCATTCTATCTACTATATTGAAAGTTTTATTATTAAAATTCAGACTGAGCTATGGCACCATCGATCCCCAGGAAAATTGTTGAAAAAATGCTCATTTTATTTGTTAAGTATTCCGATTATACCTACTCGTAGAACCTACGCTTGCCATGAATCAGTAGGTACAATTACTAGTTACGTGTCCAATTCGAAGTAGCATTGCCTGTTCTGATGTATAAGTTAGGACAAAAACAAACAAAGTGCAAGTCATTGAGACTTTAACTTTATCCACTGCCTACACTAGTTGAGTCTGCGGCTAAGTAGTTTCATTTGTATTGATGGTATAAACATTGCACCTACTTGATGCTATGGAAACATGACTTGTTAGTCAGTCAGTTACAATAAATTTACGGGAAATCTACTGCGAACCATCTTGGAGGGACGACTGAACCCCAATTTTCACACAGGCAGAAGACATGTGACTTTAGTATTTCCGAAAATGGATGCGGCATCGATAAGTTACACTGTTAGACATTGGAATTTCGGTGGGCTTAGTTATTACATTGGGTACTCTACAACTTTGATTACGGGATGACATATAAAATAAAATAAACAGAAAAATTTTAAAATGCTAACATATAAAATGTTAAATCAATTGCTAAATGTGAGCATTGCTGCATTCTTAAACAGAAAGTTGGTGGTAGTAGCAATAATATGTTATCACCACCCCGAAAGAGATTACGGTCGCGAGTGTATGTGCGTATGTATGCGTAAATCACACGCTATCTTTCTGCGTCACTCTGCGCGACCGACTCGTAGAAATTTCTGCGTCACTTCTCCGCTATTTTTGGCAAAATCGACGGCCTGACCAGTATGAATCCTTATAAATCCGCTAAACTGTTTAATTTTTGTTTACCTAATAAAAAAGCTTTTTTCAGAACCGATGGTTGTCACCGCACAACCTTCAGTATAGTAGGCTATAGAGTATTCTAAACCCACAACATCCTTCATCCTTCATCCATCATCATTCAAATCACTCGAAGCTCAAAGCGAGTATTGTGAAATCAATGACGTAAGTAGACAGCTGGACGGCGAATGCAGCCTTTTACAATCTTATCACATGAAGAAGTCAATTCAGGAAAGCTTAATGTCGAGTGTTTAAGAGTGAAATTCGCTTCATTTGCGAAGCTTTATATTTAGAGCGAGCTCTAGAACAAGTGGTCTTATTTGTGGATGAATCGGTCCGGATCCGATACAAGAAACAGAACTTGTAAACAGTGCCGGATTATTTGTAGTGGCAAAAGGCAACTGTTTTAGGGCCCCGGGCCCCGAAGCTTCGCAAATAACACCAGCCCAGACCAGCCGAGGGTGTTGTAGAGCCGTCTAATGGCATCATCATTCATCAAAATAGTCATCAATGTCATCATACGGGCGCCAGCTACGAATAAGAATGTATAGAAGTGTAAATGAAGCTCAAAAAGTGGCACCAAAAAAAGTGTACCGTGTTCTAAATTTGTTCTTTAAAAACTGTACCTATAGCCGCCAAAACTCATACAAAATGACATTTTTCATTGGGTGCCAAAAATTGTTTCGATTTTGTTTAGAGTTACTCTTCTAATAGTTATTCTTATTCGTAGGGCGCCAGACTTAGCCACAAAGCTGTGTTCCTATTCTGCCCGCACAACAGTCCATGTTGTAGTCCTATTTATTTATGAAGTGTAGTACATAATTCAGCAGGGTGTAAACTCTTAAGCGGCTACTTCAGACCATCAAACTGAACAACTTTCACTATGAAACCAAAATTGAAATAGCGAAAAGAAAAATCCGGATACATTTGGATCGAGTAGCTTGACGTTTTCAATGGAACAAACAACAATTTTTTTCGCGATTTCAATGTTGGTCCTTTAGTAAAGTTGTTTAGTTTGACGGTCTGAATCATCCCCGTAAATACGTAACGCATTTTAGTTGACATTCTGCATAGTACCATAGTATAGTAGTTATTGTATTAGAGATACTTAGATACCTATACCTACGTAAAAATATGAAAATAAAATGCTAGATACGTAAAAGGGAAAGCTTAGGGCCCAGAGAAATGACCGTGAAAAGGGGCAACAAGCCTTAATCCGTCCCTGGTCGTAAACACACTGTTTAGATTGACGAATCCTATTATTAGAGTAGTCGAAAAAAAATGTTTGTGGCAATTTTGTGGCCTTGGTCAAAATCGAGGTTTCTTACTTTTGGGCAAGATCGACTACCAATTTTTTTAATCTACATTAGCTAGGTAATGTATCAACGTCGGTCTGGGACACAAAAACCACCGGGTCAAAATTGTCAAACAAGCGGCCCAGTTCAGTTCAGTATTATGGGTAGGTAAAGGTCCATTAAATCACCCCTTTAGTAATTCAACTGACACATACTTACAGTAGTTTCTATTTAATACTGCCTAATGCTACTGTTTTTTATTTTTATTTGAATTGATGAGGATAATTTGAAAATCTTTCCAGCAGCAGCGCAGGAATACAATTAAATATTTCTGAAAAATACAAATTTTACCAGATAGTTACATGGGTTACATGATATATATCTGTGTTAAACGGTTTTTAGGCTTTGAGTTTAAAAGATGACGAGTTCATAAGAAAATTAGAGCAAATTAGTTGTATCTAGGTCAAACATAACATAACACTAACGTTTCTAGTCTAGTGCCTACAATTATCTAGACCTTCTTGTAATTAGTACCTTACGAATAAAATAACCCAGTTATTTATGTTATGATTATGACATAATAAGTAAACTCTAGGTCTTTGCCGTGATGGTCCAGTGGCAGTGGCGAGTAAACTTGCCTGCCGTGGAGGAGGCGAGTTCCAGAATATCTCTGACTACCCCCTCGAGGAATATAGTCGTGAGCATATGCTTATGCGTATGCTCTAGGTCTTTGACAATCAATCAAATTCTAAAACAGCTAACTTAAGAGTAAGTATATTACCGTTGGCGCGCTCCATACAAACGTAGTCTGGTTAAATTTTCAATACTATCCAATTAAATTCAAAGAAGTTTTTCAGAAACGAATCAGGTAACAACATAACGCAAATGCTTACAACTAATATTCCCTGAGGCTTTAGTTAGGTTATCGTATATAGCGATAATAATGTGAAGAATTTTACAATATTTACCACCTTTGGTGCTCTAATAGCCGTGGTGGTCCAGTGGCGAGTAACCTTGCCTGGCGATGGTTCGATCCCCGTCCAGGTCGACTCGTACCAATGAGTTTTTCGGAATTTATGTACGATTTATAACACCACTGGCTTTTCGGTGAAGGAAAACATCGTGAGGAAACCTGCATGCTTCAATTTCGAGACATGTATTGTACCCACTTTCCATTGTAAGTGGCGACGGGCTCACCCCCTCTCACACTGTACAGAGTTTCGGTACTACTGGTGAAACGTGGATGTTCTAAGGAATATAAGTCGTGAGCGTATGCTTTGGTGTTCTATATTTCGACTGTAGGTAGGTGTTCCTAACACTAATCGCGTCGACAACGTATCACCACTGTGTGCCAAATTAGAGGATAATATTGTGTCATCAAGTGTCAAGAAATTATTTGTCACCTCACAAGCTCGGAATGATTCTGTTTATCATTCGAAATCTGAGTGCAAAAGCGAATTTTGTCCGCTAGCGTGGAAAGAGTTTTTGAAATTCGAATCTGTCTATTGGATATTGTTCTATACCGCCAATCCACTGAAAATGCTTAATAACTATTTCATGTTCATGACTGTGGCCAGAACGAAAAAAAACTTTTTAAAATGTTCTTTTTAGCAATTCACTTTCTTTCCTCGCTGTTGTGAGGTGAAAAGTTGTGTGTTTCACTCGGCTGCAAAGTTATTCTGCGTCTCGTACCTTTGAATCCTTCGTTTGCTCAGGTTTCAATACAAGTACTCGCGCCAAAAAGCAACTTTGCAGCCTAGCATAACAAATAACTATTACTCTTTGACGTACCCTTGTCTCTATTGTGCTAGTTTGGATATTATGATCACGGCTAAATTCCCTGAGGGGTCGACAGAGCTATTTATATAATATTGACAATAGAATCTGTAACAGATCAACATATCGATAGACAGAACTACGTTTATTAAATTAAAAAATAAGTCTTTCTATAAGTTACGAGTATATATTATTTTACCTGTAATAGGTACCAAATAATAAGAAGATTTTATATGTGCACACTATTAGATTTACGATTTAATATTTGTCATGAATGAATTTTAACTTCATAAATGTAGGCACAGGAAAACAAAAAAAAATCCTTATTTAAGCTGAGATAGAGTTCATTTTAAATTTTTGCTTACAAGGATCAACGTAAGTAGTTTAGACGAAATTCATTGTATGCTAATATGGTATAATATCTGAGTTAAAGTTTGTTTATGAAATTATTAACATATTCAAACAAGATTTGAATATTTCGCCGTCTGCGCTGTGACAGTGTTCTATTCAAATTATTCGTCATAAATATTATGTTCTTTGATGTAAGTATTCCATATTACTTAGTGCGTCTACACACGATGACGCACTGACGGAGCAGCAAACGTCACTCGTCAGTCCGTCATTTGTGAAGCAAGGAGTTGTATGAAACCGCAACTAGAAACACACACGGTGACGGATTGACGCACCGCGTATGCTTCTATGGACTGACGTTTGCCGCTCCGTCAATGCGTCATCGTGTGTGATTTTACTATAGTTAACGAATTTGATTTTCTTGGTTTTTTCAAATTCGTTTCCCTCGGCGCGGTCTAGTAGGTAAAGTGACGGCTACCCTCTACCATATTTCTACCCTCTACCTCTCTAATTATAAATAGATAATTTGTAAGTAACTACTATTATTATCTATTTATATACCTCTACCTAAGTTTACCTACATACCAAAGTTATCTCATATTTATTATCTGCCTTATTGTTGGAAATATTGTCGCTAGCATAATTTATTATGATGATGCTTAACTTTTAAATAATTTTAGGTAAGTACTTGACCAATTAATGTACCTAGTGTGGAATATGAGATAAACTTCCGACCCACACACACAGTAGTTAAGTAGATAAATGGGGGAAATAACGCGCCAGAAAAATAAAGATAAGAAAGTGCTATAATTGCACACTTTGCATATTTTTATCTCGTTTTTCAACTGTTATATTAATCCAGTACCTAGCAAGTTAGGAAATTATGTAAGAATCTACGAATAGGTAAGAATAGGTACTTATACTTATGTTCATAATTTATTACTGTGCCTATTCTTAGAATAATTATTTAGTCTATTCAGTCAAATGTGTGCATCAGTGTTATCACTATAAGGTGTTACAAAAATACAAATTAAACATTTAAGGGGGTAGTTTAGACCATCAAACTGAACAACTTTCACTATGGTACCAATATCGATATCGCGAAAAAAAAAAGATGTTCCATACTCTACAAATCGACTCCGACTCGAGCTAAAATATGTATGGGAAATCTGTTTTTTTTTTCGCGATTTCGATGTTAGTCCCATAGTGAAAGTTGTTCAGTTTGATGATACCTATAAACAAACAACTTAAGCCCCACTTGCGCCAACCACGAGTTAGCAATTAACCCCGGACAAAATAGCTCTTTCAGTTGTTTTTCTATACAAAAAGTCATTGGGTTACAATAGTCAGGAGTTTATTGCTAACCCAGGTTGGCGCAAGTGGGGCTTAGAGTTTTAAATATTTATTTTTACAAATTTAACACCCTGTATATTTAGTCGAATATCCACATTACCACATATGGTTTGGAAGTTTGAGAACATAAATGATCTATGGCCATAATATGGCATAAAAAAAGAAACAATAGAGCGACAGCAACAATAGAGAGACAGATATCACACTACACCTACCAACTTAAGTGTGAAAGAGCGTACAGAGTCATACTCAGAGGTCTGCATTCTACGGAAGACACCTCTCAAATGAAGGAAGAACTACAAGAACAAGGACATGAAGTCAGACAGATAGTTAATGCTCTCCACAGAACTACTAAGAAACCTCTGCCTCTATTCTACATAGATCTAGAACCTAAAGCAAATAACAAA
This sequence comes from Agonopterix heracliana, assembly GCA_963693445.1. Classification (NCBI taxonomy): domain Eukaryota; kingdom Metazoa; phylum Arthropoda; class Insecta; order Lepidoptera; family Depressariidae; genus Agonopterix; species Agonopterix heracliana. The sequence continues at coordinate 17,885,310 of OY856319.1, forward strand.
GAAATTTTTAACATCAAATACCTAAATCAAACTAAAGCATCATTTGAAACACCATATAAAAAGAAAGAAATACTACAATGTAAAAGGTGTCAAAGGTTTGGACACTCAAAAAATCAGTGCTGCAGACCACATAGATGCGTGAAATGCGGTAATGATCACCCCACATCAACATGCATTAAAAAACCAGACTCTGAAGCCACATGTGCAAATTGTCAAGACAAACACCCTGCAAGTTACAAAGGGTGCATAAAATATAAACAGTATAAAGAGAAAATATTCAAAACAAAACCTATAAACAAAGAAATACACATACACAATACAGGAAATCCTGAACAAAATATAAAGACAAAGGAGAACCCGGCAAACCAAAACAGGAAACGCACATATGCAGACGCTACAAACAACCAACGAGAATCAGGTGGACAACCTGACCTAAAAAACATGACAGAAATGATAGACAAAATGTTCGTTAAACTACAGCAAATCATGGTAAACATGATGGACAAAATGATGGACCGCATGGTTCAGCTCATCACAAGCCTAGCTAGCCACCGGTCTCCATAACCTCCGTGTGGTTACCTGGAATGCCAACGGCTTGACGGATCGTCGTCAAGAATTACAGACATACTTAACACTGGAAAAAATTGACATAGCCCTGATCTCGGAAACAAGATTCACTGCAAAAACTCATTTTGCTTTGAAACACTACAGAGTTTATACTACAAATCACCCATCTGGCAACACACATGGTGGAACTGCAATAATAATTAAAGAGAATATCAAACATCATGTACTTGAGGCATACTGCTCAGCAAAGATACAAGCAACTTCAATCAAAATGACCTTAAACGATAAAATGGAAACTACTATCTCTGCAGTATACTGCCCACCTAGACATACTATAACTGAAGATGAATACAAGCTGTACTTCACAACATTAGGTGCCAGATTTATATGTGGAGGCGACTGGAACGCAAAACACACTTCCTGGGGATCAAGAATCATTTTACCGAGAGGCAGACAACTTCATAAAACGGTAGTAAGTCTGAGAATGGAATGCATGACACAATGTAAACCCACACACTGGCCAACGGACCCAAGGAAGATACCAGATGTGCTAGACTTCTTCATCACAAGAAACCTAGGCCGAAATTATATGACCGTCGAATCCTGTACTGACCTCTCTTCCGATCACACGCCTGTCATCCTCAATATAAACTCAGCGGTTATTCTAGTTGAGCCCCCTCAAAGAATATACAGTAATAAATATACCGACTGGGACCTATACCAAGATCTCATCACATCACAAACAAAGCTCATTAATCCAGTGAGAACTGAAGAAGAAATAGAGATAGCTATAGAGGAGTTCAACAGAATCGTCTACACAGCTAGTGTTAACTCGACAAAGACGAAGAAAAAACTGCCACCGAACCTAAATGAGTACCCAAAACACATAAAAGAAAAGGTGAATGAACGGCGTAAGCTGAGAAAAATATGGCACAACTCCAGGTATCCTATAGATAAAACTGCTTTTAATAGATGCTCACAGGAACTCAAAAGTCTGATTAAAAATTTTAACAACAAGAACCTGCAATCATTCCTTTCAAAACTAACCCCGACTGCAGACACTAACTATTCATTATGGAAAGCAACAAAAAAATTCAAATGCCCAAAAAGTCACATCCCAGCCATCAAAACTTCGGACGGTAAATGGGCCAGATCAGATGCAGAAAAGGCAACAAGCTTTGCAAGTCACCTCAGCACAGTTTTCCTTCCATTCCCTGAGACAATTCCGGAACACAACATAGAAATTAAAACCTATCTAGATACTGCACACCAAATGTGCCTGCCGATAAAACACACATGTCCTGGGGAAGTTAGCAAGGAAATCAAAAACCTGCAAAAAGGCAAAGCTCCAGGATACGACCTCGTAGACGCAACACTACTGAAAAGACTACCAAAAAAGGGCATCATGGCAATAGTAAAAATCTTTAACGCTTGCTTGCGCCAGTCATATTTCCCAGGACAATGGAAGATAGCACAAATGAAAATGCTTCCTAAACCGGGTAAACCAACAAATGAAGTATCATCATATAGACCTATAAGCCTACTGCCAATCATTGGAAAACTCTTTGAGAGAATTCTACTAAACAGAATGAAGGAGCACTTAACAGACATAATACCAAGTCACCAATTTGGGTTTAGAGAATACCATGGTACAATAGAACAGGTTCACCGAATCGTTGACGATATAAGCAGATCACTGGAAACAAAAAAATTCTGCTCTGCTGTGTTCCTTGACATCAGCCAGGCCTTTGATAAGGTATGGCATGAGGGGTTGTTGTACAAAATTAAAAAGCTACTCCCACACTCATTCTTTCACATACTCCAGTCATACCTTACAAATCGATGCTTTGAAGTGAAACTTGGATGTGAACTTTCCGAACTGCAAGAGATAAAATCGGGCGTACCTCAAGGCAGTATACTTGGACCAACTCTTTACACTCTGTTTACAGCAGATCTTCCAACGACGGATAAAACTACAGTCGCAACATATGCAGATGATACAGCCTTACTGTCTAGCCACAGCAATCCTGAAATAGCATCTGAACACCTCCAAACACATCTAAACAAAATAGAAGAATGGCTTAAAACCTGGCGGATTAAAGCTAACCAAAGCAAGTCGTCCCACGTAACCTTCACGCTCAAAAGAGACACCTGTCCACCAGTAAAATTGAATAACGAAGAGATCCCACAAGAGGAACACGCAAAATACTTGGGTATGCATCTGGACAGGAGGTTGACGTGGCAGAAACATATATGGACTAAGAGAAAACAACTGGACACGAAATTACGTAACATGCAATGGATAATAGGACGGAACTCACAATTGAGCACCAACAGCAAAATCACCGTATATAAAGCAATCTTAAAGCCCATATGGACATACGGCATACAGTTATGGGGAACAGCCAGCAACAGCAACATAGAAATACTGGAAAGATATCAAAGTAAAACGTGCTCTTAGCGTTACTTAATATTCCTCAGTACATCAGTAACAAGTACATTTACAATGACCTAAAAATTAACACAGTCAAACAGGAAATAATGGAATACAGCAAAAAATACCAGAGAAGATTGTCAAGCCACAAAAATGAACTGGCACAGAACCTGAGAGGAGATGGCAGCCTCCAATATATGAGACTGAAACGACACAGTATCCCTAATCTACAAGATAGATTTATTAGCACAGAGTGAAAGAAAGCCGTTGAGCAAAAAGTAACTCTATATCAACAAACAAAAAAAAAAAAAACAGACGAAAGACACTTTTGTCAGAGAAAGGAGTAGCCTATTGTTGTCTGAAACAGATTGCTATGAAGCAGAAAGACAAAAACAAAAAAAAAAAAAAAAAAGCGACAGGTGTACCTACGATGCGCTCGTGCGGGGGGCACACTTCCTTCCTTGATTATTTTTTTTTAAGCAAAGGGGCACGGTGCATTCGTCCATAGAATGTGCATAGACCCTTGTCGACCTCATTTTGAACTTTTAAGACAAACCTACCTACCTAATGCTTTTCAAGCTCTAAAGTTTATACTAGGGCTAAACTACTGAACTAAACTGTGGTACAGACCTTAGCCCTAGTATAGTTAAGTTAGTAATTGATTGCCTAGAAGTTGGGTATCTATCTGGTAATTAAAGTAGTTTACTTTTGTTCTGATTTGGGTATTGATATGGAGAAATTAAAGTGGGTACATCAGACCGTCAAACTGAACAACTTTCTCCATGGTGCCATAGAGAAAGTGGTTTAGTTTGACGGTCTGATCATCCCTTTAAAAAAGTGTCAGCATATTAAGAAGAACCCTATACAGGTCTCTAGTCTCTACCTCTACCCCTCTATTAATTAATTTTATATTTCTTTTTTAAAATACTAAGTACCTACCTACATAGAGCACGTATACTTACTAGGTATCTAGGCTAAGTAGGTACAGCCAAAATTTCCATCTCTATCTTTCCGTTCCGGATAGAGTCGAAAAAAAATCCTGGGCAGTATGGTAACTATTAGGTAAAGTAATTGTAGGTAGGTACACCTACCTAGTAACATTCTTGTGATAATGAAAACAAAAAATTAACTGTCATTATTGCAAAGCAAAACACGATAGTCAAAGTTAACAAAAACATTAATTTGCGGGTTACACAAAAAAGTTTATGTAAGTAACTGAGTAAACAAAAAGTTTAAATTAATATTAAATCATTGTAATTATCTTACCAAATATATTAGTATATTGCCTTCACAAATAAAGTTCCTTTTATTATAAAGACACAAACAGTTCTAAACACGGTTCACAATCACAAACGAGTTCAACTTCGTAAATAATAATATTTTTCGTTCGTCAAACAAACTCGGCCATCTGCCGCGAGCTCCCTTGTGCGACTGAGTGTGTGACAGTGTGACTGTGCGAGTGTATGAGTGAATGAGTGAAGTGAAGTGAGCAGTGACACAGAGGATTATATTGTATCCTCTGTGGCAGTGATACCAAGCCATGTGTGGCCAAGTCTTGCAGTCTTTTCTTGGGTTGAATGATGAATTGAGTCGTGTCTTGTCTTATGCTTTACTTGATGTAGTTGGCCGAGTTGTTCCACTTTTGTAGCTAAGTAGGTCCCTAGTCCCTATAGTTTCATTTGTTTTCCATCCATCCATAAACAGAGAGCATCGGTGATTGCAAAGATGTATGGGCATAAATCATGAAGGTCCGGGTTCGAATCCGCACGGACCTTAGACAAAGAAAATATACCTACGCTAACAGTAGAGGAGGTTAAGATTGAGATGTTCTTAACAAGTTATATGTTCCTTGCAAATGAATGTGGTGATGTGGTGAACTGGTCACTGGTCATAGATTGAAATTGGTTTTACAGATAAAACCAATAGTTATGTATGTGTGGTTTTGCCACTTGCCTGTCGCATTTTGGACCTCTCGTTCTAATTTCAGAAGTAAGTAATTAAGTATTTTAACACGTTATTTTCCTGTACCATTTAAAAAGAACAGCTACATGTAGTACATACTTACCAAGATAAGTTTTCGGAATTCGAAGCCGGGAGGGACTACCTATTTAATTCGCAAGTGGACTCACTACCAGTAACTATGCTATCGGATCGGACCGTCAAGGGTGTCATTGCTTTATTTTTTAATCAGGCGTCAAACTCCTAGTTAGTACTTTTTCATTGGCTCCAATGCCATGTGAATACCTATAATAGTACTATAGAAAATAAACTTTAGACTCCAGTGTTAAATGTCAAGATACACCTACCAATAAGCCTTCCGTCTCCTGTTGGTTTAACCGACTTTAACCATAGTTTCGCTTCTATAGTTTCATCATGACAGCCTATAATAAATGTCCCACTGCAGGGCACAGGCCTACCCTCAGGGTGAATGGGCGTTAGTCCACCATGCGTGCCCAATGCGGATTGGTAGACTTCACATTCGCATCGGAATTTCTTCTTCAGCGTATGAAGGTTTCCTCCCGATGTTTTCCTTCACAGTTTGTGAGCAGTTGGTATTACGTAGGTACAAAAGATACGAAAACTCATTGGTAGGCCATCGACGCTTCTATCTATCATGCATATGCCAATGCCTCCAATACAAGTTTCATATTCCAACATTGACCAGTAGATCTTTTTACTGCGTATGTATTATGCCTAGGTGTAGTGTAGGGTGTAGGACACTGTAGGTAAGTAAGTAGTGAACCTATCAGACCTGTTTATCATTTTGTATAAGTACTAAACAACAACGAATGAACCACTGGGACAAAAGGCGCCAAAACGCAATCGTTTTGCGTTCTATGACGATCAAGCAAGGGTACCTACCTAAGCATACCTTTTGCAGCTGTACGACCCATTGTCACACATATAAAACACCTTTGTGTTTTTGTGGAGAGATTTCAACCTTGTTACGGTGAAATAAGAGCTACGATAATTGCTAATAATAAATGCGCTATTATTTAATGGGAAGTGACGATTTTATTGGGGTTCCATTTAGATCCGGTTTTTGCTGCATTAATAGTTAGGATCAATTTTATTAAAATAACAATCATACGAAACGAATATGATTTGTATTGTATTATTATTTTAAAATGTATCTCTCATTCGACTCATTGCATCGTTGCCACTCAGATAACACGATTTTCAAAAAAAATATTCTTAAACGCCATCACTCGAGAACGACTCGACCGATTGCGATGAAACTTTGGTTGGTTGTTGTGCACATCCCGGGGAAGAATAAAAAATAGAAACGGCCAAGTGTGTGTCGGGAAAAAAGGGGCACTGCAACGCATGCCGGGCACAGCTAGTATTTTATAAATTATAGTTGTAAAGTGTGTATCCGAGCAATTTAATTTTAAATGTCGAGTGTGTATCCGAACTTGTATTAACGTTTCGTTATTGCTCTTGTACTTTTGCTGTAATCAAGGTTGTAAGTTGTAATGGAATTTAAATTTTAATGAAGTCCCATTTTTAACATTTTACGCTTGACGGAGTACTGTAGGGTGATTACTGATTATTTATCATATTATGTCTGGCATTACATTCAATACTTAACTAGATAAAACCTAACAATGATTACCTCAGATGATTGCGGGCCTCTTGAAAGAAATCTCCTTAGAGATAAGCTCGCCCTTTGTACGCAAGGCGACAGATCAACCTACCATAGTTGGACCTTATATCCATGAACATAGAGTTCAACTATGGGTAGGTTGATCTGTCGCCGTGTGTACATGTCTTCTTTAATTGTTGGATGTTTAATATTATGTGTATATACAATAAAGTGTTTCATAATTAAAAGTTAAAATGATTAGGTATGACAACAAAACTAAACTTTTATTCATCTGGCTGTATGGGCTAGATCCCTTTGCCTTGACCATCTGGCTGTCAAAACAAAGTGTCAATGTCAAATATGAAAATTTCGTAAATTCGAAAAAAATGCCAGGCGCATTTGCAGAAATCGACGATATAGAAGATTTGATATCTTCGCAGGACATAACTCCTAAAGAGAGATACGCCAGCAGGAAGAATGTGAACGTCCGCTCCAGAAAACGAGAGGACAAGACAGAGGAACCCGTGGAAAAGATCATTTTGGAGAGTGTTGTCCCAGGTACTATAACCTTAAAATTAACAATTTTACCGTGTTTATTTTGTAACTACGTACTAATTTACACAGCTGGCGTTATTTGTACTGTAATATATTATAGTTGGCATTCTTTTGGGTCCGTATTAATGGGTGAATTTTGATTCCGAGCTAAATATTTATACCGTCACCATCCACGACCCGAATAATTCACCCATTGCTGCGTATAGGCTTCCATTTGTGTATGCCACCCTCCTCAGTCCTTAGCCAGTCACATCCATGTACCTAGCTCTTCCTACTCTCCTGATATCAGCAGTTGACTGCTATTATCACCTTATTATGTACTAGTGTTTTCCCACGACTTCGTCCGCACAAATTATATACCAGATTTTAAGTCAGATCATAAGCTATCAAACAAAGAAACTTACATCAAAATCGGTTCAGTAGTTTTTGCGTGATGCGCGAACAAACAATCAAACATACAAACAAACACACAAACAAACACACAAACAAACAGATAAACAGACAGACAAAATTTCTAAAAAAGGTTGATTTCGAGTCAGGGATACCTAAAAACCATATAGTAATCTTTTTTTGTAAATATCTTCAATGTACAGACACACTTCAGTTACAGTTTTATAATAGTTTAGATTTATTTGTGCTTAAACCGCTGTCTCTCGTTCTCTTAGTGAGATAAAATTTATGAGTTTTTAAGACTAATCATACGCTTTTAAGAGAATGAAGATGACAACTTGTAAAATCACCTTTCTCCACAGAACTTAAGAATACTTGGTTTTTAAAAAAAAAACCTTATCAATGTTAATTTTAATTACTAAAACTATTAACTAATCTCAGCCGGTCTATATTTTTTAAATTAATTTAAAAAAGTAACCAGACTTGTATTTATTTATTTAACTTTCATTTTTGATTCAATAATTGTATCGGTAGGTATCGGTATCACCGATATTTTTATAAGAGTATCGGTATCGTATTGGCAAAAAGGTGTATGGGGGCACCCCTAGTTTCAATGATAGAATTCATTTAAAATTAAATGTAAATCTTTGAGCCACTGCAATTTTGAAACTAAGTATACATTCCAACGAAAATCTGGCAAACCATGCACATAGATTAGATTTCATTGACTTTAATTAATTATATATGATGACAGAGTGGCGGCCGTGGGAGGGGGAACGGTCAGTGGGCAGACCAGCAGCCAGGTGGTCGGATGACATTTGTAAAGTAGCCGGCAAACAGTGGATGAGACTAGCGGGGGACCGTTTTAGTTGGCGTGAAAATGAAGAGGCCTATACCCAGCAGTGGGGTTTACCGGGCCGATGATGATGATGATATCTAAGCTAAATAATTTTTGTTTGTAACTGATTGTTGTTTGTGCCTTTCTGTATATTTTTGTTTGACTAAGTTGAAATTGCATACTTTTGCAACCAAGTCAAATAAAGGCACATTCCCGGCGATTACTACGACGGCGACAAGGCGATTACTACTTAAAAGTAGCCAAAATCAATGGGAATGTATGACAAGATGTATGGACCTAGAGGAAGCAAGAGAGGTGTGTTAGAACTGCACAAAATAGAGATCCATAGTCTCGGCCTAACCCTCAGGAAAACTGCATGAGTTTATGTGTGTATTCCATCTATGTTCCCACAGGTACCCAGACGATCTACGTGAAGACATGGGGCTGCGCTCACAACAACTCAGACTCGGAGTACATGGCGGGCCTGCTGGCGGCGCACGGGTACCCGCTCACCGACGACAAGTGGCAGGCACAGCTGTGGCTCCTCAACTCCTGCACCGTCAAGAGCCCCGCTGAAGATCATTTCAAGTTATTATTTTTATATCTAATTTCAAAATGAAAGCACAGCATGGGTAGCCCCTCACAATGTCCACGAAGACCTGGTGAATGAGGGCAGCGCAAAACAGGTTGTAGTGGAGGAGTGGAGTGGAGTGGAGGTGAATTAAGGGATGTGCCTTAATCAAACATTTCAAACCAGAAAAATGAGGCAAAACAAATGACAGGTATAGTTCAAATATGTACCGAGATGACAGACCAAGTGTGCTAGTTTGTAGGTATGGACCAAATGTATTAGTTGTGTGCTTCAACTTGACACGCTTTGGGCCTATCCATAAATTTTATTTTGATCTAAGCATGGCTCCGCCATTTTGTAGAACAATTCTTGATACTACGGTACTCCCAAAACCCACTAGAGATTGCCAGAAATACAGTGCTAGATACAAGCAAAAGGCCATTAATTTATAAATAAAAAATATTGGCTGTCAATAGTTTCACCAATAATTTGTCATGTTATAGGAACGAGATAGAGCTAGGGCAGAGCCGCGGCGTGCACGTGGTGGTGGCGGGATGCGTGCCGCAGGGTGCGCCGCGCGCCGGCTACCTGCAGGGGCTCAGCATAGTAGGCGTGCAGCAAATCGACAGGATCGTCGAGATAGTAGAGGAGACGCTCAAAGGTTTGTTCTAATATCTGAGGCAAGGTGGCGCGCACGCGCCGGCTTCTTGCAGGGGCTCAGCATAGTAGGTATGCAGCAGATCGACAGGATCGTCGAGATAGTAGAGGAGACGCTCAAAGGTTTGTTCTAATATCTGAGGCAAGGTGGCGCGCACGCGCCGGCTTCTTGCAGGGGCTCAGCATAGTAGGTATGCAGCAGATCGACAGGATCGTCGAGATAGTAGAGGAGACGCTCAAAGGTTTGTTCTAATATCTGAGGCAAGGTGGCGCGCACGCGCCGGCTTCTTGCAGGGGCTCAGCATAGTAGGTATGCAGCAGATCGACAGGATCGTCGAGATAGTAGAGGAGACGCTCAAAGGTTTGTTCTAATATCTGAGGCAAGGTGGCGCGCACGCGCCGGCTTCTTGCAGGGGCTCAGCATAGTAGGTATGCAGCAGATCGACAGGATCGTCGAGATAGTAGAGGAGACGCTCAAAGGTTTGTTCTAATATCTGAGGCAAGGTGGCGCGCACGCGCCGGCTTCTTGCAGGGGCTCAGCATAGTAGGTATGCAGCAGATCGACAGGATCGTCGAGATAGTAGAGGAGACGCTCAAAGGTTTGTTCTAATATCTAAGGCAAGGTGGCGCGCGCGCGCCGGCTTCTTGCAGGGGCTCAGCATAGTAGGCGTGCAGCAGATCGACAGGATCGTCGAGATAGTAGAGGAGACGCTCAAAGGTTTGTTCTAATATCTGAGGCAAGGTGGCGCGCACGCGCCGGCTTCTTGCAGGGGCTCAGCATAGTAGGTATGCAGCAGATCGACAGGATCGTCGAGATAGTAGAGGAGACGCTCAAAGGTTTGTTCTAATATCTGAGGCAAGGTGGCGCGCGCGCGCCGGCTTCTTGCAGGGGCTCAGCATAGTAGGTATGCAGCAGATCGACAGGATCGTCGAGATAGTAGAGGAGACGCTCAAAGGTTTGTTCTAATATCTGAGGCAAGGTGGCGCGCACGCGCCGGCTTCTTGCAGGGGCTCAGCATAGTAGGTATGCAGCAGATCGACAGGATCGTCGAGATAGTAGAGGAGACGCTCAAAGGTTTGTTCTAATATCTGAGGCAAGGTGGCGCGCACGCGCCGGCTTCTTGCAGGGGCTCAGCATAGTAGGTATGCAGCAGATCGACAGGATCGTCGAGATAGTAGAGGAGACGCTCAAAGGTTTGTTCTAATATCTGAGGCAAGGTGGCGCGCACGCGCCGGCTTCTTGCAGGGGCTCAGCATAGTAGGTATGCAGCAGATCGACAGGATCGTCGAGATAGTAGAGGAGACGCTCAAAGGTTTGTTCTAATATCTAAGGCAAGGTGGCGCGCGCGCGCCGGCTTCTTGCAGGGGCTCAGCATAGTAGGCGTGCAGCAGATCGACAGGATCGTCGAGATAGTAGAGGAGACGCTCAAAGGTTTGTTCTAATATCTGAGGCAAGGTGGCGCGCACGCGCCGGCTTCTTGCAGGGGCTCAGCATAGTAGGTATGCAGCAGATCGACAGGATCGTCGAGATAGTAGAGGAGACGCTCAAAGGTTTGTTCTAATATCTGAGGCAAGGTGGCGCGCGCGCGCCGGCTTCTTGCAGGGGCTCAGCATAGTAGGTATGCAGCAGATCGACAGGATCGTCGAGATAGTAGAGGAGACGCTCAAAGGTTTGTTCTAATATCTGAGGCAAGGTGGCGCGCACGCGCCGGCTTCTTGCAGGGGCTCAGCATAGTAGGTATGCAGCAGATCGACAGGATCGTCGAGATAGTAGAGGAGACGCTCAAAGGTTTGTTCTAATATCTGAGGCAAGGTGGCGCGCACGCGCCGGCTTCTTGCAGGGGCTCAGCATAGTAGGTATGCAGCAGATCGACAGGATCGTCGAGATAGTAGAGGAGACGCTCAAAGGTTTGTTCTAATATCTGAGGCAAGGTGGCGCGCACGCGCCGGCTTCTTGCAGGGGCTCAGCATAGTAGGTATGCAGCAGATCGACAGGATCGTCGAGATAGTAGAGGAGACGCTCAAAGGTTTGTTCTAATATCTGAGGCAAGGTGGCGCGCACGCGCCGGCTTCTTGCAGGGGCTCAGCATAGTAGGTATGCAGCAGATCGACAGGATCGTCGAGATAGTAGAGGAGACGCTCAAAGGTTTGTTCTAATATCTAAGGCAAGGTGGCGCGCGCGCGCCGGCTTCTTGCAGGGGCTCAGCATAGTAGGCGTGCAGCAGATCGACAGGATCGTCGAGATAGTAGAGGAGACGCTCAAAGGTTTGTTCTAATATCTGAGGCAAGGTGGCGCGCACGCGCCGGCTTCTTGCAGGGGCTCAGCATAGTAGGTATGCAGCAGATCGACAGGATCGTCGAGATAGTAGAGGAGACGCTCAAAGGTTTGTTCTAATATCTGAGGCAAGGTGGCGCGCGCGCGCCGGCTTCTTGCAGGGGCTCAGCATAGTAGGTATGCAGCAGATCGACAGGATCGTCGAGATAGTAGAGGAGACGCTCAAAGGTTTGTTCTAATATCTGAGGCAAGGTGGCGCGCACGCGCCGGCTTCTTGCAGGGGCTCAGCATAGTAGGTATGCAGCAGATCGACAGGATCGTCGAGATAGTAGAGGAGACGCTCAAAGGTTTGTTCTAATATCTGAGGCAAGGTGGCGCGCGCGCGCCGGCTTCTTGCAGGGGCTCAGCATAGTAGGCGTGCAGCAGATCGACAGGATCGTCGAGATAGTAGAGGAGACGCTCAAAGGTTTGTTCTAAATTAAGTATAAGTTTTACACAAGATTTGGACCTCTTCTTAGATTGCTTGGTTTTCGGAATAATTCAACACACCGTTTCACCAGTTTAGGGATTCATTCATTCATCATCACCCAGAACCACAATCTCAGAGGTCACTTCCTTAAAATTGATGGCTCGTTATGTACAAGCAACCCCCGAAAACACTTTTTTCCCCAACCGTATAGTTAGCGAGTGGAACAAATTGCTTGAGACTATAATAAGTGCGCCTTCAGTGAACTCATTTAAAAATAGATTTGACCAATACTTAAGAAACAAAACAAGTGCAGTGATATACACGCATCAGCTCTTACGCTGCTGGTGTATCATAAATAATAATTATTATTATTACTCTATAATCGCCACTGCAGGGCACAGGCATACCCTAGAGAAAGCGTTTGGGCGTTAGTCTACCGCGCGTGCCTAATGCGGATTAGTAAAAAGAAATTCTGATGCGTATGTGCAGGACATACATATGCATCAGAATGTATTTTTCAGTGCATACAGGTTTCTGTTTTTCTTCACCGTCTGAGAGCAGTTTGGTATTACATAAAAAAGATAGAAAAACTCATCAGTACATGGCCTGTCGTCCATGCGGATTCAAACCCAGACTCTCAAGATAAGAGACCGAGACAACGCGCCACCGACCTCCACCGCTCTTAGAAACGAAACTCATTTAGACATCTATCCTTGTAGAAAATTATATCAAAATGAAATGATTTTTCTTCCAGGTCACACAGTGCGTCTCTTCGGTCAAAAGAAAACCTCCACCGGTCGCAAAGCGGGCGGAGCCTCCCTCCTCCTTCCGAAAGTGCGCAAGAATCCACTCATAGAAATAATATCCATAAACACGGGCTGCCTCAACCAATGCACGTATTGTAAGACGAAGCACGCGCGCGGGGAGTTGGGGAGTTACCCTCCCGAGGAGATAGTGGAGCGGGCGCGGCAGTCCTTCATGGAGGGGGTCGCTGAGATCTGGCTAACTAGCGAGGATACAGGTGAGTGATTCTTTTGTTTCACTCATTCATTTTAATCTAAAATCTTCTTTTTCCTAAGAACTAGCGATGCCAGACGTACGGTAATTACCGTAATTATACGGTATTTTCAAGCCTTGTACGGTAATCTATCGTGGTATGAAAACCATACGGTAATTCTAAGAACAGTGCAGCAATTCTACAAAACGTACGGTAATTTTAAATTTGCCTAATCTCTGAACCAACTTCAGAACCGTCTCATAATAAGATAAGTTTGTGGGTGGCATCGTAATTTCTCTCTATCGCACTTCAAATGATATGCTATTTGCTATCTCTTTCCTTCTTATTTGATGGATGAATGAACAAGTGGCCGAGAAAAATGTCCGATTCCGTTTACAAGATTAATAGACAATGAGTGCCCAAATATAACATTATAGCGACTTTTCATACAACCATCGTGTACGGTAATTTAGGGGTACGTTTTACGGTAATACTGGGAACAGTCGCCACTGATAATTTTGCGGTCGGATTTTAGTATATACGATCGGCCAACGATGGCCATAAATCTGATAGTTTCTCTATCGTTTGTGAGGTTTTGCCAATGGCATTCTATACTAATGGACTCACCGTGTCATACGATAACAAAACCAAAAATGGCACGTGTTATGCCTTAGTTATGCTTGGCTGCCTTATTGGCTGCCATACATTGCCGTTGACATTCCAGTCCTTTCAAATGTCCTTTGTCACAAAGCAGTAATGTAAAACAATTAAGCACATTTTAGGGGTCTCGTTAATAGCGCACTGATCATTCACTGATGCGAAGTCCTTGTGTATAGAATGTCATTGGGTTTTGCAATGGGTGATTCATCAGTCATCCATCACTAAGCCTCAAGCCTTTATTTTCGCTATCTAGATGCACGATGTGTTTTTTATCATAGTGTTGTTTTTATACTACACTTTTAAAAAAAATACATTTCCAGGCACATACGGTCGAGATATAGGGACGTCACTACCGGAGCTGCTGTGGCAACTAGTGGAAGTGATCCCGGAAGGCTGCAGGCTGCGGCTCGGCATGACCAACCCTCCATACATACTGGAACACCTGGAGCAAATCGCCAAGATCATGCACCATCCCAGGGTCTACAAGTGAGTTGTTAAAGATTAAAAAAAATGTTGTCTCTGACGGGACTCGAACCCGAAACCTCGTTGAATAGCACAGCATGGCTGTAACATGTTAATCATCAACCTATATACGTCCCACTGCAGGGCACAGGCCTACCCTCTAGGAGGGTGTTTGGGCGTTATTCCACGACGCATGCCCAATGCGGATTGGTAGACTTCACATATGCATCAGAATTTCTTCTGCATATGCAGGTTTCCTCCCGATGTTTTCCTTCACCGTTTGAGAGAACTCGGTATTACGTACATAAGTTAGAAAAACTCATTAGGTACGTGGCATGTTGTCCGTGCGGATTCGAACCCGGACCTCATTATTGTTACTTACGAACATGTTAATCTAAACTATTATAAAACTGTAACTGAAGTGTGTCTGTACATTGAAGATATTTACAAAAAAAAGATTACGATTACGTTTTTATGTATCCCTGACTCGAAATCAACCTTTTTTAGAAATTTTGTCTGTCTGTTTGTCTGTTTGTTTGTGTGTTTGTTTGTTTGTTTGTTTGTTCGCGCATCACGCAAAAACTACTGAACCGATTTTGATGAAACTTTTTTTGTTTGATAGCTTATGATCTGACTTAAAATCTGGTATATAATTTGTGCGGACGAAGTCGCGGGAAAACACAAGTAATCAATAATATTTGAAATTGATTTATGATAATGTATCTGCGGTATAAGTAAACAAATGTTAACTTTTTAACCAATAGGGATTGAATTTCGCAAAAACCTTGCCATGACAAAAAGTTTCATTGAATTCAGTCCAGTAGTTTTTGCGTGATGCTCCAATAAACAGACAAACAGCGCGATAGCGCTATATCGTTTTTGTGTATGTTACTGTTTTATTTATAAAAGTGTATATTCTGTAGATAGTAAATATTGTATCATTTTTGTAATTACTTGGCAATTTGTAACCTCTATGATCTGCATGCCATGCATGGATATGCTCACGACTATATTTCCTGAGGGTAGTCAGAGATATTCTGAAACTTCAGAACATCCACGTTTTACAAGTAGTACCGAAACTCTGTCCAGTGCGTGATCCTCTATGATCTGACACTAACGTTATGATTTTTGTTTCAGGTTCCTCCACGTGCCGGTACAGTCGGGCAGCGACCAGGTGCTGGCGGACATGAAGAGGGAATACTCGCGCGCGGACTTCGAACATGTCGTCGACTACCTGAGGGAACAGTTAGTACCTAATACTTACAATATGTATAGCCCCCACGTTTTAGGGTCCGTTTCATAACGTGCGATCGTCGAGTGAAATTCCATTCGCGTAGAGTAGAGTAGAGGATAGATTTAACACTGAAAAAAATCTTGTTTTGAAACGCTTGCGAGTAAAGCCAGTAACGTCAAATAAAGCGCAAATTTTACAGAAAAGGCATAAGGCGAAGGTACGGCACAGACATGGTGCCGCTTCAAAACATTTTCATACGAAATGTATAAAAGCGGCATGTCGTGAATTATACTCAAGCGGACATGCCGCGACGCTTACTCAACTCTATTCCGTCCAAGTTTCTGGCCTCTTCTCTACAACGGAACATTTTCCGACGCAGTGGTAGACAAAAATGACGCCAGAAAGCTATCCATGTGAATAATACATTTAGATTTTTGATATTTTCCCAAGAACAGTCCATAATAAATCTAAAGTCCGAGTAAGGGTTGAACCTCATTTAATAGCACCGCATCGCATTTTTCCGTCGCTCCATCCTTTTCTATCACTCAGGAACATCATTTGCTAGAGCATATTAGATAGACGGAACGCGATCGCGCGCGGCCGCGTTCCGCGATGCGGTGCTGCGTGATGTAGTTCGACCCTAAGTGGCTTCGATCAAAGTAAAATGAATGGATAGGCCCAAAGCGCGTTAAGTTGAAGCACACAATTAGCACACTTGGTCTGTCATCTCGGTACATATTTGAAATATATCTGTCATTTGTTTTGCCTCATTTTTATGTTTTTAAATGTTCGCGTTAGGCCCATCCCTTAATTTTACATTGATATAAGGTAAGGGGTATGTTGATCGGCATTTTTGTGTAGTCAGCTCTCTCGTTCTTGCAATACTTCTCCGATCTCAAATAACAGCCCCTTTTCTTTCGCAGTGTGCCCGGTATGACGATAGCGACAGATATAATATGCGGGTTCCCCACGGAGACGGAGAGGGACTTCGAGGACACGATGACCCTCTGCGACAAGTACAGGTTCCCCTCGCTCTTCATCAACCAGTTCTTCCCGAGGCCCGGCACTCCCGCCGCTAAGATGCAGAGGGTAAGTTTGTATCTAATCTAAACTATTATAAAACTTCGAGGACATGATATCCCTCTGCGACAAGTACAGGTTCCCCTCGCTCTTCATCAACCAGTTCTTCCCGAGGCCCGGCACTCCCGCCGCTAAGATGCAGAGGGTAAGTTTGTATCTAATCTAAACTATTATAAAACTTCGAGGACACGATGACCCTCTGCGACAAGTACAGGTTCCCCTCGCTCTTCATCAACCAGTTCTTCCCGAGGCCCGGCACTCCCGCCGCTAAGATGCAGAGGGTACGCCACGCCTTCATTCATTCATTCATTGATTTTATTCATTGCTGAAATAATAACAAATCATTTTTGCATGAAAACTTAAAATACGAATAATTTAAAATTTTATTGAATAAATAATGAAATGAGCGTTTTTCTTTTTGTTTTCTTAGGGATCGATAGATGGCGCTACGGTCTGTGCGAAGAAACGTCATTATTTCAATGAGTGAAAAGATGATCAAGGAGATGCCAACGCATCCAGGGTCCTGGGTTCGAATCCCGGTTCGGTCATGGATGTTATATGTTCGTGCCGTTGTTGTATGGTTTCCATAATAAAAGCCTTTAGTGCTAGTTTGGGATCATTACAATGTATGTGCCTGTGAGCGTTATTTATTTATTTATATCTTTTAATGACATATTTCATTATTTTTTTTTATTATTTATTTTTTTATTTATTTATTTACCAGATACATGAATTGACACGACTTAAATAATACATCACATAAACCAAAAGTGATTTTTAGGTGACATAAAAGATTCTGCAGGTTCTATAATAGGCAAACAGTTCATTAGGTACATAGCTCAATTACAAATTATTAGAAACAGGAAAAACAAAAATAAACAAAAATTAAAGTGGTAATAGTGTTAATAATTATCAGTAGAAACACTTACGTAGTTTACTAATCATTTTAATCGAAAATTCTAAACTTTCACGCCTGACATGGCTGTATGGGCTCGATCCCTTGGCATTCCAAAAAAAGGCAGGCACAGTCTTGACAAGATTTTGACAGGATCTCGCGAACGGCTCTATGGGGCGATAAACATGCCATCTGTTGAGTTTTTTAGGAACTAAATTTAAAAAAGAAAAGAAAAACGCTCATTATTATTTTAATCCATTTTTTTCTTTAAAAATTAGTTGGGGTGAGGTTTTGCGCTTATTCATTAACACGTTGTGTATAAAATTGTGCTAGAATGGAGAGACGGTCAGACAGACCCTAAAAATACGTTGTATTCATAAATTAACGATATCCTTTGTCCAAAACAGGTACCCGGTCAAGAAGTGAAAAAGCGTACAAAGATGTTATCAGAATTATTTCGTTCATACGAACCGTACGGCCACAAAGTAGGAGAAACACAGGACGTCCTAGTAACAGACATATCTCACGACAAAAACTACTTCGTGGCCCACAACGAATTCTACGAACAAGTGTTAGTTCCCAAAGAAGAAAAATACATGGGGAAAATGGTCACCGTCAAAATTACCGCAGCCACAAAATTCTCAATGATGGGACAGCCTGTGGATAAACCGAAAATGCCCGGTTTGGTCGAACCATTGAAGAAAGGAGAAGTTTCCGGTGTTTTCGGTATTAACGATAGCAAAGAAACCAGTACCAAAGTTTCTGTACCGATACCGATCTGTGTATTGTTATTCGCGTTTGTTATGAGGTTGATTTGGATGTTTTTATAGCTGTGGCTTAATAGTAAATGGTTTAAGAGTGCTAAGGATTGAAATGGAAGTGTCTACAATTATGTTTATGTATAGTTTTGTTTTATTTATACCGGGTAGAAGCCTTAAATGCGTTACATATTACAGGGTGTAAGTGACAGCCTAGCAAATACTGAAACGGTGAACTCAGACCATCAAACTGAACAACTTTCACTACGGAGCCTACTTCAGGAAACGCGAAAAAAAATCGGATGTCCCATTCAAAACTGCTGTACCTACCCGACTCAAATGTATGGGAGAGCTGATTTTTTCTCGCGTTTCCTGAGGAAAGCCCATAGTGAAAGTTGTTCAGTTTGATCATAGGCGAAGTATTTTTCGCTTACGCTGATAGACGTAACATCAGTGTAACCGCGTATGAGACAGCGATAGTCATAAAATCCTATACAAATTTATATGAAAATAGATGTCTGACTCCGGAGTCAGACAGCCGTCGTAGAACAAAAAAGTGGCTACGTCGATAAGGACAGCAATAAGTAGCGATCTCCTTTTTTAACTAGAGCGAATTTGCTATGTGCATCTCTTACTGAGTGATATGACAAGACACGTGCTTTCTTCTAGTTCCTTCTCTTTCTACGAGTTTGATGGTCTAAGTTCACCGTTTCAGTATTTGCTGGGCTGTCACTTACACCCTGTATAGGGAACTTAATATACTGACACTTTTTTAGGGAACCATGAAAATGAGCAATTTTCTCTATGGCATAAAAATTGGAAAAAAAAAATCTGCTGTTCCACACAAAACTGCAAATCTACTTGAGCCAAATGTATGGGACAGCTAATTTTTTTCGTGATTTCGATGTCGGCCCCATAGAGAAAGTTGTTCAGTTTTAGGGTTCGATCATCCCTTTTAAAAAGTGTCAGCATATTAAGAAGTGTCAAGATGTTTTATTTTATAATAAGACCAACACTGAAATCGTGAAAATATTCGCTGTTCCATGCATTAGGGTCGAGCGCCATTGTCAGTCTCTTAGGAATAAATTGTTTTTCGCTATTTCGAATATGTAACGCATTTAAGTTTCCACATGGTTTCCACCCTGTTTAAGGTTTTCTGAAATGGTTCACAATATTTTAAGGGAATGCTCAGACCATTAGACCAAGCAACCCTATGTTGCTAACACCGAAAAGGTGAAAAAAACAGTTTAATGGTCTACTGGATGGATGATCACTTCAAAATTATTTCTGATCATGTTTAAATAAGTTGATTTTAAAACGCTAAAATATAATGTATCCAACTTAAGGGGGTTGCAGAGGGAGTTGCACTACACTAGATGGCGCTCGGGAGCATTATTCCTGATTTTATCACATTTTATTTTATATCTCGTAATTGTGATGATTTCAATCAAAATTTTCAATTATGCGGGCACTTGTGTTTATGTTTTACTGATCTAGCTACAAGTTATAGTAATTTTATTGTTCATACGAATTTGATATACATTTTAATTTTAATCAATTTCATACAAAACTTTGACGTATAACATTCGTAGACGGTATTAACAAAAGTAATATTTTATATATGGAAAAATAGTTAAGAAAATCAAGATTACGCATCTCAAATAACATTTGCAATTTATAACATAATTACTTAGATATAAAATAAAATGTGATAAAATCAGGAATGATGCTCCCGAAAGCCATCTAGTGTAGTGCAACTCCCTCTGCAACCCCCTTAATATGCTGACGGTTTTTTAAGAGGATGGTCAGACCATCAAACTGAACAACTTTCTCTATGGGACCAACAACGAAATCGCGGAAGAAAAATATGTTATACATTTAGGTCGAATAGGATTGCTGTTTTGTATGGAACAGTTTTATTTCGCGATTTCGTCGTTCGTCCCGCATAGAATTTTAGATAGATAGATAAATGAATATATGCATCCCCTTAAAACTGTCACCCTACCAAGAAAGACCCTGTTTGTAAAAATCTAAAGCTGAAATATGCTAAAACTTTGAAATGTACATAGATTGAAAACGATATTTTACCGAAACGATAACTGTATCTACTAAAGATATTTCTTTAAACAAACTCAATACCACTAGGTATTAACACTTTCAACAGTAATTTCAAGTTCGCAAAATGCCAAGAAGTCGCAACGAAAAAACATTCATCATTCGTCATTTACATAAATTAAATTATACATGACATTTTACGAAGTTGTTATTATGCGACTAAAGATTTTCTTTTTTAAGACCCGTACAACGTCAAGCACTTTTGCTATAAAAACTCGACATTGGCAAAATCATCACATACCCAAGATGGCAGCCATTTTTTAAAATATAGAATAGAAGACCAAATATGTGTATCAAATAATGTGAACTATATTATCAATCTGCAAAGTTGTAGTGTATTGGTGTTTATCCAATAAATTACCTAATACAAACAAAATGTTTCCTTCCATATGAATGTTATGTACTTACCCGTGATTTATACGTAGAAAAATTTGTGACAATACACCCAAAACAAAAGACAGTTAAATGTACTTACCTACTTGGTTTCATCCATGTTTCATTTAAGTAGGTACCTATCAAATGGGTTTGTTATAAAATTTGTTTTTAAAAGAAGTGAAAATTAATACTTACTCGTATCAAACCACATACGAGCATTATTTTGATTAACAAAGGTATTAAAATCCAGTTTTCAACAAACAAAAGGTTAATTCCGCTCCGCTAACTCTATTCATTAGATGTTATATAAGATTGTTAGTCACAAGCTGGCTGTCTGTCCCTGGTTGAAATCGTTGGCTTTTACTTGAAAAAAGGGAAAAGAAAAGAAATTTAAATTAAAAATGTCGGCTTCGTACACGCAGGGCGCGAAAAGGCAGAAAGTGAAGGAAGGGAAAAGCGCCGATGTCGATTATTTTCAGGGTAAGTTATGAAACAGTTTATTGAAAATTAATTTGTACAGTCATTTTACGAATTCACATTTTCTTACATTCTCATTGCTGTTTTGCAAAATACTTAGTCACTACATAGTATAAAACAAAGTCGCTTCCCGTTGTCTGTCTGATCTGCAACAGATTTTGATGCGGTTTTTTTAAATAGATAGAGTGATTCAAGAGGAAGGTTTATAATGTTCATTGCACCCGTGCGAAGTCGGGGCGGGTCGCTAGTAGGTAATAAAATTAAAAACCAGTAAGCACCTAATAAGTAAAGGTGAAATATACTTACATTGTTTAACATTTTCTTGTTTGTCCATAGGTCGCGTAGTAATTTTTTCACTATTTTTATTTTTGAATAATATCTATCTAAATATTTACACTACTTAATTACACAAAATATAGTTCTTAGATTTTCCGCAAAATGGCGCCATATTTTATTAGTTCCTAAATATATTTCTTAAACGCTAAGAAACGTTGACTTGACTCCTAAAGATGGGAAAGAAGATGAAGCGAACTCCGTCTTCACGATAAAATCCACCAATTTAAGTTCAGTGTCGGTTGGTACCGAAACTGGTAGATTCTGGTGAATCTAGTGACTAGATAATTGTCTGGTTCACACTGTATCACCAGCACCATAGTTAGAAAGTGAGAAAATTCTCTGGTTTGTCTTTCTCTAGTTTGCATTCGACTTCGGCATAAGTTCGCTCTTTGAACCTAACAGGTATAGATAAGGTGGAGTACAACAACATGGCGCCCCCCTCCGACACTACGAGCTACAGGTACTACAATAGTGCTGAGAGGGTGCACTCCCGCGCCATGGAGGAGTGGCTGAAGTGTAGCGTGTCACTCACAGAGTTCAGGAACCAGGGTAAGATGTCAAGAGGAGTTTTATAAGCATAAGCAAACTTAAATTATACTTTATTCCATATCCTAAGGGCAACAAGATTTTCCGATTCCTATTTAGCTTTCTGGCCAATTCTGAGTAACAAATATAATTCATTTATCCGAAAGATATACTATCCGACATATCTTGGACGTTACTAAGAAGCTACGAATAAAAGTGTTTTAAATCTGTTTATGAAAGTTAAAAATACTCTTTAATTTCGTTGCTATTTGGAATGGAGTATAGGGTGTAAGGGTCAGCCCTCCGTAGACTGAAACGGTGAACTCAGACCATCACACTGAACAACGTTCACTATGGAGCCTATACCTCAGGAAACGCGAAAAAAAAATCTGCTGTTTCACACAACACTGCTGTTACCTGCCGACCAGACTCAAAAAGTATGGATCAGCTGATTTTTTTTATGTTTCCTGATGTAGGCTCCATAGTCAAAGTGCTTCAGACCATCCAAATGAACAACTTTCACTACGGGACCATTATTGAAATTAAAAAAAAAACTGCTAGTTATTCCATGTTATGTTGGTTGGTTAACCATTGACATTTTGTATGGAACAACCTGGGAACAACCAAAATGATCTATTCTTAAATAACACGTAGCAATAAAGTTCAAACTTGCACAGGATCAGACCAAGCCAAGTCCCATCGCCCGTGGGAAGACAACACCAACTCAATAGAGAGTCACAAGCGCTGCATCAAAGCCCTCTTCGATTTCTGCACAAAACTCGGTATCAAATACTGGACGGCTTTCGATAGCGACTTGGTGCCGCAGTCGGATAACTGGGAGGAGAACAGAGCGTATTGGGATGAGATTGTGGAGTTTGTGCAGGAATTGAGTCAGAGGTACCACCTTAAGTTGCTGTGGGTCGCGCCGGATTTGCATTCACATGTTAGGTAAGTGTTATTGAGAGATACTTTATTTAAAATGCAACGCCATGTTTCTGAACACCCCGAAAGGGTTTGAGGTTGTTTATATTAGGTAATTTAAAAAAAAATTATTAACATTTTTATTTTATTTCTTACATAAGAAAATACTTTTATACTGGGATATGCGATTGGCACAGGACCGAGAAGAATGGCAAACTGGCTTATGCCCTGCAGTGGGTGAATGTGGGCTGATGATGATGATGATGATAATGTTTTACTGAATGGCATAGTATTTAAAAAAAAAATAGAACTAATCCTAATTTGGATCGGTTGGTTTTTTTAATACATCAAAACACGGTCCTTTTAGCATATTTTAGGGTTTCACGATGTGAATAAATGTTCTTTACTAATGAATATTGATCTTTGAAAATGATTTGACGACCCGGTTGGTGTAATGGTTACTACGCCGGACTGCCAAACCAGGGTCCTGGGTTCGAATCCCGGTTCGGTCATGGATGTTATATGTTCGTGCCGTTGTTGTATGGTTTCCATAATAAAAAGCCTTTAGTGCTTGCTTGGGATCATTACAATGTATGTGCCTGTGAGCGTTATTTATTATTATTATTTATTTATGATTTACAGATGACCATTTAGCAGAGATTGTCGTTCTCTCCTGATCTCCTCTAGTAACAATACAATATTTTCCGACAGATACACATCAGGCGCTCTAACAAGCAACGACGCAACAACTTTCATACAAGCCGCCTCCCAAATAAAGAAATGCATCGAAATATCGCAGCGTCTCAACGCAGAGTGTTTCCTTCTCTGGCCTTATAGAGAAGGCTACGATTCCATATTCCAATGCGACGTAGCAAGAGAGCTTAAATTATTCGCTAAACTACTTAAAATTACAGCAGAATACAAGGAAAGATTGAATTACAGATGTCAGTTGTTAATAATGCCGTATTACAGGGATTATTGTAGTAATTACAGGGATTATGGTGGTAATTACAGGGATTATAGGTCAGGGAGGGATAATGATCTGGTTAATACGTATATGTGGGATGTGACGAGTTGTTTGTATTTCTTGAAGAATTATAGTTTGGAGCGTTACTACAAGGTGTGCTCGCCGCCCGGTCATCACATGTACATGGCTAATGTGTGAGTATTTAATGAATTTCTTGTTAAATGAGATCATGAAATTACAATATGCATGAAGTCACAATAGTTATTTGTTATGCTAGGCTGCAAAGTTGTTTTTTGGCGCGAGTACTTGTATTGAAACCTGAGCAAGCGAAGGATTCTAAGATTGAACCACGAGCGAAGCGAGTGGGTTCAAATGTAGAATCCTGAGCACATCGAAGGTTTCAAAGGTACGAGACGCAGTATAACTTTGCTGCCGAGCGCAACACACAACTTTTCACCTCACAAAAGCGAGGAAAAAAAGTGAATTGCTAAAAAGAACATTTTTAAATAGGAATAGGTATATTGAATAGACAGATTCGAATTTCAAAAACTCTTTCCACGCTAGCGGATAAAATACGCTTTTGCACTCAGATTTCGAGTGATAAACAGAATCTTTCCGAGCTTGTGAGGTGAAAATATTCTTTACCTACAATAAGTGAGTGAAAAAACCACAACATAACATTGTATATTTTGTTTTTGTGTGCAATAACGTATTTTATTAAATACATGTTATATTGGTTACAGTTACAATATGTTGGGCGGAGTGTCGATTACAAATGATTTTGATCAGTACAACAGCAAGAAGCTTAGTCTTATGATGAAGTGCATCGTTGACCAGGTTGGTAATTTGAAGATTATACTTACATAACTTTTTTCTTCTATTGCCTCAAAAATCTCAATTTAAATCGTCCATCTAATCTTTGTTCTTATTGTAAGCTTCAAAACAATGTAGTTCCAAAAATCAGTTAGAACCAGTACCAACTGTTTATTGAGTACAGTTGGTTCTGGAAGCCATACAACGAGTCGAAACTGTAGTATTCAGTAGTTTTACTCCCATTTTGTATTGATTTCGTACCGCGCTCCTAGTATAACTTTTTCGATACAAAAATACAGTGGCAACTCATGGTAGGCCAAATGTAAGCATATATCGCTAATCTATCGCTAGCCCCGATGCAGGATCCCCCTGCGAATGCAAATAATTTTAGTTTTGAGTTGGCTTACAAATCTTACCTTCTCAGGGTACAATGCCACCTGGCGGCATAAATCTCAAACTAACTCCTCGCCGAGACAGCGACCTGAGGGAGCTGGTGACCTCTTACGTCAAGTATATCGACGCCATAGCTAAGGGGCTCAGGATCGCTTGCAGTGTCATAGCTGAGCAGGTGTTCTCTAAGCATGTGCAGGTGAGAAACAGTTGATCTTTGTTTATGTCATCTTACTCCAAAGACGTTATGAGGCGAGTAAACTGTCCTTTATTAAAGTAAGATTATGTTCAATGAGAAGCATATTGACGATATAGCAAAGGAACTCAGGATAGCTTCCACTCTTGCAGTGTCGTATATGAACGTTGTTCTCTAACCATGTGCAGCTGAGAGAAGTGTTCTTTGATCATTGTCATGTCTTTCCACACACAATTATGAGGCGAAATAAACTGTCATAATTGTTCGATTATAATCAATGAGAACAGTGCGTCTACCATGAGTTTTCACCGTACTTTCCTATTGTAGTTACGTCACCAATTTTGTATTGAATTTCGAACAGCGCTCCTAGTGGTTACGTTGAGAACTAATTTCTGTCATACGAATTGCCGACGTAACTACAGTAGTAAAAGTACAGGGAAAACTCATGGTAGACCCTCTGATATCATACGTTGACACTATAGCTGAGAGACTCACACTCAGTTGCAGAAACGCTCCTTAAAGTTAATCCAATAAAAAGACATACTACATGCTGAATGTGATCTCTAAGCATGGGCAAGTGTTCTTTAAGCATGTTATCATCATATCGGTGACAGTTTATTTTTATTTTCAGCAACGCTACGCGACTTATTACAGCGGTTTCGGGTCACGTCTTGTCAGCAGCGATGTGACTATGGAGGAATGTGAAGAGTATCACAAGTAAGACAGTTTCAAGTTTTTATCTATGAGATTTCAAATGAAGATTTATTAGAATAAATGCCTTGTTGACCTATTGTTATTTTCAAGAAACTGAAACTAAGAGAGGAAAACTGCAATTCCAATTTTATAATAGAAACTATTTTGACTTCGTATGAAAACGCAATCCACAGGCTCATCATCATCAGCCTATACAGGGTGAAATTGATATTATCATCAGCATCCTTTTAATCTAAGGGGCTACCCATCAAACTGAACAACTTATTATGGGAGCAAACCGATCGAAGCAAAAAATTAATTAGCTGTTCCATAATAAACTGCAGTGCCTACTCGAAACTCGACTCAAATGTATGCAATGTAACAGCAAATTCTTTTGCTCCCTTAGTAAAAGTTGTTCAGTTTGATGGGTAGACTCTTAGTTTCAAAGAATGCTAATGATATCAATTTCACCCTGTCAAACGTCCCACTGCAGGGCACAGGCATACCCTCAAGGAGGATGTATGGGCATCAGCCAGCCACGTGTGCACAATGCGGATTGGTGTACTACACAAACGCATCAGAATTTCTTCTTCAGCGTATACTGGTTACCTCACGATGTTTTCCTTCACCGTTTGAGAGCAGTAGCTATTACGTATATAAGTGAGAAAAACTCATTGGTACTATTGTCAAAGATTTCTATTGCTGCGGACTTTTCCGCCTGACCACCACTAGGCTCATTTTTGCTTGCATACTAAAAAATCAAAGCGCTGTCTAGCCCCGTCCTATTGATAATTAGACCAATGAATGAATAGTTTCCAAACAAAAAATTATGCGCGAAATTGAGCGAAAAATAATTTAAATGATCAGGCGGAAAAGTCCGCGATAGTACCTACATGGCATGTCGTCCGTGATGGATGATTCGAACCTGCCTCTCATGATTCCCACCGATGCGACCGAACTGACTATTTGCATGAAATGTAAAATCATTTATGAAAATACACTATCATATGATTCGGATCGTTAGTACTTTTCGTAAAGTTTACACCTGGTTATTTACCCAACAGGAAGCATCAGAACCCGAGCGAGGTCAGTTCTAAGAGCGAACACCTGGACGTGATGTTCCAGCGGTACATCGACGCCTGCGACCACGTCTGACAAAAGAGTTTGTTTTAGCTGTAAGTTTTTAAGGCGCATCGCTTTTGGCGCGGATATGAACAACAAAAAGTGTCAATTTCTCGTTTCAACGTTCATAAAAGCTAGGTTAAGGGTCATAGTTTAGTTTAATAGTTTATTAGGTACACCAACGCTTCGATCAAAATAAAATGAATGGATAGGCCTTAAGCGAACATTTCAAACCAGAAAAATGAGGCAAAACAAATGAAATTTTTACTTGTCACTTGTATGAAAGTGCCCTAGATTTGACAGATAATGGCGCTAGTTTGTATGTACCAAGTGCACCAGTAGTTTGCTTCAACTTACCGCGCTTTAGGCCTATCCATTCATTTTATTTTGATCGAAGCACCAACGACAAATTTGATAGACGTCATATAAGATAGACGGAACGCGATGCACACACGCCGCAGGCGATCGCGTTCCGTCTATCTTATATGCTCTAGCAAATGACGTTCCTGAGTGACAGAAAAGGATGGAGCGACGGAAAGTGCGATCGCGTGCGGCCATGTGTAGTTCAACCCTAAAATGCCAATAACCAGATCCTTTTTGCGTGGACATATGATTGTTTATGAAAATAATAAATATACGACCTGTAGTTATAATGATAAAGTTGTGTGTTACAAAAAAATAATTGATTGTTATGCTCTTAACTTTAAGATAGACGTGAACATTATAGAATTGGACAACAAATAAAAACTACATTAACATATTTTCGATTGATTGATTTATACGCTCGCGCTTTGATTATATTTTTTTGTATTTTTCTCATATTCACAGCGACTTACATCTAATACAGTACATATACATACATATATTATAACAAACTATTGTACAAAATACTTGTGCTAAGAAGTATTTATATACTTCCATTAGATTTCTATCATTTTGCCATTAAATCATTACAAATGATAACTTTACATATTTTAGTAGGTAATTGTCTAGAATGTCGAGACTACGACAAAGCCTGGTGTTGGTGACCATTTAATGTACATGACTTAGAAGCTAAAATACTGCTCTGATAATAAATATGAGAATGTTCTATGCAGTTTCTAAGGTTATGGCTGAAAAAGACGTTATAAATCATAAGGTAGTACTATCCACTAAAGTAAAGTCGGTTGAAATACAAAACCAATAAGCGCAACACAGAGCATTTTTCATTATCAAACCATTATCGATTTTGTTTGCGTTGATACTATTATGCAACTTATAATACATCTACGCACGCAACTTACCGACCGCGCGGCTGTAAAATCAGTCAAAATTACACATAATTTAAACTATATTAAAAATGTTGAAGAAAAAAGTTTTATATAAATTATTGCACAAAATAAAAGTTGGTGGATCGTTTTAAAAAGTCACCTCATCGCAAAATCAAAGATTCAGTCTCGAAATAATGTTATACTAATTTATTAATGAATTAATGGCAAGACTTAAAAGTATGTGCATTTACATAAGTCTTTGTAACATTAGCATAAGGATCAAAATGCACACGAATCTAACCTAACCTAATTTAAAACTAAGTTAAGCACATCAATTTCTAAGCGTTGAGAGAAATAATTCTTAATATTTAACTTATGCAATAATAGTAAAGGTAAAGTAAAATAAATAAAAAAAATATTTAAATTAATATCAAAATTCATGTCGTAAATTTTTTTTTACAGTTTTTTCTAAAATAAAAATTTGAAAAACCAATATACTTACATCATAATATTTCATTTTATTTTATAAACAAAATCAGCCAAGATTTAAAATTTTAAGTATTCAAATAATACTGGAATTGTTAAATAAAAAGAAGTGGCAGTAACTTAGGAATGACAGTCTATAAACATTGTTTTTTTTTCTATCTTATTGTACGGAACACTTTCATTTAGTATTTTGTTGTAAAAAAGCACCATGATTTAGTTGTGTCACTGGGTTTGATTCTGCGTAATATTTTATTTAAACTTAAAGGTACAAATTTGAAGCTTCTAAACGTAGTGGTCACAAACTTTTTCGAAAATATACAAGGTGTTACAAAACTACAAATAAACATTTAAGGGGGTGGTGTAGACCATCAAACTGAACAACTTTCACTATGGGACCAATATCGAAATCGCGAAAAAAAAAATTTATGTTCTATACTCTACAAATCGACTAGAGCTAAAATATGTATGGGATATAAAAATTTTTTTTTCGCGATTTCGATGTTGGTCCCATAGAGAAAGTTGTTCAGTTTGGCGGTCTAAACAACCCCCTTATGAGTTTCAAAAATGTATTGTTACTTATGAAACACCTTGTATACCTATTTTAGCTGTTCTCACATGTACGTACAAAACGATAACATAAGCGTCGGGGGTTAAAAAACATTACTTTCGCAGAAGCAACAATGAATTGTACGTTTCTATTCTTTGAATTTGTACCTTAAGTTTTATGGAGTACGACTCGTTTCACGTCCAACTGATCTCTCACATAATGTTGTTCTAAATTGGTTTTATATGTCGGTTTTTCAAGGGGTAGTTCAGACCATCATCCTGAACAACTGGGTCCAATATCGAAATAGCGAAAAAAACAACTGGTTCATATAAAACCGTAGTCCTCCTCGACCAAAATGTATGGGACATCTGTTTTTTTTTGCAATTTCCGTGTTTGCCCCATAGAGAAAGTTGTTAAGTTGATGTTCTGATCATTTAAAAAACTGTCAGCATATTAAGTTGGACCCTTTATACCATAGACATATTACTCTAGCGATAGACAAGCTCGTTCAAACAAACAACATGTCACACAAAACAACACAAAATGACACATTGCGGTCTGTCATTGCCATAGTGACGAAGTGAACTCGGGAACATCAATCAGGTGCGTACACCTCATTCAAGTGGAACATGTCGCTTCTATGAAAGGGCAAGTCTATCGCTAGAGTTTAAGTCTATGCTTTATACTTAATCTTTATTTTGTGAAGTCCATGTCGGATCACGTTAGCTTTTCCATATTTTTATTTCATTATAGAATGTTGAGAAGGTTGAAGTATAGTTTTTAAATTCATTTCACTGTAAATCATTATGTGAGTTTCCAGTTTTAATTGGAGACAGCCAGCCAGTATAGCACTTTAGTACTGGAAAATAGTGATAAGCTCCTTCATTACATAATTAGTGTTCAAAATTTACAACCTCACTAAACCTCACTGGTCAGGTGGTTTTCAGAACTCCCCTCAAAGAGAGGATTTCCTCAATCGTACTTAAGGGGCCACCGAGACTATTGTGCTGCCCTCAATCGTATTTTTTTATTTATAAATAATTAAACATCATTTCCAAAAAAACAAGAATGTCACATTGTAGTCATTGCTGATTCAATTCATCGGGTCACTGCGGATTTGTTTTTAATGTTTGTAGTTATTATCTTTAAAACCGTTATCTTTTGGCAGTTTTAACGATAATAACTACTAATTTGATTTAATCCGTAATGTTTCGATAAATTTAAAGCAAATCAGGACTGCAATGTGACATTTTTGTTTTTTGGAAATGTTATTTATTTGTTTAGAAATAAAAAAATACGATTGAGGGCAGCACAATAGGTTCGGTAGTAAAAGGAGGTAGTTCACAAGATCATCTACATAGAACTGCTCGAAAAACCGACTGCAAATCAAGTAGGAAAAGATATTTTCGTATTGAAAAGTGACATGTTTGTTTCATTGTAAAGGTATATTGGCTGGCTATCCCATTGTTTACTAAGATTATGTATGCTAAGAACGGAGAAATAAACAGTAGATACTGTAAAAATTATACTTTTAAGTAGATTTACATATCTTATTTATCAAAATTTGCATACTATTTGTAAGCACACGAAAATGTTTTTTGATTTATATTTTTTTTACTTAAATAATTAAGTATACAGTCAGCCAAATAATCAACAAGATACTATGGAAGTAAGCATGTTTTTTACTTAAATACATCTTTTGTTGTGGTTTTTAAGCGTTATTTATTAAGTATTGTTAATTTCTTGATAAATTAAATAAATTACAACCATTTTATATTAATTTTTATTTAGTTTTACAGACAACGTGTTCTTTGGTTTACTCTATTTGTGACTTTGTTGTCCTATTTATAAGTCGTATTTTCTTGTTTTAAAGTAATGTTAATTTTTAGTTCAAGCTACACAAGTTTATTAGTAAAGATTAGATATTTCTTTACGCTAAACTCTGGAACCTTCCGTGAAAATCTTACTTATTTGGGGCATTATTTATATCAACAGACGCTACTGAAAGAAAGAAAGAAAGAAAAATTATTTATTTGGATCTCCGACACACATTCAATCTTTTACATGACCAGAGAGATACATTGATGATGATTGATGATTTACTGGTGATGATGATTGGTAAATTTGTCTAAAAGCTCAGTTTCTGCGTCCTTAAACCTTAAATAAGTAGGTACCACAACTTCACTACTTGCAACTACTTTAAATTTATTGCACGTTGGTACTCTCGTTTTTAAGGAGGCTGAACAAGAGATCTGCTTTGGACGGCTTATATTTCCAAAAAATCTACAGATTCTAGATGCTAATTTATTTCAAAATAAGCACATTTAAGAATTTTGAACTACTCTAGGATACAAAGATTATTATGCACTACGATTTTATATTACAAAAATAATTCATCAGTTTTTAGTAACCAGTAAAAAAGGAAATGTAAAATTAATCTAGATATGAGTATCTAGATTTGATTGTTCGTAGCTGTTTTATTTAAAAAATAATAGGTAATACTTTGTCGTGATAATTCTTACTAGAATATACTTATTTCAGAGGTTACGCAGACTGTGGTTGGCTATCAACATGTCTTCTTCTATTCTCTAAACTCCTTAGCACATAAGGTAAAACCAGCTTACTTCCATAGTAAAATGTCTACGTATATCGTAAACTAGGAATATTACAAACGAAACATTTAATAGTCGATCTTACATTTAGACGCTGAGCGGACAACGGACAATTTTTCCACCAGACACTTTATCCGTGAAAATAGACAATATGGAACTCAAGAAGGTAATACACACACACGGCGGACAAAACCGTCTTAGAATCTATTCTGAGGGTCTAATGGTCATTTCTGTCCGGCGGACAAATAGTCCGCCGTATGCTCAGCGACATAAATTACACGATGTCGTTAGATTTAATTCGTTAAAGCCCGGGCGTTAAATTATAAAAATAAAGGAAACGTCGCCATATTGTGGAAATTAATTGGAAATAATTTCGTTTACTTTTAATAGTTTTGTTTATGGTTATAATAGATTGCAGCGCCCCCAAAGTACATGTTTTTAATTTTTTGGTCAGGCTTTATACAAGGTGTTTTATAAGTAAGAATACATTTTTAAAACTCTTAAGGGGGTTGTTTAGACCGTCAAACTGAACAACTTTCTCTATGGGACCAACATCGAAATCGCAAAAAAAAAATTTGATATGCCATACATATTTTAGCTCTAGTCGATTTGTAGAGTATAGAACATCATTTTTTTTTTCGCGTTTTCGATATTGGTCCCATAGTAAAAGTTGCTCAGTTTGATGGTCTACACCACCCCCTTAAAGGTTTATTTGTATTTTTGTAACACCTTGTACATATTATGAATGTTATTGAAACGACACGGTGTAATTTCAACCCTATTCCAAAGAAGTTAGTCATCAAAACGCTTTCACTCTGTCATCTATCTAATCTCAAATTACACTCAAACGAACGACAACCTTAAAGGTTCTTAAATTACCAGCAATTACTTAGTTAAAGATTGAATTTTAGTTGCACGTTATTAAAAATGTTCGCTACAATTCTACCATGATCAGTGTGATTCTATTAGTTCATACTTCCGCATCCGCAATATATAAAAATTAAATACCTTAGTTAATAATGTAAATTCGACGACTAATAAAAAAACAACTAAGTACTTACTAAGTCACTACTTTCAGTCATAATTCATGAAACAAGTGAAAAAAACACAAATTCAATTCATTACATGAACCACCTATCAACAAATTTGAATTTTTACTATTATGAAATGACCTACCCGTACCTATCAACAAGTTAAAATTTTTACTATTTGGAAATACCTATTATGTAAAAACTAAGTGAATAATAATTTGCAAATAAAACGATTAATGCAACATGTAAAGGATTCTTGGACTACTCGAATTTGAAAAAAAAACATTCCAGAAATCTAAGTTAGGATCCATCTTAGGTTGACATTTACTCAAAAACTACTAAGTATGATGAGAAATAGTTTATCAGTTTAAAGTTGCATAGAAAAAAATTCATTGTATTTCGAATTATAAATAAGTTGTACTTGATTTGATTTCATAGTAAATTCTAAGAGAAAAATAATTTATTATGATAGTTCATTAGCTTGAAAAATCGTAACAAGAAAACTCGTAGATAAACATAACAATGTAAACGCGCAACGAAAATTAAACCTTATTCTATCACATCCAAAGCCATTTCAGACTAACATCGCTGGCTATGATACGACTCACCACTCAATCGTCGGGCTCTGTACCAAAGTAGCGGTCCCCAAAGTTGCCGATGCCGGGCAGTACGTAGAACTTCTCGTTTATTTCTGGATCTAATGCTGATGTTATTATTTTTACCTGCGGATAGGAAATATATTGGTGCTTTACATCGGTCTCTTTCGTCC
This sequence comes from Agonopterix heracliana, assembly GCA_963693445.1. Lineage (NCBI taxonomy): Eukaryota > Metazoa > Arthropoda > Insecta > Lepidoptera > Depressariidae > Agonopterix > Agonopterix heracliana. The sequence goes on from OY856319.1 coordinate 17,919,363, forward strand.
TACCTACATGGGCACAGTAGGTTTGTAATGTACCCAAGGCTCATCCCAGGCAATTCAAAGAACGATCACGATGTTCGAATATTACTACTACAGAAACAAGATTACGTTCGCACAGGCGCTGTCGCGTATCAGGTAAGCGACAAGATTACGCGGGGGTCCTTTATGTCTAGAAAGTCTTTTCAAAACTAGCGCTCCAACAGCGTCTTACCTTCGGGAAGGCGTAGGCGATGGAGTGTACCCCGATCTCTGCCATGAGGAGGGAGACGAGGCTGATGCAGTGCTCCGGCACGTCGTGGTCTAACAGCACCCTGATCGCCATGATGGCCGCCGCGCCCGTCGCTACAGTCGCATCCATAAGGATCACGCGGTAGTCCTTTATGTCTTTAGGTAGCCGGAGGTAGTACAACTGAAAGATGTAATTAAATTGCATGTTAGTTAAATAAAGACATGCAATTCTTTACTGATACCTGGCCGAGACGGTACAATGATAGGGCGGCAAAAATTGAATTACAGTCTTGAATTCAGATTACCAGAAATTACGTCAAAGAATACCAGATTTTAAGTCAAACAAAAAAAGTTTCATCGAAATCGGTCCAGTAGTTTTCGCGTGATGTTGGGAACAAACAAACAGAAAGACACAAAAAATCCAAAAGTTGGAGATTTGGAACCAGGGACACATAAAAACCATATCGTAATGTCTTCACTTCTATTACAGTATTATAATAATAGTACAGATTTAAAACAAAAAAAAGTAGCAGAATAATCTGCGTATGCATTGGGAAAACTGAAAACCGTCAGTGTTGTCAATTTCAGAGTGCAGAGGAGGGGCGGTCCATAAGGGTTGAACTACACATGGCCGCACGCGATCGCACTTTTCCGTCGCTCCATCCTTTTCTGTCACTCAGGAACGTCATTTGCTAGAGCATATAAGATAGACGGAACGCGATCGCACGCTGCAGGCGATCGCGTTCCGTCTATCTTATATGCTGAGTGACAGAAAAGGATGGAGCGACGGAAAAGTGCGATCGCGTGTGGCCATGTGTAGTTCAACCCTAAGGCTAGCCGTAAAATTAACCATACATTTCCGGCGGACACTAGGATTGATTTATTATTATATGTAGCTGGACTTCCCCTATCCTCTCGTTCGCTACTATTTTATAAACAAAGGAATTCCCCGTCACTAGATTAGTAGGATTATATCGCTAAATCTACAGTCTAACTGAGCATCTCTTTGAGTCTTTGTTTACTTCAAAAAGCTACATAAAATTATAGATTATAAAAATAATTTGTGATACCTATGATCTTGATCTATGGATTTGTGAATAAAAACAAGTTTAATTATGACGAACTGTCGTCTGAAGCATTAATTGTGGTATATTCAATTCAGTTATAGTGCAATAGATTGATGGTACATCAATGTTGATTTTGTTTGTGCCTAACCAAGTTGATAAATACAGGTATGTACTCAATATTCGCTATTTTTTGGTTTTTCCATGTGGTTAAAGCTTGAACAGAAATAGAAAAAACCGCTGGTTTGGGAGCGCTGCAATCGATTATAATCTTTAATGTCAGTGTTCCAAGTACAAAAATTAGTTACAATGATTTTCCGCGACAATCAAGGTTTTTTATTCTTCTGCTCGAGCTTTACAACAAGCACAAACTATCATGCGTATTTCCGCATATTATTGAAACATGGAGTACGATTTTTAAAAGTCACAGGTTTAAATCAACAGTAGAAATTGACAAAATTACTATGGAGATTATGAATCATTCGATCATGATTTTGAAAGTGTGAGATTCAAAAATAGCATTGTAGTCCCTCAGAAAGAGACGGAAGGTACAAATTAGCTCACCTCGGGTCAGTCTGTATGAGTATCTTGCCGATCCTAATGTCCATGGACACGTCACAAACCGACCGTTCCATCTCTCCATTGTATTATACACTCTCGTGAAGGGTAATAACGTATAAATTAGCTTACCTCGGGCTTGCCGATCCTATAATGTCCTTGCACACGTCACACACCATCTTCCATCTCTACATTGTATTATACACTCTTGTGAAAGATAATAAGGTATAAATTGGCGCTCACCTCGGGCTCGTCAGTCTGTTGGTTGGTCTGTATAAGTATCTTGCCGATCCTACTGTCTTTGCACACGTCACACGCTGTCTCCCATCTCTACATTGTATTATACACTCTCGTGAAGGGTAATAAGGTATAAATTAGCTCACCTCAGGCTCGTCAGTCTGTTGGTTTGGTTGGTCTGTATAAGTATCTTGCCGATCCTAATGTCTTTGCACACGTCACACGCTGTCTCCCATCTCTCCATTGTATTATACACTCTTGTGAAGGGTAATAAGGTATAAATTAGCGCTCACCTCAGGCTCGTCAGTCTGTTGGTTGGTCTGTATAAGTATCTTGCCGATCCTAATGTCTTTGCACACGTCACACGCTGTCTCCCATCTCTACATTGTATTATACACTCTCGTGAAGGGTAATAAGGTATAAATTAGCTCACCTCAGGCTCGTCAGTCTGTTGGTTTGGTTGGTCTGTATAAGTATCTTGCCGATCCTAATGTCTTTGCACACGTCACATGCTGTCTCCCATCTCTCCATTGTATTATACACTCTTGTGAAGGGTAATAAGGTATAAATTAGCGCTCACCTCTGGCTCGTCAGTCTGTTGGTTGGTCTGTATAAGTATCTTGCCGATCCTAATGTCCTTGCACACGTCACACACAGCTTGTTCCATCGTCTCGCCTGCTCGAAGGATCGATACGCCGCAGATCTTCTCTACGTCGCATTTTCGACCTTAAAAGAGAAAAGAAGGAATTTCAGTCATGGAGTGACAGCTAAAATCTAGTTTTGACCAGTAGGCTTACCATGAGTTTGCACTGTACTAAATTACAGTAACATCACTCCCATTTTCGTACTGAATTTCGTACAGCGTTCCTTGTGATTTGGAACTGATATTATACTTTTCCTAATATTTTCTCGATTTTGGCTCCAAAGTCCAAAGCGAAAGTTGTTCAGTTTGATGGTCAAAACCATCCCTTAAATATTACTAAGGCCGGAACTATACCAGGAACTATTTTACTCTTGGTGTTTACACACCCCTTACTAAAAGAACGAATGTATAATTCACCTAAAGAAAGATGTCGTTGTATCCGTACTTATTGCAATGTGAGCATTGCAATGTGAATGTTATTGCAATGTGAACTTGTTAGGTTTCTTTTTATTATAATTTTTTTAATTATGTGACTTTGACATTTCATTTAGATTAGGGTTGGTAAAACGCAAAATCAGTTTACTCTATAGTAACCGGCGACTTAATCTAAGAATAAAATTTACTCGCGTTTGGTCGAAACGGGCCTAAGATGTTTTGTTACACATTACATATTTATTTATGTAATTTATCGACTCACCTTTATACGTGAATCCTTGAGGCGTGTCGACACAGTGTTCCGAGTAGGGCAGTAGCGACAGTGCGAACTCTATGACGAGCCGCATCAGACGCTTCGAGTAGAAGATGAACTCGTCACGCGGAGTATCCTTGTTGCGGATGAACGTGTGGAGACCTTGCACCTGTTGGAATAATTATTTAATGAGCGAGTGTCCTTTGTTTTCCTAGGGCATCGATAGCGCGACGCTTCGGTCTTCGCGAATAAAAGTCAACATTTCAAAATGTGTTTCTTTAAAATAATAAAAAAGGAAAAAATGATCAAAAAGTTGCCAACGCATCTTTTATTTGAATATTTCATTATTTATGTTAATAAATAAACATGAAATTGATTACGTCTTGTCGGACATGGCTGTTTGGACTTTGGACTCGATCCCTTTGCCATATTGTAATATGGTAATGCTGCAAGTCCAGGATTGACCTGGGGCCAGTTCTTCGATCAGAATTTGACGAAGCAAAAATAAAATTCGATTGTTTTTAAAGTAATAATGAAATAAAGAGTTTGTATTACCATTGGTGTGTCATCAACTCACTTGCGGTGTGTCTTTGAGGAGGAACAGTGAGTCTGGGACCGGCTGGCCGATGTGGCCTATCGCTAGCTTTTCACGCACTTTGAACCCGCGCTGTGGACAAACATTTATATCAGTTTAACTAGCTGACCCAGCAGACGTTGTCCTGCCATTTTTCCTATTCTACTCCTAACCTACACCTACCCTAAATAGTTTACGTCCTATTCTCAGACCTACTGAATATACTCACAAAATTTCATAAGAATCGTTAAAACCGTTTCGGAGGAGTTTTGTGACAAACACCGCGACCGAGAATTTTATACAACGTGTTAATGAATAAGCGCAAAACCTCATACACCCCAACTGATTTCCAACAAAATATTTAGAAGAAAACAATAATTTCATTATTTTGATAATTAAAATTTATTAATTAATAAATATTAATTCACATTTTAAGTTTTGAGGCATAAACGATTTGTTATCATTTCAGCAATGAATGATAGCGCTAACATGCTCATGGATACATTTAAGAATCTTGTTTTGGTAGTAAGTAGGGTGAGTGTGCCCGTTCGGTGGGTTGAGATCGAGTTCAGTAAATTTAAGATTTTACAATCAAATTATTTAACATTTTGAAAAAAAAAACCTACGTTGAAACGCGTGGCCAGAGCATGCCCAGGACAGAGATGGTTGGAGGATTGAAGGGGAGGCCTTTGCCCAGCAGTGGTTTGAAATAGGCTAGTAAAAAAAAAAAAAATGTTGAAACCATGATTTGGTTTGATTCGATTCTGCTCTCGATTCTAAACAAACTACCTTCTAGTTTTGGGTTAATTCATTAACACGTTGTATATTAGAAAGAAGAAGAAAAATTTTAGTAGCACAGTAGTACGAAGTTAAGTCTTACGGATGCACCCACGCAGTTGACTATTCTTAAAACCGCGCGAACCAATCACGATACTTGATTGAGAGTAGATTGAGCGCCAAAAACAATCTGCTTCTATTGGTCGATTCATTTCGCGCCTGACGCATGACCGACGCGATCTACATTCGGCCAATTGACTGCAAGGCAATCAATTACCCTCTTTAACAGCGTAGCCATAATGTTGATTATATCATTAAATGGTTTCGAGTACTTTCGGGTAATCCCTGTCCTGAACGAAGATTGACGAGTGGAATTATTTTAATAGCTTGTAAATAGCAAATGGATTGTTATTCTAAATAAATTATATTGTAAAAAAGAGGCTGCTAGCATCACGAATAATAAAAAATAAAATAGTCGTGAAGAAAATTTGAGGTCATTTCAGTCCATCAACTTATTTATTTATTGTATCCATTTATTATCATTCGAAGGTCGCCTCGAAAGGCAGGCGACATTGTTCTCAATCCTACCGGCTGCGCCAAGCACTCACCAGCTGTAGCTGCTTGTGCACATGTTGCACTATCAGTTGTATGGCGACCTTGTTCTCCCCTCCACGTGGCACGATGATGTCCGCGTGTGCCATACACGGTGCGATGTAGCTCTGGTAGGCTGGCTTCACGTACGTCATGTACTGCTTGAGAACACCTTCTAGGTCGCGCCCGCGTTGTACTATGTCTCTGAAAAGTAAGTCAGTTATAGCCGGTAAGATCTCTTCATGGCAAAGGCTTCCCCTTATGAATAATGGTGATATGGGAGTGTGTCAGACTCCACCACGCGGGCCCAGTGCGGATTGGGGGAGGCACGTTAGAGGTCAACATGCTGGCTTTAATATCTCTCTAATTTGATTGATTATTATGATTATCTCATTTCGTGTCATTTTCATGGAGTGAGTCATTCGGCAGACAGGCGGGTTGACGACATAGGGATAAGCATCGGTAAGAACTGGATGAAATTGGCACCGAACCGAGAGGGATAGTAAAATGGTAAAGCGAATTGGTAAAGCAAATATTAATCAAATTGCGGGTTATGTTATTAAAGGCTACCAACCTCCTTAGTCTCCTCGCGAGTCTGATATCAGCGTCGGTGTCCACAAACACTTTCATGTCCAACATCTTGACCACGTCCGCGTTGTAGAACGCGAGGATACCCTCGAATATTATCACGTTCGCGCCGTACATTGTTTTCTGCAACGACAAACATTATTATTTTTAAATAATTCTTTATTTATAGCTAAGAATAATCCGTGCCAATTTTTCTCTGTGATTGTCGTACGACCCAACTAAGGATGTATGTAATTCAGACCAACTCTAGTTTATTTACTTCATCATCATCATCACAGCCTAAATACGTCCCACTGCAGGGCACAGGCCTACCCTCAGGGAGGGTGAATGGGCGTTAGTCCACCACGCGTGCCCAATGCGGATTGGTAGACTTCACATATGCATCAGAATTTCTTCTTCTGCATATGCAGGTTTCTTCACGATGTTTTCCTTCACCGTTTGAGAGCAGTCCGTATTACGTACATACGTTAGAAAAACTCATTGGTCCGTGGCATGTTGTCCGTGTGGATTCGAACCCGGACCTCATGATTGAGAGTCCATACCTCTCCGCAACGCGTCACCGAGCTCTCTACAAAACTACAAATACATAATGCTGGAGAAAATAAAACTGAAATGCAAACAACTTACGGTCCTATTCTCCCTGGAATGCGTGACGTAGTTGTAGATGGGCACTTCGACCTTCTTGCCCTCCTTCAACCGCTGCAGCACGGTGATCAGCAGCTCCATGTCGAACGCGTCCGGGTGATCGAAGTTGTATTCGTTACGCATCGACAGCTGATGCTGTTTCTCGTTTAGCACCTGTTTCGGAAAGAGTTTATTTTTATTTTTATTATTTTTATTTATTGCCGTCACGTTGTTTTTCGGTCCGTCCAGTGACGGCACTGGAATACCTGTGACCTCCTTGGTAAACATAAAATAACTGGCCATTAAGAAAAAAAATATTCACAATGTCATAATTTGACAATTGATGTTTCCGTTTCTGTTTCCAGCATGGAGTTAGAAAGAGAAGGCATGATTAATTTTTTTTTAACTAAGCAAAGGTTTTTCTCTATGGAGTTCGAATGATTCTCTAGTGACCACTTTTACCATTTAGAGATAACAGTTAAATTGATAAACAAGATGAATCGCAAAGAAAATTAAATTAGTTTCTTAAAATGATGTCTTCTATCCGTAAAATATAAAATTAAGAGAAAAAAAAATCTTGACATACCGAATTGCTATCCCGCGAGGAAATGTCTTTTGCTACTATACTAACCTTATAAAAGGAGTCCATACTGACGATGGTGACCCACGGTATGTTGAGAGATTCTATAATTTTAGCCGCCACCGTAGTCTTGCCTGATGCACTGGCGCCGCATATTCCTGAAAGAATTAAAAAAAATACACTTAAAAAGTGGAATGGATTTTTCAAAACCCAGAAGTGACATATTTTGTATGTTAAATGTTTAATAAAAATTACATTGCAATGCATAGTTGCGTTACCAAACCAATTTCCTATCATGGATCTTTCCAGATATATATACAATTCCACCGGTATAAAGTACGTTACAGTGAAACTTGTTTATCGCGTTATTATTTAGTTTTTTTTAGTGATCAAGGCTAGAGGGGATAAACCCACCTATAAGAAAAGATTTGACCTCTTACACTGAGTATCGATTCCCTAGTTATACACAAGTATGCGATGCGGACCTCAATGTTATATGAATGCTACAGCTAATGCTTACTCGCGCCTAAATTTATAGACAGGGGACCATTCTCAACTATGCTAGAGGGGATCAAATTCACAGGAAACTCCTAGCTATATGAATGCTACAGTGGAACTCGCGTATAAGGAAGGGTTCAACCTCCTGCCCCCCGGTGCAGTTGTACCGGGGCGGCCTGCCCGCCGTGTAAATGGTGCGCCTCGCCACGTGCAGGATGCTCTCCGCTGTCGTACGCTTGTTGGATCTAGTCCTGCCTAGCTAGACGTACGCTACAGATCAAACTCACCTATAAGGAAGGGTTCAACCTCCTGCCCCCCGGTGCAGTTGTACCAGGGCGGCCTGCCCGCCGTGTAAATGGTGCGCCTCGCCGCGTGCAGGATGCTCTCCGCTGTCGTACGCTTGTTGGATCTAGTCCTGCCTAGCTAGACGTACGCTACAGATCAAACTCACCTATAAGGAAGGGTTCAACCTCCTGCCCCCCGGTGCAGTTGTACCAGGGCGGCCTGCCCGCCGTGTAAATGGTGCGCCTCGCCGCGTGCAGGATGCTCTCCGCTGTCGTACGCTTGTTGGACTGCGACATGGATGCGGTACGAACGCGTCTCGCTCGAGGGGATTTTAGGATGTTTGAACCTGCAATTCCAAGAAAGATAATGATATTATTTAGGTTAATAGCATATCGAATTGATGGAACATGGACCGATATTTAAAAATATATATAAAGTAAAGTACATGAGTCCATTAATGACGTTGACAATTTCAATCCTAGAAGTTATACTGTCCTACTAATATTATTATGATTCTGAAAGTTTGGATACCTTTTTGGATGTTTCTGACTCAATCACGCATAAAAAGCTGAACGGATTAGGATGAAATTTGGCACACAAATATAATACATACATTATATTCTGAAACGAGAACCGGGCTCAGGGGATTAACACACAGGATACTTTTATTAAGTCAAATCAGACGAAGTAGCGGGAAACAGTTAATCTTAACTATTATAAAACCGTAAAATCCTGAGGAATAAAAAAGTAGCGGTTCACTTCATATAAACTCAAATAACACTCGATAGCGCGATTTAAATGACGTGCAGCGCCATCTATTGACAAAATTGTTAGTTTCTTTGTTTGTTCGCGCATCACGCAAAAACTACTGAACCGATTTTGATGAAACTTTTTTTGTTTGATAGCTTATGATCTGACTTAAAATCTGGTATATGATTTGTGCGGACGAAGTCGCGGGAAAACACTAAGAAAACAAAAGTAAAGCTAGTAATTTGATTTTAATTTGTTCCACTTACGCGTCTTAACCGTTCAACTACCGCCATGAAATTAGGTATGCCTTAGCCTACGGCGCGTGGAGACGGCCATTGGACACTTTTTATCATGAGAAGGAAACTTGAGGCCGCGGGAAACAAATTGTGATAAAATAAATTCACGACCTTTTTCCTTCTGTGCTCAGAAAGTTTGCAAACAATTACCTCTTAAGAGAACAAATGTAGCAACATTCACTTTCAGCACAACATCAAGATTGGGGGTTAAATGTAATGTCAAGTGGTGTCAAAGAGTTTTAGTTAATCATTATACACCATTGTTATGTCTCTATAATTATCACAGCCACAGCACACTGTAAGGAAAAGTATCATTAACCTTTAAACCACATACTCAACCCATCAAACTGAACAACTTTTTCTATAGCAGCAAAAGGACAAGATAAAAATCTGCTGTCCCATACGTTTGCGTCAAGTAGGTATTGCAGTTTGGTATGAAACAGCAGACTTTTTTTTTGTTCTGAACGTTTTGCTCCAATAGTAAAAGTTGATCAGTTTGATGGGTAGAGTATGTGGTTTAAAGGTTAACGATACTTTTCCTTACACCCTGTATACGTCCCACTGCAGGGCACATGCTTCCACGCGTGACTTCATATACCTACGCATCGGAATTTCTTCTTCAGCTTATGCAGGTTTCCTCACGATAGAATAGAATCGAATACTTTATTTTCCGGAATATGGTACAAATGTTCATAAATCAGCTTATCCAACATATTCTGCCCTTAACGGCGCGATGTTTTATTTCACCGCTTGAGAGCAGTCGGTTTTACGTACATAAGTTAGAAAAACTCATTGGTACATGGAATTTATGTCGCTATAAGTACTCTATCTATAACAATAGGCAAGACTTCAGATGTAAACAGACAAAACTCTTATCTTATTCAAGCTTCAATCTCTTTCTAAATTAACAACTTACAAATAAACATCGATTTAAATGGTAGGTAAAATTTAATCTCTGGTAATTTGGTCTCTGCCTATCCCACTGGGAAAGAGGCGTGACGTTATAGATAGATAGATAGTAAAATTTAAAAAATATACTATAATGACAATCTTAGATTTTTTTAAGGGTTCCCAAAGGTACCCAAAGGGTGCTTACGGGGCCCTATTATTGCTTTTTGCCATAAGCGCGAAAATTGTTTGATAACAGGCCTGTGAAAAGTAACATAACATTCAATGTCATTGTCGTGACGGAAACGAACACGATTTTTCACTCAATTTACACTTGTCACGCTAAACGGTATTAATTTGTATTAATGATACATCTTAGTTCTGATAATTAGTGATATTAAAGCATGAAAAAGGACCTTGTAGCGCTCGTGGCTTGATACGTTTTTGGTTGTCATTGTATGAGATCGTCATAGCGGTTGAGAGGATAGTGTCGTAAGCGACGATCGCTATAAGGTATATTTTCGTTTGTCTTTTCACAGTTTTCTTAGAGCTTTGAAATTGCAAAGGTTTGTCAAGCCTGTCTGCTATTTTGAGCCTTTATACAGGGTGTTAGGGTAAACAGTTGATATAAACAACTTTCCTTAAGAAACCTATAAGAAATAAGCATTATAAAAGATCATGTTCAAAATTCTATGAAAGTTAGGCTGAACTTGCGTCTGGTCGAATTGTCACCTAGGACATGTAATAAGCCTTATTTTAACAAGAAAATCGCTAAATAATTGATGGGTATTATTTAAAAAATCCTAAGTTAAAAAATAGGTTAAAACTTAGGTTCTTAAAAAAAAAGCTTTAATTCCATACAAAAAAATACTATAAAAATTGCATTTTATTTTTAAACCCCCATTCCCACAGGGCCAAATATACATTTAATGGGGTTCATAACTCAGACCAAATATTTTTTTAAATAAATGATGATGAAGCATCGATGACGCATCTTTAGCCTGGTTTCGGGCATAATTCTTTTGGTCGTTCCATAGTAGGTAAATGAAATCAGCTGGTCGAACATTCGTATGAATTTTTTTTCTGTTCCTAATTTCCCTTTTCTTTTAGGAAAGTTGTTCAGTATCATGAGTACAATCACCTATTAAAGTATTGCAACCCTGTTAGGGTACAATCTATTTCGTTCTTCTTCTTAACGAGTGGGCTGCACGCTCTGGTGTCAGGAGTTTATTCAAACCGCCTTGCGGCCTCTGACGTGGTTTTTATGTTACGACTACTACCACCAGAGATAGTAGCCGGGACCAACAGCTTAACGTGCCATCGGAAGCACGGAATCATTTTTCTTTTTCAGAAAATCGGGTGACTCAGCCTGCAATGTCCTAACCAACTGAGGAAAAACGCACAAAGTGACATTTCACTAGGTGCCCCCCGTGGGAATCGAACCCACGACCTCCGTGTCAAGAGCCCAATGCTCTTAACCATTAGACCACGGAAGCAGTTATCTATTTCGTTTAACAATCCCTTTACCAAAACCCCAACGGTTCAACTTTTTTAGCTACAGAGCTCTTATGAAACTATTACTGGTACATTTGGGTCGAGTAGGTTTGCAGTTGTATGGAACATCAGAATTTTTTACGATACCAAAACTTTAATACCGTTTTGCGACCGAGCTAAGGACACATAACTAAAAGAAATATAAACAATGCACCATAAGGCCATAATTTAGCCATACACGCCATAGCTTGGGGTCAAGTTCTTATTACAGTGGGTCACAAGAACAACTACTATGCACATGGTGGTCTAAAGTCTGACTCATTTTACTAATCACTTTAATGCCGTGGTGGTCCGGTGGCGAGTAACCTTGCCTGCCGTGCAGGAGGCGATGGTTCGCGAACGAGAACGCCAGTGCTTTAAAATCGTGGCGACTCAGTTGCAACATCGCCTACGCCTTAGAATAAACGAAATTTTCTTTTCTTCCCACCGGACGGAAAGCGTTAACTCTCGTCCCGCTGCGCTTAACGAAGTTGTTTCCTCCACAGACACACCAAAAAAAAAAGTCTCAGATCACTGTTTGTTACATGAGATCTGAGACCTTTCTTACTTTCCTGTCCTCGGTGTGTAATCTACTACATATAATATTATTTTTTTACGCACTGTTGTTGTGCTTGAAAACGAATATTTCAGAACAAAAGATAATTTTCCATATCATTCACCCTTCTTCACAAGTAATTCTTTCTTTGTTTGCATGCCAATCTGTCAAATATTTCTTAGATATTGTTCGTAGCTGCATTAGTCACGATTCAGTGTTTTTCCTCGAAAAGCCGAAGGTGAACTCGAACGTAGTACAATAATAGTTTGTGTATGTTAAATTGTGCCACAGTTTAGGAAAGAGTTCTATCTACGTAAAAGAACACTGCTGTCCCCCACCACTCCCGACCCGACCTCAATCCGACGGTGGTGCGGGAGGTGGACGACAGCAAGCAGTAATCATTTCTCAGGTCGTACTCACTCATCATACATAGGCTATCCTCTTCTTGCCAGTGGAACCAGTGTTTGAAGTGATCAGGGTGTGCTTGTACTTTAGCCCTGACAAGAATATGAACGTAACTAATATACTACATAACATATAAACGTATGTACGTCTGTTTATTACATGCTACCGGCCAAACGAGATATAGTTATTGCTTATTTTTGGCAGACGTATTATTTTGGTGCCGGTATAAGGAAAGGTGTTGTACTTTTTATTAGTTTAATTATTATTTATCTTTATCGTTTCATACACCAACTGTTAAATATTAATATTGATTGATAGAAACCTTAGATTATCAAGATATACAGTCAAAGCTACGAAAGCGTCGAAAAAAATAGGAACCAGTACTGGTTCCAAAACCCTATACATATACACGCACACATACATATTTTGTATGGCGCCTCACGCACACCAACCTAAGAAAGTTAGCCCCTTTTGTTTTATACGGAACAAGTGTGAGGCTCATTCTAGACATATACTTTTTCTAAGGTTTCATTATTATTTATCTTTATCGTTTCATACACTATCTGTTGAATATTAATATTGATTGATAGAAACGTTAGTTTATGATAATAGGATTAAAACAATAGCAAACATATTTTATGTTTGGACACCGTGCAACTAATTTTTCATTTTTACATAAGACAAGGAAAGTAAAGAAAAAACAAGATAGTTGATATGATAGTGTGGATATTTGCAGAAATATTTCAGGCAATACTGTGTCAGATAATGGTAGTGGGTTAATGTATCTATGAGTAATAGGTAGGCAGTGCTATCCGTGTGGCGAAATACTGGGCTGGAAAGATTTAAAATGACTTGTCATCGACTCGATAGAAGAAGATAGGTACAGTACCTACTTAAGGATTTGTAGCTGAGATACTGACCACTTCGAAAGCAAAAACGGCTGTGAGTTTTTCCATATTAATACTATAAATGCAAAAGATTGTGGCGTTTAGACGGCTAAACCCCTGAACCAATTTTGATGAAATTTAGTAGAGAGATAACTTGAACTCTGGTAGAGAACATAAACGCAGGCAAAGGATAGCCACCTATCATAACTTTGTAGTTGCTACAACTGTATGAAAGACAGTTGGTGGTTGTAGCAATGTTTCTGACCATCCCGAAGAAGATTATGGTCGTGCCTTTATCGTCGTGGAGCTTCGTAGCAAGCCGGGGAGCAGGCGACCGTCCAGAAACGGACTTGCAATTCGACTTCCAGTAATTTGTATAACTTCCTCTATCATTCGAAACTATGACTCGACAACTTTACTAGTAAATAGTACAATGATATATTTTATTGCGAAACTTGCCTATTGCATAACGTTTCAGAAACTTGAGTGAACGTGCGACGCGACATGTCAACGACTGACGATGAAATATAAATAGAATGCTATCAACTTTAGAGTTCAAAATTAGTTGCACGGTTTATTTTTAGCATTATAAGGTCATTACCACTAAATGTACTGACATGCGCGTGAAACGGATATACTTGCTTCCTATTTTTGCGACGGAGAGATTTCAAATTTTTCAGTTTTTATTTAAAATGCATTTCTGACGTCATGAGAAAAATAAAAATTGTATCTTTCTATCTATAACGTCACGCCTCTTTCCCAGTGGGGTGGGCAGAGACCAGGGCGCGCCAACTACTACGAACCTTGCATACCTCTTTTGCCTCATTCACGTCCATTCATCTCTTTATATAAGCCCGTTGGTTCCGTACCTCACCTTTTTGTAGGACACAACCGATTTGATCAGAAAATGTCCTACGAGGGCGCCTCTGCCGACACTTCCACTCGCTTTAGCTCCATATATCTCTTTCGTACATCTGCTATCACTCATCCTCTCCACAGGACCAAACCAACGAAGCATACCCTTCTCTATTCTTGTCACAACATCTTCTTTCAATTATGAGAAAAAATCATTTAAACTCCATGGAAAAATAACTTTGCTTAAGTAATTTATAAAAAAATAAAAATCACCTGCATTCTCTTTCTAACTCAACTGGAAACAGAAACGGCAACATCAAATGTCCATGAAACTAGTAAGTACTACGTCATTGCAAATGTCAAATTCTGACAATATTTTTTTTTTCCTTAATGGCCAGCTATTTTAAGTAGATTTTTAGTTTACCAAGGAGTTTGCAGGTCCAACGAGTGACGTCACGTTGGACCGAAAAACGACGATATATCATTAAAAATAACTGTAATACTTTCATTTTAAAATGTCTTACATAGAAAATATTGTTAGTGAGACAATTATCCCGAAAAAAACTTGACATACCGAATTGTCATTGTAAATGACTATTGTCGTGTTTATGAAATAGGCCCCTCCTGGTACCTACTATCTATACGCCAACTAGCGTCTCTATTATTGATAAAAATAAACTAAAAGCACTGAAATAAACCATACTTACACCACACTTACACAACACAAGTGTACGAAATAGGACTCCAAACGAGAAGTCGACTAATGATTTGTAAATAAATACTAAAATTGGCGTTAATGCAATTCCAATTGAACGTGGTTACATATTTTTAACTATAAAACAGAACAATGTGTTTTCTGTTGATGTGTTAAGTATTTAAATGCACTTAAGGATTATATTTATGGCAGGGTATTCCCCATTATCAGGTATTTGTTGTACCTACTGGAAATAGGCAGAATTGTGAATAATGTTGATTTTTCAATAATACCATAATAAAGGTTTTAATCATTGACATACAAAATAATAGACGCCGGGTCTAGTACAAAATTCTCGAAAAAAGTGTCCGAGACTAACCTACACAAACCTAGGTGTAAGTAAGCATGGGCGTACCCAGGGGGGGGCAGGGGGGGGGGGGGCAGCTGCCCCCCCCTGGAATCGGCCTAACCTGCCTTCCGTACGTGAGAATTCTGGTCAAAGCGACGTCATGTCACTGAAAAATTTCGAGCTCTCGCTTTGCTCGCTCTGATTTCTGTTCATTATGGCACTGTTATGTCGGCCAAATTCTAGTCCAGTTACTTTGTATTATTCATAAATTTCGAACTCATTTCGCTCGCTCTTTTTTCTATTCTACTATAGCAGCATTGCTTGCTATAGACATGGTAGTCTGTGATGAGAAATTTTGAGATCTCTTCGCTCACTTTGCTCGCTCCAGAATTGGGTGAAAACTCGCTTCGCTCGCTCTAGGTTTTGGATCGTATATCTTTTCATAGTGTAGTTAAATCTTGAGCTTGCTTTTAGGTCGTAAAAAACTCGAGCTCGCTTCGCTCGCTCTAGGCTTTAAAACTTATAATACTGATCTCACTATATTGCAGTAAGATCTCGAGCTCGCTTCGCTCGCTTTTGGCAAGACACTCCAGAATTCGTTGAATTGTCGAGCTCGCTTCGCTCGCTCCTGGCTACGATTGTATCACAAAGACCTAGATGCATTGCAGTAAAATCTCGAGCTCACTTAGCTTCGCTCGCTCTAGAATTCAGCGAAATTTCGAACTCGCTTCGCTCGCTCTAGGTTTTGGATCCTATATGTTTTTATGGTGAAGTAAATTCTCGAGTTTGCTTTGCTCGTTCGAGCTTTTAGGTCGTAAAAAACTCGAGCTCGCTTCGCTCGCTCCAGGATTTAAAACTTATTTCACTGATCTCACTATATTGCAGTAAAATTTCGAGCTCGCTTCGCTCGCTCCAGTATTTAAAACTTATTACACTGATCTCACTATATTTCCTTAAAATCTCGAGCTCGCTTCTGGCTAGACACATTGCAGTAAAATCTCGAGCTCCCTTTGCTCGCTCCAGAATTTGGTGAATTGTCGAGCTCGCTTCGCTCGCTCCTGGCTATGATTGTACCACAAAGACCTAGATGCATTGCAGTAAAATCTCGAGCTCACTTAGCTTCGCACACTCCAGAATTCAGTGAAATTTCGAGCTCGCTTCGCTCGCTCTAGGTGTTGGTTCCTATATGTTTTTATGGTGAAGTAAATTCTCGAGTTTGCTTGGCTCGTTCCAGATTTTAGGTCGTCAAAAACTGGAGCTCGCCCAGGCTTGCCCCCCCCCAAGACCAAAAGCTGGGTACGCCCATGTAAGTAAGTAAGTAAGTAAGTTATCAGAATCCCAGTCCCAGAATCCCACTGCAGGGCAAAGGCCTCCTCTCACGAATAAGGGTGAGAGGGAGTGGGCCATACTCCACCACGCGGGCCCAGTGCGTGTTGGTGGAGGCAAGTTAGTGGTCACCTTGCTGTCAGAGAATTTTCAAGCCGCCAATAGGCCTCTGACTTGGCTTAACGAATAGTTACAACGCCATCTGACGGAACTATCCGAGACCAACTGCTTAACGTGCCTTCCGAAGCACGGAAACGCTCGAGATGAAATACCACTAAACGCTCACCCATCCAAAGACTGACCGGACCTGACGTTGCTTAACTTCGGTGATCGTAATTTTTACCCCATATCGAGGCAGACGGACGCCGCGCTCGCTCGCGTGCGCGTCGTGGGCCGTTCAAACAAAGACTGACGCGTAATTAGTTCTCTTTATACGTTTTAGTTCTCTTTTGGTTCGGACACTTTTGAGCACGGATCTTTGGATCCAGTAGTTGGTAAGTCAATGGTGTTAATAGTAAAACTGACCGGTGGAGGGTGGTCGGTAGGGGCGCACGTTGGGCACGGTGGTGGGGGAGGCCGGCGCGCGCGTCGAGTAGTCGTCATCGTCCAGGAACACCTGCTCGCTCAGCTCCAGCGCCAGTTCCGTGTCACTGCCAACATTACACTACTATTAGCAACATCTTATACTGCCACTCCACCTTAAGTTGATATGCCGTCTAGCGCGCTCCATACAAACTAATCTCTGTACCTGTGGTTTGTTTAAATGTTTAGTTTCAAAGTTACAATGGCTCAAAGATTTCCATATAAATCTTCAATTAATCTCAGCAATGAAACTGTATATTTTAACGGAAATCTGACAAACCACAGGCACAGAGATTAGTACAGTCAGTTAGTATTGAAAATAGGATCTAACTTCGACAATGCAGGGCGCGCGCTGCAAGGACTGAGTATCTTATTTTGATCTAAGTTCTTAAGACCACAGACAGTATCCATGCAGTCGTGACAAGACATGTGTGTGGTGCATGCGGGGTGAAGGGGTGTCCAGAGTGTTATTTTACCTCATTTTCGTATGGGGTGAACTAAATAGAAGTAAACCGCGGTGCAGAGAAATTTTCTCTCCTCGTAGGTAAACCAGCATCAGTCGGTTGTCTTGTATTGTATTGATAAAATAAACAAGTTATCGATCTATCTGTCTAACCATACCATGCCAATATACATTATCCGCCATAGTCGACATTGCGTGAGACTTCTTTAATGATTCGATTGTCATTTGTGTGGTGTTCACGCGCTTCGTGTTTAGCTTGCCACGAAGGTTCCGCCATTTCTTTTCTCAAATGTGTTTTTTCTCAAAAAACGTCACGCGGCCAGCATATGTTTGTTTTGCGTAGCTTGATGTGACGTGTGTACTTTATGGGCAGTGCGTTACCTATTCATTTTATCCAATGAAAATTGTGAAAAAAAGGTGAGTTATTATTTTCAATTAAATCTAGTTAAGTCGGTCTTGCTTAAATCATAAAAACGAGCATAAGCATAAGCATATGCTCACGACTATATTCCCCGAGGGGGTAGTCAGAGATATTCTGAAATCTCAGAACATCCACGTTTCACCAGTACTACCGAAACTCTGTCCAGTGTGACGGGGGGTGAGCCCGTCGCCACTTATAATGGACAGTGGGTACAATACATGCCTCGAAATTGAAGCATGCAGGTTTCCTCACTATGTTTTCCTTCACCGAAAAGCCAGCAAAAACAACAATGCTATTACATATATGTACAACGCTTTATCTTGTCAGCACATTGACCAAGAAATTTAATTGGTCAGTAGGTCAACTATCAATCAATGTTAGTTTGTGACTTGTTGATGTATCTACTCAGTTATCAGTTCAGCTTTTTATAACAGAGATTAAGAGGACAATTTATCGTTGATGATAGATAGTGCACCTGCAAATTTTCATTCATAATTTTACAGTTACAATAATCCAACATCACAAGAGAAAATCTCAAATATCTTAAATAAAAAATAAAATGAATGGATCATAAACATAATATATACTATCGTACTATTATGTTTATGGAATGGATAGGCCTAAAGCGCGGTACGTTGCACACACTACTGGTGCACTTGGTCCATACAAACTAGCGCCATTATCTGTCAAATCTAATAGGGCACTTGCTTGAATACAAATTTGAAGTATACCTTTCATTTGTTTTGCCTCATTTTTCTGGTTTGAAATGTTCGCGTAATTTTTCCAGTTCCATTAATTTTATTTTGATCTAAGTCAAAAATAGGTCATTTAATACGAGGGAAAATTATTTTACTTCTTACACACCTACCTATTCGTACACAAAGCGACGATCAATCTACTTATAGTTAAATATAAAATAATCAATAGCAAAGTTATTGTAGTTAAGTTTCTGGCCACCCCAAAGTAGGCAAAAGAAACTGTACCTATCCCTTAGTCGCTTCATAAGTTGCCCAGAAGTAGAAATCACAAGGCTAAACCAAAATTGAACCATTGTTTATTTATCTATCAATCTATTCTACATATATAAAACAGTTCTGTTCGGACTAACAGACTGACATACCTACAACACACACCCAAACTAAATTACTGAAGATAGAAACATAAAATTTTAAATACATACGAGTATTTTACAGAAGCCTTTCGGCTCTTTAGGACCTCTTCCCAAAAAAAGATAACTTTCAACAAAAAGATAAAAATTGCAAATAATTAATTTTTATTTTTGGCACTAGAGGCATTGTAGAGGAACTAAGGATTTTTCAAAATTCAAAAAGGGTGCAGTGTTGAATTTTTTCCGAAATCCATGTGGACGAAGTAGCGGGCAAAAAGCTATATCTTATAAAGGGGTTCAATGGTTCATAGTAGCAAGGTCAACTAATAGAAACTATGAATAAATGAAGGACTTCTCAATGCCATATTACAATAACGTTATTCATTACACTCTCAATATGAACATTAAACAATGGAGTTATGAACCCATAACAATGAATTAATGTTATTACATATTATTCCAATTCCATACAATATGGTGTTAATTTAAACTATTTAATTTTGCAAAACTAAATACCAATTATATTATTAAAAAAAAGTTAAGTTATAGTCCTTTAAATGCCTTATCGTAAACGAAACAGCCGTGGTGGTCCAGTGGCGAGTAACCTCCAGGCCGACTCGTACCAATGAGTTTTTCGGAATTTATGTACGATTTGTTAGACCACTGGCTTTTCGGTGAAGGAAAACATCGTGAGGAAACCTGCATGCTTAAATTTCGAGGTGTGTATTGTACCCACTGTCCATTATAAGTGGCGACGGGCTCACCCCCCGTAACACTGGAGTTTCGGTACTACTGGTGAAACGTGGATGTTTTGAGGTTTCAGAATATCTCTGACTACTCCCTCGAGGAATGTAGTCATGAGCATAATATGCTTATGCTTATGACTGTAAGATGCAGATTCTTGGAATTTTTTCCAAGTCTGTACTTAGGTAGAAGGTTGACTTAAGTGCGTTCACACACGATGACGCACTGACGGAGCGGCAGATGTCAGTCCATAGAACCACACCCGGTGCGTCAATGCGTCACCGTGTGTGCTTCTACGTGCGGTTTCATACAACTCCTTGCTTCACAAATGACGGACTGACGTTTCCTGCTCCGTCAGTGCGTCATCGTGTGTGAGCGCACTAAAATGTATAGTTAAAATGTTATCATTCATTACACACTAAACATAATCATAATAGTAAAAATACATGCTGAGATCATTATCAATATGATAATGGTCATATGATAAAGATATATCTGTTTATCTTTGTCAAGGTCAAAATATTATGCATATTGTTTATACTATGTGTTTACATTTTTTATAGCAACATTGTCATTGTCATCCACATTCAATTGTATAATGCACAGGAGTTAGAATTTGTTTTTGTTAGCACTCTATAATTATATATCTAAGATTTTGTGTTTCAAAGCAAATTATAAAGAAAGTGCAGTGTATTAACATAACAGAAGCCCAAATTAAGCCACAGACTAGGCACAGAGACGGTCTACAACGATATTTGTGGAATATCTTACGGGTTGGCGAAGATTATTGACCCTGCTTCCATTTCGTCGCAAAGTTAACTGATCTCGCGTGATACGGCGTGTTTAAAAACACTATACGTTCCGAGCACGTGTCTTTTTCACAGCGCGATCATTCAGCGTGAAGCGAACTGCCAATGTACTAAATAAATGTCTAAAAATAAGTCACAATGCGTGCATGGAGAGGTTATAACTTCGAGGCGCTGCAGATGCAATGCAACACTTTTAATCGTTATTTTTTTTGCACTATAACACGGCACGTTAAAACACCTCGAAGGCGCGCTGATGAGTAAGCGGACACTGAAAACGAGTTCACTGCAGAGTAATTTTTATTGACACTCAACCCAGCTGTTCAAACAAACATTATTGTAAAGTTACCACACTCGGTTTACCTATCAGAGCTTGCGGAGCTGGGTGTTTCGAATTTGTTCAGCTTCCCAGCCATCACTGGTCGTCACGGTAAATACAGTAATTGTACGAAAACAATAAAATTCTTCGAAAAAATCACGACTTTTAAGCACACGCAAGTTGAACGTTTTGACGTTTAGCGATTTTTTTTCGTAGCTTCGTTCTGAAATTGTGTCCGTATAGTTAGCAGCCTCACCAACGAATTCGAAGATTTTGACTCGGCCACGATTTAGTACCCAATTAGTACTATTTAGTGCCCAAAGCACAGATTTGGTACTCCTGTATTTTAAAAGATATTTGGGTTACTTACTGAGGCTGCTAGATAGACGTCAAGGTAGCAGTCGCACCGAGAAATACTGTTTATATCAATGTGATTTATATGTCACGATTTAGTACTCATTTAGTACTCCCTATATCCAAAATTTCATTCATATTGATTCAATACAAGCCGAGATATGACAGGGCATTGTTGAGGCTGCTAACTTGACGTTTATTCCAACGATGATTCCAATGAAACGGGTGCACATTTCAAACAGATAAATACATACAGATTTAGTACTCGATTTGGTGCCTCTTATGATATTTATGAAATGTAGAATTTTCTTTCCTACTTCCCAAAAAAACTATGTAAAGTTCTACATACATTCGATTTTCGGTACAATCATGAACAAAAATTATCATTTTAAGCTCAGGCCACACAGAGGCGGTCCTGCGGGAAAGCGGGCCGGCGGCGGTTCTGCGGGAAGCGAATATCTGCGGACCAGCGAAGATTTTTGTGTGTTTTGTAGTGTATGGTGTGGTGGAAAGGTCATGTCCGAGTTTGTATGTCCCCTGTAACAGAGAAATAAGCACTGGTCCGGAGATATTCGCTTCCCGCAGGTCCGCCCCCGGACCGCTTTCCCGCAGTCCCGCCTCTGTGTGGCCTGGCCTTTATCGGAACTCTACTGCCATGAGCTGGCGCACGCGATCATAGCAAGTGGTTCATAGCAATACCGAGAGATGGCGGGATTTTATTTACGTTAATTACGGTGGGTGATGCGAAAACTTGTCGAAGAATTGCTTGATTCAAATGAGTGCAGCCGAGGGACTACAACGAGTTTATGATGAACCTTGTTCTATTATAGATGTTTTCAAATTGTCTTTTATGTTTTTTGTTTATGTTGTGAACAAGAATGCAATTTTTGAAAGTAACACTTCGATCGAATGATGAATAATCTACATAGTAATTTTTACATTTTCTACTGCTGATTTGAACGAGTGACTTTCAAAAATCGCACTGTAGTGTTTGAAAAGTACTAGTCTCATACATTTGAGTCTAGTAGGCGTTGCAGTTTAGTATGGAACTGCTGATTTTTGTTTGCGATTTCAGGATTGGTCCATAATAAAAGTTGTTCAGTTTGATGATCTGAACCACTCATGAAAGTTTCAAACCACAATGAAATCAATATTTATTGCTTCGCTTTATTTCGGAACGGTAATAGCTTAGGGTAATACTCGTAGTTATTTGTTATGCTAGGCTGCAAAGTTGCTTTTTGGCGCGAGTACTTTTATTGAATCCTGAGCGCTTAGCGAAGGTTTCAAAGGTACGAGACGCAGAATAACTTTGCAGCCGAGCGAAACACACAATTTTTCACTCTTTCCACGCTAGCGGATAAAATGCACTTTTGCACTCAGATTTCGAATGATAAACAGAATCTTTCCGAGCTTGTGAGGTGAAAAAAAAATTTCCAGTACAATAATAGTAGAATAGATTTAAAGAAGAATAATAGTCTTCTGGACTCACATTACATAGGTACAACACATTACATAGGTTACTTACAATACGAGATTGAGAAGTATCAGAGTTACCTATACAATTTAATATCATTTCATCTTTTTTGCTTGACAGTACCAACCACAGAATTAAAATAAATTGTAAACCCTATTACAGTTGAATAAAGTCTAAATTTGATTAACGATATCGACGGACCTAAATTACGATTAGTATGTAGAACTTTACATAGATTTTTTGGGAAGTAGGAATGAAAATTCTACATTTCATAAATATCATAAGAGGCACCAAATCGAGCACTAAATATGTATGTATTTATCTGTTTGAAATGTGCACCCGTTTCATTGGAATCATCGTTGGAATAAACGTCAAGTTAGCAGCCTCAACAATGACCTGTCATATCTCGGCTTGTATTGAATCAATATGAATGAAATTTTGGATATAGGGAGTACTAAATGAGTACTAAATCGTGACACATAAATCACATTGATATAAACAGTATTTCTCGGTGCGACTGCTACCTTGACGTCTATCTAGCAGCCTCAGTAAGTAACCCAAATATCTTTTAAAATACAGGAGTACCAAATCTGTGCTTTGGGCACTAAATAGTACTAATTGGGTACTAAATCGTGGCCGAGTCAAAATCTTCGAATTCGTTGGTGAGGCTGCTAACTATACGGACACCTGAAATTGTCGGCACACGTAGGCAAGTCATTCGCCTTTGACGTCATCGTCATAACGGAAAAATTTTGTTTTTGATTCATGCATTATCGTGAAAATTCTTAGTCAACTCAATGGGATTTAGAAGTCAAATCTTCAGAAGTAGATTTTCAAACAGTAGTGGTTCAAGGAAAACAAACGATACCATACCGTCTTTTTTTCAGCTGTTTTTCCAAGTGGTTTTTATTTTATTTCCGAACGATTCGAAAGTACGTTCCGTTTCAACCTGCACTCGTAGTGTGCTACACGTGATACGGCTGTATCACGTTTTTTTATCCGCGACGGAACGGAGAACGTGCATTACATATGCGTTTAGGGCTCGTTTAGGGTCATAGACGAAAAATTTTTTTAGGGTGAGAGGTTGTTTGATTTAAGGTTCGTTCGCACGCAAATAGAAAGAGAGCGAAGGTGTGATACTTAGAGGTGTGATAGCGCTGTATCACTGCAGCATGCTACCTATGCTGGAGGAGTGCGATTTTTGAACATCTATGCAGGTAGCATGCAACACGTGATACGGCTGTATCACGTCTTTTATCTTGTTCGTTCGCACGCAAATAGAAAGAGAGCGAAGGTGTGATAGCGCTGTATCACTGCAGCATGCTAGCTATGCTGCACTCGTAGCACACTCGTAGCCGGTCATCTCGTATCAGCAGCGGTTGAAATGAAAATAACAAAACCTATAGAGATTAGGTATGGGTGTTTTTATTAAGTACAGCTTGGCAAAAAAGTCGTGATAAAACATGAGGGCGCTGCCTCCACGCAAGAACGTCAAAATCACGCATAACCTGGCAACACCACCATACTAAAATTTTAGTTCCACCTGTCACCACGATCATGACTTTTTTGCCAAGCTATACTGCTGATTTGAATGCATGCATGTAAACCCAGCATTAGTTCGAGCTAAGTAGGGTCGAAATCAGCGAAATACTTGGCCTATGGTCGAAATGTATGGATTTTGACATACGGGAGTAACGGGAGTTCGAACTTTGACATAAGAATCGTCATCTCGGCGGTTTTGTTATAACCTTGTTTAAATAATTTTTTATATTAGATAGGTACTTACTATACTTAACTACAGTACAGCTTTTCATTATTTTTATGAACTGCCTGCCGAGTTAGATAATACAGTAAAGTAACTTACAAATAAATGTTGCTACTAAAAATCTTGAAGGCGCACCAATCTAAACAAAATTAAGTAAAAAGCCTGTAGGTTCCAGGATGTTCCAGGTTCCCACAGTAGGCCAAAAACTTCCTCTCACGATTAAGGGTGAGACTTGTGAGAGGGAGTGGGCCATACTCAACCACGACGATCCACGCTGACACATTGCAGATTGGTGCCATTGGTTTGGTGGAGACTGGAGGAAGGTTAAGGGGTCAATTTTCCGGCTAAATATTGCCTAGCCGCCTTCATAACTTATATTAAAAAATACACAAGAGAAGTTCAAAAACGCATTTTTTTTAATCCAAAAAGTTTGTAGTTAGGTTAGGTACAGTCTGTCTAAGTATAAAGTCTTGGCAAAAAATGACGGCGCTCTCTCCACGCAAGAACGTCAAAATCAAGCATAACCTGGTAACACCATACTAAAATGATTAGTTCCTCAAACATTCATGCCACGACTTTATAGACAGACTATACTCCGATACTCGTATTTCTTGTCTACATATTTGCGTGCCGCATCCTTTCCTCACCGTTTCCTGATCCCTTCCGCTTACCTCTTGAGTGGGTTTCACGCTTTAGACAACTAAAGAGTTTTCATTATTCAGATTGGCAGCTATCTGAGGCTATCTGTAAAAAAAAAACGATAAGCCAAGATATATCTGCGCGCCTAGAACCCACGCTGGTGATAAGAGGAGAGGGCTGGCAGTTACCTTCGTCAGCGCATAAGCTTGGCGATGGCGATTCAGAGGGGGAATGCTGCCAGCGTTCTTGGAACCGTCCTAAAGTCACAGACTTAAAAGAAGAACCAGACGTAATGTCATCTAATCATGAGTGAAGCACCCATTTCTTTTGTGTGCGTGCTGTCACGCAGTACATACTTAATATGGAGATGATCAGACCATTAAACTGAACAACTTTCTCTATGGGTCCAACATCGAAATCGCGAAAAAAAAATCAGCTGTCCCATACATTTGGCTCGAGTAGGTTTGCAGTTTTGTATGGAAGAGCAGATTTTTTTCCCTGCTTTCGATATTGGTCCCATAGAGAAAGTTGTACAGTTTGATGGTCTGGAGTGCGATTTTTGAAACTCATTCGCTGAGCTCAGCTGTTGAAAATGTCAAAATTACTATGGAGTTACTTACGCATCTTTCTACTGCTGATTTAACTCTCAAAAATCATACTAGGAACCTATTTAATGGCCATTAAAATTTACAATAATATTCCCGCAAAAATAAAAGAAATAGAAAAGTATACAATATTTTTATCCAATTTGAAACAATATTAAATATTATTTTAAAGTTAAAATATACAGGATAACTAACAATAAAATATAACTAACTAAACTTAAATAACACTAAAATATAACTAACTAAAATAAAACTAGCTTAATAAAATATAAATACAAAAAATATATGTACACTCAGTCAAAAAGCCCTCCCCGGGTCATACCAGATGCAAAGGAGCCCATGACGCTTGTCGCGTTTCCGCGTTGGATGGCGATGGACAACCTTTGCATCAGGTAGTACCCGGAGCGAGCGTCGTTCCCACTCTCCTGAAGTCGACGGCCGAGCTCTTTAACAAAGCTCAAAGCTTCCGACCCCCAGCAGCCCGTGGTCTCAAAGGCTAGTGGGACTAAATAATAATTTTGCACCAGGGCCGAGTAAATGTCCCGCTTTTTATCAGCTGCTAATTCGGCGGCGGCCCTGGCAGACCGAACCGTGCGGCTGAGGTGCGAGGCAGCGAAAGTGCTGACACACGTGGCGTCCCATATCAGACACTTTCCTCTCTGCCATGGCACCAGCGTTAGGCCATCAGGTCTTTTCCCATCAGTGCGACTGAGGCCCGGCGGTTCCAGCCTGCACGGTATATTGGCCGAAATCAGTGCCCTCCGAACGATGTCGTTGAGTGCGTGGTGACGTGGGTGTCTACCCGAGCACCGACGGCAACTCAACGCATGATGGCCGTTCGCTTCCACCGTGGACCCGCAGATGCACTGATGTGGTTGACAAACATCGCAGCCCAGGCGGAGAGCTACTGCCACACGTATTGAGTCACCGTCGAGCAGGGTTCCCATATGTGGCGAAGGCAGTGCCTGTAACCACGCACCCGATTCTGCCCTTGACACCGCCCTGAGTCTGGCCAAACATTTGATTGGAAAATGTTTTTATAGTTTAAAGGAGTTTTTTGATGAGCAAGAGTAAATAATAACACTAGGTAGATACTTGTAACATAATTATTACAGACGGCATGAAATGTACCTACTTATAGGAAATTTGTTGTTGTTGTTCTTATTAGTTTTATGTATGGCGTTAATTCTTATCTATAAGGAAATAATGTATTATATATATTTGTTTGTCAAATAGATTTTGCAGTGCCCGGGCCCGGTCAGGGTTTCACATAGGACCATTGTATTTTGTAACATCTGTAAAACATGTGAAAGCAATAAATGATTATGAATTATGAATACTCCAGGAGTGCGATTTTTGAGAGTCAAATCAGCAGTAGAAAGATGCGTATCTCCATAGTAATTTTGACATTTTCAACTGCTGAGCTCACCGAATGAGATTCAAAAATCGTACTCCTGATCATCCTCTTAAAAAAGTCATCATTATTATTAAGTTGGACCCTATACAAGGTGCTACAAAAATACAAATAAACATTTAAGGGGGTGGTTTAGACCATCAAACTGAACAACTTTCACTATGGGACCAATATCGAAATCACGAAAAAATAAATGTTTGTTCCATACTCTACAAATCGACTAGAGCTAAGATTTGTATGGGATATCAGATTAATTTTTTCGCGATATCGATGTTGGTCCCATAGAGAAAGTTGTTCAGTTTGACGGTCTAAACACCCCTTAAGTTTTAAATATTTATTTTTACTTATGAAACACCTTGTATATTCCTTGCCTAAAGAGAGAGGCTTTGGAGGAGTTTTATAGGTTGGTAAAATTTTTATTTGGTACTTACTTACTTTTTTTTTGTCTATAGAAATTGACGAAGCTTGTTGACGAAGATATACGGAATATATCTATTGACGAAACGAGTAGTGGATGTGAGTGGTATTGGTTGGTACCACAGGTTGGTACCTATATTTTCTTTGACGAAGCCTGTCGTGGATACGCACTTTAAATTTTTTAATCTCGACAGTAGTTAGGTACTTACCTACCTAATTATTTTTTCACCTCACAAGCTCGGAAAGATTCTGTTTATCATTCGAAATCTGAGTGCAAAAGTGCATTTTATCCGCTAGCGTGCAAAGAGTTTTTAAAATTCGAATCCATTCGAGTCCAGATAAAAAGATAGTAAAACCATACGTGCGAGAAAGACAAAAAGATTATGTTGCTAACATAACGAACTATGCATATATTCGTGCATATTATTGTCTTCTCTTTTTCGCGTATAAGTTTGTCCTTCACTATAATTTATTTGAGTGTCAACAAAGAGATTATAACTAAATATAATCCCTTTGAGTAGCAATATCTCTTGTCTTCTCTTTTTCACGTATAGATTTGTCCTTATTTGCATTTGCATATAATTATTTTTCCAGTGTGGGATAAAAACATCATTTAAAATAATACTTATTTAAAATGCATTTTAATAATTAATTCATCTTGTTTACCTATGAGAAGTTATTCCGTTACATTTCCTGAATTATTTGCGCAGTGTCTCAGTACACACTACACACCAGCAGGACATTTTTTATGCTGATCAATTGGTTTTCAATCAAACTGCTACACGTGACCGCAGTGAGACAGTGACTAAATGCAAGAGTAATATATAGCCGCAATAGAATGGGACAACGTCATAAAGCGCGATGTTCGCTCTATACATCTAAACTCAGTGCTTGCACCTAACATTTTCCTCGCTGTTGTGAGGTGAAAAGTTGTGTGTTTCGCTCGGCTGCAAAATTATTCCGCGTCTCGTACCTTTGAAACCTTCGCTACGCTCCGGATTCTATATTTGAACCACTCGCTTCGCTCGTGGTTCAATCCTAGAATCCTTCGCTTGCTCAGGTTTCAATATAAGTACTCGCAGCAAAAAACAACTTTGCAGCCTAGCATAACAAATAACTATTGTTTCAATAAACTAAATTTATATCTATGCATAGGAATTATCTGATAATTAATAAATTAGCCCCACGTAACTATCTTTATTAGTTTGTGTTCTTTGAATTGATTTCTCGAGTTGCTAAGAATTTTTTTTCTCGTCTCGACTGAGGCGTATATTTTCTTTGACTGAGGCCAGATTTCTCGAGAATTTTCGCTTCGTGAAACCTCGCAGAAACCCTAAAAATTACCCTCCTGGTGCAGTCGGGTAACAAGGAGAAAGAAATCCTCTTCCTAAAGCTCTAACTAATTTTTCAAATGATTTCGACAAGTGATGCATTTTCCCGCCCCTCAGAGCCGGGAGACGTTCAATTTACCCCGGATTTGGGGTAATCTCGTATGATGGACTACCGTACACTTCGTTTGTTCTTGAGTTGCAGGTGGCTGTACCGGATAGGATAAGATTAATGAGGTATATTATTTTTTGTGAGCTTTTAATACTGAGTTGTTACGAGAAGGGAATGTTCGCTCGTATGTAGGCAATTGTACCTACTATAATAATTATAGTGCAGTGAGCGTTAGAAGCAAGACGGATGTAAATAAAATAAATATAAATTTGGAGCGCGCTCCATACAAACGAAGTCTGGTAATATTTTCGATACTAATTAGTTACTTAAGTAATTAAAATCAATGAAATTTTTCAAAAACAATCTAGAAACTAGAAACTAATCTCTATGTAGGCGCATGTGAAGTCAAATTTTTCGTTTATTTGTGTATTTATGTGTGTAGTTTCGTTAAAGTGTGTATGTAGATTCAAATAAAAAAATAATCCTAGCACTAAAACTGTTTTAACGAAAATCGGACTTCATACAAACATAGAGATTAGTTAACTAATAGGTACTAGATTGTTTCTGAAAATTTAAATGGTTAGTATTGAAAATATCACCAGACTTCGTTTGTGTGCAACGCGCATTTATTCACGCATTCGGAATACACTTATTTTAACTTGTAAAATTGTAATTATAGGAAAATATTTGCATTTGGGGAGAAGGCTCTCTTTTCTTCAATTCCTACTGCCACCGTAACCGCGCTTGCCCAATCTCTCTTATTGCTCGTCCTCGACTATGGCGATGAGGAGCAACTAAATTAACTAGAGCGTCTCCAAAACTTTGCTATCCGGTTCATTTTTGGTCTCCGGAAATATGATCACTTTTCTGAATTTCGTATCAAACTCAAGTGCAATTCATTTTAGTAGAAATTGCACATATATCTTTTTCTTCTCTACTCTGCACACTTCCTTCCAAGTCTTCCAACCCTTAACCTTAACCCCATCTTATCTCAAGGATCGGTTCACTTTTCTCCATGCCACCAAAGAGTGGGAAGTGGATCAAGTATTTCAAATTTTGAACCAGCCCAAAATTTACAACTAGCTAATATGCCTTAAGGGGCCATAGGTCCCGACGAATATTTTCTATGAGAAACGCGATTGCCCAGCAGCGCTCCAAAAAGTGTGTGCGTGAGCCGTATTTTCGATTAAAAAGAACTAACCAAAGTACTTTTTCTAGATTTTTTTATAATTTCTATTTAAACTATTGGTGAATATGTGAGTATAAATGCAAAAAAACGGAAACTATTTTAAGTTCTTCTAAAACGAGATTTTTTTTTTAAAAATGCATGAAAATACGTCATCTTTTTGTGACGATTTTCTATCGAGTGAAGTAATTCCAATCGTGTATTCGTTTATGATTTCACTAGATAAACTATCCAAAAATACTGAGGTATGACTTTAGTTTCGGTAAATGGTATAAATCTAGTCTTAAAATGAAAAATAAAAGATGCCTCTGAGGTATTTCCATTTCCACCTACTAATACCTTCGCCTTAACACACATCTTCCTTCTATGACAAAGTGCTTTTCAGTTCATTCTGTACGACTATGGAATGAACTACTTACCTCTGTCTATTACACAAGCTCCTTCCCTTCCTGTATTTAAAAGACTGTTCAAAGACCATTATCGCCCACTCCCTCTCCTAGTTCGTGAGAAAAGTGGGGTCCTTTTTAACTCTTCAGGATGAAAGATCTAAGTTCAGGTTACATTCTAGCGATTGCGATTTCTAGCGACGTGTCGATTTATTTAAGTTCAATTTATTCGAAAACTTAAAGTAAAATAGAGTATCTCTAACTTGGTTTAAATTCCACCCTCGTAAGTCTCCTAACTAGCTTCCATAAAATTGATCCTTAACAACTTCGAAAATCTTCTTACAGGAAGTAAACTTTTGATAAAATGGATTTAAAATGTGTAGGTAAGTAATACCTACTTGGGACTTTAATGAAGCAATATCTTTAAGTAAAAAAAAATTGGGTGGTAGCTTCAAAAGAAGATTTGTCGTTTAATAACAGGGCTTCAAGCTCCTATATTGAATAAATTATTTTGAGTTTGATTAAACTATATGTTACCTACTAGCGTTAATTTTAGGTTTATGCTACATACTTTGCACAAATTACAAAAAAAGTAAATTATGTTCAAAAAGTTTTAAATCAGCCATCGAACATACGCAATTTGTAAAATTATGATCCGTCTAGCCAGCCAGGCACATAATTTAACTTTCAGAACGCACCCAGACGGGACGAAATTAAAAAAGAATTCAATTCAAATTTGGAATTCTTGCGAGAGTCGGGGTTGCCAGCGTGGCAAAGTTTCCCCATAACATGCAAATGGGGAAAGTTTTGGCTAATTGCCTGCAAGACTGTCGCAAGTAACCCCACGGACTGGGCAGAACGCAGTTAATTAAAGCACAGTTTCCAATTTCACAAATTTTGGTATCGAAATTTGTGTGATTACCGTTATTAGGTACGAAGATAGATAGAGTCCTATACATATACAATATAGTATGCGTACCTAAACCTACTCATTGGAATAAAATATCTTGTCTAGAGAGTGAAATAAGTGTATTATTTAGGTAATCGTAGACGACCAATTTTGATTTATAAGTAACACTGCAAGCTCACCCATATCTCGTAGGTAGTTACCTACATTCGAACTTTTCTTTTTTCATTCTCGGGTATGCAGGTTTCCTAACGATGTTTTCCTTCACCGCCGACCAAGAATAATGATAAATATAAATACCGTAGAACTTAGTGGTACAGACTAGGGCCTCTATCCGGACATTTGAACTTCGGAATTGCATGAACATTTTCGTTCCAATGTCAACTGCCCAGGAGTGCGATTTTTGAATCTCATTCGGTGAGCTCAGCTGTTGAAAATGTCAAAATTACTACGGAGATACGAATCTTTTTATTGCTGATTTGACTTTCAAAAATCATACTACTTTGAAAGTCAAATCAGCAGTAAAAAGATTCGTATCTCCGTAGTAATTTCGACATTCTCAACTGCTGAGCTCGGCCAATGAGATTCAAAAATTGCACTCCAGGGGCCCAAGACAAAGTGACATTCAAGACAAGGACTGAACCAATTTAGATGCAGTTCCAATTGTTGTCAGTTAAACATTCCCAGGAAATATTTATTAAGGTGTACGCACATTTATCAGAGGCGAACGAGCCGAAGGATGTGAAAGAATCGAATTTTAGAATTGGTTGTATGAAATTCTGTGACACCTCGCACACTTATCCGCGGCGAAACGGACGAATCCTTAAGAGGAATTAAATAGTTATTTGTTATGCTAGGCTGCAAAGTTGTTTTTTGGCGCGAGTAGTTACTTGTAGGTATTGAAACTTGAGCAAGCGAAGGATACTAGGATTGAACCACGAGCGAAGCGAGTGGTTCAAATATTGAATCCTTAGCGTAGCGAAGGTTTCAAAGGTACGAGACGTAGAATAATTTTGCAGCCGAGCGAAACACACAACTTTTCACCTCACAACAGCGAGGAAAATGTTAGGTGCAAGCACTGAGTTTAGATGTATAGAGCGAACATCGCGCTTCATGACGTTGTCCCCTTAGAAAAAGTATATTATATCTAGAATGAGCCTCACACTTGTTCCGTATAAAACAAAAGGGGCTAACTTTCTTAGGTTGGTGTGCGTGAGGCGCCATACTAATTATGTATGTGTGCGTGTATATGTATAAGGTTTTGGAACCAGTACTGGTTCCTGTTTTTTTCGACGCTTTCGTAGCTTTGACTGTCTATCTTGATAATCTAAGGTTGTCCCATTCTATTGCGGCGATATAGTACTCTTGCATTTAGTCACTATCTCACTGCGGTCACGTGTAGCAGTTGCTGAATTGGAAAAAAAATTGACCGGCATAAAAAATATACTGAGGCACTGCGCAATTAATTCAAGAAATGTAAGGAAATCTAAAGGAATAACTTCTCATAGGTAAACAAGATGAATTAATTATTAAAAAGCATTTTAAATATCATTTTAAAAACGATATTTTTAACCCACACCGAAAAAATAATTATATGCAAATGCAAATAAGGACAAACCTTTACGTGAAAAGACATGAGATATATTTCTACTTAAAGAGATTATATTTAGGTATAATCTCTTTGTGGCCACTCACATAAATTAATAGTGAAGGACAAACCTTTACGCGAAAAAGAGAAACAATAATATGCACGAATATATGCAAAGTTCGTTAAGTTAGCAACATAATATTTTTGTCTTCCTCGCACGTATGTTTTTTACTACCTTTTTATCTGGACTGTCAGTATAGACAAATATTGAATAGAAAGATTCGAATTTTAAAAACTCTTTCCACGCTAGCGGATAAAATGCACTTTTGCACTCAGTTTTCGAATGATAAGTAAATAGAATCTTTCCGAGTTTGTGAGGTGAAATAGTTATTTGTTATGCTAGGCTGCAAAGTTGCTTTTTGGCGCGAGTACTTTTATTGAAACCTGAGCAAGCGAAGGTTTCAAAGGTACGAGACGCAGAATAACTTTGCAGCCGAGCGAAACACACAATTTTTCACCTCACAACAGCGAGGAAAAAAAGTGAATTGCTAAAAAGAACATTTCAAAAAGTTTTTATTTTTGTGCTGGCCAGTGTCATGAAATAGTTACTAAGCATTTTCAGTGGATTGGCGGTATATAAAAATATTGAATTGACAGATTCGAATTTCAAAAACTCTTTCCACGCTAGCGGATAAAATGCACTTTTGCACTCCGATTTCGAATGATAAACAGAACCTTTCCGAGCTTGTGAGGTGAAAAGGAAATTTGTTTCGTTTGCCTCCTTCGGCTCCTTCGCCGCGGATAGATATGCGGTCGCCTTAACGGGAAAATATTGCGTTATAGGTAGGTTAATGTAACACTAAAGAAAGTTGAGTAGAGCGACGCCAACGAATTTATAAAAGGGAAAAAGGTACCCATGTAATTTCCAAAATGATTGCCCTTTAAGGTT
Source organism: Agonopterix heracliana (assembly GCA_963693445.1). Taxonomy (NCBI): domain Eukaryota; kingdom Metazoa; phylum Arthropoda; class Insecta; order Lepidoptera; family Depressariidae; genus Agonopterix; species Agonopterix heracliana. Next base: position 17,953,401 of record OY856319.1, read on the forward strand.
CGTTGACCTCTAAAACTTAAAGGGTCAAACGTCCAAAAGTTACGTGTCACGGTAGAATTCCCTCCAATTTTAACTCTACTTTTTTTTGGGTTCTTTTCCGTACCAACTTTGATTGGGACCGTTCACAAGTGGAATAAAAGTGAACGCACCTAGAATGTTAAATAAAACCTTTTTGGTACGAAACTTTTTGCGTAAAGCGAGCTTTTATTGGCGATTGGACGAGTGTTTCATTGCCAGTTCGATTTGTGTTTGATTTTTATGGAAAGAGTTTACGGGCTTTCGCTAATGTAGTGAAAAGCGTTTTCTAAATTGTTTTAACGGTACGGACAGCAAATGCGAAATTGTAAAGGAAACAAAATCATCATCATCATCATCATCATCTTCCCCGACCCCCGAGTGACGTTCCTACCTACTGAATCTCCCATGAGTCCAGCATACCCTGGACAATAACCAAACCTCTAATGTAGGTTGGAGAATCTCTTCACAAAATAAATGTCCCCCCCCCCCTCCCCCAAACCAAAAGACTGGATACGTTGCCCTTAGGCATGCATGACACACATGACGATCCATCCCCCGAAAAGTCGCAAGAATGAAAAAGCTGTAAAGTTCTTTCCAGCCAGCACATTAACAAGGATTTACGTTGGTACTGAATGCTTTTGTATGTCCTATTAACTAATTGCAGCTCGGAGCACTCCAATCGTTTTAATGAAATTAGCGTTCGTACCTATTCATTCGCTGTTCACTTTTGTAACGTTCAGTTTGTAACAAAGGTTTATTAATGTTTGTTACTGAGGTTTTAATGTAAGGTTAATGTCTGTAGTTAAATTACATGTCGTCGTAGTTTCTGCCCACCCCGAACCGAAAGGGATGTGGTATTGGGTTTATGTAGGTGTTAGTACGACCACGTTTATTTGTCGTGGTCGTTAATCTTCTTTGACAAACATTTCCCGATGGTACTCGAAATATGATAATAAAACAATATGATTAGCCTTAAACTTGAAAAACTGCGTAGCTAGAGCCTTGATACACAACTGCAAGAAAAGAATTTGGTTAGAACTACAAAAAACACGAAATATCCCCATGACAGCAAACTTTACCGTTACAATCGATCGGACTTGTGTAATTTAATTTAATTTTGTAGTTATTGCATTAATTAATCAATAAATAGGTATGATGCACGATTAATTTAAGTAAAATCTTGTTGATTTATCATAAAATATCACGGACATTAAAATCAGATTTTTTAATTTCTACACATTGAGGTACTATGTTACTCAATGTTTCTACAATACATTTTTTCTCAGTGTAGAGTTGGCAGGTTTCTGAAAACCCCGAAACGGATTGTTGAAAAAATTGTTTGTAGAACCACAAATACATAATAAATAAATACAAATACATAATAAATAAATACAAATACATAATAAATAAATACAAATACATAATTTGTATTTATTTATTATGTATTTGTGGTTCTACAAACAATTTTTTCAACATACTTGCTCGTAAAGTGGCTCTTATTGCACCGCTTTTAGGTACACAATGCAGCTTATAGAACACGCATGCGAAAATGATTATATATTACCGCACTTAGGCTGAGATTCAGAGACGATTTGTAAGTCATAGTTCGAACTCCCGTATGTCAAAATCCATACATTTCGACCATACTTAGCTCGAGCTAAGACGGAAAAAATCGTCTCTGAATCTCGGCCCTAGTGCGGTAATGTTACTTTTTTTTCTATTGGTTGTTTTTAAATCTTATGATAAATAAACGATTCATTTCATAAAAAAAATAATTTTAGTTACAAATTAACATTAATTTGTGTTATAAATACATTAATATTAAGTTTGTAACGTTTTTCATATCAGATTGTTTGCAAAAAAATGTCGTTGGTTGAATGGCGGCTTTATAAAAAAAAAGTCCAGCACCATTTTCAAGTATAATTTTTTCTACGGCCATTTTCCTCAAACATTTGTCTAAAATTGTTGTATTTTACGAAATTTTAGTACTTTTCCTCGCAAGTATGTTGAAAAGCGTGAGCATTGGTCATTACAGCCTCGCTAGAATGTACAAGACTCGCCTGCGGCTCGTGTTGCCATACCACCTCCGCTGTAATGACCAACTTTGCTCACTTGTATCATAATGTACTATTATAACAGAGTCAAGTCGTCTCCGAAACCTTTTTCAGCTAATTGCGGATTTAGCGGATAAATCAGATAAATGGCGGAGACTGGAACAAAATGGTCGTTTACAATAAAGCGCGGGTCTAATCGATCGATTAAGGAAAGTTAGTGTTGTAATGAAGATTAAGGGATTTAAGGATTTAAATGAGTTTCTATTTAATGCTGTTTTTTCTAGACATCGAGGTGAAATGACTGTTGGAAACTTGATGTCTCTGTTGTAGTTTCTGAAATGACCAGCGGCGTATTTCGAAATGCTGCGCCCCTGGGCAAATATGGGTAGGTACAGGGTGTAATAAAAGTAGTAAAAAAAAATGTTCAAATGTAGTTAGGTATAAGCCACCCCTATAAATATTATTACCCACTTTTGATCGAAGAATCTGAAAAAAAGCGTGGTGTGAGCGAAGCTCTGAATTTTGTTAGGTAGGTACTTTCCTTCGAGGTATAGATATTTGGTAAATGCTCGCTCTGTCATGCATCTTTCGATTCGTAGGTAAGGACCACTTCCCCTAAGGTTTACTTCCCATAAGGTCCACTTCTCGTGAGGTCCACCTACCATAAGGTCCACATATGCCTCTCATGGCTACTATACTCCATTTCAAATAGCAACTCAATTTTAAGGCTATTCTGAATTATAGAAACAGAGATTTGAAACACTTCCTCACTTAGCTTTCCTCACTTCCTCGCTTTACTAAAGTCCAAGATATGTCGGATAGAATAAGTGAATAAGTTACGTTTGCAAATCAGAATTGGCCAGAAAGCTTATAGGAAATAGGAAATTCTTGTCGTCCTTATTTGACGTCCTTAATTGAAGTATATAGTACGTACTTATTATAATTTCGTTGGGCAATCACATAGGTACATTAGGCATTATGGGCATTCGTTGTTTTTTTTGGTGTAAATAAAGAATATTTCATTCATTCATTCATTCATATTATGCTCCCCATGTGTAAATTAAACCAGAAATTCAATTTCGTTAGGTATAAAGATTTCTATCCTCAAAGAATCCTAGAATCCACATTAGTATTCGAAACGTAAATAAGCGGCGACGAGTAAGTATTGGAAACTTTTCCGATACGACGTGACTGGAACACAAAATGAATTTTAATTTCCCGTACAGAATTATTATGATTTCGTTTTTTGAATCTGCCTTTTGGTGGGCAGTCGTAATTGAAGATACCTAGTAGGTAGTATAGTTTATTTTTATTCTATTTAGATCAGATTTTTTTTAATTTGTTTTATCCTGACCTGCATTCTGCTTGATGTGATGCCTTATGTCAAGTTATGTCAAGTCGGTAAAGTCTGTTGAGCACGTGTGGTGGACTAACGCCTCCTTGGGTTTTAATACTAAGGCCCGATTCGACTAAACGCGAGTAAATTTTATTCTTAGGTTAAGTCGCCGGTTACTATAGAGTAAACTGATTTTGGGTTTAACAACCCTAACCTAAATTAAATGTCAATGACACATAATTAAAAAAAATAAATAAAAAGAAACCTACCAAATTAAAAATGTATAACCTCACATTGCAATAAGTACGGATACAACGACTTCTTTCTTTAGGTGAATTATACATATTCTGTTCTTTTAGTACAGGGTGTGTAAACACCAATAGTAAAATTGTTCCTTGTATACTTAGTTACTCTTCTATAAATCTAAGTTTGGTCGAATTCGGCCTTATTATACTTACATAACATGGTATCCTGATGTCTGTAAGTATATTTTTGTTACCTAGCTGTTAATAAAAATGTAACCCAAAACTACACTACATAACGTATTTAATTTTAGGTATGCTGTGATTTTACATCCAAATAAAGCAACAAAATCAATTTAGGACGGATTAGACCAAACTTTGATTTATAGAAGAGTAACTATACAAGTAACAATTTCACTCTTACTTACCGAAATTTTACTCTAAAAGAACGAATATATAATCCACCTAAAGGAAGAGGTCGTTGAATCCGTACTTTTTGAAATGTATCTATACAGTTTTAATTTGTTAGGTTTCTTTTTATTATATTTTATTTAGTTTCGTGTCATTGACATTTCCTTACTCTCATAGGTTAGTATTCATAGATTAGGGTTGGTAAAACGCAAAATCAGTTTATTCTAGAGAGTAACCGGCGACTTAATCTAAGAATAAAATTTACTTTACTATTTAATAACTTAAAAATAAAGGCGACAACCACAAGCAAAGAAAATATACCTACCTACCTACTCTAGCCATAAGTCAGTAAGAAAAACTTTATTTATCTGTCTGCGAGTTGAAAGTGTCCCCAGTGTTTGTTTATACTATAAGGTGTTTAATTTCACTTTATTGCATTTCGTCGAAGATTTATTTTACCATAGATTTCTTCGATAGATCGAGTTTGGAGCGAGAAAGAGTTCAAATCGAGTTAGGAACATGAGTCGAATAATTTTTGGACATCCTATACGAAAGTGTGGATCAGCCGATGGACTTTCAAGGCCTCCGCTCATTGCAGCGATAATATCGAGCGATATTATCGCTGCCATTTTGCGATAATTGTTCTCAGTACATTTTGTATGGGGACGTGCGCGATCCTACACACTGCCGCGATATTATCGCAACCTGACGCAATCTCTTTCTACTACATTCAGTGAAGGGCGCATGCGTGACGCGAATCGCGGAATCGCTGCAGTGTGTAAGGTGTCGCGATATCGCTGTCGATAATATCGCTCGATAAAATCGCTCGATAAAATCGCTCAATAAAATCGCTCGATAATATCGCTGCAATGTGCGGAAGCCTTTATTGGGAAATCCAAATTTTTTTTTTCGTTTTTCGTCCCTTAGGGTCAGGACTGTTTGACCGACGGCGACTGACGGCGGGCCCATACAAAAAGCACGTTTAGTATGGACCCGCCGTCGGTCGCCGTCAGTCAATCACCCTTATAAGTTTCGACCCTTTCCTAAAGATGTTAAGGAACATCCTTAGGAACAGTTGTTTAATTTCGTGGTCTGAATACAGCCTTAAAATATTGTTATACTTAATTAAAAACTAGTGGTATATAAGATGCTGACTCGAGTCTGCACATATTCGACATTTAACCAGATGCATGAGGCAGGGGCATGAGCATCTGTATCTAATAGTCTTCCAATGACAGAACGACGTATAAACGATACGGTAGTAAATTCGGAAGCTACAGTAAACCAATAAAGAATAAACTTAAACTCGCAAGTTCCTAATCCACAAACTTTGCCCAACTCGAACTCGACCAAGATCGTTCGAAAGTTGGAGATTCAGTCGAGTCCATGTTGGTAGAGATCCAGTAAGGAGACAGGATTGCAGACAGACGAATATCCGCGCGAGGCGAGAAACGGATACAAAAACTGTGAGGCCACGCGACAAGCGATTTTGTAAAGAATTTAAAAAGTAATTTGATTGCGTTTTCTCGGTATCATTCGCTGTTCAGTTCACCACTGGTAGGTGCGTTCATAAACGATGACGCATTGACGGAGCGGCAGACGTCAGTCCATAGAAGCACACAGGTGCGTCAATGCGTCACCGTATGTGCTTCTACGTGCGGTTTCATACAACTCCTTGCTTCACAAATGACGGACTGACGTCTGCCGCTCCGTCAATGCGTCATCGTGTGCGAATCATAGACGAAAAATGTTTCGCTTACGCTTCTACTGTGTGAATGCACTACTCTTGACGGAAAAAACAATTCAATCTACAAATGTTCTATTTCCCACCATTGTAATCGGGAGATAGTCAACAGTGGTGGGTTCTGCCGCTCGGAGCAGTGACAGAATTTTGCACCCCCTTTTCTCTTTTACTGAGAAGTCAGAAGCCGTAGCATGCTACACGTGATACGGATGTATCACGTCTTTTATCTCGTTCGTTCGCGCGCAAATAGAAAGAGAGCGAAGGTGTGATAGCGCTATGTATCACGGTGGCATGCTACACATGCAGATCTTTTGGTTTGCTCTGAGGAGTGCGCTAGCGAGCTCATTAATTTTCCCCGATACGAAAAAAATGAGTTAAAGAACTATGAAGCGAGCGAAGCAAGCTCAAACTTTTTAGCACCATAGTAGGTAATTAAAACAGAAACTTATAGAGCGAGCAAAGCAAGCTCGACTTTTCTCCGCACTACGAACCAGTTTATACATACGAGAACTTGATATTTTCCCCATTTTTGTCGCCCATATAGTAAACTCGACTCAACAGACTACGGAAGAAGAACCTAATAATTAAGGCCTCCCCGATGCATCTAAAAAAGTAATCCAGACGTTTTTGTAGCCCAACCCAAGTCGGGAAATTCATTGCTATCGAAAAGGATTCATCCTTTTGATTCGAGTACGTATTCGAACGTTTTCGTGGAGCGGAAATAAGGAGCTCGGATTTGTAAGTTTATTTTACTTTTTAAACAAGTCTCCTTAAGGATTTATAGGTTTTCAACAAGAACTCGGTGTAGTGGAGTGGGGGAGAACAATATGGAACAAATTAAGAATTTCATTTTTGCTAGATACTTAGGTGTAAGGTACGTTGAGCTTTTTCTTCAGATGGAGGACTACGTAGATAACCATCTATCGGCGAAGACATTGTTTTTTTAATCGTCGATTTCAGAACAACCAAAAATACAATATTCGCATTTAAAAAAAAACTGGGATAGAGTATTGGCAGAAACTGTTCTTTAGGAATCAGAACTGTTTATATCACTCTTTAAACTAGCTTTAATGCGTGAAAAAGCCCTAAAAAATAAGCGTCAAAGGGTCACCTATAATATTCGACATCTTGCGAATCTAAAACACATTTTCCGCATCGCTTTACCTAATAAAATTTCTTTGGCATATCATACACCTCTTGACATATTACCTTACATTCCGCGTTCATGAACCTTCCATTCGATTTTCCGGTCGTTTCCTTTTTTAAAGTTACCGCCCAGGCACAGGAATTGGGGGTATACAGCCAAGTGATCCTACAAAATTCACTCCGCACTCACTATTATCCGAGTCAGTGGATCGCGAATTCGCATTCTTATGTAAAACGGTTTTCGATCGTTGCATTGAGACGATGCGTATTCACGGCACGCGTTCCAATCTCGCGGGTGCTGATTTGGGTGATGTATCCGAACGTGGTCCGTCAAGAATCAAGATGGCGAGTTGGGTTGGCGGGAAAGTTTCTGTAAAATGAAGTAAGAATTAACATTAATTTATTATATTATAGTAGCTTCATATTCACCGTTTTATAAATAATATGTAGGATAGATAAACTATTCTAAAGTATAAAAACATTGTCACATTGTTGCTACGCTTGTAACTTGTAAGATAAAATAGACTTACCTATAACCTAAGCTATAACCTATAAGTAACGAGGTTTTTTCCAGAAAAAAGATATTACATTACAATTTTGTAGATATCGCATCGTTGCGTATTTTACTTTGAAACTAATTTGCATGTAGAATGGAAAGCAGAAACTAATTTCTGACTTGTCATTCTCCTGGGTGCAAAAGGGTACAAAAAATAGCTTTTTCGTTTTCAGTGAGATAACATAGATACCTATTACAACACAAGTTATGTGTATGAATTTAACGTTGGTATTATTTCCATTGTTTGTGAAATTGTTAAATTTTCTAGATATTTACACGTAAGTGGCTATAATTACATACATGCCTGACACTTTTTAAGGGGATGACCACCAGATCATCAAACTGAACAACTTTATCTATGGTACCAACATCAAAATCGCGAAAAAGAAATCAGCAGTTCCGTACAAAACTGCATATTATCTTCTTGAGCCAAATACAGGGTAGCCAAATATATGTGACAACAGATTTTTCGCGATTTCGATGTTGCAACCGTACAGAAAGGTGATCAGTTTGACGGTTACAGTTTGAAGCAAGTTACAAACCAGGAGTGCGATTTTTGAATCTCATTCGGTGAGCTCAGCAGTTGGAAATGTCAATTTTACAATGGAGATACGCATCTTTCTAATGCTGATTTGACTCTCAAAAATCGCTCTGCTGTAGTATGATTTTTGAAAGTCAAATCAACAGTAGAAAGATGCGTATCTCCATAGCAATTTTGACATTTGCAACTGCTGAGCTCACCGAATGAGATTCAAAAATCGCACTCCTGTTATGGTTTATAGTGTGTTGATTATTTGTTAATTTACTAACATTGTATTGTCATTAAAAGAAATAAATAAATAAGTAGCTTCATGTTTGGAATCATTGAGCGAGTGAGCGTGATTTATTTTATTAATTAAGGTTCCAATACATTTTCCGCATCAAAATACTTATCGTTTCTTTCGATTTCTTTTCGAAACTTTTCTAAAATGTTAGGTAAAGTAGCACCATGTGCGAAAACATCGTTTCGGTCAGCTGCGTCGAGCCTGCAGCCGGATGGCCGGATTGACGGATCGCCGGACACAGCCCAAGGCCGATAAATGTTACTAAAAAGCATTCATGTGTATCCGAACGTGTACGATTTGAACTTTGGAATCGTAGAAAGAGAAGGCACTAGAAGGAAGCACGTGTCTTGTCATATCACTCAGTAAGAGATGTACATAGCAAATTCGCTCTAGTTAAAAAAGTAGACTGCTGCTTATTGCTGTCCTTATCGACGTATCCACTTTTTTGTACTTCGGCCATCTGACTCCAAAATGTCACTTCGTATAAATTGTATGGGACAACCACCTGACTCCGAGATGTCACTTCATATAATTCGCTATCTTCCCGGTTACCGTAGAAAGAGCAAGTAATAGAACGAAGAACGTGTTTTGTCTCATTTACTCATTGAGGGATGCATAATACAAATTCACTCTAGTTAAAAAAGGAGGTCGCTACCTTATTGCTGTCCTTATTGACGTAGCCATATTTTTGCTCTAGCCTCTATGGTCTGACATCGGAGTCAGACAACAAAAATTTCATAAAAATGTGTGTTGCTCTATATTTCGATGAATAGTTATTTCGTAATAATTTAATTCATTGTAATTTGTTGCGAGTGGGTGACTTTAAGTTCACAACATGGTAGCGTGCAGCGTTTTAGGATGCAAGAGCCGCACTGAACGTTGCAAAGAAAATATTTCATTCCACGGGTATGTTAACATTAATTCACGTTTTATTGCAGGAAACATTAATAATAAAACGCATTTTAATAGTTTCATTCATCGGGCAAGTGTTAAAGACAATAATTTAAAAGTTAAAGCTAAAGGGCTTTGAACTTTTTGGCATAGTGGTAACCACAATTTTGCAGGAATTTCGGAAATTTTTCAAAAATGCGGTGCATCCTGAAACCTATGTATATCGATAGAGTATGTATAGACGAACAAAAAATGTCCTATAAACTATAGTCCTAAAGTGCAACGTTTTCGAGATAATGCATGTTAAAGATGTTGTGTATACAGGGTAAAAATAAATACTTAAAACTCTTAAGGGGGTTGTTTAGACCATGAAACTGAACAACTTTCACTATGGGACCAACATCGAAATCGCGAAAAAAAAAATCTGATATCTCATACAATATATTAATTTTTTTTCCCGATTTCGATATTGGTCCCATAGTGAAAGTTGTTCAGTATGATGGTCTAAACCACCCCCTTGAATGTTTATTTGTATTTTTGTAACACCTTGTACCTACCTACTTGTAAGGGTGTAAGTGACAGCCTAGCAAATACTGAAACGGTGAACTCAAACCATCAAATAGAACAATTTTCACTATGGAGGCTACCTCAGGAAACGCGAAAAAAAATCTGCGGTCCCATACAAAACTGTTATACCTACCTGACTAAAATGTATGGGACACCAGATTTTTTTCTTGCGTTTCCTGAGGTAGACTCCATAGTGAAAGTTGTTCAGTTTGATGGTCTGAGTTTACCGTTTCAGTATTTGCTAGGTTGATCATATATCAATAGAATCGCAACGCTCCGTCGGTAGCGAGTAGCAGAGAGCTATGGAATTCAATCTTGAGGTCCAGGTCTGAATCCGCACGGATGACATATGCCATGTACCAATGAGTTTTTTCTGACTTATGTACCTACGTAGCACCAACTGCTCTCAAACGGCATAGGAAAACATTTTGAGGAAACCTGCATACGATGAAAAAGAAATTCCGATGCGTATATGAGGTCTACCGCACCGCATTGTGCACGCGTGGTGGACTAACGTACATACACCCTCCATGAGGGTAGGCCTGTGCCCTGCAGTGGGACGTAGGTGGTGGACGTTTGGGGTGGTTAAGGATCTACCTCCTCCACCCCGGACAACGCCGCCACCACAGACTACCAAGTTTGTGGTGACGGCCGAACGATCCCCCCACAGCGGTACTAGGCTCCGCAAGGAGCCGCCTGGCTTGCGCCCACCCTCCTGCTGGAGTCTTGCGCCAAGCAGCTTGCTGCATTCCGTCGGTGTGCAGGAGTGCCAGTGCTATTGGGGAATGGGAGAAAATCAGCTGTGCTGTTCGGAACCGGTCTTGGCCTCTGAGCAACACTGTACCGGGAAACTCATTCTGGAGGGTAGCGGGATCCGAAGCACGGTGACAGTCGTGGGTCGGTACTGCAGTTAGTAGGGGGCCCAAGTAGTGCGCTCGCCACGAGTGAAAGGCTGCCCCACTGCAGCCTTGGCGACTGGAAGGGAGGTCCCGGTGGCCATTGCATGGGGGATCAGGCGTCCCCGCAGTCTACAAGTGAGTTTCCCATCAGTCAGTCGAGCCCAAGAGGTCCATCAGGGTAACTGAGGAGCGTATCTCGACGGAGCGGAGCTTGTTTTTCTGGGGGACTTAAATGCCCACCACAGCGAGTGGCTGTTCCTGTTCCAGAAAACTAACCATGCTGGCAGAGAGACGCGTAAGTTTGCGTTATCGCTAGATATCACCCAGCTGGTGAATCAAGCAACGCGGGTAACGGATGTCGATGGCCATACGCCCAATCGTTTAGACTTTCTGCTGACATCAGATCCAGACAAGCACTCAGTATCGGTCTTTGCACAGACTGGCATCCTACCCTTCTGGTAGTAAACAGTTCTGGTCCCTTTCAAAATCGGTCGAATCCAATTTCTACCGTCCCCCTTTGCCTCCCATGCAGAAACCTGGTGGGTCACTGACTGAGAAAGCGAATTTATATGCTTCTCTGTTTAGGAGCAATTCACGTCTGGACGCTCGTGCCAAACAGCCACACATGCCGGAGATGACAATACACACGAAAGAGGTCCGCAGAGCATTGCGTAGTCTGCATGTGAGGCCAGGTCCTGATGGAATACCTGCAAGAGTGCTGAGATATAATGCGCCTGAGTTGTCTCCTGTTTTAACACGCCTGTGTCGCCTCTCTCTCAGAACAAGAACGATTCCCAAGAAGGGCATTCGTTCCGACCCCTGCAACTACCGACCTATAGCCATCACTTCCATTCTCTGTAAAGTCATGGAAAGAGTAACAGTAAGTTGCGGACATACCTAGAAGATAATGATCTACACAGTGATCGTCAATATGGCTTTCGCCGGGGGCGATCGACTGGGGATCTTCTTATGTCAAACTCAAACTCAAAATAATTTATTCAATATAGGAGCCTGAAGCACACTTATTAAACGTTAATTCTTTTTTAAGTTACCACCGCTTCGGAACGTGTTGTCGCTGTAGAGAAGATGCGGCCAGAAACTCTACAGCATAACACGACTTAATACTGTTGCAATATAAATTCTTACGCTAATGTTATTTAAACAGTAATACATAGTCTATTTAATTAAATTAATAATTGATGTATGTCACGCACTGGTGGGGCGAGGCCATCGAGAAACACAGCGAAGCACTAGTTGTGTAATTTGACATCTCGAAGGCCTTTGTCAGGGTATGGCACGCTAGATTGCTGAGCAAGCTTCCTGCTTATGGCATCCCTGCTGATCTCTGCAGCTGGATATCTGATTTCTTGAGTGAACGGTCGATTAGAGTTGTCATTGACAGCTGCTCAGAGGTCGGAAGACCTCATGGCAATTGATGCTGGGGTTCTTCAGGGGTCTGTTCTCTCTGCGAGACTTTTCCTGCTACACATCACTGACCTCTTTGTGTCAGGTATTATTGGGTATGCAGATGACAGTACTGTCACAGAGAGATATCTATCCGGCGCTTGGGGCGGGGATGAAATACGTTCGCAGAGGGAAGCCATGGTGGAGCGGACAAACTTGACTTTAGGTCTTGTCTCCCAATGGGGTGACAATAATCTAGTCAACTTCAACGCCACCAAAACACAGGCTTGTCTGTTCAACGCCAAAAGGAGTTCGTTTATTCTGGTTCCTACTTTCCGGGGAAGATAAATCTGTCCCTGTTTCCGACAGTCTTGAGCTTCTGAGCATGGGTTGACTACGAAACTCAACTTCGGCGCTGACATCGAGTCTAAGGCTCAAAGTGCAGCCAAAAAGCTGGGCATCTTAAACAAGGTACTTCACTCCTGGACAGCTCTTAATGTTGCATAAAGCTCAGGTCCGATCGTGTATGAAGTATTGCTGCCACATGTGAGATGGCTCAGCTAATTATCAACTAGAGGCTCATTGGCGACAGTAATCTGGTTGGTGGAAACCAAGCTTCATAGCCTAGCCCACCGCCGCAGAGTAGCCTGCTTGTCGGTCTTCTACAGATTGTACTTCGGTGAGTGTGCACCAGAGCTGCATGAGCTCATCCCGCCTTCCCCTTTCTACTATCATCGAACTTCCAGACGCACCGCGGGATACCACCCCTTCTTGGTTGATGTTTATGATACCTACCTAGGTAAACGGACCTGAAAAAAAACCTGACGTAATCTTGTCTAATCACGAGTGAAGCACCCATTTATTTTTGTGTGTGTGCTGACGCGGTACAAAATGGTGGCGGGTTGTAGGTCCTAAGCCTAGAACTGGTGCATCTGTGTGAGTGTAGGTCCCTTGTAGAACAAACGAATATGTAGGACCTTGCATGCTCATGCTTCACATCTTTTTAGTGTCACATTACGTCCGCCTTTTTTTCAAGTCCTTGCTTAGGTATAAACGTTTTCTATTACACCTTTCTCTTTTTGGTGAAAAAATACAGCGGTAGGTACTTTATTTCGAAAAAAGTTCTCATTCGATTTTTTGTTATTTCAATTAAATTGTAATTGCAATTAAGAAAAACATAGACATAGCACATGATTAAAATATATTCCATGTGGACATAGCCCAGACAAACATTTATTTCATCTGTTGAGGTACAATAGCAAATACAACCTGCACGACGACGCACTACACACTGCCAGTATTTTATTTTTATTTTTTTTGCTTCTTACACTGCCAGTATAAGTTGACCGCGAAGTATGCAGCGCGTCGTGAGGCGTATTTGTACTTACACACGGCGACACATCAAGCTGTTCATAACCAAAATAAGCTGGCCGCGAGTAGGTTTAGGTTGCATGACGTATGAGTCGTCGCGCGGCCAGCTTATTATTTTGGTTTTGTATAGGTTGATGTGTCACCGTGTGTACGTGTATACCTGCACAGATGAAATAAATGTTTGCCATTAATACAGGAACTTTTTTCGAAATAAATTACCATCAATAAGTACCTACCTACCTCGGTATATTTCTCATACTGGGTATTACAGAAAGGTGTCATAGAACTTGTTTATGCCAAAAACATTTTCTATTCCATACATCTTCTTCTTCTTATCGTGTGGGCAAGCCCTGGTGTCAGAGTTTTTTCAGACCGCCTTACGGCCTCTGACGTAGTTTTTATATAACGAATAATAACCACCAGAGATAGTAACTGGGACCAACGGCTTATCGTGCCATCTGAAGCACGGAATCATCTTTCTTTTCAGACAATCAGGTGATTCAGCCTGCATTACCCTAACCAACTGGGGAAAAACGCATAAAGTGACATATCACTAGGTGTCCCCCATGGGAATCGAACCTACGACCTCCGTGTCAAGATCCCAAGTCTTATAACCATTGGACCACGGAGATTGGTATTGGAGGAAAATGTGTTAGGATTTTTATCTATACAAGATCCTTAACATGGATTATCTCGAAAACGTTGCACTTTAGGACTATATGTTATTTGACATTTTATGTTCGTCTATAGATCCTCTATCGATATACATAGGTTTCAGGGTGCGCCACGTTTTTGAAATTCCTGAAAATTTATGGTCATCACTATGCCAGCCTCCCATACAAAGAGGTTCAATGGCCTTTTGTGATTTGTAATCTCAATAAGGGTGGTCAGATGTCATATTAAAATTACCCTGTTTCCACCTTGAAAATAAGGTACACCAAGGGCTGTGCCAAGGGTATGCCGGAAGAGGTTTCATGAGGTATTTTGTAACCGCTAGTTAAACGTAGTTAAGCATATCATACCATGGATAGCTTTCATTGCCTCAGGGTTAAAAGCTCCAACAAAAAACAGCATTAAAAATAGAGGTCGGTTAACTAAAGCTGGCGCGTGCCACACATTTACGCAATGCCTTTGTCTCACTGCACGCAGAATGTCTCATCGAACTCATTTGTATGTGTCTGTGAACGTGCCAGCAGCTTTAGTTAGGTTAACCTGTAAAACATACCATGATAGATGTCGTTGACGTGAGTTGAATCCTTAGGGCCTGTTTCACCACTTCTGGGTAAGTTCTTGTTAGCTTATCCGACGGATAGTTTGACATATTTTGTATGAAATTATGTCAAAATATCTGTCGGATACGCTAACAAGAACTTATTCAGAAGTGGTGAAACAGGCCCTTAGAGTATTTATTTATTCTACTAACAAACTTATCTGCCACTTTTTGGTAGCATGAGGTATGTATGTTTGAGGCAGCATGAAATCCGCAACTTTGGACTTTATTCCATTACTTTAGATTTTAATTTTGAATGTTAAAATTCATGAAAAACTGTGTCGTGTGAACCCCAAACGCGATAGCTTCGAAATTATTGTTCCGCAATTAAAGGCTGTTAGATAAGGTATAAAATTGTATGTAAATGCGTAAGATTGTTTGATCTGGCACGTTGGCAGAGGGGAAATGCTAAGGCGAGGCGGTCCCTATATAAATCGTCTAAGGTTGGATCATAAAGAATAGTTAGTGAGGTTTTTTTTATGTCTGTTTGTCTATTCGTTTGATTGTTTGTGTGTTTGTTTGTTTGTTCGAGCATCACGTAAAAACTACTTTACCAATTTTTTCGTATAGGTAGGGTGAGGAGTTGTAGCTTTTTTGCGTTTTTAAGTGATGTATTTTTTCTTCAGTTTTCCAAGCGACGAATATTTTAAAAATATATGGGTCTTCGCAACTGGCAGACTCAATTGGTCACCTACTATAAATTCGCGTATTTGAAGAACATCTGTTTATTGAAAATATACGTATAAGAGAAATGGAATACAGTGACACTCCAACACGGTATATAAAGGTAAATTCAATATGTCGGTAGATAGTACCTACACAAGTAGATAATTATAATAGTCAAAGTAGGTATATCTAGTTTAGCTAGGAAAGAGTATAGGTCATTTATTATTTGTAAACTGGAAGACTAAGGCCACTTCTGAATAAGTTCTTGTTAGGTTATCCGACAGATATTTTAACATTATTTCATACAAAATATGTCAAACTATCTGTCGTATAAGCTAACGAGAACTTACCCAGAATTGGTGAAACAGGCCCTAAGGTATTGTCCTAATTGGGCAATGTCGGTAAAGCTGGTTAGATTCTTTTTTAAATAATGTTAGGTAGCATTGCTTTCTTTTTTTAGTTCTAGTAATGTTTTCGAGATGATTGTTTTCATACAAGAAGCGAAAACCAGTTTACCTACTTAAGCCTACTAAAAATCAGGTTCGGGTTTCGATCTCATTTGATTCTGTTCATCTTAAACTAGGTTACCTTACCTACCATACACTAAATGTTGGCTCCCCGCAAATTGTTCAATGTAATTGATGCTTAAGTTCGAGTTAAGTAGGGTCGAAATGTATGGATTTTGACATTTAACTGTAGGTTTTAGCAAGGTCTTACAATTATAGTACAGAATATGAGCCTCTATAGCTTACCAGAAAAGGTTTGTATCATATCTTACATTAAAATATGATAATGTTCTATAAGTTAACAACATAATTTATGATTTGATACAAATAAATAACTTTATTAAAATGTATTCTCGTTATTATAACGACACAACAGGTAACAATAAATTGAAAATTGCATATTGCATAATGTGCTATTATTATGTTCTTCTACTTCTTATCGAGTGGGCTGCAAGCCCTGCCCCTCTAGCATGCCAACGCCGAGAAAACGACAAAAATAGAGACGTGCCTCCATCTTTATTATTTTACGTACGCCAAAAAGAGCGCGCATGACGTTTTTCTCGTTTAAACGCTTTGTCGTGGGTGGCATGCTAGCCGTGCTGGTGTCAGAGTTTATTCAAACCGCCTTACGGCCTCTGACGTGGTTTTTATGTAACGACTACTACCACCAGAGATAGTAGCCGGGACCAACAGTTTAACGTGCGATCCGAAGCACGGAATCATCTTTCTTTTCAGACAATCAGGTGACTCAGCCTGCAATGTCCTAACCAACTGGGGAAAAACGCACAAAGTGACATTTCACTAGGTGCCCCCCGTGGGAATCGAACCCACGACCTCCGTGTCAAGAGCCCAATGCTCTTAACCATTAGACCACGGAGGCAGTTCCACGGAGGCGGATTATGTTCAATGGGTACCAGCCCGTCTAGTATGATTTCTCTACTAGCGTGCCGACTCTATTTTTTCCATACTAAGTACTTGTCGCAGCTAGCACGACGCTCTGAAAAGCGCGAGAACAGCAGTGCGAATTTTGAAAGTCACACGTTCAAATCAGCAGTAGAAAGACGCATAATGTCCATAGTAATTTTAACATTTTCTACTGCTGTTTACAGCGAGTTACGGGTGTCTTTCAAAAATCGCACTACAGGGGCTATAGACAAGGTAACATTTCTTTTGGCGTAGACGCTAGTAGAAATGACAGAATGTATGGATTTAACATTGGCGATCGAAACATTTTGACGTTTTCTTTCTCCACCATACGTCAAGTCCATACGTTTTTTTTTTTTTTCTACTGTCGTTAATGCTAATCGAAAGTACTTTTTCTAGAGGCCCTGGTTATTTTCTAAGCAGCCGAAGGCGCGGTGCGCACATGTAGTGAAATCGTACTAGACTCAAAGGACTGTAAGTATTCACCCTACGAGCGGCGCGGGAATCTCATTCGGTGAATTCAGCAGTTGTAAATGTCTTTATAGTGTGGATTTGACTTTCAAAAATCGCTATGTATGATTAATGATTTTTGAAAGTCAAATCAGCAGTAAAAAGATGCATATCTCCAAAGTAATTTTGACATTTTCAACTGCTGAGGTCACCGAATGAGATTCAAAAATCGCACTTGTGTACACACACGCCGTGTGTACATAATATAGCATAGTTCATTTACCCATTTTTATGGGAGTTTGATTTCCTATGGTATCACTGGATGAAATTATCGCTGTCTCATACGCGGTTACACTGATGTTCCGTCTATCAGCGTAAGCGAAATACTTGGCCTATGCCGGTTACACTGATATTCGGTCTACTAGCGTAAGCGAAAAAAAATTCGTCTATGTTTGGAATGGTTTATGAACCGGTCTTCAAAAAACCGGTCAAGTGCGAGTCGGGCTACTCGCACACAGCATATTAACTTACAAAAAAGTTTGTTTTTCTCCGGGACCTTCGTGTCGGTCGGGAGGAGTGGATAAATGCAATTATTTAACTAGATCTTCGATCTTCTTCGCACTTAGTGCGTTCACACACGATGACGCACTGACGCAGCGGCAGACGTCAGTCCGTCATTTGTGAAGCAAGGAGTTGTATGAAACCGCACGTAGAAGCACACACGGTGACGCATTGACGCACCGGGTGTGGTTCTATGGAATTACATCTGCCGCTCCGCCAGTGCGTCATCGTGTGTGAACGCACTAAGTGCGAAGAAGATCGAAGATCTAGTTAAATAATTGCATTTATCCACTCCTCCCAACCGACACGTGAAACCATTCATACCGTGCTTTTGCTACGTTGACGATATTATTATGCATCCGGTTCAGCAGAACCAAAACCCAAATCGTCTATTTCTCATATTGACTGAAATCCGAAATGCCCTAGTCCCATAACCATGTTTATACATGGTATTTGTACGAGAAACTTTCTAAAACGTTTTATCATCAACCTTCAGGGGCATTTCGGATTTCAGTCAATATGAGAAATAGACGATTTGGGTTTTGGTTGTACTGAACCGGAGGCATAATAATATCGTCAACATAGCAAACGCACGGTATGAATGGTTTCACGTGTCGGTCGGGAGGAGTGGATAAATGCAATTATTTAACTAGACAAACAATCTGCTGCGCTAGGGTGCGAAGTCAGCTCGATGAGAGAATTAATCCCTTAGCCCCTACTATTGGCACAACTCCGACACTCCATACAAGCGAACCGATTTATACCTACCAGAAATGCAAAGAAGCGGTTTTGCTTCGGAGACGACTGTCGCCACTTGTGGGACAGCAGATTTTTTTTTCTCCGATTGGTTTGCTCCTGTAGTGGAGCTACGAGAGCTGACTAAGCAACAATGTAGAACACATCGATCGAGTCGATGTAAACAGAGATCTATCTAGGTCACCGCATGCGACCTAGCACGACACACAGAAGACGGCCAATCACAATATGGATCTGTCCAACGCATCACAGCTCATTACGAATAACAACCAATCATATGGCGAGCCCTGAATCGCACTATCGAAGTTATCAAGAGACTTTGCATATATACAACATCCAACTAAGAACTGTTGGACCGCGGTCCCGGGCATTCCAACTAGCCCGTGGAAGATCTTCCCTTTTCCTCCAAACTCCCATAGTAAAAGTGGTTCAGTTTGATGGGTAGACTCTTAGTTTAAAAGGATGCTAATGATATCAATTTCACCCTGTATACTAACTAAATTACTAAAATTTCCGTAGCACTTCGTAGCGCTACGCCGCTACGCGACTACGCGACACCTTGACTACTTCAACATTCATTCTCACTATTTATCTCAAACGCGAAACATGAGTGAGTTACAGCAGTAATTGGGAGTGAGTAACTTGGACCCACGTACTGTTGACGCAAGTAGTACGTGAGCCAAATTACTCGAGTATTCGCCTTTACATAGCTAGGCGTAGAGATGGGAAAAGATTATCTCTATGAATAAGCTATACAAGGTGTAACAGTTCATATTCATCATATTCAAACTGACTGCCTCCGTGGTCTAATGGTTAAGAGCATTGGGCTCTTGACACGGAGGTCGTGGGTTCGATTCACACGGGGACATCTAGTGATATGACACTTTGTGTTGTTTTCCCCAGTTGGTTAGGACATTGCAAGCTGAATAACCTGATTGTTTGAAAAGAAAGTTGCTTCCGTGCTTCGGATGGCACGTTAAGCCGTTGGTTCCGGCTACTATTCTGTACTAACTAAATCGACTGTTCCCTACATTTGGATCGAGTAGCCCTTGACGTTTTCTATGAAACAGCTGATGTTTTTTTCGCGATTTCGATGTTGGTCCCATACATAAGTTTTTCAGTTTGATGGTCTATATCTGAAGCGGGAGTTTTGGGATTTAGACTTTGATATGTAACGCATATTTAAATTTTACATACTCGTAGATAAGATAGGTAAGTATACAAACTTCCATAACTTGAGTAAAAAATTCGTCAAAGTCAATAGTTATTTGACGACCCGGTTGGTGTAATGGTTACCACGCCGGACTGCCAAACCAGGGTCCTGGGTTCGAATCCCGGTTCGGTCATGGATGTTATTTGTTCGTGCCGTTGTTGTATGGTTTCCATAATAAAAGCCTTTAGTGCTTAGTTTGGGATCATTACAATGTATGTGCCTGTGAGCGTTATTTATTTATTTTTATTTATTTTATTTGTTATGCAACGCTGCAAAGTTGCTTTTTGGCGCGAGTACTTGTATTGAAACCTGAGCTCAGCGAAGGTTTCAAAGGTACGAGACGCAGAATAACTTTGCAGCCGAGCGAAACACAACTTTTCACCTCACAACAGCGAGGAAAAAAAGTGAATTGCTAAAAAGAACATTTTAAAAAGTTTTTTTTTTCGTGCTGGCCAGTGACATGAAATAGTTATTACGCATTTTCAGTGGATTGGCGGTATAGAGGAAAATATTGAATAGACAGATTCGAATTTCAAAAACTATTTCCACTCTAGCGGATAAAATGCACTTTTGCACTCAGATTTCGAATGATAAACAGAATCTTTCCGAGCTTGTGAGGTGAAAAATAAAATAAATAAATAAATAAAAATAAAAAATTATTTATTGCCTTTCTATTATATTCTACATCACAGTTCTTTACAGTATTAACAATAACAATCATTGTGCACTTACATCGTTTCATAAACAAACAAGCAAACAAAATTTGAATACAAAAAGAAAATGCTTTGAGACCATAGTAGGCAAAAGGTAAGTGACGTCAGATGCTGTTCCGAAACCGTAGGCTCGGGCAGCGCTGTTTTTCAGCCACCACCTTCTCCCTGAGATGATATGCGGGAGACAAGATAGATAAAAGGGCTAAAAGGACTACTATTAGCTACATTAGAACAACATTTATTGCACTAGTTATAGGTTACATAGAGATTACACCACCATCCACCATCGATCGATCGATTTGTATTCACCATACAAATAATTACTCCCTCCGGCAGTTGAACCAGCTATCCTCGGCTCCGCAGGCAGGTTCATTACCAACTAAGCTATCGGATCGCCTAACAATAGTTTGGACACCTGCTTGTGAAAAATTAATAAGCATTCTGAATAGAAAACCTTACAACCTTATTAAAACAACAAGAGAAAACTAGGTCGAAAAGTAAATAAGTGTACAATACAAAAAGTGGGTTAGATTAGTGAGACAATAAGGTCCTTATTACAATAACAAAGTGGGTCGGGACACAATGTGCTGTTAACGCGAGTGTAGTGTACATCTGTGCGTTCATTAGGTACGTTTTTGTTTACTTTGCTCTTTGTCACATGTTACTATACAGGGTGTTTCTTCTTCTTATCGTGTGGGCAAGCCCTGGTGTCAGAGTTTATTCAAACCGCCTTACGGCCTCTGACGTGGTTTTTTATGTAACGACTACTACCACCAGAGACAGTATCCGGGACCAACGGCTTAACGTGCCATCCGAAGCACGGAATCGTCATTCTTTTCAGACAATCAGGTGATTCAGCCTGCAATGTCCTAACCAACTGGGGAAAAACCCACAAAGTGACATATCACTAGGTGTCCCCCGTGGAAATCGAACCCACGACCTCCGTGTCAAGAGCCCAATGCTCTTAAACATTAGACCACGGAGGCAGTTGAAAGAACACAGGGTGTTTCATAAGTAACAATAAATATTTAAAACTCTAGACCGTCAAACTGAACAACTTTCTCTATGGGACCAACATTGAAATCGCAAAAAAAAAAATTTGATATCCCATACATATTTTAGCTCTAGTCGATTTGTAGAGTATGGAACATCAATTTTTTTTTCAGGATATTGATAGTGAAAGTTGTTTATTTGTATTTTTGTAACACCTTGTATACTAACATGAGTTTGTGCTTTGCTTCTGACCACCATAAAAAGAACTGTGGATATAAGTTTACGTACGTAGTATACTTGCCTATGTTTTTGAAATTAGCAATAAGATAATTTATCAGAGAGCGTCGGTGGCGTCGGTGGCGCTTTGCGGAAAGCATGGAAACTCAAAATTGAGGGCCAGGGATGCGATTTTTGAATGTCATCGGTGAGCTCAGCAGTTGAAAATGTCAAAATTACTCTGGAGATGTATATCTTTCTACTGCTGATTTGACTTTCAAAAATCATACTACAGGCATGGTGTCCTATCCCATACAAATGATTTTTTTGTTTAAAAATGGCAATATATTGCGTTACGGTATCGATTTGTATTTAATGTTTATGTAAAAGTGTAAATTGTTACTAAAAATACATGATCTGACTACAAAAAAATCTCATGAGCCTCGGAAAATCAAGCAATTTACGTTGCCCGAAGACTGCCCGCGTTACGGCAGTCGCGTTCCATTTTTTGACGTTGGGCATCTATACTGTATAGTATTATATAATCTGTGGTTTGGGTCAGCAGTATTATATAATCTATGCTACAGGAGAGAGATTTTTGAGAGTCAAGTCCGCAGTAGAAAGATGCATATCTCCAGAGTAATTTTGACATTTTCAACTGCTGACCTCACCGATGACATTCAAAAATCGCACTCCAGGTTCGAATCCGAAAGGACCACATGCCATGGACAGATTAGTTTTTATAACTTATGTACGTAATTACCGACTGCTCTCAAATGGTGAAGGAAAACATCGTAAGGAAACTTGCGTTCGCTGAAGTAAGTATGTGAGCCACCAATCCGCATTGGGCACGCGTGGTGGACTAACGCCCATACATCCTCCTTGAGCGTAGGCCTGTGTCCTGCATGGGACGTGTTGATGTTGATAATGATGTAGTTATTTACCTATGTTTTATGCAATTAGCAAATTTATTTATCACTAGTGTTTTCCCGCGACTTCGTCCGCACAAATTATATACCAGATTTTAAGTCAGATCATAAGCTATCAAACAAAAAAAGTTTCATCGAAATCGGTTCAGCAGTTTTTGCGTGATGCGCGAACAAACAAACAAACACACAAACAAACAGACAAACAGACAGACAAAATTTCTAAAAAAGGTTGATTTCATGTCAGGGATACCTAAAAACCATATCGTAATCTTTTTTTTGTAAATATCTTCAATGTACAGACACACTTCTGTTACAGTTTTATAATAGTTTAGATTAGATAAAACCTCGAAGACCTCAGAGGAGGAGAGGAGCTGGCAGAAGCGTGTAACCTTTGCTGGCAAAATTCGAAGTGTCATGTATGGGGCGGTCAAATAATATTTGCCCAGGAGCGCAATACAGGAAATTCTAGATTTGCCCGAGGGAGGGGTCCCGACCTAGGCCAAAAGCTTGATATAGGCCGCGGAAATCCTGTATAATTTGATCGTTTTGGCCCTGATTTTACTGTCAATATTCTTTAGCATTAATGAACATTTCGAAATTCTCCCTGTAGCTAATCTCGACTCCACTCTATCTAGTAATATCCCATTTCTAAGCTAATATCCTAACAAAACGTTCAAACTATGCGATGTCCAATAAACTTTAGACAAATAGACCACAAAGGATGGAATTTATTGGAAATATCTTGACTTTACACAGCCTTATGCAAACGTGTACTCTGAAATACTTGAGCTAAGGGTATCTGAAGTGCCATACATGACACCGATCTAACTTGGTCTACTAACTCCCCTGAACTCTTAAGTAAATTGTGCAAAGAAAGGTGGGGGTTGAAAAAGAGATGGTTCAAAGTATACTGGTTAGTTTGAATGACAAAAGACGCGGGAAAACAATGGTGGGTCGGCTAGGTATAAAGATAGGTTATGATTTTTTTGTGCCTAAGTTACTGTGTGAAATAAGCTTGTAGATATACAGCATAGCTAGCATGCCGCAGTGATACAGCGCTATCACCAAGCTATCACACCTTAGTTCTCTTTTTATTTGCGTGCGAACGAACGAGATAAAAGACGTGATACAGCCGTATGACGTGCAGCATACTACGAGTGCTGGATTATCGAATATGTCTCGCTGGTCTTAGTCAAAGTAGCAAAAGAAATAGTTTTATTTTCTTAAGAGACGTATATTCCGAGAGTGCAAATTCGCGCTGCATATTCTTCATTCTTATCCAATGCCAGCCCGATAACTTAATACTTAATGAACTTGACTGCTGCTTGTTTGCTTGCTGATCCGAGGGTCGCGAGTTCGATCGCGCCAAGGGCAAAATATTTCTACGATTTTAATAAGTTTTCATATTCCTACCCGAGTCCACGGACCTGAAAAAAAGACAGACGTAATGTGACTTTAAAAAGATG
The DNA here is from genome assembly GCA_963693445.1 of Agonopterix heracliana. NCBI lineage: Eukaryota > Metazoa > Arthropoda > Insecta > Lepidoptera > Depressariidae > Agonopterix > Agonopterix heracliana. The sequence goes on from OY856319.1 coordinate 17,977,527, forward strand.
TGAAGCATGCAAGGTCCAACATTTTCGTTTATTCTACAAGGGATCTACACTCACACAGATGCACTAGCTCTAGGCGCAGGTCCTACATCTGTCACCATTATGTACCGCGTGAAAGCACGCACACAAAAGAAATGGGTGCTTCACTCGTGATTAGACGAGATTACGTCCGTCTTTTTTTCAGGTCCGTGCCCGAGTCATGGATGTTTGTATCTAGGTATATGTATTTTAAATCGTTATGGGTGCTTCACTCGTGATTAGACGAGATTACGTCCGTCTTTTTTTCAGGTCTGTGCCCGAGTCATGGATGTTTGTATCTAGGTATATGTATTTTAAATCGTTATCTAGTCATCATTATAAAAGTCCGGGCTAGATTCTGGTACCTACTTTCGATGGGACAATCGGTGCATTACACTGCCCGGGTCCGATTACATTGCCTGATTTATTCTCTACAGGGTGAAATTGATATCATTAGCATCCTTTTAAACAAAGAGTCTACCCATCAAACTGAACCACTTTTACTATGGGAGCAAACCGATCGGAACAAAAAAAAAATCAGCTCTCCCATACTATACTGCAATGCCTACTCGACTCAAATGTATGCAACAGTATGGGACAGCTGATTTGTTTTTTGCTTCGATCTGTTTTCTCCCATAGTAAAAGTTGTTCAGTTTGATTTTAATTAATTTTTTACTAGCTGTTGCCCGCGACTTCGTACGCGTGGACTTAGGACTTGTTTATGATATATTTTTGTGCCAATGACTTGTTTTTGTAACTTCTGAAAGAACACCCCCTATTCACCCCGTCTATGCACCCCCTACTCACCACTTACGTACCCCTCCCTACACACCCCTACGCACCCCCTCTACGCACCCTCTACTCACCACTTTCACACCGCCTTCTCCTCACCCCTACGCACCCCCTATGTACCCATATACACACCTACGCATCCCCTACTCACCCTCAACTCACCCCTACTCACCTCTACGCATCCTCTACGTACCCCTACACACCCCTATGCACCCCTACTTACCTCTTACGTACCCCCTACTCACCCCCTCTACGCACCCCTTACTCACCACTCACGCACCCCATACTCACCACTTACGCAGTACGCACCCCCTTCTTTTTGGAGAACTTACAGCTAAATATTAGTCAGATTTCTGTCTATAGGTGGTATTTATCCAAATATTTGTATGGAACAGTGAGTCAGTGACTACCGGTATGATTTTTTCATCCGTTTTCTATGAAAATCCCCCACCGAAATCAAAGTCTGGATACGTGCTTGCACAGAGCACTAAAATTACTACCGGTAGGTAATACATATTATTTTCTGCTATAACCACGGACCTGAAAGAAATACGGACCGAGTATTGCACTAAAAAGATGTGAAGCATGCAAGGTAAGGTTCTACAAGGGACCTACACTCACGCAGATGCATTAGCTGTAGGCGCAGGTCCGACAACCCGTCACCTTACACAAAAGAAATGGGTGCTTCACTCATGATTAGATAACGTTACGTCTGGTTCTTCTTTTTAGTCTGTGGCTATAACTACCTATATGCACAAACTAAGCTTCTGAGCGTCCCACAGGCATTAATAAAACGAAGACCCGCCTCGCATCGGCTCCGTCTGCGCTTTCTGACACACGTGGCGCCTGATTGATCTTCACTAATGCGCTGTGCTATGGTTCCAGAATACTGCTTATATTGGTCTGGCCTTAGCTTTATAGGATCGTATACGGATCTAATAGTTAGTTCACACTATAAAATACTTATATTAATCCGATAAAAAAAACTATTCCAAAACTTTTCTGGCAACGGCCCAGATATCAGTTTGTAGATAGTGACTACTCGCCTACTCGCTTAGGACCTTTTTCGACTCGCATCACACCTATTTCGACTTGCATATTATGACCTTTTTCGACTCGCATAGGACCTTTTTTGACTTTCATAGAATGCAAGCATGAGTGCAGAATGCAAGCATGAGCACATTTTGCAAGCACGAGTGCAGAATGCCAGCTTGAGTGCATTTTGCAAGCGTGAACGCGTGCGCGTGCGCGTGTGCTTGCATTCTGCACTCATGCTTGCAAAATGGACTCATGCTTGCATTCTGCACTCATGTTTGCAAAACGCACTCATGCTTGCATCACTCATGCTTGCAAAATGCACTCATGCTTGCAAAATGCACTCATGCTTGCTAAATGGACTCATGCTTGCATTCTGCACTCATGCTTGCAAAATGCACTCATGCTTGCAAAATGGACTCATGCTTGCATTCTTTGCAGAATTGCAGAATGCAAGCTTGAGTGTACAACTTGCATAGGACCTTTTTCGACTCGCTTAGGACATTTTCGACATGCATAAGACTTTTTTCGACTGGCATAGGACCTTTTTCGACTTGCATTGCATCTTTTCCGACTCGCTTTAGATTCAAACTTCGTGCCGTTTGTATGGAGTGCACTTAAGATTAATTTCTTTGAAACTTTTAAAAATAAATCTAACGAAACAACTGCAGAAATAAAACAAAAACAAAACAGCAACGCTTTTATTAATGTCAGTCCCAACCCCAACGTTACAAACATCAGTTCTATTCCAACCGCATAAGGTTTATGTGAGACTACATCATTTAGAAGACAGTACCTACCCTGAGAAATAATCGTGAACACACGGAATTAACGACTGTGAAATCGCTGGAACCCTTGTTAGGGACCGAGGTTTAGGGGTAGTTATAAATGTTATAGCTGTAATAAGGTGGTGCTTTATGTTATGCTTATGGTATTGCTTTACTACTTGTATGGAGTACTAGTGTTTTCCCGCTACTTCGTCCGCACAAATTATATACCAGACTTTAAGTCAGATCATAAGCTATCAAACAAAAAAAGTTTCATCAAAATCGGTTCAGTAGTTTTTGCGTGATGTGCGAACAAACAAACAAACTAACAATTTTGTCAATAGATGGCGCTGCACGTTTTTAAATCGCGCTATCGATATGTTATTTGACTTTATATGAAGTGAACCGCAACTTTTTTATTCCTCATGATTTTACGGTTTTATAAGAGTTAAGATAAGAAGATTAGTTCTTCGTTGACTTGGGAGAGGAAGAAAAACGTAGGAGTCAGTTACTTCAAGCACAGATTACGGTAGTAACAAACATCACCAATTTTGTATTGAATTTTGTACAGCGCTCCTGGTGGCTACGTTGAGAACTAATTTTTGCCATACGAAATTGGCGACGTTTTACTACACTAGTAAAGTACAGTAAACACTCATGGTAGGCAGGTTACTACGTAAGAGATACCTACGTAAGTTTCTTTGAGAACGATAAATTCACGCGCAAAAATATGTCTAACTAGTCTTTTCCCGCGACTTCGTCCGCACAAATTATATACCAGATTTTAAGTCAGATCATAAGCTATCAAACAAAAAAAGTTTCATCAAAATCGGTTCAGTAGTTTTTGCGTGATGCGCGAACAAACAAACAAACAAACAAACAAACTAACAAACACACAAACAAACAGACAGACAATATTTCTAAAAAAGGTTGATTTCGAGTCAGGGATACGTAAAAACCATATCGACAGTGGAAATTTCAAATGTCGTAAGGGACAAACCCCTACTTTTGAGTAGAGCCAAAAAACAAAATTTTGGCAAAAAAACATCATAACTTCTTTATTTTCTTTCCTATTAAGGTGATTTCCAGACAGATAGTTTTAAAATTACTTCATCTATAGAAGACTATTGATCAAACCTGGATTAGCACAATAGTTTAGAAGTTATAGTGTCCCTTACACAATAGAATTTTTGAACAGATGTCCTTTACACAACCGAATTTTTGAAGAGATGGCCGTTACGACGTGGAAAAAATTGCTATTTACAATAAATCTATTTTACGCCCTACCACACCCTACGCTTAATCATAATAATTTTGTTGTAACTGCCTACTAGTCTTGTCCACTCCTATAATTGTATGTCGTAAAGCTATTATAAAAAAATAAAAGGAAGTTACAATAAAAAATGTCGATCCAATCAAGGAGATTATTGCTATGTCAGAGACAAGTTTCTGATCAGCAACTGTTCAGTTTAGTTTTGTTTGTCCTTAATCACTGTTTTTACCGGTATTTGACACGTTTTCTTTATAAGAACCATTTATATAACCGAAACATTTTCTACAGGGTTCATCTTAATATGCTGACAGTTTTTTACAAGGATGATCAGATCTTCAAACTGAACATCTTTCTCTATGGGACCAATTTTCAAATCGCAAAAAAAATATCAGCTGTCCCATACATTTGGCTCGAGTAGGTTTGCACTTTAGTATGAAACAGCTGATTTGATCCCATAGAGAAAGTTGCTCAGTTTGAAGGTCGGATAAACCCCTTAAAAAAGTGTCAGCATAATAAGAAGGACCCTATATGTTCGACACCATTGTTGTTGTTACGGCCTACTGTACACCTATCTCCCTAGCTGCCCTGACCTAGCGGCGCTGTGTCAGAAAGGAAACTAAAAACTGACAAAACGGTGATTCATAACCCGCTAAATGACATTACGTCTAGCTTGTTATAACTGTATTGAAGAACGCGAAGCGCTGATATAATGCGACGATCGTTCGATCAGCCGGCTAAATTTTGATCAGCCGTAATACGAAACGGCTCGTTTTAGACGGCTAGCTGTTATGTCTTCTTATACCTCTATTCCTCGAGGAAAACCCTCTGCTACGTCCTGGAGGGCGCATGACACAGGGCACAGGCTAAAATGCGATAGATATCGAGTGGTTTATGGTGGCCGTTACCTAAATAATGCAGCTAATAAGTTTTACAAACCAACTGCGAGATATTCACGAGTCTAACCCTTCCCTGCTCAAAAGTCCTCAAAATGCTAGCCAAATTGCTCCTCGGGATGGCCAAAAGAATTTTTTTGTACCAAGTATGTACCTATTTACTCTTAGCGAAGATCAACTCACTTAGCTTTCATTACGCTGCCCTTGCTCCCGAATGAAGCCATTGGCATCAACACCCCAATGGCCTCCCGTCTCAAAGGCGACTGGAACAAAATCATAAACCTACTCCAGGTTGGTAGTTCCACACGCTAAAGGGGCACCGAACGTGTATATATACTGGTCTCGTTCCAAACCAGACAACCGCCTTTTTGCCAAGATAATGACGCTTACCATCGATGCGGCTAAAACCCAGGGGCTCCAGGATACACGACACGTCTACAGACACAAGCGCATGGCGAATTATGTAATTTAAGGCTTGATGACGGATATACTTACATTCCAGCACAACGCTGACAACTTAATTTATGACAACACTTTTCTCCACCCAACACTACAAATATATTGGGACTAGCCTACCTTGCAATCTGGATGTAAGACTGTGGCAACTTTCAAAGAATCATTGTAGAGCAGCTTTCCCAAAATGAAGGAAGGGAGAGAGTACCTACAACCAAATTAGCGTATGACTCCGGCTCCATACTATCACTTTTTTAAGCGGGAAACATTAGCACCAACAGCGCTTCACAAACAGTGACAAAGACAGTCTTGCCGCGATATCATCCCTGCTTGCACGGCCAAGTTTTCAGGGCGCTTAGCGTTTGGAGAAGAGGTTGCAGTTGCAGTTGCAGTGGTGGTTATGGCAGAGTTGAAAGCTTTGGAATATCTGTGTACGCTCATTTATTTAGGAATTTCCACCTTGTTTTATACAAAACGGCGGTTCCCTATTCGTCTGTAAACCTCCGACTTCCGAGTAAACTGTTCATGTGGGTATCCCCACTACCTACGTGCGCCCAGCTTATTATGGGTTTGCGTTGCTTGATGTGTCGCCGTGTGAACCGACGGTACTGAACAACTTTCTCTAAGAAACGTGTAGGAAAGTAGCAAACAAAATTGGGGTTTTCACACAAATGTTCGATCAACCGATTATCGAATATTTGTATGAAAAGTTTATTTTTGGAACTTTCCCTTCTTCCTTCTTTCCTTCCAAGTTATTCAGTATCATGGGTACAATCACCCTTTAAATTAATGCACCGTGCATAACAATAAACAGTTGTCTAAATAATGTTGCCGAACCATGGTGCATACGAAAGCTAGCTTCTTTAACAAAACATACTAATCAAAAGGTAAATTGTTTTGTGTAATTTTATTGGAACCTGGAACCTGAAATTTGAATATTTATTATAAATTCTTTGATTATAGAACATTTTAAATAGCTTTACAACATTTAATTTTAGAGTGAACTAGACTGGCAGGTTAGTTACACCAAAATAATTACGATTATTCTTAGGGTGTACAATATTTTTTATTACAATCAAAATTTTTTTAACGTCGTAACGGACACGTGTTCCAAAATTATATGGTTTAAGGACCTAATCTTCTAAACTATTATCCTAAGCGAGATTCAATCAATAGTTTGCTATAGATAAAGAAATTCGAAAACAATTTGTTTAGAAATCATTACAATTGCAACAAAAATTTAAAAGATATAACGTTTTTAGGCAATATTTTGTTTTTGGTTCTTCTGTAAAACATACAAGTTTATTGCCGAAGTGTAAGTTTACTACCGAAATATCGGGAATATAGATATCAAAAACGCGGTAAACCCCCTTTTAAATGTTTAATTTTAGTTTAAATAAGAACCGTTGTCATGACTTTCTACAACAACTTTAAAATTATTTGTGAAAATAACGTCGTAAAGGACATACTGTATTCAAATTATTTGTGAACATAACGTCATAGAGGACGTAATGTAAATAGCTTGTTGCTACTTAAGACAATATATTTTATTCAACATTTAAAAATATTTTACTAGAATTTTTGTTGTAAAGGACATAATGCAATATTTTTTGCTACTTACGACAATGTTTATCAAACATTTTAAATTACGCTTTCAGACGATAATGTCGTAAAGGACATAGGATAATAATGTGTTGCTACTTACAACAATATTCATTCAAAGTTTGAACTATATTTTAAAATAATTTTATGTTGTAAAGGAATGTTATTTTTTTTTAATGTGGGTTACAACGTTTTAAGGCAGGCAATTATAAAGACTTACAACGTTGCATAAAACTACATTACAGTTTGAACCTAAAATTTTACCTATACGACATACATTTTTAATATTTTTGTCACTTACTACAAAATGATGGTCCTCGTATATCCTTTATTTGAAGAGATATCAAAATTTTAAATACACAGATCGATAGAGGAAAAAATTCTGAGTTCAGTGGTATATTCAGTGGACTTACGACAAAATGTCCCTTACGACATTTGAAATTTCCACTGTCGATATCGTAATCTTTTTTTTGTAAATATCTTCAATGTACAGACACACTTCTGTTACAGTTTTATAATAGTTTAGATAAAGCTTGACTCAGCGTTGTTATACTTCGTACAGGACGCGTCATATGTGACGGCGCGAATGGCAGAAATCAAGCAAGCGCATCGCGATGACAAAGGTGCTTGTATCTCGGTGGGTCGAGAGAATTGTAAACAGGGTGAATTTGAAGCCATAAGTATAAACTAAGACTCTACCCATCAAGCTTAACAACTTTTACTATGGGAAATTGCAAAACAGCAGTTACATACTTAAACTTAATTTACTTTTCTATTTCCGGTTTGCAAGTAAAAGTTGTTTAGCTGTTTGTAGCTTTGTATGTTTTAAATTCACTCTGTTAGATATAACGAATGTAAACCGATGGCCGATGGGACCAAAGAGTTCTCGAGTTGCGACCACGTACCGGAAAGCGCAACGTGGGCCCCCCACAAGATGGACAATTGTCGAAAGCCCCTGGTGAAGGGGGTGAGGGCAGCGCAGGACCCGTCGTTATGGCAATCCTTGGGGGGAGGCCTATGTCCAGCACGGCTAGCATGCCACCCACGACAAAGCGTTTCAACAAGAAAAACGTCATGCCCGCTCTTTCTGGCATACGTAAAATAATAAGGATGGAGGTACTCGTACATCTCGATTTTTATCGTTTTCTCGGGGATGGCATACGAGGCCTACAGTGGACTACTGCGGTCTATCGGCTGAGATAATGATGATGAGTGTAAAGACCTCGATGAGAACGCACCCTTACTGTTCTAAGTGAATAATTTCACAACAAAGAAAACTCTAAAGAAATAAAAAGATTTTAATGGCCCGCCCTAAGTACGTAAACCGGCTAAATAAACAAGCGGGCCGAGTTTCATAATATTTATTTGATAGAAATCTCGTTCTGATTGCCGCAACCCGGAGAGAAACGCGATTATATTTGCAACTCTGGGGTTTTCTATTCGAAAACATACGGTACTTTGTTGTGGACTTGCCCTATTACATTATGTTTAAGGTTATGTAGATTTTTAGACGCAGAAAGGCAGTAGGTACTACAACATATTTTCAGTCTGGTACTATTTGAGCCAGTTTTCCCAGACGCGTAAATCGATATAAATTTTCTGGGCGAAAGCTAAATTCTCGGGTTTTATGTCGACTTGCCATCAAAATGATCTAGAGTGCTACTCACAAGTTCAAAATCATGAGCGAATGACGCATAATCTCCATAGTAATTAAAATATTTTTACTGATGATTTCAAAGTGTGAGTTTCAAAAACCGCACTCCTGAAGCCAAGAGCAAAGTGTAAAACGGTCTCCCGAAATCCCCATTGTCCTTTAACACTGAAAGTCATGTACCAATTAATTTATTAAATGTAAAGGTAAGGCCATGCTATGGGATAGCTCTACAGGGCAAATGCCTCCTCTTACGCACGGTTAAGTGAATAAAGTAGCTAATGGCTATTGTTGTTATAATTCTTTAATCAATTTTTTCTACATTATTTTATTACAAAACTACAAAAATTGGGCTGGCATAGTCTCATAGGTTACGAGCCCCATAACAAAATTAAGAATGGAAAAAACTACAAAAAATATTGAACATTGTTTAATTTCCAACATTTGATATTTCATTTATTTGTGATTGTGAGCATTGCCACAACTAGTTTCTTGAACAGAAAGTTGGTAGTCTTATTTTAGCAATGTCGAAAGGGATTACAGTAAGTTCATGTGTTGTAAATTTGTAAGTTATTTCCAACGCTCGATCAAAAACAAATCAATTACCCGTATGTTTTCACTCAACTCAACCCCTAAAGGTAACGCAAGAGGGAATTGTGAAAAATGTTGTACCTTATTATTTGGAACCCTCGGCTTTATTATGATAAAATTGACTGGTTTATTTTCGAAAAAATAAAAACAATTTTCATTTCGTTACGTAACTTTGTTAGGGGTAATAGGAACATTGGGGAGTGATCGGTACAGGATTTTTTGAGAAAAGTTTTTTTGGGAAAGTTTGTAATGAAAAATGTTAGGACCACTTACAGTTTACATAGCAAAAAGTTATAATAGCCTGTATGATCCCATTGCGGTACAAAGGCCACTTCTCACGAATAAGGGTAAGAGGGAGTGGTCCATTTTCCACGACACGGGCCCAGTGCTGATTGGTGGAGGCAAGGTCAACTTGCTGTCAGAGAATTTTCAAGCCAACGAACAGTTAGTTACACCACCATCTGACGGAACTATCCGAGACCAATCTTTTAACATAATATGTTTTTATCGCGCCTTCCAAAACGGTCACCCTTCCGAAGATTGACTGGAGTTGACATTTCCAATACCGAATCTCTACTACACCAACGAGGGTTTCCTACAAACCCAAAGTATTTCCCAAGTGATGTTTTACCCGTGGTTTTTGAACACATGAGTAAATATACCTACAGAAAGGAAGCTTCATACAAGCGGCTTTCTGTCGGTGCACTCGCACACATCGATCAACCTCACACGTAGCATGCGTTAAAGGACGTACGAACAGGCCCACACACTCAGCCGAACTGTGAAAGCTGCTTGTATGAAGCTTTCGTTCCGTAGGGATATTTATTCATGTAGGTTTGAGTGAACGATGGTAAAAACGCTGCATGGGAAAAGGCTTGCTTTTCGCAATCACACAACTGTTATTTTTGTTTCTACTCTGTGGTAGAAAGAAAACCGTGTAGTTTAATTACAATCTACTTGCTCCTCCATCTCTCGACCGCAGGAAGAACTAAACAAAGGCACTCGAATCTCATAGGATTGTTAGCTCTACTGTTTGCTGAACAAACAGGGATCGCTTGCATTCGGCGGTATTGCATTGCTTTATTGGTATGGGTGGCCGAAACGAAACTGTTTGTAAGTCGTTGTATTTACTTACGTGAATTTTCTTTTGTTTTTGTGGACTGTATTATGTCTTTTTGAAATCTAGGTATCTGAACTGAGACTTTACAGACAAACAATTTTTTATTTAAGAATGTGGTTACGATCAAGCTGAGTTTTAGCATCCACACCTCATGATAAGCCGTTGCTTTCCATTAGGTGAGGACTGTATAAATAATTATATAAAGGGTGTCCCGTAACTCAACGTTGAAACGGAATCGGGTGATAGGCCAAATCATAAGGGTTACCAGAAAAATAAAAATAAAAATCTAAGTCATGAATTTTTTAATTATTGGCATTTTTAATGTACGGTTTTTTAGCTCCTACTGCTACAAATCTTTACTTCTTTTTTCAATTTTATTTTTCTTATTTAATCCTGAATAGCTGAATAGTGCTAATCTAACCTGTTGGTTTGAATTGTTGCTTTGAAACAGGGTGTAAATATTCACGAAAAAATAATGCCTGTAATTAAAAAAAAATTATGACTTAGATTTATTTTTCTATTTATCTGGTAACCATTATGATTTGGCCTATCACCCGATTCCGTTTTAACGTTGAGTTACGGGACACCCTGTATATTTGACTCTTTAAATAGGTATGAATTTGCACCCCCGAACATGACAAAGTTCGAAAATGACGTGCATAGAAAAAGACCTAGTTCGCCATAATGGCAATACTTATTGCACCAACACCTTTGCTTCATCAATCATCATCATCATCATCAGCCTTCGTCTCACAGCAGGGCACAAGCCTACCCTCAAGGATCTATGGTCCACCACGCGTGTAGACTTCACATACCTACACGTCATCATCATCATCAGCCTATACAACGTGTCATAACAAAATAATTAGATTTAAACAATAATTTCATTATGTTGATAGTTAAAATTTAAAGTTTTGAGGCAAAAATGATTTGTTATCATTTCAGCAATGAATGAAAGCGCTAGCGTGCTCATAGATACATTTTAAGACTCTAATTTTGGTAGTAAGTATAGGGTGAGTGTGTCCGTTTGGTGGTTTGTGATCAAGTTCAGTAAGTAAATTTTAAATTTTAAAAACAAATTACTTAATATTTTGAAAAAAAAAATCCTATGTTGAAAGTTTAGCGTTAATTCATTAACACGTTGTATAAGTCCCACTGCAGGACACAGGCCTACCCTCTAGGTGGGTGGTTTGGGCGTTAGTCTACCACGCGTGTCCAATGCGGATTGGTAGACTTCACATACGCATCAGAATTTCTTCTTCTGCATATGCAGGTTTCCTCGCGATGTTTTCCTTCACCGTTTGAGAGCAGTCTGTATTACGTACATAAGTTATAGAACTCATTGATACATGGCATATGGTCCGTGCGGATTCGAACCCGGGCCTGAAGATTGTGATTCCATAGCTCACCGCAACGCGCCGCTATACTTATCCACAACCACATTATAACATTATATTTATTTCCATGCGAAATCGAAACCCTCTTCTTAGCTGAGCTGGCAATTTCAATACCAACTAATACAAAAAACCGACTATTAGATAGCTATTTGCCTAGATGTTTCGAACAATATTTCTCCGTTTTGTAACCAGCCACAGAAGGCACCCCGAGCTTGACGCCTGGGGGCAACACGACAAAGCTCTCCGCTCTGCAAACCCGCTTTTATTAAATAGAGCTCGAAACTAGAAAATGTTTTTACAATTTCATAATTCTTTAAATTGCCATTTCTGGGGAATTTATCATAGTTTCTGTGGTACTTTGTGTGGAGACCAAAGTAAAATTAATGGATATGCCTTACGCGAACATTTCAAACCAGAAAAATAAGGCAAAACAAATGACAGGTATACTTCAAATATGTACCGAGATGACAGACCAAGTGATCGAGCTGAAACTTTGTATAATAGGACTTGATGACAATGCAATAATGTGGTGACAAAGACCTGGTGCTGTAGCTATGTTATAAGAGATAAGTGTCCTTTTTGCAACCATCTGCAGCAAGGCTGATTCAGTGTTTATGGGGTGTAGAGCATCTCTGTGATGGGGATAGACCAGGTCTGCCTGCATAACTTCAGTCGGTTTAAGAGTTACAGACGTTCAAAGGTAAGTAAAAAATTTACGATCAGTTGCAAGTTAGGCTGTAACTCCTAAACCAACTGATGAACCATGCCAGTTTTTGTACTGTTCACATAGCTACAGCGCATACTACAATAATATCATAGTAAATTTTTTACTGACCTTTAAACGTCTGTTAACTCCTAAACCGACTAACGTTATGCAGGCACACCTGGTCCATCCCCATAACAGAGATGCTCTACACCCCATAAACACTGAATCAGCCTTGCTGCTGATCGTTGCAAAAAGTACACTTATCTCTTACACTACTAGGACTGTCTCCATAAGATCCTGCATCGTTTGGAAAGAGTTATGGCTCTTTTGAATAGTCATATCGTCAGGATCCACGTTTCAGTACCATAATCTAAATATAGGTACACTCTGTAGATACTTTCTGTCCCTAGGTACGTCGATTTGCCAATCCGTCTTTCATAATCGACAAATGACTGCATTACTGCTGCATTTCACGGCACGTCCGTCTCTTTAAACCATGCAATTGCATCGGAACGGTAATAGTCTATAATAAATTATAATTATTTATAATTATGTATATAATTGCAGTCATTAAGTTGTGCCGGCCTTTTAGAATACTGTTCAACAATAACGTTACTTTAGATAACTCTTATGTTTGTGGGATAAATGTGAGAATCGCTTGGTGTGTTGGACTTGGTGATGGGTAAGAAATTGACTGGTTAGTTTAATTTGAGGCGTGGGATTGTATGTTTCATAATTTTAATATGGATGTTGTGATTAACTAATTTTTAAGTCTTTTGAAGAAGTGGTTGCTAATTATTATAATTATAAATATTACATGTATGTATGTCGTTATTAGGCGCATGTGGTAAAAAGGTAACTTTATAGCTAATTTACAACAAAATTTATGGTTATATGCATCTTGTTAAGAAACTTACGTTACGTAAAAGTCGTTAGATAACAGACATACACACACCGAAGTCACGTAAACGTTGAGATCAGATGTCGAACTAAGGTTTAGCTCGTCGACGTTGGTCGGGGACCGAAAAGCTCGCAGGGCATATGATACGTAGCTAGGCAAATGATGGCAGGTGGAGTAAAGCCTTATCAGATTGGTGGAGGAAAGAAGGCAAAAGAGGAGTGGGTCATCCGGCAGCCAGGTGGGTTGACATCTATAAACCTATCGGTAAGACCTGGATGCGATTGGCACAGGACCGGGCAGGATGGCAAAATGGGGAGGAGGCTTTATGCCCTGCAGTGGGTCCATTCGGGCTGATGAAGATTAAGGATGATATACAATATACATACGTACATATTACACACAAGCCAGCCCAAACAAAACCAGAGTGATATATGACAACTCTTGTCAGCAAACTGAAGCGGCAATCTGTTGCAGAACTGATGACCAGTGGAGTGATCAGGAGTGCAGACGGCATAAGTATTGAGGGGACCCTCATCTAGAAGGCATGATGATCAGCGCAAGATTTTTTTTTTTAAATTTAAATATGGGTTTGTATCTAACCTCAATCCAGTCCTGAGGACAAGGATGGGGTCGAAGATGTAGCGAGCTTACCCAGAAGAAGCCTATTCACTCTTACTTTAAAGTTATTCGGGTTGTAAGCGCTCGGAAATACTGAATGGCGCTAAATACACAGGACCGAGTGAGGTGGTTTTTATTGGTAATAATATAGGCTGATGATGACCGAAGGCCAGATTGCATCTTCCTGAATGACGCTGCGTTTTGACTGACTAATTTAGTATCCATTGCTTGCCTTTATTGCAAAACTTGAAATATTTAGAGAGTGATCAGGTAATGGATGCTGAACCAGTAGGCTGCAAACATTCAGAAAGACGTAATGAGGCCTTTAAACTGCAGTATCACCATTATAGTTATGAACTTATGACCCCATTAATTTTCACAATCGATCTGCACCATTCTAAGTGACACCACTTAAATGATGATAGATCCTATCAGATGTATAAGGTATGAAGTTCCCATGAGCTAGAGGTATACTATAAATAGAAGGCTTGAATGGACAATGCGCTCGCGCAGATTTATGAGCGTGCTGTTCTGCGCCGGCGACATCAGAGCGTTATAGTTCTGATACTGATATAGTACTATCTGGATGGCACAATATTGAGTTTGATGTTGCTAAGGAAAAACAAAAACATGCATCATGGGTAGGAAACCTTCATGGCTATATCATGATATTCTAAACTGCGTTTTGTATTCTAAACTGTGTCAATAAAACATTTTATTTTTTTTATTTTTATATATGCTTCAATTTAGGGGCGTGTTGTGTTGTTTTACAAAATTTTGCATAAATATGCAGTACTTACCCAAAGAGTTTTCCAGTTTAGTAGAAGTGAGCCCGTCGCCACTTTTACTCACTACTGCTAAACCGGAAAAATGGGCACTGAACATTTATGTAAAATTTTTCAAAAGTGCCTAAAGGATTCTTCCCCTGAACAGCAAAACGAAATTGACTTCGGACCTAAAAGTAGATGACACGATGGGACGAAAGCGATGGCTATTGAAGCGCAAATTTCAGTGAGCCAGGGGAATGACTTAATTTTATCTTGGAACCCACACTAAATCTATTCAAAGAGGATAGGAGGAGTAGGAAACCAATAAACGGCTCAATACTTCACATGAATATCATCATCATCATCTGTGATTCCTGCCTCTTCTAGACAAACTCTATAATGAAGTCGCACATCTGCGAATAGCGTTTAATAATGTCAAAGGAGGACAATGGGCACGCGCAGACGCTGGCTAGGTATACTGCGCCGATGCGAGTAACTATGACAATTTCATGGGGCGATATAAAATTATATGCTTTCATGTTTGCTCTGCAATTGAACTATTTATTGTAAGGAAGTATTTTAATGCGTAAATAGCAGTCAAACTGGCCCCGCTGCCAATTGTATTCGAGATATACGCTCAGTTGCAGAAACGCTCATTAGAGTTAAGGCCCGGTTCGAGTGCAAGCGTCTCTTTCTTGCAAGCATAAGTTTGCAATTAGCCATTCCGCGTCAATTGAAGGCAGGTCCGCAAAAAAACGTATTTTTCATCAATATCTTTTCTCTCTGGTGGTGGGGGAAAAAACTAGCCTGAGAATAATTTAGACAATGTCATTTCCTATTTTTCAGTGTATTTTTTTTATTTGTAGTGTTAAAAATCTTTAATTAAAACTTGAAAAATAGTAATAAACTACCTATCTTTGCATGTATTTATGATCGAGAGAAGTAATAACTATCGTGTTTTGAGCCACAAAATGATCAAGAACAGATCATGAACAACAACATATATTTTTTCTGGATTAAAACAACGAATATTTCATGCCTTAAAACTCAACCAAAAACAGGCGATTTGGAAGATCCTGCCCTGCTTTTACTTCGTCAACAAGACAGAAAGTGACAGCAAGAGAGTTAATCCTCCATTAACTCTAATGAGCGTTTCTGCAACTGAGCGTTAGGCACCTACAGCATGGTTGATTTTTTAAACACTTTCCAAACTTTCTGGGGTGGGTCACACCATCAAACTGAACAACTTTTACTAAAAGAGCAAGCCTGGAGTGCGATTTTTGAATCTCATTCGGTGAGCTCAGCAGTTTAAAATGTCAAAATAATTATAGAGATATACATCTTTCTAACTGCTGAGTTGACTTTCAAAAATCATACTACAGGAGAGCGATTTTTTAAAGTCAAATCAGCAGTATAAAGATGCGTATCTCCGTAGTAATTTTGACATTTTTAACAGCTGAGCTCACCGAATGAGATTCAAAAATCGCACTCCTGAAATCGTAAAAAGAAATCAGCTGTTTCATACATATCATTTGAGACAAGTATATGATATCAGGTTTGCTCTTATAGTAAGTATAGTTATGTATTGTTAGGTGGCTAGCCGCTAGCTTTTCACCCATAAAACACTGCATAAGAAGACACCTTATCCCCTAGTCGCCTCATACGATAAGAAGCGATGGGGTGGTCCGGAACGACGCGGCTACATCAATAACACACACACACACACACCGTATATTCATGGTCCACTTGTTATTGTTTTTGTCACGTTCCTTTACCTAAGTGAAAAGTTTAACTTTGTCTAGTTCAAAATTAGATCAGAACACCTAACTTGTACAGTTGACAAAGAAAGTTGATTAGCAATTGTGTTACTTTTATTTGTATGATAAAAAAAAGGATACTGATTATCATTCCGACGCGGTGGTAGCAAAGGCCTCCGCTCATTGCAGCGATTTTATCGAGCGATAATATCGCTGCGATTTTGCGATAATTGTTTCCAGTACATTTTGTATGGGGACGCGCGCGATCCTACACACTGCCGCGATATTATCGAGCGATAATATCGCTGCGATTTTGCGATAATTGTTCTCAGTACATTTTGTATGGGGTCGCGCTCGATCCCACACACTGCCGCGATATTATCGCAACCTGACGCAATCTCTTTCTACTACATTCAGTGGTGTGCGCATGCGTGACGCGAATCGCGGAATCGCTGCAGTGTGTAAGGTGTCGCGATATCGCTGTCGATAAAATCGCTCGATAAAATCGCTGTAATGTGCGGAGGCTTTAAAAAGAATTGACGTTTAATAAGTGTGCTTCAGGCTCGTATATTGAATAAATTATTTGATTTGATGTGATTTGAGCTTAGACAGGGGGGTGTAAACATAAAAGCGTAATATATCGAACAGGCTGCTTCAGACCATTAAACGCATCATCTTTTATAATAGGATCAACTTTGATATCACAGGTTCCACGCACCCCCTGCACCCCCTGCACCCCCGGGTTAAGACGACCCTGTATCGTGATTGCTAGGTTAACATAGTCGTCTTAAACTTTCGTTGTCGACCCTACCAACTCTGACTGAACTAGCCTCTATTTGAGTAAACAAAGAGGTCAACACACCCGTAAATAACAAACTTTTCCATTCCTCCTTTAATCCACAATCCAATCCAATCGTTTGTTGTAAAACCGCGAAATCCCTCAGCGACTAATCGACGGCTGCCCCCTATCGGTTCGGCTTCGGCGTGAAGATATAAATCACCGGTGAATTAGTGAGATAAAGGCCTCTTGGGCTTAAGAGTTGTAGGGTTGCCATTGTGATGTAGAATGCAAAAGTAGGCATACCATCCGTCGATTGGTTGATTTTTATAGAAGAGGTAATATAGAAATAGATGTAGGCATAGCTGGGCACCGTTAATCAAATAGTTAACTTCGTTAATCGTTAATCCGTTACAAAAAAAGTTAGCTTCGTTAAACGTTAAAGCGTTACATTTCGGAAGAATTAACGCAAGTTAACGTTAATCGTTAATCCGTTAATATTTGTAAAATTGCATTAAAACTATCTCTGTCCTTTGAATTTTCCGCTGCTTCTTGTCGTAAGACATCACCTACCTTTTTTCCATGCTATTTTTTACTGCATCCACTCTACTGCTGTCATACGTTTCCAGCCATATCAACCGGAACTTTAGGTGAAATTTACTCCCTGCCACGCGCCGCCCGGCACTTGTCGTTTCATACTCGTCTGAACCTGTTTTTAGCGCCGCGCCGCGGTGCCGTGCAGTAAATAGTAGGCATTGGATTAACGATTAACGGACTTCAGCATATTAA
The DNA here is from genome assembly GCA_963693445.1 of Agonopterix heracliana. NCBI lineage: Eukaryota > Metazoa > Arthropoda > Insecta > Lepidoptera > Depressariidae > Agonopterix > Agonopterix heracliana. The sequence continues at coordinate 17,995,432 of OY856319.1, forward strand.
CGGAAGTTAACGTGTCCGTTAACATTTTTAAAAGTTAACTTAAAAGTTAATCCGTTAATCAAAATGTTAACTTCGTTAATTAACGATTAACGTATTAACGAGTTAATGCCCAGCTATGGGTGTAGGTAATCATAAAAGCGTTAGGTACAGTACTTTATACTAGAAGGTGCTTCAAAGCATCAAACTAAACAATTTTACCGATAATAGCAAAAAGGAAATGATTGATAGGTCAAAATAAAGTTGATCCATAGAAAATTTAGGTGGGTGTACCAGTCCCAAACCAGTTAAGGACAAATAATTTTGACTTGAAATGCTCTGAACTGGAATTGTGTAGTTTTAACGAAGAAATGTATATATAAAGTTGTTTATTGTTTACTAACGCTGCAATCTTAATAAATTATTTGTTACATATTTTATGAACAATACCAAAAACGGGAATGTGCCTAAGTTTGACCAGTGCGCTTAGGCACCAATAGTTGACCTCTGAAAAACTATTGAAGAAAAGGTGGCTAATTGAAAGTTGACGAACTATGTCGAGTGGGGTATCATTGAATAGGTAAAAAAATGAAAATAATCTTTAAGTTTCTGTTACCATTTTTAATTTCGAATGACCATTTATAAATCATTATAATCATATTCTTTATTGCAATACTTGTAGTTGGCTAGTAGGATACGAAAATCCAAAGCTTTGGTCTAATAAATGCAACAACCAACCCTAAAAGAAGAAAAAACGCTTAGCAAAACGTAATCCTGCTGCACTAATGACGTATTAAGAGTTAGGACGTTTTCCTCGTTAGCACCTTTTTTATTAGTTTGCTTGTTTTTTCGTCCTTTTGATCATTAACTGGTTTTAGCTTGTTGCTAGGTTTACGAGATTAGTTTTGTGATGGTTTCTTTTCAACGCGAGTATAACGTAACTGTAGGTACTCCATTCCAAATAAGGACAAGATTTTCCGATTCCTATTTTGCTTTCTGGCGAATTCTGATTAGCAAATATTATTTAGTTCTTCTTCTTGCAAAGCCCTGGTGTCAGAGTTTATTCAAACCGCCTTAGTGCGTTCACGACGCACTGACGGAGCGGCAGATGTCAGTCCATAGAACCACACCCGGTGCGTCAATGCGTCACCGTGTGTGCTTCTACGTGCGGTTTCATACAACTCCTTGCTTCACAAATGACGGACTGACGTTTGCTGCTCCGTCAGTGCGTCATCGTGTGTGAACGCGCTTACGGCCTCTGACGTGGTTTTTATGTAATAATTTAGTTATCAGAACTAGATACAAGAAGCGCTCGTTGGCGTAGTGGAGCTTCGGTATTGGAAACGATCACCGAAGTTAAGCAACGTCAGGTCCGGTCAGTCTTTGGATGGACGACCGTTTAGTGGTATTTCATCTCGAGCGTTTCCGTGCTTCGGAAGGACCGTTAGCAGTTGGTCTCGGATAGTATCGTCAGATGGCGTTGTAACTATTCGTTAAGCCTGGTCAGAGGCCTAATGGCGGCTTGAAAATTCTATGACAGCAAGGTGACCACTAACTTGTCTCCACCAACACGCACTGGGCCCGCGTGGTGGAGTATGGCCGAGAACGATTATGGCCCACTCCCTGTCACCCTTATTCGTGAGAGGAGGCCTTTGCCCTGCAGTGGGATTCTACAGGCTATAACTTACTTACTTACAGAACTATATACTATCCGACATATTTTGGACGTTACTAAAGCTGTTCTAAAGAATAAATTTGTTTTTGTAATTGAAAATATCATTAAATTCGTTACTGTTTGAAATTGAGTATTGAGAGCTTACGCACGTAGTCTAAGACTTACTAACCGAATTGTAACTAACATATACTAAGGCGCAATTGTTACTAACCCCAATGGATCGATGTTGTCTGGAAATAAATAAATTTTGATTTTAATAGCGTAGTCTAGGAAGCTGGCAAAGGGTGCATGGTAGCTGTCATTCATTGACCAGTAATAAATAAGAGGTCAATGCTGTCATTTCATAAAATGGGAAAAATGTACAGGTACCCACGTAAGAGGTACCCATGTGAGTGCGAGCGAGACGGGAATACTTCATTGCCTACATTTTCCGCCAAGCTACACTACTAGCACTTTCCTCCTACCAAGCGGGGTTGAGGTTAAAATTAGTAGGGGGCAGGGAGTGTCCTTACTGTATGTAATTTATGTGTGTATTGAAAGAGAATGTATAGAATTTTGTGAGGGTTTCCTCACGAATTTGTCGTTCAACGAAAAGCCAGTGGTGTTGTTAATTATTCAATTATCGTAATATGCTTGGATTGCAATTTTTGTATGCATAAGAAGGAGCCACGAAAGCCCGACCACTCGTTTTTTCAGCGTGTAACTAAAAAGAAACTGGATGTAGCCAAAAACCGTTAAAATTAAATGTTTATCCTATTGTTTCTGTACAAACGGATTTTAGGTAGCGTTCACACGAGTTAGGTAACACCGTGTATGCATTGGTAATGAATGATACGATGACATATCACCCCCTAAGATCAAGCCCCAGCCGCATCCTCCAACTAATTAGGTAAACAAAACAAACGAACGCAGACGTGACGTCCATACAGACTCAATTACATTAATTGTATTTAGTTTAATCAATGCGTTTGTCTCTCTGTTATTTGTTTAGATGGTATAAAGCAGGGGCATGACTTAAACCGAGTCTTAAATCGTCTATCAAATCGCATACCTAAATAAAATAGCAGAGAACCCGGCTTCGCATGTGGGGGCACGCGCGTGCCCCTGATAGGTAAATTATCACAAACTTTTCCGCCTGATCACTTAAATTTTTTCATTCATTGGTCTATTCATCAATAGGGTAAGGCTAGACAGCGCTTTTACTTTTTAGTATGCAAGCAAAAATGAGCCTAGTGGTAGTCAGGTGGAAAAGTCCGCGATAGTAGGTACCTAAGCGTCGCTCCTCTTATCAATATTTTCATATCGTCCAGAAAAGATTCGTGCTTAAGGTCACTATGACAATTTTATGAAGATTCAGTCGTAATTCATTGTGAATATAAGGTTGAATTTAATTGATTAGACAATGAGTTTTCTGGGGTGGGGTGCCCACCCATGCCCTAACACCGCCCATTGAATCTCATCGACATTGATAGGTACCTACAGCTAATTTAGCGTCAATCCAGACCATCCATACAATCAATGTTACTACAGCAATGTACGAATATCAATAAATGTTGGTAGGTACATTGCTTTCTAAAAGCAAGGCACTTGTGCAACGTCCGAATTTCGATTTCTTCAGAAAGCCGTAAACGTTTTTTTTCTCAGTTTAACCCGAAACCATTGACCAGAAGTAAGTGTTCCGCTGCTGGACCTCACCCTCGCAAATTGAATCTTTTAGCTGCTTTTAGTAGTCTGTTTAACATACGAGTTTTAGACTTTACGACTACATTACGATTTACTTATATTATAGGAATGAAATTTCATTGCTTGCTGTACAGGATCATTGCTCACTTTGCTAAACGTGGAATAAATAAATAAACTTTTATTTATATTTAAACCTTTGACTGCTTGTTGAGTGAGTAGATAAAATATCGCACATTCGGTGCAACAATGACATAATTTTCACATTGTTTTTACTTGTGTCGTTTTTGTAGCAGAGTGGTGTAGCCACCACTTTTAGTTTACTTTAGAGTGTTATGAAATAGGTAGAAAACGTTATTTTCTGAATCTTCTTAAACTCAAACTCAAAATAATTTATTAAATATAGGAGCACACTTATTAAAGGTCAATTCTTTTTTAAGCTACCACCGCGTCGGAACGTGTTGTCGCTGTAGAGAAGATGCGGCCAGAAACTCTTGCATTTGCGTCCTTTTTGTATTTTTGCATATGATGACATCTCATCGAGTTTGCCTTGCTTTATCGTGGTGAAGAAAGCATTCGAAGCTTGCTTGAAAATTGTGTGACCCGTCCTACGAGAATTAGGATCAGCCTATCGATTTTCTATGGGAGGTCCGAGAAATTTTCTTATTTTTCGACCGATGTTTCACTACACCCTGAACAATAACTAAAAATAGGGTTGTAGAGTGAAGAGACAGTTACTGAAATAGTAAAATCGAGTCGTAGTCGTAAGGTTAGGAATGCTCACGAAAAACCCTTTTTCTTCGCTGAATACCGTAAAAAATAATAAGGATAATAATATGACTCACTTATCCCTAACGTATTTCTGTATATTTCATGACAAAGGTCTTTGACCTGGAACACTTATAATGTTTCCGTCGTTTCTTTAAATGCGGTTTTTAAGGGGATGACAAGACCATCAAACTGAACAACTTTCTCTATGGCACCAACATAGAAACCACGAAAAAATCTGCTGTTCCATACAAAACTGCAAACCTACTCGAGCCACAATTTTTTTTCGATGTTGGTCCCTTAGAGATGGTTGTTCAGTTTGGTGATCTGATTATCCTCTTAAAAAACTGTCAGCTTATTAAGTTGGACCCTGTATTAGGTACTAACAAATATTGTACTTCCATCTATACCCCTGTATACTTCTTATAACGTTAATGGTTATTTGAGGGGTTAATCAGACCATCACACTAAACAACTTTCTCTGTAATATGACCAACATAGAAATTGCGAATAAAAAGATAGCTCATACATTTGAGTCGAGTTGGTTTACAGTTTTGTATGGGACAGCTAAATATTTTTTCGTGATTTCGTTGTTGGTTCCTTATAGGTTGTTCGGGATATTTTTTTCGAGAATTTTGTATTAACTCATACTAAGGCCGGATTCGACCAAACTTAGATTTATAGAAGAGTAACTAAGGTACAATTTTACTTTTGGTGTTTACACACCCCTTACTAAAAGAACGAATGTATAATTCACCTAAAAGAAAGAGGTCGTTGTATCCGTACTTATTGCAATGTGAGGTTATACAGTTTTAATTTGGTAGGTTTCTTTTTATTATAATTTTTTTAATTATGTGACATTGACATTTCATTTCGATTAGGGTTGGTAAAACGCAAAACCAGTTTACTCTATAGTAACCGGTGACTTAATCTATGAATAAAATTTACTCGCGTTTGGTCGAATCGGGCCTTAGTAAGTCAATGGAGCCTTCCAAAGTTAATAATTGTCAAATTCGACACGTTGACGATACGGTAATATCCGTAGCTTCCTGTTTATTGTATGTTTATTATAAACATAGTTCAATCGTTAATAAGTACAATCACATAAAATAAAACAATGTCCTAACACTTCCTGCCTTACGATAAGGTTGTATATTGTTTACTCGAACCGAACCATTGTTAAGTTATAAATTATAATGTTTAATGCGCGTGCACCTGTTACGATTAAATGCTATGTTTCATTTGTTTTATAATTTGACGTTTAATTCAGTGTCGATAACCAAGATAACGATAAAAAGCGAGGGTAATGTCGCAAGATAGCATATGCTCACGACTATATTCCCCGAGGGGGTAGTCAGAGATATTCCTGGACGGGGATCGAACCATCGCCTCCTGCACGGCAGGCAAGGTTACTCGCCACTGGACCACCACGGCTTTTTTGCGTTGCACGATGTATCATAATTTTGTCACTGAGTAACCCACAGAGACAAAACTCCGAACAATCGCGCTAGAGGACAATCTATGGGAGGTGGATCTATGGATGTCGTCAAAACGTGGTGATCATTTATTCATTTATTTATTAGGCACATAAAACAGATTACAGTTATAAAAACATCAAATATAGACAGGTTATAATGTAAAGTAAGCCATAATCCTAAGCATATGTGCACATCATGAAATAAGCAAAAGATAAACAATAGCATCGTGTGCGTGACTCTATACATACTGAAAAGAAAAAGACAACAAGAGAACAATTTTTCCATGCATCGAACGACAAAAAATTGAAGTATTAGGATAAATGATACTCCGAAGATGGTGGTACAAAGAGCGTTTATTGAATCCGTTCATTGATATTTATAATGAGTAGGTATCGCTGACCCAAGCAATATGCGTTTATGTAGCGGTAAACCAAAGTGTTACTGCTGAACTCTAAAATTAGCCTTTTGCTACGTTACCATATTACAAAATAAAAAAGACAAAAAAAGACAAAAAAAGAAACAACCAAGCACGTATCCAGACTTTGGGTTTGGGGGGGACATTTAATTTCGGGGGGGGATTTTCCATGAAAAACGATGAAAAATTTATAACTGTAATCACTGTTCCATACAAATATTCGGACTTCGGGGGGGGGGGGGGGGGGGGATAAATCCCACCTATCCCCCCCTGGATACGATATCTAGTCGTTTTTGGTTCTACCTAATTGTACCTAACTATGTATTCACAGCAGAGCGGAGATAACGCGGCTTTTGTACCGATACTGGTTCGAATCGAATATATTATCTAGTTGGTTAGATTTCGCGACAATTTCGTTATAATTACGACACATACGTGACAGGGGGTTATAGAAAGAGGTATTATTAAAATGGATCTGCAAGGAAAACGTTTTGGGGACCGTGTGGTCGCTGCTGTATTGGGTATTTATATTAAGAGACGATAGGAGAGCAGGGCAGTCGATGGCCTAATGAAGAAGTTTGTGGAGAGTGGAGAGGTCAAGTTGCATGCGCCCCAATTCAAGTTTCTGCACTTTAAATATCTCACAGCGTCGGTCATAGTCTGGGACTTCAAACACTTCTGTTACTTACAGTTTTATAATAGTGTAGAATAACGTAGAAATAAACTTTACGTGACATTGTAAAGCGTGGTAGTCACTGGCTTTCGAATTCTGTCGTGTTTAGTAAAAGGATATTGTCACTTGTCAGACGAGGCGAGGGACACAAGACAAATAGCTCGCAAACAGCTCAGCCTATTGGCAGGTTGAAATATTAACAGATGCGGCTTTGCGAGAACACCGACTGATGTTTGCAAACTTCACTTTGAAATATTAATGCTTAGTTATCTACCTACACAACCATTTATACTGATTGAAATAGAAATCATTAGCATCCTTTTAAACTAAGACTCTGCCCATCAGACAGAACAAAAATTTGTTAAAAGGAGTGCGATGTTTTTGAAACTCGGCAACGTTGAACTCAGCAGTTGAAAATGTCAAAATTACTATGGAGGCATCTTTCTACTAATGATTTGACTTTCAAAAATCGCACTCCTGGATTGTGATTTTTGAATGTCAAATCAGCAATAGAAAATTGCATATCTCCATAGTAATTTTGACATTTTCAAATGCTGAGTTCAACGTATGGTTTCAAAAATTGCACTCTAGGTTTTCATGTTAATAGGTAGGTATATTCTAACACTCGTAAAACGAATGATGTAATCTAATACAAATAAATATATTTTAATGTTCTAAACGGCCACAATACGATACAAACCTACAATGATATCGAATGCTAGTTTAATGCGCGTGCGCAGGTCATCACATACAATGGTCGCGGTAAATTTAACACCTACGTGTTAACGGTACACCAATACCAATCAAACTATACTATTCGTTCTGGTCTATTCCCGCTTTCACTTTGTAGGCCTAAAATTATTTTTATTTAATTTTATTCTACCTATAATACACTCTTCTTTTTAAACCGCAACTATACCTAAAGAGCCCTATCTTTCTCTCAATCTTGTGCCTTATCATTTTTATTCTGTCCAGCTGTTCTTCGATCATTCGATTTCGATACGGTCATTGTCTATTCAGAAAATCAGCCGGGTTCGAATCTAAATACATAAGTAGTGCACTTTCTTCACCTTACCGTCATGAATCTGATGTAAAGGTAAACCGCAGACCGGTACCATCACACATAGCCGGGTGGGAACTCTTATAAACAGGGTCAACAGCGGCGACCAATACCAACACTAACAATGAAGTCCAGCGAGTCCAGGGGATGACTCTAATCTAACCCGCAATGGATTTATTTGGAACCAGGTTGCGTGGAGGAGAAAAGGCATTGCAGATTAAAATAATTGCTATTAGTAGGCGAACTCTAGAGATAATTTATGACAGAGTTAAAAACTGTACTGCAAAATCAAATCAAAAGAGGAACCTAAAACTAATATCAAACTTACTGACACGATGACCTAGTTTTCTGAACACACGTAAGTTATTCCTAGTTGCAACAATATCCACGTACCTGCCAAATGATAATAAGTAGTACATATTATTATTTGTGGTTGGGCTATGTCAAGCAAGGGTCGTTATGTAACACTTCGACCATCGCTGGTCCTTTGTGTTCGCCCCAAGTTCACCCATATTTTACGCATACCTCCGAACTTGTGGTATTTTCTTTTCATTCTCGGGAATGCAGGTTCCCTTACGATTTTTTCCTTCACCGCCGAACTAATAAATGATAAATACAATACAACCGTACATAAATTGCAAAAAACTTAATGGTACAGGCCAGGAATATCATCGCTCTTGAAATTAGAAGTAAGGGATATAAGATATAAGAATTGAATAAGTAGTAAGAAATTCTTACAGGATAGTCATACGGCGTGGACATCAGATATATTGACGATGCCTGATGAATAGTTATTTGTTATGCTAGGCTGCAAAGTAGCTTTTTGGCGCGAATACTTGTGTTGAAACCTGAGCAAGCGAAGGATCCTAGGATTGAACCACAACCGAAGCCAGTGGTTCAAATAATAGAATCCTGAGCTTAGCGAAGGTTTCAAAGGTACGAGACGCAGAATAAATTTGCAGCCGAGCGAAACACACAACTTTTCACCTCACAACAGCGAGGAAAAAAAGTGAATTGCTAAAAAGAACATTTTAAAAAGTTTTATTTTTCGTGCTGGCCAGTGACATGAAATAGTTATTAAGGCTTTTCAGAGGATTGGCGGTATAGAAAAATATTCAATAGTACAGATTCTAATTTCAAAAACTCTTTCCACGCTAGCGGATAAAATGCACTTTTGCACTCAGGTTTCGACTGATAAACAGAATCTTTCCGAGCTAGTGAGGTGAAAAATATGTTGTTGTTGGTAGTTATCATAAAGTAACTGACCACCTCAATATCAATCAATATAATTTATTGCATGAATTACAGGTGAATTATACATAAAATATAACTGTAGAAAGCAGGTGTTCAGCTACAATCAATTGGTGCTCTACTGTAACCCTACCTTAGACAGGCGTACACAATATTCGAATAAAATAGTAATTAAAAGTCACAAATTAATAATTTAACGAATAAGTAAACGATGTCAGAGAATGTTATACCTACTGCTTAATTAAAACTAAACAATTTAATTTACTTGATTAACAAACCTTGATTTATTACGATCGTAATTAAATCTACATAGGAATAAACCTTCAAATCCGTGTGTTTACATAGATACCTAGCGCAGAACCGAACAACAATGCATGATTAAAATATGCGTACAGTATAAGCACTTAGTATTGTACTAATGTCGTACATTATATTTCAGCACAAAGAAAGTTATTATGGTTCTATTGTTGTTTGGCAGAAGTAGTGTTCGAGAGATAAGGCTGGATGCACACGTACTGAGATCAATCTATCTATCTATCTACAGGGTGAAATAGATATCATTAGCATCCTTTTAAAATAAGAGTCTACCCATCAAACTGAACAACTTTTACTATAGGAGCAAACCAATCGGAGCAAAAAAAAAAATCTGGGCATAAGTAGAAGATAAAAACTACTGGTTATGGCCACCAATAATCATAGTCGTGTCTGTATAGATATGTAGTCAGTATAGAGTGACATTGTCGTCTATTGACAAAACTCTTTAAATAAAGAAAAAAAAAAAAAAAAATCAACTGTTGCATACATTTGAGTCGAGTAGGCAAATTGCAGTTTAGTATGGAACAACAGATAATTTTTTTGCTGTTCGGTAGGTCTACCATGAGCTTTCACTGTACTTTTCTACTGTAGTTACGTCACCAATTTTATAAGGTTACGTTGAGAACTAATTTCTGTCATACAAAATTGGTGACGTAACTACAATAGTAAAGTACAGTTAAAACTCATGGTAGGCCTACGGTTTGCTCCTATAGTAAAAGTTGTTCAGCTTAATGGGTACAGTATGTGGTTTGAAGGTTAATGATACTTTTCCTTACACCCTGTTACATCATGAAGTTTGTAAAATACGGCACAACACGCAGCCGCAGCAGTGGCAGTCGCAGCTTTTGCGTCAAATTCTTCAAGTGTACTCGTACCTTAACTCTATGGGATCAAGGGAGCACAATGCGTGCGCGCCGTGATCGGGCGCTGCGCGGAGAAATGTGCGCGATGCTAGTGTGCAGATACATACAATGAGAAAACAATTCAAACCAGTAGATTGTAGTAAGTATTAGAGCTTGACATTAGTTGAAAATTCATAATTTTGCCCGTTTCCCATTATTTGGAGTGGACGCAATAAATGTCATCCTCTTCAGTCTTCCTTCATTTCAGCACTCACTCCTTTCTTACACTTCTATCTTCCAATTAAAGCCTAATAGTTTATAGTGTCCTTTTTAATATGCTGACACTTTTTTAAGAGGATGATCAGACCGTCAAACTGAAAAACTTTCTCTATGGCACCAACATCGAAATCGCGAAAAAAAATCTACTGTTCCATACAAAACTACAAACCTATAGGAGTCAAATGTATGGGAGAGCAGATTTTTTTTTCGCCTTTTCGATGTTGGTCCCGTAGAGAAAGTTGTTCAGTTTGAGGGTTTAGACCCTTATCTTAAAAAAAACTGTCAGCATATTAAGTTGAACCCTGTAGTACACCACACTAGCAAAATTTTGAATGAATGAATGAAATGAATGAAATATACTGAGCACTAGCAAAATTTTGAGGGCGTATCCAGTCAATGAATCTGCTGTCTAAACCGACGACCTAACTTTGGAAGAAAAACGAAATAAAAATTTGGACTTATACAGGAGTATACTAGCGGTGTATTTAAACTAATGACTATATTTTATTGCTATTTTAAACGTTTTAAAAGTTTAGTTCAATTTAGTACGGTGTAGGTATACTTACGCATCCTACCTATACAGGGTGTAAGGGAACAGCCCTCCGAAAACTGAAACGGTGAACTCAACTCAGACCATCATACTGAAAAGTTCACTATCTCCATAGTGAATCTCCTCTACCTCAGTAATCGTAAAAAAAAAACCTGCTGAGTTGGGTCGGGTCGGTACAGCAGTTTTGTTTGAAACAGCAGATATTTTTCGCGTTCCCTGAGGTAGGGTTGAACTACACATGGCCGCACGCGATCGCACTTTTTCGTCGCTCCATTCTGTCACTCATGGCCGTCGTGCGATCGCACGCCGCAGGCGATCGCGTTCCGTCTATCTTATATGCTCTAGCAAATGACGTTCCTGAGTGACAGAAAAGGATGGAGCGACGGAAAAGTGCGATCGCGTGCGGCCATGTGTAGTTCAACCCGTAGGCTCCATAGTGAAAGTTGTTCAGTTTGATGGTGTGATTTCACCGTTTCAGTCTGCGGAGGGTCCTACACCCTGTATTTACACAATAACAATATACGGGACCACACTCAATAGATACAAAACTTACTGACAAAGAAATTATAGCCTTCGGAAAATATTCTGGCAACATTAACAGTTCACCCCGGGGGAAATCAATGTGAAACGTGCTGTTGCCAGGCTTGCTGTTCAGTTGTATTTGTTTTATTGTTAAGTGTTGGGGCGTCCTTTCATTTCGTTTACGTGTTTTGCTTATTTGTGGATTCGGTTTGGTAACTTTGGTTGGGTGCGCTGCGTTGGAATGACAGGTTTTTAGACAAGAAAAGCGTAGAGTAACTTTTAGTTTTAATAACAGTTTTTTTAGGTAGGTATCCAATATTTCCTCTGACATCTGTTTATTCCTCCCCTCCCTAAAAGCCCTAAAAGCCTAATGAGCGTTTTTCTTTTGGTTTTATAAGGGATCGATAGATGGCGCTACAGTCTGTGCGAATAAACTCTTTAAAATAATAAAGAGGGAAAAGGTGATCAAGACGATGCCATCGCACCTTTTGATGGCATATATCTCATTAATCTTTTCGAATCACTTTTACGCCTGATATGGTGGCTCGATCCCAAAAAAAAAGGGAGGCACAGACATTAGACTTGATCTTTCATAGAAGCAACATGTTCCACTTGAATGAGGTGTCCGCACCTGATTGATGTTCCCGAGTTCACTTCGTCACTATGGCAATGACAGACCACAATGTGTCATTTTGTGTTGTTTTGTGTGACATGTTGTTTGTTTGAACGAGCTTGTCTATCGCTAGAGTAATGTGTCTATGGGCGGGCACAGACTTGACAAGATTTTGACAGGAATCGCGAACGGCTCTACCTACGGAGCGATAAACATGCCATCTGTCGAGTTTTTAGGAACTAAATTTAAAAAAGCAAAACGCTTATTATGTAGGTACTTTAATTACCATAGACCATTTATTTCAAAATTTATTTAAATACCATTAAAACACCATTTACTTCTTACACTAGGTAAGAAGAATTCCCTAATAGAATAGACTACCGGGTAGTCGTAGGTGACTAAAGCCGAGATTCAGAGACGATTTTGTAAGTCATACTTCGAACCATTGAGTAATTATGTATAGAGAGCAGACAACGCGAACAAAATCTGTGCACCATGATCAGCAGTGTGGGGCGCGTGCTGGGCGACGAGCGCCTGACACAGGCTAAGTTAGTTAGAGCGCGTGCACCCTAACGCGTGTTACAAAACATTACTTCTCGGTAGCTTCTCTAGTTAACATAGTACCTTAATGGTTCGAACTCCCGTATGTCAAAATCCATACATTTCGACCCTACTTAGCTCGAGCTAAGACTGAAAAAATCGTCTCTGAATCTCGGCCTAAGAGAGGTGACTGACTACCCCATTTCTTATGAGATACTTATATGAAATAATAATTAATTCTATTATACTCTTGTGTTTGTGTGAATTCCATGAAAAATCGTTGGGAAAATAGAAAGGAAACAAAAATTCCGTATATTAATGTAGTTTTATTTTTAAATAAATATAACCAATAACATTTATTACATCACAGGAGCTGGGTATCATAAAAACACAATTCAAGTTTATTCCAAGTACTACCAACACAATTTCGAGCAGACCATAGACTATAAAACGTTTCCTTTTTTTAATTTGTCTATATTCTGCCTAAAATATTGTGTGCCATGCCTTAATAAATTGACATCCCTTATATAAATAAGTATTACTACATTATGATTTCATTAAACTAATGTTTAATGTCATCAGTACAGTCGTGAAGAAAATGGTCACTGTTTTAATTAATTTCATTTAATTTAATTAAAAGACTTTCACGCGACGGAAGCATTACTATAGGCCTTTTTAATTTGTGCGTCACGATATACATTAATTAATTAAATGTATTTTTGTAACTAGAAGGATTTTTATTAAAAAGGAAAGTTTTGTGTATTTCATTGAAGAGAAGCTTATTTATTGAAACTACAAACTTATTCTGTTACGGACGCGAACTGTATTTCGTTGGTACATAAGACTATATTGATGTTGTAAGTATTGGTAATAAAGTACAGTCGCGTAGTATTTCTAGCGTCGCGTTATTAGTAACGTATTGATGTAAACAATTCGTATTAATCATTGCATAATACTTTGCATTGTTAAATAAATAAAAATGTATCTAAAATAATATTAACATACTTAATAAATTCAGTAGAAGTACAAATCGACTATATCTATACAATTACTCAGACATTATTATATTTTTATTCATTTTTGAAATGTATTTTTGCACGCCAATAAGATTTTGTAAGATTTCTCATAAAAAATTCGTTTGTAGTATTTTTTGTTTATTATATGGCATTGTTAAAGTATAAAATTGTAAGGAAAAAAATTGCGCGTAAAAACACATTTCAATATAAATTTTTACGAAATCTAAAGATATGCATAACTAGAAACAGGTTATTAGATCAATCTACAACTAAAATACACTTTTTACAATCCGTAGTACGATGAAGCGAAACTCCTAAGTTGATTTTTAAATACGTTATCTAAACAAATTTCTTTAGGTTTAAAAGTTTAAAATTGTTAAAGTTTGGGTCGAACCAGTTTTTTATCTTTTAAGAATACTCTTGCGTGATAAGTTTTGGTGAACATTAATTATTTAGTCTAGAAGTTCTAGAGCCTTCAGCTTACAGAAAAACTGATGGACAAATAAAATAATTCAAAAACAGCTTTACCTAAACGGTACTAAATCTATCAAACTTTCTATAGAGATTTGGCACCGTTTTTATTTGTCCGGTGACGGTCAAAATTGCAAATGGCAGCATCCGATTATTGTAAATTGCTCGGTCGTGCGTTCACATGATTTATAATATTGTTTTCTTACTGTACCTGAGAGGCGAGATAGCATAAATAATTGTGACAGCTCAATTGTAAATGATTACAGTGATGGAGGTCTTTCTTTGTTCGATTTTTTTATCGAGAATGCAGATTTTATTTTTGATATCTTTTTCATACAAAAGTTATGCGCGTATATTGTGAAAGCATTTTATTGTAATGTTTCTGTTAACTTTTTAGTAGCGACAAGGTATTTTTCGTAATCACTGACGCCATGCATGCCCATATATTTAATGGAGTGTTTGGCTAGTGGGTAAACAGACTGTTTTAACTTTTAAACCGAAAGAGACTTAATTATAATAATTATTTTTAACTTAATAAAGCTAGTAATACTGTACATACCTTTATTTAGGCAACAATTTGTTGTTATAAGAGATGATCTCAAAAGAAGACTTACATTAGTTCTTAATTATTTTGTAAAAAAAGTAATAAGAGAAAATTATTTACGGAAAAGTTAAGTACTCTATACAAAATGAGTAGAGCTTTGGCAAGATAAATTATTTTAAAATTATAGCTAAACAAGTTTTGCAGTAGGTATCAAGAACATTATTTTGTTTAAATTGACGTTTAAGTTAAAATAGTGTTGTAAAATCAATTAAAATTAAAAATAAAATTGTAGGTTTACTCTTAATATGTACGTTTTATTCTTAATAAAATGAGGTACTTTAAACCATTGTGACTATGCTTTGTGAAGATAATAATACATCATCAAATATGACCTACATCTATGTTGTACAATCGTGAACAAAAGCCATACCATCTGTCAAAACGTTACTCTAGATTTTTATTTAAAAATAAAATGTTGACACATGGTATCACCAAACAGCTATTTGCACCTAAAAACAATATTAACATTCGCATTTTTTCAATATAAAATAACAATTATACAAAATGCATGAAAATGGAACGAAGCTTTATTAGTCTTAAAAATATGTTTTTTTATTTAAATAAATAATCTTAATAATTTACAATAACGAAATCCTAGGAAGAGGGAGACAAATACAGTTACAATAAAATACACAATTCTGGTTTTTGGTATAAACAATCGATGACAATGGATATAACTGATGGATATGGCTATAATAATTATTTTTTAACTTTATCCCTAAACCCGATTAAGTATTATTGTATTCATTAGTGAATTAGACAGCACATTATATTGGCAGTAACAATTAAAACAACTACAATCAATTCACATTTTGCAAGACAAGACGGAATTATCGATCAACAAATGCGGCCCTTGTTCTCACGGGCCTCCAATCGTTCCTTTTTTAAATAATTGCCAGTTCATTTCTTCGCTTTTTTTCGACAGACTAATGGCAGTTGATGGCTCGTCGCTGCAGGCGTCGTATGCGCCTGTGCCAGTCATCACGCCACTCCAGAAGTAAGGTTCTATCGCCAACTGTTAGTCCTGGCAACCCTGACGAGGTTCCCTCTTTTTCCACTCCTAGGATTAGGTATGACCTGAGGAAATACATTAATGTTTAAGTAATATTAAAAGAGACTTTGGTTTACGATTGGTATAATTTATTTTAGTGGTTCCGGTCAAGGTTAGAATTCAACAAAGCAGACCAGGTAAACGCGGAAACCTGCTGAATCACAAATATCACAAAATAAAAAATGTTGCCTCGATATTTGCTCTTTGCTGATTTAATCACAAGCCTCGATTTTGCGGGTCCATTACCAATGAGTTTGTTGGGCCATAATTTCATCATAATTATCCTTATCAGCCCACAACATGTCTTACTGCTGAACTAAAAGAAAGACCAGCGATAATATGGTTGCAGTGGCATAGGCGCAAGTCTGTCATGGTCCTTAAATCCCAATAATAATGATAAATAAACTAAACCACGTTTTAAATCTTGTGTAGCAACTTACTTGTTCATCTTGAGCTTAGGGCACTTGCAGGCGAGGTCCTGCGCGCGCACGAACAGCGCCGTGGTGCCGCGGCGCAGACGACTGCGCGGCGCGCGCTTGTACACGGCCTGCACGCTCAGCGCCAGCCGCGCCCACTCGCCCGCGCCGTGCGCCTCGCGCCCTACCACCTTGCCCATTATGACTGCGGGCAAAATTATTACGTTAGTCTTATGTGTCAACAACAGCTATATCACATGATACTGCTCATCATCATATCAGCTGATAGATGTCCACTGCTGGATATAGGATTCCTAAGGATCGCCACAACGACCAGTCCTGCGCTGCCCTCGTCCAACAGGTTTCCGCTATCTTCACCAGGTCGTCGGTCCACCTTGTGGGGGACCTACCCACGCTGCGCTTTGCGGTCGCTCATGCTGTATAAGCATAAGCATATTCTCACGACTATATTCCCCGAGGCGGTAGTCAGAGATATTCTGAAACCTCAGAACATCCACGTTTCACCGATTGTACCGAAACTCTGTCCAGATGCTCTGTGTGCTCATGCTGTAGTGGAAACATTAGTCAGTCAGCAATGTTTGTATCAAGACTGACTGCCCAGAGTGCGCCAGACGAACTCACCATTTGCACTGGTGGAAGGCTCTTTCTTTGCATTATGTTAGTCGAACAGGTAAAAATAGCAGCGCGATAGCGTCCACTCTGACTTGTTTTATTCAATAAAAGCTGCAGTTAATATTCTGGTCTTAGAATGGACCTTGAATATTTATTTTATTTTTAGAATGCGTAGTATACTATTTTATAAAAATCAAGGTAATCAAAAAGAAGCAAATGGAAGATCGTATTAAACCAACTATTTCGTGGCGTAAGGTAGTATGCTTCCATTTCCACGAACTTAATTCCTCGCAGTAGTTCTGATTTAATCAAATGAGAATGGAGCATATCTATGCCGTATCCAACGATGGGAAAATCATTGGATTCAAGCAGCAGAAATCAATTATATCCGATCCGAATAGGCACTACACAGAGTACACAGGACCGGGCTACTACCGGGGCCTACGAATTTTCAGTTCGATGAGTTGAACGATTTCATACATAAGAACTAAAATTCACAGATTGTTTGTAACTTCTATTCCATCTTAGGCCTGTATTTTTAAATTAACCCCAAGCACTTGCGAAATTTTTAGCTCAATTATTTCATAGTATATAATATGCATCAGAGGAAGCCTTAACGCGCGAGTGCTTGAGTTTGGTTTATTCATACGGTACTTTAGTCTATGATAGGCACTACGGTTAACAAGTAATAATCCATCCATATTATCACGCCACTATCCCACAAGTAATAATAAATATGTATTTTATTATATAGCATGCTTATGCTTATGCTTTTATTCCAGACATGGTGTCCATAAAGTTTGTAATCATAATAAAAACCGAATTTAAGAAGGTATAGACCAGACGGGTCAGCACGAACGCACAACGTTTCATCATGATGGCGTGGAAGAAGTCGATGCGCGTCTCTACGAACATACGAGACACTCTCGGCAGTCCCGGGCAGGAACGTATAAGAATGAAAACTCACCGTAATCTCGGCTGCAGAACTTGTTGAGGTTTAGAGTGCGGGCGCCGGCGCGACACCGGCCGCACTGCTCCGCGGCTGCGGGCGATACACCAACCAAGGTATTAAACTTTACTGCAAATCGAATCGGCTCAAACTGATGTCTGTACATTTTGTAAAAACTTTTTGAAAAAGAACCTAACCTAACTTAGGTTAGCCTAACCCGAACCTAACCTAACTCATAACAGTTAGCTCATAACAGTTCAGGTAACTTTTTGTAATATTCAGTAGGTACAATTTTTAAAAAATAATGAATATTACAACAGCCACAACCTTTTAGTTATTTAAGGTACTCTAGCCTACATTATTATGCATTACCTACATATTTTTATAAATCTACATAAAAAACTGAAATTTCTGTTCGCAGAATCCGTATTATCTATAAATTTTCGAAATACATTTTTCTGATCTTTTTTTAGGATGATGATGTTTTATGAAACATTTCTCGTTATGATAATAATGCATGTCTGTAAATTGCGTTTTATTTACCATGTAACAAGAAACTAACTGAAGCTTATACATTCATGTACTCCAACAAGCGGATTTGTAAACGAATATCCATTCTGTAGTCTGTAGCTAACGAACCTAAAGGTAGACCACAATATCGTGTGATTAAATAATTATCTAGTCGGCGGATAGCCCGAACGTTGTTCTAATTATTACCTCATTAATTTACAGTATTACATCAAACAGGCTTCGTTATTATGTTGGGATCAGCGTTTTATAAATAACTTGGTAACTAAAATAACCTAATATTTTGACTAGAGCTGTTAATCACAACGTTTACAATGTTAGCTTGTGTTGTTCTGTAGAATAAATAACTGAAGGACATTACAATATTATTCATTGAACCCTTTCTAAAATTCAACTTTTTTACGCGCTAGTTGCAACCATTTTGCTTTTTTTACACTTTGAATTGAAAAATACAGATATTTTTCTGAAAAACGATGACAAAAATGTTGGTCAGTTATGAATTCCATGAAAAAGTTTGCAGCGTTTGCTTTAATAACTCGTTGTGTAGACCGTATGAAATCTGCGAACTAGATACTTATTTATCATTTCATCAAGAGAAGTAAAATTATTTTCATCACTTTGATGAATTTAAATGTAAACTGAGCACTAAAATAAAATAAAAATATTAATATAATTAATAGACAAGATTAAAATTACAATATTAGTCGTAAATATAAATTGATGAATTTGAAATAAAAGATGATTGAAAAAAGCTTGAAAGTAAAGTAAGTCACATCACAATCACGTACAAGAAAAATAATAATAAATGTGCAAATTAATTTAGAACACGAGTGACTGTACTTTATTTTATTACGTTATTAGGTTTATTGACTAGTAAATTAACGAAATAAAGCTGGCAGAAAAGTTATGTCTACTCAAATACCTACTTAGATTAAGTAGATACAAATAAATATTGTTTATTTGTACAGTCACTCAAGCATGTACTCGGTCATGATAACATTATTGTGATTTGGTAATACCAATTCTACATGTGTAAACATTTTTGGGGTAAATGCTACCGTTTACCATTAGGTTGTAGGAGGTTTTTTAAATATTAGTTGTGATTTCTATTCTATTTCAGAACCATATGGTATCGTACCATAGTTTACTACCTACATTAAAATATTAAAACGATGTTACTTCACAATATACCCCATAAATTTTAACTTAATTCATTAAATTAAAAGTGTCAATTAATTAATAATTTAAGGTAATTAAAACTAAACACTTTTCTTCTTCACTATATTTTTCAAAATAATACCTATGCTTAATCAAAAGAATTATTATGTTATTCAATATTATTATTATCACATAATTAAATCAATCAATTACTTAGATTTGACTATACATAATATAGAAGAAGAAAAATCATTTTCGAGAAGTAATCTAATTTATGTCCCAGTCCCCTACCTAAAGGAAGATTTTTTACTTAAGTATACTTTTTCCTTTTCCCTAATAAAAACCGTTGGTCTTGCTTTACCCGAACCAAATCACAACACAGCCCGATCATGACGTAGCACCGCATGCGGTGGCAGAGCAGAGGTGAGAGTGCAATGAAGGTCCACTTACTACTTACCGCGACCCGGCTCCCCGTCGACCGCCTCCATCGCCTGCACCGCCGTCACCACTCGGGGTATACCTGCCAAATAGATTGTTATAGGTTACTGTCAGATTAGAGTCAATTCCATGGATTTAAATCATAGAGGATGCCCATAGGCGAAGTATTTTTCGCTTACGCTGATAGACGTAACATCAGTGTAACCGCGTATGAGACAGCGATAGTCATAAAATCCTATACAATTTGTATGAAAATAGATGTCTGACTCCGGAGTCAGACAGCCGTCGTAGAACAAAAAAGTGGCTACGTCGATAAGGACAGCAATAAGTAGCGATCTCCTTTTTTAACTACAGCGAATTTGCTATGTGCATCTCTTACTCAGTGATATGACAAGACACGTGCTTTCTTCTAGTTCCTTCTCTTTCTACGAGGATGCCACTCCTCCTTACAAGCATTGAAACAAGAAAATTGGCAATGGCGACGTCTATATTTACAATTTTACGTGTGTCCCTTTCTATCCAATGGCATAATTACGAAAATGACAGGAGAGGAGCTTACATTTTTGACGTTGGATTAGAAAGAGACAATGTTAACGTGACGAAAAACAACGACGCGACGGAAAAGAACGATCATTACCGACCATCAAGGAGTATTATCATGTTTCACACCGCTTGTTAGGCAGTCTGTCCTCAATTATAGGTATTCCAAACTTCATGGCCAATTCCAATGGTTTCACAGCCTTCAAAGCTGCACATAGACACTAACAGTAATATACTTACGTATGCAAGGAGCTATGTGACTCCTCGACTGCTGGTAGCCCTTGGCACATCTGTTGCATGTCGTCCCGGTCACGCCGTCCTTGCACGGACACTGCCCGCTGGTCTGGTTACAGGTCTTCCCACTCGCTCCCACTGGATGGCAGTCGCAGGCTGTGGGAGAGAGATGTTGTTAGTCACATGAAAAATTTTGCATGTGGAAATGTTGTGGGAGCTAGAATAGGGCGATTCTTTAAAGCAATGGGCATCGTAGTAGGTGATCATTTGATTTAAACGACGTAGGGAACATTATACATAGGTTTTATAAAGTCGCATGAAGGCTTTCCAGCGTGGACCCGCCTAGAAAAAGGTTACCTATCATACAAAACAGCTGCTCTCGAACTGTGAGGGAAACATCGTGAGGAAACCTGGTTACGCTGAAGTAGAAGCTTAGACAAGTTAACCATGTCTAAGAGTAGAAGTTCTGATGCATATCTGAAGTCTACCAATCCGCGTGGTCGACTAACGCCCACAACACCCTGTTTGAGAGTAGGTCTGTGCCCTGCACTGGGACGTTTATAGGCTGATGATGCAGGCACAAACAAACAGAAGAACAAACAAAAATTTTAACAGTGGTCTCAATAGATCTCAATGCATTCCATTACTATCCTAATATGTTTGAAAATATGTTCAATATGCATCGACGCCAAGATTATTATTTTATTTATATCTAATAATAGAAGATTCAAGGATAGCATTCGTGTGATTGCTGTTAGCACCTTAACCCCAAAACTCCCAGCTCCCTGAATAACATCACATATTCTAACACCATTTCCACAATTTTCCACCCCCGTCTAGGGTTCGGAACTCAATTATTTTGATGTCCCCGAGTTCCCCCGAAGTACCCCGAAGGTTCCCGATGTGACCCAAAACGTGTTAAGGCCTGACCCTCTATTTGTGTTTAGTAGTTTGGCAGTTTATGGCGGCACAAGATTATATGGCGACAAAGGTTTGGGTCAGCGGTTTCGACAGGAAAATTCAGCGGCTTTTTAAATGGGTTTCGATATTTGAAAGAATAGCTGAATTGCAAATACAAAGTTTATTAAACAGTTGCTGAATACCTATACGTACATAACTTCAAGACAGCATTGTCTTTTGGGATGTTCAGAAACATTTTGTTATCTAGTCGTTGACTTCTTATGCACAAGGAATATACTACTCTCTACCGAGAGCTTATGCATATCTTAAAATATCGCTGATCGCGTGTGGTAGACTATGAATCACTCCCTCTCTCCCTTATTGGTAAGACCTCTTTGCCCTGCAGTGGGATCATTTTTGAAAATGAGATTTTATGTTTCCTGATATCTCAATTTGTATTCCATTGTCTTTATGAAATCTTAAAATATCGCTGATCACGTGTAGTAGACTATGAATCTCTCCCTCCGTCCCTTATTCGTAAGAGAAAACCTTTGCCCTGCAGTGGGATCATTTTTGAAGATGCGACTTTTTAGTTTTCTTATATCTAAATTTATTCCATTGACTAAAGTAAATTCTTTTGTTTTTAAGTCAACGCACGCCGGGAAAAAAGCAACCCTTTCATTTTGTAGACTTTGCTAAAAAATTACAATTGCACAATTAAAAAATTTTTTGTAAAGTCTACCTAAATACAATAGTTGTCACAGATATTTTTTTGATCAAAATAAAATGAGCAGTGAATAAATATGAATATCTTCATATCGGTATTATACTTTTACAAACGACACCTCTAGTAAAGCGTAGCATACCTACTTACCTCCAAATACCACCTGTATAAAACATAAAAATATCAGCAAATACAAAAGCTTTTTTAAAAACCCATTTTTGCTAACCCTAAAGTATTTTATCTCCAGGGAGCCGTGAGTTATGTTACTGTATTTTTCCAATAGCGAAACAAAATAACCTAATACGAGACGTCAACGGGAAAGCATGTCCCTTACAAAATAGTCCCCAGGGTGGCTTGAACCTATTTCACAACTATCCCGAAGCTATTTTTATGGGGAACTTTCGGTGAATTGTTTGCGGTTTGAGTGCGTTTCAGGTTTTATGGGGGTTACGTTTTTTGCCTTTAGGGTTGCGTGAAGAAATGAAGATGCGAACCCTTGACTTATGAGTTGACGACTGACTTGAAATTGAAATGATAAAATTTAATGGTCTGATCATCCCCTTAAAAATCAACAGCATATTCTTCTTCTTATCGTGTGGGCAAGCCCTGGTGTCAGAATTTATTCAAACTGCCTTGCGGCCTGGCTTTTCGGTGAAGGAAAACATCGCGAGGAAACCTGCATGCTTCAATATCGAGGCATGTATTGTACCCACTGTCCATTATAAGTGGCGACGGGCTCACCCCCCGTCACAGGACAGAGTTTCGGTACCTACTACTGGTGAAACGTGGATGTTCTGAGGTTTTCTGAATACCTCTGACTACCCCCTCGGGGAATATTTGCTTATGCCTTACGGCCTCTGACCTGGTTTTTATGTAACGACTACTACCACCAGAGATAGTAGCCGGGACCAACAGCTAACCTGTCATCCGAAGCACAGAATCATCTTTCGTTTCAGACAATCAAGTGATTCAGAATGCAATGTTCTAACCAACTGGGGAAAAACCATAAAGGTATTATACCTTACAGGAATAGAGCAACTGACATGAGTTGTCAAATGAAACCGTTTTTGGTTTGTTTCAGGAGACTATTCGCACGCAAAAATTCGAATACTGTCTATAATTCTGAGTCTAACGTGAAATCGTGGATAAATTAATGAAGTGATGTCAGTATATTTCACAAAATTATCAACGATTTCATTTTAGATTCGCAATTATTCACGGAAACCGAATTTTAAAAATTGGTAAGAGATTAGAAAACGGTTCTATTGCCTCGCGTCACGTATCTCTTTCTATTATACAGTGGTACCGCTAGGTACATCTCGCTCTCTCAGCTGTCAGTTCCTCTATTCCTGGTATAATACCTTTATGGGAAAAACGCACAAAGTAACATTTCACTTGCCCCCCCGTGCCCGCCCGTGGGAATCGAACCCACGACCTCCGTGTCAAGAGCCCAGTGCTCTTAACCAATAGACCACGGAGGCAGTTCAGTCAGCATATTAAGAAATACTAAAAAAAACAATGCTTTAATTATTAAGAATATATTCCTAAGAATAAATAAAAAAAACAGGCCAGGGTTTTCCAACCTTTTCAAACATCGAAGCTTTACCAACGAGCATTTGTACAAAATTATAACTTTTACCAACCCAAATAAAAATGTACTTATATTTAAACGAAGGTTAAAGAAACCCTGTTTGTTCAGAGACTTTAAACAGGTGTTAAACGGTTTACGACCCCTGTATTTATTTTACGGCGGCTACTTCTTATTTTTAACTTTTTAGTAAAAGAAAAGGTTTTTATGTGTTACCGCGTTAAATTGTTTTTACTTTGAAAACATTTATGTAGCAGAAAGAATAACATAGAGTAATATTATCAAAACTTGTTTGGCTTTTAAATTTCCAAGAGCGTGTATGATCTTGATCATGATCACGCTAAATATACAAATAATATAGGGTTCAGGCATAAGGTACTTACATTTTCTTGCGCTTTGACACATTATATCAAATCTGTGGTGATTAAAATAATCCAACGGCCTTAAATAATTTTATCAATAATCTCGCATGAATGAATACCCCCATGGATTGAGATGTCGTTGCATAGGTTTTGTAAAATGTTACAATAGGACCATGTTATTTTAATGCTTCTGTTTCGAGATTTTTGCGCTCATTGTTAAAAAAAATAGAGCATACTCCGCAGCAGACGTCCTTAAAGTTAAGAAATACAAGATAAATTAGTCACCGATGTGTCGCAACACTAAGGCTGGCTTGCACCAAGAAGTATTAATGCTTAAACATGTTTAAAATGATGCTGTCGCTGTCATTTGTATGAGCAGTGTGAAAGACAGAACTATCACTAAATACGTTTAAGCCTAAATACTTACTTGCTGGTGTGTCACCGGTTTATACTTACGTTTGCAAGCCTTCTTGTGAGTTATGGGTTTGGTAGGATCCCTGTAGTAGCCCTCGCGGCAGTAGTGGCAGTGCCGGCCAGCGGTGTAGTGCGACACTTGAGGCACACACCGCTGCTCGCCACGTTGAACCTACACCGACGATGGCGGACAATACAGTTGCATACTTACGTTTGCAAGCCTTCTTGTGCGTGATGGGTTTAGTAGGATCCCTGTGGTAGCCCTCGCGGCAGTAGTGGCAGTGTCGGCCAGCGGTGTAGTGGCGACACTTGAGGCACACGCCGCCGCTCGCCATGTTGAACCTACACCGACGATGGTGGACAATACAGTTGCATACTTACGTTTGCAAGCCTTCTTGTGAGTGATAGGTTTGGTGGGATCCCTGTAGTAGCCCTCGCGGCAGTAGTGGCAATGCCGGCCGGCGGTGTAGTGGCGACACTTGAGGCACACACCGCCGCTCGCCCGGCCCGATAGCTTGTACAGCTCCATGTTGAACCTACACCGACGAGCGTGCCCGTTACAGTTGCATTCTGAAACAATAAGATGGGTGTTATTCGTTTCTTGAACATATATATCAATAGCTTGAGTCAGGAAGGTGGCAAGTTATTATGAGCTTTAGTACAAGAACATGTTGGAAGGAGTCACGGCCTAGGCGAAGGTACATTGATCAAACAGGCGAAGGTATACATAAATGGGGTATACATGGTGGGGTGAATATATATCCATGCCAATGACTGTCATCTGTTGAATTACAACATCTTTAACGTAATTCACACCAGGATTACCCAAGTTCGAAAATCATATTGACGAAAACCGAATTATAATTTCTATTTAAAATTATACTCTAACTTTAAGTTGAATATTTAAAGTTAAATTTTTTTTGATATTGTAGTCTCCGATAACAACAAAACACTCAAAGTGGTCCGTGGTCGAAAAAAGGTTAAGAACCACTGCTCTACATCAAATCTAAGAACTACACCGTAGGCCTGCACCACTAGATATTCGTACCAAATGCTAGCTAAATATTAATGGGTGCCATTAACCGGGTGCGAGCTCGAAACAGTTTGCAAATGGTGCGATATGTCACGCTCATAATACCTTAAAGTACAGTTAACTGGAAATAAAGGGAGAGGATTAAGGTGAGCCAGGAATAGTGTAATGTGTATTGTTTTCAATCTAAGGTGAAATTGAAAATCACTTGCAATGCCCTATCTATACCTATAGGATGTATAAACGAAAAATACGTTAAAGCCCGACCTGAAAAATAAAAAACCTCGCCATGTTGCGGAAAATCATTGGAACTAATATTTGTACTGGGAACACTGACATTAAAGGTTATAGTCGAATGCAGCGCCCCCAAACCAGGTTTTTATATTTCTGGTCAGGATTTAAATACTTTAGGGTGCTTCACATCATAAAACTGAACAACTTTTAATATGGGACCAACTATGAAAGTGTGAAAAAAACTGAAGTTCCATACATAATAGGCTACTCTACCAAAATGTGTACATGAAACAGCAGATATTTTTTTCGCGATTTTACTAAAATGAAAGTTCTTCAGTTTGATGGGCCGAAGCACCTCCTAAGATATACCCATGTACCTACCTAACGTATTTAATTTTACATTCTGTAAGTTTATTAAATATTAAACCAATACATTTAGGGCCTGTTTCACCACTTCTGGGTAAGTTTTTGTTAGCTTATCCGACAGATAGTGTGGCATATTTTGTATGAAATTATGTCAAAATATCTGTCGGATAAGCTAACAAGAACTTATTCAGAAGTGGTGAAACAGGCCCTTAAACTATTAAACTTCTAAGAATTGGAGGGAAAGAAAGCAAGGTTCACTATTAAATGATATACATTTTAGGATAAAATAACAGCTCAATAGGTGATAGAATATGCTAGCTTTTCGCTCACAAAAATTCCGGAATACTTTTCCATGATTCCCCTTTCTTACGGGAATCATAGAAATAAGTTGTTCTTTTCTAAGGCAGGAACTACACGGCCAAATATTATGAAAATCATTCGACATAAGCAGGTACCTCAATATTTGAATTCGACTGTACTGCAAAGTAACACAGACACGTCAAGGAGCCGGTTGTGGTATTTGTGAAAGTATAATACATCTTGCTGAGGAAATTGTGTACAAATTCAATGACGGCAAGATAGGACAATTGATTTGAAAGACTTCCTTAAAAACTTTAAACCCTGTTTAATATTTTACATCCTGTATAACGTTACCTACCTTACCTCTAGAACGATCGTTCTAGCCTTACCTACACCTTATAGGTAGGGTAGGTACACCACACATTTTTAATTAGGAACGAAACTTTAAGTGTGTATTCAAACCGTGAATCTGAACAACTTTCCCTAAGGAAAATGGGTCGAAAAACGAGAGAAATTTTGGACCTCCCATAGAAAATCAAACGGCAGGCCGATCCGCATTTTTGCATTCCCATCCAAAAAAAAATCTCGTTTTTCGACCCATGTTCCTTAGGGAAATTCAGATTCACGGTCTGAATACACCCTTAAAGGTTCGTTACTAATTAAAAATTAGTGGTGTATAGTTTTTGCTTTAATTTTAACGCCTTCTCATAACATAACGCCACACCCCCTCTAAGTACATCAAGAAGACCATAGACAAATTACACCAGCCATAGACAATAAATTGAATCTAGCATCAACAACAAAGCCCTATGAAAATAAACGATACATTATTCCGTCATTTGGCTGCGCCTGCGCCGCCCTGATACATAAAACTGTCAACGAGAGCATACTGTTGCTGAAAACATCAACTATTACGTTTAACAGATGGGTCAGTAAAAAATATTGGTGCGCCTTTGTACTGTGACTGCTTTGGTGTTTGTAGTTATGATGTAGTGTCTTAAACAAGTTAAAGCGGTATGATCTGCGGCGCGCACTAGTTTTTGAACACGAACGAAACATGAAAAACAGTGTTTTAAAGTCTGAAAAGAAAATATGTATAATGCTTACTGCTTATTTTGTGTATAATACATTAACAAATTAGGGTTGGTGAGTAAAATGGTTGGCCATTGCCAGAAAATGATGGGAATAATTTTAGATTGTGCTGTTGTTTTAAAATTTATGGTTAACTTTTCTGTAGTGCTTCTTGCTCGGCCCCCTAAAGTATCCCCAGAAAGTACGGGGTGAGGTATCGGTATCTGAGGTCAGAGAGGGGCAGGGAGTGGCCGTTCTGTATGTAGAACTATTACTATTATCTACTCTGTGCCATTGTCATAGACAAAACATTTTTCGCTTAGGTATACCTATACTCCATTCCAAATAGCAACGAAAATTTAAGGCCATTTTGAATTACAAAAACAGAGATTTGATACACTTCCTCTCACTTATTCTTAGAACAGCTTTAGTAACGTCCAAGATACGTTGGATAGTATATCTTCCTCAAAAATAAATCATATTTTCTAATCAGAATTGGCCAGAAAGCTATGCAGGAATCGGAATATCTTTTCGTCTTTATTTGGGAATGCAGTATAAGTACTCTAAAACTGGACACTGCCTACAAAAAACTGATTTTGACCTACTGTAATACCTAAGTCTGTGATTTTGACAAGATGACGTCAAGACGTCAGTACATGCGAAAATCGTACTTATTAGTTTCATGCAGGTAAATGCCGGGTAACCAGATAGGCAACAGAGGAGGTGAGGTAAGAAATTGGTGGGAGGAAGGAAGTGTCCACACTGTATGTAGTAATAGATACTCTTTCTTATGCTGTGCCTTTGTTGTCTGTTCAACCTCAAAATAAGAGCAAATTTGACAGGGAGTGACTAATAAGGCATCCTCTCTCCTTCTTATTCAGGGGCACGTGCGTCCGTCCGAGTTCAATGAGAGGAAAAGTAGCGGAGGAAGCGAATGCGCACGTCTTACACGGTGACCATGAAGCGGTGGACAAACGGTGGATTTATTACCGCCATTTTTTTCAAACATAGCTCTAACACTTTAAAGCATGACTTCTATCCAATCTCTGCAGATTTAATCCTAAAGATGCAAAAACCACTAATTAACTAAATTATGCAAAATCAAATGGCAAACGGAATTTGTACTTCCGCCCTACCTTATCGCGTTGGTTTTTGGCATGTGATCTTCTTATCGTGTCGACTTAAAATTTTGAACAAAGTCGCTAAATAGTACCTTGCCAGAAGTGGGCAACCGATATTGCAACGTCGCTAGCGGTCATGAGCTTCTCCTGCGTGCAGGAGTTAGGGCACGCAAGGCACGATGTGAGATGGGCTATCGTTTGTGGAGCTCCACAGACGCAACTCACATTTTGGGCATCCTAGAATCCGCACCTAACCATGTTGTCCTTACTGCGACCGACCTGGGTTCGAAGTCGGCATGTGATTAAATAAACCTTTCATATAAGGCCTCTCGTTTGTGCTAGCCACAAAAATACTACAAAAGAACCATTATCCCTTAGTTTCCTCGCACCACACCCACGGGAAGAAAATAGTACGGTCTATTATAAGCCGCGACGATAAGTATTTATAACATGCAATTAAGTCAACAAATTTCTAACTATCTCGTATTGTCTACTGTTCTAACAATAATTAACAGACGTTGTCCAAAAAAGCCCATGACCCGTGGACACCCTAATCGACCAGCAACTAGTCTCACGTCGCAGGCACGTGTCTGAAGTGTTTGGAAACTAACTAATATTGGAGCCATCGCTAATTTATTAAGCTTGCTTTATTTGATTCCCAACATTATTGCAGTTTTTCTAACTTTACGTTAGTTTCACCGGTTAATTGGAAACGTTTCGGTATTTTAGCTTTTTGCTAATTTTTTTTTTAGTTCTTTCTTGTTTTAGTTTGGAGGGTTTTTAACTCTTACACTGACAAAGAAGGAACCCTAGGTATTTCGCAATTTGATGTCGTATATTAAAATAATGTGGTATACACATACAGGATGAAATTGATATCATTAGCATCCTTTTAAACTAAGAGTCTAGCAAACATATCGGAGCAAAAAAAATCTACTGTTCCATACGAGTACCTACTACACTGCAGAGCCTACTCAACTCAAATGTTTGCAACATCCGATTGTTTTTTGCTCCGATCTGTTTGCTCCCATAGTAAAAGTTGTTCAGTTTGATGGGTAGACTCTTAGTTTAAAAAGATGCTTATGAAATTATATCAATTTCACTCTGAATAAGGAGAGAAAATAAGTATATTTTTTTTGGTAACCTATCTTACTTTCGAAATTTCACTGACCGAATTTCAGTTGTTCGAAAACGGTTTATAGAAGTTTCTAGCGACAGATATTTTGGTACACATACATTTGTTACTCCTTATAAAGACTTGACAGAACTATCATTTTCCATAAAATTTAAAATCAGAATTTCATAATTCTGATTTTAAATTTTATTCTTCTTTTGACAACGATCTTCTGGGTTCGAAGTTTTAAAATGTAGAAGCAACTTTTTCCATAGTATGACTAGGACACAACACAGTAAAGTTTTCTGTAATAATTACTTAGTAGATACATGATACAAGGATTATAGTACCAACATGCTTGCTAGCATGCTGCTTGCTTGCTTGCCTGCTGCATGCTTGCTTGCTTGTTGCTTGCTAGCTTGTATGCATGTTGGGGGGTGCGGGGGGCGGAAACCCCCTGCCTGAGAAATACAAACTGGTGGTTTTAAAATTGTAGTTTAGGTTAGGTTAGAACATGTAAAACACTTAGCGGGCGAAGCGAGCAGAGCATCAAAATGCTTGCTGCATGCTTGCTTGCTTGCTGCATGTTTGCTTGCATGTTGCTTGCTTGCTTGTATGCATGTTGGGGGGTGCAGGGGGGCTGCGCCCCCCGCGAGGGGGGTTCGGGGGGCGGAAGCCCCCTGACTGAGAAAAACAAACTGGTGGTTTTAAAATTGTAGGTTAGGTTAGGTTAGAACATGTAAGACACTTAGCGGAGCGAGCGAAGCGAGCGGAGCATCAAAATGCTTGCTGCATGCTTGCTTGCTTGCTGCATGTTTGCTTGCTCGCTGCATGCTTGCTTGCTGAATGCTAGCTTGCTTGCTGCATGCTTGCTTGTTTGCTTATATGTATGTTGAAGGTGCAGTGGGGTGGACTCCCCCTGCCTTAGAAAAACAATCTGGTTTTTTTTAAATTGTAAGAAAGGTTAGGTTAAATATTTCTGCGGAAAAGTGACTGTACGGAAAAACAAATATTCGAAAAAGTAAATTATCTGACTTACATAACTTTGGAAAACTGTGTTACAGAATTTTGATTCATTGGTTAAAAGAAAAAAAGGACAATAAAAAATCTGGCTCCTCAAAATATGGCGAATAATATTTCGGGGAAACAAAAAAAAAGGGAAACAATAAAAAGTGTAACGATTTCGGAGAACTAAAATTCGGAAAACTCTTTTTCGAAAGTACGATAGGTAACCATTTTTTTTCTATGCCCACAAAATGAGATCGTCGATAGCGCATTGTGGAGAGATCGGGTTACTCAATCACAAGGGTCCGGGTTTGAATCCTCGCCGACAACATGCCATGTACCAATGAGTTAATACTAACATTTGTACTTCATAATACCGACTGCTCTCAAAAGGTGAAGGAAGACATTGCAAAGAAACCTGCATACGCTGAAGAAGAAATTCTGATGCGTATGTGAAGTCTACCAATCCGCATTGGGCACGCGTGGACGACTAACGCCCATACACTCACTGAGGGTAGGCGTGTGTCCCTGCATTGGGACGTATATAGGCTGATGATGACGATGATGCCCAAAATTACAGAAATAAATAATTTGAAGCTAAATAATTCAAAGGGAATCTCAGGAATCAGATAACTATTTATTACCATTTTGGTGTACCTACAACATTTCATTGAGTTTGATTAAGATAACCTTAACTTCGTTTCGTATGGGGCTCACTTGTTACTAATTGAACTATTATACATTGTATCATACATCGCAACTAGTAAGGTATAATAGTATAACATTTACCTCCATTACTTCCTCTCATTGACGACAAAATGAATATCAATGTCTTTAACATACCTCTGTATTAGACAGACATTATACAAGCCAGCACAAGACGTGCCAAACTAAACCAGAACTTACTCAACTCAGCATAAAGTCTATAAAACGAAATCAAGTTGCAAGTAAAAGCCAGACGCCCCTAACAATATTAGACAGAAGGGAACAAATTGGCACACTCGAGATAACGAGTTTATTAATTAAATTAATCCTCAGAATGGAGATATCAGAGCTTAATTACTTCTACTTGGGGAGAATGTGTTACTTATTAAGTTGACGTCTTGCACGTTACTTATACAGGGTGGCTTATCGAGATGGGTCAGAATGGGGACCTCCGAAACTACGGGGTGAAATTGATATCATTAGCATCCTAACTAAGAGTCTACCCATCAAACTGAACAACTTTTACTCTAGGAGCAAAACAAACAAAGCAAAAAAAAAATCTGAACTGCTGAGGTAGGTTTCAGAATATCTCTGACTACCCCCTCGAGGAATATAGTCGTGAGCATATGCTATGCTAAAAACATAAAACAATATTATTCGCTTGTTGCGTCCTTCATTTTGATCCAAAATTTTCCACAAAAATTGATTGCAAACAAAATTGCGATGAAAATTAAAATGTTTTCCCTATCGGCAAACGGTTCGATCATCGACAACCATCACTCAAGCTGACGTTGATTGACAAATGAGACCTCAACACAAATGATTAAGGATGTTTTTTGAACGGGAATTGATTAATTTTTTGTTTTCGTCTGTAAAAATGTTTGCTTGGAGGAAGGCTTGGAGTATATTTTGATAGGAGCACTTATTGGGTATAAAGCTTAGGCATAGCATAAAACCTACGTACATACATACATAAACTCTCGCCTTTTTCCCAGAGGGGTATGCAGAGACTATAGTCAAATAAACAAAGACTATAGAGCGGTCCTAAAATACCTCTCTCGCTTTCTCTAGTCAAGATTCATCAGTAGTATATCTTGTCTGCTCTCAAACGGTGAAGGAAAACATCATGAGGGAACCTTCATATGCAGAAGAAGAAATTCTAATGCGTATGTGAAGTCTACCAATCCGCATTGGGCACGCGTGGTGGACTATGCCCTGCAGTGGGACTTATAAAGGCTGATGATGATATCTTGTCATACATTTCCGTCGATTTAAGCAAATACAAATGCAAATAGGTACAAATACAAATAATTTATTAGGTTCATGATAACAATAGGCATATTTAGGTACATACATTTTTGAGCTTTTTATATAGTGTATGGTTGGCGCGCTGGTATCTATGCAGACAGAGTCTGAAGTACTATCCTGTCAAGCACTAGTACACCTGGAACAACTTGGAACTGGAAATCCAAGATGCTAAAGTCCTCACATGTGACTTTACCTGGGTTTGAGCCCCCAGTCTGAGCTATGTTCTGCTATCCGTAAACGGAGTCAAGACAATAAAAAAAAAGATAACACACAGATAACTCGAAAACAGGCAAGGGATTTTTAGGAAACACCAAAAAAGCTCGTAGTCTCTACAAAAACAAACATTGATAAACTGGACTGTACCAAATGGGATGAAGATAACAATCGTCGAAAGTAAAACGATAAATCACGTGACTAATCTAGGCTCAATGACTAACAATGTCCTAGCCAAATGGTCGCCTTGGTGCGAGAACACTAGGGCTGCCACACGTCCATATTTGTTTGATCCCCAGGAAATTATCGGAATAACCTAGGCTTGCCTGTAATTGGACATGAATTAAATTTATTACATTGATTGAATGAATTTTTTATGTAAATGAAGGTGTAGATTTGTTTTTTTATTAGCAAATTGGTATTTTGTGCAAACATTATTGTGATTTGTGAATTATTTAAACTGAATTGTTTCGTGTATTACGCAAGAAACAACCAAATTATAATTTTCTTATGCAGCGGGCCAAATAGCCATTCCATTTTCAAACTTTTAATTTGCGCAAAGTCAGTGTAGTACCTCCCCTAAAAATATATTTGGCAGTTGTATTCAATTTGCTGACCTGAGTTGAATTCTTCTTTGAACAAGATTCACATTAGCCTATTTTCTTCTTCTTGGTCGTAACCTCATGGCTGAGGGACGTGACCATCGTGGGCCGCTTGTGCCACCACAGCTCTCCAGGCCGCTCGATCTTATAATTAGCCTATTTAAGTAGTTTTAAAAATTAAACTATGACATTTTATATTTTTAATATTCCCATTATTAATTAGTTTCATTATATAGTATTAGTATTAGTATTATATAGTAGGTAGTAGGTAGGTACATGAAACCTGATGACTGACATGATTATTTTTTTATTCTACACTTGAAAACGATATCAAAATCCTAGAAATATCCGATATAATCCGGTATTATTTCCGGATAACCACATAATTTAATTGGCAGCCCTGATGTAGATATCATAGTTTGGACCCAAGCCAACCATTCGGTTACCAAAGCTGTTACATGCACTATTTGTGTAATTAGTTTGTGATTTATAAAACTTTTGTTTGTCTGTCCGTCTGTCATTTAGATCACCTGTAATTCGTCTACGAAGCACTTCGACTCATAATGATCAGATTTATTTCATCTACTTAATTTTAATGATTCCTTTCCTTTGAATACCCTGGGATCATAGGATCATAGACAGTAGCATAACTACTGCTAGTAGGACTAGTATAATGCCAAAGACCCCGGGCCTGAAGGGTCACCAAGAACCTAACCTTTAAAAGGTATAACAAAGACGAGCTTTTGTAGCAAGGAAATGTGCCTGGCCAACGCGGCTTCCCTCCTGATTTATCACTATTTGCAATTACCTATAGTTAAACCCCTTCTGCTAGGAAAATCATTGCTATCTCCTCGGATTTTTACGTTGATAGAGGTCCACAGAGAGTATCTATATTTTTACAAGGGCCCTACCACTACCACTGGCTGACTCATTTGTATTCTATGATCACCTGACTACCTAGTTGACCTTCCAGATAATTAAAGAAGCCTTCACTTCAAAACAGTTTTTGGCATTACAAAATCACCCGTAAATTCCAGGTAATTCGAAGCGACTTGACAGAATAAATCCCCAAATCAACAATAGAAACAACTCTATATTTGCGTCACCGTACTTCAAAATTTGTACGTCAAAAAACCATCTGAGATTAGGTCTCCGCATAGGAACAATTTTTAGGTCCTATTGTCGGACCAACTTTGGACCTTAAAATCGGAGGCAGTTATCCGGACTTATCGCGTCACGTTCAATATTGTGAGAGGTCTCGATAAAAAAACGTTCAGACTATGTGCGTTCACACACGATGACGCACTGACGGAGCGGCAGATGTCAGTCCATAGAACCAGCCGGTGCGTCAATGCGTCACCGTGTTTGCTTCTACGTGCGGTTTCATACAACTCCTTGCTTCACAAATGACGGACTGACGGACCAGGGCTTGCCCACACGATAAGAAAAAGTGCGTCATCGTGTGTGAACGCACGATAACTTCAAATCTAGACAGGACTTACAAACCTCCAAGAAGCATAATCAAAGCCAACTCAGCAATTTTAGAAACCTTTTCAAATAACCCCAACACTACAAGTTCTGTAAGCTAGAATTTGAACAAGCTCTCCAGATGACTCGGCGACTTGGCCCCAAGGAATAGCTTCGACAGACCACACCGGCAATGAATAAAACATGCTACAATTGGACATACGATGGCAAATGCAATAGCATGCGGATTTGGTGGGGAGAGGAGCGGATTATGGTACAGTTTCTATTAAGAAGGTAGGCAGAACTAGCAGCTAATTTAGGCTCCAAAAAAGTGTATTCATTCTAAAACTCTTCCCAGATACGTACAATGAGCGATTTTTTTTCTTTTTTTAAATTTAGTTCCTAAAAAAACTCGACAAATGGCATGTTTATCGCTCCATAGAGCCGTTCGCGAGATCCTGTCAAAATCTTGTCAAGACTGTGCCTGCCTTTTTTTGGAACGCCAAGGGATCGAGTACAACCAAGTCAGGCGTAAAAGTTTAGAATTTTCGATTAAAATGATTAGTAAATAATGCAATATCCCATCAAAAGATGCGTTGGCATCTTCTTGATCATCTTTTAACTCTTTTTTATTTAAAGAAACACTTTTTGAAGTTTTGACTTGTATTCGCACAGACCGTCTATCGATCTTCTAGAAAACAACAAAAAACGCTCATTACTAACTAATCTGTTGCAAGCAGAAATTAGAACATAATAATATTATAATATCGTGAATATCGTGATACCGCATTCTTCGTCTTTATCTCTTCTTAAAAGTAACTAGAAAACAGCTACACCTAATGCTATCGGGCTCGCCTGAATACCTGGACAGGTTAAGATTTTATAGAAACACCAATGTAGATCCATTGACACGAACAGAAGAAGAAAAGTTCGGTTCGAAGGCCTCTATGTGCTCACCGAACTGTTTGCCAGTTATTTGTTTATACAGGGTCCAACTTAATATGCTGACACCTTTTTAAGGGGATGATCAGACCATCGAACTGAACAACTTTCTCTATGGGGCTAACATTGAAATCGTGAAAAAAAAATCTGCTGTCCCATACATTTGGCTCGCGTAGGTTTGCAGTTTTGTATGGGACAGAAGATTTCTTTTTTCGCGATTTCGATGTTGGTCCCATAGAGAAAGTTGTTCAGTTTGACGGTCTGATCATCCCCTTAAGAAAGTGTCAGCATATTTACAACCCAAGCGGCAAAATCTTCCCTTAAGTCTGAATTGTAGATATCTCTCATTCAATAACTAAATTCTCGGTTATTGACTTAGGTAATACCATCCGTCCCTCAAGATATCTTGTAGATACACTAGAAGGCAGAGTTAGGTAAAAGTGGGCATATGGAGTACTGAATGAGTTAAGATAGACTTCATACTACTTTACAGATAAACTAAGATAAACTTAGGTACGACTTAAGGAAAGTTGACTTCTCGTAGATAAATTTAAGTAAAAATTTTTGGTTTGAAATTTCATCCTACCTTCATAATATATTATTATACTTTACGTAGATACAGTAAAGATAAATTATGGTGGTAACATTTTCCAACTTAATATTCTATGATGAATGATAAACAAAATGGCTCTGATAGTTATTTTTTTTTTATAATGCATTATTTCGTCGAAAGGTAAAGTAAAAATTCAAACGCACATTCGTTTATCGTGTGAAATGGACAAATATTCTTAGAAAACAGGCGGGCTTCAAAAATTACAAAGTAATTGTATTTAAAATTCAAAAAATTCAACCACAAAAACTGTTTTTTTTTTCTTTTTTCTTCGAAATTTAATTAAATATTAAATATCAATGTTGATTTCGTTACGCAAAACTATGTAAAATTGTGTAAAATTAAGAGAGTGCCTAAAATAACAAAGACAGAACTTAATAAAAAACATGTTCAAATTTGCAGATCATTCAAAATGGCGTTAAATCTATATTGCATGTGCTAAGTACGAGTAAAAGCAATACAGTATTGGTAAATCATAGTAAAGGATCAGTTAAATGTGTTTATAATTATTGCTTACTTACTCAAGCAATGTTATACTTAACTTATACCGAAGTGTGACTTCAAATAATACAAGTAAATACCGTGTCGATTTAAGTCATCCTTAACTCGTACTTGATAAATACTGATTCGAAGGATATTTTATTTTCTTCTCATCTGTCATTGTTGTTGTGATTTCTGCAAACAAAAGGCCAATGCAAGATTGAACAATTCGTTTTTGTGTTTAAAGAAAAACAAGTGATTCAAAGTAAGTAAGTACTACTTATGGACAATGATAATTATAATTTGACATTTATGTAAGTACATAAATAATTGTAAACTGAGGTAACATCAGGTCTACACTCTAAATCTTGGATCTTTTGACGTAACGCGTCGTATTTGTATCTACTTTATGTATCTCAGTCACAACATAAACATGTAAAGAGTTGTATTTTTTAGGGTTCTGTACGCAAAGGTTCCGTTCCGGTTACGGCTTTCCTACTTTTGAAGAAATGTGTCTTTTGAACCGTAACAGGAAACAGTTGACATTTTTAGACAGTTGAACAGTTGACTGGTTGTCTGGAAGAAATCACTTTTAGTGATAAAGCCGCCTTTTTTACCCTTCTTGTTCGTGTATATTGTTGTTGTTTTTTTGTATTTTTGGTGTGCAAATAAAGAATATTTATCTTATCTTATCTTTTATACAGAATATGAATCTACTATTTTGCGTATTATTCTGTTGTTTTTTTTTGTGATTATTTTTGTTTCATATTCCTGATGAGTACGTTGTGGTATATTATGGGAGATAGACCACACTTTAAAAAAAATCTATAATTAGAATCACGCTCTTCTTTTGTTGAAGTTACGTATTCAAGTTCGCTGTTCGTGTCTTCTATGATTTCATCAACCGATGCGGGCCTGGTGGATGTGCTGGCAAACATGATACAGTCTGTCTAAAAAGTCTTGACAAAAATTTGGGCGCTGTCTCCACGCAAGAACGTCAAAATCAAGCTACTACAATTATTAGGTCACGACTTTATAGACAGACTGTAAACTTTGAACGTTGTTAACAAGGATCTAACAAGGAGTCACTGGCTCCGGCTGTACTCGGACTACTCGGATTAACATTCACTGCACAATCTTTGGCATGAATAGAATTTGCGGTCACATATTTTCTTACACGACGTAGAAAATTTCCTGCTATCTTAATTTTCTTAACTTTAATTATGCTCATGTTACTTCTATAAACACAAATTGTAGCACTAACTTGTTACTTTTTATTAAAAACGTCCCTTTAAGGCTGATAGTACTGACACAAGCATTAGCTAAGTAAACAACCACTTAAATTGCAATTTCAAAGGAACGACTTAAAGCAACCGTTTGACCTGGATAACCTTAGGAAGACTAAAGGCAAACTTTAGGTAATTTTGCCTTAAGTAGAACTTAAGTAATACTTCTAAACACTATTAAATTTAACTATATCTCCGTTAATTCTGTTTTCAGTAACTTTATGCTTAAGTTTGCATTTCGCGTGGACATACTTAAGGCAAAGTTAATACTACTTAACTTAACTAATCCTTAAGTCGGTATTTCTGAAAACTAAGACAACTTGAATTTATTAATACAGACTTCAGCAAAGCTTGCCTTGGTTAATGCGAAGTTTAGGTATATTTAAGGCAAAATTGATTTAGTCACGATCTGTTTTGCTGCTTGGGAAGGACCCTATATAAGCATTAGCATACTGTTTTGTATATTTTTTAATAAATCGACAAAAATTCGTAAAAATTTTACCCAATCAATATTGGCTGTCTTGGCATTGTAAAGCTTCCAGCTGGAAACGACTGGCTGGAAGTGAAGCAATGTAACGTACCGTACTGTTTCCGCTACCGCTACCGCTGCCTCTCTACGTTATGCTCCTAGCAGATATTTGCTGGTAAAGAATGCATTGATTTCTCCGCGAGTCTACAACTAATGCGGTGCAAGACCTCGCCCGATTGTACAATACAATAAATATTGGATGAGACTACGTATCAAGCCATTTTATAATTTGTCAACTAGGTAGACCAGGTACTTTGTATATATTAGTTTTACATCTTGGGTGCCTCCGTGCTTCAAAAAAGACGTTAGATAGTTGGTCCCAGATAACGTTATAAGAAGATCTATCCTACTGGGGCAGTTTGATAATACCCTAGCATCATGTTTATCACTAACTTGACTATCCTATTCTATACTGGACATACTACCCAAGCTGCACAACAATATCTAATAAGAGGATATAGGATAACTACTAGAATTTACTGCCGTTGTCTACCATAAGAGCATATCGTCCGTGTAGACATCTCCTAGAGCTCGTATAGACACAGTTACCGAAAAATGGGCAACGTTTATAGTGCAAAACCAGGATAGTCATAAGACAACGAGTTTCGGAGCCAACTCTAAAGAGTAACCTTTACCGGAATACGTTTAAACAGTTTCTAGAGCACAAGTTTAGTGTAGTAGATAGTCTTATGATAATATTAGGATAGTAAAACAGACGTTCTTTAAACCATTTTATAACCGATCGGCTAAAAATTTATAATCACAAGAATCATACAAGAATAAACCGCTTAAAATTATTTTATTTCCTAATGGCGTACGTTTGACACTTATGATATTTATTTCAACATGGCGTTTACATTTTATTAACATTAACATCATATTTATCACGCGTTGGTATTTCGTATAGACAGCGCGAATGAGAGTGCGGATTTAATTGTATCGTGGGAAATATGGAGATGATTGTATAAAACTAAAGCGCTCGCTGTATTATAACATTTAAGCTAAAAGAAATTATTTTTAACATTTTCATAAATCATAATTCATTTTAGTTTTTCATTTAATTTCAACAAAAATTATATTTTTATGATGCTTCCTCATAAAAAGTATCCATTTCAAGTAATTTATAGTTTTTAGTGGTCAAAACAAGTGTTTAAAGCTACATCAAATATGTATAACTCTTTTTAGGTTCCATTTTAATTTTTAAAATGGCGACGCTTTGCGCCTTGAACCGTGACAAGAGTTTTTATCCTATAGAGAAAGCTATAGAACACAATATGACTTTCACTAGATTAAAATACTATTCACTGACATTTCACTCCGTTAAATAGTAAATTACTCCTATGAAGCTTGTATGGTGGTCTATAAAATGCAATGTTTATATACTGTAATTTCTTGTCATAGTCGTACC
The DNA here is from genome assembly GCA_963693445.1 of Agonopterix heracliana. Lineage (NCBI taxonomy): Eukaryota > Metazoa > Arthropoda > Insecta > Lepidoptera > Depressariidae > Agonopterix > Agonopterix heracliana. The sequence goes on from OY856319.1 coordinate 18,035,886, forward strand.
AAACGTTTACAAGGCTCTGAGATGTGAAGTGCAAGTGTGAAGGATTCATACAATATTTAAAATTAAACAAGAAAAAAACAGGTAGGTAGGAAAGTTAAAGCCTTTTTATTTATTACTTAAGTATTATGTGAACATGAGCAAAAAATCTTGATAGTAGTCCAAAATAATAATGATTTTTCAATCATATAAGAACATCAGTCATTTTGTTAGAGTTTAATAAAATCACTAAATCCACTAAATCCACTATCACCTTTATGAGGCATGGTCAGCCCTTGTTAGCGATGTTCATTGACTTTGCGATGTCAGACTTAGCATATCCTCATGACAATATTCCCCATGGGTATGTCAGATATAATATTCTGAAAACTCATAACATCCCCGTTTCTATAGTACCTAAACTCTGCCCAGTGTGACGGGTAGTGAGCCAGTGTATGTTAGACTTTATTGTTTGATTTAAATGGGAGTGCTTGGAGGGTTATTACTGATGTAAGTGTCCGATTAAATCGTTCACAAGATCGATAACGTGGGTGTCTATTATGACCCCTAGGCATATTACACTGGCTCACAACCCGCCACACTACCTATTAGGCAATTATTAAGTAAACTTTACGCCCCTAGTGTGGCTGACAGGAAAAAAATTCTCACTGTCCCCGCATGTCCCGCAGGTCAATGTCCCGGGTTATTCCCGTTGTCCCCCAACGCTACGCCCCCAGTGAGGGGGTCGGGATGTCGCAAAGAGGGTCCCATACAAAATTAGGACTCAGAAAATTTTCAACAAAACACAATCGCCAAATATAACATTCGGGATCTGGGGGATGACCCCACCCCCCCTCACCCTTTTTTTTAGTCCAATATTTTTTGAGTAGACTAGCTAAACAGTAGCAATTTGGTTCTGGTGGTCGCAAGAAACCTAACATGCTCGTCGCTTCGCTCCTCGCTAACCTAACCGACTGAGTTAGATCGCGCCCCCTTCCCTTTATAAAAACATAATTTATAAAATATCGGTGAATCCTAGCGAAAAAATTGCAAAATTTTTGAATCCTTGGGATACACGGAAACCCACCCTTCCGCATGCAAAAATAAAAAAAAAACATTTTTTTAAATTTTACAAGTCCAGCCCCCATACTAATTTCACCCGAAAGTCGATGGTTCATACAATTTCGATCAAAATTTTTCTAAGTCCCAGCTCCATATAAAATTATCATAAAAATTTTTTAAGTGTGCGACCCTCTTTGCGGCACCCTAATAGCCGAAGAGCGGACAGTTGGCAACCCTACCTGATCGAGTAACAAGATGCGACCTACCTAGGGTGTAGCACATCAGAAAGGGTTGCCTGGGCGTAACCTGGAGGGTTTTGTACAGTGAGCAAAAAAGTGGTAATTTTTTTTTGGTGTAAATTACCTCATTGAGTAACAAGTTGGCATATAGTACAGTCGATAGAGCTCATCGAGAAGTGCCAAATTATATAGGGTTGCCTCGCCTAGTCCTGGGACTTTCCTGAGTGCCTCGCCTAGTCCTGGGACTTTCCTGAGTCGGCCTGATTTTATAGTGGCTAAAAATTCAAAAAATTACCTCATCGAGTAACAAAATGAGACTTTGCCATTTGATAGCTCTAGTCGTCCTATTAATTATTAACGTAGGTTGCCGGCCCTAAACCTGGAAATTTTCTTAGTCGGCCGAGTTTTATGTTCGAATTTAAAAACTGATTGATGCAACAACGTCGTGGAAATGTGTCCATGGATGGTTGAAAGATTGGTGGCATGTAGTAATCAATTTATAGGTATTAATTTGGAGGGACACAAACTTACAAATTGTGCACCGTTAGCAAAAAATATCCAAAAAGTGGCGACACAGTCAGTATGCAACCAAACCTATGAAAGGCGTGTAAATACTGTATATTTTATTATAATTGTTACGGTCAGTGTAATAAATCTGGTCAGTCAGTATTAAGAGGAAAAGTACATGAAATTTGAAGAATTGGTATTTCAGAGATCAATTCTGTGGGTCCGGTGAATAACGGTCTAACTCAACTTAGATCCAAAATGAGTTTTTAATGCCATAATACTCAATTTTTTTTTCTCTACTAAATGGTGTTACTGGAATATTCATACCTTTAATAATTCCAGAGATAGACTTATTACAAAACGATTTAAGTCCATTTTTTTATCGTGCACAATGATTGAAATAGAGTTAGATCATAAAAACAATATAAAATTAGGTGAACATGGATTTATTTCGACTTAAATCCTCCGACACAATTTATTTTGTTTTGTGAAATATGATTTATCTGAGTTAAACCAAATTTCAAAAACCTTAATAGTTAATACCTACATAAAAAATCAAGTGTAGCTTATGAATATGATGCGCGTTTGATAGCGGGCTAAGTACGGAAACTGACATCATCTGTGACTAGGGAGAACGCTATACATCTCACCAAAAATGTATGTCGAATAAGTGAGTTAAACCGTCTATCACCAAATATTTTCTTTTATGTAGTGAGAATAAGAATCACTTAGTATGAATACTATCTGGCGATTTTTTTAAGGATGGTACTGTTAGATTGAACTAAGTGATACTGTCAGGTCTTGTTTTAGATAAGGATTGCCGAACCGCACTTCAAGCATAGGCATGTACTGTACATAGAGTGGTAAAGAAAGAATTTGTTGTTTATTCTTTGAAATTAAACTATTTTTTTCCTAAAATATCTTGTATTTTGTATAATAACAACACTGCAAAGCGAACCGGATATCAAACGTATATTAAGTATGACAATACTAGACTAGACTGGTCATAAAATTTTGAGGCACAGAATCGTGAGTTCTAACTTGATAAGTTTTTAAGCATGCGTCGCTTTAGAATTTGTTTTTGTAATGTTTTTATAATGGTTTTTTGTTTAATATTTCACTTTCCAGCATTACTGATACCACGCGACGATACCCACGTCGCAAAATTTGCATCTAAGCTAGTGTTACCCATCAAAAAAATATAACTTTATATGATAAAATTACTTACCTACTTAATAACGAAATAAATTTTTTTTCTAGAAAATGTCTAATTTTTGTGTCACTTAAGTTTAATGCTGAATATGGTGGATATTAAAAGCTTAAACAGTGAGCTTAGAAAGTACATTTTGCAAGTGTTTGTTATATTTTTCCACAAAAATAATATTAAATATTAGATTTAAATCCATACGCACAAAATGTTACCTTTGTGAAAAAGAATTTAACTCAAAAAACACATTGTAATTTTGTGACGAGCTTGTTTTACCTAAATAAAACTACCTACTTTTATCAATTCGTTTTGATTCAGTTAACAAAGTAAGTTTTCCGGTGGTGTGTATTTAAGAAAGGATTGGAATTAAAATGAAATTCAAAAATAACATAAACCATTTTACACCAAAGTTATTTTGAAGTGTAAAAGACCCTAACTCAATTTAAATCATAATGTAACGTCTTTTTATTAGTGTCAAAAGGTTTAATTCAACTACTGAACGAAATATCTCCAGCACGGTAAGTATTTCATAGACTAAACCATATAATAATAAAAGACCATAAAAATATCTAGAAGACACAGTGATTTGCTTGAAAAAATATGAAACGGTATTCGAGAAAATAATTTTTTTTACCAAAAAAATATGTTTTTAGGCTCTCCTGTAAAGTTGAATTTTTTGAGTTGGACCGTTATTCACCGGACACACAGAATTACTGTCGGGGTGTAAGGGGTAAACGCAGTACACTATGGCGACAACCTAACTGCCAACCTCATCTGCTCGTGGTGCACCCTGCCGACTAACCAACGAGGCTCTGGCGACCGACTGTGATTCCAGTATATCCATCCAAAGCAGGCTATACCAAAATCCCTCGACCTATGATGGGCAGCAGCATCACCGGTGCAACTAGTATATCCCTGCGATCACCAACCCGCTATACCAAGCGTGGTGATTATGGCATTTTTACCTCCCAAATATGGAATTTAGTCCCACATGGCCCCGGCCCCTAGTTCCCGGCAGCTCTACTATTCCAGGCTACGGCAGTGGTCTAGCTAACGGTAGGACGGGGGGTGCTAAGAATACCCGGGTTACTAGAGGCTGCCAACATCAACGACATTTATTGGCAACGTTAACGTATAACGGACGAACACTGATGGAGGACGAAAAGTTCACGAAACTCGAGATAGAACTAAAAAAGATTGAGAGGCATATTCTTGGGTTGTCAGAGGTCCGAAGACAGGGGGAGGATACGATGACCCTAGAATCTGGCCACTTGTTCTACTTCCGAGAAGGCGAAAGGCTGTCCCAGGGTGGCGTAGGATTTCTCGTCAACAAAACCCTCATCCACAATGAAATGGAGATAAAGATAAAGATGCATTTATTTGTACGACATGCGTAGTTTTACAAGCAGGTGTTACAATAATTATTAGGTCCTCCATGTCTTACCTTACGGCTTACAAATTATTATTTTGATAATTTCAGAGATGCTAATTCGTGTATTAAATTAACTCATTACAATATCATCATCATCATCAGCCTATCATCGTCCACTGCTGGACATAGGCCTCTCCCAAGGCGCGCCACAAAACTCTGTCCTCGGCCTTCCTCATCCAGTCGCTCCCCGCTACTTTTTTTAGGTCGTCTGTCCAGCGGGCAGCAGGGCGTCCCACACTACGCCTACCAGTTTGCGGTCTCCACTCTAGAACTCTGACACCCCATCGGTTGTCAGTTCTTCGGCAGATATGACCAGCCCATTGCCACTTCAGCTTGCTAATTTTCTGAGCTATGTCAGCCACTTTAGTTCTGTGACGAATCACTTCATTTCTGATGTGGTCCCTCAGAGAAACACCGAGCATAGCTCTCTCCATAGCTCGCTGAGCGACCTTGAATTTATGAACTAGCCCTACCGTCAGGGTCCACGTTTCCGCACCATAGGTCATCACTGGCAGAACGCACTGATTGAACCCCTTCGTTTTGAGGCATTGTGGTAGGGCCGAGGAGAATATATGACGTAGTTTCCCGAAAGCAGCCCATCGTAGCTGGATACGCCTAGCCTTGTCGAAGTTGTTTCTACCTAGTCTTATAGTCTGTCCAAGGTAGACATAGTCTTGCACAATTTCTATCGCCGCCTCACCGACGTATACCGCCTCTGGCTCGACATGAGAATTAAGCATGACTTTCGTCTTGTCTAAGTTCATGCCGAGACCGACCCGTCGGGAAGCGGCATTAAGGTCGCTAAGCATCCCACTGAGGTCATGCAGCGATTCCGCCATGATGACAAAGTCGTCGGCAAAACGCAGGTGTGAGATGTACTCGCCGTTCACACATATGCCTCGTCCTTTCCAATTGAGCATCTTGAAGACGTCTTCCATCGCATTAGTGAACAGTTTCGGGGAAATAACATCCCCCTGTCTGACTCCTCTTAGCAGTTGGATCGGCTTCATCTTGTACTTGTACGGACATAGTGGCGGCGTCATACAGACATCTAAGCACCTCAATGTATCGCCAGTCGATCTGGCATCGCTGCAAGGACTCCAGAACAGCCCAGGTCTCGATCGAGTTGAAGGCTTTCTCATAGTCCACAAAGGCTAGACACAAAGGTTGATTATACTCCTCGGTTTTCTGTATAATCTGCCTTACCGTGTGGATGTGGTCTATGGTACTGTAGCCTTTTCGAAACCCGGCCTGCTACGGGGGCTGAAACTCGTCGAATTTTCGAGCGAGACGGTTCGTAATGTCCCTCGAGAACAACTTATAGACGTGGCTCAGAAGTGAGATCGGTCTGTAGTTCTTGAGGAGGGTTTTATCTCCTTTCTTGAAGAACAGGACCACAACACTTCCGCTCCACGTCTCCGGTGTTATGCCATTGAGAATGACGGAATTGAAGAGCTTTCCTAGGGCCTTCAAAACAGGAGTACCTCCAGCCTTCAGAAGCTCTGTTGTTATTCCGTCTTCACCCGGAGCTTTGTTATTTTTAAGTTGTTTGAGGGCTTTTCTAATCTCGCTCGAGTCAACGTCCGGGATATCGTCCGTGTAGTGGCGTACTAGTGGGGCTCTGGGGTCGGTGTTGCGAGCTACAGGCTTTGGGGCGTGTGTTGCATACAAACTTCCATAGAACTTCGAAACTTGAGTGAGGAGGTCCGGCTTAGAGGCAACGATCTTCCCATCCGCGGATTTGAGTTTTGACAGGTGGCTTCTCCCGAGCTGCTGAACGAATACTTTCGACCCCCGGTTCTGCTCAATCGCCTCCTCTATGGAGCGCGTGTTGAAGCGTCGGAGGTCGCGCCGTATCAGCTTTTTTATTTTTTTGTTGAGAACCCGATGTTCTGCTGAAGACTCTTGCGCAGATAGAACTTCACGTCTATGCCTCATGAGCTCCAGAGTCTCGCTTGAGAGCTTGGATTCTTTTGCCACACGCTGCGTGCGGAAATGCCTGTAGCCCACTTCACGGAGAGCTTTTACTAGTTGGTTTGTAGCCTCGCCAACGTCCTCGGTGGTTTCCAACGAATCAAATCGATTTTTGAGGTCGAGTTGGAAGCTGTTACTTCCAACGACAGTTTGGTGCAGTGTGGGACGGAGGGTCGATTTCATCAGACGTCTTCTTTCAAGCTTGACATTTATATTCAGAGCACCTCGGACCAGTCGGTGATCACTTCCGGTGTTAAACCTGTTGATCACTCATACATCTCTGAATATGTGCCGTTTATCAGTCATGATGAAATCGATGTCATTTTTCGTCCGGCCGTCAGGGCTTCGCCAGGTCCACCTCCTTTGGGGCTGCTTCTTGAAGAATGAGTTCATCAAGCATAGCCCTTGCCTCTCTAGGAAGCCGACCAGCGTATGCCCTCGCTCATTCCTGGTACAAATACCGTGTGGACCTACCTTCGACTCATCGCCCTCCTGTTCCCACTTTGGCATTGAAATCCCCCATCACAACCGTGAAATGAGTCTTCGCGGTATCGTTGATAGCTCTAGAGATATCCTCGTATATAGCCAGGCATCCCTACCCATCCGTCATGGGGGCTTTGAGCCTGCCGGCTTTTCTCGCATCGGCGCAAGGGTTTAAATTCTGTCACTCAACGGAGACGAGGCTTGCGTACCTTTTGCAGCTGATGGATTGACGAGTTGGACGGCTCTCTTCTCGACTGCGTCCGCACACAGAACTCCAGGAGTACAGCGAGCCTGGGACGACGTGAGAGCTAAAGCGGCTATTTACCAACTGATAGGCGCGGCTACTGGCTCAAATTTGCCCAGACTTAGGGCGATATCAAGGGCAGCATCGGGAGCGTGGTTGCAGGCACTCCCTTCACCACATATGGGAACCCTGCTCGACGGCGACTCGCTGCTGGTGGTGGTAGCTCTCCGCCTGGGCTGCGATGTTTGTCAACTACATGAATGCATCTGCGGGTCCACGGTGGAAGCCAATGGCCATCAGGCATTGAACTGCCGTCGGTGCTCGGGGAGACACCCACGTCACTCAATGACATCGTCCGTAGGGCACTGATTTCGGCCAACATACCCTGCATGTTGGAACTGCGAGGCCTTAGTCGCTCGGATGGGAAAAGTCCTGACGGTTTGGTCTAACGCTGGTGCCATGGCAGAGAGGAATGTGTGCTATGGGACGCCACGTGCGTCAGAACTCTCGCTGCCTCGTATCTCAGCCGCACGGTTCGCTCTGCAAGGGCCCGCGCACGCACGCACGTGGTTTTCTTCTCGGGGCCGCGGGGAGACAGCATCGAGGCGTTGGCCTCCCGACTGTGGTTGCAAAGCGCCGGCCGTTTAGACGGCCGGGTCCTTCGGGTTAGCGCAGAGCACTTGTTGGCTTCTTTTGTTCTTGCTTCCTGTGCGGTCGGACCCACCAGGTGAGACCCCGTTGGGGGAGGCCTAGTGAGTCGCCTGCTACAGGAAGCGTGTTGTAATTTCCGGGGGAGAGGGTGTCAGTCATGGGGGGGGGGAGTCAGTCAGGTGGTGAGAGGGGCTCGACTGCCTCAGTGACTAAGTCACGAGGCAGGAGCTTCCGATCCGGTGGGCGCGCGTGGTGCGGAGCTATCTCCCGTATGTGCAAACATCCTTATGGCTAGGCGACCGATGAACTCGTCCAGTGTCTCGGTCTTTAGGTCCCTCTGGATAGTGGCGTTTCTTACGAACCGTGGGGCGTCTACAATTGTACGGAGGACCAGCGACTGCTGGGCCCTCAGCCGGACTCGGTTTGTTTCAGCGGCTAGTGCGTACCAAGCTGGGGCGGCGTACGTGAGTCGCGGTCTGATGTACGTCTTGTAGACGCCGATCTTCACGCGCAGAGGGAGCCGGGACGAGAGGACTGGACGAAGTAGGGCGCGAACAGCGCGCACCTGGCCAGTTACCTCCTTTATGTGGTGCAGCATTGTTAGGCGGCGGTCGATGGTCACCCCCAGGTATTTAACTTGGGGGGACCACGCGACATGTTGCCCGTAGAGCTGCAGGGGAGGAGGCAGGAGGGATGAGTGGAGTCCGACGACAATCGCCTGTGTCTTTGCCACGTTGATTGTGAGTCTCCATTTAGCCAGCCAGGCTGGGAGGGCGTCAAGTGTGGTCTGCATCTTTTTTGCTGCGTGGGCTCTGTTTACTGACGACGTGTAATAAGCAGCGTCGTCAGCGTATTGGGCAAGCTGGGCTCCGCCCTCCACTGGGATGTCATCTGTGTACCTGGCATAGCATACTGGAGACAAACAGCTACCTTGGGGAACTCCGGCATCAATGGGGCGCTCGTCTGAGGCGGCATCTTCCACTGCCACTTGGAATCTGCGCTCTGCCAAGAAGGAGGCCACGGTCTTAACGACTCGACGTGGAGTCGTAGAGGTGGCCAGCTTGTAGACGAGTCCTGGATGCCAGACACGATCAAAGGCCTTTTCCATGTCGAGGAGCACGGCGACTGTGTATTCCCCCTTATTTGAAGCCACAGTCATGTTATGTAGGACCCTCGACAGTTGGAGCGTCGTGGAGTGTTCGGCTCTGAAGCCAAACTGCTCGTTCCGAGGCGTGATGTGGGGCGTTAGGTGACGCAGCAGCATTTTCTCAAACACCTTGGAGATGGTTGGGAGCAAGGTGATGGGCCGATAGCTTTCAGGTTTCAGGATATTCTTCCCGGGTTTCGGCAGCATGATGACGCAGCCCAGCTTCCACTGCTGCTCGGTAGCGGAGGGTTCCGTCGCCGGCTAGAAGGGGGCGGGTGGGCTCAGGTTTCCCGGAGAATTGGCGGCAGAGTTTGTGAACTGTTGTCCAGTCATCTCCAGCCGACTCGATGGTGCATTGCCAGGATTCGGTTCTCTCTGCTTGTAGAGCGTCCGTAACCTTTAGGACCAACGCGTCCAGCTGGGATTTCAGGGTGGGGCTGCGTGAGCGTTGCCACTGCTTCCTGAGACGCCTTTTGCTGGTTAGCATCTCTTTGATGAACGCTGGTAGGTTGTGGTCCGATGCTCTTTTCGGAGCATCCCTGGAGGCGTGGGATAAGGCGTCCCGTATGCAGCGGCAGAGATCTTCCGCCAGCTGGTCGACATCCGATGCTGAAGAGACTGGGCGGTTAATGAGGTGCTGGGCCACATACCCCCCGAACTCTTCCCATTCAGTGTGTTTCCTGGGTTTTAAAGGAGGTATCGAGGTCAATGGGTCCGTTAGGATTACGAGCACTGGCTGGTGGTCGGAAATAATGTGGTCCTCCAGCACCTCAATCGTGGGTCTTGCGTGGAGGCCGTGGACGAGGGTCAGGTCGATGGTGTCCGGCATGTAGGCTGCAGAGTATGGGTAGTGTGTCGGGGCCTCCGTGCCCAGTACCTCGTACCCTTTCCTCTCCCCGTCGTCGAAGAAGCGGCGCCCGTTGAAGCAGATTTCGTGTGAGTACCAACCTGTGTGTTTGCAATTGAAGTCTCTGGCGATGATGGTGGGGTGTGGCGACCGCCAAGGAGACTTTAGGAGGCTTGTAGAAAGCAAACACACGGTGGGGTCTGCCGTCGAGACACAGTTCCACACCTAAGGCGTAGGCAGACTGCAGCTGCGGGGTCGGTAGAGCTTGATGGACGAGTCTCCTCCTCACCAGGACGGCTAGGCCTCTGTAGGCCTGGCCGGAGGTGTCGGATATCTCGTCCTTCCGGTAAATGTGAAAGTTGGGGCACCTCAGTCTGTCGTTGCTCCTCAGGTGTGTTTCCGAGACGAGCACCACGTCAGCATTTTGCTCCGATGCGAGTGCACGCAGCAGGTTGATCTTGCGGGGGGACAGTCCGTCGGCATTCCAATGAATGATCCTGCAGTTGCTAGCGATCATTGCGGCGTTTGGAGGCTCTGATCCTTGCCAGGATCGATTCGAGGGGGTCAGTGCCGCTGAGCATCAGCAGGACTAACCCGATCAGGAAGTCTGTGAATTCCCGATCGTGTAGCTTGTACAGGTGTGAGTCGTAGTCTATCACCTGCTGCGTGTGCGGTTGGCGCGTTCGCTGCCTTAGGTGCCTTGGTGGTGCATCAGTCTCGGTCTGTGCCTTGGGCGCCTCCTGCTGCGCGGTCTCGTCAGTGGAGGGGAAGGTCTCCTCCTTCCTTCCCTTTTTTTTCTTCTTACTCCCCTTCTTTCTCCCTGGTTCGGCTCGTGCCTGCGCCTGGGTGGGATGGCCTCGCTGCGTGGGCCCGTTTGCGGCCGCCCTTACCTCTAGTTGGGCGCTCGGGTTGGCCTCCTGGGCGGGGGGGGGTCCTCTTTATTTTTGGGTTGGACTGGGTTAACGGGACTGTACCGGCCTTCTTGTTCCTGGCCTCCTTCTTGAAGACCGGGCACCGGCGCCGGCAGCCGTCGGCGGCTGACAAAAAGCGGGACATTTACTCGGCTTTTGTGATTTTATGCCGCTGGCCTTCGAGACCATGGGCTGCTGGGGGTCGGAAGCTTTGAGCTTCGTCGTCGACTCCAGGAGAGGGGGAACGACGCTCGCTCCGGGTACTACTTAATGCAAAGGTTGTCCATCGCCATCCATCGCGGAAACGCGAGATTCTTTGTATCCGGTATGACCCGGGGAGGGCTTTTTGACTGATTAAACTTTTTTGTCTGATAGCTGACCTGATATGATCTGACTTAAAATCTGGTATATCATTTATCTCGCTACGACGACGGGAACCCTCGCCGACGAAGTCGCGGGTAAACGCTCGTATTTTATACACCATAAACTGGCAATTACATGTCGTCCCATATTTGGTATATTCTCATATTTTGTATGTAATGCATAATGTACCATTATGCACATTTTTTATTTCGTAAATAAAAAATTACAGAAGACTGCTAAATTTTTTTAAATATTTTTTATAGGTTCCTTAAACTCAGAAATACAACATTTTTTTTTCCCGCTTAGTTATAAAAGTCCATGCGGTAAGGGGTTAACGCACGAAACATTTTACGTGCTCGTAGTCGTAGTCCTTCCGTCAGTCTCGTCCTCGACGACATTTCGGCTAAAACAATCAAATCTATCAAGTAGGTATGTTCATGATACGAGTAAAAATAAGTTAAATTACATGCTAATAACTTCTGTATCAAACAAACAATTATAATATTTAGTTCTAAAAATAAAACGAATAAGTTCTATCTGCTAGTTAGAAATCAAAATGTATTTGAAAATACATGATAATTATTAGAACTAATAGCTCCTATCTACTAGATAGGTAATAGTAGGTTCTAAATAAACTTGGAATAATCAAATTAATAACTCCTATCTTCTAGATAGGTAATAGTAGGTTCTAACCATAGACGTAGGTACATTGATATCGTTGGTTCTAACTGTTCTAAGTAAACTCGGAATAATCAAACTAATAGCTCCTAGCCGTGGTGGTCCAGTGGCGATTAACCTTGCCTGCCGTGCAGGAGGCGATGGTTCGATCCCCGTCCAAGCCGACTCGTACCAATGAGTTTTTCGGAATTTATGTACGATTTGTAACACCACTGGCTTTTCGGTGAAGGAAAACATCGTGAGGAAACCTACATGCTTCAATTTCGAGACATGTATTGTACCCACTGTCCATTACAAGTGGCGACGGGCTCACCCCCTGTCACACTGGACAGCGTTTCGGTACTACTGGTGAAACGTGGATGTTCTGAGGTTTCAGAATATCTCTGACTACCCCCTCGAGGAATATAGTCGTGAGCATATGCTATAGCTCCTATCTTCTTGATACGTAATATAGTAGGTTCTGTAAACTTGGAATAATCAAACTAATAGCTCCTATACACTCCTAACTACTTGTTTTTACATAAATATTGACACTAAATAAAAAACCTGTTGTCCCTTTACAAAAAACAACGACAATGGCCGCCGCACGCGCTTCCCGTGACGTCGTACCACCTCACGCCACTCGATAGTTCGATCTCTTTCGCACACTGTAGCCGAATGACGGATGTCAGTTCTCCGGCAGTTTGATGGTAGATAGGATCGTATTGGCAGCAAAATTTGTTCGGAAGTAACTTAGGAAATATTCGTTTTGGTAAGTTAGAATATATTAGCAGCATTTCAGGCTAACACTCTCAAAGCGTGTTATTAGGAGGTATTCAGAATTCAGTATTAAGAATTTGTGGCGTTATTTATTACAAAATCACTTAGGAGCCTTTGCCAGTCGGTGCGAAATTGAACTCTAAGTACAGTGGCATAGATAACTCATTTTGGCCCCGGGTGTCAGGAGGTATTCGAACATCGTCGTCGAAATGCCTGTAGCCCACTTCACGGAGAGCTTTTACTAGTTGGTTTGTAGCTTCGCCAACGTCCGCGTCCTCGGTGGTTTCCAACGAATCAAATCTGTTTTGGAGGTCAAGCTGGAAGCTGTCACTTCCAACTACAGTTTAATGCTGTGTGGAAGTGTGGGACGGAGAGTCGATTTCATCAGACGTCTTCTTTCGAGCTTGTAATTTTATTCAGAGTGCCTCGGACAAGTCGGTGATCACTTCCGTTGTTAAACCTATTGATCACTGATACGTCTCTGAATATGTCCGGCTGTCAGGGCTTCGCCAGGTCCAGCTCCTTTGGGGCTGCTTCTTGAAGAATAAGTTCATCAAGTATAGCCCTTGCCTCTCTAGGAAGCCAAGCAGCATAATTATGCCCTCTCTGGTTTCTGTTAGCAATACCGTGCTGACCCACCTTCGACTCATCGTTCTCCTATACCCACTTTGGTATTGAAATCCCCCATCACAACCGTGAAATGAGTCTTTGCAGTATCGTTGATAGCTCTAGAGATATCCTCGTATACCGATTCGACTTCTTCGTCAGAGCCCGTCGTAGTAGGCGTATACCAGTACAACCTTCAAGCTGCACCTTTTGGAGAATTTTAGCACGCGGTATTCTACCCGATTCGACACACTGCTGATCTCCATTACATTGTTGATGAGGGTTTTGTTGACGAGAAATCCTACGCCACCCTGGGACAGGCTTTCGCCTTCTCAGAAGTAGAACAAGTGGCCAGATTCTAGGGTCATCGTATCCTCCCCCTGTCTTCGGACCTCTGACACCAAGAATATGCCTCTCAATCTTTTTTAGTTCTATCTCGAGTTTCGTGAACTTTTCGTCCTCCATCAGTGTTCGTCCGTTATACGTTAACGTCGTAACAATAACAGTCGTTGATGTTGGCAGCCTCTGGTAACCCGGGTATTCTTAGCATTCCCCGCCCTACCGTTAGCTAGACCACTGCCGTAGCCTGGAATAGTAGAGCTGCCGGGAACTAGGGGCCGGGGCCATGTGGGACTAAATTCCATATTTGGGAGGTAAAAATGCCATAATCACCACGCTTGGCAGAGCGGGTTGGTGATCGCAGGGATATACCAGTTGTACCGGTGATGCTGCTGCCCATCATAGGTCGAGGGATTTTGGTATAGCCTGCTTTGGATGGATATACCGGAATCACAGTCGGTCGCCAGAGCCTCGTTGGTTAGTCGGCAGGGTGCACCACAAGCGGATGAGGTTGACTTGGCAGTTAGGTTGTCGCCATAGTGTACTGCGTTTACCCCTTACACCCCGACAGTAATTGATCTCTGAAATACCAATTCTTCAAATTTCATGTACTTTTCCTCTTCTATTCTATTCTATTTTTTAAAAAATGGCTGCCATCTTGGGTATTTGATGATTTTGCCAATGTCTAGTTTATGTAGCAAAAGTGCTTGACGTTGTACGGTAATTTATGTATTTGGTGACTTCAAGGATTTTTTTTCGAAAAGAACACTATCTTGAGCCACCACTGGAGCCCCGCTGTCGAGCTGGGAGGGGGCAACCAACAATCGACGAGCGACGTGACCGCCCAATAGCAGATCGACAACGCGACTCCTACTTTTCCTCTTAATACTGACTGACCAGATTTATTACACTGACCGTAACAATTATAATAAAATATACAGTATTTACACGCCTTTCATAGGTTTGGTTGCATTTGCATACTGACTGTGTCACAACTTTTTGTATATTTTTTGCTAACGGTACACAATTTTTAAGGTTGGGTCCCTCCAAATAAATACCTATAATTGAATACTACATACCACCAATCTCTCAACCATCCATGGACACATTTCCACGACGTAGTTGCATCAATCAGTTTTTACATTCAAACATAAAACTCGGCAGACTAAGAAAAGTTCCAGGTTTAGGGCCGGCAACCTATGTTAATAATTAATGGGACGACTAGAGCTATCAAATGGCAAAGTCTCATTTTGTTACTCGATGAGGTAATTTTTTGAATTTTTAGCCACTATAAAATCAGGCTGACTCATAAAGTCCCAGGACTAGGCGAGGCAACCCTATATAATTTGGCACTTCTCGATGAGCTCTATCGACTGTACTATATGCCAACTTGTTACTCGATTAGACAATTTACACCAAAAAAATGACCACTTTTTTGCTCACTGTACAAAATCCTCCAGTCAACCCTGTACTTTTAGACGTAGGTACCTTTCTGATGTGCTACACCCTAGGTAGGTCACATCTTGCTACTCGATCAGGTAGGGTTGCCAACTGTCCGCTCTTCGGCTATAACCATATAAATAATTAATAAGTTTTGTATTCGAATTTATGACATTATTATTTTATTATTATTGTATAAAGCACACTATTTTACTGCAAAAACAAAACGTTGATTTTGCGATAACACCATTTACAGTGTTTCCATTAAAATCCATTGATACTATTATAGTGGGGGACAACGATAACATATTTTCCCGGTCGGCTCCAGTGGGGGACAGCTAGCTATTTTTTTCCTGAGACAAATCCACTATTGTATCTTGTTCTAATATCTCTTTATTTTCCATGTATTTACGAACATTTCGCCGAAATCCCCCGGAATATTTGTTTTTTTTACTTTTTCCATTGCTGGATAGTTGAACACCGTCCAGCAGTAGAATAAAAACACTTATTAAAGTATCTTTTCAAAACTATCCTCTATAAACACATTTAAGCGGGAAGCCTTCAGATTTTACTCTGTAGAATAGATATAAACTGTGTCCGTCTAGAACATTCTAATAAACATTTATTTATAGACCAGTATTAAACCACATTGATCACGTCTAAAACAAATTAGCTTATGATAGTCAAATCACCCTACAGAAAGTCATAAAATATGTCCCGTTCAGAATTATTACTCTAAACAAACACTTTTTCCAAACTAAGTGTAGATAGCAACTAGTTTATTTACACTAGATTAATCTTTTAGTTTAAAGGAGGTTCTAAAACGTGGATCTGAGACACTATACTCTATTAGAATGTTTCATCTTATTATAAATCACCTTTAGAACACTGTTGTCTATATACTAACCACTAATAGGCAATTTATAGTGTATAAAGGTTTAAAGCAACTTGCTGGTGTTACTTGGGTAGGAAGAACATGGACCCCTGTTTTCGTCCTCGTCCTTACCATAGAGTCCTTTGCCCTACAGTGGGGTCATACTGGGTGTAAGTGACAGCCTAACAAATACTGAAACGGTAAACTCAAACCAACAAACGCGAACCAAACAACCAACCAATGCGAAAAAAAATCAGGTGTTCCATACAAAACTGCTGTACCTACCCGACTCAAATGTATGGGACAACTGATTTCCGTTTGCGTTTCCTGAGGTGGGTTCCATAGTGAAAGTGGTTCAGTTTGATGGTGTACACCGTTTCAGTATTTGCTAGGCTGTCACTTACACCCTGTATAGGCTATAATATAATTTTCTATATCTTTTGATTAGGTACTATTATTTTATTACGTCTGGAGACAATTCAGCCACATTGTTTCGCTATTTACAGCCAGCTTTCGATATGTTTAGGATTTCATTGGTTACAAAACTGACCACTGTAATCCATACAAAGAATACAAGGTACCTACACTACACGTAGAAAGAGAAGGCACTAGAAGGAAGCACGTGTCTTGTCATAGGTATTACTTAGTAAGAGATGCACATAGCAAATTCGCTCTAGTTAAAAAAAGGAGACCGCTGCTTATTGCTGTCCTTATCGACGTATCCACTTTTTTGTACTTCGGCCATCTGACTCCAAAATGTCACTTCATATAAATTGTATGGGACAACCACCTGACTCCGAGATGTCACTTCATATAATTCGCTATCTCATACCCGGTTACACTGATATTCGGTCTACTAGAGTAAGCGAAAAAATTTTCGTCTATGACACTACACTTGTTGGTTTTTGACAATCACAAATAGTAAAGAAATTGTTAAAAAATCTGCGCCTTTGCGCTTCGGAAAGAAAGGACGTTAAGCGTTAGTTGTTGGTCCTACTGTCGTTAGATCGTTTAGCCAGGTCAGAGTCTTTATAGAGGCGGCTTGCTTTGATAGCAAGTTGACAATTAACGACTTGCCTCCACCGAAAGGCACTGGGCACGCGTGGAGGAGTATAGGTACCTTTGGCCTGGCTTCTTGTTGGGACGTGTAAGGCTGTGAAGATCATGGTGATAAATGACTTTTCATTGAAATCATTAACAACTTTTTACTCAAAATCTAATGAAAATTCTAAGAAAAATATTTCAAATGGAAAACCATCCATATTGGCGGAAAAATATCGTTTTTCAACTTGAAATGGCAGCGTAACGTGGTATTTTGTCGAAACAGTGTTATTTTGCATTAAAATAATTACTCGCTTTGATCGGGCCACGTCGACTAAGAGAATTTAATATGCAACCTTCCGCACATCAAAGGAAAATACGCCAAAACAGAAATTAAATAACGATATGGCGCCCGTGAGTTATAGGCGATAGCGGGAACGCACCAAGAGCAGAAAACCGTCCACCGAAATTCATAGTTCGAATTTCGGTGTGATTATGCCTACATCACTACTGTATCTACTATGTCTGTCACTGTCTATCCTGTATTGTTCTGATGAAATAAATGAGTTTATCTATCTATCTACATACCAGCTGCTGCACCCGCTCAACATCGATTTTTATCTTCGGAGTAACTTTTGGGGGAAAAGCCGTCATATTAGGTGATAATATGATATTAAATGACGGACTTTTTGTGTGCAGTAGTTTAAACAATGAAACGGTTATCATATCATAACTACATTAACATAACAAAAATTGGTTTGTAGTTATCTGGTTGTCAGAGTTGACTAGTTAGGAGATTTTTGTACAAGTACTCTTAAGAGTACGTAATAGTACGGATGTTCCCCTGCTTCCCACCAAGTTTTACCTCACTCCCTCTGGTTGTTACGGATTTATCCCTCACTCGTTCAGCATACCATGTGCTAGCCTCTTCCTGTCAGTGCGATTCCGTTTGTATGAAGTGTCCAGCCAGGGTGTCCTAAATAGAGGAAGGCAAATGTCTTGCCTGTTTAGTCTTCCTCGCTACATTCTTCAACTTGTACCACCAACACAGACAGCAAATATCATTTTACTCGTATCTGTTTTTTATCTCACAATTAGAGGAATTCTTTTTTCCGTGAAAACGTATATTTTTATACTTCAACGTTACACAAAATAATAAGTTTGTACAAAAGCTCGTATTCATAAGTAATTAAGAGTTAATATAAATCTTTCAGTACAGGCGTAGGTAGCTACGAGTGTTTTACGAACAAAATAAATGTAATTTTGACAGTTTTATTGATGTCCACTTGAATCAACGAAAACATAAATTTTGTTTTTATAGCTATGTGGCTATGTACCTACATATTATTATTGTTGGCTGGGCAATTGCAAGCAAGGTTCATTATGTAACACTGCGACCATCGCTGATCTTTTGTGTTCGCCCCAAGCTCACACATATTTTACACATACATCCGAACAATTTTTTATTATTCTCGGGTATGCAGGTTTCCTTACGATGTTTTCCTTCACCGTCAAGCTAGTGATAATGTTAAATACAACCGTTCATACATTTCGTAGAACTTAGTGGTACAGGCCAGGAATCGAACCGCTACCTCTTGATTGAGTCGCTAGCTCTCTTCCGTATGGACTATCATCGCTCGCTTAAAAGTAGGACATAAAAGTAGGTGCCAATTTAGACAGTAACCCTTAGATTCAGCCGGTGGTGATGATGATCATGAACCATCTTTTCTTCGGTTTCCCTCCCCTACTACAGCCATCAACCCTGCTACGAATATAATTGTTTAAATTTTATTTTATAACTGCGACAATTTTGATTTTGTGTTTTATATTTTTTATTGTTAGTACGGAATTAATCTCAAATTAAAATTTTTATGACATGTATAATATTATTATGATTAGTATGAGATTGATTCTAGGTACAATTTTGAATTTGTATACGTACATGGTTTGAATTATTGATTTCATATACTTAGTTAACTACCCTAACTACCATTATATTTCGTAAAAATCTCATTAGGTTTTTCTGGTATCACAATACTAATATATTTTGTATGCCTTTTGGTAGGCCACAGAGAGACATTTTACCACTGTAATATCATATTTTTACCTGTGTGTCACAATAAAAAATTGTGTATTTGTATCTTAACTATTATAAAACCGTAAAATCAAGAGGAATAAAAAAGTAGCGGTTTTCTTCATGTAAATTCAAATAACATTCGATAGCGCGATTTAAAAACGTGCAGCGCCATCTATTGACAAAATTGTTAGTTTGTTTGTTTGTTCGCACATCACGCAAAAACTACTGAACCGATTTTGATGAAACTTTTTTTGACTGACTTAAAATCTGGTATATAGGTAATTTGTGCGGACGAAGTCGCGGGAAAACACTAGTTTTTTATAATTAACTTTCTTATTCGCAGGTTACAACAGAGATCTAACAAACTTCGCTTCTAACGTTTTAAAGAAATCAAATAGAACAAAGACCTCGAAAAAAGAAAAAAGCAAGACCATTCGAAATTCAAATGGTAACGGGATTATCCCTGCAATCGAGTCACGCGCTTCGTTAGGCCGTGTACACACAGACTGCTCGCTCAGGCTCTTGAAGTCGAAGCCCGATAACTTCGCTGTTGTTCCTGTTATACTAGTAGATTATCTATCTTTACAGTTCCGTTACTGACTGACTGACATATAGACAGACATACAACGCACGGCCTAAACAACTGAAGATAGAAACATGCAATTTAAAATTTCATAATTTGTCAAAGAATAATCAAAATTAGTTTTCGAATCTCCCCCATTCGCACGTCCGAAAATAACATGCAAATGTTGCGACCATTTTTATGGAGGCAACCCTTTTTTTGTGTGTCAAGATTAGTTTTGATTTGGTATACAATTTATTGCCTAAACAAATGAGCGTTCATAGATAATCAACGGGAACAACATTTCTGTACCCGGCTGCCATAGTAGGTTGCGTCAGCTGGGTGACAATTAACCAAATAAGGTACAATTAGCGAAATATAAATGGGTATAGAATTCTTAAACTAGGTATGAGTTATGACATTTCCACTGGAATATTGTATCATTGTCTAAATAAATGGGTGAAAAAAAAACTTACAAAGAGATCTTGAAATATTAAACTTAACACACAGAAAACTAACAGGTACTTTCATCCAGTTCAGCAACAAATCCATTTAACGGGAAAGGACACATTGCATGTGTTTAGAGCTTGGAGCGTGCGTCGAACATCAACATACACGCGTGTGTATATTTGTGTTGTGTACAAGTATACACAGCCGTGTTGCGACTTGCGCCGCGCGTGGGCAGGTGGCAACGTAGTGTGAGGTGGTAAAGTGTTGACGCTGTGACGGAATATTTTTTTTTACTTTTATTATTGATGGGTTTGCTCTTGACCTCTATCTAGTCCTGAGGACAAAGATGGGGTCGAAGATGTAGCGAGCTTACCCAGAAATGCACTGGCACTCCTGCACACCGACGGAACGTAGCAAGCTGCTTGGCGCCAGACTCCGGCAGCCACCCTGGTCGCGAGCCAGGCGGCTACTTGCGGAGCCTACCTGTGGGGGAATACTACAGAATTCCGTCATCGAGCAGAATTCCATGATATTCCTGGTATTTTAGTATGAACATGCCGTGAACTGTGAACAAGCCAATGTCCTACAATGACTACCGAAGGAATTGTTGGGATTTGTAGACAAAACAGCAGTCATACTGGTAAAGACAGGAAACAGGGGATAAGACTAGCAAAGGACCGAAATTGATTGCGTGAGAAAGATAATAATAACAAAAATTTTTGTTACTATTAACCTGATTAAACTAAACAACTATTTGGTATCATGGGATCAAGATAAACAATTTGCAAATTGTAAAATAAATCAGCTGTAGTCGATGATTTAAACTATCGGCATTGAAACGACTGGAAGAGAAATCAGATTTCTGATCAAGTAATCAATTGACGTAATTTTTTTGACTCTACAACCGCGTTGGAAGGTTCGCTATCGTTGTAATGTAAAGATGCGGCCAGAAACTATAGAATTAAAAAAAAAATACCTTTATTATCAGAAGTGGGATTACAGGATAACGGAGGTAAACTGAAAGCGAAATACTGAAGTCTATAGTCTCTAATATGTCTTAGTTCTAACCACGTTCTAACACTTGTTTAACGGAAAGTACAAGCGCGTACGCAGGTGAACCCTATAGTTTACGAGTTACGAGCTCGTAAAGTACAGTCGGGCTCGAAATAGAATTAGGGACAGAGATGCAGCGACTTGCGGAATGTTTGCGGTTACAGAGCCGCACTATTTTATTGGTTTTCGCTATTGTCACGTTGTAATTAATACTTTTACCGACTTTGTAGACGAGAAGGTCTCTTGTCCCTTGTGTAGTTGCAGCGTGCTTTTGCGGTAGGTAAATCGTAACCTAACGTGTTAATTTAAAACATCGAAGTTCAATCCTTATTCAATTTCAGTTGTAATGAATCACCTGCCTTCTTTTTCTAACTCTATGCTGGAAACAGAAACGGCAACATCAAATGTCAAATTCTGATATTGTGTTTTTTTTTCTGAATGGCCAGTTATTTTAAGTTGATTAAAGATTACCAAGGAGTTTACAGGTCCGACGAGTGACGTCACTGGTAGGATAGAAAAACGACGTTATTTTATTTTCTCCCCTCTGGACAGAAAGCTTCAATTTTCGTCCCGCTGCGCTAAACGAGCTTGCCTCTTTTCAAAATAGAATACTAACTTTTGGCAGTCAATAAGAAAGCCTCAGATCACATGTTTGTTGACGTCGGCTTCGCCTCGGTCAACAATTAGGTACATGAGATCTGAGACCTTTCTTACTTTCCTGCCCTCGGTGTGTAATCTACTATAAAAATTTCTGAAGGTACCTAAACTTTAAATTTTTAAAATTTCTGACAGAAAATATTGTTAGCTATTGTTGAGACAATTGTCTCGAAATGGTTTTCGATTCAGCCCTCGAAAAAAAAACTTGACATACTGAATTCCGTATCGCGTTAAAAATGGCTTTTTCACTGTGTGACTGAAAACCTGAAACATTTGATAGATCTGTCAAAAACGGCTGTCATGAGCTGTCAAATGATTAGCGCGATACCGAATGTAAAAAGTTGTGATTCGCATTCGCATGCGGTCCAAAGACGTTTCAGTGGAGATTTATTTAGCGAACCACGGTTCAAAAACCACTAGTGCAGTTTTCATTTCGTTGGACCACAAACGATGGAAGGACGCTTCACAGGGCACGAACTGTTAATTTACAGTTAATTAACTAGCTTTACTAAAGGTTGATTATTGTGACTTAATTAACTGGCTTTTAAATGTTAATTAAATTATTTTTTGATTGTTATTAATTTAAACTTGACAAACAATAAACTCACGGCTATTGGCTTTATAGATAACTTTTGGGGAAGTTCGTAAGTTTGCTTTTGGACTTTCCATACATCCATGCAATCAGCTGATCGGACGCGTTTGTATGAAAAGTTGAAAGTTTTTGCTTGTTCATTACCTAGAACATTCTAGTTCATTAGAAAATACCTACCTACATAATTGTACTCATGTACAATCACCCATTAAAGTAAAGTATAATGTGAAGAACAATAAAATTATCATTAAAAAAAACGTTGCGTATAAACAGTCCTTCTAATTAAATAGTGCGATTAGAATAGTTAATTTAAACGTTGAAATTGTGGTTATTTCAGCGCTGCGCGTTTAGTTTTCAATCAGCGGTCCAGCGGTGCAGCAGCGGCGCGGAATTACTGGCCGATAATAACGACCAAATTACTGGCTGTTGTGGCTGCAAGCTTCTACTGATTTATGAGCGCCTGGTAGGATTGAGATATTTGTTTTACATTTTCGGGGCTTTACCACAAACAAACAAAAATAAGACAAAATGCAAAGGATTAAATCCTTCATCATCATCAGCCTATAACAGGACACAAACCTACCCTCTGCAGGGTGTTTTGTTTGGGCGTTAGTCCATCACGATTGCCCATTGCGGAATGGTAGACTTCCCATACGCATCAGACTATGCATGTTTCCTCGTGATGTTTCCCTTTAACGTTTGAACCTAGTCATAAGTTAGAAAAACTCATTGGTACATGGCATATCGTCGGTGTGGATTCGAACTCCGACCTCATGTTTGTTTCCGTACCGCTTCGCAATGCGCCACCGACGCTCTTTTAAATGAATGCAAAGGAATAAATAGGATTTAAGAGGAAAGGAAAGGAAAAGGTGAAAGAAAACATCGTGAGAAAACCTGCATTCTTCAATTTCGCATGTTTTGTACCCACTGCCCATTGTAAGTGGAGACGGGCTCACCCCCCGTCACACTGGACAGCGTTTCGGTACTACTGGTGAAAAATGGATGTCCAGAGGTTTCAGAATATCTCTGACTACCCCCTCGGGTAATATAGTCGTGAGCATATATATATACCTATGCTATGCTATGCTGCAAGAAATTTGAAGAATAGGATGGACGGACGTAGTCACGGTTTGTTATTCCCCTATTTCCTCCTCCAAAACTAAACCGATTCTAAAATTCTTTCAAGAATAATATGAGAAAAATATATTCAGAATATCTCTGACTACCCCCTCGGGGAATATAGTCGTGAGCATATGCTATGCTATAATATGAGAAAGTTTTTTGCTGTAGTCTGTAATGTTTTCCTATTTTTCTTTATATTTGTCAAATATGCTTGCTATCTGAACATATCTTTTCATCATTTTCGAAGGCTCCTATTTCTTATAGTAATTAATTTACCGAAAAAAATGAAACATAGGGACATGGCAGAGGTGATTATGAGTAGATTGCTTTATTTATCCAGAGAGGACATAGGGAAGTACGTTTGTATGGACTAAAGGCACTAGTCCAAGCCTTATAGGTACATATGTAACAACGCCATAAGCAATCAAAGTATTATTTCTTAATAATTATCCAAAACATAATAGTAATCTAAACACCGCGGGCGTACAATAGCGAACAACATCTAAATAAAGCCCTCTATATCCGGGCATTGTGAATAATGGCAGATAGTTAAGAGGTCACAGCGGGCAGCGGTGAAAGTGTCAGAATTATTACTTGTACCGCCACCACCAATGTTCTTAGGGTTGTCAAATTATGTAAATTAAGAAAACATTTATAGGCCAGGGTTGCCTAACTTTGGTGATCGGGTTATGAAACTCCACAACACCATGGAGCGCTTCGATTAAATTAAATATCGTTATCATCATCATCAGCTTCTATCGTTCCAACTACTGGGGCACAGGGTGTACCTTCATCTTCATGGTGACGGTGTATGGCTGACACCCGTACGCGCGGATACCCAATGCGGATTGGTAGAATTCACATACGAAAAAAGAGCTCGGTGGCGCGTTGCGGAGAGGTATGAACTCTCAATCATGAGGTCCGGGTTCGAATCCGCACGGAAAACATGCCACGTACTAATGAGTTTTTCTAACTTATGTACGTAATACCCACTGCTCTCAAACGGTGAAGGAAAACATCGTGAGGAAACCTGCATTTGCAGACGAAAAAATTCTGATGCGGATGTGAAGTCTACCAATCCGCATTGGGCACGCGTGGTGGACTAACGCCCAAACACCCTCAGGGTAGGCCTGTGCCCTGCAATGGGACGTATATAGGCTGATGATGATTTAATTTATTCTTAGAAAGATTTACAGCATTGATTACGTAATAAACACATATTGTTAACTAATTACAAATCCCCACCCATAATAAGTTTATTAATAAAACCCAAAAACTTTTTTTCAGTGGCAACCCTGTTCACAACAAAGATACGTAAGTAAATCATGAGATTCGAGAAAGAGATGGTACACGATAATGATGCGTTTAATGCATTTCTTTCACACAGTTGATTGATGTGACCGCTGTTTAATATATTTGGATGTGGTAGAGAAGTGACTGATGACTGGTATTACTGTGCATTGTTGTTTTTATAACTCTATTAGATCATAACTTTTAATATAAAGTAAGTATAGACTGTTGTATTACTGTAAAGAGTGATTGTACCTAATACTGAACAACTTTCCTCAAGGTACATACAAGAAATTTGCTAAAAATATTTCATCTTTTCGAGCAAACGTTTGATCAGCGAATCGCATTAAGTTTGGTCCAAAGTCCAAGTCCTAATTAAGGACTCAAACTTAATTTGACAGATGGATGTGTTAAAGGTCGCTATCGCGGGTTGGCGTACTAGCCCCGCTGGTCATTTCATTTCATTTCATTTATTTACCTTAAATTGTAGGTAATAAGTTACAGATGGTAAGTACAGAGTATTAGTCACACTACAATTTTACCCTAGGGCATAGTAATTATACAAATTGACAAATTTTATAATTTATCAATAGAAAGAAGAAAAAAAAACAGACTTAAACAATATGTGCCAGAAAATAACAACCACCTTTCACTACTACAATCAAATTAAATGTCAAATAAAATCAGTTAGATGTCATAAAATCAGTTGAATGTCGTTACTAACAATTTCAATAGCAGTCAATCGGTCAACACATACTCAGATTGCAGCCTGTTTGTATTACCTACATTATTATATAATAGTATTTACAAATATAACGAAATGGTAATGTGTTCCATTAGGACCGCCTAATTAATATAACGAAATGATAATGTGTTGAATTAGGACCAGCGGGGCTAGTACGCCAACCCGCGATAGCGACATTTAACACATCCATCTGTCAAATTTAGTCTTTTTTCTCGTTCGTTCGCGCGCAAATAGAAAGAGAGTGGAAACGTGATAGCGCTATATCACGCTGCCATGCTAGCCATGCAGGAGTTACTTATAAGTCAGAATCATCATTCAAATCGCGAAAAAACAGCTTTTCCACACATTTGGTTCGAGTAGCCACACTGACGTTTTCTATGAAACAACGATTTTTTTCGAGATTCGATATAATTATGCTCCATACAGTTAAAGTTATTCAGTTTGACGGTCTGAAGGATCCCCTAAAACAAAAGTAGGTATGTCAACGCATTAAAGTTTAACACCCTGTATATTCTGCGCTATAGGAAAGATATTAAAAGCCATTTTATTTCGAGAAAGACATTAAAACAATACAATATAACCCTAAAACAACAAGTCTTATCAAAAGATCCGATGCGCGCTACACCGTTAAATTAACGTTATCGTCGTTATAACGTTATAACCGTTGTAAAGTTATAACGATTGTTAAGATAACGCATTGTCTAGACGAGAGATAATAACTTGAGACTAGACAATCTTTACATTGTTTGTATGATAGCTTAATACTGTTAGGTATTTATTTTGAAATAGATTCGCTTCTCTAAAGTGCAATATTGTAATGTAAAATGACTTTTTCATCCCCTCATCTCGGAAAGAGTACCTATGTTTGCTCTTCGATGTCTGAGTGCAAAAGCCGTTTTTATCCGCTAGAGGATAAAGTAAATTGCTGTATACCTGTATATTTTTTTCCATATTTAGCATTTAACATCTTTTACAGAAAAACGACTTTATTATCACTATCCAACAACAATCAAACGCCCTGACTTACCCGAAATTTCTCCAATTTCCCAAATAAGCCAAATATTATTTCGCGAAACATTGTCGCGTGTGAAACAAGATAAGATTCGGGCCCATTCTCCCAGTAAATTAGCTCCACACACTCCCTTTGTCCAACTTTATTATTAGTCCCATTAATTTCGTATGCTTAGTCCTTACTTCTTTGTTCGGGAACGTACCTTGAACAAAAGAAGGTGATAATTAGTTTGGTTATATTATGATAACAAATAGATTACATAGGATAAATAATTCAACACTGATTTTTTTACAACAAAAGTTGATGGTATAAATAAGCATAAGCATATGCTCATGACTATATTCCCCGCGGGGGTAGTCAGAGATATTCTGAAACCTCAGTACATCCACGTTTCACCAGTAGTACCGAAACTCTGTCCAGTGTGACGGGGGGTGAGCCCGTCGCCACTTATAATGGACAGTGGGTACAATACATGCCTCGAAATTGAAGCTTGCAGGTTTCCTCACGATGTTTTCCTTCAACGAAAAGCCAGTGGTGTTACAAATCGTACATAAATTCCGAAAAACTCATTGGTACGAGTCTGCTTGGACGGGGATCGAACCATCGCCTCCTGCACGGCAGGCAAGGTTACTCGCCACTTGATCATTAAAAAGCTCCACCATTCACACTGGACAGATTTTGGTCACTGCTAGTGACATGAAGATATTCTGAATATGATTACAGTCTACCTACTTAATTAGAATCTCTGACCATCCTTATTAATATTCTTAACTACTACTTTCATGGGACATTTTCTATGGTAGCCGATTTGTTTTTTCGCGATTTTAATGTTGTTTCCATTGTGAAAATTGGTGATGGGCTTTAGCCCCTGATTTAGCACCCTGTTCGATATGCTGTGCGTAATAGGCTCCATTAAACGAAAAATAAGTTTAAAATCGTCTTTTTTTTGTAGCCGAAAAAATCATGACATAATAGCTAAGAAAACTGTCGCAAAAATAAAATAAAATCTCACCGACATCGCTGCAGAGAGAAAAAGACAAACAGACAGATCACCCCTTTATGCTTTTTAGAATAATGTAAATAGATTCCTATCCTACCTATCGTCACACCTCGTAACTATTAGGGTAGGTAGAGACTAGGGCGCGCCTTTTATTTGCCGATACCTACTTACATACCCTCATTAGCCTCAAACTCATACAGAATTATGATTTTTTTTTTAAAGAAATTCGTCTTCCACTGAAATTCAGAACATTTCAGTGGAATCCGAAGAAAAACCGCGTAACAATCATGGCCTCACTTTTATATAGTTTTTACGAGGTGAACTCAATTAGACAGCTTTTACGATATTTCGGTTTATTTTCGAAGACCACACAAGCGAGTCAGAGGAATTTAGTTACTATAGGTAGTATAGTTAGTGTAATTATAGGAACAAACGTATTTTTAACTTAACTCGATCTTTTGAGTCGTTTGTATTCTACTTGTTATTAATTCATAAGGTGTTATTTATTTCTTATATAATTCCTTACAGAATATAAACTTAGACCATCAAACTGAACAACTTTCACAACGGCAGCAATATTAAAATCGCGGGAAAAAATCAGACGCTCCACACCTCCACACATCTAGTTCGAATACTTCGGGCCGTTTTCTATGAAAAAACTTATTTTTTTGCAATTTCTATATTGGCTCCATAGTGAATGTTGTTCAGTTTGATGGTCTGAAGCATTTAGGTATTTACACCCTCTATATTCGAATTTAATTTTGCAGTTCTTCCTACGCATCATTTCACAAGTTTATGAGTAGTTTTAGTACCTGAAAAAAGATCTATTTATCTTGTCTAGTTGCAAACATTTGCAAGGCTTCTCCCGTATTTACCGCCACTAATTAACATTTCCAGCTCTAAAAGTGTGGGTTGAAAAGCGATGTAACAGCGAGTACATCTCCACGAGTTATCAAATTGAATTCAAAGGCAAATAATCCGTTTAACATAATGATATTCAGCTTGCGAACTATAACAATATTTCAATTAGCACTAACGCCCGGGGCTGGATGCACATACAAGCGATTACAAGTCGTTTAACTAGTAGTTAGTTAGAGAGAACCGGTTAGAAATAATTAGCACCAAATACTTATATGTCACAAGGGGTACTCAGTTCTATATGCAGTGCAGAAGAGCTAGAAGACAGTTGACTAGGCAACAGTGCCGTCGCGACAATACGATCTAAAGAACAGATCGATGTTGCATCGCAAGCACGTCACACACATAATGGACAATCTGATGACGAGTAACCACTTCGCTACCATAGCGTTATTACGCTATGTCGCTACCGAATACGACACAGCACGTCACACGTAACAGCCAATCAGCCAACCCGCGATAGCGACATTTAACACATCCATCTGTCAAATTTTACCTTTTATCTCGTTCGTTCGCGCGCAAATAGAAAGAGGAAACGAGGATGTTCTGAGATTTCAGAATATCTCTGACTACCTCCTCGGGGAATATAGTTGTGAGCATATGCTACTTAACGCTATAGTTATTATTACACTGACAATACGTCGTTGGCAATATCGAACTCTCGTCTAAGACGCAACGTGTTTTATTTCTTTTCTTCGTCTGTGGGGTAGGAACTGCAGTGTACCTTCTGTTCTCTACACATATCGTAATAAACATGTAAACTTTAAATCGATATGATATGTATTAGTTAACTACATTAATTAGAATACGTGTTCATGTCCGTTGATGCTAGTGAAAATTACTTTATGCTGTAATTAGTTTGTGTGCCATCACTGTACTTAATGTAATGTGTGGGCCGTAATGTTTTTTGCATAATTTTGTGTGATAGAAAGTTAATGGAAAAGCTTGTTTATTTGTATGGGTATTATAAGTGTTTTCCAATGACAAGCTCGAGGCGGATATTGGACAAACTTAAACAGGTAGCCGGTAGCGTTTTCTGGATAAGGAACTTGGGAAAGGCTGAAGTTCTGAGATGCACATTGGGTGAGGCCTATCTCCATCGGTGGAAAATGCCAGGCTGATGATGATGATAAATATCTTGTAGCTAGATTATCTAATCTAAACTATTATAAAACTGTAACTGAAGTGTGTCTGTACATTCAAGATATTTACAAAAAAGATTACGATATGGTTTTTACATATACTTTTTAGGATCCTTGACTCGAATCAACCTTTTTTAGAAATTTTGTCTGTCTGTTTGTTTGTGTGTTTGTTTGTTCGCGCATCACGCAAAAACTACTGAACCGATTTTGATGAAACTTTCTTTGTTTGATAGCTTATGAGATCATAAGGTCATTTTAGGTCAGATGACCTAAAATCTGGTAAGTAGGTATATAATTTGTGCGGACGAAGTCGCGGGTAAACACTAGTAAAATATAAAAAGAAATCATTTTTTGCACAAATTTTTGCATGTAGTGCTACACCGGACTTCTAGACTTTTGTTAAAAATTAGACCATTTTTGTTATGAGTAGACAACATAATTCTTGCTAAAAATGCATGTGACGAATCCGCGAGTTTCCATACCTAGTCAAATCAGCAACTCTTTATCGGATGTCAAAACGCGCGCTTTGTATGAAATTTTGTACTAAATAATGAATAGTGACGTCATTGTTTTTCGCCGTCTGTTATTAAAAATAATATCCTAGCTAAAGAATCACAGAAAATGTGAGTTAATAGCGTTATTTTCAAACTTTCTTATATTTTCGGAGATTTAATTAAAATATATGTCATGCAGTCAGCTCCCAATTATAAAATGTGTAGTGTGTACATAAGGGGAGGTAGTCATACGAGCAACTGCAACGCAAACTGCATTCCAACTGCGTTGAGATGCAGCTCGTGTGACTATACCGTTATCTGTAGATTATCAAATAAAATTAAATGTTTTACATGTATCCCAAAGATGTAGGTAGCAATTACTGTTAGGCAGATGACTACACTCAAAGAAATCTTTAACTAAATGTTTGTTAAATGTAACTGAACTTTAGTGACTACCGAACTGTTTTGTAAAACATAATCAAACAATTGGTTATAATTAACCAAATGTTTGATTATGTTTTACAAAACAGTTCGGTAGTCACTAAAGTTTGGTTGTATTTAACAAAACATTTTTTTCAGTGAGTTGAAATCGTCTCGGATTCTAACAAACTTATTTTGTAGGTATCCATGACCATGCCGTATGTAGGTATGTATAGACCATAAGATTCACCATTTAAAGTACTTACATTACACGGTAATTTTAGTCTTTACATTCGTAAACATTAAGAGATGTCATTTTCGCATAATTCACGGCGTTAATGCAGCGCATAAATTTTTAAAATCTCACTTTCATTTCTGCTAAAAGGATTCGTAAATCATTAAGATCTCAGATTAACCTCAAAACTTGCTGAAATGCATTAATGTAAAGTGACACAGGTATCAAGAAAAATTATGTACAATATCACTGAATCATTTCTTCTTTCAGAAAGTACCTAATGGATGTTTGTATCCATAAACGATAGCATAGCATGCATAGCATATCATAGCATATGCTCACGACTATAATCCCCGAGAGGGTAGTCAGAGATATTCTGAAACCTCAGAACATCCACGTTTCACTAGTAGTACCGAAACTCTGTTCAGTGTGACGGGGAGTGAGCCCGTCACCACTTGTAATGGACAGTGGGTTCAATACATGCCTCGAAATTGAAACATGCCGGTTTCCTCACGATGTTTTCCTTCACCGAAAAGCCAGTGGTGTTACAAATCGTACATAAATTCCGAAAAACTCATTGGTACGAGTCGGCAAGGTTACTCGCCACTGGACCACCATGGCACGGCATGGTCTGATCATCCCCTTAAAAAAGTATTAAGTTGGACCCTGTGTAGTACCGTAAGGAAGGACCCTGTATCTTGCGTACCTACTTTGTTATGCTAACTTCAATCACTTTTGTAGCGTGCGGACACAAGATTGCCATAAAACTAGGTCATTACCAAGACGTTTCCCACCGAAATTTGTCGCGTAATCTTATTTATTACCATGGTACAAATGAAATGTCCATTAAGTAACACGTCGGAAGCAATCAGTCAACTTGGCTCGACATCGAGTGGGCGGCATTTTCGTTACGATGCGGAGCCGATCGATGTCCGTTCACGTCTCACTTGAAAAGCCTGTTTTAAATAAGTCCAATTTGTTGACAGTTACAGCTTATTGGCGTTTGGTTAATCTATTTCATCTATATGTTACTGTAAAAGCTCACCTAATAAACTTAACCTAGCCTAAGTATAAATCATAAATCATCAACTTTATTGCTTTATTTGCTTGCTTGCTTTATTGTTTATCTTAGGTTTTACCAGAAAAATTTAATACTTCCGGCTTTCACAGTGACAATCCTGTATACCTACATAATCTAAACTATTCTACGAACAAATAATAAGATTTGTTCGTAGAAACTATTATAAAACTGTAACTGAAGTGTGTCTGTACATTGAAGATATTTACAAAAAAAAGATTACGATATGGTTTTAGGTAGGTATCCCTGACTCGAAAACAACCTTTTTTAGAAATTTGGTCTATCTGTTTGTTTGTGTGTTTGTTTGTTTGTTCGCGCATCACGCAAAAACTACTGAACCGATTTTGATGCAACTTTTTTTGTTTGATAGCTTATAATTTGACTTAAAATGTAAACACTGGTAACATAAAATAAAATTGTAAACTTTACGTGTCTGAAATTAAAAATATTTGCAAAAAATTTTATTGGTGGAGAAAGATAAATAGTACATAAGTTAAATCTTGGTCTGTAAGAGTGCTTGTTTGAATTACTTCAAAACTACACAACCAATTATTGGAATGAAGCTTTCAGAAAAAATAGTCTATTATTTCATCCCAAATTAGCTCACCTAATTTTTTGAAACTCCTATACAAAAGTGCGGATCGGCCGATCGATTTTCTATGGGAGGAGGACATTTTTTTCAGTTTTTTGACCCATGTTCCTCAGGGAAAGTTGTTTTTTTTTAATTGTCTGAATACGATCCTTCAGTATTTTAAGGAATTAAAAACAAGGGGTGTACATACAAAACGACCATGACATGTGATTATTTTTAACTGTTTAGTATAGGTATGTTCTTATTTTAAATTCAACATACAAGTAAATAATTAACCCCTTGTGGGATTCAAAGCTCTAAAACAAAACAAAAAGTTAGAGGTAGGTTACAGGTAGGTATCTACATTTCAGTTTCCAATCGACCGACCAGTCAGTTACAATCCAAATCCAAATAACTCTCGACTCCCTCTCGAAACCATCCTCACTTTAACCCCCCATCTCCCAAATTATTAGTAATTAAATAATTAATTATAATCCGACGAGATGTATCGTGTTCCCGCAGTGTAACCTGCTACCGAGCCGTGCTAAATTAAATTTTGAGTTTAACCCTTCGTGAGGGCACTGACTGTTGTTTATCAATCAAGCAGTACCAACACCTAACCCACGTGATGGACAAAATAAAAATTAAGTATTAAATTACGGGCGAAAAACATGAAAATGCTGAAGCTCACGCAAAAACAGCTGAGCGGATTAGATGAATATTATTATTATTATTTGTACGGTTTGTCTGCGGGAGCTACAATCACGCTCAAGCTTTTTTAACTTCTTATTTTATCTATTAGGTATAGCGAATATTGCAATACAATAATTCGTCGCTAGTCTTACTAAACGACACGTATCTGACATTTTCGGCGTAACTGACTTAGGACCGATTCGACCAAACACGAGTAAATCATATTCTTAGATTAAGTCGCCGATTACTCTAGAGTAAACTGATTTTGCGTTTTACCAATCCTAATATAAATGAATAAATTTTACACGGCCTATTTTGACGGTGTAAAGCTAGACCGAGACTTATGAAATGTCAATGTCACATAAGTAATTAAATAAATAATAATAAAAAGAAACCTAACAAATAAAAACTGTATAACCTCACATTGCAATAAAGTATGGATACAACGTCCTCTTTATTTAGGTGGATTATACATTCGTTCTTTTAGTACGGGTTAGTATGGTAGAAGAAGACAAATTAAGTTATTTCGGAGTAAACACCAAGAGTAAAATTGTTCCTTGTATAGTTACTCTTCTATAAATCTAAGTTTGGTAGAATCCGGCCTTATAGTTACGTCTATTTCGTTACGTTAATAATTAGTTACGTACGTCTGGCGACAATAATTATACTCGTATATTCTTATTTGTATTTTTGTAACACCTTGTATTGATAGTGGTTGATTCGAACATAATATCCTGGATTCTCGGCTGCTTGACTCATGTTTGGACTATAGGCGTCGAAGTGCTGTGAATATGCCAAAAGTATCTACTATTTAGGAACTACTGCCGTACTTTGGTCACTCAATAACAACACACACATTCGATACTCATGACAATTGACAAGGCACCAGAGATGGGTAGGGTAAGTGTGCCAGTGAATGAACGATTAAGCGGATTGCAAACTTCGATTTTTTTTCAAAAAGTTTGGAATATAGTAACAACCATTTTAGTTACTTTGTTGGATTCTCAGATAATGTAAATTTCAATTGGTCAAAAAATAAAATAAGTTTTCTTACTACAAGATATTAAAAAGTCCATTTGAAGTTCAAAATAGGGTTTTGTACCGGTGAATGAACGGCCTGCACCAATAAATGAAAAACGAGCTCCAGTGAACGAACGGTACAGGATGGATTTTATTTGGAAGAGATAATTAGGAAAATATGTACTATTTTCCACATAATTTTCTTTAAAATCAATCTATTAATTATTTTCCACGTTGTAACACATAAAACACAAGACTTTTTAGTCCCCTACTCAAATAAAAGGCATTATAAGTTTTACATGTCTGACTGTCTCCGAGTGTGTCTGTCTGTGGCCACCTAGCTGCTAAACGGGTGGACCGATTTCGATGCGGTTCTTTGTGATCGAAAGCCAATTTTTGAAAAAGTGTTCTTACCTATGTTTCGTGGAAATTACTTTTACAGTTTTCAAGATAATCAGTTTTAATTGAGAGTTTTGAAGGAATTTCAACAAATTTCAATCAATAAAACAGCATCGAATTCATATTCAAATGTAGTACCTACAATGCAAGGATTAAATATTCACGATTAGGTATGTAGGGACTGATCATTAATAGCTCAATAATTATAGGTACCTAGTTTCAAAGGGATATCAGCAAGTAGCACAATTAGATTATGTAGGTAGGGTACATCGAGCTTGGGCTCAAATGTTTTGTAGCTTTGTGGAAATTCCATAAATCCTCGATCTTAAGAATATGTTGACAAGGTCAAAAAAGAGACTTCCAAACTTCTGAAGGCGTCAGTGTATATTTTTAAGACAATTAAAAACTTTAAAAATGAAATTATATAATTATTTAGAAAGTAATTCTACGCTAAAAAACAATGAGTTAAGTACATGGATCGGGTTTTCCCTATAATGGTGCATTACAGAAATCATAAAACAACGTTCATGAATTTCATGATCTAGTGAACAGGATTGAATTTTGGTTCATACTGTCTGATGACCGACAGTTCAGAGTAGGCTCTGTAATCCCTTTATGAGGGTTTAGAACCTGTATGTTGTAACAGAGTAGGCTTCGGGTTGTTGTTTGTTATTGATATTAATGAAGACAAAGGTAAATGAGCTGTGTATTTAGAAAGTTTGGAGAGTGACAGTGGTAAATAAACTAAAATGGTATTGTATACACGCCAACGTGGTGAGTAGCAGGCGTGTTAAAAAAAAGTAACATCTGGTCCGGCCATTTACAATTGCGCATATTGCCTTCCTTCGTGTATGTGAGTGAATATTTAGAATTTAATATGATAAGGAACGAAAGTCAAGTGAATGCAGTTGAAAATACGTTTTTTGTAAAGTGTGTGTGTAGTGATAGAATGACTGACCGAAACAAGAACAACGAGTAAAGGTTAGTCTAAATTGTAGAATAATGTGGTAAATAGAATTAATAAAGGTATACTTGGATGGTTCTATCATTTGTTAAACTATTATTTGAAACGATTTTTTGGAAGAGGTGGTTAAAATAATCCATGATCATAACACATTATCGATAATCTTTTTCAAAAACGACAACGGAATCAACGGAAAAGATATATACTTATTGAATATTATGGTTCCTCCAAAAGAATCACCAGAACGCCCTGTTCCGCACTACCTTATCCAACAGATAACTACCATTTTCAACAACCGCCTAATCATGCTGAATGGACCTTTCGGTACGTGGTCGCCATTTGAGAACTCTATGGTCCTAATATTTTGTTTCTTGTTCCTTACGGAGTTGCCATGTCTCAGTTTCGTACCCGCATGTCTTTAATATAGTCTTCACTGTACACACTAGTACAAACAAAACACAAAGGCTTTCGTCTTGAGATAATGCGGTATTTGGGGCGAAAAGATATTAATAAATTTCTATTATAAATTTTTTAGATTGGACCTACTTACCTGACTGGACAGTTAGTCCTACTTCGACCGTAGATTTTACTAGCTTTATGGGAGTTTGTTGAACATGGACATTCGATATAATCGTTATTTTGCCCACGTGCATTATCAAACCAACTCGTTAACGTTATCGAGCTTTTGTTATTGAAGTCCTCTATGATCTCAGGAATGACCATTATGTCATTGGCAATGGCAAACCGAAGGTGAGTGATGGGCTTGCTGTTTATTTTTATGCTTAAACTTTTCAAGCCCAGAACTTTGAAGGAATCTTCCAAATTAATTCAAAGTGAATAATTCAAAACTGCCCGTTCTCCCTTCTTCTGTAATGTAGGAGTAGCATTTGTTGCTGAATCAAAGTACAGCCCTAGTAACCGACATGTTTTTGCACCTATAGTTACAATGCGGCCAGAAATAGTAGTAGGTTTTTGATTGGGACGGTTTGTATCTCATCTGGCATCAATGCTTGTCTACCTAAATGAGCACTGCGTTGGTACATCAGGGGGCCACAGTCACATACGAGTAGAAGGTGCAGAGGAGTTTACATCTCCTCCTTGCAGAATCTGCAGCCGGTCGTATCACTTAATTTCAGTGTGTGCATGTGCTTGTTTTATTTGCAGTGACCTTGCTATTATACAAATTTGATCCTTGCTGAGGGCAAGGAGACTATTCGCAAGTTTGCGATTGTAGCTTTTGATAGGAGCTTCGGAGTGACACATGCCTGCGGTGTTACACCATAGCTTTATTGCCTCTCCAAAGCTGGTACTATTCAAAGAATCACGCGTTAGACTACTAGGGATTCCGAGAAATTGTTCTGGGCCTATGAAGTGGTTTTCAGTGCCCCTTCTGGCCAGTACGTCTGCAATCTCGATCCCTTCTATGTCTAAGTGTCCTGGCACCCATTACAGCACGAACTGATTGTTGTTGCCTAAGGCGTTCAGCTGTGACACGCAGTACTGTACTAGTTTGGACTTTATGATCGGAGAGTCCATTGGCTAGCAAGGCTGCTTGGCTATCTGAATTGATTGTAATAAAGGAATACGGTTCTCTCCCCTAGAATCGGGCAACCAGGTGTTGTACACTTCTTGCAAAGTCTGTAGTACTTCTCCAGATTGAAACCTTCAGCTATCCAAAAATATGATCATTTGTGAATCATCCGATAATGCTTCAGTTTAAAAACCATTATAAGTACAACCTAGAGTGTAAACAAAGTGCATAGGCAAAGAGTGTAACAATTAACGGTTAGTTTATTATCATTCATGAAGGATTATAATGATGTTATTAAAACATTATGTTACTTTCTATAAAAATGCATCATGCTGTAGTTAACATTTCTGGTAAATTATTTTGATGATTCCTTATATTTGCAAAAATTTAAGACAACGTGATGTTCTTTTACTGGCTCTTGAACACCAATGAATGAACGGGCGATGAACGGGCGTTTATTCACTGGAACATTTTCACCAGTAAATGGACACGAAATAAAACTGCGTTCCTTTACTGGACAGAAACCTTAAAATTATAAAAAGTATATATTTCTAAGATCAGTATGACGTATTCTATCTAAAAAACTTATATCCATATTAAGATAAGAAATAATGCAACTCACCAGTAAACGAACACCCGTTCGTTCACTAGCACACAAGTAAACTTCAAACACCAGTCCTAGAATTGTGAATTATTCAAAAACTAAAAGCTTTTTCACCGTTAAATATATGTCAAACGACTAAATAACTCATGTTCCATCCATTAATATCACTGATTCAAACTAATGTCCAAATAAAACGACACACTGGTCAAAATACTGTGACAAGTATTTCCATTTCCTTATAAGGACGTCATACAACAGGTTTTAGCCAACGACACGGCCATCTTCGACGATGATTTCGCGGACACTAAGCATCACAACCCCTCAAGGTTACTGCCAAGTATAGATAGTGTTGCCAGCAAGGTACAAAAAAATCACGAAACACCTAACTCTGTTATTTTTCTTAATAATCTCTAAAAACCACGATTTGTTCATTCACTGGGGTGCGTTCAGCCACTGGTGCACTTACCCTATTTCCGTTGTATACAAGGCCAGTCCATCGGAATACGCATCCATAGGAAACTGCTCAAGTATATTTTGTAATGATGCTATTCAAATCTGCTATTCCGAAATATACACGATTTTTGCGTACTGGTCGTGTATGCTTCGGAATTGTCTAGGTGAGTGAATGGATTCCAAACTCTACAACGCCAGTTACACCTGATAAAGGATTCATGAAGATATGTATGTATAAGTCAATAAAATAGTAGATGGATTGGTAATTGAGTTAGGATATGATACAATAGATGAATGAAGATATAAGCAGCATTGTTTTTTTACTTTAATTACTTAACGTCAAAACTAGGACGTAACTTCTTTTTGTACGGCGCGCTTTATCAGGAATTCAGGATTAAAATATTTATCAGGAATTCAGGACTATCCTCCACAACCTTTTCCCCAAACAAACTGCTACATAAAATGAACTTTAATTATCTTAACACACCCGTCTCAATCTCATTTCTGCTCAAACCGCAGGCGAGTGCAATGATTGCCCCCCTGGGGGCACGGCGCCCCCTAGACCCCCTCGCTTTGAGTTCGCACCTCACTGCACCGATTACGCATTCGGAACGCGAATAATTCGACGGTTATTTCGCGAATTACTGCAGACGGGCACCGTAATGACAACGTGTTAAGGCGCTAACATCTGTGACACTGATGTTAGCGCCTAATTATGCGGGCTCATTGAAGCCTTTAATATCAAAACGGTCGCAAAGTTTACTAACTATGTATCTATCTTTTGAATTATATTTAGTTGCAGAGTCGAAATTATCATGAGTTAAAACTCTTAAAACATAGGTAGGTACTTACCAAATTTTTATTTGTAATTCATGTAAAAGTTTTAACCAATTTCCATCGTTTTGAAAACTGTTTTCAACTATTTCAATCTTTTTAATTAAATCAAAATAGAAAAAGAATAAATCGTTATTTGATTAGTGTCGGGAAAAGTACAAAATAAAAATCAAACAACTGCGTCAATTCAGTTTCCTAAATAAAAAAATAAAAAAAATTACGCGATCAAGCGAGCAAGCGATTGGATTATTGTATCCTCGCACTCGCCTCGATGCCATCGATGAGCATGCTTTAGTGTCGCAGACGTTAGCGCCTTAAGGTGTGGAAGCAAAGACGTGACGGTAATGACGTATGAGTTTTGAATATCACGGAAATTGTACATTTTGTCGTTCGTCTGTGAGTAATGTGTGCACAATTTTCGTCGAGTCGTGACTTCGTTTAATGCTAATGCTCTTCATACCTTTTGTACATAATTTAGATTCGTTATTAAGCAGCGTTGTCTGCTCACATATTATAAGCCCTCAAACAAAAAGCTCGACTGCAAAATCTTCATCCGCTTATATACGTCTCAAAAGCATTAGGTACGCTTCCTCTCAGGTGAAAAAGAGGATGGTTTTTGTGGAGAAAAGATGGTAAACCAACATGCTTGCAAGATATTTTAGGTGGTTTAAAAGTCCTCAAAGTCAAAGTCAACGTTTCATGAACGAAAGAATTACCGCCATCTTGGCTTAGTGTAGTAATTACTTATTTCCAAATAACTATCTATTCTTAAATGGTACAATGTCATCGATATAAAACAATCAAATTCTTGTCATATTTTTTGTTTTCTATCCCATTTTCCAACTGAGTAAATGTTTTCAAAGCTGTTTTCTGAGCTTCAAAGTTACTCTTCCACAATCAAAACTGGATTTCGGGAAAACTCTGCCGCCGAAAACATTTTCATGATAGAATGTCTAGTTACATAGAACGATTGAACAGTTTCGCAACATTTTCCAAAACATCCTTTTTGTTTCACCCTGGGTTATATCGCACCGATAACTCGGTAACCCACCTGTCATCATTCACGAATGACAACTCATTCTCCCGGCAGTTTCACGCAAGGGTTAAGTAATTTATTTCACCGGTCGTTACGTCCCGCGGTAGAGGGTTAAATTTAGGGTTGCCTATAAGTTTAAAATAAAGTAGCTTATATATATTTTTAGGTCGATTTGTTTTGTAATCTTAGTAGAAAAGTAGGTATTCTAAAATATTGTATTCGGGGTAAACACGATGCATTGAAGGGAATGCTCTCATTATTAGGTATGTAATTTTGGAAAGGGATTCTTCAGTCATTTCATTGAAATTAAAAAGTGTGATAGGTTACCTAAAATATGGTGCTTTCAAAGTTAAAATAGGTACACACGGCGACAGGTCAGGTTACCCGGTTTGGACTTTGAACTATTAGAAGTTGAACGCTGCGAATCGTACGAGAGGGTGCGGTATCTTGTTGTTGTTTCGTCTCACGGCACGCTGCGCCCGCGCCGGCAGCCGCGTCTATGCAGGCTCTCTATCGCACTATTTTGTGTTTTGTACGTAGTGTAGTTATGAGTATATAGGGTGCGTAACATGATGTGTCGCCGTGTGTACATACATGCTAAGATAAAACTGCTAATTAAATGAATACAATTTTCTTTAAGGGTGAGCCTAATGGTTTTTTCTCTCCTATATTTTTCTATTTTCTTGATAGTTGGCAACCCTAAATAGAAATGACATTCGTATGATGTACCATAATATTCCGACGTTGCGGACGGAATGATAATATTTTCAGGTTTACGTTCGTGTAATGATGTTTTATACGTATATATTTTGGTTTAAAGACTTTTTTTGTTGTTTTAATAGGCATTTGCTTTGACTTTATCGTTACGGTAATGTTTCTCATCATGTTACGTATCTCTTTGCATTAGACTTTATTCGTAATTTTGTTCAAACTGTTTCAAACATAAACACTTAATCCATAAGGTTTCTTTTGCAATGTTTTGTAGCATTCAATACGTTAAAATTGTAACTTACTATATCTGCATACTTAAACATCTTCATCATCATCGGCCTTTCATCTCTATCCTCGTCCTTCCTCAAAATCCAAATTTAATTTTATACTATCTGAAATTTAATGTTGTAGCTACTAAATGAAGTTTAACCAGAAGTCAGACTCTGTCAACTGTCACTTGTTTAGTAGAATTTAATATTCATGTGTGTTTTATGTTTTTACTTAATTTTAATTATATTTTCATTAAGGCCTCTTTTAACCGCAACGTTTTTACAAAAAAATTATACCTCGCATAACTACTAGCAGTACTCACTATTCTGTATTGTACCGACTTTCTGTTTGCACAATGAACTTTTTCAATTTCAATTGCTCCCCACTACTTTTTTCAGGTCGTCGGTCCACCGACCGCCAGAGGGTGTCCTACACTATATGCATCCTCATTTCGTGGACTCTATTATATGTAGCAAGAATCGTTCTAGGTAGCAAGCAGTCAGCTACCAATACGAAGGATAGGTATTTTGACACTCTTTCATATTATCCTTTCTGTATAATTACGGCTATTGCAAACAAACACAGGGCAAAGGAAAACTTATTCCGTAATCGTGTCGTTCGCGTCGATGACACTCAGGGGAAGAAAATTGTAAATCCTTTAAAGAAAATAAAATGAATTGTAGAAACAAGCTCAGTGAGCCGTGGTTTATGTG
The DNA here is from genome assembly GCA_963693445.1 of Agonopterix heracliana. Lineage (NCBI taxonomy): Eukaryota > Metazoa > Arthropoda > Insecta > Lepidoptera > Depressariidae > Agonopterix > Agonopterix heracliana. Next base: position 18,077,312 of record OY856319.1, read on the forward strand.
GGTTCCATTAAATGTCTCACTTGTGCTGCACTTGAGTCCACTGTGAGTCTTATGTGAACGTAGTAAGTATTATAATGCCGTGATTTGTGGGACGTCGTATTTTGAACAATGCTTACACTTGAAATGCTTTCAAATGATATAAACGAGTCTTAAAATTTGTCGTTGAATGTTCTTTGATGAATTTCTAGAGCGTTTCTTTGGTTTTTAGGGTTCCGTAGTCAAACAAGGAACCCTTTGGTATACTTTTGTCCATTCTGTCTGTGTATGCCCCCTCTATTATTGCGCTATACCTAGTTATCATTTTGAAATGTAGTCCAAACTATTTATCAAACAAGTTAATTTTGGCTGCTTCTCTTCACACCATCCTAATTCTTAATTACCTTTAGGCTACGGAACCCTATAATGGACGAGTCTGACACGCTCTTGGAATTTTTTGTCTTTTCCATGTTTTAGTTGTGACAGAAAGTTGAACGAAGTAACCACACGAAACGACCTTCCAGCCTGAAACCTTAAATTTAATGGCTTCAGGGCGGAAGTTTTGAATGAAAGACAACTCTATATTTCTTACGGGGTCGGAAGTTGACTAAGGGATATAAGGTTTATAATGCAGTGTTCTTGTTAGCGAGAAACTCTACAGTACGAAACACTACTTAACAACATAAAAAAAACACCTCCAATCTTCAAAAAATACATTTCACAAAACGACAGAACGTTTCTTTGCACAAGAAACATTAAATATTATTTAAAACTGCCATAAAATTGCAGATTTTCACGCTCATAAATCAAGGATCAAGATGCACCAAAAAGGTGCTTTTCGCGTTCGCTTCGCATCGAATACAAAAATCGATAGATCACTGTCTTGCCCGTATCAGCGGGAATTACTCAGGGAGACAGTAATCTTGATAAAATGGCTGAATATGCGCTTGCGCACGAGTCGATGAGTATACCTACGTTTATTAATATCCGTTGGATGTCATGTTTTATTAATAATTGCTTTGATTTCAATATCTTAGTGTAAAACAGCTTAGTAAATTGTAGCGCAAATGTGACAAATTTTAGATCAAACGCTTGATCACATAAACTTTATGTTTCTGCACAGAATATAGAGTACAGTACAAGTCTCTGAGTGTTAGGTACAGTCAGCTACACAATTAATAGTAGGTACATTACTGCAGTGGCCAGCAAAAGAGGCATTGATGGACGAACGTGTAAATGTGGGCCGAGGCGAAGCCGAGGCACACATACGTGAGTTCATCAATTCCTAGTTGTGGCCCAGGCTTGTACAGTAATTTTCTCAAACAATGCGCGGAAATTAAAATCAATCAACTTTTCAAAACCATTGACGAACAATAATAATTTTTCCTGCGTTAAAGCTAGTAACTTATTATTAATCTGTGGTTAAAGTATTCATTAGTTTTTTTTAGTATCTTTCTATTTGCAAGCCAGTTCGAAATTTAAATAAAACCTTTGATAAGTTACCTCCAAGATTGCCATGTTTCGGAGAATAGATCGTTCCATTTTTAAATTACACGACAGATATGAGTTTACTATGTAATTTATTTCGCCGCTAAACCACGACAGATATGGATTTTCATACAACTTTTGCCGGCCGCTGCTCGCATGTATTATAAGCCAGTACAGCAATTTCGATTTATCTCGAAGAAGGTTGTCAAAATAATGCTCAAATTTCCAAGCATGTTTGAGAAAAACTTCTTAATTGTTACATCGTGACAAGAACCCATTACAATGTTTACCTAAGGTCAATTAAACTGAGGTACGTTTACTTACGTACGAAGATAAAACAGTAGGTTTTGGTGCTTTTTGGTGACCTCTTGTTTACTGTTTTTGAACATACCTGGAACAAAAAGATACATAGTTAGGATAGGTAACAGTTATAAGAATAATAGTACACTATATGCAGCTGCCTCAAGGAAGACCAGCAAAACCAGAAACAATTAAGAAAAAAACTGCATTGTTGGGAATACAACATTTTGAAAACACAATAATGTTGAAACATTATAGGAAGTAGATAATATGTTTTGCAAGAAATCTGCTGTTCAATAGATACCAAACTGAAATTCTGCTCGACCGATATTAATGTGTGGCATATTTTTTTTCTCGATTTAAATGTTGGTCTCATCTAAAGTTGTTCAGTTTGATGTGGTCTGATCATCCTCTTCTCATCTCAAACCGTCATTAAGTTGGACCCCGTATATCGCTGGTTTTTGTTACAACACGGAAAAATGTATTCTATTCTATTTTTAAAAAAATGGCTGCCATCTTTGGTTAATGATGATTTTGCCAATGTCGAGTTTTTATAGCAAAAGTGCTTGACGTTGTACGGTTATATTTGATATTTTGGTGACTTCAAGGGTTGTTCTTATAAAAGAACACTATCTTGAGCCACCACTGGAGCCCCGCTGTCGAGCTGGGAGGGGGCAACCAACAAACGCGACTGCCCTATAGCAGATCGACAACGCGACTCGGAAAAATTTATTGTTATTCTTCCCTAATATTATCGTGGCTGTATTGATTAATCTACTAGGATGTGACTTATAAGTTATGAGTCACATTTTAGCTTCGATTAATAAAATTAATCGAAGCATTCTAGTAGATTAATCAATCTTGGTGTAACAAAAATATAGGGTCCTTCTTAACATGCTGACACTTTTTTAAGGGGGTGCTCAGACCATCAAACTGAACATCTTTCTCTATGGGACCAACATTGAAATCGCGAAAAAAAAAATCTGCTGTCCCATAAATTTGGCTCGAGTAGGTTTGCAGTTTCGTATGGAACAGAAGATTTTTTTCGCGATTTCGATGTTGGTGCCATAGAGAAAGTCAGCATTTAAGAAGGACCCTATATTGTTGTTAGACCAAGATGAAAACTTTTTCATTTCCTAAGTATTAAAATTTAAAATATCCTATTAGAAGAGACTACATTTTTTTCTCAGTGTACTCATTGTCGGTTCAATTCCTACTCTCCTAGACATATTAAAGGATATCACGTCACTAATGGTGCATGTTTGGGTACATGTCGCTCACAGGCAGGCGGCGCCGGGGGCAGAACATGCATTTATTTCAAAGATAAAACATTTCTGTGTAGCCCCTTCGTGCCCTAGGGCCCATCGCAATTAGGTACCTAACGTACGAAATTCGTGACTAGTCGGAATTATGAGTTGTTTAAGTTTGAGATAGGCTTGTTTATTGAGTAAGGAACGGGAGAGATAATTAGCTATGGAGTATTGATACTTTTAAAGTTTATTTTTAATATTTAGGATGTCAAGAATGAATTTTACATTTTTACTGTCTTACACTTTCAGTTCTTAACGATTTTGATTATTTGAGTACGGTCAAATAATTAAAAAAACGGATAAAAACCCGTTAAAATGTTTAATTTTAACAAAACATTTGTTTTCAGCCTTAAATACCTAAGAAACACATATTTTTAAATTTAGTTTCAAAATAAATAAATTGCGAACTAACCTAAAACTTAAAAAACCGAACCCAAAGCACTTAATAATTTTATTTTTATTTTTTTTCCAAATAATTAAATTGGTTACCATCGATAAGTTATCTGTCTGTTTTTGGAAATAAGTTGACCAGCAATTGATTATAACTTGTAAGTACCTACCTATTATAAAACGTTAATATTACAGTTGAGGTAAACGCCATAGAAACATTGTTAGAGTTGACTTAAACATCATATAAACGTTATTAGAGTTGAGGTAAACGTAATAGAAATGTTATTAGTATTACAGTTGAGATAAACATAAATAATAATAGAAACGTTATTAGATTTAAGGTAGGTAAACATCTTAGAAACAATATTAAAGTTGAAGTAAACGTCATAGAAACATATATGAGTATGAATTCACGACTGCATGTAATCCATTTCAGTGTAGACACAAACTTAGCTACCACTAACAACCTACACCTATAAGGCATGTTGAACAGCCATGTCCCGGAGTGGTATTGTTAGAGTTTCAAAAGAAATTACAAAAAACACAGTGAAAGAATTTGATTCCTTAGTCATTGTAAAAAGCTGTAACTTATCAACGAGAATGATAATCTTATAATAAGTTAATTGAAGGCTTACACAATGAAATAAAATGCTGTACATAGCTACCTAACATTCAAGATTAATATCACCGCCAATTTGGTGGTACACAAGAATTGCATTACAACTTCAATTTTATACAAGAGGCCCCTAAAATATTATGTCGCAGTAATTCCATTTAATGCTGTCATTTACTTTCTACAAGCACTTTTGAGAGGAGATAACAATCTGACAGTTTGCGACGATGTTACCGCCAAAAAGACGCCATTTTGTAATCGCAGATTTTGGCTGGACGATAATGAATTTATTTTTTCTGGGAATTTGTCTGACATGAAAGAAAATATAGGGTACACTGTTCTTGTAATGTAAAACAAGAATTTAGAAATAAAGTAAAATCCAGAACATTGTATTTAAGAAGATATCATTCGGAGCGCGCTCCATACAAACGAAGTCTGGTCATAGATAGGTGGTTTCAGAAACAATATATAGGGTCCAACTTAATATGCTGACACTTTTTTAAGAGGATTATCAGACCGTCAAACTGAACAACTTTCTCTATGGAACCACTATCGAAATCGCGAAAAAAAAATCAGCTCTTCCATATAAAACTGCAAACCTACTCGAGCCAAATGTATGGGGCGGCAGATTTTTTTTTCGCGATTTAGATGTTGGTCCCATAGAGAAAGTTGTTCAGTTTGATGGTCTGAACATCCCCTTAAAAAGTGTCAGCATATTAAGAAGGACCCTGTATAAACTAATCTCTATGCTTGTATTGTGTCGGAGTTTCATGTTATTAAATTTTTGTTGTGACAGAAAGGGACAAAACTAAAATTTGAAACATCGACGTACGAAAGAAGGTTGAACATTACCGACCGCCATGGCCAATTTTCGTGTTTTCATGCTTGTAAGGAGGATTTGTATCCTTTATCATTCAAAAGTTTCAATGCTAGGATTAATTTAAGATTTGCATGAAAATCTTTGAAGTACTTTAAAACTGTACATTTTAACGAAAATATGACACAATACAACCATAGAGATTAGTTTCTAGATTGTTTCTGAAATGATTTTAATTGGCTTACTGAAAATATAACCAGACTTCGTTTGTATGGAGCACGCTCCGAATTATATCCCCTTAAACTTGGTCGGCACAGCGAGAGCTTCGCTAGGTATTGCTTCTATAGAAAAGGTTGTAAAAGTTCAAAGGTGGTTTTTTCCCAGCCTACGTGAAACCAGACACTCTGGCAATGCAGTTCTAGGGCTAACCATAGAGTAAGAAACATAACTTACAGGTTAACATTCCTTGTTGAAGGCCAAATGGCGGGTCATTGTTTTATTCGTTCCGTTCTCGCTTCAATTAGCCACGCAATTTCTGAACGCACCTTTAAAACGCGCAGTTTTTTCGAAAATTTACTCAAAAACCGTGGGTTAGAGTTTAATTTGTAGTAACTGGTAAACGTTAAGCCGATTTGTAGCGAATAACAGAAATATCCGCTTGAACGAAATGCACCGAGCGAAACACGTCACAAGTTTTCAAACACTTTTTTCTTTCTTTTTTTGACAACCTGCCAACTGATAGCTTGGAAAAAAAGCGTGACAAAGAGAAAAGTGATATGAAACGACACACCGCGATAAATATCCTGTACAAATTATTGCAAGACGTTTTTTGAAAGCCCTGACTAATAAGAAAGTGATAAATAAAGGGCGCGAAATGAGCTCATTAATTGGCGCAGGCACGGGTCGTAATTCCACCTGTCATCTTTAAGTGGAACTGAGGTTGCGTTCTTATTTTAGTTTTTAATTGTAATAAAGTGGCCAGTGACCACTTGGTTGAATAATAATAGGCTAGTATAAAGGCACAGCCCTGGCTCTCCATATAATAGAACAATCTTATGATACTCGAAAGTTACTAATACAGAAACAGGATAGCGTCAACACACGAACTGACACTCTCGTTCGCCCGATGCTTCTCGCTAGACTCCTCCAAAATCACCGTTGAAGTGCGGGGTGAGGTGTGGTATCTAAAGTTAGGGAGGGGCAGGGAGCAGCCTTTCTGAATGTGTCTTTCACCTTGCGTCTCCTAAAAGCTTTATCTCTTTTTGATATACAGGGTGAAATTGATATCATTAGCATCCTTTTAAACTAAGAGTCCCATACTAAAGTGCAACGCCTACTGGACTCAAAATATGTATGCAACAGCAGATTTTTATTTTGCGCCGATCGGTTTGCTCCCATCATAATAAAAGTTGTTCAGTTTGATGGGTAGACTCTTAGTTTAAAAGGATGCTAATGATATCAATTTCACCCTGTATAATATTAGTGAGATTTACTCATGTGCTGTGTGTGACTATGAGATGCGCTGCAGCAGCAAGAATCGCTACTGCTTGAACAGTGTCTATTGCGCTGAAGCAGCGCGGATCGCTACCCTCTACCATTGAGTAATTATGTATAGAGCAGACAACGCGAACAAAATCTGTGCACCATGATCAGCAGTGTGGGGCGCGTGCTGGGAGCGTCAGGCTGCGACGAGCGCCTGGCACAGGCTAAGTAGGTTAGAGCGCGTGCACCCTAGCGCGTGTTACAAAACATTACTTCTAGGTAGCTTCTCTAGACCTCAATGCCCTCTACTGCTTGAACAGTGTCTATCTATAGCGCTGTGTGGGTGGTTAAATATATGCACGCATGGCTGCAGGGAGATGAGCAGATTGTAGATTGTAGCTGATGAATGCGAGATGGGTACATTGGATAATGTCAGGTGTCTTTGATCTGGATGTTTTTCAGTTTTGAAGAAAGTCAAGTGCATCTGATAATAACATAAATACAACAATTATTTTTAGTTAAATCTACCAGAATTCGACTTATAATAACAAATTTTCTAGCAAGATCTACAAAAATAGAAATGTATCCGTGTAGAAGGTATTTTTGCCAACATCATGAAATGACCCAACGATTATTTTCAAAACAAAATGAATTATTTTTAGGGAAGTGAGATTCTGATTTCGGATATTTTTGTTTTCGGTTACGGATCTTGATAGAAATGATATTGGATACAGTTTTTGAGAGTTATGCGGTTATTGTTTAATCGATTTCTCTATTTACGGAAATAGCGGATAATTTTTTAAAGTCTCATTGGATACAAAAATGAATTATTTTTGTATCCAATGAGACTTTAAAAAATTATCGTATACAAGGTGTTACAAAAATACAAATAAACATTTAAGGGTGGTTTAGACCATCAAACTGAACTACATTCACTATGGGACCAATATCGAAATAGCGGAAAAAAATGTACCTATGTTCCATACTCTACAAATCGACTCGAGCTAAAATAGTATGGGATATCAGATTTTTTTTTTTTGCGATTTCAATGTTGGTCCCATAAAGAAAGTAGTTCAGTTTGACAGTCTTAACAACCCCCTTAAGAGCTTTAAATATTTATTTTTAATTATGTAACACCCTATATAAGTAATTTAATATTAACTTTTAGTCTTTTTTTTCACTTTAATGTTTTTTTATGCGACTAATTAATTCGAAACTTCAATCCAATTTATAAAAATAATAATGAATATATTATGATCCTCAATAATACAGCTAATAAATACACGCGTAAACGATTTTCAAAGCGCCCGCGCCGGCCACCGCATGCAACTAATTCCAAAATAATTAATTCTCACAATTAAACACGGACCAAACTTCTGCATGTAAATAAATAAATTGTGCATCGTTTATAGTGAAATGAGCACATGATTGCAATATATTGCACGTTGCATGCTCACCAAAGCGTTTAAATGCGCCTCGGGTCAAAATCTGCTGATATTTAGCCGTGATTTGTTTGTAGTAAGACTTGTTAATGATCGGTTAAACTAATAACTTCTGGGGTAGTTTTAACGTTGTAAAATTTTGTGAGTTAATTACGCGTTGTAAGCTATATTTTCAACGTACCCAGGGCTGCAATCGCGGTAAATATTCGGTGATAGAACCGTGATTGGATTACGTACGAACCATAACTTTTCACACGTTCGGTATTGCGCTACTCTGCTCTTGACAGGCGTTAAAGCCGTTTTGATAGATCGCACAAACGTTAAGGGCTGTCAGTTACATAGAGTTTAGCGCGATGAGGAATTCAGCACAGTTGAATAGTAATTGGATTGCAATGTGAATTGAACTGAAATTTGATAAGAATAGAACTTCAAGCCAAATCTCACAACATCTCACGAAGGGGGATGGGGTGAGCGGTTCAAAAATCGCCAAAATCGCCTCGCTTTATTAATAGAAGCCCCCGCAATTTTTAATATTCTGTTTCTTATTCTGACATTTATAAACTTATAAAAACTTACAAATTGACTGAACAAAGTGCCTGATACAAAGTCGGAGTTTGCTGGTTAAGTTAACAATTCCTTATTCATTGACTTAAGTTTAAAACTTGAAGCGCACAAGTTTATTATGATATGAACTTTATGAGAATCAGTTAAAGTTTAAAAGGCGATGTACCTATTCTTCAGCATTTAATCAAGTTTCACAGAGAAAACAATTAAGCTACATTCAAAATCATGTTATAATTATGAACCTATATGCTAAAAAAAACGAATCTTGCTACAAAACGTTTTGAAAGCATCATTACAAATTAAATCTATACCAATGACTATTTTGGAATAAAATTAGGTTCTTCAACTTTAGAAGCCTTTGATCATTAATTAGTATCGCCGTTTGAATACCTATAATATTTAGTTAAGTATATACTCTGTAAACCATACTGGAAGGGAAGATAGAGGGGAAAAGAGGCAGAGGAAGACCCAGACAGAGTTATCTAGCCCATGTCGTGTCGTACCAAGAACTCGAGACACTAGCGGAAAAGAAACAAGAGTGGCGAATACTCCACCGACAAGAGCGTAGCTCTTTAAGATGATGATGATACTTAGTTATGTACCAATTTTCTTAGCTGTTCTATCCTTGGGAACGTCCTCAAAACCAAAATAAACTTAAAATCTTACCCCTCATTCTAAAAACAAGGAACACATAAACAGAGCATTCCTCACAAATAAGTTGGCATAATCGTTAATATTTAAAGCTAGGGAACCGTGGGCCGTATCCACAATCTCACTGGTTGCCGTAGGACGCCGTAGGCGACGCAACCAGATCCAACGAGTTATTCTTTACACTGATCTGACGATAGCACGACGTGGAAAAAAGAGAGAAATAGGGTAAACAGTTCAATAACCTCATGGTAAGGATTTGGTTAATTTAATGCCGTTGATGCAAAGTCAACAGCCTAATCGGTGACATAAAAATACTCTGACAGCATGTTGACCTCTGTAATGACCGGCAAACTTCTTAAGCATGACCTTGACTGCGCAGAAACAAAATTTGTAGGCGAAAGCGCTAATGCGCACGAGGGTGTGAGGGCCTCTATTTTTAAAGTTGTTTGCCGTGTAGGTACTGTACTAGGTACGAACCCAATATTCGACTTTCGTGATGAAGACTCACCGTTTTTTGTGGAACCAAATCGGTGTTTACAATAAGCTGGCAAATATAGCCATGATCAAGTATTAGAGAGTTACATAGAACAGGTAATTTCTACCTTCGTATAACCACCCGTTATACCCACAGTGAAATCTAACTAGATACCACAAAACGACTATTTTGTACAGCCATGTTAGTGGATCGCGTCTTAGACATGAGCTATTTCTATTCGTGGATGTCGTATTAAAAGTCGACGGGAAACCATTGAAGAACAAAGTTCCATGAAGAGACAATCTCAGTGTTGACTTTTGAAGTAACATAGGGAACCCGACGATGAATCGCCACTTGATACATCATTCCTATCATTCAAGATTGCTTTGCTTCAACTGCATGCTTAAAAAGATAGTTGATAAGTTTCTGATGGCCCCGAAAGGGATGATGACGATGCAGTTCATATTAAGGGTACCTTACCTAGTTATCTTATCTTATTATCAGGTCTGGCAAACCAGCAACACTAAGACCCAATGGGATCTTTTATGTTGACCCCTAGACTTTTATTTTCTTCACCATTAAAAAAAAAGCTTGGGTACTACTAGTAAAACGTGGATGTTCTGAGTTTTCAGAATTTATCTGACTACCCCCTCGGGCAATACAAGGTGTTTCATAAGTAAGAATAAATTTTTAAAACTCTTAAGGGGGTTGTTTAGACCGTCAAACTGAACAACTTTCTCTATGGGACCAACATCGAAATCGCAAAAAAAAAATTTGATATCCCATACATATTTTAGCTCTAGTCGATTTGTAGCGTATAGAACATCAATTTTTTTTTTCGCGATTTCATTATTGGTCCCATAGTGAAAGTTGTTCAGTTTGATGGTCTACACCACCCCCTTAAAGGTTTATTTGTATTTTTGTAACACCTTGTATAGTCGTGAGCATATGCTATGCTTCAAAAACATGGTAAATGAGGGAGGCAATACCGTTCAGGGGAAGAAAGCTCTAATCTCCCGATTTAGTTAGAAACCTACCTACCTATCTAGTTAGAAAAGCTCAAAACGACAGGTAGGTGACAACTGTAATGTTTCTGGCCAGATTGAAAGGGCTTATATAGTCTTACTAACGACCCGCCCTGGCTTCGTACGGGTGCAATGCACAAATAAACCTTCCTCATGAATCACTCTATCTATTAACCGCATCAAAATCCGTTGCGTAGTTTTAATGATTTAAGCATACAAAGGGACAGACAGACAGCAGGAAGCGACTTTGTTTTATACTATGTAGTGAGGTATTTGTACGTAAAAAAGTTAAAACTTAAAAAGTACCAGAGAATAAACCTTCCAGATAATTTTGTTGCGCCCGCGGCGGTGTGCAGCTCAAACAAAACAACCCAGTGATTTCTAGCTGAAGCCCGAGATGATATGATTGCGCTGCGCGTACGCCGCTCTATGTATAACATTTAGTTGCTGCAGCCTTGCGGCGGTCAGTTTTACAGCAACTAATATTTGGTACGGGTTCTGTTTGCTGGGGAAATGTGCGGATTGGAATTGGGTGAGTGTGGCTATGAAATGTTACTGTTATTTCAAAGCCAGTACACAGACAGCCAGTCTGCTCGCAGTCAGACACTTTGCTCTCTGAAATGCGCAAGAAAAGGCTATTTTCTTTTCAGCTTTAGAGAAATGATACTAGATTAGAAGAGGCAGAAGGTATAAAAGATTACGGAACGCTCCATCTGCTTCGATCCTGACTATTTTTGACAGACCTCTCTAGCCTTCTCCATATTAATTAGTCCTTTCATGTACACTCATCGGTTTCGGGTAGATTTGACCTGGCCCTTTAATAACTTACAGAATATAAAATTAAAAATGAATGAATTTTGTTAGATTTATAAAACTGTTGGTGCAGGAAAGCACATTGAAGAAATTCTGGAGCAAATGTGAAGCACGTGGAAGCACCCGTGGTGGACCATCCCCCAAACTTGAGGGTAAGCGTGCAAAGGTTAATGATGAATGATGGAGTTACTACACTTACATAACAGATAAAAGCAAAAAGACTTGTGTAACTGTACAAACAATTACTCAAAGGAATGTTGAACAAGATGTCTTAACTCAAGACTAAGCAAATTACCGTCGTCCAAGCTCTTTGCGCTGGAATAGGGAAATAGTTAAAATATCTTGACGTTGTGTGCCTTCGGGCACGATGCTGTTGATAGGCTTTTGTTATTTTTGTAATGGAGTAATAACAATAAAGTTTGTTAAGATTGAATAAGCATAAGCATATGCTCACGACTATATTCCCCGAGGGGGTAGTCAGAGATATTCTGAAACCTCAGAACATCCACGTTTCACCAGTAGTACCGAATCTTTGTCCAGTGTGACGGGGGGTGAGCCCGTCGCGTCGCCACTTATAATGGACAGTGGGTACAATACACGCCTCGAAATTGAAGCATGCAGGTTTCCTCACGATGTTTTCCTAAGAATAAGAAACTAACTTACTTACTTACTTTGTTAAGATTGAATGAAGCATACAATGTAATGTACGAGTACCTAGGCATGAGTTTGGTGTACTTCTTCTTCTTTTCATGTCAATGGTTCTTTAGTGGTGGTGGTCTAGTGGTTTGTCAGATTTTTGTGAGTAGTTTCAAAGTTACAGTGACTCAAAGATTTACATACAAATCTTAAATTATTGAAACTGTATATTTTAATGGAAATCGGACAAGCTACTGGCACAGAGATTAGTTTTTAGTTAATATTTAAAAAAAACATTAACTTTTATTCTTCTTATTCGCACTCCTCTCCTTTACTAGAGGTTGGCAGTCAGCTCTGCATATCCCTGTCTATCTCTCGTCAGACGAAACTAGCTCTTCGACTCTGGTGATGTCAGTCCACTCTTTCAGGTTCGCGAGCCACGACATTCATGGCCTACCGACGGATTTATTAATTAGTAGTTTATAATGAAAATAGGATCTCTGGTCATCAAACTGATTAACTTTCAATATGGAAATTATGCTACTACTATAATTTTCCATCGTACCTACTAATTTAGTTTTCATACTATTAGTCTTCTAAGATAAAGCAAGATTAGCTACGGCTTCCTTTTCTTAAGGTTAATACTATAATTCACGATGCACTAAAAGTTGCTAATCAAAAACACTACTATGAAATTCTAAACAAACGATTACGACTCTTAACTCTATAGTAATAGATGTAAAACTTCTTTAAAACGATTGTTACTGTCGATATAAACGTAGCTCTGTTAAGGTAGAGTCGTAAAAATGGATGCTCTAGCATCAGCTTACATACATTTTCAATTAGTATCGTTTATTTATAATTTGAACCTTGATTGTCTCTTGATAAGGTTGAAATTGTATTTCAATTGCTTTCTGTACAAGACGGGAACAACGAAATAGGAATGGTGAAAGTAGAATTCGGTGTTTATGTTTTTCGAAGAAGATAATGGCAAAATAGTGATGATGATGATGACGCTCGTAGTTAATTTTAACTACAACGACGGCTTGATTTCAAACGTAGTCAGGTACGCAGGATATACAGGGTGTTTATTAAAATGCGTTAGTGCGTTCACACACGATGACGCATTGATGCAGCGGCAGACGTCAGTCCGTCATTTGTGAAGCAAGGAGGAAGAGGTGAATGAAACCACACGCAGAAGCACACACGGTGACGCATTGACGCACCGGGTGTGGTTCTATGGACTGACATCTGCCGCTCGGTCTGTGCGTCAACATGTGTGAACGCACTTACATGTCAAAGAGGGGTGCTTCAGACCATCAAACTGAACAAATTTACTTATGTCATGGTGTCCTATCCCATACAAATGAAATTTTTGTTATAAAAATGGCAATATATGGCGTTATGGTATCGATTTGTAATTAATGTTTACGTCAAAGTGTAAATTGTTACTAAAAATACATGATCTGACTACAAAAAAATCTCATGAGCCTCGGAAAATCAAGCAATTTACTTTGCCCGAAGACTGCCCGCGTTACGGCAGTCGCGTTCCATTGTTTGACATTGGGCATCTGTACTGTTTAGTATTATATAATCTGTGCTTATGTATAGTCAACTTCGAAATCTCCAAAAAAAACAATTGCAAGATAATTATATAAATAGCAAACGTGCGATTTCACAAATTTGCTCCTATAGCTAAAGATGTTCAGTTGATAGTCTGAACCAGCCCTGCAAAGGAAAGTCATTAAAAATTTAAAAATCACCCAGTATAACAATGTAATCTTGACAGGAATGATTAGAATAGTTAAATTGTACACAATAACAATATTTTTGCATGCCAAAATGGTAGAATATGATTTGAACCTTATTGATTATTTTATTGTAAGATCTGTTATTAATATTATAATATTAATTGTACTCATATTCGCAAATAAATGATCTATGTCTATGTCTATGTCTATGTCTAAATAAGGCTTAGAATAATACGAAACGAACAAAAGTATTTAACCCTATAGTTGCAACAAAAACAATAAATAAACATTCTTTGTAATTCCCCAACAATACAACAAAGTAATTCGCTTCGCACTAAATAAAATGTAACTTAATTTACATGAAGGCATTCCACACTCATTCTGCGAGTCGAGATCGAGAGACAAAAATCGACAAAAATAATAGCATCGAGACAATCGAATACGAATCGAGACGTTGTAAAATATTCCCCGTCTTGGAACCGGATGGCGACATGGTTTTTTAAACTAGAGATGTGCGTTTTAAAGGTCTATAACGGTATCCGAAGCATATTATATCCGTAACCCATCAGCAGCATTGACGGATAGAGAAAAAAAGAGAGATAATATATGACGGCGCCTGGTGCCATCCCTCTACGGCACCTGGCGCCATCTCTCAAGTTAAAACAGAACAAGATCGCACACTAATGACGGTGCCTTGCTACAGCGCCGCCTGGTGTCGGTCTAGTGGAACGTCGGGTGTCGATAAAGGTGGTTGACAGCCATGTCAAGAGGACTTCAGTTGAAGATTTGAATAGCGATGGCTGAACCACCGCATAACTCGACGGATCGCTAGTTCTGTGTAATCTCGGTAGTTTTACTATTAAGCAGTGATCTGTTTGCGATGAAGGCCCTCCTGCGCTTATATCAGAAGTGTAAACAAACTTGCGCCCAAGAGAAATAAAATCGTCTATAGAAAAATGTTGATGGTTATTTGACAGCTAAAACCTAGCTTTTGTTTCAAGAGTCAAGACCTGATGATAGTTTTATCACGAGGTTCCAAATCGATGCGAAAGAAACAGCGGCTGAATCTGCATCTGCATCAATCTGCATTCTAAATACATGGAACATGATCTAACGTATGACCTGCCTACTCATATGGCTAGTGGCGGAACGACGAGCAGTAATTTTCAACCCCACCAGTTGACGAATGATTTACAGTAAAGTCGATACATAATACAGTTCATACAGTACGGACACTCCCTGCACTTCTTCGTGGAAGACAAATGGAAGACAACTACAGTGTCTACAGTAGGCAATATGGTTTTGCTAATGCCAGGCCAGCGTTTGGCCCGGCCTTGTTGTATGAAGTGTCCAGGATGAGATAGTGGGCAAGTTATCTCCGTGTTGGTATGGTATAATTAACGTTTGTGGTTCGAAATAGACTTTGGTCACGGATTATTGGTGAGAATTTTGTCGGATATTGCTGTGTTGTGCTTGGTGTGCCCTCACTACCTGGTTTCATCTATTTAGAATGGGCTGTTGAGTTGTAAACTTATATTCCAGAAAGCACAATAGTTCTTCTAGTAAAACGTGGATGTTCTGAGGGTTTAGAATATCTCAGACTACTCCCTCAGGGAACATAGTTGTGATCATACGATAGTTCGTTGAATGCATGCAGTGTATAGTCACAAACATCGCTGTAGTATCTAAGCCTAATTTTTTATAAAATATGGCTTTTATGGTTTCCATGCTTTTGTCATGCCGTCATGCCTGTATACACTCTATTTCAAAGGCATGTTTCTGTTGTTGATACAATAAAAACTTATTCGTATTTGCTTCTGCGTACAAGGTAACTCTGTACCTAGATGCTGCTGAAGAATTTAGGTGTCTCAATCTGCCTGTTGCTGATGCGATGTGGAACTTAATAGGCGATTAAGAGCTCTCTTTGTCGGCTCGTAAATCGCTTCATGTTCAGTCAGGTCAGGCCAAACTCCGAAACTCCTTCATACATCATCCTTCCAACAAGATTACGGCGTTTAAAACTTGTCCTCGACTTCCGATTCCGATTTAGAAGTGAAACAAGGTCCTTATTGTGTGTTGAATTTGGGTTGTAATGTAAATGGTGGTTGTATTTGCACATTGTTGAAATTGATCGCCGAGCCCTGGGCTCTTGCGAGTGTGCACACATTTGTTACTAATTTATAATTGCGGTTTATGGACTTGTAATTTTTTATGCAATGTTTCTGGCCACACCGAAAGGGATTATTGCCGTGAGTTTCTGTCTGTATGTAACTTTTGATCAAGAAATAATGTAACGGTGGTTATTATGTGATGGTTTTCGTCATTGAGGTACTATGTTAACTAGAGAAGCTACCGAGAAGTAATGTTTTATAACACGCGTTAGGGTGCACGAGCTCTAACCCACTTAGCCTGTGCCAGGCGCTCGTCGCAGCGTGACGCTCCCAGCACGCGCCCCACACTGCTGATCTTGGTGCACAGATTTTGTTCGCGTTGCCTGCTCTATACATAATTACTCAATGGTTTTCGTCACAGAGTGGTTTTCGTAGATAAAAGTCAGGATTGTGTTTTGTGGATGTCAAGTGTTAACGCAACTACATGGTCGAGCGGGTGTGCCACCTCTTTGGACGAAGACTCCAAATGTTGTTTTTTTTATGTTGTCTTTTATTGTTGTTCTTGATTCACAAACTAATAATGTCTTGATTGTCGTTGTCACGATGACGTTCGGTCGATTGTTGATTCATATCGCAAATAAATAACAAATATTGAATTGAATTGAGCAAATAAATTCGTGCTGTAGGTGTTTGATGCTAAATGGCACTGGATCGAAGCATTGTAAGATCGAAATATCTTTGTTGTGAAATATGAACTATTACAACGAACTCGTTTAGAAGGCCTTTTTTTAGCGGAGGAAGACAAAGTAAGGACTTACATCTCTTTTTAACTGAGTGCTGGTTTACTGTATGAATGAAACACAATTCTCTACTATGTTCATGGTTATCTCGTAGATTTTGACGCCGAACCAGTTCTTCGTCACTCGCGTTTGTCAGCGGCGATAAATTCTTACCTACGGCGCCTTGTATCTCATAACCATGAGGTACAGGGTGTCGCGTATTGATATATGTTGCATTTTAGTTCTCGTTTCTGAAGACCAAAGTTTGAAATTCGAAAAGCGCGCGAAACTGGGATGAGTGCGGTACCTATCTGTTACGGTAGTAGGTAACTGTTGGATAATCTGTTTCCGAACTCGTGGTTTTGTTGTAAGATGGTGTGCTATACTTAGTTTGGTCAATATTATGATGGTGGTGGTATCTCAGGTTTCCTTTTCTAACTTCGTGGTCAATGTGTAGACATAAATATGGGAGCTTTTTCTTTTGGGAGCCAATGTCAGTCAAAGAGAATAAAATTACTACGTTCTAAAGGTTTCTAATTCCCTGCTTTTGTTGGTAAAGATGTTATTATTTAAACTGCAATAACACGTATCTGGTATTTAATTTAAATATGTACGGGATGCATGAATCATTACAGCCAATGCCGAATATAGCCCGATGCAGTTTATGGATTAGGAAAAGTGGTTTGTCCGTACAAAAATTGCCGAGGTCACAATCCATAACCCAAAACAGAGTCCAAATAGCCATTATTATGCGGCTTTTCTCAGAGCATCAAATCATGCCCATGTTGGTTTACTATTGAACATACTTAAATCGCCGAAATTATTTCTTCCAGTCATGGATTATAGAAGAGTACAGTTGCAATAACAATCCATATTAGTATACCTCCTAAAAAGTTATAATGTGAAACTTTTTCTTCTGGTTCTGTGCGAAAGTGCATGTTAGTGCTTATTGTGTCTCGACGTTGAAATAATTGATAACTAATTGCTTCGTCCGTATCCGAGGGTATTTCTTTGTGGGTTGACCTTGAACTGTCTTTATCATAAACTTGGTATGTTTATCCTGAAACTCTTGCTATAGGTATGATGTACCTATAGTACTAGTGTACTACTAGTTTTTCTTTGATACGGCGTATTTGATATACTGTTCAGTTTGCTGTGAGACCCTTTTAAAGTCAATGGCTGTTTTCTTGAGTCTTTCGGCAATTATTTCTTGACGTTATAGTCTAGCTGTAGTGGCTCCATGGTTGAAGGATAGGATAACTACAGACTTCAAAGATGTGGTTAGCATACAGTAAGTCTTGCTCTCATGTTGGCCGATGTTTGTACTTTATCAGTGGCGCAGCGCAGCGTCGTAGGTCTTGTGATTTCCGATATGGTTGTTTGTGTCCATAAAGATGTATTTTATGTTGTTGTCTAATCACCACAATGCAGGTTCGGCCTAAATTCTGGTGCTTAGGTTTGCACTACCTTGGTAATCTATGTGGGAAAATAAAGATATAATGTATACCTTAATTTGTCTGTTTAAGCGAGAAGATTCGTCGAGATCAGCGCGCACAAAAGAGCATAAATAAAAGAGACAAACGTTGTAACTTGCTTTGTGTCAACCTGTTATGTTTGCGGCAAGCCAGGACGCATGACTACCATCCGATCAGACCGAAAAAGCAGTAGAAGAGTTCTTGTCAAGTGAAGGAGGTTAATCAATGTGAATAATGAATGTCTAGAGGTACCTCGAAAGCATGATCCGCGGTGAGCCCGCCTTTTTCTGGATGTGCCATGACGGCGCCAGAAGATGTTACAGTTAACACGGGTCACCTTAATGGCCCGTGTTTTTGGAAACGGAATTCTATGCTATGCGTTGACTACTTATATGAAGGACTCACCTTGCGGTAGCATTTTGCCTCTGCCACGGTATAAGATCAATTGATCATGTGCAGTTTACATTCAATTTTATACCTTATCACTAAACGAGACAGCCTATAATTGCGAAATAAATTACTTCGAATCTAGAACGTTTGGGGTTCACACGAGACTGCTTTTCATGATTTTTGACATTCAAAATTAGAATCTAAAATTATGGGGAATAAAATCCAAAGTTGCGGATTGCATATTACCTCGCCCCCCGCAAAAAGTGGCAGAAATGTTTGTAAGAAGAATTACACGCGTTACTAGTCCTCATATAAGTACCTAGTCAAAGATGCTATGTGATAAGATAATTGATGGAGTAGCGGCGCGGTGAAAGCAATTCTGGCGGTCGTAGTGTCGTCCGAGCCATACCCCTTGTGTGTGGGGGTTGGTTGGAGGGACGCACTCGTCTGTCCAGGTTGTTGTGAGATTGGACGGGGGGGGCTGCCGTCCGTGCCACACCTTTTTGGTTGGTAGAAGGGACGCACCCGGCCCAACGGTGAAGAACATGTCGAGATGCAGTCTGACGATGATGCGAGATTGTTGTCAGGCTGGACGAGCGGGAATTCAGATCTGCCGTATGGTTGATGTTTGCTTGTTTCTTGCAGGGCCGCAGTAAGATACGCCCGAGGACGGTCGACAGTCAGTCTGGCCGTGACGGCGCCTGGTGCCATCCCTCTACGGCACCTGGCGCCATCTCTCAAGTTAAAACAGAACAAGATCGCACACTAATGACGGTGCCTTGCTACAGCGCCGCCTGGTGTCGGTCTAGTGGAACGTCGGGTGTCGATAAAGGTGGTTGACAGCCATGTCAAGAGGACTTCAGTTGAAGATTTGAATAGCGATGGCTGAACCACCGCATAACTCGACGGATCGCTAGTTCTGTGTAATCTCGGTAGTTTTACTATTAAGCAGTGATCTGTTTGCGATGAAGGCCCTCCTGCGCTTATATATATATAAATAATTGGTGGAACGGGGTCATTGTCCGCAACTCGACGACTCAAGCGCCTATTTTGCGTGAATGTAAATAAATAATTAATAACAACCTTTACTTTCTTCTCACTCTTATTGAAGCATGAGATAGAGTTTGACGTGCAAAAAAAGGCTAGAAGAGGCATAAGGGGACAGAACAGACTAGTATTAAACAACTGAAACAATAAATTTTAATAATTTAGTACACTTGATCTTTGACGCCATTCCCGATTAACATTATTCTAACTACACCGGAAGGGAATTATGTCGAGGCATAAATTAAATATGAAATAATGACAGTATCCGAAATGGAGCATTATAAATAAAATATCCATATCCGTATCCGAATCCAAAATGTTTCCCATAACATCCCTATTTAAAAAACGCAATGTTGAATGGACCGTGCAGGGATTGCTTTGGCTTGACTGAATGGTCAAAGATCAACGGGACTTAAAACCTACGTCTTTAATCGACAATTAGGTAAATCGCAATAAATCTTTTTTCGTAATAACATTTTATAGGGTGTTAACATAAATTGAACGCAAATTCAAATCGAAAAAATTTTGCACGTAGCACCAACCTGAAAAAAAGACGGACGTAATCTCGTCTAATCAATTCAATTCAATTCAATTCAATTCAAATCATTTATTCAATATAGGAGCCTGAAGCACTTATTAAACGTCAATACTTTTTTAAGCTACCACCGCGTCGGAACGTGTTGTCGCTGTAGAGAAGATGCGGCCAGAAACTCTGAACAACTTTCAGAAAGGAAAGGCTCCCCCCTTCCCCTCCATCTAAGAGATGTCACACACGATGACGCACTGACGGAGCAGCAGACAGACGTCAGTCCGTATGAAACCGCACGTAGAAGTGCGTCAATCCGCACCGCAACGCCTTGCTTTGCAAATGACGACGTCTGCCGCTCCGTCAGTGCGTCATCGTATGAGATCCCACTTAAGGCGTATCAGCCGTGGACCACTCTCCTCTCACTCACACTCCATACTAATCGATGAGAAAGAGCGCGTGGCTCCGGTCAGAATTTTGCTGTTTTCTTTGAAAAATTCGATGATTTTTTATTAATTTCGAAAAAGTAAAAAAACCACATCATTCTACATTGTATTGTGAACAATATAGTAAATTTTCATTTTGTTCCGATTAAAAATGTATGAGTAAAATGGTTACAACTGGAAAAAAAGGGGTGACTTTAGAGTCCCTTTTCTTCGGTTTTATTCATTAAAATCGATTTCTAGAAAAACCACATCACTTCTCATATCCTGTAGATGGTTCACGAGTGAAGCACCCATTTCTTTTGTGTGCGTTCTGTCACGCGGTACATAATGGTGACGGATGTAGGACCTGCGCCTAGAGCTAGTGCATCTGTGTGAGTGTAGGTCCCTTGTAGAACATACGAAAATGTTGGACCTTGCATGCTTCACATCTTTTTAGTGTCACATTACGTCCGTCTTTTTTTCAGGTCCGTATCATATCAAACAGGGTGCTTCAGACCATCAAACTGAACAACTTTCAGAAAGGAAAGGCTCCCCCCTTCCCCTCCATCTAAGAGATGTCACACACGATGACGCACTGACGGAGCAGCAGACAGACGTCAGTCCGTATGAAACCGCACGTAGAAGTGCGTCAATCCGCACCGCAACGCCTTGCTTTGCAAATGACGACGTCTGCCGCTCCGTCAGTGCGTCATCGTATGAGATCCCACTTAAGGCGTATCAGCCGTGGACCACTCTCCTCTCACTCACACTCCATACTAATCGATGAGAAAGAGCGCGTGGCTCCGGTCAGAATTTTGCTGTTTTCTTTGAAAAATTCGATGATTTTTTATTAATTTCGAAAAAGTAAAAAAACCACATCATTCTACATTGTATTGTGAACAATATAGTAAATTTTCATTTTGTTCCGATTAAAAATGTATGAGTAAAATGGTTACAACTGGAAAAAAAGGGGTGACTTTAGAGTCCCTTTTCTTCGGTTTTATTCATTAAAATCGATTTCTAGAAAAACCACATCACTTCTCATATCCTGTAGATGGTTCAGTTTAAATTTCAGCTCAAAAAGTGCCATAGTTAATGAATAAAATGGTTACAAAATTACCCAAAACCGGCAGGTAGCCCCTTAATTGTGAAAAAAACAGCTGTTCCATATAGTGAATGTCAAAAGTGTGTCTAGTTTATATCCACCAAATGATACAGCAGATTTTTTTCCCGCGATTTCAATATTGTAAAAGCAGATTTCAGGACGCAATGATCATAATCACAAGGCTGTGTGTGACGATGGTCTTTGCGTCTTGAAAACTGCTGAAAAACAAAAATAAATAAACTGACGGGGGGCCAAAATAAAACGTAACCTACAAAACGCGTGACTCGATGTGAAAATATTATTTACCGATAAGCCAAACATTTTAATTGGTGGCATTTAAATGATATCAGATCTTGCGTTACATAAGGGGAGCTCCAAAAAAGTCGTTTGACAGTTTATTGGAGGCCCTTATCTAGATCGAAGAGTTGGCTTAAGCGATGAGATGTTTGAGGTGCTAATTACTTTTCTTTTTAATTTTATTTTAGGGACGGTGGAGTCGTTGGACCACCTGCAATAAGAAAGGAGATTTAATCTCGCACCGGCACCACCTGAAGCATACAGGATCCAACTTAATATGAACATCTCAAAAACTGTCAGCATATTCAGATGGACCCTATATACAAGTGTAACATTAAAATCATTAGTCAACCACTTTTACTACTAAAAGATCGAAAGAATCGCAAAAAAAGCTGTTTTATATAGGTCTTATTTTGGTAGAGTAGTATTTTTCGCACCCATGAAACCTAGTAAAAGTTGATCTGTTTGATGGGATTCTTAGTTTGAAATGATGCCAATGATTTCAAGATCTGTATAGGAAACCAAATAAAGATCAAGAAGGCGTTAGGAGGTCTAAACTCAGTCGGTCTCATGAAGTTAAAATGGACATGGATTTTTCAGGATAGAGCGAAAAGAAACAATAGGTACCTACTCAAACTCCAGGAGAAGAAAAATGCGATAACATAGCCTCTAACCACAGAAAAGGTAATAGTATATAGTTCTACATACAGAACGGCCACTCCCCCTCTGACTTCAGATACCCCACCTCCCCTCACACTCTAAGGGAAACTTGAGCGAAGCCGAGTCGGGGAAAGCAGTCAGGCGTGCGCACCCGTAGTATTTGACTTCATAAATAAAATGGAGTCTTTTCAGTGCAAAAAAACGTTGAAAAATAACGCTAAATTAACATTTTTAGTACTTAATTCTTTAGCTCAAATACTATTTTAAATAACAGAACGAACAAAGAAGTAATGAAATGTAGATGATGTTCAGTCAACACTAATATTATAATGTCAAAGACAATTTGCACCAAGAGCGCATTGTGTGAACGCCATCATGTCAAATCCAAAACGTTGTTTGATGTGCTGGACCTATGCCTCTCACAGCGCAGCGTGTCAATTCATCATAATAATTAATTTAAACCCCACGCTATATCTTGCAACTGAACCTGATTGGCGTTAAATCCAAACTTGTCGGCCATTACTGCTATCGTTGATCTTTGCCCCGCCACTGACTGCGCTGCGCAAGAGTTGAATTTTCGACAGGCAGGCAGGATACCGTTATGATTACTATGCAACTGTCGAACAGTAGTTTTGTGGTTTTTGAGTTTTATTTTGCAAAAAATTTAAGGAACTTTGCCATGATTGTTGTTTTGTTGAAATCTATTATTTAAAAAATTAAGGGTTTGATGCAGATAGAATACAAGGTGTAAACTTAAATGCGTTACAACTTAAGGTAGGCGATGCTTCTGACAAAAACTGTGGTTCCATACATTAGGGTCGAGTCACCGTTGATGTTTTCTATGGAATGGCAGATTTTTCAAATAGCATTTTCAATGTTGGTCTCTCGGTGAAAGTGGTTCAGTTTGATGGTCTTACTAACACATAATATGGTGTGAGACGGTCTAAATAACATGACTAATAGACTGACGATGAATGAATGACAAATCCGGTCGCCTCTTAAGACAGCAACAATCAGTATATTATCATAGTCATAATCATAATCATTTATTGCTTTCACATGTTTTACAGATGTTACAAATATACAGTTATGGTCCTATGTGAAACCCTGACCGGGCACTGCAAAAAACTCTTTGACAAATACTATATACATTGCATCCTTAGTAGTAAGAGTTTACATTATACATTATACACAACAATTAAAGTAAGTAAAGTAAAGTATTTTCTGACAAGCAAGCAACACTTCGACCCAATGGAATCTTTTGTGTTGACCCCTACTATACATTAATTTTCATGACCCTTAAAAACATGGGACTCGTAAATGATAGAACAATTATACCGTTCAGGGGAAGAAATCTGTAATCTTCCAGTTTTGGATATCCCGGTTTTGGTTTGACCTGTATATGCCGCAAAGACATGGCGTTTACAGAGGATGTGTTCCATGGTCTCCTCCTCCTCTTTGCACTATCGGCCGAGACTGTGTGATAGGTGAGGTAGATTTCAAAATATCGCTGACTGCGAGCGAATTAACTTCTACTCCACGTGCGGACTTTTTAGGGTTGAACTACACCACGTAGCACAGCATCGAATTTTTCCGCCGCTCCATCCTTTTCTGTCACTCATGAACGTCATTTGCTAGAGCATAAAAGATAGACGGAAGGGAACAGCACGGAACAGTATGCCGCGTGCGATCGCGTTCCGTCTATCTTATATTATCTAAAGATATCTATCTTATATGCTCTAGCAAATGACGTTCCTGAGTGACAGAAAAGGATGGAGCGACTGAAAAATGCGATGATGTGCTGCCTAGTGTAGTTCAACCCTTACAGCACTTAACCTTCGATCAAAATAAAATGAATGGATAGGCCTTAAGCGAACATTTCAAACCAGAAAAATGAGGCAAAACAAATGAAATTTTTACTTGTCACTTGTATGCAAGTGCCCTAGATTTGACAGATAATGGCGCCAGTTTGTATGTACCAAGTGCACCAGTAGTTTGCTTCAACTTACCGCGCTTTAAGCCTATCCCATAGGCCAAGTATTTCGCTTACGCTCTTTCTACGGCCTATCCATTCATTTTATTTTGATCGAAGCACTTAACAGGTCTTTTTTTAATCCAATGACACATTAATGAAAGTGTTCTCACCTATCACTCGATCTACATTCTTATAATGTTTCAAACGTAAGCTCTCACAATCAGTGAGGATCTCGGCCGGCGGCGCGGGAGGCGATAAGAGTAAATTATATAAAACATGACACGACAATTTGTTATGGTGATCTGTTGCGGCTGGAGTGGGTGGCTGCTGGATTAGTAGTTACATGAAGGGTTATTTATTCTGCTGCTTTAGGATTTAGATGCTAACTACGTGCTACCGACTGCAAAGAAAACATCGCAAAGAAACCCGCAAAACTTATCAGAAACCTTCTTTTTCTACCCTCCGGACGGAAAGCGTAAATTTTCGTCCCGCTGCGCTAAACGAAATTGACGCTTTCCACCTCGGTCGAGGAGAAAAATAGTATACTAACCTCGGGCAGTGAGTAAGAAAGCCTCAGATCACATGTTTGATGACCTCGGCTTCGCATCGGTCAACAATTACTTGAGATTTGAGACCTTTCTTACTTTCCTACCCTCGGTGTGTAATCTACTATAGATTATTGAAGAAGAAATTCTGATCCGTATAAATGTCATCATCATCATCAGTCTATTTACATCCACATGGCCACAGTATAAGAATTATCTATTACTACATAACATGGCACAAGCCTACCCTAAGGGAGGGTGTATGGGCGTTAGTGCACCACGCGTGCCCAATGCGGATTGGTAGACTTCACATACGCATTGGAATTTCTTCTTCAGCGTATGCAGGTTTCCTCACGATGTTTTCCTTCACCGTTTGAGAGCAGTCGGTATTACATACATAAGTTAGAAAAACTCATTGGTTGGTACATGTGGTCCGTGTGGATTTGAACCCGGATCTCAAGATTGAGTTTCTATAGCTCTCCGTTACGCGCCACCGACGCTCACAAGAAATGGGTTGGTTTATTTTATCAATATCATACAGCTAACATAAAGATTTTTTTCAAAAACATCTAAAGATTAAAAATCTAATTTTTAACTATCACCATGCGCAGCCTCTGACTTATCACACTCAAACAAAGAGGCATGATTTTAAAATCAAATCCAGAGCTAACCCGTTCCATGGTACAGGGGCCGGTTTCTAATTGCAGGGAGGGCCTTAATTGAATGTTATTGAATTAGGATCACGCCCCGACTGTCTCAGTTATTATAATTTATGCCGTATTATAGCCAAGTAAGGTTTACATTACTGTGGGGGGTACTAAACATTTGTATGCATGTAAATTTTAGTGGATTCTTTTGATGTTGTTTGGGTATCCGTGTTTGAAAACCAGAGATCAGGAATCGAGACGGGACCGGGTCAAATGTGGGTACTTGGACCCAATTTGGTGACTTCTGAAATACCGATCAAGTGCTCCTCAGATTAGTTTATTAAAGCATCCTTACTTTGTTATAAGTCAATGAAATGTGTGTGTGTAGGTATAGAGGGTGTGAGTTAAAATCACGTTTCTTAATTGTATGGAGACCTTAATTTTTTTTTTATAAATTAGCATATCCGACAAATAACGCATATTCGGCGAAAATTTCAAACATTTAAAACCTTTATTATGTTGGTGCGACTGAACCCTAATAAAAACTACTAGTAGTGAAGCTCAGCAGTTGCTGCGGGTTTACAGGTTGTTACAGTTGCATTACTTTATTAAGGGTTGATTTTACCCATGATAATAAATGAAATGAAAAGGAAAACTATGGCCGACGACGGCCTTTCTTAGCCGAATATACAGGATTTGCATTCATCTACTACAAACCCCTAAAATTATGTAGATTACAATGTTCCAACATTATGTCAACATCACAGCGGACAATATCAATTTGCAACAATCGGACATAACACAATTATCCATAAAGCGCCCGCAACTACGACACGCGATCATTATGCACATTGTCCAAACGAACTGCGACACGGTATTTCGTACATTATCCGAACGTGGCGTCGCTTAATGCAGTTTCACTGAAAATGGATTCAGTAATTAAGTAAAACACGTTTTTATAAAATCAAAGTAAAAATTATTACAAAATAGTAACATATACATATAACCTACGAATAAGAATGTAAGAAGCAGTAAGAAGTGTAAATGAAGCTCAAAAAGTGGCACCAAAAAAAGTGTACCTACCGTGTTCTAAATATGTTCTTTAAAAACTGTACCTGGCCGCCAAAACTCATACAAAATGTCATTTTTCATTGGGTGCTAAAAATTCTTTCGATTCTGTTTAGAGTTAATCTTCTATAGTTATTCTTATTCGTAGCATATAACTAACACATTGAGAGCTACAGAGAACGTCGCATCATTGGCACGTCGAAGATGTGGTTGTATGGAAGAAATAGTTTTTTATTGATAAGACCGCCTTTTTTGCATGTGCAATGTCTTTGATATGCAATAAGTAATAATCGATTGATTGATTCAATTGAGAAGTGAAAAACTTTTCATTTTATTTTGATCTAAGGTTTTTTATATCTTTGTAACCTAATAGTTATATAAATAATAACTTCAATTCACAAAAAGAAGCCCCTTAAAATATCACAAATTATAAATCACATGGTAACGACTCATGCTCAATAAAATCAATACGGCATTAGACAGCGAGGTGTTGACTGGACACTTAACAGTTTCGGACTTAGCCGGGAACCAGCCGGGCGGTGGTATAACATACGAGAGCAAGCGATGTACCTAACATTAACGTAAAATGCCCTTGAAAGCCTTTTTTTCCTCATCAACATCAGCCGATGGACATCCACTGGTGGACATAGGCCTCCCTCCCCCATTCCCCCAATGATCACCACAACGACCGGTCTTGCGCTGCCCTCATCCAACGGGTTCCCGCTGTCTTCACCAGGTGGTCGGTCCACCATGTTTGTTGGGGTGCTGCGCTTTGCGGTACGCGGTCGCCACTCAAGAACTCTTCGGCATCATTGGTCACCGGTTCTGCAAGGTGCCCCGCCCATTGCCACTTTACTTTAGCAATTCTTTGGGCTATGTCGGCTACTCTGGTTCTTCAGCGAATCTCTTCATTTCTGATTCGATCTCCCAGGGAAACTCCGAGCATAGCAACCGCCATTGCCCTTTGGGTGACTTTCAGCCTTTTTATGAGACCTTGAATGGGCTTACGAGTTTTAAAAAATGTATACAAACCGCGAACGACCAGTATTTAAACCTCATGTGTCCTTTACGCTATATGCTGTGTCTATCTCCAACTTACACCACATCCTATCAACCTCTATAATACTTTGATGACAGGATGACAAATTAATGCAGGTGACACGAGCTCGCTTTGTATACACACTATTATATACGTATAATATAGTATATAGGCTTATGAACGAACGCTCGGAACAAGAGTTGTCATGAATAAATTACTGATGTTAGCGGGTGTCCGCTCTGTTATGTTTGGATAGTAAGTAGGGGTGATTTGAAAATTGCTAATTGGATACAAATATCGATCTAATTCTTGCCCAGGTTGTCATAAGAGGCGACTAAGGACTAGCTAGCGTATTACTACTTTAACTTAATCTAGTGTAAACGATGACCATTAAACTGAGTAACTTTACCTATGAAATTGCGAAAAAAAAATCTGCTGTCTCATGTGGGTCTCATACGTTTTTATCGAGTAGCTATTGACATTTTCTATGCATTTAGAATTAGAATTTTCGCCATTTTGAAATACCATATTAAGCTGTTATTTTCTAAGCCTATTTCATCCCACTGTTGGGCAAAGGCCTCCCCCTCATCATCCACGCATCACGAGGTAGCTAGGTCATTTCTCCATCTATTTCGGGATCGACCCTGACGGCGACGTCCATTCTCCGGGATCCGAGGTGTTAAAACTTTGGCCAATCTTTCCGGGTATCAAGTAACACACTCAATCGACAGACATGGCATGGTCTGTTTTTATTATATTATTTATCAACTTACGAACCAAGAAACAAGCTACAAAATACGTAATCTAAATAATCACATATACGAAAAATAAAGACATCAAGACGTCATCTGACCAATACTCCCATACTAAAACAAAATTACACGGTATTTTTCATGAAAAAATAACAAGTTAGCAACAAAACAAACTTGGTAAAAAGATAATGCGCTACAATTACGTGTGTCCATGTTATTTAATGGCTCGGAAATGACAAATGAGAATGTAATTGCTGCTTTTGTGGAACTTTTTCTTTATTTTGTTGCTTTATTTGTTTGTAATAAGGAAAATTACGAGTTCAAACGGCTTGTTGCTAGATTGTTTTATTGTTTCTGTATAAGAGTGGGTTTGAGAAGTGAAGACAGTAATTTCAGATAATTTTTAAAAAAAAAATCCATGTTTTTAAAATTGACAAGTACATCAGTTTGATCATACCATACGCACAATTGCATCATGATACTGCACAACTGTTCTAAAAGGAACAAAGGGAAATTCGCAAAAAACATTTTTGACTTTTCATACAAACTTTCGATCAGGAGTGCGATTTTTGAAAGTCATATGAGCAGTAGAAAGATCCATATCTTCATAGTAATTTAGACATTTGAGCTCACCGAATGAGATTCAAAAACGCTCTCCAGGTGATTGTTTAGTACGGAGAGTTCAAAAAATGTTTTACTAATTTCCTATACGTAGGTTTCCTAGGGAAAGTTGTTCAGTATCATTGGTACTAGAGCCTCCCTCCCGCTTCTATCGTATAAAACAAAAGTTGCCAACTTTCTTAGGTTGGTGTGTGAGGCGCCGTACAACTTATATCTCTGTTTATCGCTCAAGAGTTCACTAACTCTCTGTATATTTGGATTGGATAAAAGAACTGTACTAATCAATGAAAGAAATGAAATTTTTCAGAAACAATCTAGAAACTAATCTCTATGTTTGTATGAAATCAGATTATCGTTAAAATAATAGTTTTAAAGTTACGGTGCCTCAAAGATTTCCATACAATCTTAAATTAATCCCAGCATTAAAACTGTATATTTTAACGAAAATCTGACTTCACACAAACATAGAGATTCGTTTCTAGATTGTTTCTGAAAATTTTCATTGACTTTAATTGGATACTATTGAAAATATCACCAGACTTCGTTTGTATGCAGCGCGCATTTGCGCTCTCGGAATAAACTTCTCTTAAAGGAAATACTTATGATATTTTGCTGTCAATGTCACGAGCTTTTGTATGAGGTGTGTATGAGCGTCAGTAAGAGCAGCGAGAGACAGAAATACTTTTTTGGTGCAAGCCAGGCTATTATAAGGCATAACAATTTGATAAATTTCTACAAAATACCCAAAACAACTTATTATCATTTCCTCTACAACTTAACTTGCCACCGGATCGCAACGCGTGTTTGAAACATAAATTGTTAAGTTTACAAACAGCTACTATGTTTAGTCGCCAGTTTATCAACGTTTAATCAAACGCTTCCCCCGTTCGTTGCCGTGGCCAGCTTTATGTTAAACTCCGTTTGCTTTTGCAGTCAACATTTGCAACATTAAAGTAAATAAGGTAAAGCAATTTTATGATAAACCGCTGCCGTATTTAGACAAGAAACATGCAAAATTTAATAATGTTATTTTTAGCAAAAAGTTTGCATTTGCTTGATTTTCTTCCTGGCTGTTCTACGTGAAAAAATTAGACGAATTCCATTAAGTTTTTTTTAAGTAACTTTTTTTACATTCTAATAGCTGTTTGTGACATTTTTTTACGTTATTTAGCCAGTGCTTTTGAAACAATATGCTACCTTTTAAGTTTTCATACGGAAGTTTTTTTACAATTTTTATTCAAGTTAGAAAAGTTTGCGTACTCTTGATTTTCTTTCTGGCTGTTCTACGTAAAAAAAATTGACGAATGCCATTAAGTTTTTCCTAAGTAACTTTTTTTACATTCTAATAGTTGTTTGTGACATTTTTTTTACATGTTAGCCAGTGCTTTTGAAACAATATACGATCTTTTAGTTTTCATACGGAAGTTTTTTTCCAATTTTTATTCAAGTAAATTTTTAGTCTAATAATTTATTCCCTTAATGCCGATAATCAAGGCTTAGTGCCAAGAGAAATGGAATCAAAGAAATGAAATCATAAAACGTCGTTGGTCGGGCGGACACAAACAGATTTGTCGTCCGATAAGGCCGCGTCTCCACTTGCGATAAATTGTCGCGATAGCGCGGACGATGGCCCTTTATGTTTTCGACAATGTTTTCGGGCCATTCGTTTCGGGTGTTTTATAGTGTGTTAAGGAATTTTATATGAATTATTTAGGTGTTCCATTTGCCACGTTATAATGCTTTCTGACATGAAATTCAACGCTTTTCAAGCTGCTGCCTCACGTCTTTTTTATAGAATTCCAGTAGCTGGTAATTCGTGGTAATAAATTAAGCAGAAAGTCTATAAAACGTGTGTTTAACACAGAGATCAGTGCAACAGACGAACAAACAGACGTCGGTGAACCTTTGATCATTTGCCGTCGACACTTCAAAGGCGTATCTAAATTTACGCGCATCGATTGATTGATTCTGCTATTTAACAGATCTTTGGAATTTGAGGAAACATGACAAAATCGATACTGTGTAGGTAGTTATATCGATTAGTTTTCTGTTACGGTTGTTGACCTCATTTTTTCATGTTTTCTCCCTATGAAACGAATGTGCCTGTAAATATTTTTAAAAACAAAAGCATGGCTTATAAATGATTGCAGATACTTAGAAAGTGTTATGTAGTAGTAGCATAATAACAAAAGCTAGTTTTTAAGCAGGATTCAAATTCATCAAAGTGAAAAATTGATATTTAATGCAACAGGCTCGAGGTTTTTTACCGTGCACTCTTTTCCGCGCTGGCTGCACGTCATCAATCACGGTATAAAAAAGAACCTTTTAAAAAACAAACAACGCGCGAAATTTGAGCACTTCTTTTTTTTCGCGGTAAAAGACATCAAGTATAATGCCAAAACGTTAAATTATTTTTAAAATTACTCTTGTGTTATTTGATATCAAGATCAATTAGGTAATTAACTGAAAATTTGATGAGCAGCCTTTACAAATAAGATTATTTAATTAGGTACTTATTCTTGTTTTCTTTCGTCGCAAAGTGCGTTTTGTTATTTTTTTAAAGATTTTGTCGGGCACCGGGGATAAAATTAGCTTTACACAGGGAATCGTGGTTGTATTTAGCCCCATGTTTACAGTCCGGGAGTTTTATTAGGTGATAATGAAGAGACGCATGCGCTGTGCGTTCCAGTGTAAAAATAAATGTATGAGAATAATTTGAATACATTTATTAACATGATCGTTTTAATAAATATTGTCAACGAAACGAGAATTGTTTTTGGACTCGGTTATTAATCAATGTCTGTCAAATATTTTCACTTGGATGTGGTTTGGGCGTTGATACGTCAATCGTTTAAACATGTCGATCGTTTCTATTCTAGAAGTACGCTGTGGGGCGGGGCAAATGCCCTGGAGGGCAAATTCGGGAAAAATTTATTAATTGAGCTATATCTAATAACCGATGCGACCAGAGAAAAGTCGAGCTGGCTTCGCTCGTTCTATGTTTAGTTCCATACTTTTTACTTAGATCCTCATGTTTTGTGCGAAAAGAGCTTTGGTTTCGTATTGAGGAGAGATTTTGACGTTCTTGCGTGGAGACAGCGCCCTCATTTTTTGAGAGACATGTTTCAAGACTTTATAGACAGACTATGAACCCACGCTACGCCACGCACTGACTTTGCCAAAAAGCGTCCCTTATCATAGAATACATAAGAGTACAAACCTTATCACGGAATACATCCTTATTTACACACTCTTTAAAAGTAAATCTTTGAGGGGTTGAAATACTCGTCTAACTATTTTACGAGTATAGCTCCCTTATCGCGATCCATCTTAGAAACGTGATAGTCCGTAAATAGTTCTTTGACACTACGTTATAGTCCGGGTTCATTTCCCGGGTCGAGTTTTTTTAAGTAAGTAGACAAAAAGTGTGTGTCCGTCAATCTGTCAAAAAGAGACTGTGAGAATGAGAATGTGAATCCGTCAATTTGTTTTCGTATTCCTTGAAAACGTTCCTGGTGTATCCGATATTCCCAATATTCAAAAAGGTTCTTTTTCAAACTTATTTTCGTTAAAAACAACAATGTCATTTAATATTTGGTAGATAAATGCAAAATCTAAAAAAAACAATAAAATTGTTATTTTCATACGTATACAAAAAAGTATATGTCTAGAATGAGCCTCACGAATATCCCGTATAAAACAAAAGGGGCCAAGTTTTATGGGTTGGTGTGCGTGAGGCGCCATACAAAATGTGTGCGTGTATATGAACCAGTGCTGGTTCCAATTTTTTTCGACGCTTTCGTATCTTCGACTGTCAATCTTGACACATAACTTTATCAAAGACCTACCTATTCCCCTCCACCACGAAACGCCAACAGTTATTTACGTACCTGTAAACAAATAAAAACGCACCAATTAGCAAACAAAACAAACGGGAAATAAACAAAAAACAACAGAGCATCACATTCCACGCCCATCCACGTGTTAAACATAAGAAAAATTAAAAAAACAACAAAAAACCCAAATCGGTAAGTATATTGTGCGTGAAATGACAGCTGTCAAAATACAAAGTTGAGTTTGAAATTGGAGTCCAAAATACAAAAGAAAGCGACAGTGTATTTTGCAAGACAAAATTAATGGGGAAGGCTGCACGCAAAAGGCCTATATTATTTAAAAGAACAAGAAGGTAACAGTGTAGGTATATTTATGTACTAAAGTGGGTGTATATTTAAGAGCTTTTGAACGCCCAATCTGGCTGAACATTTTCATCTTCTTTATTAGAAAAGACATAAAATTTTAAAGCGTTGTTATAAAGCCCCTGGACCTAACAGAGCGCTACAAAAATATATGCCTTTTCAAGATGAAAATGTTCAACCAGATAAATTGGGCGTTCGAACGCTCTTATATCTCAGGTAATTGATTTCCATCAAATCCGATATCAATCATAATTTGAGACGTTTTTCCTAATCCCTCCTATGTGCTGAAAGCACAGTAGAATAAATCTCAAAAGTTTAATTAAGGCTGCACCGAGCCTATTGTGCTGCCCCCAATCGTATTTTTGTTTATTTCTCAACAATTAAACAATATTTCCAAAAAACATGAATGTCACATTGTAGTTAGTCCTGTGGCCACTTTTGGCTACAAGCATAAAACATAATAATCCGTAATGTTTCGATAAATTGAAAGTCGATCAGGATTACAATGTGACATTCTTGTTTTTTGGAAATGTTGTTTAATTGTTTAGAAATAAAAAAAAAAAAAAAAAATGTAACAACAACATAAAAAAAATACGATTGAGGGCAACACAATAGGCTCGGTAGGCTGGCTCTTAACACTTAAACCCCACCCCAAAACACTTTTTGCGTGTCTCTCAGATCAGACGGCTCGCCCTGCAGATGACGTCTGTCAGTCTGTCACGCACGCTGGCAACACTGCTGCAAACACTTGTTCCCAATTTATGGGGTTTTTGAACGGTAGGTATGTTACCGGTAGAAAAGTACCGGTCGAAAAAACTTGTCCGCCAATTTTGGTCTAGAGTTCTTTATTTGAATCCGTCCGGTTTTTTTTATTGAGGTTAAACGTGTAGAAAATTGATCAGGATGTGTTAAGGAATGTTTTAAAAAAGAAGTTGTGTTCTTGCTTTTTTTTTAAATTAATACCTAGCATTTTTAAATCAGGATATTCTGCGAGAATAAATTATTACTTACTATATAGTAAGTAGGTACTTTTTGAAAAGTTGAGATGCCAATTGTGATACCATTTTGAAAACTTTATTGAATGGGCCAACTTTTGATATAACTTGCCAGCGCCAGCGCCATACATTTTTTATACAGTACCTATCTAGTCTAGTCTCAAAGGTACCTAGCCAAGAAAAAGTACCTAGCCAAGAAAAAAAATGTAGAAGAAGTCTGACAGGTGTTTTCTATAAAAATTATGGCATATCCTTTATTTTTGAATTGGGTCCGCTGTATAAGTGTAAGATTATTCAGAATTACGTAACAAATTTGTAGTCACTACCTACCTACATCTAAAAGTTCGGCGCAGGATGGCGATTTTCCCAATGTAAAAAAAGGGAACCCTTTGCCCAGCAGTGGGATGAAATAGGCTAGTAAACAAAAATGAAGTAAGTACATAGGTAATCTTGAAAACTATCAAACTTATTTTTTCCTGAACAGTTATAGACTTGCCTATCTCCTGCTTTAGGCTTGACGTTGAGTTTTGGGACACCCTGTATCCTCAAATAATTCAACCCCAACATAAAATTACGGATGAAATCTCAAAACTGATTGAAGCAAAAAGCGATTTCCGTCGCGTATCATCACAATCACAAGGACGGAACGTTCGGAGCGATCCTCCAAAAGTACAAAACAATGGGTTATTAGCGTTTTTGCCAATACTATAATAATGTCGGTCTGTCTTGTCATTACGTTGGTCGAGATCGACCGAGCGGAAAGCTTGCCAGTACGGTCTACATGAAAGAAATGTTTCTGTGCGTCAATCCGTCACCGTGTGTGCTTCTACGTGCGGTTTCTTAAAAGTCCTTGCTTCACAAATGACTGACTGACGTCTGCCGCTCGGACAATGCGTCATCGTCTGTGATCCTACTTCTTTTGTGTCGATAGCATAAAGTCATAGAGTTCGACCGTCCATTTTGGTGAACAGACTTGCCAATGAACTTTATTCCCCAGGGTTGCGCACCCTGGGGAGTAAAGTTCATTCACACATTGGGCTCTTTTTGTTGCTGATGTTGCTGATGTTGATTGTTGCTGTGATGTCGTGATCATTGGAAAACCCGAACGGTTCCTTCTTTCGCATTAATTCCATTGCCTAGTTTTCTTCTTTCTCGTGTGAAGTTGATCACACTTTGTCTACCCAATACATGGGCACATCTTTTCTTCAAGGGGAAGCCTCTAGTATGAGGGGGCAATACACGGGGCACATGCTACACTTGCGATAGATGTCGGTGGTTTGTACCTTTGCACCTGGCAATCAAACAACAAATCCTCCTGAGGCGAATCAGTCGGCAATATGTCCCATCTTGGCAGATTATCCTTGAATCGTCCAACTCCCGTTGGTAATCTGTCAAGTGCCTTCGATTGCCTACTACGACAGCGCAGTTATTTTTGCACCACTTCCATTAATAACGTTATCAATAAAGAGAGAAGATCCTTATCTAAAGAGTTTTCTTCCTTTAGTCCTGTGGTAGCGGAGATTCTCTACGTGCATTTGTAAATGGAAATTGGCATTAGATGAATGTGTTCTCATTCACAGGCCAAGTTCAAATCTTCCCATCGTCAGTCTGCTATCAGCCTGCGGGATGGAATATGGCCCGCTTCCTCTCACCTTCATTTGGGATGACCATGTTTTTTTTTTGCAGTTTTTTATTTTTTTATTTTTATGGTGTTGGCGAAACGTGTTGTGGTTCTTTGGTTGCACTTTCTTATTAAGCGTTGTTTAATACCTGTTATTTTTCGAAAACTTCTTTATTTGTTTTGCAGACGGTACATAGTCAAGTGAAGGCGCGGTCACAGTCGAGCCCGTGTCATTACATCCAACGAGAATCCAGATCGTCTACCAAATTATATACGTTTTGCTATACTATAGTTATGATGTTGCTGTACAAAGCGAAACATGTTGCAATATGTAATTATATCGTTCAGAACTACTTAGGGATAATATTTGATTTTATGCTTAGTCCTAACGATAGCAATTCAATCTCTATAAAGATAAAATAGCCATCTATCATGGCATTATTTTAAGTTTGTACCTATATTAGTATTAAGGTACATGCCTACAGCTATAATTCTACAAATGATTAACAATTTTATAGTTACTGTTATTTATACAAGCCTGTTTCCAGTTAGTATTAGATTCGGCATACGGAGTATAAACTTAAATGCATTATACAGGGTGTTAGGGTAAACAGTTGCACTACTTTAAGAAGTGATTGTACCCATGACAGTGAACAACTTTCCCTAAGAAACCATTAGGAAATTCGTTCGGTTGGTTTTTTAGGGATTTTTTTCGCGATCTCCGTAGAGAACATTTGATTTATTTGATTTTTTATTTGTTTGTATTGAATAGGCTCAGAAACTACGACCGATCTGAATAAATCTTTCACCATTAGAATGCTACATTATCCGTGATTAACGTAGGGTAAAAAGAACGGCCAAGTGTGTGTTGGGATGATTTTAAGGCGGTACGAAGTTCGCCGCGGTCATCTAGTTAGTCATAATATTAAGTACAAAATGTGTGCTTACTTCTAAATCATCGACTACTCACAGACGCAGGCACTTAAATACAAATCAAGCTCTATCTAAGTAAACAAAGATACAAAGATTAACATAAAATGGTTATAAATCTTACCCCTATTCCGTACCCCATCAATCAAGCGAAAACGATCCTTATCCCGTCCTAATAAGATTGCCGTAAGTTAATGTTCTTGCTCAATTGTCCGGAAAAGACTGATGTGTTTATAATTGCCAGTGTTGCCAGTCTGCTACGTTATTATTATTGTTAATTTTACTTAAGAAGTTTCCTGACAGGATCTTTATGTATTCGGGTTAAGGATGAAAATGGAATGATTCTTGGGATTTGGTGTGTGAAACGATCCATAAGGAGATTATTGTTTTATTACGTAAATACTAGCTTTTCTCGGCAGATAATATACTTTGTATTAGGCACAAGTTGTTCATAATTATTCCCGATAACAAAGTGGTAGTGGTAGTGGTGGTGGAAGTTTTAAAGATTGTAGGTATAGGAATTGACGAAGGTTGTTGCAGATATACGGGTGTATTTATTGACGAAACGATTTGTGGATCTGACTGGTTTATTTTCCTTGGCGAAGCCTGTTGTGGATGTGAGTGATGTATTGCCTT
Organism: Agonopterix heracliana; assembly: GCA_963693445.1. Taxonomy (NCBI): domain Eukaryota; kingdom Metazoa; phylum Arthropoda; class Insecta; order Lepidoptera; family Depressariidae; genus Agonopterix; species Agonopterix heracliana. The sequence goes on from OY856319.1 coordinate 18,114,885, forward strand.
TGACGAAGCCTGTCGTGGATACGCATTTTGTATTTTTATGTGTTAGAAGAAATAGATTTTCATTAAAAACGGCCAAAGTGATAAGTTTTTTATAAGTATCTTAATTTAATTCTTTTCTAGATAATTGGTACGTTCATTATCATCATCATCTTATGCATATTCGTCAATACAGTCTCTTTTCTGCCAGTTTGAGTTCCTGCAGCTGTACTAAACAGGAACACAATTTTTCCAAAAAAAGGTTTTACGGTAGGTATCAAGGGCCTAAACAAACGATATAGGAAACTTGCAGTGGGATCTTGAAGTATGCTGGTTAACCATCTTCAAGATCGACGACAATCAACTCAACAGAAGAAGCTACACACAATTTTAATCATTGACTAATAAGAGCAACCAGGGAGGGAAGCATTTTCAGAACATATTCAGATCAAATGATCATCATCAGCCTATCATCGTCCACTGCTGGACATAGGCCTCTCCCAAGGCGCGCCACAAAACTCTGTCCTCGGCCTTCCTCATCCAGTCGCTCCCCGCTACTTTTTTTAGGTCGTCTGTCCAGCGGGCAGCAGGGCGTCCCACATTACGCCTACCAGTTCGCGGTCTCCACTCTAGAACTCTGACACCCCATCGGTTGTCAGTTCAAATGATCACATCGACATAACTATAAATTTTGTCAAACAAACCACTGACATATAAATGGATTATATCTTTTAAATCCCCTTTGATTTAGCACCGCGGAAACCGTTCTATATTTAACGCGACATTGTAAGAACGACACTTTATTAAATTCCTTTGAGGACATTTCCTATGAATTTTATTGCATCGAAATATTTTCAACCTTTGATTTGAAGTTGCTATTGGAAGTGAATATTGGAAAAGTCTGTGAATGTGACATTCTAGGAAATTGCTACAATATATTGTATGCAATAGAGGAAGGTGACTAAGTAATATACTGTTTTCATTTTAAATAATATTTGAGGCGCGTTGCGAAGAGGTACGGTACTCAATCATGAGGATCCAGGTTCGAAACGTCACGGATGACATTCTTATCTAACTTATGTACACTTTAACATCGACTGCTCTCAAACGGCGAAGGAAAACATCGTGAGGAAATCTGCATACGCTGAAGATGAAAAAAAGCCGTGGTGGTCCAGTGGTAACCTTGCCTGCCGTGCAGCAGGCGATGGTTCGATCCCCGTCCAGGCCGACTCGTACCAATGAGTTTTTCGGAATTTATGTCTGGCTTTTCGGCGAAGGAAATCATCGTGAGGAAACCTGCATGCTTCAATTTCGAGGAATGTATTGTATTGTACCCACTGTCCATTATAAGTGGCGACGGGCTCACTCCCCGTCTCACTGGACAGAGTTTCGGTACTACTGGTGAAATGTGGATGTTATGAGGTTTCAGAATATCTCTGACTACCCTCTCAGGGAATATAGTCGTGAGCATATGCTTATGCTGAAGAAGAAATTCTGATGCGTATAAGAAGTTTACCAATACGGATTGGGCAAGCTTGGTTGACTAATGCCCATACACCCTCCCTGTGGGTAAGTAAGCCTGTGCCCTGCAGAGCAAATTAGGTATACAGGGTCCTTCTTATTAGGTATGCTGACACTTTTGTATAGTGCTTTTCTCAAACAATTAAAATTAAAATCAATCAACTTTTCAAAATCGATGACGAACAACAATAATTTGTCCTGCGTTAAAGCTAGTAACTTATTATTCATCTGTGCATAAAGTGTTCATTCGTTTTTTTTTCATTTTAAAGCTTTTTTTGCAAGCCAGTTCGAAAAAATAAAACCTTTGATAAGTTACCTCCTTGGTTGCCATGTTTCGGAGTAAAAGATCGATCCATTTTTATTAAATTACACGATAGATATGAGTTTCCTATGTAATTTATTGGGCCGCTAAACCACGAAAGATATGGATTTTCATACAACTTTTGCCGGCCGCTGCTCACATGTATTTGGCCAGTACAGCAATTTCGATTTATCTCAAAACAGGTTGTCAAAATAATGCTAAAATTTCCAAGCATGTTTGAGAAAAATAAGTACCTACCTAAACCTGATTATCTTTTGTTCACAATCAACAACCAATTTGTTGCTAAACCCCAGCATTTCCCGAATTATATCAGCTTGCAGATTATCATAACATAAGGCATTGTTATGTTAATGTGCAAGCGGGAATATGAAACAAGCGTTGCCCAGTTATTTAAGTGTGTTTATAACTAAACTGGTTAACTTAGGGCTTCACAAATGTGTTTTCACATTAAATGTGTTCAGTTATTACAATGTTGTGATCAGTTATTACATTGTCCGTTTTGTTATCACAGAGGAGTTGCTTTCCATTTCGTTACTTTATGCCCATGTTGTTCTGAGAATGTTTGACAGTGTGACTTTGATATTGTTAGCATGTTCGAATGATTAAGTTTGAGTAGATACCTAACAGTCATGTAGTTTAGTGACTCATGTCATTATTTATTCTTTGAAAAAATTTAGGTATACTTCAAATAGGTGTTTTGAAGTAAAACAATTCTAAAACACCATAATATGCTATTCAAATAAGGTGGAAACAGGAAGCTGGCATGGGTTTGTCAGAAATAACAATTTTGACACTACCAACATTCCCCATATACCTACAGGGTGTTTGGGTAAATTCACAGTTGTATTACTTTGACGGGTGTTATATCCATGATACTGAACAACTTTCTCTAAGAAATCAATAGGAAATTCGCAAAAAAAATTTCGCACTTTCCATACTAAATTCAATCAGCTGCATGATCGAACGTTTGTATGAAAAGTCACAAAAAAATTCTCGTATTTTCTATTGGTTCCTTAGGGAAAGTTGTTCAGTATCATGGGTAGAATCCGCCCTTAAAGTAATGCAATTGTGTACCCTAATACCCTGTACAGGTAGAACTTAATCATCATCATCATATTTAAGAGGTACGCTCTTGCCGGTGGTGGAGTCTTCGTCAATCCTGTCTCTTCCCCGCAAGTGCACTGAGTCCTGATACAACACGACGTCGACCTTTTCTTACACCTGTAGATAACTCAGGTCTTTCGTTATTCTATTCCATTCTCTATTCTATTCTATTTTTATTTAATGGCGTTTCCTTGTTAGATTTCACCAGTGTCAAGTAGTTTGAGGGAGTGTCTATTTAATCTCGAGGATTGTTTTTGAGTAAGAACAACTGAGAAGAATTTTGGAGCCTCGTGGCAGGCTGAGATGCGAACCGCGCGAACACCACGCGAGAGACAAGTGTTCGAGGCAAACCCTGCAACGTGACTCTTTTGTTACCTCTCTTCACCTCTATTTCAATTAACGTCAATGTTCTCGTCATAATTATTATTATAGTTTTTAAAATGGGCTTTGTTACAAATGGGATATTGTCTAAATTGCATTTTAAATGGAATTCTGTTTGCAAATATTTTAACATCGCGAAGAGTGTTGTCCAGATAATCTTCTCGCAGCTAATTCCAAAAACAAAATGGAGGAAAGACAAACAAAATGTTCAAAACACAAAGGGCCGTAAAGACAGCTTTTTGTTTCCGCGTCGGGACTTTATTCCAGGGACACATACACACATCACGTTTGACTGTTTTTACTTTTTAGAATACATTGCTGGGCTTCTTCTGGCTAGTTGAACATCATCATAATTCTGTAGGCTAGGTGGAACACGGACCCGGACTCTTCTTGTGCTGTGTAACGAAGTGCCCCTGTGGCAGGGTGGCCAGAGGGCCTCGTTATAAAAATATATCCCTTTGAGGAAGGGTTGACCTATCTTTAGGTAAAGTTTCTGTAGTTTTGAGGTTGTTAATAAAAAGATGGAACTATAAAGAAATATACATATTAGGTTTAAAAGGGTCTAGAAATAACAGAATTAAGAAACCTTTCTGGTTTCACGATGGTTTGTATGTTTAACATAGTTTATACGAAAAAACGGTAGAGTTGTTTTCTATACCTCTACGTTTTTGTCTTCGATAAATGATTGGTCTTCACTGCGGTCTAACACCGAAGACCAATCATTTTTAAGGTTTTTCTACTAATACGATTATAATCAAAACGATAGTTTTATATAGAAGCAATGTACATCGAAGTATATAGTTTGAACGGCAATGAAGTTGGGGTAACTTTGCGTCTTGTTGAGATTCTGAATTATTGTTTTGTCAGTTGGAGTTTGTTAGCTTCAGTTTATTGTTTATCGAGTTTTAAGGTTCAAAATGCTGAAACAGCAATAAATCAATTTTCCCATTTAATATAAATGTTTTTGACTTTATGTGTGTCTGTAGGATAATCTGTGGTGTAGGCTGGATTTAGGTAAAATCTGTTTTTTTATGCGGGTTTGGCATTTAAATAAAATGTGTCTTTAAGGGTAAGTATAATGTACATAAATTAACCAATTTTGACACTACCTATTTATTTTACTGTGTATAGTTTACACTCAGTTTCATCAACGTTCATTAAAGTTAATCCACCATTAAATCTCTTGCTGTCTCTTTTTGTCTTGTTGACGTAGTTAAACCTAGAAATAGATTTAATGCAGGATTAACTTTAATGAGCGTTTCTGCAACTGAGTGTTAAAGTTTTGCTTTGGTGTGACCATGAGTCGGAAATACAGTTGAGACAATCAGTGAGACTTAGTAGCGTCTCGCAAATATGCTTCAAAGTTATAGCGCTCGGAATGGAACGTGTGCTTTTTCATACAAAGCGAGGGTAAGGCACGGAATTTCTTTCCATATTAAAATAAAGGTCCCAAAAATCTTTAAAAAATTACGATTGCCAGGAACCAAACGAAAACGAAAGCGCGCCAACCTTAAAATTAGAATACTAAATTACCAAAACCATGCACTCGCAACCCCCAAACAAACATACAGGCAAATATTTATCTTAAGCAACATTGTTACAGGGTATAAAATACATTGTTTACTCTGACGCCTCGTAAACGTTAGTTTGTATCATATTGTATCGTACAGCGTTCCACGGAAGTTTGATAAGGATCTGTAACACCTCGAGTTCACTGTTTCGTCGTCGTATCGAATGCGACAATCTTTATAAGATAATTTGGGATGGCATTGGACAAATTGACCCTTTTTGATAACCTCCGGCATGGCCACCATCTCCTTGTTCAGGGTTACATTATCAGGGGTCCAAATAGCCCTTATGATAGCTTGTTACTATCTCCGTGGTCTAATGGTTAATTAGCATTGGAGGTCGTCGGATCGATTCCCACGGGGGACACCTATGTGATATGTCGCTTTTTACGTTTTTACCCTGTTGGTTCGGAAATTGCTGGCTGAATCACCTGATCGTCTGAAAAGAAATATGATTCCGCACTTCGAATGGCACGTTAAGCCGGTGGTTCCGGCTAATGTCTATGGTTGTAGTAGTACATAATCTGGGCCGTAAGCCGGTCTGAATGAATTGATCTGAGTTCAAGCCAAACGCTTTTCCGCCTATTCGATATTCTAAGTCTGAATATAAACTCTGACACCACTACTTGCTACCCACACGATCAGAAGAAGACAGCTCGGTAGGAGACGTCTACACGTAGAATGTTCAGTTCAATACCTACCGCCGGAAGGTTTCCGTAACGAAAAACGTTCAAAATGCAAAATTTGTGTTTTTCTTTAATTTGCGAAATCTGAATGATCATTAAGTAAAATGTTCAGTACGTACAATGTTCAATAAGCTGAATTTCCATACGCGGCTTGTTCAAAACGTAGAATGTTCAATACGCAGAATTTTCAATACGTAGAATGTTCAATACAAAGAATGTTCAATACGTAGAATGTTCAATACGCAAAGCCAGCAAGCTCCTTCGGAGGTTAAGATAAGACCTTAATTTAATAAATTAAAATTAAATTAAATTATCGTTAAGACAAATTAATTCGGATTCCACAATTTCCACAGTATTCTTGCGTTGCCGGGTGTATATCAGAATGTACTGGAGTATAAACAATTTACTTTTAGATGAATTAGAAGTCCATAGATGCACTGTAGACTGCATCTAGATTTTTTAGTGAATGAAATGGTCAATGTGTCAATGACCTAAATAGGATAACATAATGGGATGTATGGACAACATTGACTCGATGACTTCGAGGTATCGATGGTCGATGGTCGGGGTAATTTTTTTTTATCAAGTAAGTTGTTAAGAGTAAACTAAGGTGGATTATTGTGATTTGACTACGAATATGTTTCTCGTATGGACCACCCGATTTCTGCTCGTGGGTGTACGAGAGACGACTATGGGATAAGGTTTCTTATGTCGTATTTTTGGTGGACAATTTGTTACGTCGATCTACCTTAAATATGGTAAAGCTAAACCTTGCTACATTGACTTCTACTGGACAAAGGGTCCGCGCTCAAAAGTGTCCGAACCAAAAGAGACCTAAAACGTATAAAGATACCTTATTACGCGACAGTCTTGGTTTGAACGGTCGACGACGCGCACGCGAGCGCGCGCGGTGCACGCCTTGCCGGGATTGGGTAAAAACTATGAAAGCAAAATAAAAAAGAATTTCAGCATTTTCAATGATTATATTACTATACACGTACTTAGGTTTGTGTAGGTTAGTCTCGGACACTTTTTTCGAGAATTATGTACTAGACCCAGCACATAGTATTCGTCAATTCCTTGCTACACCTGTGTTCGCTTAAAAACATATCCTAGTTGGTAGTTTTATGTCGTAGCTAAGATTCAGACAACCCCGGTCTTGAGTTTATGTATTTACGTATGTGTGTTAGAGAAGTTTTCTTTTTAATCCTGGCAAAGCTTTAACTTCTGCAAAATTTCATTCGAATGTTTCCATTGTGATTTCAATAAAACCACAAATAATGCCATCAAATATGGATGAATCAATACATCCTGCCATCCTAAATAAACAGTTCGCTGATAAACTAAAACGCAATTCGGTCCCAATTGCTTTCAAATTAAAATACATTTTACATTGCAACCACAAGTATCAAACGGCATTTAGAAAGAGAACGACAAAAATACACTTTTATGAATGGCCAGTCATGCTCACTTTTGAAAAAAAAAGGTTCTTTTTGTAGCCACGAAGTCTGTCGTAAATCGTCATCAATTGAGAAGCGGCGACTGGAAGGAACCCAAAAAAAAATGGTTGACATTCCGAAATGGCGGCGCTCTAACTACCTGGCGGTTAAATACTTTACAAAATTGTTAGACTTTATTTTTATGGTTTTAGGAAGAGTAGATCGTAAGTCTTTATAATCCGGTTTCTACATCCTATAACCAGATAGATGTGAATAGGATGTGCTTAGACAAAAAGATGTTGTTTTGTGCGCTTTCTGGTAACATAAAATTTTATTTGTCAATAAATTATACGCTCTTGAACTTATGGTAGATAGTTCCGCTATAAAAATAATTATATACTTTATCTTATTTCATCAGATCTTCCGTCCATTTAATCAAATTTAATTTGCATAAACTTGTTCTGTTGTGAACTTGAATGTAGTGAATGTTTGGGCGAAATATTATTTTATAATAAATAAGTTCTTCGACAGTCGTTTGACATCTTAGTTTGACATAATCTTTAGTACATAACATTAAAAGCGATCTGTTAGATAAGTTATCAAGAATTTATCCAGAATTGGTGAAACCAATGAGCTTATACAACTAGAGGGATAGCTTCTTACAAACAATTCTCAAAAATGCGTAACCACTTCAGAGTTTCAAAGACGTAGCTTGGAAATCGATACATACGCCAAAGTAAACTATGTTTGTCTCGTTTCTTCTGCCGTCAAAAAAATTACGATGAAATGAGAAAGACGTTATTATTTTAAAAACGTCAGTACAAACGGCCACTGTTGCCAGTGGTTAGAAATAATTTCCCCAGAATTAATTACTGAATTTAATTAATTTATTACCTGAATTCTAAACTTGAATATATAGTCTGTGTTTTCTGATCAGATTTATAATTAAACTTTAAGGGCCTGTTTCAACACTTCCGAATTAGTTCTTGTTAGCTTATCGGACAGCTCATTTGACATATTTTTTATGAAGAATATGTCAAATGAGCTGTCGGATAAGCAACAAGTAACAAGAACTTATTCATCATCATCATCAGCCTATCATCGTCCACTGCTGGACATAGGCCTCTCCCAAGGCGCGCCACAAAACTCTGTCCTCGGCCTTCCTCATCCAGTCGCTCCCCGCTACTTTTTTTAGGTCGTCTGTCCAGCGGGCAGCAGGGCGTCCCACACTACGCCTACCAGTTCGCGGTCTCCACTCTAGAACTCTGACACCCCATCGGTTGTCAGTTCTTCGACAGATATGACCAGCCCATTGCCACTTCAGCTTGCTAATTTTCTGAGCTATGTCAGCCACTTTAGTTCTGTGGCGAATCACTTCATTTCTGATGTGGTCCCTCAGAGAAACACCGAGCATAGCTCTCTCCATAGCTCGCTGAGCGACCTTGAATTTATGAACTAGCCCTATCGTCAGGGTCCACGTTTTCGCACCATAGGTCATCACTGGCAGAACGCACTGATTGAACACCTTCGTTTTGAGGCATTGTGGTAGGGCCGAGGAGAATATATGACGTAGTTTCCCGAAAGCAGCCCATCCTAGCTGGATACGCCTAGCGGCCTCCTTGTCGAAGTTGTTTCTACCTAGTCTTATAGTCTGTCCAAGGTAGACATAGTCTTGCACAATTTCTATCGCCGCCTCACCGACGTATACCGCCTCTGGCTCGACATGAGAATTAAGCATGACTTTCGTCTTGTCTAAGTTCATGCCGAGACCGACCCGTCGGGAAGCGGCATTAAGGTCGCTAAGCATCCCACTGAGGTCATGCAGCGATTCCGCCATGACGACAATGTCGTCGGCAAAACGCAGGTGTGAGATGTACTCGCCGTTCACACATATGCCTCGTCCTTTCCAATTGAGCATCTTGAAGACGTCTTCCATCGCATTAGTGAACAGTTTCGGGGAAATAACATCCCCCTGTCTCACTCCTCTTAGCAGTTGGATCGGCTTCGTCTGCTGATCTTGTACTTGTACGGACATAGTGGCGGCGTCATACAGACATCTAAGCACCTCAATGTATCGCCAGTCGATCTGGCATCGCTGCAAGGACCCCAGAACAGCCCAGGTCTCGATCGAGTCGAAGGCTTTCTCATAGTCCACAAAGAACTTATTCGGAAGTTGTGAAACAGGCCCTAAATATATCGTATTATACAGGGTTGATATTTAATCAGCCCAGATCGGATAACGTCACCATTTATTCTCTTCACTTTCACTATGCAAATAAAGATTTTTATTATTTATTTATTTATTTTATTTACTATGGTGCCGGCTTCGAAGTCGCGAAGAAAGGAATCAGCTGTCCCATACATTTGAGTCGAGTCGGTACTGCAGTTTTGTATGAAACAGCTGATTTGGTTTTCGCGATTTCTATGTTGGCTCTATAGTGAAAGTTGTACAGTTTGGTTAGGGGAATGAATGGTGAAGTTATCCGGACTGATTAAAACTTAACCCTGTACCTATGAAATAACGAAGAGGGTACCGAAACTCCCAACAATGTGGGAAAATCAAAATCGTATTTACTTGCAACACTGATGGCAAAAACAATGCGTGAAAATTTTATTTAGTTTTTCAATGTTATCTTGAATAATCTTAACAAAATATAGTAAACTTACTTGTGAAAAGTAACACCACTTCCTTTACTATTCTTTTCCGACCGTGATTTACAAATTTTTACGGCGCATTTCCACATTTTGGTAGCTTAATTTAAACGTCACGGATATGTCTGTACTCACCATAGATAAGCGACGGACTGAAGTCAAAGAAGTCTGCGGACTTCGACGAAGTGGCAACGCTTTAGTGCCCTATACTACTAATCTAGTCATTAATATCATTGGGTGAAACAGGCCCTAAAGCCTTCTCTGTCGACTACACTTTTAATCAAAATATCTTTAGGTGTAGAACAATTTTTATGTTTGGTATTTAGAAGGTATATTTAGGTGGAAAGTTAATTGAGGCTGAATTTAGATGAAATAAATAGAACATAAATATTGATAGGTGTATCTCAAACAGTGCATGAGTTGTCATTGGTAAAGTGTAAAAGTAGAGTCCAAAAAATGACGTCAAAAACCAATCTGTGTGATAAAAAATTTATTTAATGTTTTGGGCGAAACCTGTTTTAGAATTACCTAGTGACATATAGTAGGTATGTTATGTATAGTATACCTACATATAAGTAGGTACACAGACGATTGACATGTCATAATTTAATTATAGATCATCTAATTTTAAAAAACACTCGGTATTCTGAATAAAAAAAGCTACAAATACTAATATACATTATATTCAGAGCGCTGCTCTTGTGATGCAGTTTATAGCGAGTTGTAAATTAGTTTTATTTATCAACGGCAGCCGATGAGGACGCATTGTAAATTATACAATGTACGACCTGTTTTTGTACTCTTCTACTTTGTATCATGAGTGCAGTCTCCATGCTTCAGTAGTGGTTCTGTGTAGGTATGTCTTTTTCTCTCTAGGATCTAATAGAGGAATTTCTCTTCAGGGAACAGAGGTCACACAGGGGTCAGAGATCACAGTGTGATCACATTCATAAAATATGAGAAAAAAACTCTAAATTTCATCTTTCAGCGTAGTGTGTCTCGATTGTTGCGTTGTTCCAGAAATTGCTTTTTAGCAATAAGACCGTCTTGTTTTGTACCTTCTGTATTTTCGGGTAGTACTTTTACTCTATACTTATACCTACCTAAATGCCAGGTTAAAAGTAGCCAGAATCGACTAGAACGTATGACAAGATGTATGGATCTAGCTAGAGGAAGCGAGAGAGACATGTCAGGACCACCCAAAGTAGAGATCCCCATGTCTCTGCCTAATCCTCCGGGAAAAAGCTTGAGTTAATGTATGCAAGTTACCCCCCTACGTTAAAACATAATTCAGAGTTGTAACACAGCTCCTAAGCACCCCTTAACGGTCGTGAGTTTATGAGCATGATCCTTAAAGTTCATGTTGTTGTTGTGCATTGGATGTAGAACATGTTCTTACACAAGCGCAATGAGTAACGGCCAGTATTCAGGTTGTGACGGATTGGATTACAGGCCTTCTGTATTAATTAATACGTCCAATTTGCTTCGCTCATTACGTACGTAATATTTACATACCGACATGCACAAACTCAGAACAGAATTCCTTTTCGGGATGTGTTTTAAACTTTGCTACAACTTCAAACGTATATTTGAAGTGATTTGTAGCGTCCATTTCTCTGTAAATGTAAGGTATCAGGATGTTAGGTTAGATATATCTAGTTTAGTAAAATGAGTAAGTATAGTATAAACAATATATACCTACTCTCGCTTTTTGACGAGATTCTTTTTGATGACTTCAAGCTTGGGTGAAAACTCTTAAAAAGGTTCTGTCTTTCTTTTGACCTCTGAGTGCTTTCACACACTATGGCAAAGTTTGTAGGCGTTTAGGAGATTTTGTGATGAGTTAGTAAATCAAGCTTGTATATTTATGAAACACATAATACAAGGTAATAGAAAAGATGATACATTTGGAACTTGACAGCTAGAAAAAACTCGCACTCAAACTACCATATTAACTTTCCCCCTAACTTTTAATGAACCAAACATCTCCACGACTCCTAACAAGCTTCTCAACAATCACAATAAGAAGCTCAAAGCTCAGACGGCACCAGAACCGCATCTAAATCAAAACCCAGTCCATAACAATCAGACGAGACAGACCAGTAATTGGAGAGGTCATAAAAGTCACACTATTTCGTATTTAGCTCCGCAGCCGTAGACCGTAAAAGAGGGGTCTGGTTAGGACCTGTAACGTCATAATAATGTGGAAAAGTCGACAGGAATTGTTTTGAAGTTATTTGGAAAAGCTATCGGTTCCTGCTTATAGTAATACCTGCTACCGCATCTAAAAGAAGTAACTTCTTTTAAAAGGATCGTCACGTATCATTAGGAATCACCTGTATAGGAAATACAGGGTGTAAAAAATGCGTTACCTAAATATTAAAGGGATCTTCAGATCATCAAATAGAACAAATTTCACAGGGACCGACGTTGAAATCGCGAAAAACAGACAAGCTGTACCATAGTTAAGCTAATTCGTTGACCAAGGAAGCTGCCAGCTCTACGCTCACCAGTGGTCTCGTGAAGATGCATCGACAGCTCTCTAATAAATGTTTTGGCCCAGGTACCCATCGTTTTGAAGCAAGCGTACAAATTAATATGTATTTAACATTTTCATTTCAACCATCTTGTTTTGGGGAATTTTCCGCCCATAAACCCAGCAATTGCATTTCATTGGTTGCTTAAATACACTTATTAAATATTCCCTTGCTTCCTTTCCTCATAAATTAACTAAATAAATTACTTAAGCACAATTAAATTTATGATAGCAAAAGTGGCCCATCCACATTGGACGCACGCCGCTCGCTCGTCTCAGGAAATCTCCGCTTAATTAACTTATTGGGCTATTATAGCAGACCCAAATACATTGAGGTAATAGGTTAAGTTATTGGGATGCTTGTTTGAAAGTTTGATAGTAATTTAGAAGGTTAATAAGCTTAAATATGTACTTTATAGGGTCTTTTCAAAAGAGGCAAATTCTGTGATCTAGCAGCCTCATTATTATAACCATATTCCATACCATAGTCACTAATTTAGAATATTTAACATGTATTTCCATAGTTATCTCGTACCTACTACACAATAACGAAAAAAAAGGTATTTGATTTTATCAATATGAGCAAGATTCTTTACATGTTTAAATCTAAAAAGACTTAAAGTTGTTCTCTTACATTATATTCCTTTATAATAGGACTTTAGGTACAGACTTCAAAGCCAGACAAAATTATCATTTCTAATGGCGGTAGAATATTTCATAGTGTATTTTGTGGTTTTATGTAGCTAAAATTTTTTTATTAAATTCGTGAATAAAGTAAGTACAAGTACGAATCGAAAGGATTGTGATGTCTGCATGCAGACATCAATTCAATTTGATGCATACAAATAGCGAAAATATTTTACCCTACCAAAACCCACACAAAAATTTAATATGGATTTGGTCTCACCTCACTAGGAAAATAGTATGAAAGGACATTGAATGGCCCGCTGTAGTCTGTACCTACAATTTGAAAGGGCCTAGTCTTAGTATTTTTAATTATGTATCTTGTTTCTCCGTTTCAATAAAAGTTAATTTATTTAGTATGAAAATATTAAAGAATAAATTACAGAATCTAAAACTGAGAGCATACCAATCCAACCAATAAACCCTCCATCGAATTAACCCAAAGAGTACTCGTTAAAGTATAATTTACTTAACATTTTCATATAATTTACTCAACATTTCCATTACAACGCAAGAACAAAGGGTACCATTCCAAATATCACGTCTCTCCAATCAAGTAATTTTCATTCTTATGTTATTAATGTTAAAGTTCAGTCAGGGGGACTTTTAATGTTCTTGGAATTAAAGCATTCTCGATCGTGTTGACCTAATTTAGAAATATCCTCATAATGGATGCTAATACTTTTAAGTGCATATTAATATCGTTGGAAGGTTGGAAGGTATTTTGATTTTCCTCTAACAAAAGGGTGAATTGATACTTCGTTTTGAAATAACAGCAGAAATACTTTTACTAAAGAAAAGTCAGATTTTTTGTAAAATCTGATTGTTGTTGAATAACGCGTACCTAGGCCTAGTATAACTAGAGTAATCCCCCAGGCTCGCTAGACTTGATTTTCTAGTGTTGAGTGGTCGCCACTGCTAAACTGATTATGAAATCGCGATAAAAAATTCTGCTAGTTCTTAGTTCCAGATCTGGAACTAAAGTTTAATACCACTGGCTTTTCGGTGAAGGCAAATATCTAGAGGAAACCTGCATGCTTCAATTTCGAGGCATGTTTTTTAGCCACTGTCCACTGCAAGTGGCGACGGGCTCACTCCCCGTCACACTGGACAGAGTTTCGGCACTACTAGTGAAACGTGGATGTCCTGAGTTTTCAGATTAACTCTGACCATATCTCTAGGGGTACCCTCGGGGAATATAGTTGTGAGCATAATATGCTATGCTTAAGATGCATGGTTCCTTTCGCGTCTATTCATTCTATCTTAGCTCCATAGAAAAGTTGTTACGTTTCATGATCTGAAGAGTCTTGTCTAGTCCGACAGCTGCCCGTGTAGTAAGATTTATGTACTTGCGTGCGACGCAACTTTTTTCCCACACTGCTTGTCGCGGCAAGCGCGGCATTCGCTCTCCGAAAACCTCGGGAACAGGTTATTTTCTAAAGAGCAAAGATAAAACATAATCGTTCTGCCCCTCTAGTATGGTTTCTCCCATACCCACGCACCACGCGCCTTTGCTCCATAGAAAACTACCTCTTCCCGCGTTTAAGTAGTTTTGAATATAGCCAAGTCGCGCGCAAAAAGAGAAATCATGCTAGAAGTGCTGGTTTCTGTGCTATTGTACTTCAATGCCTACTCGTTGAAGTAAGGAAGGGTCATCTTTAACATTATCAAAAAGTGTAGTATGCATAAAAGCCGTACTAGCCGTATAGCACACGCACAGTGTGGAACGCGCCGCGCGGTCAGTGGGCAGTGCGGGTTCAAACCGGGAAGTGTCGAGTTACGACCCCACGCACGCACCGCTGCCACATCGTTAACTTACTATGGCTTGGTTAATTTGCGAAAATTTTAATCGTTTCTTACACAAACTCACGACCGTTTCGGGGTGATCAATTCAGACACTTTGCTCTACCTTTATGAATGTAATTACAGCATAGTTGGCTTTTAGCATATTAAGCTGTACGACATTGTGTCTTCAGTCTTCTCGTCCCAAATACCGCAGTTTGTCAAGACGAAAGTCTTTGACCATGTCTACTGCCAGTGATGACATACGGAACTGAGACGTGATCGCTCACCCATGTTAATGGCCTCATAAAAAGGCTGAAAGTCACCCAAAGGGCAATGGAGAGTGTGAGATTCGCAGAAGAACCAGAATAGCCGACATACCCCGAGGAATTGCTAAACTAAAGATGAACGAACGAACAGACGGCCGATGGGGCCGAAGAGTTCTTGAGTGGTGACCACATACCGGATAGTACAGCGTAGGTAAACCTCCTACAAGATGGACCGACGACCTGGTGAAGGCCATCGTTGCCAAGACATATCGTTGTGGTGATCCTCGGGGAGGCCTATGTCCAGCAGTGGACGTCATAAAATAAATAGTCTAGAAATTACGTCAATAAATCATGAAATGAATCAATGAAAAAGGTGATTGATGTGATAGCCTACCCTTTGATGATGTAGGTGCTGTGGTCCGTGATAAACTCTTGATGAATAAAAGGCGCAGAGAATCTTTACAGCCGTATATTGTATAGTATCGGATCGCCGGAAAAGAAGAAGAGAAAAAGTGTTGCAAGATCTAATCTTAAAATTAGCACCATATTTTTATGTTGCCAAATTTTTTATATTACTCGCAACAAAAGGATACCTAAGAACAACATAATATAATTTTGCTACACTTTGTGCAATGCAGTATGATCAGAAGTAGCCTCTCCTCTCACAATAGAATAGAATAGGACTAGCTGTGTGTAGGTCCGTTTGTCACAGTCTCCCATTGTCCTGTCCGCGGTCACATCTCGTAGTTTACTGGGCACTTACTTAGTTTAACTTACTACTATTTTACTTATTGTTGTACATATTTACCATTTCGGCAACCTAAGTTTTTTTCTGAACACGTCGTCGTTTTAGAATATTGTTTTGTTATTTATAACCAGCTTTTGGTAACTTTTGAAATCTTCAAAAGCAACCAATACACGCTCTGTTTTTGACTTTGAGCACATACATATATCTTGAGATACAAGCATTGTAACGTTTATTTGTATGGATGTATTGTTTCACGTTACAAGAGCTATCTAACGACAACCCACTCGATTGAGCATAAAAACGGTTTTTTCACCTCACAAGCTCGGAAAGATTATTTTTATCGTTCGAAATCTGAGTGTAAAAGTGCATTTTATCCGCTAGCGTGGAGAGAGTTTTTAAAATTCGAATCTTTCTATTCAATTTTTGTCTATACTGCCAGTCCAGATAAAAAGATAGTAAAAACCATACGTGCCAGAAAGACAAAAAGATTATGTTGCTAATAGAATATATAGAGCGTTCTTGGTTACTAACTTGACGAACTTTGCAATACTTATATTCGTGCATATTATTGTCTTCTCTTTTTCTCGTATAGGTTTGTCCTTCACTATAATTTATTTGAGTGGAAAAAAAAGAGATTTATACCTAAATATAATCTCTTTGAAAAGCAATATCTCTTGTCTTCTCTTTTTCACGTATGGGTTTGTCCTTATTTCCTCCGCTCCGCTCCGCTCGTGGTTCAATCCTAGAATACTTCGCTTACTCAGGTTTCAATACAAGTACTCGCGCCAAAAAACAACTTTGCAGCCTAGCATAACAAATAACTATTGTAAGTTTTACCAAGGAAACCTAAAAATCGGTCCACGCATTTGGTCTCTAGTGTGCCACAAAGGAACATACTTACATATCTACATTGGCGCTGATAAACACATTACCCTTCGTTTACATCGCGCAGTCGGGTAAAAAGGCCATTACTTAGAATTAAATACTATCCATGCAGATAAATGCCGAAGATCTTACACCTAATATACTTACCTATAAAAGAAGAACACTTACTGAATAGAACAAGTTCCATTTTATTATCCACTCAAAACACAATAAAATGCACATTTTAACACCTTCAGGAAATCCCACGTGAATATTATTAGTTCACCGACAACTTTAAGTGTTTTTATTTAAATAAGAGCAAATTAAATAGAGCACTTGAATTAAATTGAAAATAATATACAGTGCTCAACTAAAACTACTAATAAAATGCATTATTATAAAGTTATTAAACTTCGTTGCATTTGGTTTAGGTAGAAACTAGTCTTGAGATTAGCCCAGCCAGGAAGAGTTAGTAAACTAGTAGTGACATCAGTAGAACAATGACCTATTTGCAAAGATGCAACTTTACAATAGAGCGATTCTACTCTAAGGGTATAATAAACAACTAGTTTTTAGTAACGAAACTTTAAGTTTGTATTTATATCGTAAATCTGAACAAATTGGGAAAAGTGAAGGAACATGGGTCGAAAAACTATTAGTATACCTATTAACATTATACCTACAGAGGCTACAACAGATTTAAAAATATTAACGTTTTAATCATCACAGTGTACATACTAAGCATAATACGATTCTGTAAAAACGATTTTGCAGTTATTATGCACCATGTACCTACCTAACGTTATTCTACCAAAATAATTAATTACTTTGGTATTTATAGGGTCCAACTTGATACTGCTGACGATTTTTAAAGAGGATGACCTCAGTAGGACCAACATAGGAATCGTGAAAAAAAAATCGGATGTCTATGATTGCAGTTTTTTATGGAACAGCAGATTAATTTTTTCGCTATTTCGGCATTGGTCCCATAGAAAAAGTTCTTCAGTTTGATAGTCTGACAATGCATATTAAGAAGGACCCAGTATGAATAACTTATTCTAACATAAAGGGAATCTTCAATTTTAAGCCAAAAGTTTAAGAAACCAAAAGCTAGGTACCGAGGCAATCTTTGATCATTGAAGTATAGGTCAACACTTCACACACCCTTTATTTACACAAACTCTACTAATCCACATTTTATGAAACAAATCCATTCATAATTAAAACTCACCCTCTAAAATCTCTACAAAAACATTAAATAAACAGCTTTACCTAATAACTATGCAAATTCTCTCAAACGAACTGACAAGCGCAACTAGTATGGAATTACAGGCAAACGATGCTTATTAGCCAAACATTGGCGAGCTCTCCGTTCGGTATCCCAACTAGCGGGTAGCATAGCGAGTGGAGGTGGAATAAAGTTCATGTTATAGTGGTGCGGGTATAATGAAACGTCTGGATCAGTTGGGTGCCGCGGGCAATGCGCAATTGTAAGTTCGCGAGGAAAAGTGTGCTGGGGGTGATAGGGGTAAATGTGAGGTTGGTGACCTTTTTACAAAAGAAAAGGCTTGTAAAAATTTACTTTCTACGTTCACCACGTTACTTTAATTACATGTACACACATACACATACGTAAACCCACGATCGTAATCTTAGGCTGCGTTTCCACCCGAGGTAGCGAGGCGGTGACCGAGGAAAAAATCGGTCAATGAGGGCTTGCTTCAATAGGCTTCAATATCCCAATGACGTGATCGAGCGAGCGCGCTATTGGCGGATTGTTTCCTCGCTCACCGCCTCGCTACATCGCACATCTCTAGTGGAAACGCAGTCTTATAGGGAGTTAAATTATTAGGGTTAGGTTAGGGCTAGCATGCCACCCACGTCGAACCGAGAAAATTGTCACGCGCATTCGTATTGGTATGCGTAAAGTAACAAAGATAGAAAGGCACCTCTCGATTCTTCTCGTTGGCATGCCAGGCCCTCAAGTCCGCATGCAAGGAATAATCGATAATTTATTGCCTAGATAATATAAATAAATATGTACTTAAGCAAAAACCTTTGTCTCCGTATACCCTTTTGAGATGGTCAGATTGTTTGCTTCTGCCGATTACCATATTATTACGAGGGATCCCACCTATCCCCCCCCCCCCCCCCCCCCCCTGGATGCGTCCCTGCATACAAAGGATACCTACTAGGTTTTTAAAGAAGAACGTTGTCCTATACCCCAATAAAAACACTACACTATATCCTTACTCCTAAAGCAATGAATTTGAAACCATTTTCCGTACGAGAGTACTAGCTAGCTACTAGCTACTATTCAACGTATGCGATCAAAGCTCTACTCAAATTAATTTAACTCGATCTCTGTTAGTAATATCAGATCACTTTCTATTCGGACATGAGAACCCTCTCGAACTCGCTTAGTTAATAGTTTTAGTAGTGGGGAGTTTCAGCTGGGGGTGTGTTGAAGACGTGGATATATTACCCCATAGACTGTTCTTGACAATGTTTAAGGGAATCTTAGATACCAAAGGGATAATGTACCTTATGCAGTGCGTGCACATACAAATTTACTGCGTGGTTTTGGCTTTGAAAGGACTAATTTCTTTCCGTAGATGTAGTACGAGGCGACTTAAGGATAAGGCTTCTTGTAGACGATAGGTTTGCCACCTATCACTAATTGACACATAATTTCTACTATCAATATTATAAATGGTAATCCTTACTTACAAAGATAGGGTATCTTCTGACTACCTCGAATGAGATGGTGTCCCTATTAGTTGTGTTTTTAATATATCTACATTTCACCAGCATTGCCCAAATTTTTTCCAGTGTCTGTCACAAATTAGTATAATGAGCCCATCGCCACAGGTTTTCAATTAACCAAGCAATAAATGATAACATCTGCGATTTGGTCGGCAGTTACGTGTTCACGCCCTGGGTCCTTGGGGCCTAGAGGCCGAAGTGTTCGTTGCAGACCTCTCGGAGCGTCTCTGTTAGAGCTGGCAGCTTCTGGCACCAAGAATTAGTTTCGCCATCCGAGGGGGATGTTGCTAGCCTTTTGCCAACACAATGTCTTGTACGCGACGCTCTAAAGTGTGTAAGTATACTATACAAATTTTGTGTTTCGTTTGTTGTGTGTTGTATTATTTTTCGTTTTTGTTTTGCTTTTTAATGTTATAATTATTTTGTCATTTAATTCGGAAAATATTACATAATTTTCAATGAATAGATTATGAAATTCATCAATTTCGCTAGTTAAAGTGTTCAAGTATCAAGTTTCAACTTAATCGATATGCAAAGGGGCCGAACAATCGATCGCCTTGCCTACATTATGCAAGCTTGCATCGACATCAGTGCAAGTCGATATTACGAGTACCGGTCAGTCAGCAAAAAAATTTATCATGATGTAAAATCAAATGCGTTACAAATTTTATAGGTGCTTCAGACCATCAAACTGAACAACTTTGTTTATGAGGCCAACATTGAATTCGCGAAAAAAAAATGTTTTTATTGATAACCACAATCGCTACTCGACCTTAATGCATGGAAGCTGATTTTATCATAGGCCCTCTTAATATTTAAGGAATTAAAATGTACTCCCTGTATTTTTATTACGATTTAAACAAAATTTAAGCTATCGTAATAAAATAATGGTAAGACTATTTTCCTCGAAGCGCTCGTTGGCGTAGTGGAGCTTTGGTATTGGAAACGATCACCGAAGTTAAGCAACGTCAGGTCCGGTCAGTCTTTGGATGGGTGACCGTTTAGTGGTATTTCATCTCGAGCGTTTCCGTGCTTCGGAAGGCACGTTAAGCAGTTGGTCTCGGATAGTTCCGTCAGATGGCATTGCAACTATTCGTTAAGCCAGGTCAGAGGCCTATTGGAGGCTTGAAAATTCTCTGACAGCAAGTTGACCACTAACTTGCCTCCACCAACACGCATTGGGCCGGCGTGGTGGAGTATGGCCCGCTCCCTCTCACCCTTATTCGTGAGAGGAGGCCTTTGCCCTGCAGTGGGATTCTACAGGCAATAACTTACTAACTTACTAACTTAAGACTATTTTCCAAATAAAGATATAAACCAAGTTACTGGAGAGAACAATGATTTTGATTTTTTGCTTTTGATGCTGACAGTACAATGTCAGCATGTGTGCGTTTGTACTTTAGACCTATTTTCCCTTACAGGTCAAGCAAATCCATCATTGATTAACAATGTTAGAGAACAAGCTTATTTTTGGAAAATTTTGAAACAAATAGAGAAAATGCACCTCATGATTAAATATCGTCTTTATTACATACTTCTTCAGAGTCACTAATCGAAACAGCATATTCACCATTACATTTATAACTTAAGTGACCCAGACATAATAAACATTAACTATAGATAACCGATTCCCCCCATCTCCCGGTAATACCACAAATCCGACGTTATGACATTGGAATAAATTATAGATAAGGATGACGTATCACCCGATCATTGAAGGATGACTTTCATCGATCTCCACCATTATTATACTATCTATTCGTATACAAGGTCCAACTTAATATGCTGACACTTTTTTAAGGGGATGATCAGACCATCGAATTGAACAACTTTCTCTATGGGACCAACATCGAAATCGCGAAGAAAAAATCAGCTGTCCCATACATTTGGCTCGAGTAGGTTTGCAGTTTTGTATGCAGCGGCAGATTTTTTTTTCGCGATTCCGATGTTGGTGCCATAGAGAAAGTTTTTCAGTTTGATGGTCTGATCATCCCCTTAAAAAAGTGTCAGCATATTAAGAAGGACCCTATATTTTTGTAAAACTGTGGAAGAGTAGTGTCTTTATAATACGGTGGCGTTACGAAGTCGCGGCGAAAACTAATAATAGATAAGTATACACTTTTTAGGGTTCCGTACCCAAAGGGTGAAAACGGGACCCTATTTATGAATAAGGCCGTAATAACGCACATTTAGTGACAATTTCAACTGTCTAGCTATTACGGTTCAAAAGTTACAGCTCTAAATAGGTACGACAGATAGGACGGACGGACGGACAACGTAGCTAGGCTTAGAAATAGGGTTCCGTTTTCACCCGTAGGGTACGTAACCCTAAAAATTGCAAAAAGTTAAAAATTAAGGGTCCTCATACAAGAAACTAGTTTTTATCAACGTTTTTTCTTCTTGCTTTATCATAAAAACGGGGTAAGTAATATTCGATATAAATACAAAGAATATATAGTTTAGGAAATATAACTTCTTTTGTTATAATTTTGTTTGAAATACAAGACACTTGCTATAATAAACGTTAGATATAAATTTAAGACCTATAATTTGATAAAGTATAAAACGCATCGGATATAATGAACCTTAAGTATAACCATCACATGTTATAAAATCTATAAAGCATAACATTTAATAAATATAGCATTGATGTCATCTAGTTTTAGAATGTCTAATAATCAATGATATAATATAATATTTAAAAACCGCATGTCGATGTCTAAAATATGACCGCTCTCAAAGTGGTTACACTACATACCGAACCTAACCTAACCTATAGTTTTGAAGCTACCTACCTTTCTGCCCCCCAAGCAACAAGCAAGCAAGCATGCAGCGAGCAAACAATCATGCAGGGAGCAAACAAACATGCAGCAAGCAAGCAAGCATGCAGCATGCAGGCAAGCATGTTGATGCTCCGCTCGCTTCGCTCGCTCCGCTAAGTGTGCAACATGTTCTAACCTAACCTAACCTAGAATTTTTAAAACACCTATTTGTTTTTCTCAGGCAGGGGGCATCCGCCCCCCGCACCCCCCTCGCGGGGGGCGCAGCCCCCCTGAACCCCCCAACATGCATTCAAGCAAACATGCAAGCAAGCACACATGCAAGCAAGCATGCAAGCAAGCAAGCATGCATGCAAGCACACATGCAAGCAAGCATGCACGCAAGCATGCCAGCAAACAAGCACGCATGCACGCACAAATGCAGCATGCATGTGACACACGTTTCGCTTGACTCCACTTGCTCTATACGTGGTCACACTACCTAAATTATTTATATTATAGTTTAGAAGGCAATTTACTAGTTATCAAAAAATATTTAATTGTATGTCTTTGGAGCAATACTTCAAGGGATCGTTATGTCTCATAAAATAACATCAAATGATTGATATATCAAACAAATTTTATATTAAGTAATCGTTAGTAATAATCAACATTAGATATATTAAAATTATAGGATATAAGTATTCGATTAAATATATGTTATGTTTTTTCAATATTATGCTCGTAGTTAGTATTTCTTACGAGCATTATATCATTTGAACGTTATAAAAAATTTATTATACCAAATGTTATTATACGAAACGGGACGCACCCATAAAAACGGTAATGCATACAAACGTCAAACTTGGTGTGATTATAAAGCACATTCTACAGTATGCGATGGTTCGATCCCCGTCCAAACCGACTCGTACCAATGAGTTTTTAGGAATTTATGTACGATTTGTTACACCACTGGCTTTTCGGTGAAGGAAAACATCGTGGGGAAACCTGCATGCTTCAATTTCGAGGCGTGTATTGTACCCACTGTCCATTATAAGTGGCGACGGGCTCACCCCCCGTCACACTGGACAGAGTTTCGGTACTACTGGTGAAACGTGGATGTTCTGAGGTTTCAGAATATCTCTGACTACCCCCTCGGGGAATATAGTCGTGAGCATATGCTTATGCATATGCTAATAAAAACCGGCCAAGTGTGAGTCGGTCTCGCGCTAAAGGTCCCGGAGATAATAAAAACTGTTTTGTAAGTTGATAATAATTTATGTTGTGTGGTGGTGTGGTACGGAACCCTCAGTGCGCGAGTAGCCCGACTCACATTTGACAGGTTTTATTCTATTATACGTGTAATTTATTATACGAAACCATTCCAGCTAATTTCAGTGATTCCGGTCAACGATTTCGGCTAGTTTAAATGTGGTTTAAATTCGGAGAATTCTGGTATGATCTCAATATTCTGGCGAAAACTATTTTTTTTCCGTAACATATTAGTATAATTGATCACCTACGTTACACATGTATATCTGTTCCAACGAACTAAATGATTTGTAATGTTCCATTATTTTCACCGTTACATCGCGATCGGTAGAAGTGTTGAAATAATATAAATAGTCCAGAACTTATTCGTAGAAATCGAATGAATTTAAATTCGTTTGCTACCTACAGGCTTAGATCAAAATAAAATTAATGGATAGGCCTAAAGTGCGGTAAGTTGAAGCACACTACTGGTGCACTTGCTCCATACAAACTAGCGCCATTATCTGTAAAATCTAGGGCACTTGCATACAAAGAAGTAAACCTTTCATTTGTTTTGCCTCATTTTTCTGGTTTGAAATGTTCGCATAAGGCCTATCCGTTAATTTTAATTTGATCCAAGCCTACAGGTACGCAAAAGAAACATGACTTCTGGAAGAACAATGTCCTAAGTGCACTTACGGCATTTTATCGTAGTATCTTATCTTACGCCAATTTGTGTAATTTTTTTATTTCATTCTGAAATTATGTTAGTTTTAGTATACCAACTCAAAGCTCCACTATATAATAATTTAAAAATGGTTTTGCACACGCCAAAATGTGGAGTAGAAAATTACAGTGATTACCACAATATTTTGACAGGGGTACTTTTTTTATTCCACAAAACGAACTGACGACCTTTAGAAGGTCAAAGTTAGCAGAAGTGCACAAAATCTATCAGGACCTGTACTTATCTCGTGTGCCATTGAGTCGAAATGAAACGAATATTAGGCCTTTTACAAGGCATTCGACTGTAGTTACGTAAGCGAAACTTTAATGATTACCCGGCCCGACAGCACAGTCTGTAGTGAACCTGCCTGCTGTGTCGAGGGTCGCGGGTTCGAATCCCGTAAGGGAATATTTGTATGACGAATATGAATATTTGTACCCGAGTCATGGATGTATGTATCTATGTAATATGTATTCTATATCGTTGTCTAGTTATCATAATACAAGTCCAGGCTAGATTCTGGAACTTTAAATGTGACTAGATAATTTGAGTGACAATGTCCAAGATATTTATTTATTTATTATTTTAATTGCTTTTTTTACATACATACATACATTTATACTCACGCCTGTGTCCCATTGGGGTAGGCAGAGACAATTAATCGCCATCGGGTACGATCCTGACATACCTCATTTGCCTCTCCCACAGTCATAGTCGTTTCATACACGCTCGTCGGTTTCGAGTACATTTGATCCGGCCCTTCTTAAGTATGCTGCCAATTTGGTCTGCATACGTACGTCTAGGGCGACCCCTTTCGACTTTTTTGCTTTAATTGACTTGATTGCGTTTTTTCTTTGCGATTTATATCGATTCGAACCAATAAGAAAATTGCATCCACTCATGTCTCCTTAGTATTAGTGCGTTAACACACGATGAGGCACTGACGCATGCGGCAGATGTCAGTCCATAGAACCACACCCGGTGCGTCAACGCGTCACCGTGTGTGCTTCTACGTGCGCTTTCATACAAGTCCTTGCTTCACAAATGACGGACTGACGTTTGCTGCTCCGTCAGTGCGTCATCGTGTGCGAACGCACTTAAATACAACACTGTTTCTTAAACTTCTGAACATAATTATCTTGAGATAGGTACTTAATAATATGGTGACTGTTTTTCAAGGGCATCAGACCATCAACTTTCTCTAGTGAAGGTGTTCAGTTTGATGGTCTAATCATCTCCTTAAAAAAACCCTCAGCATTTTAAGGTGGACCCTATGTGTAGCTTGTTTTGGGCTATATTGAGTCTCGTGTCTTCAGTGGTATTTATATAGGATGATGATGATGACAACTAAGCTATAAAAGCTATAGAAACCAGAGGTTCTTTGGGCCTGAATGTTTTAAAAATCGAATAGAGTTTGATATCACAGAGGCTCTAAATGTCATCAAGACGTCCGTGGGTCGCTCAAAGTTTGGAAGCCACTGGCCTTAGCGATGATGTCACATTCACGCATGATATGCAAAATGTAGTTCAATAAAAAAGCAATTTGTCTCGATTGTAATGCGGTGACGAAATCAATTTGTCTTTGTCTAACATTGTGCAAATGGCCAACACAATAATAATTTGACGTTATTTGGTTAAAGGAATGGTCTAGTCAAAGACTTGTAATAAATCACTGTAGTTTAAGTAAGGAAGACTGAAAAGATTGGTGATTATTTTTTGCATGCTTTTGATTTGAAGAGGGCGAAAATTTTAAGGGATAGGATAATTTGAACTACCTAGGAAACACTTTGGGATCACATACCTTTCTCATCAGAGGTCTTTACCGTCTCTGGTGTCCACACCTCTTTATAGTTTACCCCAGTTATAGTTATAGTCACCGTATCATGCTCCTTATATCGTATTGGTTTACTATTCCATCAAATTCTTGAGGGTAAGGATGAGAGAGTATTATCTGTGTTTTGAGAAAAAATCAGTGACAAAAGTAGTCGTGTCTTACTAACCTGACTGGCCTGGCTGCTTTTTTAAAATTAAAGTCAGTCTGTGACTCAATGTAGCCAAATAGGCTATGAGAAACCATCAATTTGACCTCATCTTCGTTTTCCAAAATCACTTTTTAACGAAAGGGCCACACATATCCAACTGTACTTTAACCTTTTCCTTTTGAAATCTTTCTTTAAACATTCAACAAATTGTTAGCACACGCAGTTATTTAGGTGCCACATATTAAATTAAAGTTAACCTTTAAATTCCGTTGCTTTCAAGCAAGTCCATTGTGAAGGAACGACCGACCGACGGGTTTGTTTCAATACACAATGAGCAATTCATTACATTTCGAACGATAACTTTTAAGTTAAGATTACGTTTTTAAATTAAATTATACGTTCAGTTGAGTGTGAAGTAAGTAAAAGGTTTTTATGGTACCTACTAGTTAAGTAGGCTAGGTAGGTACCTATCTATGTACCGATGGCAGTACATACAAAGTTGTAGTAACCAAATGCTCTCGTATAAAGAATTTTTAAATGATATTAGCTTCAGACCATCAAATTGAACAACTTTCAATAAAGCTAAAGTTAATCATTATAACGGGTTCTTACCGCGTTTTTATTTATTTTGGAGTTCCCGATATTTCCGATAGTGGTCGGAGCAAACGAAGAAGAATGAGGGTAGACAGATTTGTCTGCCTGCAGTTCTACAGTCATCCCGTGATCATGGCAGTTGTAACACTGCCGAAATATCGGGAACTCCAAAATAAATAAAAACGCGGTAAGAACCCGTTATAATGATTAACTTTAGCTTAATTAATAACCGCGTAACTCTCAAAAACTTTCTATAAGGAACCAACTTCGAAATCGCAAAACATTTTTTGTTCCATAGCAAAAATTTATCAACCCACAAGTCTGGAAAAAGTGGTTCAGACGGAATCATCCCCAATAGATAAAATTTATTATGCAACCCTAGTCGATAGCCCTAAAGGTTAACTATCTCTTAATCGTAATTACGATAATTCTAAAATCGAATTAGTAACGGCCTTTGTCTCAAAAGCTCACAGTCAATATCGCCAGCCGGCCCACGCCTTAATAAATAACTACTAATAAAAGAATCGTCCGATAATGCTTTCTGTCATTATTCTTGTCAATACCTCTTTGAGAAAGTTATGGGTTTTATTTTAAAGAACGTACCTTTTTAAGTTCAACTGCTTTCGACTTTTGGAAAAGCCGAAAAAGCTCTACATGGTCATTGCGATTAATAGGTGGTTTTATTTTTCGAACTTTACAATTCTGGATAAAAATTGAAGAAAATAGAACGCAACATATAGAATCTTAATTTTTCAGACCTTCAATACTAATTTTTCGGAAATAATCTAGAAACTGTATTAAGTCAGATTTTCGTTAAAATATACAGTGCTATGATTAATTTAAGATTTGTATGGAAATCTTTGAAGCACTGTAACTTTAAAACTACATTTTAACGAAAATCTGACATAAAACAAACATAGTGATTAGTTTCTAGATTGTTTCTGAAAAATGTCATTGACTTTAATTGGTTAGTATTCATAATATTACAAGAGGAGTCACGTTGCAGGAATTGACCCGAGCACACGTCTCGCGTGGTTTTCGCGCGTCGCGTTTTTGCCTGCCACAAGGCTCCTCAATCTCTTCTTGTTTTTGAACAAAAACAATTCCTGAGATTGGGATAGATACTCCCATAAATTACACATGACACTGGCGGAAATGCGGTGCTACGCACAAGCAAAAAGCCATTAATTATAAATAAAAAAAATATATATAAATATCATCAGACTTCAATGTTTTGAATGTTTATGTAGATAACGAATTTTATTTTCAATGCATAAAATGCGTCAAGAAAATAAAATTTGTCATAAGTTGGATACTTTTGTTTAGGATAGTCAATATTCCTTCTTCTTCATACGACAGTGGTCATTGGTCACATATCTCATAAGCTTTTATATAATTATCAAGAATCCAACCTAGTATAATATTTTCAATGTGAAAGATACCGCTAACAAATACGACGAATCTAATAAGATTAATGTACTAGTTGAACTGAAACATTTCCAAATGTAAACGTCTGGGACAAGTAGAAATCCAGACAAAATAAACAACGCAGACTATCAATGGATCAACAAGAAGTCAAACGAAGTTTCATAACCGCCGGATTCGGCCAGACATTCTATTTTCATATCGGTAACAAACGCGGCGCGTTCCGATTCACGATTAATTTGTCATACTATCATCGCCGTGCGTTCCGAAGCTTTACACTGTTTATTTTTATTTTATACGGCCTAATCTTCATCGCGCCGAAAGATTTATAAGCATGGTTAGAGAGGCAATTATAATTCTGGCCGCAACGGAGCCGTGGAATGTGATTATGAATTTGTCCCGACGCGCGTTTACGGAGATGCCTGACGAGATTTTGTTTTTAAAAGTTGGCAAGGAAATTAATTATTGTTTTGTTTTGTGGAGTTGGCAATGTTTTCTAATTTTGCGTTAAGGTGACATAGTAGAAGGAAATACGTTGGAGGCATCTTTTATTTTTCATGTTTCGACTAGATTTATACAAATTACCGAATTATAAGTCATACCTCAGTATTCTTGGATAGTTTATCTAGTGAAATCATCAATTAAATACACGATTGGAATTACTTCACTCGATAGAAAATCGTCACAAAGATGTCGTATTTTTTAACATTTTAAACGATTTTTTTCGCTTTAGAAGAACTTAAAGTAGGTTTCATTCTTTTTAATTTATACTCACATATTCACCATTGATTCTTCTAGTGAATTCATCAACAAAAGTTATAAAAAGTAATTCCATTATTTATTTATCCTCAAAAATACGAATGGCGTACCAAATATTCTCGGAGCGGGTCTTAGCGGGGCGCGCTCAGACGGCTTTTAGCCACGGTCGGAGAC
Organism: Agonopterix heracliana; assembly: GCA_963693445.1. Lineage (NCBI taxonomy): Eukaryota > Metazoa > Arthropoda > Insecta > Lepidoptera > Depressariidae > Agonopterix > Agonopterix heracliana. The sequence goes on from OY856319.1 coordinate 18,143,854, forward strand.
GGACGCTCGCCAATTTTTTATTTTTTGCCTTTGGAGTACATTGACTCGTCTAGTAAGTGTTTGTTACTAGTTCTGCCCACAAAAACGTCGATGTACAGCGGCCCCCGTCTAGGGTTGCACGAGCTTGACATATTGTGTCACGTTCGCTAAATGATGACGTTTAGAGTTGCCACCTTAGCTCATTTTGGGCTAGATTTTGTATTTTTACGTATGATCAGGGTAAACTCATTGACTTAGGTAAGTCAATGGGTAAAATAAAACGTTAAATTGTAATTTAGTATAGTTTGATCGGTCTTTATTATAGGTATAGTCTATAACCATTATGGATGAAATAATGTTTGTCAAGTTTGGGCTAGTTAAAATGAAAAATATGAAAATGTAATCAAATAAAATGTAATCTTTATAATTGCAAAGAATAGGTAGGTACATACGGCGAACCAACAATCTATACAAAACGAAGATAAAGCTAACCGCGAGACGTTATAATTACTCGACCTACACGCAGCCAGATTATTTTGGTTTTGTAGGGTTTGATGTGTCGCCGTGTAATAAGATACCTGATACGATCCTTAGAACTATTTAGATGGAGCAACCAGCTCGCGAAAGGGTCCTAAAAAGGTAGTCAAAAACCATACTCCTTTCAAAAACCCTCTAACAGTCTCAAAAAGGCGCAAAACTTTAAAGACCTCTTGAAAAGGATAGGCGGGTTGAAATGGAGATTTGGAGAATAGGTCTCTTTTCCGATTGTACCTACTTAACGTATTTGTCTGATCTTATTATCCAGGGAGCAAACAGGGGAATACGTTTATATGACCAAAACGGTATCCGCCTATCCTCTTACCCAAAATGAAAAATTCCGAAAAAATACTTACGTGATTAAATTGATATACTTAATCTCAGATTAATAATGTACAATAAAAAAAGATGAACACGTTTTACACCTAAAAATTGATTTTTCATGATGGTTTGAAACAATGAAGTGGTAAACAATTTTTAAAATATTTATTTTTAAAGTGCGCTCAGAATTACCTTTTAAAATTTCCCGCCATGCCACGATCTATGATCATACAACCTTTAAAGGCCAACAAAATTTCGCTTTATTAATTTCTTCCTAATTTTATTTGTACTTATTAGTACAATTATGGTGGTGAGGAGAAATATAATTATACACTATCATCTAGTGATACAGTTGAGATAATAATTCTCGTGCGTGATAGTCTGTAACCGGTCCTATTAGCACTTGAAAAACGAAACCGATCGGAAACGGAAATCGTTATTTAATAGGGTCCTTTTAGTATGCTGACGGGTTTTTAAGGGTAGGACCAGAAGACAATCAAACTGAACAACTTTTTCTTTGGGAGCGAGGTGTTTCATGACATTTTTTTTAGCGTTTTCGATCTTGGCTTGACTCCTTAGTGTAAGTTGTACAATTTGATGGTCTGGAGGACTCTGTTCGACATGTAACGCATTTAATTATACTACTCCAATCATTTTTGAGTTTCTTTTTAAGATTTTAAAATTATTTGTCAACCGTAATATCACACTGCGAAGTTTCAGCGATAGATGAAATTATTGTTTGGGTGTCCATACAAGGAAACTCTAAAATGACTGAACTATAATACCCTGTTAGTAGACATAAGCACCGCGCCAGCGCGCCGCCGGCGCCACCGCGCCAGCGCCGCCGCCGACAGACGTGGACTTGTACTGGGGTAATTCGTTTCTCAAAAAAAATATATTTTTTCGCGTAATCGGTATTTACTACATGCCAAATGGTGACTTCAGACTATTCTCATAGTGGAGTCAATGAAAGGCTAAAAATGATATGACCTCGGAACCCATTTACTTTGAGTAAACTTTTATGAAACCTTCAGCATTATGTTAGTTACATTATATACGAAAATGATTACCCATTTTTTTGCAGCTCTCCATTATTCCGAGGGTTCCGTACCACCAAAAATTACGTAGGGTAGGTGTAGGGGTAGGTGTAGGGGTAGGTGTAGTGTAGGTAAAGGGTAGGTGTAGTGTAGGGTAGGCAAAATGGCAGGACAACGTTTGCCGGGTCAGCTAGTAATATATTAAAGAGCTGAAAAGTTATAATTTTCATTGAAAGTACTTACTGAAATCTATATTTTATAACATTTTCAGATGTCTTTGAGCGCAGATATCTCGAGACAGAAGCATTATAATGACCTATCCAACGACACAAAAAAATGTATTTTATGGGATGGTCGAAAAACAATTCTTTCTTCATAACTATTACATTTCCGTTTTTGGGTTACTGTTATCTAGCTTCATGCAAAATTTCGATTCAATAGGTGCAAAAATGAACGAGCTATTGAGGCGGGACATATAGACAGACAGACAGAATGAATGAAAGTATAAGGGTTCCTTGTTTGACAACGGAACCCTAAAAAAGAAAGAAATCTGACACTATAAATCGAAAAGCTATCATCATTACTTACCTACATTTTGTACTAAAAACTAAAAATACGAAATTTAGTTTGATTTGTTAGTAAAGAATCTTAATATAATTTATTTAAACGATCTAGCAATAAGTTTGTTATTATTTAATTCCTTTCGACCCGTATTTTTATAGTTTTTTATAGTTATGATCTGTATTAAAATCTGGTACTTCTATAAATTATGCGGCCGAAGCCAAGGGTAAACTCTAGTAGTAAAATAAATTAATGAATCCCAAAATTAAGTAATGTTTAATTAACCTGTACATTAGACATTTATAGCAGTCATTGAAATCAATTGCATTGCATTGCTACCAATGCAGAACCTACAGAGCAGTCTTCAGTGACGTGGCGTATTGCTGGTATCCTTATTTTCTTTGTTTTCACCGTCCCTTATTGGCATTCCTCTGTTATAACGAGAGTCGACTAGCTCTGGGAGAATATGATTATTGTAAAACTCAACTAATTTTCGCTCCATTTTGTCTTTCCAAAACATTTCGTCTTTTTCAATCTCAATCACTATTAATGGTTCTCTTTCGCTTCCCCAAATCCCAAAAATGCATTTTTTTCGTCCACTAATACTAAGTTGGCCTTGGACTTGATAGTACCAATTGCTGTTATGGTCAATTGTTACCTCTCCAGTTCTCTTGTTGTACTTATACAGCTGCACTTTATTTGCTTTAATAGCTTCGTCCATGCCAACTTTTGAGGGAGCTATTGGACATTTGACTTCTACTATTGTGTCCCTGCCTACAAGCCCATCAGGACTCGCTCCTAAAAACGGATGCACTTCGTGAATGAATAGCCCACAGGGTTCAATCTTTATATTCTCTTGATTTGCCAACTGCTCCAATGCGAGTTTTTCGTTGTCTATGCCATGTGCAATCGAGGCAACATGAGATATATTCTTTTTGTATAAAATATCTCTCACTAAATTTTCATGTTTGGTTTTCCTCTTCACAACTCTACCGAAATTGGAGGCAGTTAGCAAATTTTTCCTTAACTCCACCCATTCACTACTATCTCTTTGTAACACCGTCGCTCTCTCCACTCCTGTTCTGTCTGCCACGAGAATCTCCAAATTTTGCAAAAACTTATCCTTAGCTAGTTCCAAATCGACAGCCGACATATCAGGGGCACTACTTTGACTTCCGTAATCATTTTGAGGTTTTGAAGAAGTTTTATATTTTGACCTGTTTTTTTTCCTTGGTACTAAAATTGCTCGTTTCCTTATTTTGTCTCGCTTAGATTCGAGTTTTTTTATACAACTTTCAGGGCTTTTCCCAAGTATGTTTTTATGCAATGTGGTGAGAGGCCTTCGAGTATTGTATGATACGACTGCCGCAGAACAACGCGATTGGTATGAGCGACGCATGGCAAAGTTTATGCGTTTGCCACCTACGAACTTAGCTACCACGCTATTGAACCTTTCAACACAGTTTGTGTCTACATCCTCAACAAGACTACGCGATTTCGATGCCACGTTTGCAACTATGACTTTTATCCGAAACCACATCAAAGCCCTTTGTATTTCTGCGACAGCCGAACTTTGAACCGTACCTACTTTGTCACAATAGTAATTTTTGCACTGTTGATGATCTCCGAATGCATGTAAAGCAGAGTTAGGCTCGGGTCCCACGGCCTGTGTATAGACAAGCCGCGCCACGACGCGCCTCGCCTGTACTCGCCTGTAACACCACGCGCCGACCCGTTCCCACGGCGCCTGTGGCTCGCCATGCCATTCAGTGTTACCATTGCTACGCAAGGGAATGAGCCATTTATTTCTTTCAAAGCCAAATTATTATATAATATTATAATAGGTATCTAAATTGTTACATATTTCATTTCTTGTTGTTTTAATAACTGAAAAACAATCTTTCTTTTCTGAATTATTCTGCAAGAACATAGATTATAAGGAGACCGGAATAAGTAAAAAAAATGAAATACGATAATGAGCGTTTTTCTTTTCTTTTTTAAATTTAGTTCCTAAAAAACTCGACAGATGACATGATTATCGCCCCATAGAGCCGTAAGCGAGATCCTGTCAAAATCTGGTCAAGTCTGTGCCTGCCTTTTTTTTTTAATGCCAAGGGATCGAGCCCATACAACCATGTGAGGCGTAAAAGTTTAGAGTTTTCGATTAAAATGATTAGTAAATAATGAAATATGTCATTAAAAGATGCGTTGGTATCTTCTTGATCATCTTTTCATTCTTTACTATTTTAAAGAAACACTTTTTGAAATGTTGACGTTTCTTCGCACAGACCGTAGCGCCATCTATCGATCCCCTAGAAAACAAAAAGAAAAACGCTCATTGTCGCGTCTTACGTAATCACCGCGGCACACGAAAACTGCATTGGAAAAGATTTGCATGTAATGTATAGAAACAAAACGAACTTTCACGACAAACCGTGCTCTGTAATTTGTCCGTAATAAGAAAATGTAAAATTTCGGCTAATTTATATAAACACAACTGAAATATAAACTACTAAGTTATTAAATATGGCGCAGCGCTAGTCGAGAGAAAAAAAGAGCTAATCTAGTTCCGAAAAGCCGAACTTGGCAACACTGTCGCTACAATCCAGGCACCAACTGTAGCTAGCTTGTAGATAGGGTCCCACGGCATGTGTGTTGTCAATCCACACGCCACGCGCCACGCCGTGGGAATAGAGCGTTAGATATATCAGCATGTAACTTTCGTGTGGCTTCTATCTTATTATCTTGCTGTTTGTTGTATTTGATAGATAATACTATTGCTTTTCGTATAGTCATAACTTTTTTATCTGTCAGCAACTTTCTATGGGTCAATGGATATTTTAAGTCTTTCGTTATGGCCCTTAGTTTTTTGCATGTATTACGTAGAACATGGTTTCTACATTCAATTTTTTCGACGACATGGTTTGGATATGGATTGGCCGCCAAAATTTTGGAATAAGTGGAGGAATCTCCATCAGCAATCAGTCTGGCATATATCAAACCGTACATCTCGAGAGATTGTTTGAAGCCTTCACAAATAATTTCCGATTCCATGCTAGATGAAGAGCCATCGAAATTTTTGTAGCATGTGTGTTCTTTTGGATCAATGGCTTTTTTCTCAGCTCTCGCGCATACCGTGCAATATTTGTTCTTAACGCCAATATACAAAACCTCTCCAAATTTTCGTCCTATTATCACAGCTGCACCGGAAAGTGCTCGGTAGTTATCGCCATATGATCTGGTACACCAACAACCATCAACGTAAACATCGACTAATGGATAACCATCTTTCAGACGACCTTCCTTAATCGCAGCTTCTTTTTCTTTTTCGGCAGCTGTTTCCATTGCTTCAACAGCAGATTTTTCCCACTCTTCAAATACAGAATCCTGTAATTTTGCATAGTATTTCTCTGCAAAAACTGGAATATCCAAAGCAGAAGTTAGTTCTTGAAACTGTGCATATCCAATCCCAGTCGAAACTATTCCCGTGACGGCAGCCGTATTTACTTCAACTCTATCAGTGCTGGTCGGATCCTCAGAATTTATGAAAAACGATTCATTGCAAAAATTACATGTAAATTTATACTTAGAAAAAAGTCCTACTCGTTTTTCCCCAACTAAAATAAGATTTTCCAGTTTGCAATCAAACAAAGAGTTATGGCTAGCTATTTTTGAGAGATTTTTCAGGAAGTAGTGGATATCTAATATTCTTCGACCAATTACAGGATCCTGATATTCTTCAGTTTCATTCTCGGTTTCTATTGTGAATGGCAATTGTTCTTCTTCTTCTTCGTTTGAAACCCTGTAACATTTAGACGTAACATTTAGACTTAAATGTAACTGAATGAATGTATGAAATATTCTTTACTGATCCATAGGTAATTAATTAATAACTATAATTATAACAGTAGTAAATGTGAAATTCCTAACGGATTTTTATGAGTAAAAAGAGGCGATGCAACGTTCTCATATGGATGTTGTGAAAGCGCACAATGCATTGACCTAAAATAAATATAAAATAAGTGTTATCACCGTTCCATCAATAATAAATTATTAATAATACCTAATAGCATACACTGTCAATTTGGATACTAATTATAGTTTATGTTTGACCATGGAGTCTGAATAGTATCCGTCCATTGAAGTCGAATAATATCCATCACATGTAACCTGGACTCGAAACAGGGTTTCCTATATAATTGAATATCCTATTCCCTAGACAGGGTGTTAGGGTAAACAGTTGCAGTAGGTACTTTAAGATGATACTGATAAAATGATACTGACCAACTTTCACTAAGAAACCTACAGGAAATTCATTAAAAAAATATTGGACGTTACAAACTAAATGCAATCAGCTGATCGAATTTTTGATGAAAAGTCGATTTTTTTTCTTATTTACTATTGGTTTCTTAGTACTAAATAAATAAAAAAAAAAATCATTACATTTTATTATACTTATACGTTCGTATGATTAAAACTTACCCAATGTTATTTAAATCGTCTGTTCTGTTGTGTGGATCTGAATGTGATTCTATTGGTATCCTGTAATATATTATAGAAAATACTTATTTATTAAGATACTTTCATCGTGTATCTATACATAATACGTTCACTTAATAAAATATGTATACATATTAATACAATACCTACGTATATATTCGTATGATTAAAAACTTACTCAACGTTATTAACATCATCTGTTCTGTTGTTTGAATCTGAATGTGATTCTGTTGGTAACCTGTAATAATATAGAAAATACCTATTTATTAAGATAATTTTTTCGTGTGTCTATACTAGACATAATACGTACACTAATAATAAAATGGAAAAAAATTGGTAACGTATAAATACCAACCTACCCTAAAAATATTAATATATATTTATATATTCGTGTAATTAAAATGTACTTACCCTATGTTATTTACATCGTCTGTTCTGTTGTGTGGATCTGAATGTGATTCTATTGGTATCCTGTAATATATAGAAAATACCTAATAAGAGACTATCTTCGTGCATCTACAACGTGTTAATGCATAAGCGCAAAAGCTTACACCTCAACTGATTCATTACATAATAATTAGATTGAAACAATAATTTCAATAATTTGACAATTAAAATTTAAAGTTATTCGCAGATTAAAGTTTTGAGGCAAAAATTATTTGTTATCATTTCAGCAATGAATGAAAGCGCTAACATGCTCATCTTGTGCTCATGGATGAATTTTAAGAATCTTGTTTTGGTAGTAGTTAAGTAATTTAAATTTTACAGATTATAATTATAATACTATATAGAAAAAAAAACTAATTCTATCGAATTATCATGGTAACTTTAAATAACTTTAAATGTTAACTTTCAAAATAATGAAACAATTGTTTCAATATAATTTTTTTGCTATAAATCAGTTGGGGTGTATGAGGTTTTGCGCTTATTTATTAACACATTGTATAACTAGTTTAGTTACATGTAATGCAATGTATACCTATGTTTATATTTTATAGTACATTAATATCATAAAACATTGATAGATATTACACTGAATTACTTCTTTGAAACGTACATATACTTTACATCTGACGAGTCTGAACATGATACAAATTACGCGAAATTATCGTTTTTGGAGGAATTAACTCTATCAACTTAACTCGGTCGGCGCACCGTCCGCGCTGGTCAGCGGCGGCGGCATGGGAAAAATCGCGGCGGCGCCGGCGGCGCGCCGGCACGGCGCTCATACATAATACCTACGTTGACTTAATAAAATAGAAAAAATTGGTTACGTATGAATACCTACCCTAAAAATATTAATATAATATACGTAGGTATATATTCGTATGATTAAAAACTTACTTACCTAATGTTATTTGCATCATCTGTTCTGTTGTGTGGATCTGAATGTGATGATTCTATTGGTAATCTGAAATATATAGAAAATACCTATTTAGAGACTTTCTCGTGTCCTAACTATCATAGGTATACATGCTCGTAATACTTTCATTTAATAAAATAGAAAAAATTGGGTTACGTATGAATCCCTACCTTAAAATATTAATACATAATGTATATATTCGTATGAGTATATACTTACCCAATGTAATTTTCTCCCCTCCGGGTGGAAAGCGTCAACTTTCGTCCCGCTGCCTACGCTAAACGATGTTCCGCTTTATAACATAAAGTTATAAAACCAAGAGAAGCTGGAAATTTATGAGGTAGGTGACTTACCTTTTTCTCTTGGCTCTGTTTTCATATGATTTGCGATGAGACATAGCGGACAGCTTCCTTTTTTTATTGCGTTTATTACCCATTTTAATATAAATCTAAACTTTGTTAGATAGCTTAGTAATTGCACTACAACGATTGGAAGCAGCCAGCGCAACGGGAAATTGTAGTTAGTGAGTGTGAAAACCTGTGCGCCCTTTTTTCTTTTTCGCGCCACTATGGCTTTTATTTTTTTTATGCCAGCCAGTTTTTATTTCAGCCGGTTTTAATCGAGATCACTTTCTCAGTCTGTTTATAATTTTTATAAGTCTCCAAATGACAAAATAAAATGTTATTAATTCACCACTACCCATTGTAATTCAAATATTTTGTGAAACAATAAATTTATTAAATAAGAGATATCTCGCACAAAGGAGTGTTATCATGTTTCACGTCTTGTTAGGCAGTCAGCACTCCACTATAGAGAATTCCAAACTTCTTGGTTTGCGAAAATCAAAGTCTGAACAAAACACAATCACACCTGAACTTTTCACGACACGGCACATCGGCGCATGCCGCCGTAGATTTATGTGGTAACCAGGATTGAAAGAGGTATGCTTAGGTGGTTCGGTCACGTACGGAGGATGAATGAGAGTAGACTCACTAGGGAGATTAATCGATCCAATGTAAGTGGAACAGTCGAGAGAGGGCGTCCGAGGAGAACTTACCACGACCAAATAAATGGTCTTCTCCGAAAAGGACAAGTGCGTAGCACCCTCAACCGATGGAAGTGCATGAAGAGATGTATGAATGTGGATGAGGCGAGAGAAGTGTGTCAGAATCGTAGTGTATGGCGAGCCGTAGTCTCTGCCTACCCCTTTGGGATAGTGGCGTGAGTATATGTATGTATGTATGTATGATTTCAGAATCTTACATCCAAAAAGGTACAAATTTTAAAATCGCCAAAAAACTGCTGGGCAGTTTTGAAATGTAGTGTTTTATTTTATGATTACCGTACCATAACCATATTTTACTAGGTATTGTATTTCACGATTATTTACCTATAAGTACAAAGCTGTTATTACTATTTTATTCGATACCTACGAATTATTAATATTTCATTCAAACTAACATAATTTAAAAATCTAGTATGATATTAAATTTCACATAGTAAAAAAAAAATGATTTATTTAAATTTCCGGAAAAATCCCGGAATCGGTGGTCAATACGGTTGGCAACAGAATATGAACCCAGAGCCGTAAAACTCTTTCCAAAAAAAAAGTTGACGCGGGGTGCCACCCGCCGATGGGCGGGACTACTCTCCCGTCACTTCCTCTGCTTCACCCCCTCAAATACCTAAAGAGTGGCGCCGCACGTCGTCTTAATGTATGACAAGCGTCAGCGTTATTGACATTGTGTGTATTTTTCGGAGTACTGGCAGCTATTTTAAAATGTAAACATTTTTACGGATTACGCTTTTATTACGCGGTTACTTTTTTTAGAAGAGTGTTATGTCACAAAGAGGGCAATTCTTTATTATGAGAGGCCAAGGTCGATGAAATGGCAATGTAAGAGAGTAGATGGATTTAGCTCTAAAAAGCTGGATAAAAAAACAGATGAACATAGATTTTCAAGAATTTGGTCATTTAAGGGTTTTGCCCTATGAGTGGGTTATTCTACGGGGTATAACAAAATTTTTAAGAAAACCGTTGGCTGCAAAGGAATCCTTACAAAATTGTCCAACATCCAGTTTATAACAGCATCGTAACTTTACAATTTTAAGTTATTGTTATTTTTAGTGCACTCTTGTCTGCATTATCGTTAAATATGTATACTGAAGATGAAATATGTTTCGTTACAACATTTTTCAAGATCAGCATCACCGCTTGCGAGATATATCAGCTAAACTCGGTAACAATGCGTTTCGTCGTCGGCCGTTTCATAATTTTTATAAAGAAATGAATGAAGCTCAAACTGGCAAGCCATCAGAATAGAAGCTAGTTATTAGACCGTACTTAACACGTGATTGCGTGTCGATAATACGGATATCATCGATCTCGAGATAACCGCGAGGCGGAGGTGTGAGGATGCCTCGGGCCATGCGCCGGCGCAAGCACTGAGAGCACCGCCCTTTGAGTTACTCTGTTATTCTACTATCTACTAACGACGGTGTTCGGTGTCACACTGGTGGGCAGCTGGAGAGTCAAAAGAGAGGACTTTCCAACGGGATACATAAAAAAAGGAGTGTGAAATAGTATGTGTAGGCTGATCATTTATAATCAGTGATCGGAATAGGAAGATTTTATTTAACTTAACCTTGAGCGAGACGGTATAACATGGATATACTGTATAGTATTATATAATCTGTGAACATGGAGTTTTTAAAAGAAAACCACCTAAATTATTAAAATTATTTTTAATTGAATCCCGAGATCAGTAATGGGAGTAAACAGAACAATTTATCTCACACTTGTATGTTAATATAAATGCGTCCAGAATCGCAGGATTTTAAAATTATCTAGATCTCTTTCCATATTTAAAAAAAAACAGTGGTTGCATCAATATTCCTGACCACCTCTCAAGTTTGTATGTAGGTTTATGAGCTTTTTCAGTCCGCCAAAAGTCTGTAACTTAGACATGTCATATAAAATGATTTGTCCGATCAAGTCACGAAAGATGACTTTTAATAGTTATATGATGGGATCGGTTCGACATAACCTGCACTTAATGCGTTATGATGCAGGAAATTAAATGGATATTGCTTGTTAATGTTCGTTCCAAATATAATGTCCCACAAATCACGTTATTTTCATACTTAAAACTCTGTCAATAAGAGCCGATTTCGGAGAATTCTTAAGTGGGAATTTCAATATGTCGGCTTGTAACAGTGGATTACTTTGTATTGGTACGCTATTAAGTATAGGTGTTAGGTGTTGATGAAATGTATCATTAAGTGTATAAGTAGGTGTTATATCTTACACGAGAATAGATATAATCTTTCAACGTGATTTTACTCTAATGATAGATTGATACATAAATGTTTGGTCGAATAGGTCATGTAACTAAATACATAACATAAGCAACATGCCAATACCTATGATAGTAACTAGGACAACTCTATCGGTATTTTGTTTTATGTAACGGATTGTCATTGTTAAAAACGGAAAGACCTGTTTTAAAGTGTTTTCTGCACATACGTGGTTTTACTATTAAATGTCGCAAAGTATAATATGTACAATAGAAATGTTTTACAAACAGTAAAAGGTTTAAGTAAAAAAGAAAATATTCGTTGAATCTATAACGAATCCTAATCACCGATTATTATGATTTTTCGTCTATTGGTTTATTTGTTCGATCTTCACGCAAAAACATATAAACTTGTTTTGATGAAACTTTGTATTCAAAACCTTATGATGAAGACTTAAAAACTTTTTTTTATATTTAGGTACCTATACAGTACAGATAACATATTATCTCACTACGATGGCGGGAGTTGGAGATATAACATGAATAAAGGGATTTATTTATTTACAGACAACAAGATAAAAATATTCATAACCCTTAACCTAAAGAACAAGCAAAATAAAGAAAAAAAAAGAAAAGAGAAACAAAACTTATACTATAAATAAAAAATATCTTCTAAAGTCAACTCACCACGGCAAAGTCGCTGGCAAAATCTAGTTTTACATCAAACGGCTCGAAATGAATAAATTGAGTTGTTTAAGATATTTAAGACCCACAACGAACGAAATAGATAAGTTGATAATCATATTATCAACCCGTATTCTTTTAAATTGAAGATGACAAACCGTGATACACAGTACCACTATATTACTAAGGTCTTTATTCCAATAGAAATAAGGTTGAAACTATGAAACATTTTTATATAGTTACAAAGCAGATAACCACCCCGTTTAATAAGAGTGTTAATAAATCTAAACAGTTCTGTTATCTAACTTCAATTATGTAGATAACAAAGCTATCCACTTAGGTTATCTGTGGATAGATTGTGCTGATAGATAACTATTGAAATCTGTTTAATTATTCCTTTTCATTTTAGGTTTGATTGGTTTATTCCATTTTGTTATGTTTAGAATGCAGCGGTTGCAAAGTAAAGGCGTAACACACTAAAGTTATAAAGTCGTAAGTGTATTTAATACACTTACGACTTTACAACTTTAGTGTGTAGGATCCCGAAAAACCGCCTCTTGCGAATAAGGAAGAGAGGATTATTTTCTAATACTGAATTCTTATGTAACATATTTAAAACAAACCAACAATATTTGGTTTGGTTGGCCACTACCCGGACATCCAAACTTCGCAATTTCGTGAACGTTTTCGTTCCAATGTCAACTCTATTACAATGAAGTTCGGACCGAAACAGTCGCGATATATCGAAAATCGAAAGTCTAGAAAGGTACAGGGCCTGGACTTTAAAGATTAAGTGTACCTCATTGCGACGCGCCACCGAGACGCTCTCTGCTATCAAGAGTTTCAATTAAAACTACTGTTAAAGTTCTCGAGGCGAACATTATCCTGACATGACAATTCATTTAATAGCGTTCAGAATATCATACAACACATTTCATATCATCTAAAGAGTATCGAGACGACTTTTATAGGTCCGTTTAACATGCGTTCTTTTACACCGTTTTACGGCCCTTTACCGATATTTAGTACTGCAGTAAAATATGTTACGGCCACGGCCGTTCGTTGCGATCGGTTTATTTGTGACTTTTAACGTTTGTCTAACTAGCTGATAGTGTATGGGTTCTTTTTATTATGATTGTTGGCAGTGAGGTTGGCAGTCTCAATCGATAAGCTATAATAAATTATAGTTAATTTCATTTTTGGGTTTGATTAAAAACAAGAAAGTTTGATTGGGCAAAATTGATGCATTCAGATACGTCTTTGTTTTACGAATTCCAAGTTATGGAATAAAGTCATAACTTAATATAATTTCCTTGATTCCGATTTTAAGCCTACTTTCATATGTATTATTGGCATTTTTAATAATTGGCTTTGTATACTTTCCTATTCTTTTCAATCTATGGTAGGTAGGTACACGTTAATATTTCTCACTTTTTAACGCAGGTAAGATTGTATCACTTATGAAACATAATTCGTTTAATACGATGACGGTTTAAGAGATTTTAAAGGAAACAGAGGTGCTGACATAACCTCAGGGTTAAAAGACCCAATATAAAAAAAATATATAAAAAAAGAAATAAAGATAGTTTCAAAATCCAAAAGTACCTTGAACATCATTTTATTTTTACCTCTTTAGCATAATTTTATTTTATAAACATCATCCAAATTTATTTTATATCGTCACAAAACCATTCCCTAAACAGATTCAACAATAAGACATCAGCACATCAATGGTGCAGGGTTTCTCGCAGCACTCCTGGACTATCCCCCTCTTGCCTCTAGCCGACCCCATGAGCCTCGCGCTCTCTGCGTCCATCCACGGCCACCCAGCATACCCCATCGACCTTTTCATCACGGTGTCCATGGCGTCGTACTGCAATGTCCTCTTCACCAGATTGTCCACATTCTGGCAGATGAAAGCCATTGCTTCAGCTAAACGTTTTCCACAATATACTTGTCCCGATAACGAAGAGTCAGATATTGCTGATGCAGCGAAGATAGTAAGAAGAATCAGGATTTGGACCTTCATTTTTGATGTTTGTATGGAGATCTGGTATGAAGCTGTTGTGAGTATCGAATGGTAATCGAAGGGGAATGTTGCCGTTTTATAACGGGAAGGATGGTTCATAAATATTAATAGTCACCCACGTGTTTTATTTAGGGCTTACGTGTGGTCTGGATTGGCAATGACGCAAGAAACCCCTTGAATTAATTATATGATTTGACATGTTATTCCGAAAAGCTGTCATGTGGAAAATGTTCGTCTTTATCATAGACTTGTTGAAGCACCTTGCTCCACGTGCTAAATCATGATTTTTTTATGTTTAAGTAAGATTTTTGGTAGTTCCTTCTCGTGGGTGTCTTGTGAATAAGCTGCTGGTTTGTTTTAGGATGTATAGAGTTAGATATTGCGACACCACGATCAGGAGCGCGGGGCGCGTACTGGGAACATCGTCGCGGTGCAGCGAGCGCCTAGCTTGTAGCGCTTGTATCTAGAAATCGTTCTAGGCTTGTATCAATTGGCCTATACGAGTGTTACTAACAATTCAGTCTGGGTGTCGCCCTAGTACCTCAATGAAGGTATTAATGCAATGCGCGAAGACACAGAGTAGCCAGCAAACAGTGGATGGGACTAGAGAGGGAACGTTGCCTTGAAGATGGGTCGTGAGAAAGGAGAGACACATACCCAAGGGACTTCGGCCTCGGTCTGCTCGGCTTTAGTGGCCTGAATATGCATTAATTTTATTAATTACTAGTGTTTTCCCGCGACTTCGTCCGCAAAAATTGTATACCAGATTTTAAGTCAGATCATAAGCTATCAAACAAAAAAAGTTTCATCAAAATCGGTTCAGTAGTTTTTGCGTGATGTGCGAACAAACAAACAAACTAACAATTTTGTCAATAGATGTCGCTGCACGTCATTTAAATGGCGCTATCGAGTGTTATTTGATTTTATATGAAGTAAACCGCTACTTTTTTGTTCCTCAATATTCCTCATGATTTTACGGTTTTATAATAGTTAAGATTTATTACAAGATTTACCAACTAAATACATACTGACATTTCGTATTTATCGTTTTAAGTGTAATAGCGAATAAGAAGATTGTAAGCATCGAATGATACATATGTTATATAGGTAATGCCCTTGTACTCGGCGTTTGAAAAGCGCTGCTGAATAGGTACCTACAGCCTAAATCACGAATATTTTTACCAAACATTTTCTTCTAGCTTGTCCAACTTAGGTAATGTTGACAACAGCATCGGTACCTTTTTATGCCAGATATTTTATTACTGTTGCAATTACGTAGGTTCCGTAGGATCTGTCCGAGGTAATATTTTTCGTTTTCACACCTATATACATATTCAGATGAATTGTATGACCTTTGAAAGGAGGAACCATTAGATATCCTGTCGGAAACACTTAACACACAAGCTTAAAGGCAGTGAAGCGTCAATAATGTCATGAGCATAGCCTACATCTTTCCAACAAGCATATTCAGGTCTCATTAAATAAATTAATTTAAACATTACTGAATATGCATGAAAGTTTAGTATAAAATCTGGATGTTTATCCCTTTGGGACCACATTCGAGATCCAACCACGGCAGCAGCACTAAACCTCTCCAGAATCCGCTTCAAACGTTTTTGAAAATATTGCATCCTGAGCTCCACCGCAATCGAGGAACAAAGGCCAATAATGAAGGTACAAGTTCTCTTCTTAAATCTGCTAATGTTTTTCTCATTGGGAGACTCCCATGGACAAATACAGACGCCAGCTCAAATCTTTTGCGGCAGAAGACTTGCCTACCACATTGCGGTCCTCTGCGAAAGCGTGCCAACATCTAAAAGAGCTTACAACTCGATTGAATACGATCAGTACGACCTCTCCTGGCCCTGGATGACTCATCATGAAGCCAGGACAATGGGCAGGGGGAAACGAATGACTGGCATAGTCCAGGAATGCTGCGATAAGCCGTGCACTCGAGATGAAATGTTGACTTACTGCAATAATAATTAAAGGTTGACATTAATACGGCTTGACTTCAGACCTGGTGAAACGTAACGTCTTTTAGCCATTGAAGTGGATTTCGATTTTCACTACTACATAGATGTAAATAAAATACGCTGTGTTTCATATCGTCTGAAATGACTCAAAGTTATACACGTACGTATCGAGCTACATTATAAAACATAAATAAATCAATTTGTAAACAAACAATTTTAAAGAAGTTACATTCCCTTGTATATTTTGAAAATGTTAGTTTTAAGATAATAAACTAAAAAAATCAAATTGATTTATGTACCTATGTTTGTAATCAGCTCTCAGAATTGTAACGAAATGGTTTTGAAGTTTAATCAGCCTTCGTAAACGATTTTATTCAATTTCGAAGCTTTCTAACTATACTAATACTACTACCCAACAAACATTTTAGTGCTTACGGCAGCCTTATTTTAGAGCTCTTAGTATTATATATGGTATATAAGAACTCCAATAGCAACATTCGACTCTACAGTGGGGTTAGTTATAAATAATTAAATCTTTCAGAGGAATAACAGTAATAAAGAAAAAAAATATAACTTAAGATGGTAGCATGGGGTTTATCGAAACCATTGTATAACTTATTCTTATAGCTTTAAGAGGCACAAACCAATAAAAGTAATTGTAAGGTGTCTACTAACACTTACTAACGGCTGATATTCTACTACTGAGGTAGTAAAATGTCTTGTAACACCTTGAGGCTTACCTTAATAGCTTCAAGAAGTATTAAACGCTGTGAGTGATTTTCAGGTGTGTACTAACACTTACTACCGACTGGTATTCTACTACTGAGTTAGTAAAATGTCTTGTAACACCTTGAGGCTTACCCTAATAGCTTCAAGAAGTATTAAACGCTGTAAGTGATTTTCAGGTGTGTACTAACACTTACTACCGACTGATATTCTTACAAAGAGTTAGATAAATACTTTGTACCACCTAAAAAGTTTTGTCGAGCCTTAAGAGTTAGTAAGAAACCTATAAGCATCTAAGAAGTGTTGATTATAAGTCATATAGAGCTAGATTCTGCAAGAGTTAGAATCCACCTTTAAATCATTGCAGGCTCTATAATGGAGTTTATCGGTCAACCATAAGTAATATTGTGGTGTTTATAAAAGCTTGTATACAGCAGCAAACATTATGTGCAAATTTTATAACTCTTCATTATCACTTTAAGTTGAGTAATAGGATTTAAGTCACTTAACCTAACCTCAAAAACTATAGTTTGTTGTGCATCAAGAGCAACCAACTAAAATACGACAGGGTTCCGTACAACAGCAAATTATCTCTGATTTTGAATATCCTCTAATCTGTGACGATCTGTTACCTCGCAGTAGTTCAAACAACTCGATAAGTGAATACTGGAAAAATGAAAATTTAAAAATCATTTACACGAACATGGGCTCTACAAAAAAATAAAGCCAAGCCGCTTTATAAGATTTGCTTTTATTTTAAATAAGATATTTTAGCCTAACTAACTAACATTCTTATTAGTACAGTCAAGATGTACATCCGTGCTTGCAAAAGGTCAGGTCGTTCTGAATTTTTTATATGTTGTTAGGACCTAAACCAATATTAAATTGCCAAATTTGCAATTTCCAAAGTGATGTGCGAGCGGTAGGGTAACCAAAAAACCATAAAATTTTCGGACTTTTTTCAGTTTTTCGCTTATTTCTCGGAATCTATAATTCGTATCGAATAGTTTTGTAGGTATAATTTTATTCTGACAAAATTTCCTACAAAAAAAGTAGTGTGCACTTTCGTCATAGGACTTAACCTTTGAGGGCTAGAGGGACGAGAAAGTAACATCATTTCAAAAGTTATGAAATTCGTATGGCGACCCTCTTGAAAGTTGAAGATAGAAACAAAATGATTCCATATTCTTAATCAGCGACCCCGAAAACCCCCGGATACAAATTTTCAGTCGGTTCACTGAACCTTTAAAAGCTGCGTTGGCGTTTGAAATTTCCATGGCAGCCATCTTGGATTTCGCAATTTTGGATTTTTTTTCACCGCCAACAAAATCTGACCAGGGTCCACTATGACATTGTTCAAGGTCCATACCCCTATCTGTCATAGTGTCCGCGGGCCGTTGACGTCATCCGTCAGGATTTGACCTTCGGAGGAAGTCGACATATTCCTTTTAACATCAGGGCATCGTTATAATGTTCCCTAAATTTCATCCTTGTACTATAAGGTAACCCGGAGATCAATTGGAGGTATCTGGTCGATTCCCACCACTTTTCATAGATAGTAGATAGATGCCCGGATAATTGTTCGCCGGGTTTCCCCCGACCAACGTATATTAAAATTATTTTGGAGATCATCATAAGGATGCTCTGGTGTTAAAAGGAATATTTCGACTTCCTCAGAAGGTCGTATCCTGACGGATGACGTCAACGGCCCGCGGACACTATGACAGATAGGGGTATGGACCTTGAACAATGTCATAGTGGACCCTGGTCAGATTTTGTTGGCGGTGAAAAAAAATCCAAAATTGCGAAATCCAAGATGGCTGCCATGGAAATTTCAAACGCCAACGCAGCTTTTAAAGGTTCAGCAAACCGACTGAAAATTTGTATCCGGGGGTTTTCGGGGTCGCTGATTAAGAATATGGAATCATTTTGTTTTTATCTTCAACTTTCAAGAGAGTCGCCATACGAATTTCATAACTTTTGAAATGATGTTACTTTCTCGTCCCTCTAGCCCTCAAAGGTTAAGTCCTATGACGAAAGTGCACACTACTTTTTTTGTAGGAAATTTTGTCAGAATAAAATTATACCTACAAAACTATTCGATACGAATTATAGATTCCGAGAAATAAGCGAAAAACTGAAAAAAGTCCGAAAATTTTATGGTTTTTTGGTTACCCTACCGCTCGCACATCACTTTGGAAATTGCAAATTTGGCAATTTAATATTGGTTTAGATGCTAACAACATATAAAAAATTCAGAACGACCTGACCTTTTGCAAGCACGGCCCCCTTTTCATGTTTAACTTGACTGAACTATATGTGAAATTGGCCGATTCTTTTTTATTTTCAGGAGACGGTTTTACTCTCTCTTCTTTTTAGATATTCTTACGATTTTCGTTTTTGGGATGTTTTTCTCGATCTGAAGATTACTGTTAGATAATGTACTTGGCTCATTACTTTTATCTTTATTTTTGGTTTTTTAAATGTATTTTCTTTATGTTGTAGGTACTGAGTTAGTCACTTCCATTGTATCTATTGTCATTTTCTTATCCTCATTTTGTTCTCTTTCTATTTTTTTGATTGCTTCAACGTTTCTGCATCTTTGATCGTCTTCTTCATTTTCTTTTGAATCTATTGTAATTTTCTCAATATTGTCTACTACTTTGTTAGGCTCAAATAATTGTTTGAGTGTACTTCATTCTCTTTGTCAATGTCTGTTTCTTTCTCCGCTTCTTGATCTTTTTCTTCTGGGTTATTTTCTGAAATTGGATTTTGTTCAAAAATTCAATTTCCTTTTCCGCTTCTTGATCTTTTTCTTCTGGGTTATTTTCTATAATTTTATTTTATTTGACGATGTCACTGTCCTTTTCCGCTCCTCTTACTGAAATAACAGGGGAAGTTTTGTAAATAACGAAAAAAATACTCACCCTAAGTTCGTAAAATTAAATAATTTAATAAATAAAAGGTAAATAAGTAGGTATTAGTGCAAAGTATAAGAACTTTTTCATATGAATAGGTAACAATATCGATACCAGAAGTATCAAGTAACGTAAGGGACATTTGGTCGAAAATGACTTTTTTATATTACTGGATTCCAAATTTTCTGCTCTATCGATTGGTGTATTCAAAATATCGAAATCTTGAAAAAAATGTCCCTTACGTCACACATTTTCGAGAAGTCTAGAACATTATTTTCCAAAAATGTTAACGTAAGAGACAGTTAAATTAAAATTGTACTTTTATATAATGTATGTCTCAGTGCTTGAACATTTTGTCCCTTACGTCATACCAATTTGAGAATTTTTTACAAAAATGTACCTTACGTTATTATAAACCTTGATCGTTTTTGCATGCTGTCCTTTACATTAAACGCGTTTTATTTTATTTTACTTATTTAGAACTGCTTACAAAGTATACAGTATTATGTTCTAGATCAGTGTGACCACTTTTATTATTTTCTGTACTAAATAAGTCAAATTGAGGCTCTAAAAACACATTTAATATTTTCTTTGGTCCAAAATCAAGTTTCAGTATAATCTTAGCATATATACGTACTAATATTTCAACATTAAAAAAAAACTACTTTCTTATGTCATTCTTTGTATGTGCAATTGTTTATCAACTTTTTTGTATTTAGAAAATATGTTGACAGCAATGACAGCTAATATTATTATTACAAAATTATACATAATACTTGGATTTTAAATCATTCACTGAAATGTGATATATAAAGGGTTTTCTTCAAACGATAACAGAACCCAAAAAATTATCAGCTTGCAGCTCCGCGTAGAACTATTAACCAAGTTAAACCTATAAACTCTTTGTTTTTTCACTTTTATAAACATGTTTTAGAACTTCCAGTGCCATACAAGTGCTTACTTTCAGTATTAAATCACTACGGGAGGAATAACAGAGTTATCAGGATCCTTAAGTAATTAAAACTAAGACGCCATTTAATAAAGATAACCTATAAAAATTATGAATGAAAAAACTTATTTAAATGTTACTGGTCCACTTATTTACTTACATTGTTCATAATTTTCAATTAAAATGTCTAAAGGTGGTATCAGGAATTGATAAATACGATAAATAAAGAAAAAAAAAATTTCGTGCCGTAATTTTTTAAATAATTTTATCATCAAAAGTAGTTTATTTTTAAGGCGTTTCAAAAATGAGATGAAAACTAGTATATTTTGTTACCGTAAACTTACCGTCGCATGAGATTTAATACATAGAACACTCAGTAATCTTAAACACTTTGACTTACCTTAATAATTTTATTATTATACAACACCATGAAATGAATATGCGTACTGAAAAATATTATCACTATTGACTTTAACAAGAACGTAAATATGTATGAAAACAGTTTACATATTTAGCGCTTTCGGTGAAATTTATTGCTACTTAATAAGTCCGATATATTCTTAAGTTATATATAGGTTACAAGAAGTAACCATGTGTAACGAAAAAAGTAATTAAAGTGATATCTATAACTTGTTTACTACTTTAGCTTGCAGTTATAACCTGTGTATAGCTTATAAAACACTTGAAGTGGTAATCACTGCTGCAATAGCACTGATCTAACTCTTCTTAATCACTCATTTATCACTACACTATAACCATTAAGTCACTCCAAGCTATAGTACGAACAGACCCAAACCAGGGTTATAAGAGACGTATAGCACGCTCTAGCACCCAATTGTTAGCGCCTTTACAGAACCTTTGGTTCTTAAAATTCTTTTAAGCAGCTCATGTATCACTGATTCTTATAACCAAAATGTTAGTTGGGTACTTACTAACAATAAAATCTTTTGTCTTAAACATAATCCTAAGACTTTAATGTTGTTATTTTACACATATTGTTCTTGTTATTAAAAGCTAGCTATGTGATAATTTGATAGTGTAGTTTTGAAACATTATTTATACACTTTTTTAAATGTTATAGGTAGGAACAAATTGTTTTTTTTTTACAAAAAAAACGCTACTCAATTATTATTATCGCTTTCGATTCGTTGCAGTTATGTTAATACGAAATGTCCTAACCGCCACAATAAAAAAACTTACGTACAGCTTGGCAAAAAAGTCGTGATAAAAAATAAGGGCGCTGCCTCCACGCAAGAACGTCAAAATCACGCATAACCTGGCAACACCACCATACAAAAATTTTAGTTCCACCTGTCACCACGATCATGACTTTTTTGCCAAGCTATACTTTACTTTTAGGAAAACTTACGGACTAACACCCGTATTCTTAGTTCTTTTCTTGACATTTCCTTACTTGAGTGGAGGACGTTTTTGACATAACTTGTATGACAAAAATGTCAAAAACTTCCTCGACTCCAGTGAGGAAGCCTCTTGGTAACAACTAAGAATACGGGTGTTAGAAGACGTAGGTACTTAGTTTTTCTTTTGTTTTATTGACTATAGTAGTATTAAACAAAGCTACGTAGTTTATGAATGCCTCCATGTTTGTCACCAAGTGTATTTCATTAATATTTTATATTATACTTAATTGTTGCTTATCTGAATAAATTCGATTTATAAATTATTCGTTTGGCACAAATACAACGTGTTTTTATTTTCATTTCATTGCATTTGAATCACCTCTCCATCTCTGTCCATAATCGACGGCGTTTTATAAATTTATGTAGTTCAATAAAGCGAGTGAAGAGATGATGACGTAAAAAGAGAACGATAACATATGAAGAGAAGATAGGTATATGGATGTGAATGAGTCGAATGAGGTATGTAAGGATCGTAGATGGCGCGCCCTGGTCTCTGCCTACCCCACTGGGAAAGATGCGTTATAGACAGATAGTTAAAAAATGGATCAGTTGGTATGTTATCATCATTATCAGTTAAATCAGACTACTTTTCAAATATAACTACGCTTCAAACCCCTCAAAAAATGACAGTATAAACAACGGCGATTGTGTTTCTAAAGTTCACATTTAAAACTACGAGTAAAAATCATTAGAATATAATGAGGAGATTTATATTTTTGATCTAATCGTGCGATTAAGATCTTCGCGCGATTGGGTAAATCGCATGATTAGGTAAATCGCATCGTACGATCGCACTAGCGATGCCGACGGCCATTTAGGACAACGCATAACACCACAAGTCCACAAGCACACAACCCTACAACATTTAAATGTATAATTAAAAGCCTATACAACCAGTTGGCGAGTAATTGAACCTTCAAATAAATTTAAGGCACCCCGCGGTGTTAAGTTATTGTTCAATTAAGGAACGCAAGCGGAAACGCGTAGGTTCCACGCCATAACTAACATGTTACGTTTAAACGCGTTTAATGTGTTGTAATTATTGGTTTACTTTGCATATTACCTTTGATTTACAGCGCTCTTGTTGAAAACTAAGGCGTACCGCTCAGAGACAGCAACGACTGATAAATGAGAATAATGATAACATTTTTGCGTAACGGCTAGGCACACCTTTCTTGAGATTTGAGAAATACTTTTGGGCCTAAAGAATCGAAACCCTTTGAAGACCTGGCCTTACACATGGGGTCCTAAACTTATGGCTGCCGTCTGTGATAACCTTTACATAGCTTAGGAGTATCTACACTCGCTCTATTAGTCTATTGTGTCTGTACATTTAGTAGGTATGTACAAAACGGTTATGGTGTATAGGTGTAGTCATAGTCATATATTTTTATTGCTTCATGTGTTACAAAAATGTATGTACTTTACACCGTTTTTTGGATTCTGGTCTGTTTGTTTCTTTGTTCGAGCATCACGCATAAACTACTGAACCGAATTTGAAGAAACTTTTTGTGTCTAAAAGCTACTTCTACAATGACGGGAATCGCTGACACTGCGGTCGAAGTCGCAGGCAAAAGCCAGTTTAAAAAAAAACGTCTAAAAATCGCTTGTGGTAACGCTACTCTCTTATAATTTACACCTTAAAATATTTTCATAGATGCAGGTGTAACTTAAAGTGTTGTGAAATTATCGATACGGCTATTGTTTTTGTTTTACGATGACAGCGTTATCGATGATGTGTTTATCGACATTATTTAAACTTAACAGAGCGTGAAATATTTTGTTTATTTACATAGTTGTTTAGTTTTAAATATTATGACTGGTTTGGAATATGGAATGGTATTTTAAGTGGTCAATTTCGGACATAGTTTTAATAATAGGTTACTAAGGGCATATACCTCGCATATTACTAGATCTAGACTACTAATAATCTAGATCGAGATACTGTATCAATTATTAAGAGGAAAATAATATAATAAATGGTCCAATATAGTTACTATTATAGACTTTATTACGAAAATTAACATTAACAATGGCTAGACTGATTTCAGTAAATTTTTGCACAGAAATAGCAAATGAACTAATATGAACACTGTGATACAATTTACATTAGAACACTGACACAGACGAAGTCGCAGACAACAGCAAAATTACAATAAAATATTGAGATATTACAAAATGATTTTCTTACGATTATGACGCTACAGGTATTTAATGTAAGAATAATACCGAGTAATTTATTAAGTAATTACATCCTCGTTTATGGTAAAGTTTTAACAAAGAACAAACCAAGGTTCCTCCATTAGTTACAATATTTATGTCATTATTTAACCATAGAGGATCACGATTTCAGTTCCAACACACAACAAGCTTCCTGACAAAGGTCTTCTGTCTTACACCTTTAAGGTACAAATTGCTTGATTTGAGAGACTTCGTAAATAGAACAAATTATAAAACTACTTCTAATTAAATATAACTTAACTACCATATTCCTTTATTGCAAATTAAACCCAGCAACTCAAGCTTTAGGGTGTATATTTGGAGATGTAATAAAATGGCTTAAGTGAGAATGTTCTTGTTGGGTATTTAGTGTAAAGTACTATAGTTATTGTGCAAAAGTTATTTGTAGAGGAGTAATTATTGATTTTGTTTTTGTTTCTACACAACTTGTCTGTTGTGCGATAGATATTTGTATGGCCTCCTACTCAGTTATTCGTGAGAGGTGTCCTTTGCCCTGCAGTGGGAACCTCATCATAATCATCATCAGACTATAATTGTCCCACTGCAAGACACAGGCCTACCCTCAAGGTGGGCGTATGGGCGTTAGTCGTCCACGCGTGCCCAATGCGGATTGGTAGACTTCAGATACGCGTCAGAATTTCTTCTTCAGCGTATGCAGGTTTCCTCACGATGTTTTCCTTCATTGTTTGAGAGCAGTCGGTATTACGTACATAAGTTAGAAAAACATTTGTACAATTGGCATGTCGTCCGTGCGGATTCGAACCCATCCTCATGATTAAGTATCTCTCTCTCTTATACCTATGTACCTAAACATTCCATACAATAAGTACCTACATTGTATGTGTTAATGCTAAAACATAATTTTCATTTACGTCAAAACTTAACTTTTAAAACACTATTGTCTACATTTTTACACTTGTACAAAGTTAACTAAAAGTTACGCTACTCCAAATTGATCCTTATAGACTACTACGTGTAGGTTTTCCCCATGGCAAGTTTAAGTTTGTTAGTAAGGTCAACCTTTTCACCTTGCCCCATGTCTACGGTGGTTCAAACTGAGTAATTTTTCTCATAAAGATTGTAGACATAACAATTTAGACCTTTTGTTTAAGAATTTGAATAATAACTGCATGTCGGACATTTGTATGTTATTTGTAAGGCAATCTGAGTAGGTATTAATTTAATAAAGAGGAGTAAAGAATGGTAAAATTTGTGTTACAAAAATAAATTAATATTAAACTTAAAATAATTTGTAGGTACAGTATAGACAACTATATCTTTTGAAATGTACAAATATGTAGAGGGGATAAGTTGGACGGTTCAAGAAAAGGAAAATGTTCTGAAAAATTATCAGCCACTTGATACGACACGACAATTTTTAGGGTTCAGTACCCAAAGGGTGAGAACGGTACCCTATTCACAAGCCTACGCAGTCCGTCCGTCCATCCGTCCATCTACTAGATGGCGCTCGGGAGCATCATTCCTGATTTTATCACATTTTATTTTATATCTTCATAGTTATGTTATAAATTGCAAATGTTATTTGAGATGCGTAATCTAGATTTTCTTAACTATTTTTCCATATAAAAATATTACTTTTGTTAATACCGTCTACGAATGTTATACGTCAAAGTTTTGTATGAAATTGATTAAAATTAAAATGTATATCAAATTCGTATGAACAATAAAATTACTATAACTTGTAGCTAGATCAGTAAAACATAAACACAAGTGCCCGCATAATTGAAAATTTTGATTGAAATCATCACAATTACGAGATATAAAATAAAATGTGATAAAATCAGGAATAATGCTCCCGATCGCCATCTAGTAGTAGTGCTGCAACCCCCTTAAGGCTGTTAATTTTGAACCGTAATAGCTAAACAGTTGAAATTTATTATGACAGATTTGCTAACAAATATCAAAAATGTCGAAATCATACAAGAAACTATTTTTATCAACGTTTTTTTCTTCAAACTTGGTGTATAGGGATTGCAATCCGGATAATCCGTTATCCGAAATATCCGGATATCCGTTCATTTTGGCTGAGCTTTAAAATCCGGATTTAAAAACGAAATCCGGATTTTACGAACATTTTCTTGGTAGGCTTGAATAGTATTATTCATTGATGTTCTGGCCTCTGAACTGATCGGGTTTTGTTCCCATTCGTTAATATTCTCGAAATTCGTTTTTTTTCTACATTGGATCTCGTTTTCAGTGAATCCCGCCCAGTTATTTTATCAAAATAAACCTAGGAAATTTTCAAATAACAACAGAATCCGAATGGTTCCAAGGCCTGATCTTCGATGAGCAGTTCTGATTACTCCATTCTTGATTTAAACTGCCTATACCTATCTACTCCTTCTGGTCCTACGCCCGGCCCAGGCCTTCGCAGATTTAACAGAAATCCAGGGTGTCCACATTCTTGAAAAGTCAGAGAAGCTCGATGTGTTCAGGGCAAATAAAAAATAGAGTCAAAATGTATTGCAAAATTTTGGGCTCGCTTAGTTCGAATAATTTTGTTTTATTTGCACTCTGACACTAGGCTCTTACTTCAACCAAATTATTAGCCTGGGAATTTTAGAGCTCATTTCGCTCATTGCATTTTTTTGTTTAATAAACAAAATCAACTCGATTTCGGCATGTGTGGACCACAATTGAGTTGTAAGGTAGGAAAATCATGAGATCGGTCTAGTTTTTGCTTCTTACATAAATTGCCTCGATTTCAGCATGAACTAGAAATCTCGAGCTCGCTTTGCTCGTCCTGGTTTTAGATTACATTGTAATGACCTCATCATATTGCAGTAAAATATCTAACTGGCTTAACTCGCTTCGGTTTTGTATTACAGCAACAAAGTCGTAGCATTTTCATAATCTCGAGCCCGCTTTTCTCGCTCCAGAATTTAAATCGTATTGATATTGTAGAATTGACCTCATCATATTCAGTAAGTGTGCTGAGAAATGTCGAGCTCATAACGCTCGCTTCAAGTTTCTATTTTAACTTTTACAAAAATCTAAAGAGTTATGAACACAGCCAAGATAATACTTAGTCCTAAAAACGGTTAAAACTAAACTAACCTAACCTAACCGAAACAACTCTGTAATAACTGATTCATAGTCCTGAGAATTTTCGAGCTCGCTTTCCTCACACCCATCGTTTATATAGGTACTGCACAATACACAACAACGGATACACCACACTTAGGTACTAAATAAATAAGCCCACTTTTAAATTTCTAGCTCACTTGGATCGCTCCAGGTCTTCACATAGTACCTACTATACTGCCATGTACTTGATCTATTCCTGTACTATTGAAATTGGAACCGTCAGGTTTTTAGTCATGTAAATATTGTAGGGGGTTGCAGTTCCAAAAGATGATAATTATTGTTGATTTTGATACCTACAAGTGTTTTTTAATAATTGCGTTGATTTATCATCATAGAATGCAAAGTATTAACACAAATATTAAATATACCAATTATTGTTCTCAAAATTCGAAATATCCGGATTATCCGGATTGGTCCCAAATCCGTTTCCTAAAATCCGGATTTCAGAATCTGAACGGATTTGCAATCCCTAGGTGTAATAATAGAGCAAACTCAATTAAATTATAAAAACTGGCCAAGTGTGAGTTGGTCTCGCGTTTAAAGGTAATGGAGAAAACAACACATTTTTGCAAGTTAATTTGTTGTGTGGTGTGGTACGGAACCCTCGGTGAGCGAGTAGCCCGACTCGCACTTGACCGGTTTTTAGGGTTCCGAAGTCGACAAGGAACCCTTATAGTTTCGCCATGTCCGTCCGTCCGTCCGTCCGTCCGTCCGTCTGTCCGCGGCTTAGCTCAGAGACGCTTAGTACTAGAAAGCTGTAATTTGGCATGGGTACACATATTAATCACGCCGAGAAAGTGGTAAAATAAAATTTTGAAAAATATATTTTTTTAGGGTACCTTCCCTACCCGTGAAGTGGGGATGAAATTTTTTTTCTCGTCTATCCCATGGTGTGGGGTATCGTTGGATAGGTCTTTTAAAAATACGGTAGGTGTGGGAAAACCATTTTTCGATTTAGGGATCCGTTAGCGAAATATTAAGCTTTAAGGTGCTAATTTTTGTTAGAGTCGAGTGTCCAGCCAAACGGTTGTTTCTAGATATGTGAAAAAATTCATGGCAGTAGTGTATATAATGAAATTAAAAGGAAAACTATCACCGCTAAGTTAGCTTTACAAGTTAACGAGTAATAGTCGACCAACTTAAAAAATGTACTTTTTAGACTTTATTAGCCGTCAAACCGTAGTATAAAACAAAAGCCCCCTTCTAAGTTCGTATATTGTGACGGGCAACTACGGAACCCTACCCTGCGCGTGGCCCGACACGCACTTGACCGGTTTTTCTAAATATATTTGAATGGAATGGCTGAAGATAACGAACATCGATTTCATGATACATATTGATGAAACCAAATAGTAATATTCAAATGATAAAATTTATTCGTGGAAACAATTAT
Organism: Agonopterix heracliana; assembly: GCA_963693445.1. Lineage (NCBI taxonomy): Eukaryota > Metazoa > Arthropoda > Insecta > Lepidoptera > Depressariidae > Agonopterix > Agonopterix heracliana. The sequence goes on from OY856319.1 coordinate 18,172,893, forward strand.
TGAGTATACGTTACCTAAACTATAACTAAACTAATATAATATATACAGAGTGTTTCATAAGTAAAAATAAATATTTAAAACTCTTAAGGGGGTTGTTTAGACCGTCAAACTGAACAACTTTCTCTATGGGATCAACATCGAAATCGCGAAAAAAATAATTTTAAATCCCATACATATTTTAGCTCTAGTCGATTTGTAGAGTATAGAACATTTTTTTTTTCGCGATTTCGATAAGGGGGTGGCCCTTAAAGGTTTATTTCTATTTTTGTAACACCTTGTATATGTATATAATATATTAAAATTATTTAACTTTTCTCACAAATCCTTACTCCAAGAACTTAAAAACAAGATGGTGATGAGAATAACATGGTATATGGACATAGTTATGTTTTTTAAAATCTTACCCACGAGTCGCAATTGTAGAGTGTATAGTTGCCACATACCTATGAAAGAAAGAAAACAATGTTAAAAAATTTGCCGATTTACTGTTTACATGGTCTCAACATTTCTCATGCATGCGCCACGGAGATAACATCACCATGCGTGCACGAGTCACGAATGTTATGCCGCGTTCACACGCACGCCGTGCAGCCCGGGAAGCTTAGGAAATTCGATGTACATTGAGGCTTCTATAAAGTTAAATAGTAACAATCACTTTACAGACGAGTCGATGTACAGCGAACTTCTTAAGCTTGCCGGGGCTGCACGGCGTGCGTGTGAACCTAGCATTAGTAGATACACAACAAATCTATTACACTTAGGGCCTGTTTCACCACTTCTGGCTAAGTTCCTGTTAGCTTATCCGACAGATAGTTTGACATATTTTGTATTAAATTATGTCAAAATATCTGTCGGATAAGCTAACTAGAACTTACACAGAAGTGGTGAAACAGGCCCTTACAGACATAAATACAAAATATCACGACCAAGAATCACATAATCTCTTACTTTGGACAGAAACCATCAACAAACTAAACATTTCTAAACGTACCTAACGTATTTCTACGCCTAAAGCTCACTTTGTACCTACTAAAGTAGAACCGATTGCGATGAAACATAGCCTAAATGTTAATCCAAACTAAACCCTATGTTTTTATCTTTTTAAGTGATACGTGCACAAACAAACAGACAAAAAAAATGTCCAAAAATGGTCTCAATGCATTCCATTACGTATTTTAGACGCCCCTTAATATTATTATTTTTAAGGTTGCATTAAATTGTTTTAAGGTTGTTGTATAAAGTGGTTTTAAGGTCAATGATACTTATCCTTACACCCTGTATAGGGTCCTTCTTAATAAGCTAACGGTTTTTTTAAGGGGATGATCATACCATCAAACTGAACAATTTTCTCTGTGGAACCAACATTGAAATCGCGAAAAAGAAACGTGTTAAGTGGGACCCTGTATGTACCGTCGATGCTGTAACCTTCCGAGGCTTTATCCTTTCGATTCTGTAACCAATCGATTTCAAGACATACGATGTAGCGCACCATCGATTTACAGACATTCGATGAACATCATCGACCTAGAACTCTATGGACACAGGGTCTAGTACAAAATTCTCGATAAAAGTGTCCCAAACTAACCTTATAAAAAATATTGGTATGCATAGTAATGTAAACAAACTGAAAAAATTTCAATTGAAATCGTAATTTTGCTTACACCTACTTAACACCATATGCAGCTTCGACTGGAGGTGAAAATGAACTTCAAACATGACAGACGTATAATATAAAATGAAATAAAAATTAAATATTATGTTCGTAAACAAAATGATACTTCTAAATGATAAAATAATAGTTTGCTTACTGAAAATAGGATAAACCATCACATTTTTTCACTTTTCTTTGGTAGTTTTTACATGTTTTTACAACACAGTACGCCATCATGAACTCGCGCGTGCTTAAACGACCAAACAAAGACTGGCAAGAGACTACAGTGCCTTTTTGAATTGTACACTTCTTTTGGTTCGGACACTTTTGAGCGTGGACCCATCTTCCATAGTGTTCTAATTCAATGATGAACATGTTCAATGAAACGACAATCTATGTGTTGACTTTCGCAGGAACGTAGGATACCCGTATAGGATATTATAGATTAAAATGACTTTATGAATACTAGGATTGTAAACTTAATGCTTTAACCACGGACCTGAAAAAAAACCGGACGTAATCTCGTCTAATCACGAGTGAAGCACCCATTTATTTTTGTGTGCGTGCTGACGAACTGTCACGTAGTACAAAATGGTGGCAGGTTGTAGGTCCTAAGCCTAGAACTGGTGCATTTGTGTGAATGTAGGTCCCTTGTAGAACAAACGAATATGTAGGACCTTGCATGCTTCACATCTTTTTAGTGTCACATTACGTCCGCCTTTTTTTCAAGTCCGTGGCTCACTACCGCGAATCATTTAATGTACAGTAAAATTTCAATCACATTAAACCGTTTTACCATAACTTTTAATGGACTAATAAAATATGCATAGTCTATAACTTTCGCTATCTTAAATCTATGATAGATATCTTTTTATTACAAACATAAACCCATACTATAAAATGCATACGAATAATAAAACCTACACGTGCAAAGCCTCGGGCTAGACCTAGTGTAGACCTAGGTATACCTAGATACCCTAGGAAAACCTAGGCCATAAATAACAACTGTCAACAACCATCAAACAGAGTGGAAACTAAATACCTGATTTCCATAACTGAATCGATTTGTACAGAGATACTATGTATGGTATAAAGTGTAAGTTACAAGCGTTTAGGTATATTTTATACAAGTTGAAAGAAGCAAAGTGAATCAGATCAGTGCCAGACCGTGTTACTCATCAGATCACTTAGTAATTTCATAAAATAGTAATCAATCCATTAAAATTTTGAACATCTTCATCTTCTTATATCCCAATACGGTACTTCATCACGTCTGTTTCTGGAACTTACTCGTCCTCCCTGCGTCTTTCGTCCCGGTCTTGAAGCTAAAGTAAGTAACGCGTTTTAGGAATAATTACTTGGCTTCGTTACACTTTCAACCAGGTGAGACTACGGTCAAACTCAAGCCCAATTGCATTTCAAAATGGATTTAGCTGTCTTGCCAAATGATTTGTGTATGATGGGTAACGTTAACTTTTATTTACTGATAATTTATGCAATGAAAGGACCTCAAAAGACGTCCACGATAATTACAACATAGCATATTATATGCGTCCATCCTTTGTCCATCCATATATGGGAATAAAGCACAAATAAGAAGGGGAAACGAATGTGTTAAGACGACGTGCGGCGCCACTCTTTAGGTATTTGAGGGGGTGAAGCAGAGGAAGTGACGGGAGAGTAGTCCCGCCCATCGGCGGGTGGCACCCCGCGTCAACTTTTTTTTTGGAAAGAGTTTTACGGCTCTGGGTTCATATTCTGTTGCCAACCGTATTGACCACCGATTCCGGGATTTTTCCGGAAATTTAAATAAATCATTTTTTTTTTACTATGTGAAATTTAATATCATACTAGATTTTTAAATTATGTTAGTTTGAATGAAATATTAATAATTCGTAGGTATCGAATAAAATAGTAATAACAGCTTTGTACTTATAGGTAAATAATCGTGAAATACAATACCTAGTAAAATATGGTTATGGTACGGTAATCATAAAATAAAACACTACATTTCAAAACTGCCCAGCAGTTTTTTGGCGATTTTAAAATTTGTACCTTTTTGGATGTAAGATTCTGAAATCATACATACATACATACATATACTCACGCCACTATCCCAAAGGGGTAGGCAGAGACTACGGCTCGCCATACACTACGATTCTGACACACTTCTCTCGCCTCATCCACATTCATACATCTCTTCATGCACTTCCATCGGTTGAGGGTGCTACGCACTTGTCCTTTTCGGAGAAGACCATTTATTTGGTCGTGGTAAGTTCTCCTCGGACGCCCTCTCTCGACTGTTCCACTTACATTGGATCGATTAATCTCCCTAGTGAGTCTACTCTCATTCATCCTCCGTACGTGACCGAACCACCTAAGCATACCTCTTTCAATCCTGGTTACCACATAAATCTACGGCGGCATGCGCCGATGTGCCGTGTCGTGAAAAGTTCAGGTGTGATTGTGTTTTGTTCAGACTTTGATTTTCGCAAACCAAGAAGTTTGGAATTCTCTATAGTGGAGTGCTGACTGCCTAACAAGACGTGAAACATGATAACACTCCTTTGTGCGAGATATCTCTTATTTAATAAATTTATTGTTTCACAAAATATTTGAATTACAATGGGTAGTGGTGAATTAATAACATTTTATTTTGTCATTTGGAGACTTATAAAAATTATAAACAGACTGAGAAAGTGATCTCGATTAAAACCGGCTGAAATAAAAACTGGCTGGCATAAAAAAAATAAAAGCCATAGTGGCGCGAAAAAGAAAAAAGGGCGCACAGGTTTTCACACTCACTAACTACAATTTCCCGTTGCGCTGGCTGCTTCCAATCGTTGTAGTGCAATTACTAAGCTATCTAACAAAGTTTAGATTTATATTAAAATGGGTAATAAACGCAATAAAAAAAGGAAGCTGTCCGCTATGTCTCATCGCAAATCATATGAAAACAGAGCCAAGAGAAAAAGGTAAGTCACCTACCTCATAAATTTCCAGCTTCTCTTGGTTTTATAACTTTATGTTATAAAGCGGAACATCGTTTAGCGTAGGCAGCGGGACGAAAGTTGACGCTTTCCACCCGGAGGGGAGAAAATTACATTGGGTAAGTATATACTCATACGAATATATACATTATGTATTAATATTTTAAGGTAGGGATTCATACGTAACCCAATTTTTTCTATTTTATTAAATGAAAGTATTACGAGCATGTATACCTATGATAGTTAGGACACGAGAAAGTCTCTAAATAGGTATTTTCTATATATTTCAGATTACCAATAGAATCATCACATTCAGATCCACACAACAGAACAGATGATGCAAATAACATTAGGTAAGTAAGTTTTTAATCATACGAATATATACCTACGTATATTATATTAATATTTTTAGGGTAGGTATTCATACGTAACCAATTTTTTCTATTTTATTAAGTCAACGTAGGTATTATGTATGAGCGCCGTGCCGGCGCGCCGCCGGCGCCGCCGCGATTTTTCCCATGCCGCCGCCGCTGACCAGCGCGGACGGTGCGCCGACCGAGTTAAGTTGATAGAGTTAATTCCTCCAAAAACGATAATTTCGCGTAATTTGTATCATGTTCAGACTCGTCAGATGTAAAGTATATGTACGTTTCAAAGAAGTAATTCAGTGTAATATCTATCAATGTTTTATGATATTAATGTACTATAAAATATAAACATAGGTATACATTGCATTACATGTAACTAAACTAGTTATACAATGTGTTAATAAATAAGCGCAAAACCTCATACACCCCAACTGATTTATAGCAAAAAAATTATATTGAAACAATTGTTTCATTATTTTGAAAGTTAACATTTAAAGTTATTTAAAGTTACCATGATAATTCGATAGAATTAGTTTTTTTTTCTATATAGTATTATAATTATAATCTGTAAAATTTAAATTACTTAACTACTACCAAAACAAGATTCTTAAAATTCATCCATGAGCACAAGATGAGCATGTTAGCGCTTTCATTCATTGCTGAAATGATAACAAATAATTTTTGCCTCAAAACTTTAATCTGCGAATAACTTTAAATTTTAATTGTCAAATTATTGAAATTATTGTTTCAATCTAATTATTATGTAATGAATCAGTTGAGGTGTAAGCTTTTGCGCTTATGCATTAACACGTTGTAGATGCACGAAGATAGTCTCTTATTAGGTATTTTCTATATATTACAGGATACCAATAGAATCACATTCAGATCCACACAACAGAACAGACGATGTAAATAACATAGGGTAAGTACATTTTAATTACACGAATATATAAATATATATTAATATTTTTAGGGTAGGTTGGTATTTATACGTTACCAATTTTTTTCCATTTTATTATTAGTGTACGTATTATGTCTAGTATAGACACACGAAAAAATTATCTTAATAAATAGGTATTTTCTATATTATTACAGGTTACCAACAGAATCACATTCAGATTCAAACAACAGAACAGATGATGTTAATAACGTTGAGTAAGTTTTTAATCATACGAATATATACGTAGGTATTGTATTAATATGTATACATATTTTATTAAGTGAACGTATTATGTATAGATACACGATGAAAGTATCTTAATAAATAAGTATTTTCTATAATATATTACAGGATACCAATAGAATCACATTCAGATCCACACAACAGAACAGACGATTTAAATAACATTGGGTAAGTTTTAATCATACGAACGTATAAGTATAATAAAATGTAATGATTTTTTTTTTTATTTATTTAGTACTAAGAAACCAATAGTAAATAAGAAAAAAAATCGACTTTTCATCAAAAATTCGATCAGCTGATTGCATTTAGTTTGTAACGTCCAATATTTTTTTAATGAATTTCCTGTAGGTTTCTTAGTGAAAGTTGGTCAGTATCATTTTATCAGTATCATCTTAAAGTACCTACTGCAACTGTTTACCCTAACACCCTGTCTAGGGAATAGGATATTCAATTATATAGGAAACCCTGTTTCGAGTCCAGGTTACATGTGATGGATATTATTCGACTTCAATGGACGGATACTATTCAGACTCCATGGTCAAACATAAACTATAATTAGTATCCAAATTGACAGTGTATGCTATTAGGTATTATTAATAATTTATTATTGATGGAACGGTGATAACACTTATTTTATATTTATTTTAGGTCAATGCATTGTGCGCTTTCACAACATCCATATGAGAACGTTGCATCGCCTCTTTTTACTCATAAAAATCCGTTAGGAATTTCACATTTACTACTGTTATAATTATAGTTATTAATTAATTACCTATGGATCAGTAAAGAATATTTCATACATTCATTCAGTTACATTTAAGTCTAAATGTTACGTCTAAATGTTACAGGGTTTCAAACGAAGAAGAAGAAGAACAATTGCCATTCACAATAGAAACCGAGAATGAAACTGAAGAATATCAGGATCCTGTAATTGGTCGAAGAATATTAGATATCCACTACTTCCTGAAAAATCTCTCAAAAATAGCTAGCCATAACTCTTTGTTTGATTGCAAACTGGAAAATCTTATTTTAGTTGGGGAAAAACGAGTAGGACTTTTTTCTAAGTATAAATTTACATGTAATTTTTGCAATGAATCGTTTTTCATAAATTCTGAGGATCCGACCAGCACTGATAGAGTTGAAGTAAATACGGCTGCCGTCACGGGAATAGTTTCGACTGGGATTGGATATGCACAGTTTCAAGAACTAACTTCTGCTTTGGATATTCCAGTTTTTGCAGAGAAATACTATGCAAAATTACAGGATTCTGTATTTGAAGAGTGGGAAAAATCTGCTGTTGAAGCAATGGAAACAGCTGCCGAAAAAGAAAAAGAAGCTGCGATTAAGGAAGGTCGTCTGAAAGATGGTTATCCATTAGTCGATGTTTACGTTGATGGTTGTTGGTGTACCAGATCATATGGCGATAACTACCGAGCACTTTCCGGTGCAGCTGTGATAATAGGACGAAAATTTGGAGAGGTTTTGTATATTGGCGTTAAGAACAAATATTGCACGGTATGCGCGAGAGCTGAGAAAAAAGCCATTGATCCAAAAGAACACACATGCTACAAAAATTTCGATGGCTCTTCATCTAGCATGGAATCGGAAATTATTTGTGAAGGCTTCAAACAATCTCTCGAGATGTACGGTTTGATATATGCCAGACTGATTGCTGATGGAGATTCCTCCACTTATTCCAAAATTTTGGCGGCCAATCCATATCCAAACCATGTCGTCGAAAAAATTGAATGTAGAAACCATGTTCTACGTAATACATGCAAAAAACTAAGGGCCATAACGAAAGACTTAAAATATCCATTGACCCATAGAAAGTTGCTGACAGATAAAAAAGTTATGACTATACGAAAAGCAATAGTATTATCTATCAAATACAACAAACAGCAAGATAATAAGATAGAAGCCACACGAAAGTTACATGCTGATATATCTAACGCTCTATTCCCACGGCGTGGCGCGTGGCGTGTGGATTGACAACACACATGCCGTGGGACCCTATCTACAAGCTAGCTACAGTTGGTGCCTGGATTGTAGCGACAGTGTTGCCAAGTTCGGCTTTTCGGAACTAGATTAGCTCTTTTTTTCTCTCGACTAGCGCTGCGCCATATTTAATAACTTAGTAGTTTATATTTCAGTTGTGTTTATATAAATTAGCCGAAATTTTACATTTTCTTATTACGGACAAATTACAGAGCACGGTTTGTCGTGAAAGTTCGTTTTGTTTCTATACATTACATGCAAATCTTTTCCAATGCAGTTTTCGTGTGCCGCGGTGATTACGTAAGACGCGACAATGAGCGTTTTTCTTTTTGTTTTCTAGGGGATCGATAGATGGCGCTACGGTCTGTGCGAAGAAACGTCAACATTTCAAAAAGTGTTTCTTTAAAATAGTAAAGAATGAAAAGATGATCAAGAAGATACCAACGCATCTTTTAATGACATATTTCATTATTTACTAATCATTTTAATCGAAAACTCTAAACTTTTACGCCTCACATGGTTGTATGGGCTCGATCCCTTGGCATTAAAAAAAAAAGGCAGGCACAGACTTGACCAGATTTTGACAGGATCTCGCTTACGGCTCTATGGGGCGATAATCATGTCATCTGTCGAGTTTTTTAGGAACTAAATTTAAAAAAGAAAAGAAAAACGCTCATTATCGTATTTCATTTTTTTTACTTATTCCGGTCTCCTTATAATCTATGTTCTTGCAGAATAATTCAGAAAAGAAAGATTGTTTTTCAGTTATTAAAACAACAAGAAATGAAATATGTAACAATTTAGATACCTATTATAATATTATATAATAATTTGGCTTTGAAAGAAATAAATGGCTCATTCCCTTGCGTAGCAATGGTAACACTGAATGGCATGGCGAGCCACAGGCGCCGTGGGAACGGGTCGGCGCGTGGTGTTACAGGCGAGTACAGGCGAGGCGCGTCGTGGCGCGGCTTGTCTATACACAGGCCGTGGGACCCGAGCCTAACTCTGCTTTACATGCATTCGGAGATCATCAACAGTGCAAAAATTACTATTGTGACAAAGTAGGTACGGTTCAAAGTTCGGCTGTCGCAGAAATACAAAGGGCTTTGATGTGGTTTCGGATAAAAGTCATAGTTGCAAACGTGGCATCGAAATCGCGTAGTCTTGTTGAGGATGTAGACACAAACTGTGTTGAAAGGTTCAATAGCGTGGTAGCTAAGTTCGTAGGTGGCAAACGCATAAACTTTGCCATGCGTCGCTCATACCAATCGCGTTGTTCTGCGGCAGTCGTATCATACAATACTCGAAGGCCTCTCACCACATTGCATAAAAACATACTTGGGAAAAGCCCTGAAAGTTGTATAAAAAAACTCGAATCTAAGCGAGACAAAATAAGGAAACGAGCAATTTTAGTACCAAGGAAAAAAAACAGGTCAAAATATAAAACTTCTTCAAAACCTCAAAATGATTACGGAAGTCAAAGTAGTGCCCCTGATATGTCGGCTGTCGATTTGGAACTAGCTAAGGATAAGTTTTTGCAAAATTTGGAGATTCTCGTGGCAGACAGAACAGGAGTGGAGAGAGCGACGGTGTTACAAAGAGATAGTAGTGAATGGGTGGAGTTAAGGAAAAATTTGCTAACTGCCTCCAATTTCGGTAGAGTTGTGAAGAGGAAAACCAAACATGAAAATTTAGTGAGAGATATTTTATACAAAAAGAATATATCTCATGTTGCCTCGATTGCACATGGCATAGACAACGAAAAACTCGCATTGGAGCAGTTGGCAAATCAAGAGAATATAAAGATTGAACCCTGTGGGCTATTCATTCACGAAGTGCATCCGTTTTTAGGAGCGAGTCCTGATGGGCTTGTAGGCAGGGACACAATAGTAGAAGTCAAATGTCCAATAGCTCCCTCAAAAGTTGGCATGGACGAAGCTATTAAAGCAAATAAAGTGCAGCTGTATAAGTACAACAAGAGAACTGGAGAGGTAACAATTGACCATAACAGCAATTGGTACTATCAAGTCCAAGGCCAACTTAGTATTAGTGGACGAAAAAAATGCATTTTTGGGATTTGGGGAAGCGAAAGAGAACCATTAATAGTGATTGAGATTGAAAAAGACGAAATGTTTTGGAAAGACAAAATGGAGCGAAAATTAGTTGAGTTTTACAATAATCATATTCTCCCAGAGCTAGTCGACTCTCGTTATAACAGAGGAATGCCAATAAGGGACGGTGAAAACAAAGAAAATAAGGATACCAGCAATACGCCACGTCACTGAAGACTGCTCTGTAGGTTCTGCATTGGTAGCAATGCAATGCAATTGATTTCAATGACTGCTATAAATGTCTAATGTACAGGTTAATTAAACATTACTTAATTTTGGGATTCATTAATTTATTTTACTACTAGAGTTTACCCTTGGCTTCGGCCGCATAATTTATAGAAGTACCAGATTTTAATACAGATCATAACTATAAAAAACTATAAAAATACGGGTCGAAAGGAATTAAATAATAACAAACTTATTGCTAGATCGTTTAAATAAATTATATTAAGATTCTTTACTAACAAATCAAACTAAATTTCGTATTTTTAGTTTTTAGTACAAAATGTAGGTAAGTAATGATGATAGCTTTTCGATTTATAGTGTCAGATTTCTTTCTTTTTTAGGGTTCCGTTGTCAAACAAGGAACCCTTATACTTTCATTCATTCTGTCTGTCTGTCTATATGTCCCGCCTCAATAGCTCGTTCATTTTTGCACCTATTGAATCGAAATTTTGCATGAAGCTAGATAACAGTAACCCAAAAACGGAAATGTAATAGTTATGAAGAAAGAATTGTTTTTCGACCATCCCATAAAATACATTTTTTTGTGTCGTTGGATAGGTCATTATAATGCTTCTGTCTCGAGATATCTGCGCTCAAAGACATCTGAAAATGTTATAAAATATAGATTTCAGTAAGTACTTTCAATGAAAATTATAACTTTTCAGCTCTTTAATATATTACTAGCTGACCCGGCAAACGTTGTCCTGCCATTTTGCCTACCCTACACTACACCTACCCTTTACCTACACTACACCTACCCCTACACCTACCCCTACACCTACCCTACGTAATTTTTGGTGGTACGGAACCCTCGGAATAATGGAGAGCTGCAAAAAAATGGGTAATCATTTTCGTATATAATGTAACTAACATAATGCTGAAGGTTTCATAAAAGTTTACTCAAAGTAAATGGGTTCCGAGGTCATATCATTTTTAGCCTTTCATTGACTCCACTATGAGAATAGTCTGAAGTCACCATTTGGCATGTAGTAAATACCGATTACGCGAAAAAATATATTTTTTTTGAGAAACGAATTACCCCAGTACAAGTCCACGTCTGTCGGCGGCGGCGCTGGCGCGGTGGCGCCGGCGGCGCGCTGGCGCGGTGCTTATGTCTACTAACAGGGTATTATAGTTCAGTCATTTTAGAGTTTCCTTGTATGGACACCCAAACAATAATTTCATCTATCGCTGAAACTTCGCAGTGTGATATTACGGTTGACAAATAATTTTAAAATCTTAAAAAGAAACTCAAAAATGATTGGAGTAGTATAATTAAATGCGTTACATGTCGAACAGAGTCCTCCAGACCATCAAATTGTACAACTTACACTAAGGAGTCAAGCCAAGATCGAAAACGCTAAAAAAAATGTCATGAAACACCTCGCTCCCAAAGAAAAAGTTGTTCAGTTTGATTGTCTTCTGGTCCTACCCTTAAAAACCCGTCAGCATACTAAAAGGACCCTATTAAATAACGATTTCCGTTTCCGATCGGTTTCGTTTTTCAAGTGCTAATAGGACCGGTTACAGACTATCACGCACGAGAATTATTATCTCAACTGTATCACTAGATGATAGTGTATAATTATATTTCTCCTCACCACCATAATTGTACTAATAAGTACAAATAAAATTAGGAAGAAATTAATAAAGCGAAATTTTGTTGGCCTTTAAAGGTTGTATGATCATAGATCGTGGCATGGCGGGAAATTTTAAAAGGTAATTCTGAGCGCACTTTAAAAATAAATATTTTAAAAATTGTTTACCACTTCATTGTTTCAAACCATCATGAAAAATCAATTTTTAGGTGTAAAACGTGTTCATCTTTTTTTATTGTACATTATTAATCTGAGATTAAGTATATCAATTTAATCACGTAAGTATTTTTTCGGAATTTTTCATTTTGGGTAAGAGGATAGGCGGATACCGTTTTGGTCATATAAACGTATTCCCCTGTTTGCTCCCTGGATAATAAGATCAGACAAATACGTTAAGTAGGTACAATCGGAAAAGAGACCTATTCTCCAAATCTCCATTTCAACCCGCCTATCCTTTTCAAGAGGTCTTTAAAGTTTTGCGCCTTTTTGAGACTGTTAGAGGGTTTTTGAAAGGAGTATGGTTTTTGACTACCTTTTTAGGACCCTTTCGCGAGCTGGTTGCTCCATCTAAATAGTTCTAAGGATCGTATCAGGTATCTTATTACACGGCGACACATCAAACCCTACAAAACCAAAATAATCTGGCTGCGTGTAGGTCGAGTAATTATAACGTCTCGCGGTTAGCTTTATCTTCGTTTTGTATAGATTGTTGGTTCGCCGTATGTACCTACCTATTCTTTGCAATTATAAAGATTACATTTTATTTGATTACATTTTCATATTTTTCATTTTAACTAGCCCAAACTTGACAAACATTATTTCATCCATAATGGTTATAGACTATACCTATAATAAAGACCGATCAAACTATACTAAATTACAATTTAACGTTTTATTTTACCCATTGACTTACCTAAGTCAATGAGTTTACCCTGATCATACGTAAAAATACAAAATCTAGCCCAAAATGAGCTAAGGTGGCAACTCTAAACGTCATCATTTAGCGAACGTGACACAATATGTCAAGCTCGTGCAACCCTAGACGGGGGCCGCTGTACATCGACGTTTTTGTGGGCAGAACTAGTAACAAACACTTACTAGACGAGTCAATGTACTCCAAAGGCAAAAAATAAAAAATTGGCGAGCGTCCGTCTCCGACCGTGGCTAAAAGCCGTCTGAGCGCGCCCCGCTAAGACCCGCTCCGAGAATATTTGGTACGCCATTCGTATTTTTGAGGATAAATAAATAATGGAATTACTTTTTATAACTTTTGTTGATGAATTCACTAGAAGAATCAATGGTGAATATGTGAGTATAAATTAAAAAGAATGAAACCTACTTTAAGTTCTTCTAAAGCGAAAAAAATCGTTTAAAATGTTAAAAAATACGACATCTTTGTGACGATTTTCTATCGAGTGAAGTAATTCCAATCGTGTATTTAATTGATGATTTCACTAGATAAACTATCCAAGAATACTGAGGTATGACTTATAATTCGGTAATTTGTATAAATCTAGTCGAAACATGAAAAATAAAAGATGCCTCCAACGTATTTCCTTCTACTATGTCACCTTAAGGTGAGCTACTTTCGTCCAAGCAGGCATACTATACGGAGTGAAAACCACGTGAAAAGAATCTCTTCTGACTTGCACCACAGCACACTCAGCGAAACTTGTCATCATAAAACATAAAACTTAAAGACACGCTGTATAAGACTCCTTAGAGAACAGCCTGTATACTGTAGGTTGTACTTGTCCTATCATATTAGTTTCGCTTGATATTATCTCGAAATGTTAGCTTCATTGGAATTGTTAGTGAAAGGCGAAAATTTTTGAAGATATTATTCTGGCAGTTGACATGTCTAGTCTGCTTTATTTTTTTGTGTCTTCTTTTAGTAGAGTAGACGTAGTAGGTATCTTCTTAGAAAGTTTATGCGTACCTATACTTTCGCGAAGAAGCAAACAAAACCTAGGTATTTTCGCTATATTTGAGGTTTACGCCTCAAAAAGGACTACCCCACTTCTTTCCATATGTGTTAGTATTTATGTTCACTGTTGAACTTGTAGTTTAGATTTATTTATTGCATTCATGTACAGCTTATGGTGGTGGTAAAGAATAACAAGCAAAGTATTTATACAGGGTCCAATCATCAAACTGAACAACTTTCTCCATGGGACCAACATCGAACTCTCGAAAAAATTATCACCTGTCCTATACATATGGCTCGAGTAGGTTTGGCAGTTTTGTATGGGACAACAGATTTTTTTTTTGTGTTTTCGATGTTGGTCCCATAGAGAAAGTTGTTCAGTTTGACGGTCTGGCCATCCCCTTAAAAAAGTGTCAGCATATTAAGAAGGACCCTATATTATGTTCCCTGGTAAGGCGCAGCAACATAACGGCCCGACAGCACAGTCTGTAGTGAACCTGCCTGCTGTGTCGAGGGTCGCGGGTCCGAATCCCGTAAGGGACAAATATTTGTATTTCGAATATGAATATTTGTACCCGAGTCATGGATGTTTGTATCTATATATGTATTCTATATCGTTGTCTAGTTATCATAAGTCCAGGCTAGATTCTGGAACTTTAAATGTGACTAGATAATTTGTGTGACACTGTCCAAGATATTTATTATTATTATTTATTAATTAGCTGATCGACGTTTATTATAATTATAGTAATACCATGTTTATAATAGTCTTACCGATTTACCAGTGCAGTTGAAAAAAATTTAGTAGCACCCGATTTTGCACCCTTTGACTACCGCGTATCTTCTTCTTATCGTGTGGGCAGCAAGCTCTGGTATCAGAGTTTTTTCAGACCGCCTTACGGCCTCTGACGTTGTTTTTATGTAACTACTACTACACCAGAGATAGTCGCCGGGACCAACGGCTTAACGTGCCATCCGTAGCACGGAATCAACAATCAGGTGATTCGGCCTGCAATGTCCTAACCAACTGGGGAAAACGCACAAAGTGAAATATCACTCCTATTTCCGATATATCAATATTCCTAATTCCGATTCTTCGTCCTCTAATATATCGTCAATCGAGGTAATTACTGATGAAGTCGCCAAGCTTCTGCTCAATTTAGACCCTGCTAAGTCAGCAGGGCCTGACGACTTGCCGGCCAAGTTTCTCATACGGTGTGCCAAGTCCATAGCGGTCCCGATTTCCATACTATTTAGAAGATCACTGGCTGAGGGGGTTGTCCCTGATCTCTGGAAGCGTGCATATGTAACGCCAATTCACAAAAAGGGCTCTAAAACAGACGTCACCAACTATAGACCGATCTCAAAGCTGTGTATTATCTCTAAGGTCTTCGAAAAACTGGTGTATAATCAAACATACGCATCATTAAAGAACTCATTTAGTCAATCTCAGCATGGCTTCCTAAGGGGACGTTCCACTGTATCTAATCTAGTCTTACTTAACGATTACCTGACTGAAGCCATGGCTGATGGGCACCAGGTCGACGTGGTCTACACCGACTATAGTAAGGCCTTTGACAGGATTAATCACGAGGTGCTTTTATCCAAGCTTTTAAACATTGGGATCAGTGGTAACTTGTTCAGGTGGCTTTCCTCTTACATAGAAAACCGCTCACAAGTAGTTGTTGTCAATAACTACATATCTGGATGGGTAGACGTCCCCAGCGGTGTGCCCCAGGGTTCCTTGCTCGGTCCTCTGCTGTTTGTAATATTTGTGAACGACATCGAACAGTGCTTTCATTTTTCACGGCTTCTGTGCTTCGCAGACGATATGAAAATATTCAGTACCATTACGTCGGACGCAGATGCTCAAGCCCTTCAATCTGATCTTGCCCGTCTAGAAGACTACTGTAACATGAACTATTTAGACCTTAATCCTTCTAAATGTACCTCGGTCACTTACACTCGTAAACATAATGTAGTTCGCTTTACCTACTCATTGAAGGGTCATATATTGCAGAGAGACAGCTCGGTAAGGGACCTTGGCGTAATACACGATTCCAAACTACTTTTCGATGCACACGTTGATAATATCGTTAAAAAAGCATCTAGAGCCCTTGGGTTTGTGATGCGGAGTTCACGGGACTTCAATAAAGCTAAAACTTTCAAAATTCTATATTGTTCTTTTGTCCGAAGTAACCTAGAGTATGCATCGCAGATATGGAATCCCATGTACGATACTTATATATCCCGAATAGAAAATATTCAAAAAAAGTTCATTAAATATCTTTCATACCGTATTAGAGACCGTTACGATTCGTCTCTGTACTTAAATTTCTGTAGGAAGCACCACCTGCTCCCTCTAGAGAAACGGCGAGAGATCTCCGACACTATCTTTCTTCTTAAGGTTGCCTCTGGCTCCATTGACTGCTCTGAGCTACTCTCGATGTTATCTCTCCGAGCTCCAGCTAAATTACTAAGATTTAATCCACCGTTATATACACCGTTTGCATCCACTAATTATAGGCAGAATACGTTTATGTGGCGTGCGAGTGACAATTTTAATAAACTATGCAATACTTATAATATTGATCTCTTTAACTCTAGCGTCGAGTCGACAAGGAGGTTGTTAAGTCGTGATTTCTTTACTGATGAAGTGTAGGGGTTATTGTTAGACTAAGGTCTTTTATTTTCTTTTTTTTTTTATTGCTTTTTACAATGCTTTGTGTTTAACTTAAGTTTTATAGGTATATCTACCTGTAGGCTGACATGTGTGCTGACTTATGTGCGTTTTTTTATACATTGTTAACTATTTGTTTTTTCTCGACTATTCCTGTTTCTATCAGTGAAAACCTGTTATTGGCTTTCTGCTTTATACTCTTGTGACTACTGTATTGTATTGCTGTTGGTTTTCCAATAAAATAAATAAAAAATAAAAATAAATAAAAAAAATCACTAGGTGTCCTCCGTGGTAATTAATAATTTGTAATGACTAAATGATTTCTGGTTTTGATGCGGACTCGGATCTGGTCTGCGCAAACGAAGATTGAGGAGCGGACTTTTTCTGGTTGTATTGAAGATATAGGAGTCAGTGGTGGAAATTATGCCCGTAAATAAAAAGATATCTGCATTAGAGAAGAGAACAACCCTACCCAAGAATCTAAAACATTCACTATCCAACATATAACCAACACAGATAACATATACTCCACGTATCTACGACCAGCTTTCCACAGAGCACAAAAACTCAAGTCTAGATAACATGCCTCCATTACCTGGTACAAGTCAATCACTCATCTACTCGTACATGGTACGAGAGCTCTGGTTTCTTATGGTCTGCATACTCATAGTGAACAGTTTGTCAAATATGCTGACGATTTTTAAGGGGATTATTAGACCATTATACTTAACAGCTTTCTCTATGGGACCAACCATAAGAGCGATGATAGCCACTAGAGATACCTAGCGCCTCAATCATGAGGCGGCGGCGGTTCGATTCCTGGCCTGTACCACTAATTTCTTTGGAATTTATGTATGGTTGTATTTTGCATTTACTAGCTCGGCTAGTGAGGAAACCTTCATTCCGGAGAATGACACGAAAATACCATAAGTTCGGAGGTATGCGTAAAATGTGGGTGAGCTTGCGGCGAACACAAAGGACCAGCGATGGTCTCAGTGTTACATAACGACCCTGGACCAACCACGGATCAATCAATGGGACCAACACCGAGATCACCATAAAATTCATCTGATGTGCCATACATTTATTTGGGTCGAATAGGATTGCCTAGTTTAGCAGTCAGTCGTGGTAGGCATTACAACCAGCATGGCTAGCATGGCAACGGGATATAGCGCTGTCGCGCCTTCGCTCTCTTTCTATTTGCGCGCCTTCTGAAGGCGTAGCATGTTGCACGTGATACAGCTATATCACGCCATTTATCTCATTTGTAATCGCGTATATAAATAGAAAGAGGGCGATGGCCTGATACCGCTATATCACGCTGCCATGCTAGTCATGCAGAAGGTGTATCATGTTGCACGTGATACAGCTTTATCACGCCATTTATCTCATTTGTTCTCGCGTATTTAAATAGAAAGAGCGCGATGGCCTGATACCGCTATATCACGCTGCCATGCTATTCATGCAGAAGGCGTGGCATGTTGCACGTGATACAGCTATATCACGCAAATTTATCTCATTTGTTTTCGCGTATTTAAATAGAAAGAGAGCGATGGCCCGATACCGCTATATCACGCTGCCATGCTAGTCATGCAGAAGGTGTAGCATGTTGCACGTGATACAGCTATATCACGCCATTTATCTCGTTCGTTCCCGCGCAAATAGAAAGAGAGCCAAGGGGTGATAGCGCTATATCACGCTCTCATTCTAGCCAGGCTGTTCGTCGTTTTATCTATCTCATAACAAGCCGTAAAATAGAAACTAATCCAGCGTCGCTCTCTTTCTATTTGCACGCGAACGAACGAGATAAAAGGCTTGAAATAACCAAATCACGCGCATCATGCTACGCCTCTGCTTGCCCCCGTTCCTGTCCGCCCTCTTTTGACCTCCGTAGTTTTATACGTTTAGTTAATTTAACTCTCTGTTGCAGAAACGCTCATTAGAGTTAATCCTCCATTAAATCTCTTGTTTTAACTTTTTGTCATGTTGACGTAGTAAAATCTAGCAAAAGATTTAATGGATGATTAACTTTAATGAGTTTTTCTGCAACTGAGGGTTAGCCAGCTCTTAAATACACAATGACCGAAAAAAAATCTTCCTTTTGTTTTTTTTTAGTTCTTTTTTTTTTCAAAGTAGAATCTCGGTCAGCTGTCATTATTATCATTGTCATGTTAAGACAGGTTATTACCTTGTAGGTTTTAAAAGTAGACGAAGTGTGTTTTGACTGTGAAATGAAGAGGGCGTTCTACTTTAGGCAAAACAGCATTTAATCTTGTTTCATCAACATCTACAAAGGAACCGAATGTTTTTGCACAACGCATAAACCTCTTTTTGTCGTTGTTGGTTGGATAGAGATCTACTTGAGACTAATTAGGAATATAAGAGACATGTACCTAGGTAGGTATGTAAATAGTGTAAAATTAAATGTGTTATTTTATCAAATATGGCGCCTCCGACCATCAAACTGAACAATTTTTATCGAGCTAATATCGAAATCGGGAAAAAAATATGCTGTTCCATAGTAAATGCCCCATTTTTGCGATTTCAAAGCTAGTGTCATAGTAAAAGTTATTTAATTTTAAGGTTTTAAGCACCCCATTAAGTATTGTAACGCATTTAAGTTTACACCCTGTATAATTTAATACTTTTGAAAAAAAATACTATAATTTCTCACGAATTTTTTCTTTTACAATTACCTGGTAATTAATATTTTGAAATTAAATGAAATAAAATAGAATTTGTTTCAGGTCACAAACACCCATAAAGATGCACGGACATAAACAACATTAAAGGGCCTGTTTAACCACTTCATACAAAATATGCCAAACGAGCTGCCAGATAAGCTAACAAGAACTTATCCAAAAGTGGTAATAAAATCGTCATCTAACAATCCTTTGAATAAATTGAATGTATTTATTTAATGTATCTAAGTATACATTAAATGTATACAATGTATACTTAGATACATTAAATAAGTGTATTATAATGTATCTAAGTAAACATTAAATAAGCGTATTTCTACGTTTACATTCAATTTTTTTTAATGTATCTAAGTATACATTAAATGTATACAATGTATACTTAGATACATTAAATAAGTGTATTATAATGTATCTAAGTAAACATTAAATAAGCGTATTTCTACGTTTACATTCAATTTATTCAAAGGATTGTTAGATGACGATTTTATTAAAATTCCCTAATTTTTTTATGTATACTTAGATATATTTTTTCTTATTTGAAATTAAAATTGTCATTAGGATAGTTTTAAATCCTATTAAGTATTATTAAGTGCGATTTGAAGCGTAAAGGTGCCTTAGTTTTTTACTTTTAGGAATTTTTATATATTCTCCATACAAAAGACATAAACGCGATATGCAAAACAATCCTTTGCATATGCAAAACCAAATATTTATAAAAATGTAAATGTTACGAGAACTAGAAAATGAATACACTTAAAGCCTGACCAGGAATATAAAAAACCTGGTTTGGGGGCGCTGCAATCGACTGTCACCTTTAATGTTAGTGTTCCGTACAAAAATTTGTTCCAATGATTTTCCGCAACATGGCGAGGTTTTTTATATTTCTGGTCGGGCTTTACACATAATATCACCTAAATGTCAATAGTGTTAACATGGAAATTGACATAGAATATAAATGAATTTCTTCTTCTGTTCAACTGTTTTTCAATATAATATAAAGAACAATGGCGAAATTGGACCGAGTAATTTTTACGAAAACTAAATGCCGTAGGTACTGGTTGTCGGTTGTCATTATTTTAAACAGAAAAAATTAAGTAATTTTTGGAACTAATTCTCTTTTTTTATTTTTTTTATTTATATAAATCTATTATCGTGAATATTCATATAAATAGAAACCGTGAAGATTGAGTGGACTATCTAATGAGAAATATTATTAGGTACACGTTGATTCAAATGGTATCATACAGAGAAATACCTTATACCTCGACTTCTGCAGGTTACAACTAATTTACTTTTATGTTAGGTTTGTTTGACTCTACACATGTTGCAAAGTTTCATTAATGTACGGTACCTCTAAGACAAAGACCGAAACAATATGCGCATCCGTCACTCTTCTTTTTCGCGTTTACGATTTATAAGTATTTCAAGTTCTAGAGATTATTCTCTTACAATAGAAGACTATTTTAAAAACTAATTTATGCTATAAAATTCATAAATATCCATGGCTAGAGCAAAATGTATCTTGAAATCTGCATTAGTCTACAAGTGGTAAGACTTAAGAGGCACATTTGACTCGCAATCTGTCAGTCGGTTGACCAAAGAAAATATATACCGGTTGACGCAGTGCGTCTGCGATGTGTCCCGCCAGCCTTGACACCTGTCACCATTTCCTTACGTAAACTTGCATGCGCTAGATAACGATCTACTTAGTCACAACTCACAATACGAAGTGCTAAAATTACACGGAGAAAAGAATAGTAAAATACAATCCTAAGGGCTTTTTCACCGCTTCTGAACAAGTTCTTGTTAGCTTTATGACAGAATTTGACATATCATTCATACGAAATATGTCAAAAGATATCTCAAATAACCTAACAATTACTTATCCAGAAGTGGTGAAACAGGCCCTAACATGGTTATGAGTATGTTGTTGTTATATTTAATTCTAAATTAAGAAAACAGTTTTTAGTCACATCTACTACAATTTTACTTATGAGATAATAAGTAATTTTCTAGCAAGGTCTATCAAAAATTATGTATTTAAAATATTACGTTTAACATAATAACTGTACAATAAAAACCCAAAGGTACTTATAACGTGACCATTAAAATAACAAAGGTCCATTTGGAAGTAAGCAATAATCTTCTAACTGCCTCCATTACCCATTTTCTTAAACATTTACAAAGCGGTTTCATTTCAACATTATTTTAACAAAACGACCCACCGTTCAAATTCCCTGTTAACATTTTAATAATAAGCTCCCACCATTTTGTGAAATTTATCCGCCATTTGCATGAAGTAAACTTGTAAAATTTAAAAATGGAATCGCAATAAAGCCCTCATTACACCCACGCAGGTCGTTAAGGCTTATTAAGGCGTCACTACACTTCACTCCGACGCCATTTTGTGTGACATTTTATTTATACGGTCCAATATAACCCAATAGCATTATGATGAAGACACAGTTTTCTTGTTATGGTGCTCGCGGACACACTGCTGTAGCGGTTTGTAAGCAAGCTATAGTAGATTACACACCGAGAACAGGAAAGTAAGAAAGGTCTCAGATCTCATGTAATTGTTGACAAACACTTTCTTATTTACTGCCCGAGGTTAGTATACTATTTTTCTCCTCGACGGAGGTGGAAAGCGGCAGCTTTGTTTAGCGCAGCGGGACAAAAATTGACGCTTTCCGTCTGGAGGGGAGAAAAAATATTGTGATTCTTTTCAGAGACGTAGTACAACGCGGTCGCGACCTAGAAGGTGTTCTCAAGCAGTATATGACATGCAAACATACTTCATATTCAACAAACATGTGATCTGAGGCTTTCTTAGTTACTGTCCGAAGTTAGTATACTATTTTTCTCCTCGACGGAAGTGGAAAGCTACAACTTCATTTAAAGCAAAGCGGGACGAAAATTGACGATTTCCGTCCGGAGGGGAGAAAAGATTTTTTACATAATGTTAGGACATGAACCCCAATCTTGAAAGGGATTATGGTCAACAATATGTATCATAACTGTTATTACTACTTATTACTTACTTATTATAGAAGTTGTTGATTCCATTTACGAAGTAAACCGGTGATATTCGAAAAGTCCCACAAAAATGTCCCATTGTATAAGACGCACTAAGCGTGCGGATTTTTACAAAGTAGTCTATCTTTGTTAAGTGTTTGCCACATGAAAGCTTCGATCAAAATAATTTGATCTAAGCATGAAAGTACCTGCAAAATTAAAAATAAATTAATAGTTCAGAAGATGTATCAAACAACATTTCGAAAAATGTTGCTATTCAAGTTTCTACTTCTCGATTCGTCCAGTCTGGATCAATAGCATGGATCGCGATCCACGACGGATCGTGACCAACCAACTAACAAACTATTTTTCGTAACTTTGACATTTCATTAAATAGGCAGCCACTATTTAATTAATTGTCAAAGTTACGTAAAATAGTTGGACTTCTCTTTAAACGTTTACCATCCTCCATGACCGTATGTATATTAAGAGCAAAAACTAGTGCATCCAGAAGCACTATGCTCTTACATTGAATTCTATGAATAATAAAATAAACTTAACATTTTATGCTGAGCAGGATCATTGGGAAGGAAATCTTATTAAATACAATATAGGTACGTACTAAGCAGGGTTGCCACATTAGAAAACTAGACGTAAACTGGATCAACACACCTTTTAGTGAATTGGGTTGTATTTTACAACGATCTCGCTTTTGAATGGGTTTCAATATCGTCTAGGTGCTAAGTACTACTGGTTTCACAACGTCATTATCATCTTCATAGATTTTTGTTTAGATTCACGTTCTTGTTGGAGCTACCTATAATTATATATTATTATTGTATTATTATATTATTATTATTATAAGTAGTAAGTACTTGGTAAGTTATTTAAAACCTAAATCCTGCTCCTTCGTTTTAAATTGAACAATATTGGAAAAATAACTTTTTACTCAAATTCAAAGCTATTTACCAATTACCAACTATATTCGCCATGTACGAAAAGTCATCATGCACTGAAAAAATGTTTTGTTAAATACAGGGTGTTAGGAAAAGTATCATTAACCTAACCACATACTCTACATATCAAACTGAACAGCTTTTACTATGAGAGCAAACTTGTCAGCGCAAAAAAGTTAGCTGTCCCATACTAAACTGCAATACCTACACGGCGCAAACGTATGAAACAGCAGGTTTTTTTTTTTGCTCTGATCGTTCCCATAGTAAAAGTTGTTCAGTGGTTTAAAGATTAATGATTCTTTTCCTTACTTGCAAACTACAAACAATATCAACACTTTTTTCAACGTTACAAGTTTCTAAAATATTGTCAAATTTTGATTGTTTCAGAATATAAAATACACAGATTTTTCGTATTAAAATTAGCAAAACAAAACACTTTTGGATTCACCTCGGTGTCCACCTCCTTTCGTCTGTTACAAACGTTTTTTTGGTATAGTTTTTTAGTTGGCTGGCAAATCTGATCACTACAATCGATAGCAAGTTAGATTCAATTTCAAGACTCCTAACACTTTCTCTATAGAGAAGTGGATTCTATGCTTTCAGTGTCTTCAATGTCCGCCAGACAGAAGTATTACCTGAACAATAAACTCTTACGACAATAAAACTACTTCGCAACCGCTCCACGTAAACAATATGGCGTCCAGTAATAAATATCTTCTATTCTTTATTACTAAACTTTATGGTACTTACTCGGATATAGACAAAAAAGAGAAGAATCTTGACATCATAGACTTCGCACAGAATTAAGCGTCGCGCGACTTTTGCTTGCAGAGACTGCTGGCTGGCACCTCAACCTATCTACTCTGTGCCACGCACATAGGTAAGTATCCAAATCTATCACACCAACACTTTGGAAAAGTTGTTCCAATAACATTTTTATACAGTCATATTTAGTTAAGCACTAAACATTTCATCGCCTTTCTTAATTATGTAGACGTCATCTTGCTTTATTATGAAACAGAGTTTTTGCAAATAGCAGCAAGTGCACGACTGTTATATGTACGATACAATTAATTAAACAATGTAGCTTCTACTGGATAAGCTGTAAATGACTATCGCTTCTTCCTCTTTCGGTTTCATCTTAGGGTGAGATAAAATAATCGTAATTACGACTGTTAAAGTTTCCATTATTTTATGCTAGTAATAATGAGCTTTATTGTTGGATAATTATGCAGATATACATTGCATTTTATGAGCAGCAATATTCTGAAGGACAGTGATGTGGTGGTGACCATATTAGTAGGATAATGAACAGATAATGACTATCAGAACGGTTGCTGGACTGCCAAATCGAAAGTCCAGGGATTGGAATTTTGAGATTAAGGGCCTGTTTCACCACTTCTGAATAAGTTCTTGTTAGCTTATCCGACAGATATTTTGACATTATTTTATACAAAATATGTCAAACTATCTGTCGGATAAGCTAACAAGAACTTACCCAGAAGTGGTGAAACAGGCCCTAAGTTTAGTTGCATAAATACTCGATTTTTCCCGTGAAATAAATACCAGTTTTTAAGTCTAACCATAAGCTTCTAAACAAAAGATTAATCAAACTTAGTTCAATAGTTTTTGCGTGTTGTTCGAACAAACAAACAAGCAAAGATGAGCCAACAGACGGACAAAAAATCAAAAAATCTGTCATTTGAAGTCAGGGACACCTTATCTCTCCCACCTCGTCTCTTTTGGGTTGAATAGGTAATTTTTTTTCTTTTTTATCTATGAAAAAAAAAAAAGAAGCTAAAAAATTACAGTAGGGATTTATTTTCAAAAAGCTGTTTTGTCGTTTTTCCCATATAGAAATATCTTCAGTTTCCTACTTTATACGTATCATGAGTCAAAAAATTTTCATAACAAAGCACATCTTCATAATAAAGTCATCCTACAAAGAAGATTAAAAAATCTTATTCTAAAGGAAGTGATCCATCCGGAAGTGACGTCATGATTTATTCATCCCGGTTTCCTTTTGAAAAATTTACGAGGTGCATTCAATGTAGAGAAAATGGACGAAGAATACCATTTTCCTTGCTCATTACGGTGTTTTCTGGCAGGTACAGTCAAGTTCGCTTATGCAGGGTTTTATAGAGAATTTTAAAGGGTGTTTCATACCATAAAACTGAATATTTTTTACTATGGAGCCAACAGAGCTCCGGAGAGCTCGGTGGCGCGTTGCGGAGAGGTATGGACTCTCAATCAAGAGGTCCGGGTTCGAATCCGCTCGGACAACATGCCTCGTACCAATGAGTTTTTCTAACTTTTGTACGTATTACCGACTGCTCTCAAACGGTGAAGGAAAACATCGTGAGGCAACCTGCATATGCAGAAGAAGAAATTCTGATGCGTATGTGAAGTCTACCAATCCGCATTGGGCATGCGTGGTGGACGAACGCCCAAACACCCGCCTAGAGGGTAGACCTGTGCCCTGCAGTGGGACGTATATAGGCTGATGATGATGATGATGGAGCCAACATCCAAATCGCGAAAAAAGCTGCTGTTTCATGCATTTGAGTCGATTTTAATTAATAAGTTTCAATGGACCAGCTGAATTTTTTCTTCGTGATTTCAATGTTGCTCTCATAGTGATTTTTTCAGTTTATATAGTCAGAACGTTTCCAGTTTTGTAAGGAATCAAAACCTGTTTTTTTCACTCTGTAATAAATGGCAGCATTAATAAAGCTTCCATACAACCATACGATAAGAACTAGCTCCTTAATAAGACAAATGCAAAGGCGGTTATTTTATATTTATCTTTTATAACAAAGCCAGTTAATTATGACAAAACGTTTGCCACTTGTTCTCGTTCGACAAAACGGACTGGCTATTTGTCGCCGCCCACAACTTCAGCTTATTTTTATTGCACAAAGCTGCAGTTGGCCTGTTTTATTTTCCTTGGTGCCTTATCAGGTGGTTTCGACCTTAATTTTATAAGCTTAACGACCTAACTAAAATGTACGTAAAATGGGCCTGGGTTTGATCTTATTCTCTTCTCTTCTGACGTAATGCTTTAAGTCTTCTGATGGTAATAAAGACGAGGCCGAGGGTGGAACATGCTTCGAAGACTTCGAATATGTCCATTCACTCTTGACTCTTTTTGTCGGTTTCATTGCTAGGCAAAGACCTTCACAAAGAAGATCTAGAAACTAATCTCTGTGCCTGTTTGTCAGATTTTTGTTAAAATGTATAATTTCAAAGTTTTTCCATATTTTTTTTTTTTAAATTAATCCTATACCTAATTGAAACTGTATGAACACCACTAGCTTTTAATTACTAACACAATTTTAAGGGTGTATTCAGACTATGAAACTATACAATTTTCTCTAAAGAAAAACGGAAAATTTTTTGGACCTCCCATAGAAAATCGATCGGCTGATCCGCAATTTTGTATTGGCGGTTCAAAAGTTTGAAAGTGGTTTCAAAAGTGTTGCTTTGGGACAGTTGTTTCATTTAAAAAAAAAATAATAGTTTCAAGAGAGTTGCAAGGATTATCCTCTTATAAAAAAATTTGATCTCTCCGAGAAACACCGAGCATAGATACTCTCTTTATTAGTTGTCAATTCACCATGAATTTAAAAACGGCTTCCAAAATACGTACGCTCACATATTTGCCGGTTACAGCTTTTAATAATTTCGTGCTCATACAGAGTTCAGACCGTGGAAGGACTATTTAATCTGGCTCCCAAAGAAAACATCCTACAAACACCCAAATATTAACCTAAACAGCTAACAAATATGGTTCAAATTCATATAATGAAGCCTAAAGTTGACAAATCATCACTATAAGAGTGTATGCCGATGATATTATGCGCAGACACGCGTAAGGGCACGTCCTATATTTATTTAACATTATCATACCAAAATATACTTTACCCCATATGAAATTAGATTGATTTTCTAAAGTTACCTAAATAAGTCTCGGCAACACAAAATATAACTCTACATTTCAAAATTATGCTATTAACATTTTGAACTTTAATGTTTTATGATAAAGTTGTAATTGCAATGTCAAGTTTGTTAAGGGGAAGTCACATTGTTTGCTTGGCTTTTGTGGAACTGGTGATAATCCGACGGTGGCGTGCGTGAGCGCGACGTTGAACGGACGCCTTTAAGGCGGCGAGAGACGGATTAAAAAAATTATAAATAATAAAAAAGGCCATGATCGATGAAAGTTGGCGGTCAATGAACATCGTGCTGACAAAATTATCACACAAAAACATAGGGTAGGAGTTGAGATGATTAGTTACATCTCAAGGCTAGTCACTTTGGTCTTACTATTAAGAAACTATCACTTTAATTTGATGCATCATTAAAATAATCAGGCCAGTGCATTAGAGCGAGCGTTAGAATTTTATTCATCGAATTAACAATAACAAAAAGTAGGTACAACGCCCAAAGCAAAAATAAATCCATCAAGCTACTCCTAAAAGGCTAAAACTAATCCTAATTTACATTTAATAAATTCATATACATCGAAAAAGCCTAATTCCCTTCCAATAAAAGCACTTACCGACTACAAGTTAAACGGCTGTCCCTAGACAAGCGATTCGATCATCCATCACAGTCAGTCCGTCATACACGATCATTTGTACTTGAGCCGCCATTTTGCCCGGAGCAATCCCGGTATTGAATCCCGGACGGTTCTGTTTGACTAATGGCAGTCCCGCAGTCCCGGTACCGGCCGAACTGATTTATTAAATAAATTAACGTCCGAATGATAAACGAGCTTTTTAAACGCGATTGCAAATTATTAAAGATACTTCGCCTTAACAACTGTTAGTCCTACTCAATTATTTTTTCACTAACCCGCCTTTTCATTCGCAAATGTAGTTGCTACATTCGCAATTTTAAATTACACATTTTTCTGCCAGATTTAACAGAAAAACCTCAATAAAATGTTGCTATACAATCTTTTTTCGAACCTATTGTAAAGACCATAGACAAAAAAAGTTTTTACGCACGATCTGGGCCGCAAAAGAAAATAAATCAACATCCGTACGAAACGCACCCTCACAAAGCAAAGCTTAGGGCGCGTATTGCTAATAAAAACAGGGGCCACCCCCGTAAGCAATGAAATGGATACAATAAATAAATTCCATAATTAGTCCTATTCATACATCAAATTATCTGGCGTATTTTGAGTAAAATGGAACAATGAGGTGATAGAGAGCGCAATGGGCGCGAATTCGATTCGTTTGACAGTTGGGGGCAGCCATTTTGCATTGTCATGGCGAAAGCAAATGGCGAAGGTCAGCAAGGGTGTGATTAGAGGCCGGATGCTTCAACATCTGTGCAAATTACTGCTAAATAGTGTAGGTTTTAGGGCGTACAACAGTCATGGGATCTAACAGTCATTATCAGAAAATAAAATATGTAACAATCGCCATTATATTTGCACTGTTAAAAAATATTTATGGCACATTATTATACCTTAATCACGGACCTGAAAAAACACAAAAGAAATGGGTGCTTCAGTCGTGATTAGACGAGATTACGTCCGTCTTTTTTTCAGGTCCGTGACCTTAATGGGCTTTTTTTGAAAAATAATAATGGGTCTCGGAAACTTAAAGACTTTTGTTTTCGACCGTATACCATGAATCGTGCATGATACACCTACCTGCTTACTTAGTTACTTAGATCTAAGTAAAATTTGATCTAAGCTTAGTTCTGGAGTAAACTCTTGAGTGAGTTTTGTTGTCTATCTATTCTATACGAAAGAATATCAACATGTTCTTTACAAACAGTATACAGAGTGTAAACTTAAAGGGGTTTATCAGACCATCAAACTGAAAAACGATTACTTGAGACATCAAAAAATCCGCTGTATCATATATTTTGGTCTAATAGCTAATGATATTTTCTATTAAACAGCAGATTTTTTATCGCGATTTCAATGTTGGTCCTGTATTAGTAAAAGTTGTTCAGTTTGATGGTCTGAAACACCCCCTAAATACTTATGTAACGCATTTAAGTTAACAACCTTATTTTTTAGTTTTTTTACCCTTTAGTATACAACTTGGATAACTGGATAAAGTCAACTCAGTCAGCAGTTTGTTCATGTTGACCAAGTTGTCAAAGTTGTCAGAGTGGAGGATATCATCATCATCATCCTTAATCTTAAGAAGCCTTTTACGTATCTAAAGCGGTTTTATCATTTAATGTTGTAAAGAGTTGCTGCCCTTTTTGTAGAGTTGGTGGATTGAGCAGGGGGTGGTGCCTATTATACCATATGAATAAATAATATCATCTATTCATTGACAATTACGCATTGACGGAGCGGCATTGACGGATTGACGCACTGTGTTTGCTTCTACGTGCGGTTTCATACAACTCCTTGCTTCACAAAACGGACGTCTGCCGCTCCGTCAATGCGTCATCTTGTGTGAACGCACTAACAACAGCGGGATTAAATCATAAACTAGAACGCAAATACATCCTAAATCTATGGGTAATAGTGTTGAGACTCGCAAAATAAGCTTTACGAACTCTATCTTTGGAATCGATCTACTTTCTAAACGGCGGGGTCAGCTCTAAACTAACTGTGACCCAATTGTGTTATGTCAATTATAACTCTCCAATACAATTACGTAAAACTATGAAACTGAAACTATATTAGCATAATGGAAACTAAAATAGAGTATTCATTGTTACCAGTTTATGTCTGCGCCTTTATTGATTCTGGTATTTATAGGTACAATACCGTTGCCATGTGGTCTCCTTCTTCTTCTTATCGTGTGGGCATGCCCTGGTGTCAGAGATTTTTCAGACCGCCTTACGGCCTCTGACGTGGTTTTTACGTAACGATTACTACCACCAGAGATTATCGCCGGGACCAAAGGCTTAACGTGCCATCTGAAGCAAGAAATCATCTTTCCTTTCAGACAATCAGGTGAGAGATTGCTCAGCTTTCTAGGACAGGCAAGGTGCAT